>CM073464.1:57321369-59721369 GCA_037074535.1 Gleditsia sinensis
ACTCACCCTAACCGTGGTAGCTTGATATGAGAATAAATTGATAGTAATCATATGATGAACATGACGTGATGAGCTTTATTGATAATGATTTATTATTGGACTTGCTGGGATTTAATTTTCACTATATTTCCATGTCATGTTCAGAAGAATAATTATGCAAATTTTCTCTATGGCACTGGCTTTTAGCGTATGTTGGATCGAGTTACTCTATTTTGAGCTGATATCAATAATATATATGGTGTCTATGGTCGAGTTGACTAAGATTCTAGTGAAGGTGCAACCATCCGTACTCGTATCTTATGAACTAGTCAACAGGTATGAATAAGATGTAATTATATATGTGTTAGACTTTTGTACGGATGTTATTGATTAATGATATGTATGTAAACTCTGTATTGTATAAATTAAATAAATGTTATTTTGAGTTAAGTTGTAATGAAGTAATAACTTCATGGTATTTAATCCAAAATTTTTTTTTTTACTTAAATGGAGTTGTTAAACAAAGAAGAAAGGTTGAGGTTCTAAATGCAATGTAAGATGAATCAAAAAATGCAGCTTATCAGAAAATAGAGCACATATAAATCATGCATTAAACTGTAGCATACTTAATGAAATGGTATATCCATTGTTAAAATTTGTACCATAAATGAAATAATATCTCACATATGGGATTGCTGTAGGATGTGCTACAATGATTAAGACGAGAAAATCTTCTTTCTTGATACTGTTACGTGTGTTTTACTAAATACCGCAAGTGCATGGTGTAGTTGTAGCTAGTCCGGCAAGTACGGGTCGTGTCCCACAGAGAACAATGCCAATTACCAGAATCTCAACTACTGATATTTACCCCTAATTGCAATTGTGTAGATTATTTGGGGATGGTTTAGCCTAAGTTAATTAGCAATCTCTTTCAAGCATTACCAAGTGTACCTAAGTTAATCAAATCACCTACTTTCGTGGTTCTTAGCTTAACCTAGGTCCATTAAGCTTCATGCCAACCATAGAATGCATCTAATCGGTTTTCTCATTCCCATTAATTGATTCAAGCCTACAATATCTTAAACTACTTTCGTGATTAAGACAACCCTAATTAACTATTGGATTCTGGTTTTAACCTTCACCTTTCAGTTCATCGATTAAATACCTATTACGTGATAGATTGGTGATCAGACATTCTATCAACTAATACATGCATACAATAGTCAATCCAAATCAATCTAGTCCCAATTACAATTAGGGTTTCATAAAACAAGTCATAGGCATAGTATCATTGTATCACAATTGGGGTTTACCGAAACCCTAGATGGAAACTACTCACACATCATAGAATCAGAAACCAAATCCATAATCATTAAATTAACCATGATAGTTTGATACAATCTCAAGAGAATGAATGGAGGTAGAAGAAGAGATAAAGAACTGAAGTAGAAGGATATAACCTGGTATGCAGAAAAGTTCAGATGAATTACAACCTTCAATGCAGTAAAATCTACTCTAGAACATCAAAATCATCAATGATATATGTAAGAACCTAGTCTAAATGTGTTTCCTAAGGCTAGAAAGTGATTTCCAAGTGTCTCCTATGGTCCCCCCGGTCTCAGCTGTGCATACCCCAGCTTATACCTCAATTTCGGCGGCCAAAACCCTAAAAAACACGGAGCTCGCAGACCCGCAGCACGGCCGTGCTTCGGGCTGGAATTTGGGGAAGTGCTACACCATCTGCCTAGAACACGGCCTAGCCGTGTTACAGGCCACCAAGCACGGCCAGGACGTGTTGCATGCTGTGGTGCTCCTTTCTTCATGATTTTTGACGTGCAGCCTCCATGCTTCCTCCTCAGCATATCCCAGGTCTTTTAGGGTCTTTCTATGACTGCTTTTCCTTGCTTCTTGGCTTTTTTTGCTCTCCTGCAATCACAAAATGAACTACAGCAGTACCCAGAACAAAGTATAGCCAAAAGCATAAAAATATCCACAAGTTACTATAAATTAGGGGACAAAATATGACCTATAAGCACTCAAAATTCCCCTTTATCAACTCACCTATGCTTAAACTTTTGTTTGTCCTCAAGCAAATGACATGCCATAACAAAGGGAAAGGGGAGAAGGATGCAATCAGATTCCACAAGATAGAAAAATGCAGTATGTATAACTTTTCACTCAATCCATGTGCAAACAATAAATATATGAATAGACAATAATCAAAATGTCTCTATTCTTCTAAGATCAAACCAGAAATTCTTCTACTAAAAATCTTTTTCTATTGTGACTAGTGGTTATGGTCCTATTCCAGCTTTTCAATTTTCACTTCTGAGGTGAGCTTAGGACTCTCGTCAAGCAATGTAGTGTAGGCATCAGCTTATACCTGTTCAGCACAAGAAATAGAACTATCCAAAAGGCAAAGCTCAAGTGGATCAGTAGGGCACAAACTCATTGCATTATCAACAATATTTTGTTCAATTATATCAACCATGCAACAAGTATCACCTAAGGATGGACATTTCATAGCATCATTAAGATTAAATTCAATCTTCTCATCCCCTACATTTAGGGAAAGCCTTCCATCTTTAACATTAATAACGGCACCAGCAGTGGCTAGGAAAGGTCTTCCCAAAATGATGGGGATTTGGCTATCTTCCTCCATCTCTAATACCACAAAGTCATTAGGTATGAAAAACTTACCTACCTTTAGAGGAACATCCTCTAATATACCTACCGGGTGAGTAACGGATCGGTCCGCTAACTGTAGAGAAATAGTGGTAGGCTTTAGATTTCCCATCTAGAGCTTCTTGCAAATGGATAGCGGCATAAGGCTTACGCTTGCTCCTAGATCACATAAAGCTTTAGTGATCTGCACATCTCCAATGGAACAAGGTATTGAGAAACTCCCAGGATCCTTGAGTTTAGGAGGTAGTTTGTTCTGAATCAGGGCACTACACTCTTCAGTTAATGCCACAGTGGCATATTCCTCAATCTTCCTCTTATTAGAGAGGATTTCCTTCAGAAATTTGGCGTATGAAGGCATTTGAGATACTACTTCCAAGAAAGGAATGTTGATGTGTAACTTTTTCATCACATCCAGAAACTTTCCATACTGTTTCTCTAACTTAGCCTTGGCTAGTCTCTGGGGGAAGGGAACTGGTGGCTTATATGGTTCAGGAGCCACATAGTCAGGCTCATTAATTTCCTTCCTCCCACTAACTGGCTCTTCTTCTTCATTCACTAGCTCAGGCACATCCCTTTTCTCAACTTCTTTTTCATCCTCCTTTTCCACTGGTTCACCCAATTGTTTACCACTTCTCAAAGCGATAGCTTTACAATGTTCTTTATGGTTCTCAGGTTGACCAGGGAACTTACCAAAATTTTTGGTTGAAGAGCTCGCTTGCTGCGCTATCTGGGTATCTAACATCTTATTATGGGTAGCAAGTGAATCCACTTTAGAAGCCAGGTCTTTAATTGCTTCATTCATACTGTGATTCTGAGCTCTGAACTCCTCATTCTGCTTGCTCTGTGTGGAGATGAAATTCTCCATTAGAGCCTTCAGATTTGACTTCGATTGAGGAGGATTGTATGGCCTTGGATTCTAGAAGCCTGGAGGTTGTCTGAAGTTATTCTGGGGCTGTTGACCAGCATTCAGCTTATATGACAAGTTAGGGTGGTTTCTCCAGCCAGGATTGTAAGTATTGCTGTACGAGTTGTTCCTCTGATTATTCACAAAATTGACTTGCTCACAATCCTGAACTGTAGAACTCCCAAGATGACACTCATTGGCTGTATGCCCTACACCTCCACAAATCTCACAGGATACAGAAGAAGAAGGTGATGCAACAGCATTGATGCTCAGTTTATCCAGTTTTTGAAATAAAGCGTCAACCTTAGAAGTTAGATGATTGAAAGCATCTACTTCATACATACCTGCCGGCTTTCTAGTCTGCCTCTCACTAGACCAGGAGTAGTGGTTTTAGGCCATATCTTCAATCAACTCATAGGCTTCATCAACTGTCTTGTTCATCAGTGCTCTTCCAGCTGCAGCATCCACAGACATCCGGGTGCTGTAAACTAGTCCATTGTAGAATGTATGGGCTATCAACCATTTTTTTAGCCCATGATGTGGGAATACCCTGAGGAGCTCCTTGAATCTTTCCCATGCCTCATATAAGGATTCTCCATCCCTCTGAGCAAATGTAGTAATCTGGTTCCTCAAATGGGCCGTCTTACTTGGAGGAAAGTACTTGGCCAGGAAAGCTTGAGAAAGCTGCTGCCAAGTGGTAATAGACCCCGATGGGAGAGAGTGCAGCCAAGCTCGTGCCTTATCCCTTAGTGAAAAAGGGAATAATCTTAACCTAATAGTATCTGAGGAGACCTCATTCAACTTCAGGGTGTCGCAGTACTCCAAAAACATAGAGAGATGGAGATTAGGGTCTTTAGTAGGCGACCCTCTAAACTGGTTCTACTGAACCATCTACAAGAGAGATGGCTTCAGTTCGAAGTTATTAGCTTCTACTACTGGCCTGACTATGCTGGGGTTCAGACTATGTGTGTCCAGGGCTGTGAAGTCCTTCAGTGACCGATTATCTCTTTCCCCCATAGTAACTGCAGAATTCTCTTGCTGCTTACCTTTTCTTATCCTTCGTAGGGTGCGTTCAATTTTCGGGTCAAACTCAACAATAAACCCACGGTTTCTTCGCATACAAGAGAAACACACCTATGAAGGAAGAAAAGAAGAAAAATCAACAAATGAAAATTGTGCAGAAAAATAATGAAGAAAAATAAACTGAAATTGATCTAGTCTAGCTATTTTGTAAAATATCTAATATTGGCTTTGTTCCCCGGCAACGGCACCAAAAACTTGTTACGTGTGTTTTACTAAATACCGCAAGTGCACGGCGTAGCTGTAGCTAGTCCGGCAAGTATGGGTCGTGTCCCATAGAGAACAATGTCAATTACCAGAATCTCACAAAAAGTGCTATCTAAATCGATATAAGTCGATGGGAAAATATCGCAATTAAACAAGTTAAAATAACCAATTAAGCTAAGCCTAGGGTTAGGGTTCACCATGCTTGTGATACTCAACTACTGATATTTACCCCTAATTACAATTGTGTAGATTATTTGGGGATGGTTTAGCCTAAGTTAATTAGCAATCTCTTTCAAGCATTACCAAGTGTACCTAAGTTAATCAAATCACCTACTTTCGTGGTTCTTAGCTTAACCTAGGTCCATTAAGCTTCATGCCAACCATAGAATGCATCTAATCGGTTTTCTCATTCCCATTAATTAATTCAAGCCTAGAATATCTTAAACTACTTTCGTGATTAAGACAACCCTAATTCACTATTGGATTCCGGTTTTAACCTTCACCTTTCAGTTCATCGATTAAATACCTATTACGTGATAGATTGGTGATCAGACATTCTATCAACTAATACATGCATACAATAGTCAATCCAAATCAATCTAGTCCCAATTACAATTAGGGTTTCATAAAACAAGTCATAGGCATAGTATCATTGTATCACAATTGGGGTTTACCAAAACCCTAGATAGAAACTACTCACACATCATAGAATCAGAAACCAAATCCATAATCATTAAATTAACCATGATAGTTTGATACAATCTCAAGAGAATGAATAGAGGTAGAAGAAGAGATAAAGAACTGAAGTAGAAGGATATAACCAGGTATGCAGAAAAGTTTAGATGAATTACAACCTTCAATGCAGTAAAATCTACTCTAGAACATCAAAATCATCAATGATATATGTAAGAACCTAGTATAAATGTGTTTCCTAAGGCTAGAAAGTGATTTCCAAGTGTCTCCTATGGTCCCCCCGGTCTCAGCTGCGCATACCCCAGCTTATACCTCAATTTCGGCGGCCAAAACCCTAAAAAACACGGAACTCGCAGACCCGCAGCACGGCCGTGCTTCGGGCTGGAATTTGGGGAAGTGTTGCACCATCTGCCCAGAACATGGCCTGGCCGTGTTGCAGGCCACCAAGCAGGGCCAAGCCGTGCTGCATGATGTGGTGATCCTTTCTTCATGATTTTTGACGTGCAGCCTCCATGTTTCCTCCTTAGCATATCCCTGGTCTTTTAGGGTCTTTCCATAACTACTTTTCCTTTATTCTTGGCTTTTTTTACTCTCCTACAATCACAAAATGAACTACAGTAGTACCCAGAACAAAGTATAGCCAAAAGCATAAAAATATCCACAAGTTACTATGAATTAGGGGATAAAATATGACCTATAAGTACTCAAAATTCTCCTTTATCAGATACAAAGAGACCGTAGTAAGGTGTCTAGTAATCTAATCTCTACTTTAGCAGCCCATAAGTTATTGCAAAAAGGTGCCAAGGATATTTGGTAGTGGTCAAGGATATAGATATAAAATACATTAATGTAGATCAAGTTCTGGTGGTTAGAGAATTCTGTAATGTGTTAACTGAGTTTTCAAGACTATCCCTAAATGATAAATGGAATTTGGTATTGATTTACTTCCTGTAACCCAACTAGTATTTATACCTCATATAGAATGGCAACCACTGAACTTAAGAAATTGAAGAATCAGTTGCAACATTTGTTAGATAAAGGAGTTATACATCCTAGTACCCTTTTTGGAGTGCTTTAGTCCAAATTGTGAAATGGAAGAATAGATTGCTGTGGTTGTGCATAGATTATAGATAGTTGAATAAGGTGGTAGTGTGTAATAAATACTTATTACCTTGTATAGATGATTTGTTTGATCAACTATAGGTTGCTCAATGTTTTTCAAAGATTGATTTGAGATATAAATATTATCAATTGAGGAAAAGGGAAGAGAATAATCTAAAAACAGCTTTCAGGACTCGGTATAAGCACTATAAGTTTTTAGAGAAGCCATTTGATTTAACAAATGCCATAGCTACACTTATGGATTTAATAAATAGTAATTAAGTCATTCTTGGATTAAATTGTAAATGTATTTATAGATGATATACTAGAATATTCTAAGAGTTTAGAGGATCATAAGCAACATTTAAAGATAGTTTTACAAACTCTAAAGGAGTATGTTTGGCAAAGATGGTATCCAAATAGACCCTAAGAAAGTAAAAGTAGAACAGCAATGGCTACATTCTACTACAGTTATAGATGAAGATCTAAATCCAATTTGCGCTTCCTGCGGTTATCTGCTGTCCATTCTATTTGAGCCATAGTTGGATCAGGTACATGAACATATGCTTTTAAGCCATTAATCAATTCCTTAGCATTTGAAGCCGAGATGAGAATTCATCGTGCTGAGTGTAGGATAAACCTT
This sequence comes from Gleditsia sinensis, assembly GCA_037074535.1. Lineage (NCBI taxonomy): Eukaryota > Viridiplantae > Streptophyta > Magnoliopsida > Fabales > Fabaceae > Gleditsia > Gleditsia sinensis. The sequence goes on from CM073464.1 coordinate 57,328,662, forward strand.
TGTTCTACAGCTTGATCCAGAAAAGACAACAGACCATCAAAGAAGTGATTAACATTTAACAAACCTATCGGTTTGTGATGCATATTCAGTTGTGCCCAAGAGACTATTTGAAAAATCTCCTCTAAAGTACCAAAACCACTTGGTAAGGCAATGAATACATCAGCATTGCTCATCATTCTAGCTATGCGTTCATGCATGGAAGCTACTCTAAATTCTTCCCCAATTGTCTTCCATATGATGTTGGATGCTGCTAGAGCTATAGAAATAATACCTAGAACTTGGCATCCTCCTACATGAGCAGTTGTAGCCACACACCCCATTAACCTACAGTTACCTCCACCGTAGACTAAATGAAATTTTCTCCTGGCTAGCACCATACCTAGATTTTGTGCTACTTTCACATACTCTCCATCTTTTTTATGACTGGAACCATAAAAGACACAAATATTTCGAAACTGACGAAATGCGGTTCCCTCCATAGTTGCACACACCTTAACTTTGAGTATGAAAGTAAAGATACTAACGCGTGTATTTATAGAACTCAGAGAAAGGCATACTTATGATAGCTATGTGAATAGGCCAAGTATAATTAGAACAACTATATGAGTTATTGGTGGATATCAACTAAATTGAAGATGACAATTTTCAAAAATGATGGCAAGCATGTATATATACAATAGCTATAACTGTGACCCATATTAAGCATATAAAGAGAATAAGATTAAGGTATCACCAGAAATTTTCTTTTCCTTGTTGTCCTTTATAAGGCATTGGTGTCTTGATCCTTGTAGGGAAATTGTAGGCGATAGGCGTCATTGTAAAAAAAAAGAAGAGAAAATACAAACCAATTACTTGTTGAAGAGGGACAATCAAATGGTTTATTTTATTTTCCCAATATTCTTGCCAGTCAACTATCAGTATTATTAAGTCGAATAGCTATTTTGAGAATTTTTAATTTAGACTGGTTTATTTTACAGTTGATTGATTATATTTATTTTGACGCAATCAACTGCATCCTACCAGTTAATTATGTATTCTTTGTTTTTCACAATCATTTATAAGCTCAGAAATGTTTCTTTTCCACGTGATATTCTTTCACCAAATAACAATATCTTTGAATTAGATTGTGGTACATATATTCAAAACTTGCAGCCACTGATTTTCCCGAAATAAGAGGAAGATTTTGTTTATAGATTTTCAAGAATTACGGCCACCGATTTTCATATTCTTTCAATATTTTGTCCAAACTTCTAACTTCCTATTTTGGCACCATGCTCTATTATGTATTCCTCTTTTTCTATTGAGTCATCCTTGATTAATGTTTGGCATTAAATGCAAGGTTCTTATTCTTTATTATTGTGTCCAAGTGACTAGTAGGTTAAAGTAATGGAGAATATTTTGAGAACCATGTTCGAAAATAATGTAAAGCGATCAAGGTATTTATGTTAAGGGTTTATACCATGCTAAGTTGAATCTAGTATCTAGAATGTCAATTATGTTGAAATTGAAAATTTACGTGTGAATAATTGTTGAGAAAGAAGAAATTATTTTTCCTTAATTGAATTTGCTCATATCAGTAGTTATCAAGCCAATATACAAATGGCACCATTTAAGGTTTTATATGAAACATTATAGGTCTCCTAATGGGTGAGTGAATTGAGTAAAGTTAAGTCCATGGTATATAGGATCGGCCCAGTAGCTTACCGTTTAGCTTTGCCACCTGAATTGAGTAATGTTCATATAATCTTTCATGTGTCTATACTACAAAAGTATCTACCAGACCTAACACATGTTATACAATGTCAAGAAATTCAGTTAGATAAAGATTTGTCAAATGAGGAAAAAAAATCAGTGACTATAGTAGATAAAAAAGTTTTCAAAAGAAATACCCACGGTGAAAGCGATGTGGTAGAATCCCTTTTCAGAGGAGGCTACTTGGGAAAGAGAGAATGATATGCGCGCCAGATACCCACATATTTTTGAATGATAAGGTTAGTATTTATTTGTAAATATGGAGATGAAATTGATTAGAAAAAAAATATAAGCAACTCAGTACAAGCCAAAAGTCTATAAGGATCATAAATGTTAGAGCACTAGAAATTATCAATTGGTGATCAAATATTCTTGAAGAACTTATGGTTGAAGAAAATCCCTATAATTAAAATTATATGACAAAATCACGTAAGTGAAGAGATTTCTTAGAAAGTAAAAAAAAAAAGATATACAGAGAAGATACCCCCAATTATTTGAGTATAAGGTTGGTAACTCTGAATTATGCCTTGATTTCATTCCCCACATATGATATGATGGTTTGAAATTCGGAGACCAAATTTCTTATGGGAGAAGAATATGACATCCCGTAATTTTTATTTTTAAATAATAATGTTTTGCTATAAACAAATATATTTTTATTTCTTTAAAAATGATTATATTCTGTTAAAAGCAAGTATACTTTTAATTCAAATAATTATATTAGTCTTTAATAAATTTTTGTTGTATTTTTAGAAATATTCTTTCTTTTATTATGCATAAAGATATTTATTTTGTAATTTGTTTTATTAAGATTTTTATCAAGAAAAGACATGGTTTAAGAGTGCCACTAAAGTTTTGCAATAATATAAATTTTTAGAAATTTTTAGGATATTTTAGGATGAAAAATAATATTTATATGTATATACATATAAACAAATCATATTATTTAATTATTAAATAATATTATTATTAATTAAAAAAATAAAAATAAAAATAAAAAGAGGGAAATAAAACGGGAAGGGAGAACACGGATGGCAGAGAGATGCAGAAAATTTTCCTATTCACTTTCTCTCTCTAAGCTCTACTATCTCTCTAAAATTTCTTTCATTCTAGACATCTAATTGAGATACCGAAGGTACCGTTGGATTCATGGTGAGGAGAGCTTCAAAACTCACTGATCAATTTTGTCAGAAGGTCACCGGGATTTCGCCGAAAAATTGTGAATTGTAACTTATAGGTAATTTTTCTAAAATGCTGGATTTTTGATGGATTATTGTGCAAGCTTTTGCCTGATGGATTATTGTGCAGGCTTTTGCCTGATGGATGATTATGCGGGCTTTTTCCTTATGGATGATTGTGCGGGCTTTTGGTCTGATTGATGGTGAACACTCCCTTTATTGCATGCTTGAGAAATGGTTGTGGTTCTGATATAGAGAGAGTTCTTTAATTTATGAAAAGCTCTAAACTTATTTGATATTATGTCTCTTAATACTGAAACTTTCTTGTTATTGATCTTTCAAACATATGATGCATATGGCATTCATCTTTTTCTTGCATTGAATATTTACTTGTGAGGGAAAAACTCGTGCCCTGCTTGTCCTATTTCCATTATGGTAAGAATTATCTGCTCATTGAGTTGTCAAACTCACTACCCGATATTTCTATATTTTTCAGATAAGAATACAGATTTGGTTAGTCTCCTACATATAGCTGGTCAGTTAGGCAACACATTTTATGGGTAAACCTACTTTATTTTCAAGACTCTCAGCTTTTGGCTTATGTTGTATTTTACACTCTAGAGTTGCTCCATATATCATAGGCAAGATCTCAGCTTCCATTTGCATAGTATTTATGTATATTTTGAGATACTTAAAATTATATAGTATAAATAATAAAGCTCTCAAATGAATGTGATTATGAGTTTGGTTACAACCCATACTATTTGTGAGAAATTCATTTTATATATATCATACTAGAGGCTTACGGGATGAGATTATTCTCTAAACCTGTACCGGTTAAGTACTCCTGACTTGGGGTCGTGACAAAACCTATGTAGATAAACCATCCAGCAAGTCTAACAATGGGAAAGGAATTTTAATTCAGAAAAGTAAAGCAGTCCAATATTGTCAACAAGCAGGAATTTCCAATCCATAAAATTGATTTTAAGTGCAGAAAATTGAGATAATTAAACCAGAAAACTAAGTCCAACAAATTACTATCAAATTGGGCAACGCAAGATGAAATTCAAGCATACATAATTCCAAATGTAGCTTTTAATTCTTAGGTAAACTAGTCCAACATTCAACCAAAATTTCCTATCTAGAAAAAATACAGGAATAGAGGATCATGAGTTACCTAGAGGGCAAGAACCAAGTCAGGCTAGCAGCAAGGAATGTAGCCACAAGTGAGTCCTGCATCATGGTGAAGCCACAAATAAGGAGCAGAGGGACAATGGTGTGGGTTGGTAATGGCTCTGGGTGAAGGCACAGGTAAAAGCTAAGAACAGGAGAATAGGAAGAAGAGAGAGCTATGTGAGGGAGAGAGCTTGGGTTGTAAAGGAACATGATGGAGAGGGGGAGCTAGGTGTAGGGAATCTGGCTGAGGAATCAGGGAAATGTGCTTAATGGTGGGTAAAGGAATGGGGAATGGGCACGGTGAGGATGGGTTGTTGGGTTATGGGAAATTTTTTGGGTTGGGAAGACTGAGAGAGAGAGGGATTAGGGCACGTGGGTGGGATCAAGGGTGGAGAAGGAGATGGGAAAAGAGGGGAGAAGAGCTTTCAGAGAAGGTGGGAAGAGGCTAGGGCATAGGGGAATGAATAAAAATTGAAGAGAAATTGGAGGGAAGATAGTTGGGAAGGGGCATGGGGAAAGGAAGGAAGAACTAAAAAAAAGAATCTGAAACACGGGCTGAAGAGGGGGGAAAATTTAGGCATTTTAAGTTCCATGGGCCTGAAGCACAACCGTGCTTTGGGCTGGACTTCCAAAAATTCTTGGTGAAGTGCACCGTGTTGGATGGCACGGGGAGGGTGTGTTCACTGAAACCTGAAGCACGAATGTGGAAGGAAACACAGGAAAGCCGTGCTAGGTGCTAGTGTGGCCAATTTCCCTGGGAGACATGAAACACAGTCGTGGTTGAAGATACGACTTGCCCGTGCTTAGTGCTAGAGTCACCAAAATCTACAAATTCTTCCTGTGCTTGAAACACAGCCGTGGCCTGTGACACGAGTCACCCGTGTTTCATGCTGGAATGTGTTTTTCTTCGAATTTTGCCTCAGCTTTTTGCTATTTTTTAATTCCTTTTGCATATCATTCTTTTCTCCAACCTTGGGGGACTTGGAATTGGCCTGAAAAGCAAATGAAAACACTCATTAAACTCATAACCTAAGAAATTAACTAAATTTAAAGATAAAAAAAACTAAAAGAAATTAAACTGAGCCAAAAAGGAACTCGATAATTAAAATATGGGTTGCCTCCCACAAAGTGCTTATTTAAAGTCATTAGCTCGACTCCTTTTCATTCTTTTGCTCATGGAGGTTTTAAGAAAGTTTGAATAACTTTCTTTTTGACCCATTACTTCTTAGTATGGTACTTGAGGCTTTGCCTAATAGCCTTCAAGGATCCTTTTGGCTCATTCTTTTCTTCCTTAACTCTATTGAGGTTGAGAGGAGTTGGCTTAGGTTCCACCTTCGTATCTTTCACTTCCTTCTCAATTGCTTTCTTTTTGACCCCCTATTTAACATAAGTAAAAGAACTTTTCACATAGCATAAATCAAGTGGGTCAGTAGAAGAAATATTCATTACATAATCATCCATATTTAGTTTAACTAAACCAATTATACAACAAGATTCATTTAGAGATAGGGATTTGATGTCATCATTCATCTACCTCCATCTCTAAAATAACAAAATCAACTGGTATGAAAAATTTACCTACCTTTAGAGAAACATCCTCTAATATACCTACTGGATGCTTAATGGATCGGTCAGTCAAATGAAGAGAAAGAGTGGTAGGCCTTAAGTCACCCATCTGAAGCTTCTTACAAACTAAAAGAGGCATGAGGCTCACACTTGCTCCAAGATTACACTAGATCCCTCTATCAGTGCCACAATTTAATTTTCCTTTTGTTTGAAAGGATCTCTTTCAGGAACTTTACATAGGAGGGCATTTGGGAGATGGCTTATAGGAATGGGATATTGATATTCAACTTCTTCAAAACATCTAGAAACCTCCCAAACTGCTTCTCTAATTTAACCTTGACTAATCTTTGAGGAAAATGGATTGGTGGTTTGTAAGGTGCAGGAGCCACATATTTTGGCTCTTCTTCCTTCTTTTCCTCTTCTTTAATTTCTCTTCTCTTTTCTTCTTAGGTGCAGCTCGAGGTTCATCTTTGTTGATCTCCTCACTTCTCTCAGATTCAGCCAACTGTTTACCACTTCTCAGTGTAATGGCATTGCAATGCTCTCTAGGGTTCTCAGTCTGGCTTGGAAGTCTGCCAAAGTTCCTATTAGATAGGCTCACTTGCTGTGCAATATGAGTTTCTAGCATCTTACTATGGGTAGTAAGTGAGTCAACCTTAGAGGCTAGGTCTTTTATAGCCTCATTCATATAGTGGTTCTAGGTTGTAAACTCCTCATTCTGTTTACTCTGAGTATTGATGAAATTTTCTATCGGAGCCTCCAGATTTGACTTTGGCTGTGCAGAAGGATTGAATGGCCTCTGATTTTGAAACCCAAGAGGTTGCCTAAAGTTATTCTAAGGAGGTTGATTTGCATTTGGCTTGTATGAGAGATTGGGATGATTTATCTAGCCTGGATTGTAAGTGTTACTGTAGGGATTATTTCTCTAGTTGTTGTTATTCACAAAATTTACCTTTTCATAATCTTGAGGTGCAGAATTTCCAAGTTAACAGTCATTGGCCACAAAGCCAACACATCCACAAATCTCACATGATGAAGATGAAGAAGAATCAACAGCATTGATGCTTAATTTATCTAATTTCTAAAACAATGCATAAACCTTAGAAGTGAGATGATTAAAGGCATCTACTTCATACATACTTGCTGGTTTCCTTGATTTCTTCTCACTAGACCATCAGTAATGATTCGGAGCCATATCTTCAATCAGCTCATATGCCTCATCAATTGTTTTATTCATAATGGCTCCTTCTACTGCAACATTTACAGACATTCTAGTGTTGTATGCTAGTCCATTGTAGAATGTATGTACTCTGAGCCATTTTTCCAACCCATAGTGTAAGCATATTTTGAGAAATTCTTTAAATCTCTCCCAAGTTTCATACAAAGACTCACCATCTTTTTTAGCAAAAGTAGTTATTTGATTCCTAAGATGGGCTGTCTTACTTAGTGGAAAGTACTTGGCCAAGAAAGCTTGAGAAAGTTACTACCAAGTAGTGATGGAATGTGATGGAAGAGAGTGCAACCATGCATGGACCTTGTCCCTTAGAGAGAATGGGAACAATCTCAGTCTAATGGCATTAGATGATACACCATTCAGCTTCAAAGTGTCACAGTACTCCAAAAACAATGAAAGATGGATATTGGGGTCTTCAGTAGGCGACCCTCCAAATTGATTTTGCTGAAGCATCTACAGAAGAGAAGGCTTCAGCTCAAATTTGTTGGCCTCAACAACTGGTTTGACAATGCTTGTGTTCAGGCCATGCGTATTTGGGGCGGTGAAATCCTTAAGAGATCGATTATCTCTGTCAGCCATGGTAGGTGGTGCAGGATGATCTTGTTGTTGTTTTCTTCTTCTCCTTCATAGAGTGCGTTCAATCTCTGGGTGAAATTCAGCAAAGAATTCACAATCCCTTCGCATAAAAGAGCAACACACCTATAAAGGAAGAAAAAGGAACAAAAATCAGCAAGATAGAATTATGCAGAAAAATAAAAAAAATGATCTAGTCTAGCTATTTCATAAAATATCTAATATTGACTATTGTTCCCCAGCAACGGCGCCAAAAACTTGTCATGTGTGTTTTATAAATAACTACAAGCACACAGCGTAGCTATAGTTAGTCCGGCGAGTACGGGTAGTATCCTACAGAGAACAATGGTCAATTACTAACCGCTACAAAATATGCTATTTAAATCAATGCACTTTGATGTGAAAGTGTGTTACAAATAAGTAAATAAGTAATTGAATTAACAAAAGCCTAGGGTTAGGGTTTACCACACTTATGATATTCAATAATCAATATATACCTCTAATTGCAATTATCTAGGTAATTAGGGATGGTTTAGCCTTAATTAACTAATAACCTCTTTCAAGCTTTACTAATCATACCTAGGTTAATCTAATTGCCTACTTTTATGGTTTTTATTTCAACCTAGGTCCATTAAGTTCTATGCCAACTGTGGAATACAATTAATCGATTTTCTCATTCCCACTAATTGATTCAATTCCTAGTGAACCTTAAACTACTTTCGCGATTAAGATATCCCTAATTAACTATTAGGTTCTGGTATTAACTTTCACCTTTTTGTTCATTGGTCAATAACTTATGACGTGATAGATTGGTGATCAGGCATTCTATCAACTCTTAAACATGCACATAATAGTTAATCCTAATTAATCCAGAAGTAATCACAATTAGGGTTCCAACATTCAACTTAATAATTCAGTATCATCATACTAAAAGTGGGTTTACCGAAACCCTAGATCAAATATACTCAAGCATAATAGAAACAGAAACCAAAATCATATTTATTAAGTAAACCAAGAGAGAAGAGTAGAAGTAGAGATGGAAGTAAAGTAGAAAGATAAAACCTGGATGTAGTAGATGAAATAGGAATACAAACTTGAATTGCTGTAAATTATACTCTAAGAATATAAATTAATCACCAATCCTACTCTAAATCAAATATAATGGTGTTTCCTAAGCTTAAAACTAAGTAAAAGTAGGTCTCTATGAGTCTACATACTCCTGGCTACGTTTTCCCCTTAATATATATCACTTTGGCTGTTAAAACCCCTAAAAAGCACAGAGTGTACGGACACGAAGCACGATTGTGCTTCGTGTTGGAAATCTGGGAAAAATCACGTTCTCTACACAGAGCATTGCCTGGCCGTGCTTGAGGTTGCCAAACTCATTTCTTGAAAATTTCTTTTGGGTTGCCTCCTTACTTCTTGTTCAGCATGTTCCAAGTCCATATGGCTCTTCACATGAGTGTTTTCCCTTGCTTCTTGGCCTTTTTTACTCACCTACAAACATAAAACAAACTAAAGCAATATCCAAAGAAAAGCATAATCAAAAGCAGGGAAATAATCACAAGTTTACTATTAATTAGGGGATAAAATATAACCATTAAACATTCAATTTTCCCCTTTATCAACAATAAATGCTTGAATTATTCTTGATTTATTGTAGACAATATAATAATTGGCACAGCGTATACTTGAATCCATTTTACAAGAGTTGTTTTATTATTAGTAATATAGTAAAAAGAAAGCAAATACACGTCATATGTAAACCAAAGTGAGTTTAAAGTAACATATCTTCCTAATGGAACTTCATTTATGTAAGGATTCCATTTAAGTAATAAAATAGTTAAAATTTATATTTATTTGATATACCAAGAGTGGATCCCCTAACCTTAGCATGTTTCTTCACTTTGAATACATTCCTATTTTATTTCTTACATACTTTGCTTAAAATTCTTCTCACAAAAGAAAATCTTGGCAAGTAGATTAGAAATATTTATTTTAGATCTGACTTAAAATTTCTCTCAATTGGCGATCCTTGTGGGATCGACTTCGCATACCACTAAATTTATACTCCAATAGATTTGTACACTTGCAATTTATAATTAAAACATCAACACCTTTTCCTTATGGAACACCCTTTTAGTACATCATCATAGCATGCATTAATGGTTTCTTGTGGGATGTTTTGCTTAAATTTTCCTCTCCATTTTGTCTTGGCGAAATTGCATGCTCAGAATGGGGCATGTTTTGTATGAAATTTTGGGATTTGATTGGCTTGAGACAAGTGGCTCAATCCCCTTAAGTCTTGTGATTCAATCCCTTTTCTTTTGGCTTACTCAATAGGGCATGATTAGGGTTCATTAATTCTTCAATAATGGAACTATTCATTATCAGAATTTTCAACCTTCCTCTCCTCCTTTGCTTGGCCGAAATGCATGATAAAGGGTGGATATTTTTGCCTCAAAACCCATGTGACTATTTGCTTGCTTATGGAATACTCTTTCATTAAATTCCCTAACTTGTAGGACTTTGCTTAATGTACACTCTACAAAGGTAATGATTGCTCATCATTAGGGGTTACTATTACATCATGTGACTCTCATTTTTCCTCTTGGACTTGGGCTCCACCTTCCTTTCTTGCCTTGGTCGAAATTTTCACCAAAGAGTGGAAGGCTTGGCTCACATTCATGTGTTTTGGGTTATTAGCCCATCCTTTTCAACCTAGTCAAAGTCCATGTTGTGACTCTTTATTGGGCCATCCATGTGGCTTGCTAACAACTCATGTGAGATGAAAAATTCCTAGTTAAAGTGTCCATGGATTGATATCACATGTAGAATTCCGATAGTGTAAGGTGAGGTGTCAAATTTAGGAAATTTAGTTCTTGAATTAAGAGAATTCCTATAATCCAACTTCTTGAAATTCCAAAACCTCCACTTAACATCAAAATTTTACTTTTTTTTTTCCAAGAATTTTGCCTCTCACTAGCCATTATTTCAAATTTTTTCCTTTCAGGTTTTTATTCCCCTTTTTCCCATTCCCATAATGTTATAAAAATTCTCCTTATGCCTACTAATAGGGTTAAGAATTTCTAAGGCATAACTTCTATTAAATATTTATCTTTATTCTTTATTTCTTTTAATTTAGTAATTTACATGCCTTAATAGTGAATGAACATTTGGGATGTTACGATATACATAAAAGTGTTATCGACAATTGTTTCTTTTTAGTTCACTCGTTTCCCTGTAGATACATAATTTATTGAGATATCTTCATTTTTATCAATTTCAAGTACTTAAACTTCTTCTGAAAGTACTTTATTTGTTATATCCCTGGACTCTTCAAGAGTATCTATTTCTATAATGGGTTAATCTTGAATAGTTTCTTCTTTTCTTTTACAAGAATTTTTGTTTTTTGAATCGATTGGTCTACCACACTTTTGATATGCTTTAGACTTACTAGCTATTTTAAAAATGGATTATTCTTTGGGGATGTCAATCCGTATAAGAGTATTTATAGCTGGTATGTGTGACTTGATCACTCTTTTTAAATCAATAAATACATTTAACAGTTGATTTGCTATACTTTGTAAGTAGATTATCTTTTGAACGTCAAGTTCACATTGCTTTGTTCCAGGATCAAGATATGATGAAGTATTCCATGTAATTTCTTTGACCAGGTGTCTTTCATCTTCTCTCCCTAATGTTGAGAAAACTAATTCATCAAAATAACAATTAACGAAATGTGCTATAAACACATCTCCTATCATTGGCTCAAGATATCTTATAATAGAAGGAGAATCATATCTAATATATATTTCAAATCTCCTTTGAGGACCTATCTTAGTGTGTTCTGGTGGGGCTATTGGAACATATACCACACACCAAAAAATTCTGAGACGGAAAATATTTGGTTCATGACCATATCCTAATTGCAAAGGGAAATATTGATAATAACTTATTGGCCTAATATATATTAGTGCTATTGCATGTAAAATTGCATGTCCCTAAATAGAGACAGAGAGTTTTGTTCACATAAGTAAATGTTTATCTATTAATTGAAGTTGCTTAACAAATAATTTAGCTAACCTATTTTGTGTATAAATATGAGCTACAAAATATTCAACATTTATGTCAATTGACATACAATAGTCGTTAAAAGCTTGTGAAGAAAATTCACCAGCAATATCAAGATGAATAGATTTAATTGTATAATATGAAAAATGTTCTCTTAATTGAATTATTTGAGCAAATAATAGTGCAAACGCTAGGTTATGAGTTGATAGTAAGCACACATAAGACCATATACTGGATGCGTCTACTAATGTTATAAAATATCTAAATGGTTCACATAAAGGATAAATAGATCGATATATATCACCTTGTATATGTTCCAAAAAATGTTAGAGATTTAGTTTTAACTTTATCTGGTAATGGTTTAATAATCAATTTGTCTTAAAAACAAGCAGCACATGAAAATTCTTTATATTAAAAAATATTTAGGTTTTTCAATGGTTGCCTATGTGAACTTTCAATAATTTTTTGCATAATTATTGATCTAAGATGTTCCAACTGATCATGTCAAATAGTAAAAGTTTTTGAATCAATAAACTTCTAGTTTATTGTAGCATGTATATCAATTGTATTAATTCTTGTATAGTACAACCCAGAAGCAAAAGTGTGTAATCTTTCTAATACCCTTTTCTTACCCAAAATAATGCTTGTAATATAAATGTATTCATTATTTTCCTCACATACAATCTTTATATGATATCCATTACAACAAATATCTTTAAAACTCAATAAATCTATTTGAGATTTAGAGGAGAATAAAATATTATTTATGATAAATTTTGTTCATTTCGATAGTATGATAATAGTTCTTTTGGAACCTTCAACTAACCTTGTACTACCAGAAATTATAGTAACATAAGTTTCATCCATTTTTATTTGAGAAAAATACTTTCTATCTTTAAGGATGATGTGGGTTATTTGATTGTCTACAAGACATAAATCTTCATCCATATTGTTCTTTGATTAAAAAAATAAAAAAATAAGAAATATTTCAAAGTAACTAAAAAAAATTGGATAAAAATAGAAATCACACTTAAAATTTCATATAAAATTATGATTAAGGCTTGCATTAACTAAATTTGCAACCATACAAGCAATTTTGAAAAACAAGTAAACTTATTTTATATATTCCTCGTTACGTAGAAGACAAACATCTTCTTGCAGGTCAACAAAGAAATTTGACACATGAGTGTGTAGTATTTATGTGATCATTGGTAAAGTCATCATATTGATCAACAAAATTTTTCTCAACAACTTTCTCTTTTCTTTTATTGATGCTTGATGAAGATAAATAATTTTTTTATTTGTACAACAGGTATATGACTAATACCCATTCATACCACAATGATAACATGAACTTTTTACATGCTTCTTTTTCCTACTTATGTCTTCTTATTTTTCTCCTTTCTTATTCTTCTTCTAATGGTAAGGAGCATATCTATCAGAAGAGGCATTGTTTCTTCGTTGGCCACGTCCATAGCCTCTACCATGACCACAACCTCGACCATGACCACGTTCTCATCCATTCTTATTAATTATAGTCGCATTCACTTCAAGGAATGGAGCATAACCAATTGGATGAGTTTCATATTTTTCATTAGTAGCTCATAATTTTGTTAAGTTATAAGAAGTCATAAAATCAGTTATGAGTATTTTTAAAATCTCTTTTATCAATATTGTTGTTGTAAGAGCACATTCGAGGCATGAAAAGTAGATAATGTTTTATCTAACATATCTTTATTAGTAATTTTTTCTCCACATAATTTTAATTGAAAGCTAGTATGAAACATTGCGAAGTTATATTCACTGACTATTTTAAAATCTTGCAATTGTAAATGCATCCAGTCATAACAAACCTTTAGGAGAATAAAATTTTTTTTGGTGGTCATACCTTTCTTTTAAATTTTACCAAAGAAGAAGTGCATCTTTTACGGTAAAATATTCAAATTTCAGTCCTTTGTGAAGATGGTGACAAAGGAAAATCATCCCCTTAGCGCGATTTTGCATTGATTCATTATTTCCTTCTTTAATGGTGTTCCCAAGACCCATTGCATCAAGATGAATTTTAGCATCTAATATTCAAAATAAATAGTTCTTGCCCGAAAGATCAAGCGTCACAAATTCTAGTTTTGTATGATTTGACATGATATTAGAATTATAAATAAAAGAAAACCAATGAGAAACTTCTCAAGTAAGATAGAAGAATCTTATCAATACAGTTTCTTCCTCCTTGTGATCTAAAAATGAATGGCCAAAAGCAAAAGTCAGGCTGATAATGTATTGAAAAAAAAATTGTATGCAAGGAAGAATTAGAGAGTAAAAAAACTGGAGAAATGAAATATAGAAAAGAAAATTTGTCTATCTCAATGCTCCATATAAGTCTCTATTTATAAGCATACAATCATAAAGATAGATAACCCAAAAGTCAAAAATTAAAAATAAGATTCAATGGTCTTGAAGGAGATTTAATAATTTTAGGAGTTGAGAACCTAAATGGATATTCATAATAATGGATGAATTTATAATAGTCTTTAAATTATTTTAAGTGTATGAGTTAGTATTTGAAAATATCAAACTCGTTGTAAGTTAGTCCATTTAACAAGTGTTTAAAGACAAATATACAATAAGTTTTATATTTTCAACGACTAAAAATGATTAACGTATAATGAATTTGATAATTTAAGAATTAACTCATATACTTGAAAAATCTAGAAACTACAGATAAGTGGGTCTACAAATCTTGGGATTAAATTGTTAATTTATTCAAATACGTTTTCTAAATGTCATACTTTTATTTGAAAACTTGATAATAAGAATTGAAAACTATAATTACTTTAAGGAGGTGTTTGGTAAATGGTAAAAAAATTTATTTCTAGGAATCATATTTTTTAGGAAACATAATTGATGAGAATTATAATTTTTGGAAATATATAAAATGTATTTGGTTGACCTTTTAGATTATTGAAAATATTTAAATAATGTTTTTTGAAAAAAATTTATTTTTCTGTTTGCTTATATTTAATTTTTTGGAAATATTCGTACATTTTTCAAAAGTATTTCTTATTCTTATAAAAGAGAAAGTAAGAGTGAAGAGAGGGAATGAGAGAGAAAGTGAGAGAGAGGATGAGAGAAAAAGTGAGTGAGTGAAGAGAGAAAGAAATGAGAGAGAGTGAGAGTGAATAGATATAGTATGATTTTTTATTATTATTACAATTATACTATTAATGAAGAGTATAATTGTCTTTTAACATAATAAGAAAATTTCCACCGGTCTCCATAAATTTTTTTTGTGAGAAACTTATTATAAACCATTCTTGGAAATATTAATTTCTCAAGAATGAATTTTTTAAAACTTGTACCAAATATGATAATTCTAATTTCTCATACTGAAATTCCCAATAAACAAATGAAGTATTTATACTGTCACATATGGGTTTTAAATTTTAATTGTTCAAATTTCTCATAGCTAATATTGTGAATTTTCTACTCTCAATGTGAATCACTTATTTTTAATCAAACTGAAAGAATAAAGTAATTGAAGTACTACTAACTCACATGCAATTAACCATAATATTAAAAATAATTAATTAAATAACTAGAGTAATGAGTTGATATCCCATTTGTGCCAAATAATCAGACTTAATCAATGTCGTGAAGTACTTTCAAATTTATCAAATGCCAAACAGATTCAAAGTAATGGCCAATTTTTTCTTTTTCTTTTTCTCTCTTTATAATTATTTTTCCTTTCCAATATATAAAAGGCGTTCAAAGTTATGCTATTCTTTCACCCACCTAGCTATCCTCTTGTCTCCCAAGTATTATGTTCCATTTAACAGGAAGCTGAACCTGCATCGAGCAAATTCTACAATTCAATTTGTGCTGCTAGGAGAAGATCTCCTTGCGTGTCATGAAGAGAGCAAATATACATTGGGATATACATATCTGAGCAAATGAAAAACAGAGTTGCATAGACTTGATATTCTAAATTATCCATCAATTCCGCTAACTTTCTGGATTGGATTTTGAATTCCAGCAGATTCTGTTGACCTGTGTATGGGGCAAGGAGAAATGTTTATTATTAAATTTTTTTTCTATAGGATCCCACTGGAATTTTTTCCTGTGCAAAACAGCAGCTACCTTCTATGCACTTGCTGGCGAGTGGTAAACCCAAACAAAGCTCGACTTACCAATGCACTCAAAAGTAACCTTTTTTTATTTTTAAATTTTCGTTATGCGGTGTTGGCACCAACTTGCCTGTACTTGAATAGCTCCTTTTTATATTAAAATTAAGAGATTTATAAAAATAATTTAAAATTTTAATTATTCAGTTAACTTTTATAATTTTAAATTTTTAAATCAATTTTATATTGTCAATCTATTATCAAAATACTTGACACTACCTTAGCATACATGTTAAAATATCAATTAAATACAGATTATTTATATTAAAATTAAGAGGTTTATAAAAAAAAAATTTAAAATTTAATTATTCAGTTTACTTTTAAATTTAATTTTTTAATCAATTTTATATTGTCAATCTACTATCAAAATATTTGACACCACATTAGCATACATGTTAAAATCTCAATTACTAAATGTCACGTATAACATGTACTTACTCAATTATAATGAGTTCAAGAAATTTACAAAACTAGAATTTCAGTTGATAATAATGAATTTAACATTTCGTACAGTCATCACTAAAGTAATTTTTTGAATTATTAAAATAATAATTCTGTATAAAAAATATTTTATAAAATGATAAAATAATACAAGACCGGTGTCTTGAGTCAGTTTATTCTAATTTAAAACTGGTAATTGTGAGAACTTAACCTCTAAATAAAAAAATTAACAAGAGCCAAAGTCAAATTAAGCCAAGCACAAACCAACTTTCTTGCCTAAAGCATGCATTTCACTGCAAGTTGTTAGATTTCACCTAAGACCTAACTAACACGTGATAATGAACTCCAATAAGAAGTGGGAAAAAATGATGAGCTTTTGAACAAGGGATGCATGGTAGGGGCCTATTTGATCATTTTTCTTACCTACCTAGACTACCATTTTATGCATAGATTCAACCAGGCATTATATGAGTGGGTCACCCTGCTTAACGCTCCCATCTTCACGTGTAATTGATCATAGGAATTGAATAAGTGGTACCAAATAACATTGGCTTCTACCTACCACAATATGACACTACCCAAGAGGGTTCCCTTTTATAAACTCTCTGTGGGTTTCTATGATGCCCAGGTAACTGGAACTAAAGCCTGCAAATAGTAATAGATCCCAAATGAAAATTGCCTTGAAAACAACTTTTGAACCTTATAATTGTCACAGTTCATTCAGAGGTTCTATTTCCAGCTTCTGGTTGTTGGTTGCAACAAATACGAGGAGAATATCGCAACAAGAAAACTCATTTTATTCTTATCTAAGAGACGTTTGGCACAATATATCTTAAATTTCTTGAAATCTTTAATATTATAATAAAAAAATTATTATATAATATGCTAAGATTTTTTATATATCACTTTTTGAAATAATAAGTCATTTTTATTGGTTTGCACATATTAATCATTTGTTATATTTTTAAAATTTGCAAATATATCCATTTAGACAAAATTGGTAATCTATAAAACAGAATTTATATCACTTATTCTATTATGTGAGATACAAGAATGGTATACCAAGCAGCTTAAATTTAATCCTCAAAGTGAAGGATTAAACAAGGATAAACGGAAGGGCTAAAATGGCCCTAGTTCTTCTGAAGAGATGCCATGTGGAGAGGTTAACGTTAACGTCTCTCAATCTCTCCACTTGTTTTCTCCCACCAACTGATCCACTTTCAAAAATCTCCTCCGCAATGCTTGCTCTTTTTTCTTAACCGCTCCACCTCTGTTATTACTAACTCTCAATCTCATAACCAAAAAAAAAAAAAAAAAACTATTTGTTAGTGTAGTAGCTGTGTAGCCCCCTTTTTTAAGTTTTGTTATTCTCTTCCAAATACCCAAAACCATTCCTTCTCACTCTCATCTATGGGGAGAATGGGACAAGAATCAGATTTCAAAACCCAGTTAGTATTAGAAATTTGCTCCATTTCCACTCGCTCTGTGGTATGCATCCATAGGCTTCTCTCAAACCCACCTAAGGCATCCCCTTTCATCGATTGGTATCACATTCTTGGAGTAAGTTCTTTACTCTTGTTGATGCAAACGTACAAACAGTTTTCTGGGTCATTTAGATTATGCAAAATTTCTGTACTATGGGTTCTGATTTCTCATAGGTGGAAGAAAATGCAGGGGTAAATACCATTCGCAAGCGATACCATAAGCTGGGTAGGTTGAACTGATTTTTCATAGTACATCCAATCTGCATTATTTATCTCAACATTGATATCGACTGTTTCTGCTGCAGCATTGCAACTTCACCCAGATAAGAATAAACATCCCAAGGCTGAAATTGCGTTCAAGCTTGTCTCTGAGGTTCGTTTTTAATTTCTGTTTTTTTCCCTTCCTTGCTTAGCCTGGGAGTACTTTAACATTGAGATTTCATACTTAGGTAATCCTGGGCTTTGTGAGTGAGTTAAAACCTTAGAAGTTTCTTTAAAGAAAAAAAAAACTCACTGTATATCTCCCACACGCATATTCAAGATACTACACTTGTATTCAAATTTTGCTGTGTAATGGTGTTTTTTGTACTTCTTAGGTACTTATATATATATATATATAGAACTTCTTAATCTTAGGTACTTCTTAGGCTAATATAATCTGAAACCCACCTTCCCTCTCGCTTTTTCCTGTAGGCATATACATGTTTGTCTGATGCTGCAAAGAGAAAAGCCTTTGAGTTGGAGAGATGGAAGAACTTCTGCTTTGAGTGCAAGGGGATCCAATATTCATCATCTGGAGGCAATGTCCCTCGCAATTCCCATGG
Source organism: Gleditsia sinensis (assembly GCA_037074535.1). NCBI lineage: Eukaryota > Viridiplantae > Streptophyta > Magnoliopsida > Fabales > Fabaceae > Gleditsia > Gleditsia sinensis. Next base: position 57,347,142 of record CM073464.1, read on the forward strand.
TGGTTCAAGTTTCAAGGTGTGGAATATTATCAGCAGGTCAAGATCTTATAAACTTCGGAGAAATATTAAAGAAATTAGAGAAAGATTTAAGGAGGAGGCTAAGGTGATAGAGAACTGTTTACGAGCGAATTCAATGTCAAGAAGAGAATTTCCACTCTATAATCCAGCTGATTATCTAGAAAGAAGCAAGTCTCAACACAAAGTTGAGAAAGAAACCCCGGTTTTTGATCCCTCTGACTACCTGTACCAAGGCTACCCTCATCTGAGGAGTCAAATTTACAAGAATTCTGAGTCATTTTGGTTCTTGCAGACAGAAAGTATACTGCACAATGACAGGGGAGGAGCCAAACACGACTCCCCAGTTTTTGAAGTCAAATCAGATAGGAGGATGTTTACAAGCAAATTTCCTTATGTCCCATCATGATGCTAGCGCAAAACTCTTAATTTATTATGTGATTTTTTTAGAGTTAATTAATGCAATGAGATTGAATAGCAGTATTTTTACTTCTAACCAACGTGAAGAAGTGTGCTTTTAAAAATTTCTAAATGAAAGATTTAATCTCCAATAAAGTACTAAGATATTACTAATCGTATACCGAAACAAAAAAATAGATTGGAGTATTTTGTTGCAAATTTATCATGAGCTGTGCAACTGCTTTAAAACATTCGACCTGCAAGTGCATTGCTTATGTTAAATAGGGTCCAAGAAGGCTTGAAAAAATCAAAGGAATCCAACACACATCAAAGAATAGCATCTCTCTGTGTTACGGTAATTAAAATAAATATTAAGGTTTAAATATTTGATACACTTATTATTAACATTAGGTGATGTCAGTGTGTTTGCATATCGTGAATATTCTCAAAATTATGACAGCAGCATTATTCTCACAAATTATGATTTCCCCACTAATCACTTTATGCCAGCCTTGTCCCATTAAGGATCAGTTTCTTATTTATAACCATTCAGTTGCTAGTTCTCTGGTTTTGGGTTCTTAAGAATTTCACCAAAAATTAAGGGCTGCAGCTCATTTTTCTGCAAGTTCCTGTCCAAAAATGAAGAGATAACCTTACAGCTGCAGTTATAATGACAAAACCAGGAAAAAAAAATCATAAGAAATCACAGTCTGATATTGGAAAAAGTATAATAACAATTGAAGACTACCTGTTAACATGTGCCTTAAATTGCTCTTCCCTTTTAAAGATTTCTCCCACAAGGTGGAATCAAAGTTAGGGCAATCGAAAATCAGTTTTCTGTTGAAGTTTCACTCTAAGCATTGTATTTCTTATAAATTTAAGCAATTCTTTTTCTCATAACTCGAGTTTTGAGAGAAGAGTTATGCTTAATTTTTAATATGATATTAAAGCCTGTTTTAATTTTAGATCATATCCAGTCTTGGACGTGAGGGTAAGTATTGTTATAAATTTAAGCAATCCTCCCTCTCATGACTCAAGTTTTGGGAGAAGAGTTAGGCCCAAATTTCTAATATTTTCTAATGATCCAAAATTGGAATGGTAATTGTCAAGGCCATGCTTCTCTAGTGAATCATCTGATTTAGATATTGATGTGGGAGATGTTGTTGCGTCATGAAGGTTATTAATCTTATTATCCAAAATTGGGTGTAGTATTCCTTCATAATTCAACCTGCGTGCACCATCAAATTCATAGAAAAGGCAACTTTCAGGTAACAAATTTGTAGAACTTATGAAATTATAATTTCACCCAAATAGATTAATTACCTCATATATGACCTCTTTGCCGAAGTTTGATTGTATTAGTTCTCCGCACAACCAATTCATATCATCATTGCGATTTGGCATGGTTAAGTTGTCACAACTCCATTTATGTAAATGTAACAAACTTTTTTTTTTTATATTTGTAAAATTCTATGAAGTTATTACTGCTTTAATTATAACCAATTAACTCGTAATAATAATTACTTTAACCAAGCATAATTGTTATTAACAGTTATACAATACTGATTTTACATACACACCATTATTTTACAAACATTTGTACAAAGATACATATTAGCCCTAATCATCTACGTCGACTACTTCTGGGGACACTGGTGCGGGTGGCGGCACCTCCACTGGAATTTCAGTCACATATACTACAGATATATCTGATATAACTGGTAGTTGCCCAAGGTAGGGCACCTCGATCCAACGTACGGAAATAATAAATGTCATGAAGAAAATCTGCATAATTATTCTTTTGAACATGATATGAAAATATAGTGAGAATTAAATCCCAGTAGGTTCAACAATAAATCATAATTTATCATCAATATAGTTCATCATGTCATGTCCATATGTATAAACTATAGAAAATATATTTAGGTCACATGAATGCACTTTATCCATGCACATGAAAATTGTACAATTATGACATGTATGGCATAAATACTATTTTTCAGTATATCATATGATGACTATCAATTTATTCTTATATCAAGCTACCCCAGTCAGGGTGAGTATTTTCTACTCTTCGGTACGGGCTTTTCTCGTTTCGTCTGACATGGCTTACTTTCTCTTTCTTTTCTTATTAACATGATCATAACCGTTGGTAGGGCGTCCCCTACTAGTGCACCACACGGATTGCCATGTGACCGTTCTCATTTCTTTTCTTTTCTTTTCACAATGATAGCCAAAAATATGCTTTCAATAACAAGTATATAACTATTACCAAAAAAATTATTGATAATCATGCAATGAACATAACCATTTCAAATATCACTTTATAAAATATTTTCATGTCAAAATTTTACACTTAAGATGGTAAGAAGTTCATACAATGGCAATGGCTATGGCATATATTAGTCATTTATTATTTTTATTTATAAGATTCTTTTTTTTTTAAATATTAATTTTATTTCTTTATTTTCTTGATGCAGGTTTTCATCCTATCTAACCTTCTCTTACTAATTAGAGTATAACTCCCTCAATATAACTCCAATGTAGGTGATCTTGGTGTCAATTTAAAGATAAAACAATTATCTAAAACCATTATGTTGAACAGTTTAGCGAAATATTAAGAAATTATGGTGATATTAGTCCCTCAAATTACAGGTTATTTCTTCTCGGGTAGTTTCTGACCTCTACTTACTAATATGTCCATATCTCTCTCATAAAAATTCTAAATTACGTGATTCTAGTGGCTAAAACTCCGTGACACATATATATATAATTCTTATGTTAACCATTTATTTTAATTCCCTATATAATATTCCCATAAATTAAAATACAGAAGCTATCATAACATGTTCTTTCCTGATTAACCATTTTCTGAACACTACTTACTAATAAAACCATATATACTTCATATGGACTCTAAATTGAGTGATTCTAGCGGCTAAAAATCTGTGACACATATATCTATAATTGTTATGTTAACAAGTGATTTTAATTCCTTACAGAATGCTCCCAGAAATTCAAAAACCGAAGCTTTCCTAACAGATTCTTTCCTGATTAACCATTTTCTGTCCACTACTTACTAATCAGACCATATCTACCTCATATGGACTCCAAATTGAGTGATTCCAGTTGCTAAAAATCCGTGAGACATATTTATATAATTGTTATGTTAACAAGTTATTTTAATTCCCTATAGAATGGTCCCATAAATTCAAAACCAGAAGCTTACCTAACAGATTCTTCCCTCATTAACCATTTTCTGAACACTACTTACTAATCAGACCATATCTACCTCATATGGACTCCAAATGGAGTGATTCAAGTTGCTAAAATTCCGTGAGCCATATATCTATAATTTTTATGTTAACAAGTTATTTTAATGCCCTACCGAATGGTCCCAAAAATTCAAAAATAGAAGCTTAAAAGTTTGCCACCCATAGCCATACCTATGCAGAACTATCTACACCAGCCTAAATATTCAAACATACATCACATGCAAGAATAATAGGTAACATGATAAAGCAACATCCATGACCAATCATCAAAGTTCTTAAGATCAAAATCCCATATAAATGTTACAAATTTCAAAAAATTTCTTCAAAAAGAAATATTGTTAAACCTACCTAAGAATCTCCCTAACTCAGTTAGTGAATTTGTTTTCTTGTTTCCCCTTGAAAGAAGTATCAAGATTCCTCCCTTTGCTTAGCTTTTCTAGCAGCCTAAATAAGAGAAGGAGGGTGAGTTTTTGAACCTCAAGGATGAAGAAGAAAAATGGATTCAAGTGGAGATTAAGTTAACTTACCTTGAGTACTTTGCCCTCTAGACTTCTCCTTCTTCTTCCTTCCTTTCTTCTCCTCTCTTTCTCTCCTTTCTTCTCTCTACCTTGTTTCTATTTCTCTATCTTCCTCACTTGGACGAAATTAAAATGTTATAGGGGTGGGTTTTGCTTAAATAGACCATCAAATAATTCATCTTTCATGATCATGGGTCTACCTTATCACAATTAGAATACACTTGGTTGAATTTTTGGAAAGCAAACAACTTATGTTCTTGTCTTCCTCTTCCTTAGTCAAGATATGCATAGAAAAAGGAGATTTGTATTTTGAAAATTATAATGATATGTTTTTAAGATAAGGGACAAGGTCCCTTTGATTTAGAGATTCATTTCCATTTTCTTTTGTCTTAATCAAGTATGATAGGTTTGCCTTTTTGGGTGGCAAATTTCGAGCCCTTGAATCTCCATTATTTGGCTGAAATTATTTGCGTGGGATTGGAATGTTTTGTCCTAATGCCATGTATTATCATACCACTTACTAAAATTATGAGTGTAGGATATAGATGTTTTGTCCTAATGCCATGTATTATTATTTCACTTGCTAAAATTATGAGTGTAGGATATAGATGTTTTGTCCTAATGCCTTGTCACCTAATCTTGATTACACCATTTTTCATCACTTTATTTTTATTTTTATTTTTACTTTTCCTCTTGGGTTTGGGCTCATTCTTGCCCATTTTTTTTACTTTGGTTAAAATTCTACCTTTTATAATGGGCTTGGTCACATTTTCATGATTTTTGTGCTACCGGTCCAATTTCTATATCCTAGTCCAAGTCTATGTTTTATTTCTTCCTTGGGCTATCCTATTGGCTTGCTAAAACTTCATGTGAGGTAGACAGATTTTATATGAAGTGTCCATAGTTGAAAGCCCAATTTATGGGTGGAGATACTAAACTTAGTAACTTTAACTCTTAAATTATGAAAAATTACCTTAATCCAATCTTCTTGAAATTTTAATACCTTCACAAAAATTTATCTTCCTTACCTAAGAATTTCACCTTTCTTTAGTATATTTATTTCTAATATTTCCTCTTACGTTTTCTCTCTTTACCTATTCCATTAATGTTAGAACATTTCTATGCATACGTAAGGTGAAAAATTTCTAAGGATTATATTTTCTTAGATATTTAAAAATTGTCTAATAAACTTTATTTTCTTAATTAAATATTTATGTACCTTTATTAATAAAAGAAAAGAAATTAGAGATGTTACTTTGAATACTTTTGTACTTTTATTAATACATGAAACGAAATTTGGGATGTTACATAAGTCCTGAAAGTTACCTTACCAAAATAGCATTTCAACATAGCTTTACAATTCACAGTTAATCAATCTGGCTCTAATTTGCATGACCATCAATCCCAATATAATTGCAAACACAATAATATACACCATTTTGTTATTAATAAAAAAAAATTATCATGAGAACAATTTAATCAGGGACAATAGCTTTGAGGATAGGCAAGAGGCAACCATGTACAATGCACACAAGAAAAATGGAAGGATGATTAAAGAGTAGAAGCTAAGCTAGAGCAACCCACCTCTGCAAATTCACTATAGATCAATAGATCTTCCCATCTAAAAAATGGATCTTTTTTACCACTCTCGACTAGATGAGAATCATCCACAGAAGCTTTATCTTTACTGGTTTCATTCTTGTCAATTCTATGTTCTCCTTGGGCTACTTGTAGCTGAGTACTTCAACCTACAAAGTTTCTGTAAGAGAGCTTGCTACTGAATGATCCTGACAGCAAGCAAAATAAAGAGTGAGACAAAGTAGATGGCATCTTTTCAAAGTCCAAAAAATAGTAATTTAGCTTCACAAGCAACTATGATAGACACAGATTTATGTAAACAGAACCTCTGCTGCAGAATTGAACCTGTATCTCAGCAACCTGAACACCAGCAGTAGTGTTTGTCCAAAGGGTATGCTATGAAGAGCTAATGCTGGATAAAGATGTTAAAGTTTGTGAGGGAATTAAATGCTTCCCAATGGTTGAAAAATGCTTCATAAATGCAAACCTTTTAAAACACTTCAAGAGCAAGAAGAAAGAACATATTCAATGAGCTGAACATCATCTCTTCTTCTCTTTCTATTACCTTGGGTTAATTCATTCTGTCATTTACTCTGGTTCAAAGAGTTTCTTGAGAATTCATTAATATCCTTCTCTTTAAAGTTTGCTAGGTCAGGAAGATTGTAAAACTTGTGTGCCTCAAAGTCAGATTTTGACTAAATTCTTATGTTGAAAAACTCAGTGGGTAAAACTCTCTTGCTTTGTGCTAGAAAAGAAGACGTAGGATGAAAATTTTTGTCCAAACCTCTATATATCGTAGTGTGATCTTCTTCTTGCTCTTCTACTCTTTTGATCTGTTAGTTTACTTAGTGAAAAACTTAACTTCCCTTGAAAAAGGTTCTGGATTGTTTAGTGCAAGATTTAAATAGAATTTACAAAACAAAATTGAAAAACAATCCAGAAACCTTTTTATTGAAGTTATGTGCTTGAACAAACATTAATTAGAAAACTTCATCTTCTGACTTAGTGATACGATTCCAAAAATTTGAAATAGAATAACACATTGTATTCAATTGAATTCAATACATGAACAACAGAACTTAACCCAATCAGATTGGAAAACTTCTCAACCAGCCCCAAGCCTAAACTTCTTTCTTAGATATATTTCCCAGACCCACAAACAACCAGAAAATAACAATGCACTCCCCCCACCACTCACACACTAACTTATACATATATTTCTCACCACTCACACAATTGGATAATGATTGAAACCCAATTATTATGGGCTATAGAGAGGAGAGGGTAGTTATTAGACAAAAGCCTAGGATAGATGGGCAGAGAGCAGTGAAACCAGGGCCCAAATCCTTAGGAGTAAAAGGAATGTTTATCACATGGGGGAAAAGGAGAGTTAGTTATGGAGAGAGAGGAGGGGATGAAGAGGGCTATAAAGTCACCAAAGAAGTAGAGGAAAGGCATGAAAAAACTTATGGGAATTGGGTATTGAGAGGAGTCTATCCCTTCAAATGCTAGAGACTATTTTTATCTTCTATTTTCTTGTAATTTTCTCTATTAATTCTAGAAATTTTTTTAATATTTTCTTAGTTTGTTTTAGATGGAGATCTAGGTTTTCATCAAATGGTATCAAAGCAATGACGCTTTTGGGTTAGCATTACAATGGTAGAAGTTACAGAGATGGAAGCAAGAATAGAGGAAAGAGTAGGGAAATTAGAGAAGGAGGTAAAGGAAGTAAAGGAAAAATGGAGTTAGTGGGGGAGAAAATATTCAAATTAAGGGAGATGGTGAGGCGTCAGGGATGGAGTGGACTCTCTGTTTCAGAGGACTCTATTCTATGAGGGTTGGGTCAATCTGCCACACTCTTGAATCCAAGAAAAACTTCAAAATGCACAAATGATGACAAGGCTAGTAACCCATTTGCGACACCATCATTCAAGGGAGAAAACCATACAAAGGCCGAGGCAACAAGAAAAGAGGAATGGAGGCGCTATTGCGGCTGCGTTGAGAAAAATAATTCCACCCATTGCTACCAAGTTTTACTAATGGCCGAAGAAATAGATGATGCTGGGAGGTCCCGAGTATGGATGCATGACTCAACGATGATTGAAGAAGGTTCTCATCGGCGTATAACTGAGGCAAGGGAAACCAAAGATGACGAGCTCTAGTCTAGAAGTAAGAGACATGCAAAACAAAAAACAGAGGCCGAGAAGAAGATGGAATTTGAAATAGTGGCTAACGTTGGGAAATAGATGAGACTTTCTAAAGCTTGCTTGGGGAAATGTCCCGTAGCGTTGAAATACTTGAAGAAGCCATTCGACAAAGCAAAAGGTGGGTTGGGAAGGAATGAAAAAGATCATGACTCTTTCTGCTTTTTCTACTTCAAACGACAATGCTCACAATGAGGTAGAAACAGGTCGGTTATGGTGAGAATTGGTCTGGTAAGGTTGGGCTCCATTTTCTGACTTAGACCTATAAAAAATGAGGCTCTTAGGAGAGTGAAGGATACACCCAAACAAAAACCCAGGTAAAGGTGGAGGATACACTCAAATAAAAACCCAGGTAGATCATAGTGAAGATAAGCTTAGCCCAATCCATGGCTACAAAAATGAGCAGTCTCCTATACTACTAATAGTTGTAGAAATAGAGACAGAGGGAGAATTTTGAGTAGATGGAGTGCAAAAGATGGGAGAGGAAGAAATGGATCAAAAGTATTCCATCTATTGTTGACATAACCAATTATTGAGAGAAACAATTGAAGAAACAGAGGAAAAAGACAAAGACGCGAGAAAGGTGCTACGGCTTGCAGAAGAACTAGATGGTTCAGAGGAAGAGTTGCAGACGATGGAAAAAGAGGACACAGACACATGGTTTAATTTGGTTGTTGCAATAGAGAACACGAATAAAGGGAAGGTGACGCTGTATAGAGGGAGAGTGGTGTATGTTGCGATCGATACTTATCTTGGGGAACATGCAGTAGCGAAAGAGTGTCAGAAGGACCTATTATAACAACTCCATTTTTTTAAAAGTCACATGAAGTTATTATCTTAATTTAACTCATAATAACATTCAATTATTTAACCAAGCATAATTAAGGTTTACACATCATTAATTAAGAATATCCGTACGCAAATCAAACACATATATGTCTACATCTTATTCATCCCTATTAACTAGTTCTAGAGATACGGGTGCGTGTGGTTGCACCTTCACCAGGATCTTAGCCAACTCGACCACAAACATCTTATTACTTTTTTGGATTTGCCTAACATAGAATAACTCGATCCAACGTACACTAAGAGCTAGAGCCAAGGAAAAATATGTAAAACTAGTTTTCTGAACATGATATGGAAATATAGTGAGAATTAAATTTCAGTAGGTTTAACAATAAATAATAATTATCATCAATATAGTTCATCTGTATAAGTTACAGCAATTATCTTAGATCACATGAATGTACTTTATCTATGCACATGAAAATTGTACAATAATGACATGGATGACATGAATAACTATTTTTAAAATAATATATGATGGCTATCAACTAATTTTCATGTCAAGTTTCCCTAGTGAGGATGAGTACTTTCTACTCTCCGGTACAAACTTTTCTCGCTCCATCCGACATGGCACAATTTTTTTTCTCATTAACATAATCATAGCCGTTGGTAGGGCGTCCTCTATTGGTGCACTACACGGACCGCCATGTGACCGTGCTCATTTTTTTTCTTTTCTTTTCACATTAATAGCCAGAAATATGATTTTAATAACAAGTATGTTCATTATACTTACATGCCATAATTTTTCATATAATCATTACCAAAAAAATCATTGGTAATCATGCCATGAACATAATCATTTCAAATATCACTTTAAAATACTTCCATGTCAAAATTACACACTTAAGATGGTAAGGAGTTCATGCAATAGCAATAGCTATGGCATACACTAGTCATTTATTATTTTCATTTATAAGATTCTTCTTCTTTTTTTAAATATTATTATTCTCTCATCACTAAACAGAGTATAACATCCTCATTTTAAATCTGATTGAGGTGATCTTGGTGTCAATTAAAAGATAAGACAATTATGTAAAACCCTTATGTTGAACATTTTAGTGAAATATTAAGTAATCGTGGTCTTACTACTATCTCAAATTCAATGTTATTTCTTCTCGGGTAGGTTAAGACCTCTACTTACTAATTGGACCATATCGCCCTCATACAAATTTCAATTCAGGTGATTCCAAAGCCTATAAAATGCTAAAACATTTATATACAACTTTTTTGTTTATCATGTCTTCAGATTCCTTACTAATTACTCCTAAAAAATCGAAAACAAAAACACTTACATTTATCACTCTGGATTATATACTAATTTTAACATTCACTCATTAATTAACCATATATCTCTCATATGAACTCCAAATTAAGTGCTTTAAGAGTCTACAGATCCGTGATTCATATATCTATATTTATTATGTTAACAATTACCTTTAATCCCTACATATGTTGACCAAAAATTCAAACACAGAAGCATACTTAACAGATTCTTCCCTGATTAGTTAGTTTCTGACCTTTGCTTACTAATGTGACCATATCTCCCTCATATTAATTTCAATTTGTATGATTCTAGTGGCTACAAATCCATGAAACATATATCTACATTTTTTATGTTAAGAATTTCGTTTAATTCCCTACAAATGTAGCCTATAAATTCAAACACAGAAGCATACCTGACAAATTCTTCTTTGGTTAACCATTGTCTGACCACTACTTACATATCGGGCAATATCGCCCTCATCGGGACTCCAAATTAATTACTTCTAGTGGCTAAAAATTTGTAAAACATATATATACATTTTTCATGTTAACCATTTCTTTTAATTTCTAATAGATTCATCTCATAATTTCAAAAACAGAAGCTTCCCTAGTTACTCCAAAATCCAGTTTTCTAACCAATCCTTTCCTAAGGTTTTAGTTCATCATTATATTACATCCTCTTCCATTTTCTTTACATCTATTCATATTCCATCAATTTTTCACCACATTTAAATATACAAAATAGTAGCATAAAAAATCATAAAAATTTTACCAACCAAAGCCACACCTATGCAGAACTTTCCACACTAATCGTAATGTCCAAAATATCTATCATATGCAAAATAACATTTAACATGATATAGCAACATCCATGACCAATCATTAAAGTATAAAATATTGTAAATTTCATCAAAGTTATAAGATTAAAATCCCACATAAATGTTACAAATTTCAAATATTTTCTAAAAAGAAATATTGTTAAACCTACCTAAAGATCTCTCTAACTCACTTAGTGAAGTCTTTTTCTTGTTTCCTATTAAATGAAGTAGCAAGATTCCTCCATTCCCTTATCTTTTCTTGAGTACTTAGTCCTTTAGACTTCTCCTTCTTCTTCCTTCCTTTCTTTTCCTCTCTTTCTCTCCTTTCCTCACTCTACCTTGCTTCTATTTTTTCCTCTCCCTCACTTGGATGAAATTATAATGCTATAAGGGTGAGTTTTGCTTAAATAGACTATCAAGTGGTTCACCTTTCATGATCATGGGTCTAGCTTATCACAATTAGGATGCACTTGGTTGAATTTTGGAAAACAGAAAACTCATGTTCTTGTCTTCCTCTTCCTTAGTCAAGATATGCATAGCAAAAGGATATTTTTATTTTGAAAATTATGACAATATGTTCTTAAGATAAGGGACAAGGTCTCTTTAATTTAGGGATTCATTTCCTTTTTCTTTTGTCTTAATCAAGTATGATAGGTTTTCCTTTCTAAGTGGCAAGTTTCTAACTCTTGAATCTTCCTTACTTGGCTGAAATTATTTGTGTAGGACATGAATGTTTTATCCTAATGCCATGTATTATGATACCACTTGCTAAAATTATGAGTGTAGAATATAGATGTTTTGTCCTAATGCCATGTATTATTATACCACTTGCTAAAATTATGAATGTAAGATAGAGATATTATCACACCATTTGCTGAATTTTTGTCTTAATGCCATGTAACCTAATCTTTATTATTATTGCACTATTATTTCATCACATGATTTATTTTATTTTATTTTTCCTCTTGGATTTGGGCTCATTCCTATCCATTTCCTTAGCTTTGGATAAAATTCTACCTTTCTTGGAGGGCTTAGTCACTTTTTCGTACTTTTTGGGCTATCGATCCAACTTCTATATCCTAGTCCAAGTCTATGTTTTATTTCTTGCTTAGGTTATACAATGGGCTTGCTAGAAACTTATGTGAAATGGAAAAACTCTATATGAAGTTTCCATAAGTAAAAACCCAATTTATAGGTGGAGATGTTAAATTTAGAAATTTCTAACTCTTGAATTAAAAAAAATTACCCTAATCCAATCTTCTTAAAATTTTAAGACCTTTACTTATGTAACATCCCGTAATTTTTATTTTTAAATAATAATGTTTTTCTATAAAAAAATAAATTTTATTTGTTTAAAAATGATTATGTTATGCTAAAAGCAAGTATACTTTTAATTAAAGTAATTATTGTTTTGTTTAAAAGAATTATAATGGCCTTTACTAAATTTTTATTTTATTTTTAGATATATTATTTCTTTTATTATGTATAAAGATATTTATTTTGTGATTTGTTTTACTAATATTTTTATAAAAAAAAATCATGATTTAAGAGTTTAACTAAATGTTTATGAGAATGTAAATTTTTTTAAAATTTTGGAATATTTTAAGATGAAAAATGGTATTTATATGAATATATATGAAATAAAATAAAAATAAATCTAAATATTTAATTATTAAATAATAATTATAATAATTATTATAAAAATAAATAAAAGAGGAAACGAGAAGGGGGAAGACGAACGAAGATTCTATAGAGGAAAATGAATAGTGCGAATAGTGAATAATATCTCCATTTTTTCTCTCTAGATCTGGAGTGTCTACAGGTCTCCGATCTCAAAACTAATGGTAACAATGAATTTAGGACGGAGAGTACTACGATTTTGAATGAACAATTTCTCAAATCAGCAATTGAATCGTCGCAGATCGAAAGTATAAAATTTCAGAAAAAAGGTAAACTCTGAAACTCTTACTTAGAGACCTCAAATTGGAAATCTGACACCGTAGATAGATTCAGGAGCTAGATAAACCTTAGGATATGAAAATTTTCAGCTATCGAACAAATTTTTGTTCTTGATGAATAGTATTTTTCGGTGATGAATAGTGTTTTCCGGCCATGAATAGTGACCAATTTTCCAAAGTCATTTTATTGATTTTTGGACCCTCCGGACACGTTTTTGAAGTCTATTTAGTCAAATGTGGATTGGAAAAGTGCATTTTTGAGCTGTACAATCTGAAGCCCTTACCTTGTGAGTAGATAATTCTTTCTATGACTTTTCCCATGCTCTTCTTCAACTATAAATGTATAATTATTTCTTTTTACAATTATTTATACTATCATAAATTTCTGAAATGTGTTAAAATATTTATTTTGTTTACGAACTGGCATATAGTTCTAGAAGAATATGGTTTTGGAAATGGATTTTGGAACTCATTGAATATGTGGTTCTAAATGTATTGATCTTTATTTGATAAAGTGAATATTATGTGCACGATATATTGATTTGTAAAGCTATATACTTGTGAAAATGATGCATGTCATATTATAAATGAGATTGAATGGCAAGCATAAAGCTCATGGCGAGTTGCTTAGTAGTTATGGCAAGCATAAAGTGTAACATCCCGTAATTTTTAGATATTTTCCTTAGAAATTCTTCACCTTACATATATGCATAGAAATTGTCTAATATTAATGGAACAGGTAAAGAAAGAAAACCTAAGAGGAAATATTAAAAATAAACATGCTAAAGAAAGGTGAAATTCTTAGTTAAAGAAAGATAAATTTTTGTGAAGTAAGTAAAGGTCTTAAAATTTCAAGAAGATCAGATTAGGGTAATTTTTCTTGATTTAAGAGCAAAAGTTACTAAGTTTAGTATCTCCACCCATAAATTGGGTTTTTACCTATGGACACATCATGTAGAGTTTTTCCACTTCATATAAGTTTCTAGCAAGCCCATTGGATAACCTAAGCAAGAAATAAAACATAGACTTGGACTAGGATATAGTAATTGGACCAATAGCCCAAAAATTATGAAAATGTGACCAAACCCTCCAAGAAAGGTAGAATTTTATCCAAAGCAAAGAAAATGGGTAGGAATAAGTCCATAATGGGTAGGAATAAGCCCAAATCCAAGAGGAAAAATAAAATAAAATAAAATAGGTGATGATATAATAATGTAATAATAATAAAGATTAGGTTACATGGCATTAAGACAAAAATTTAGCAAGTGGTGTGATTTTACATTCATCATTTTGGCAAGTGGCATAATAATACAAGGCTTTAGGACAAAAACATCTATATCCTACACTCATAATTTTAGCAAGTGGTATGATAATACATGGTATGAGGACAAAACATTCATATCCCACACAAATAATATCAACCAAATAATGGAGATTCAAGGGCTAGAAATTTGCCACCTAAAAAGGCAAACCTATCATACTTGTTTAAGACAAAAGAAAATAGAAATGAATCCCTAAATCAAAGGGACCTTGTCTCTTATCTTAAGAACATATCATCATAATTTTCAAAATACAAATCTCCTTTTCCTATGCATATCTTGACTAAGGAAGAGGAAGACAAGAACATAAGTAGTTTGTTTTCCAAAAATTCAACAAAGTGTATCCTAATTGTGATAAGGTAGACCCATGATCATGAAAGGTGAATTATTTGGTGGCCTATATAAGGAAACCCACCCTTACAACATTAGAATTTCGTCCAAGTGAGGGAGAGGAAAAAATAGAAGCAAGGTAGAGTGAGGAAAGGAGAGGAAGAAAGGAAGAAAGAGGAAGGAGAAGTCTAGGAGACCAAGTGCTCCAAGTAAGTTTAACAATATTTCTTTTTGAAGAAAACTTTTGAAACTTATAATATTTATATGAGATTTTGATCTTAGAACTTTGATGATTGGTCATGGATGTTGCTATATCATGTTACATATTGATCTTGCATGTGATGTATGTTTGAATACTTAGGTTGGTGTAGATAGTTCTGCATGGATATGGCTATGGTTGGCAGAATTTTAAGCTTCGGTATTTTAATTTCTGGGAACAATCTATAAGGAATTAAAATAAATGGTTAACATAAGAATTAAAGATATATGTGTCATGGAATTTTAGCCATTGGAATCATTCAATTTGTAGTCCATATGACGAATATATGAGCCGATTAGTAGTCAAAGGTCAGAAAATGGGTCATCAGGGAAGAATATGTTAGGATAGCTTCGGTATTTTAATTTCTGAGAATTATCTGTAGGGAATTAAAATAAATGGTTAACATAAGAATTAAATATATGTGTGTCATGGAATTTTAGCCATTGGAATCATTCAATTTGTAGTCCATATGACGAATATATGAACCGATTAGTAGTCAAAGGTCAGAAAATGGGTCATCAGGGAAGAATATGTTAGGATAGCTTCGGTATTTTAAATTCTGGGAATTATCTGTAGGGAATTAAAATAAATAGTTAACATAAGAATTCAAGATATATGTGTCACGGATTTGTAGCCACTGGAATAATTCAATTTAGAGTCCATATAAGGTCTATATGGTCCGATTAGTAAGCAAAGGTCAGAAAATGGTTCATCAGGGAAGAATATGTTAGGATAGCTTTGGTATTTTAATTTCTGGGAACACTCTATAAGGAATTAAAATACATGGTTAACATATGAATTATAGATAGATGTGTTACGGAGTTTTACCCACTAGAATCACTTAATTTGGAATTCATATGAGGGAGATATGGACAGATTAGTTGCTAAAGCTCAGAACCTATCCGAGAGGAACTATCCTGTACTTTGAGGGAGTAATATCACCTTGATTTCTTACTATTTCACTAAACTATTCAACATAATAGTTTTAGATAATTGTTTTGTCTTGAAATGGACAACAAGATCACCTACATCGGAGTTCAATTGAGGGAGTTATACTCTGATTAGTAAGAGAAGGTTAGATGTGATGAAAACCTGCATCAAGAAAATAAAGGAATAAAATTAATATTTAAGAAACAAGATGAATCTTATAAATGAAAATAATAAATAACTAGTATAGCCATAGCCATTGCCATTGTATGAACTTCTTACCATCTTAAGTGTGAAATTTTGACATGGAAATATTTTATAAAGTGATATTTGAAATGGTTATGTTCATGGCATGATTACCAATGGTTTTTGGTAATAGTTATATTTTGATGAACATACTTGTTATTGAAAGCATATTTTTGGCTATCATTGTGAAAAGAAAAGAAATGAGCATGGTCACATGGCAATCCGTGTGGTGCACCAGTATGGGACGCCCTACCAATGGTTATGATCATGATAATGAGAAAAGAAAGAGAAAGTGGGCCATGTCGGACGGAGCGAGAAAAGCCCGTACCGGAGAGTAGAGGATACGCACCTTGACCGAGGTAGCTGGAAATGAGAATAAGTTGATGGCCATTATATGATATTTTGAAAATAGTTAATCTTTTCATACATATCATTACAATATGATTCTTATGTGCATAGATATAATGCATTCATGTGACCAAAGATATTTTTTGTAGTTTATACAGCTGAACATGACGTGATGAGCTATATTGATGATGATTTATTGTTGAACTTACTGGGATTTAATTCTCACTATATTTCCATATTATGTTCAAAAAATTATTTATGTAGTTTTTGTTTCTAAGGCTCTGGCTTTTAGTGCACATTGTATCGAGTTACTTTATGTTGGGCAGATCTCAGAATCAAATAAGATGTTTGTGGTCGAGTTGGCTCAAATCCCGGTGAAGGTGCAACCACCCGCACCTGTATCTCCAGAATTGGTCAACCAAAATAAACAAGATGTAAATATCTATGTGTTTGACATGTTACATGTATGTTTTGCTTAATGATGTGTATGTGAACTCAATATTGTATAATAATAAAGAAAAAAAAGGTTGTTACATAAAACTCATGGCGAATTGCTTGATAATTTTACATGTATTTATATGTATGGATGAATATCGACAGGTTGTATGGCTTGTGACGGTACCGAATAGGGGACACCCTATTAGCCTGAGTGAGTTTGGGGAGGGCCACTCCAACCGGGTGATAATGGTAATGTAGGGGCAAGAGGGTGATGTACTCACATTCCCTGATCACTTATTATGACTGTAGTCGATAAGTCAATATGCATATAGCAAATGAGTTATGTTTTCATTGCATTGACCAAATCGCCGAGTGAGGCAGGTGCATTAAAAGTGATGATTTTATCTCCAAATCGTAATATTTTACTATAGCTTATACAGCTGAGCATAACAACATTTGTTTAATGATCATATTGTGCTACATATGGTTTTGGATATTTAAATATCCTTTGAATTGATAATATTTGAAATACGGGTCCCATATGAATGTACTTCTGAACTGTATTATCTATGTGACAAATTTTAAAATATAAGTACATCCATATGCTTACCTAAGAGGTCATAGGAGGAATTATTTACCCACTGAGTTGTCAAACTCACTACACGATATTTTCACATTTTTCAAATGAGAATACAGAGTCTGATCCTACAGATAGGTGATCAGTTAGGTGACATATTCTGTGGGTGAGTCTATGTTGCTTCCAAGGCTCACAGTTTTTGAATTATACTATGTTTATATTCTAGAGTGCTCTGAACACTACAGGCAAGATCTTCGTTTCTATTGTACTTTGATGTTTATAGACTTGGTCTGTATATTGTGTATACATGAGAGAAATGACAAAGAATTGAATTGTACATCTTTATGGAAAATATCTGATTGCGAAAAAAAATGTTTGTTTCACCTGCTCGTAAATTGGGGGCGTTACAAGTTTGTATCAGAGCATTAGATTTCCCTATGGCTATCAGAGCAAAGGATTCTTTAGTAGGACCTTTAGTATGGGTATGAGCCAGACATATTTATACTTCAGGTGCTGCTGATGGATTCTATAGGATTTCAAATTCCTTTCTATTTCAAGTTATTAAATTTCCTATTATAAAGTTGATTGAGTATTGTGACATCTTAAGAGGTATCTATGGGTCAATTATTGCTTGAAAGTGAAAGGGATAGGTGTCCTAGAGAATTTAAAGAATTGAGACAAATGTCAAATATGATGATTTCTGAATATAATATCTGTTTTACCTGAATGTCTAGATATGATAGACTTTGATGTGATATTACAAATGGATTGATTGGTAATATGTCAGGCCATTTAAAATGTCATTCGAAAATGATTAAATTCAATATTCCTGGAAAATCTTCTTTCTTGATACAATGAGACTATAGTGAGGTACCCAAAAATATAATCTCTGTTTTAGCAGCCTATAAGTTATTACAAAAAGGTACCAAGGATATTTGGCAATAGTGGGAGATGTTGATATAAAGTATACCAGTGTAAATAAAGTTCCAGTGGTTAGATATTTTTCTGATGTAATTCTTGATAAATTGTCAGGATTATCTCAAAACGTAATATAGAATTTGGTATTGATTTACTTCCTGAAATCCAACCAGTGTCTATACCCCCACATAAAATGGTAACGACTGAACTCAAGGAATTGAAGAATTAGTTGTAGGACTTATTGGACAAGAGATTTTTATACCCTAGTACTCTTTCTTGGAGAGCTCCAATACTATTTGTGAAAAACAAAAGATGGATCGTTACGATTGTGAGTATATTATAAACAGTTGAATAAGGTGATAGTGGAGAATAAATATTCATGACCTCGTATAGATGATTTGTTTAACCAGTTACAAGGTACTCAATATTTTTTTTTTCAAAAATTGATTTGAGATATTAGTATCATTAATTGAGGATATTCAAAAAAAATATTCTTTTAAGACTCATTATGGGCATTATGAGTTGTTGGTTATGTCATTTAGTTTGACAAATGCCCAATTGCAATCATAGATTTAATGAATAGTAATTAAGTCATCCTTGGATCAATTTGTTATTATATTTATTGATGATATACTACAATATTTGAAGAGTTCAGAGGATCATAAGCAACATCTAAAGATAATTTTACCAACTCTAAGAGAGTATGGTTGGTAAAGATGGTATCCAAGTAGACTTTAAGAAAGTAAAAAGTGGTACAACAATGGCTACGTTTTACTACATCTAAAGATGAAGATCCAAATCTAATTTGCGCTTCCTACGGTTGTCTGTCGTCCATTCTATTTGAGCCATAGTTGGATCAAGTACATGAACAAATGCCTGTAAAGTATCAATCAACTCCTCAGCATTTGAAGCTGAGATGAGAATTCGTCGTGCTGAGTGTGGGATGAACCTCTATTCTGCAGCTTGATCAAAAAAAGACAACAAACCATCAAATAAATGGTTAACATTTAACAAACCTATCAGTTTGTGATGCATATTTAGTTGTGCCTAAGAAACTATTTGGGAAATCTCTTCTAAAGTACCAAAACCACCTAGAAAGACAATGAAGGCACCAGCATTGCTCATCATTCTAGCCATGCACTCATGCATGGAAGCTACCCTAAACTCTTCTCTAATTGTCTTTCCTATGATGTTGGATGCAGTTAAAGCTGTAGGAATAATACATAGAACTCGATATCCTCATACATATGCAACTGTAGACACACACCCCATTAACCCACGGTTACCTCCACCATAGACTAAATGAATTTTTCTCCTGGCCAGCACCATACCTAGGTTTTGTGCTGCTTTCACATACTCTCCATCTTTTCTAGGATTGGAACCACAAAAGACACAAATATTTTGAAACTAACGGAATGCGATTCTCTCTATAGTTATACACACCCTAACTTTGAGTATGCAGGTAAAGATACTAACATGTGCATTTATAGATCTCAGAGAATGACATACTTATGATAGCTATGCGAATAGGCCGGGAATAATTAGAACACCTATATGAGTGATTGGTGGATATAAGCTAAATTGAAGGTGAAATTTTCAAAAATGACAGCAAGCATGTATATGTACAGTAGTTATGATAGTTGCTCATATTAGGCATATAAAGAGAATAAGGTTAAGATATCACCAAAAATTTGTCTTTTCCTTGTTTTCCTTGATGAAACATTGATGTCTTGATTCGTGTAGGGAAGTTGTAGGTGATAGGCATAATTGTAAAAAAAAAGAGTGAAAATGTAAACAAGTTAGTTGTTGAAGAGGGACAATCAAATGATTTAGTTTGTTTTCCCAATGTTCTTGCTAGTCGACTATCGGTATTATTAAGTCGACTAACTATTTTGAGAATTTTTAATTTGGATTGGTTTATTTTACAGTTGATTGATTACATCTATTTTGAAGTAATCAACTGCATCCTACCAATTAACTATGTATTCATTATTTTTCACTGACTTTTATAAGCTTATAAATGTTTCTTTTCCATTGAATATCAATAGCTTTAAAGTAGATTTTGGCACATATATTCAAAATTTGCGGCCATTGATTTTTGCCGAAATAATAGCTAGATTCTGTTTACATATTTTTAAGAATTATGACCACCAATATTAATTTTTTTTAATGTTTTGTTCAAAATTTTTACTTTTTATTTGGCACTGTTTTCTATTATGCTTTTTGTCTTTTCTACTGTATTCTCCGTTATTAATGTTTGGCATTAAATGCAAAGTTCTTTTCTCTCATTACAAGAAAAGTTTGAAAGGAATGGACGGATGATGGCCTTATGGTGTTTTGACGAATGCAATCAAGAGGATTAGTGGTGTTGAAGTTCTTGAGGAATAAAATATAGGAAGTAGGATTTAAATTAATCTTTGAACTCTTAATTTGGAAATATGGAGATTTTAAAAGACTTTATCTAACAAAGAACATATTAAAAAACATTTATATCAAGTATGTATAATCGTGTAAGTTGGCAGACTATGTGCAAATTCGAAAGAATAATGAGTTTACAGTATATACTGATTGAGTATTGATGAGTGAGTTTTATACTCATAAATTAAATATTTTTCATCTTATCTTTTGCCATAATTAAGCATAAATCTCCCTTACTTGTCTTTAGTTTTGTGTCTTTCTTACAGATGGAGAGAAGAGTAGAAAATGGACTTAATTGGAGGAATCAGAGTTAAATTGTGGTTCTTTGGAAATGATGTCTATAAATCAAGAAGATAAAACAAATTCATTAAGGATGGCTGAGTAAGGAGCATTATCATATTGTCTCTTGAGACGCATCCTAATGGATATATGCACAAATTTATTCTTGATTTATGATCACATTTCCTAAAGAACTAAAATAAAGATTCAAGGCAAAGCACCCAATGTTGAGAATATGTTTGCTGGTTGCAGTCCAGCCCAACCTTGCTGTAGTACTTGGGCCATATCTCCGACAATACATATCCAATATGTATGCAATTTGGTAGGTGTGTAGCTGACACAATTGGGTACAACTTTCATGTTCAAGTGGTTAGAAAATACGGACATTAAAAGGGCCAAACGTGGGCTAGAAGAGAATCTGACTACTGCTGCAGTTCAGCCCGACTTTGCTCTAGTATTTTTACCATAACTCACACATTACATATCCAATTTGTCCACAATTTGTCTTGACGGAAAGCTAATGAAATTTTCTACAACTTTCGTGTTGATGAAGTTAGAAAATTTGGCGACTTTCAAGACAATATTCAAGGATCAATTTCGGTGGACATGATGGAATTCAAATTGTCAACTTTGTACAACTTCCTGCCTAACAATTTTGACAATTACCACACCAACCACACTTAATTGTATCTATAAATAGAGGGCTTGAGGGGTGAGTTAAAGAGTTTTTGGAGAGCTTTGGAGAGAGTTTGGGAAAGCTTTGTTGGAATTCTACGAACTTGTAATGTTATTCTCTGTTTCGACATCTTGTATTTTTCATTTTCTTTCGTAATATTATCATGTTTCTTCATCTTTCATTTCACTTTCTTGCCTTGATTATGAAGAACTAATCTCCTAATGCTAAGGTGAAAGGGTGAAACTCTTGGTATGAGAATAATAATTTATCTAACTCTTAATCTTAATGTTTATCTTTGATATTGTATTTACCTTCCTATTTCTTTTCTCATAATTATTTCTTAATGGCTGGTTTTATCATACCGCCGATTTCTTGTTATGTTATTAGCTGGTTTTATTAGACCACCTATCTCTTATTATTTTCATGGTTGGCTTTGCCACCTACTTTATTTTATTTTACTATTGGATGGCTTTGCCACCGATTCTATTTCATTTTATTTTGTTATGTTAATTAATTTTCTACCTTTCATTTTTTGCATAAATTAATCTTGTAAAATGTGAATTTTGATATATTGTAGACAATCTTTGGCACAATAAATGCTTGAATCAATCTTGATTTATTGTAGACAATATAATGATTGGCACAATTTATGCTTGAATTCATTTACAAGTTATCTTTTGCATCTTTGTATTTTTAATCTTGTAAAGTGTGAAGCTTGATACATTGTAGACAATTTTTGGCACAATAAATACTTGAATCACTCTTGATTTATTGTAGACAATATGGTGATTGGCACAATGTACGCTTGAATCCATTTTACAAGAATGTTTTAATTATTAGAAAGGAGGTAAATATAAGTCATGTATAAACAAAGTTGAGCTTAAATTAACATATCATCCGATTAGAACTTTACTCGTGTGAAGATTCTAATTGAGTACTAAAAGAGTTAAATTTATTTTTATTCGATTTACCAAGAGTGGATCCCCTAACCTTAGCATGCTTCTTTACCTTGAATACATCTTCATTTAATTTCAGTATATTAGTTCTTTGCATATTTTGTTCAATATTCCTCTCACAAAACAACACATCGGGAACTAGGTTAGAAGTATTTATTTGGGATCTATATTAGAATTTTCTCTCAATTGGAAATCTCTGTGGGATCGACCTTGCATGCCACTAAATCTATACTCCAATAGATTCGTGCACTTGCGAGTTTTAATTAAAACAACAAGTTTTTGGCGCCGTTGCTAGGGATTGCGACGAAAAAGCTATTTGGATCCTTGTAAGTATTTTTCTTCCACTAGTTATAGTTAGAACATTTTTTTATTCTGTGTATAGAAATTTTTCTTTAGAATTGTTTCTTGAAAATTGGTGTAGTAATTTTGGTGTATAAAATTGGTTGATTCTGTCAACGAGGCTAAAAGAGCCTAAGGAGTATGGGTTTTAAGAGAAACCATTGTGATTCCTCCATATTTTCCTGGGAGTCTACTGATTAAATACTACCCATTATTACTAACACTTTGAATAAAAAGAGTTTGTTTAATTTTGTGATTTTTTTTGTGGTATTTGCATTTTGTAGCCGTTGTGTAGTTAGATTCTTTTTCATAATTAGGAAGCAATTTATTTTTTTTAGTTTATGCGTGATTGGAAACGTGATAAAGATAAGCGGTTGGTTAGGAAAAATTTAGGGTCAACCATTGATTATACAATAGAGACATTAGATTCTGCTGGATCACCATTAAAAATGGAAGAACAAGTTGTGCATAATAAAACTCTTATAGAGTACTTCTCACCTGTCCTAGCCAATACTCCATCTTGCATAGTTTTGCCACAAACTAATGAAAATCATTTTGAAATCAAACCATCCATACTCCAACTTTTACCATCATTTTATGGTTTGGAAAGAGAAGATCCATACATGCACATTAAAGAGTTTCTTGAAATCTGCTCGACATTTCGATTCCAAAATTTTAATGATGAGTCAATCAGGCTTAGAATGTTCCCATTTTCATTGAAAGATAAAGCTAAATCCTGGTTGAACTGCCTTCCTACAGGAACTATTACTAGTTGGAATCAATTGGTAAATAAGTTTCTGGCAAAAATTTTTCCAATGTCTAAAACGGATGCCCTTAGGAGAGAAATTTCTGATTTTTGTCAAAAAGAGGGTGAACAATTTTTTGAATGTTGGGAAAGATTTAATGATCTTCTTTTGAAATGTCCTCATCATGGTTTTGAAACTTGGAGGTTGGTAAAATATTTCTATGATGGTTTAACTTCATCGAACCGTCAAATGATCCAAAACATGCATGGTGGGAGATTTTTACAATTGAATGAGGGGGAAGCTTGGGAATCCTTAGGATCTTTATCTGAAAATTCTCAGCATTGGAACTGCATAGATCCCAGGGATAAGAAGTCTCAAATACAAAAAAAGGGGAGGAATTTACGAAGTGAGTGATGACACAGATGTGAGAATTGCCTTAGCTAGCCTGACTAAAAAGGTAGAAGCTTTAACTTTAAGTCATACTCTGAACCCTTCTACCAATACTAGGATAGAGGCATGTGCTTTATGTTCTAGTACATCTCACATTGTACAATTTTGTCCATCCATACCAGCTTACCAAGATGCATTTTCTGAGCAAGCTAATTTTCTTCAGTCTTATGGAAAATCATCAGATAGTCCATTTGCACCCACATATAATCCAAATTGGAGGAATCATCCAAATTTTTCATGGAGGCAAAATCAACCTGCAATGAATCAAAATGGGCAACAATTTGCCCCTTCCAATTCATACCCTCACGTTTCTCAACATGCTCCTCCTTTCGGGGTATCTCAACAAAGAAAACCTTCTTTGGAGGATACCTTGCAACAATTCATGCAATCGACCCAACAAATCCTGCAATCTCACACTCAAGCTATTTCAAAGCTTGAAACATAATTGGATCAATTAGCCAATGCTGTACGAGAGAGAGAAAAAGGAAAATTCCCCAGTCAACCTATTCCTAATCCTAAGGGTCAATTTGAAGTAGGATCATTAGCAAAACCTAAGGAAGAAGTAAAATCTGTGACAACCCTTAGATCTGGAAAGGTTATTGATAATCATGTTCATATGCCAAAAAATGAGGAACAGAGTCAACATGAGTCTCAAACCAATGACTCAAGTGAAAAGAAAAGTGAACAGATTTCTTATGCCCCCAAAGCTCCTTTCCCTCAAAGACTTGCATCAAATAAGAAAGGTACTCAATATAGTGACATTTTAGAGGTGTTTAAGCAAGTAAGCATTAACATCCCTTTTCTTGATGCTATAAAACAAGTACCTGCTTACTCAAAATTCCTGAAAGATCTTTGTACGGTGAAAAGAAAAACTAATGTTCCAAAAAAGGCATTCTTGACTGAACAAGTAAGTTCTATAATTTAGCAAAAAGCTCCTGTCAAGTACAAAGATCCAGGTTGTCCTACAATTTCTTGTATTATAGGTGACCATGTGATTAATCGAGCCTTACTTGATCTAGGAGCAAGTGTGAATCTGCTGCCTTACTCTGTGTATGAGAAACTTGAGTTAGGAAAACTGAAACCTACACCGGTGACCCTTATGTTAGCTGATAGGTCTACAAAAATTCCTAGAAGTGTCATAAAGGATGTGCTCATTAAGGTTGATAAATTCTACTTTCCAGTAGATTTCATTGTTCTTGACACTAAACCTGTTGAGAATACAGAGACACAAATTCCAGTCATTTTGGGTAGACCATTTCTGGCAACATCCAATGCAATCATTAATTGTCGAAATGGAATTTTGAATTTATCTTTTGGAAATATGACTGTGGAATTAAATATTTTTAATGTCTCTCATCAACCTGTGGACATGGATGGTTTATGTGAGGTTAACCTGATTGAAAGTGCCATTTATGATTCATTTTTAGACTCCTTTAGTAATGATCATCTAGAAAAATATTTGATTCATTTCGATAAGGATAAAAATGAGGATTATCTGGTTCATAAAGTAGACTCTTTGTTAGAGACAACCCCACTAATGGATACTGATAAATGGAAAGCTAAAAAAGAAAAAGTCTCACCTTTTGAGTCAGTTCCATTGCCATTTTTTGTTCATACTGTTTACCCACATGGTGCAGTAAAGATTGAAAATCCTAAAAACGGTGGTGTGTTTAAAGTAAATGGTCAAAGATTGGAAGCATTTTTGGAATTACCAAATTCGGAGATAGAGGAGACACCTTTGCGTGATCCTGTCTACAATGATTGATTTGCTTTTATTGTTGAAAGTTACCGTGCACGTTATCTAGGTAAGATCTTTCTTTATTTAACTTGCATTAATTTTTCCCTTCAGTGTTATCTTCTTTTGAATTTCTATTGTTTTCCCTCCCTTTGTTGCTTTTTCTTTTTCAAAAAAAAAAGAAGAAAAAAAAAATAAGTGAGTTGAAAATGGAGGACATTCTTACAAAATTGAAAAATCATTTTCCTTCTCTTCCACCCAATGCATTGAGAAAAATTTACAAAGCACGGGTTGCAAGATTAAGGGTGTTGATGAACATGAGAATGCCTACTGATATTCGTTGGCTAATTGAAGCTAAGGTACAGTTATCAGGTGAGTCTGCAAATGATTTCATCTCTTACATGCCTGGTTTGGGAAAAGTTAGTTTTGCTAAAAAGCGCAGAGCTAAACGAATGGGTGTTTGTCACAAATGTGGACGTGAAACTTGCAACAAACGTTGCCGTTCTTTGGGTTGGGTGTCTATAAATCGGGAAGACAAAATTAATTTCATTAAGGATGGCTTGAGTAAGGAGTCATTGGATGATGACTTTCATCCAACGTCTCTTGAGACACATCCTAGTGGATCTGTGCATATCGGTATTGTCGGTCTATGGCCCCATTTCAAAAAAGAACATAAATGGTACAGTTTTGGGAATCTGACGTTAAAAGACCCTGTTTGCCAATTTATAAGAAAATTGGATGGGAAGTATATCATCGACCCATAGAGGGCGTTTAAGCCGTTACTGGACGTAAAACCAGAGGAAGATGTGAGCCACAATCACAACTACTGTACATATGCATGCGTTCCGTCATTTTTGAATTTTTCACCTTTAATTTAGCTAACATTTTTTGGCCTACTCTTATAGCTATTGAAATTATGCCCCCAGCCTATGCACATAGCTATTACAAGTATGCCCTTATTTGAGTCTTATAAATGCGCACCTCATTATCTTCATCTTCATAATCAAAGTCAAGGTGAGTGCAGATATGGAAGGAATCGCAGTTCGTCACTTTCGAAATATTTGTGTCTTTTGTGGTTCTAGTTCTGGGAAAAATGGAGAGTATGTAAAACCAGCACAAACTTTGGGTATGGTACTAGCCAAGAGAAAGATTCATTTAGTGTATGGTGGAGGTTGTCGAGGGTTAATGGGGAGTGTGTCTGGATCTGCATATCTAGGAGGATGCCAAGTTCTTGGTATTATTCCTATAGCTCTAGCTGCATCAAACATAGTAGGAAAAACAATTGGGGAAGAATGTAGAGTATCCTCCATGCATGAACGAATTGCTAAAATGATGTGCAATGCTGATGCCTTCATTGCTTTACCTAGAGGTTTTGGTACTCTAGAGGAAATTTTTCAAGTTGTCTCTTGGACACAATTGAACATGCACCATAAACCCATAGGTTTGTTGAATGTTAACAATGTCTTTGATGGTTTGTTGTCTTTTCTTGATCATGTTGTAGAGCAAAGGTTTATCTCGCACTCAGCACGTCGAATTCTCATCTCGGCCTCAAATGCTGACGAGCTGATTGATGTGTTACAAGATTTGTTCATGTACCTGATCCAGTTATAGCTCAAATAGATTGGACAATAGAACACCGCAGAAAGCGCAAACTGGACTTAAATCTTCATTTGTAATACCTTTTATTTGCTTGAGTAAATTTTTATTTTTTGTTTAGTTTGTTGCAGGTTCATCTTTTCTTAGATCTCCTTCCAGGTAATATCTCTTTTAATCTTTATTGTTTATTTTGTGTTTCTTCATCTTTCAAAAAAAAAAGAGTGATGTTTTGGGATTAGGCAAAGCTAGCACCAATGATGAAAATGGTTTAAAATGCTTGTAACATTTGAAAAATTGATGAGTTTTGGGTGTTATGTGTGAACTTGAACTCTAATGTAACTTATGTTTTATTTGAGAATCCTAATATCTGGTGCACTTAATCTTTTACATTTGACTGATTGTTTATTCAGAAAAGATTTATGTGATTTAGATATGTTAATTGATCTCATAAGACTCTAGAACTTATTCAATTGTCACTTGAGGCGAAATCCTAGACTACTCTTCATTTAAGAAATGAATTAGGCATTTTTGGAATCGTTTGAGCCTTTCAAACCAACCTATACATGATGATATCCCTAGCAACCTATTTTGAGCTTATATTCATCCTTTCTTAAACACCTATATTATTATCTAGCCTTTAAATAAAAATATTTCTAACTCTTACCTTTCACTCACAGGAATGATCATTTGACAAGCTATGGTTCAAGGGTGGATGGTAGAAGTTTAAAAAAAATAGAGAAAAAAAGGGAAAAAAGGAGAAAAAAAAAAGAAAAAAAAGTTAATACTCCCTAAATAAATAAGTTTGGGGGTGTTTATCTAAAAAAAAAGATAGTATGAGCAAATAAAGGATGATGAAAAGGTTGGAGATAGAATTCACAGTATAATATCAAAAGTATTTGGGAGGCTTTAAAATGTTCATGCATGTTGAAGAGTGAATTGAGCTTTCATTCATATCATTTTATCCAATTTTAACCTGTGCCATACATTACAAGCCTAATGAAAGTCCTAATGATCTTAAATGTTATGATTAGTCTACATTAGTGGAGAGTGACATGAAAAATAAGCTTATAGAGTCTCAAATGCATATATCAAGAGATCCGTTTTAAATATTTGATTACATAAATTTATTTGAATGCAAAAAGTCCAATGTCATAAGACTACAACACACACACACTTGGGATTCAAGAGTAAACCATCTGTTGCATTTGAATAAAAGTTCTACATAACCTTGGGATTATGATATTTTTCTTGGTTGCACATTTTAGATCCTTGAGGAATGCTTAGTAAGTCAAAAACAATTCATCACTCACTCATCATTTGAATTTTGAAGTTTGTGTGTTTTGCTTGAGGACAAGCAAAAGATTAAGTCTAGGGGTATTTGATGAGTGAGTTTTATACTCATAAATTAAATATTTTTCATCTTATCTTTTGCCATAATTAAGCATAAATCTCCCTTACTTGTCTTTAGTTTTGTGTCTTTCTTACAGATGGAGAGAAGATTAGAAAATGGACTTAATTGGAGAAATCAGAGTTAAATTGTGGTTCTTTGGAAATGATGTTTATAAATCAAGCAGATAAAATTAATGCATTAAGGATGGCTGAGTAAGGAGCATTATTATATCGTCTCTTGAGACGCGTCCTAATGGATATATGCACAAATTTATTCTTGATTTATGATCACATTTCCTAAAGAACTAAAACATAAAGATTCAAGGCAAAGCAACCAATGTTGAGAATATGTTTGCTGGTTGCAGTCCAACCCAACCTTGCTGTAGTAATTGGGCCATATCTCCAAAAATACATATCCAATATATATGCAATTTGGTAGGTGTGTAGCTGACACAATTGGGTACAACTTTCATGTTCAAGTGGTCAGAAAATACGGACATTAAAAGGGACAAAAGTGGGCTAGAATAGAATCTGACTACTGCTGCAGTCCAGCCCGACTTTGCTCTAGTATTTTGACCATAACTCACACATTACGTATCCAATTTGTCCATAATTTGTCTTGACGAAAAGCTAATAAAATTGTCTACAACTTTCGTGTTGATGAAGTCAGAAAATTTGGCGGCGTTCAAGACGATATTCAAGGATAAATTTCGGTGGACATGATGGAATTCAAATTGTCAACTTTGTACAACTTCCTGCCTAACAATTTTGACAATTACCACACCAACCACATTTAATTGTATCTATAAATAGAGGGCTTGAGGGGTGAGTTAGAGTTTTTGGAGAGCTTTGAAGAGAGCTTGGGAAAGCTTTATTGGAATTCTACGAACTTGTAATGTTATTCTCTCTTTAGACATCTTGTATTTTTCATTTTCTTTCGTAATATTATCATGTTTCTTCATCTTTCATTTCACTTTCTTGCCTTGATTATGGAGAACTAATCTCCTAATGCTAAGGTGAAAGGGTGAAACTCTTGGTATGAGAATAATAATTTATCTAACACTTAATCTTAATGTTTATCTTTGATATTATATTTACCTTCCTATTTCTTTCCTCAGAATTATTTCTTAATGGCTGGTTTTATCATACCGCCGATTTCTTGTTATGTTATTGGCTATTTTTATTAGACTGCCTATCTCTTATTATTTTCATGGTTGGCTTTTCCACCTACTTTATTTTATTTTACTATTGGTTGGCTTTGCCACTGATTCTATTTCATTTTATTTTTTTATATTAATTAATTTTCTACCTTTCATTTTTTGCATAAGTTAATCTTGTAAAATGTGAATTTTGATATATTGTAGACAATCTTTGGCACAATAAATGCTTGAATCAATCTTGATTTATTGTAGACAATATAATGATTGGCACAATTTATGCTTGAATCCATTTACAAGTTATCTTCTGCATCTTTGTATTTTTAATCTTGTAAAGTGTGAACCTTGATACATTATAGACAATTTTTGGCACAATAAATACTTGAATCACTCTTGATTTATTGTAGACAATATGGTGATTGGCACAATGTACGCTTGAATCCATTTTACAAGAATGTTTTAATTATTAGAAAGGAGGTAAATATAAGTCATGTATAAACAAAGTTGAGCTTAAATTAACATATCATCCGATTAGAACTTTATTCATGTGAAGATTCTAATTGAGTACTAAAAGAGTTAAATTTATTTTTATTCGATATACCAAGAGTGGATCCCCTAACCTTAGCATGCTTCTTTACCTTGAATACATCTTCATTTAATTTCAGTATATTAGTTCTTTGCATATTTTGTTTAATATTCCTCTCACAAAAAAACACATCGGAAACTAGGTTAGAAGTATTTATTTCGGATCTATATTAGAATTTTCTCTCAATTGGCAATCTCTGTGGGATCAACCTTGCATACCACTAAATCTATACTCCAATAGATTCGTGCACTTGCGAGTTTTAATTAAAACAACAACAAGTATTAAGGTATGAAGAACACCTAAGTTTACCTAATGTGGTTGAGAAGGGAAAGAAGAATAATTTGAGAACCATGTTCGAAAATAATGTGTTAAGGGTTTACACCATGCTAAGTTGAGTTTAGTGTAACACTCCCAATTTACGTTACGTAAAATAAACACTTTTTTTTTTAATTATTATTTCTGCAATCAGCTATTTTTCATAAAGATACATAACTCAATTCTTTATCATGGGAATAGATACATATAGGATCTCTCATGTATACACAATATACATACCAAGTCTATAAACATCAAAGTATAGCAGAAACGGGGATCCTGCTTGTAGCGTTCAGAGCACTCTAGAATACAAACACAGTATAATTCAAAGACCGTGAGTCTTGGAAGCAACGTAGACTCACCCAGAGAATATATCACTTATATGTCGGATTAGACTCTGATATTCTTATATGAAAAATGTGGAAATATTGTGTAGTGAGTTTGATAATTCAGTGAGCAAATAATTCCTCCTATGACTTCTTAGGTCAGCATATGGATGTACTTATATTTTAAAATATGTCACATAGAAAATATAGTTCAGAAGTACATTTATATGAGACCTGTATTTCAAATATTCTCAAATCAAAGGATATTCAGATATCTAAAATCATATGCTGCACGGTATGATCATTAAACAAATATTGTTATGCTCAGCTGTATAAGCGATAGTAAAATATTAAGATTTAGAGATAAAATCATCACTTTTAATGCACCTGTGTCACTCGACAATCTAGTCAATGCAATGAAAATATAACTCATTTGCTATACGCATAGTGACCTCGACCACAGTCACAATAAGTGATCAGGGAATGTGAGTACATCACCCTCCTGCCCCCCACATTACCACTGTCATCTGATTGGAGCGACCCTCCCCTGGCTCACTCAGGCTAATAGGGCGTCCCCTATTTGGTACCGTCACAAGCCATACAACTAGCCGATATTCATCAATACATATAAATATAAGTAAAATTATCTAGCAACTCACCATGAGCTTTACGCTTGTCATATTTATCAAGCAACTCGCCATGAGTTTTACGCTTGTCATATTTATCAAGCAACTTGCCATGAGCTTTATGCTTGCCATTCAATCTGATTTATAATATGACATGCATCATTTTCACAAGTATATAGCTTTACAAATCAATGCATCGTGCACATAATATTCACTTTATCAAATAATGAAAAATACATTTAGAACCACATATTCAATGAGTTCTAAAATCCATTTCTAAAAACATACTCTTCTTGAACTATGTGCCAGTTCGTAAGTATAACAGATATTTAAACACATTTAATAAACTTATAATAGCATAAGTAATTTATAAACAGAAGCAATAATACATTTATAGTTCAAGAAAAGCATGGGGCAAGTCATAGAAAGAATTATCTACTCACAGGGTAGGACTCCTAGTTGGATAGCCCTAAAATGTAATTTTCTAATCCGAATTTGACCAATTAGACCTCAAAAATGTGTCCAGAGGGTCCAAAGACTTAAAAAATGACTTCGGGAGCTTGGTCACTATTCACTGCTGAAAAACATTTTTCTCCGTCGAAAAGCACTATTCATCACCGAAAAATACTATTCACCAAGAACAAAAAGTTGTCATATAGCTGAAAAATGTCATATCCTAAAGTTTATCTAGCTCTTGAATCTATCTACGGTGTCAGATTTTTAATTGGAGGTCTCTAAGTAAGAGTTTCAGAGTTTATCTTTTTTTGAGATTTTCTACTTCAGATCTACGACGATTCAACGGTTGATTTGAAAAATTAATCAGTCAAAACCTTAGTGTTCTCCGTCCTGAATCCAATGGTATCCTCAGTTTGGAGATCGAAGGTCTGTAAACACTCCAATTCTAGAGAGAAATTGAAGGTTACTATTTATCACTATTCACTCTACTATTCATTCTCCTCGGTTTTGCATTCCCTCTTCCCCCTCCCTATTTGCTTTATTTTTATTATAATTATAATTATAATAATAATTATTATTATTTAATAATTGAATAATAGGATTTTATTTTATATATATTCATATAAATACCATTTTTCATCCCAAAACATCCCAAAAATTACAAACAATTTACATTCTCATAAATCTTTAGTTAAACTCTTAAATCATGATTTTTCTTGATAAAAGTCTTAATAAAAAAAATTATAAAATAAATATCTTTATACATAAGAAAAGAAAGAATATTTCTAAAAATACAACAAAATTTATTAAAGGCCAATATAATTATTTTAAGCAAAATAATTATTATTTTAATAAAAATATACTTACTTTTAGCAGAACATAATCCTTTTTAAACAAATAAAAATATATTTGTTTATAACAAAACATTATTATTGAAAAAATTTTTTTACGGGAAGTTACATTTAGTACCTAGAATGTGAATTATATTGAGATTGGAAATTCACGTGTGAACAATTGTTGAGAAAGGAAATTTCAGAGGAAGTCATAGATTGTGAGCATGGATAACCCAATACAATAAGGATATACTAAGATATGAAATAATTATACTAGTATAATGGTAAAAGAAGATACAAGTGAAATATTTTTCGTTGTTGGGTATGTCAGCAAGTAAGAATTGAATATATTGTTTTAAGAGAGCTAATCAAGAAGCTTAGGATCTTAACTAGATTATAGTATAGCTGATAGTAAATTTAAATGATGTATTTATACATTAGAAATTATGCTTTAGGTATCTTTATATAATTTTGGAGAAAATCATTTATCCTTAGTTGAACTTATCCATATCAGTAATTATCAGGCCTTACAAACAAATGGCACTATTTGAGATTTTACATTAAGCATCGTAGGACTCCTAATAGGTGGATGAGTTGAATAAGGTTAAGTTTTTCGAATCTAATTTGGAATACTAAGAAATAGATAGAATATGATTAACCTAAATCGATGATGTTAATTTAGAGAGTATGCTTCAAGCGTATGTTTTCGAGTTTGGAGG
This sequence comes from Gleditsia sinensis, assembly GCA_037074535.1. Classification (NCBI taxonomy): domain Eukaryota; kingdom Viridiplantae; phylum Streptophyta; class Magnoliopsida; order Fabales; family Fabaceae; genus Gleditsia; species Gleditsia sinensis. The sequence continues at coordinate 57,380,980 of CM073464.1, forward strand.
GAGATCCCTTAACAAAATTTTCTTATAATAACGTGTTATTGGATGATTTAATTCCTGAAGTAAAGTTGTTACAAAATTTTGTTTGATGATTCAGTGGAGTTAGACTTATGGTAAGATGTCGTTGATAAAGTCAAATGAAGTGAAAAAAAGAATACAAGCAACTCAATACATGTCAAAAGTCTATAAGGACCATAAATGTTGAGCACTAGAAATTATCAGTTGATGATCACATATTCTTGAAGGACTCACCAATGAAAGAGGTAATGGGGTTTAGAAAGAAGAAAAAAGTTAAGCTCTAGTATATAGAATCTTTTGAAAACTTGAACAAAGTAGGCATAGTAATACATTGCCTAACCTTGCCATTAGGATTGAGTAATGTGGATATAGACATTCTTGCATCAATGCTAAGGAAGTACCTATTGGATTCTTCTTATGTTACCTAATTCCAAGAAATTTAATTGGAGAAAAATTTGGCTTAAATATGGGTACAATCGAAGTTTATTGTTGATCGATAAGTGAAGAATTTACAGATAAAAGAAATCCCTATGGTTAAGTTATACGGCAAAATCACTCAAGTGAAGAGACATATTAAAAAGTAAAGATGATATACAAAAAAGATATCCCCAATTATGTGAGTAATAAGATTGGCAACTCCAACCTATGCCTTGATTTCATTCCCTACATGTGGTAGGATGGGCTGAAATTCAGGGATCGAATTTCTTAAGGGGGAAGAATGTAACATCCCATAATTTTTATTTTTAAATAATAATGTTTTGCTATAAACAAATATATTTTATTTTTTAAAAAATGATTATGTTATGCTAAAAGCAAGTATACTTTTAATTAAAGTAATTATTGTTTTGCTTAAAAAAATTATACAACAAAATAACAACTAAGCATTTTCCCACTAGGTGGAGTCGGCTAAATGGATCAAACGATGCTACAGTGGCCTATCATGAATGAGATCAATGGATAAGTTATTAACTATTAAATCATTCTTAATAGTTTCACTTTATTGTTTTCTTTGGCCTCCCTCTACCTCTAATAATTGGACTATTCTCCATCTAATCTACTTTTCTCACTAGGGCTTTTGTAGGTCTTCTCCATACATGAACAAACCATCTTAAGCGAGATTCAACCATCTTCTTCACAATAGGTGCTACCCCAACCTTCTCTCTAATGCACTCATTTCTAATCATATCTCTTCTGGTGTGTCCACACATCCAGCACAACATTCTCATCTCTACAACGTTGAGTTTATCCTCATGTTGTCTTTTGACCTTCCAACATTCAGTACCATACAATATAATAGGTCGTATAGTCGTACGGTAGAATTTTCCTTTAACTTTGAGCGGCACTTTTTTTTTATCATAAATGACACTTGAAGCTTGCCTCCATTTCATCCATCCAGCTTGAATCCTATGGTTTATGTCCTCCTTTACTTCGCCATCATTTTGTATAAAACAATTATATTGGCCTTTAATAAATTTTTATTTTATTTTTAGAAATATTATTTCTTTTATTATATAGAAAGACATTTATTTTGTGATTTGTTTTACTAAGATTTTTATTAAAAAAATCATGATTTAAGAGTTTAACTAAATGTTTATGAGAATGTAAATTTTGAAAAAATTTTGGGATATTTTAGGATGAAAAACGGTATTTATATGAATATATATGAAATAAAATAAAAATAAATCTAAATATTTAATTATTAAATAATAATAATTATTACTATTATAAAAATAAATAAAAGAGGAAACGGGAAGGGAGAAGACGAATGGAGATTCTGTAGAGGAAAATAAATAGTGTGAATAGTGAATAATATCTCCATATTTTTTCTCTAAATCTGGAATGTCTATAGGTCTCCGATCTCAAAACTAATGGTACCAATGGATTTAGGACGGAGAGTACTATGATTTTGACTGAACAATTTCTCAAATTAGCAATTGATTTGCCGTAGATCGAAAGTATAAAATTTTAAAAAAAGGTAAACTCTGAAACTCTTACTTAGAGACCTCAAATTGGAAATCCGACACTGTAGATGGATTTAGGAGCTAGATAAACCTTAAAATATGAAATTTTTTAGTTATCTGACAACTTTTTGTTCTTGGTAAATAGTATTTTCTCGCGATGAATAGTTTTTTCCGACCATAAATAGTGACCAAGTTCACGAAGTCATTTTCTTGATTTTGGACCCTCTGGACAAGTTTTTGAAGTCTATTTAGTCAAATATGGATTGGAAAAGTGCATTTTGGGGCTATCCAATCTGAAGCCCTTACCCTATGAGTAGATAACTTTTTCTATGCTCTTCTTGAACTATAAATGTATAATTGTTTCTGCTTACAATTATTTATGCTATAATAAATTTTTGAAATGTGTTAAAATATTTATTTTGCTTACGAACTCGCACATAGTTCAAAAAGAATATGGTTTTAGAAATGGATTTTAGAACTCATTGAATATGTGGTTCTAAATGTTTTTATCATTATTTTATAAAGTGAATATTATGTGCACGATAAATTGATTTGTAAAGCTATATACTTGTAAAAATGATGCATGTCATATTATAAATGAGATTGAATGGAAAGCGTAAAGTTCATGGCGAGTTGTTAGATAAATATGACAAGCGTAAAGCTCATGTCGAACTGCTTGATAATTTTACATGTATTTATATGTATGGATGAATATCAACGGGTTGTATGGCTTGTGACGATACCGAATAGGGGATGCCTTATTAGCCTGAGTGAGCTGGGGGAGGGCCGCTCCAACCCGGTAATAGTGGTAATGTGGGGGGGGGGGGCAGGAGGGTGATGTACTCACATTCCCTGATCACTTATTATGACTGTAGTCGATCAGTCAATATGCATATAGCAAATGAGTTATGTTTTCATTGTGTTGACCAGATCGCTGAGTGAGGCAGGTGCATTAAAACTGATGATTTTATCCCCAAATCTTAATATTTTACTATATCTTATACAGCTGAGCATAACAACATTTGTTTAATGATCATATCGTGCTGCATATGGTTTTGGATATCTGAATATCCTTTGAATTGAGAATATTTGAAATACGGGTCCTATATAAATGTACTTCTGAATTGTATTATCTATGTGATAAATTTTAAAATATAAGTACATCCATATGCTGACCTAAGAGGTCATAGGAGGAATTATTTACTCACTGAGTTGTCAAATTCACTACACGATATTTTCACATTTTTCAGATGAGAATACAAAGTCTGATCCTGCAGATAGGTGATTAGTTAGGTGACCTATTCTGTGGGTGAGTTTACGTTACTTCCAAGGCTCACAGTTTTTGAATTATACTGTGTTTGTATTCTAGATTGCTCTGAACACTACAGGAAGGATCTTCGTTTCTACTGTACTTTGATATTTATAGACTTGGTCTGTATATTGTGTATACATGAGAGAAATGACAAAGAATTGAATAGTGCATCTTTATGGAAAATATCTGATTGCGGAAAGAAAAATGTTTGTTTCACCTGCTCATAAATTGGGGGTTTACAACTTACTTCACAAAAATTTATCTTCCTTACCAATGAATTTCAGCTCTCTTTAGTATGTTATTTTGAATTTTTCCTATTAGGTTTTCTCTCTTTGCTTGTTCCCTTAATATTAGAAACATTTTCTATGCATACACATAAGGTGAAGAATTTCTAAGGATTATATTTCCTTAGATATCTAAAAATTGTCTAATAAATTTTATTTCCTTAATTAAATATTTTTGTACCTTTAAAGAAACAAAATTAGGGATGTTACATTAAATATTTATATACCTTTATTAATAAAAGAAAAAAAATTAAGGATGTTGCATTTCTCTCCCCCTAAAAGAAATTTTGTCCTCAAAATTTCAAAAATTACCTAATAAAAACAATTGCAAATATTTCTTCCTTATGACTTTCTCTAGCTCCCAAGTTGCTTCTTCCAGAGTCAAACCTTTCCATAACACTTTAACCAGGGGAATGGTTTTATTTCTTAGTTGCTTCACGTTGGTGTTGAATATGGATGCTAGTACTAGCTGGTATGTCATGTTCTCCTTTATTTTGATTGGTTCATTCCGTAATACATGTGAGGAATCTGGAAGATACTTCTGCAGCTGTGATACATGGAAAACATTATGCAAGTTGGAAAAATTAGGTGGGAGGGCAACTTGATATGCTGATGTCCCTACTTTCTTCAAAATTTGGTAGGGTCCCAAAAATCAGACTTAACTTTCTAGTTTTGAGAGACCTATCAACTCCAGTAGTTGGGAAAAGTTTCAGAAATACATGGTCTCCTTCCTCAAACTCTAGAGGTCTATGTCTCTTATCATAGTAACTCTTTTTCTGACTCTAAGCTGTAAGTATTTTGTCTCGTATCATTCTGATTTGTTCAGTGGTTTGTTGAACAAGATCAGGACCTAGCAAGTTCTTTTCTCCTACCATAAACCAACATAGTGGAGATCGGTACTTCCTACCGTATAAAGCTTTGTAGGGGGTCATCTTAATACTAGAGTGATTGCTATTATTATAAGAAAACTCCACTAAAGGTAGGTATTTATCCCATCCTTTACCTTGCTTTATCACACAGGCCCTCAACATATCTTATAGGGTTTGAATGGTCTGTTCTGTTCGGCCGTCAATCTGAGGATCGTAGGCAATACTGAACTGTAACTGGGTTCCAAAAGCCTCTTGTAATGCCTCCCAAAACCTTAATGTGAACCTCAGATCTCTATCAGAAACGATATTTAAGGAAATTTCAAGTAGTCTAACTATTTCCTAGACGTACAATTAGGCCAATTTGTCCAGTGAATAGTTAATCTTTATGGGCAAAATGTGAGTAGATTTGGTGAATCTGTAAACTATTACCCAAATAGAATCATTTCTAACTAAAGACTTAGGTAAACCCATGACAAAGTCTATTGAAATACTGTCCCATTTCCATTTAGGGATCTCAAGAGGTTGTAAAAATCCTGCTAGTTTTTTATGCTCTACCTTCACCTTTTGACAAAAGAGATATTTCGCCACAAACTCGACAATGTCCTTTTTTATCCCTGGCCACCAATACATCCTCTTTAAGTCATGGTACATTTTAGTGGATCCAAGATGGATTGAGTATTTACTCTGATGCACTTCCTACAGGATCTTAATCTCAAATCTCGTTCTTGAGGAACATAGACTCTTCCTTGATACATGATCACTCCATCTTTCGAAATAGAAAAATCATCCTGATTATTATGATCTCGTAAGTATTGATCGTGACCTTGAGCCTCTTTAATTTGGGCTCTAAGATCACACTATATACTTAACCCATTAATGATTAGCTTCTTTGGGGTAAAAGTAGTGTCCAGCTTTAAATTTCAAAACTCTTCTAGCATCTACATCTCATACACCATCATCCGACCTATGTGCAAAGATTTTTGACTTAAGACATCAGCTACAACATTCGCCTTTCTTGGATGATACTTTATCGCAAACTTGTAATCATTGAGGAATTCTACCCATTTTCGTTGCATCATATTTAACTCCTTCTGGTCAAAAAGGTACTTAAGACTCTTATGATCACAGTATACTTCAAATGTCGCTTCGTATAAATAGTGTCACCAAATCTTTAAGGAAAACACCACCACCGCCAATTCAAGATCATGGGTTGGATAGTTTCCTTCATGGGGTCTCAGTTGCCTAGAAGCGTAAGCAACTACTCTTTTGTCTTACATCAACACACACCCTATCCCTTTCTTTGAAGCATCACCATACACTTCAAAATGTCCTGTGGGGTCTGGAATAATTAAAATAGGAAGAGTGGTCAATATTTTCTTGAGCTCTTGGAAACTAGCTTCACATTGATCAGTCCATTTGAAAGGACTTCCCTTCCTGGTCAATTTAGTCAATGGCAAGGCTATATGAGAGAAGTTTTATATAAACCTCCTGTAGGATCCTGGCAAACCCAAGAAATTTTTGACTTGTATAACTATCTTTGGCCTTTCCCACTGAATCACTTCTTCTATCTTGTTAGGGTCTATGGCTACCCCTTTATTGAAAATGACATGTCAGAGAAATTTTACCTTTGACAGCCAAAACCCACACTTCTCCAATTTGGCATACAACTTTATCTCTTTCAGCACTTGCAATACGATTCAAAGATGTTCATGTTCTTTCTCACTTTTAGAGTATATCAAGATGTCATCAATGAACACTACCAAAAATTGATGTAGGTAGGGTCGAAAAATGCAATTCATTTAGTCCATAAAATTGCAGGTGTATTTGTCAACCCGAAGGGCATTACGAGAAACTCATAGTGCCCATACCTAGTCCTGAAAGCTATTTTTGGTACATCCTTCTCTTTAATCCTAATCTGATGGTATCCTAATCTCAAGTCAATTTTAGAAAAGATGGAGGCTCCCTTTAGTTGATCTAATAAATCATCTATCCTAGGAAGAGGATATTTATTTTTGATAGTCACCTTATTTAGCTGTCTGTAATCTATGCATAGTCTCAAGCTCCTATCTTTCTTCTTAACAAACAAAACAGGAGCTCCCCAAAGTGATACACTTGGTCTAATGAATTGCTTGTCTAACAGTTCCTCCAACTGTTTCTTGAGTTCCTGTAGTTCCTTCGAGGCCATTCTATAAGGTACAATAGAGATAGGTCCTATCCTAGGTAGGAGATTAATAGAGAACTTTATCTCTCTCTTGGGAGGTAAGCCTAGGATATCTAATGGAAATACTTCAGGAAACATGTTGGCTATTGGGATTTCATCAAGCTTCGGTTCAACTTCTAGATTTGATAAGTGCAAGAGAATGTATCCAAGCACTTCATTCTTTAACTCTCTATTGACTTGATTGGCATTAAGCATCAATAATTGCATCTCCTCTTTTGAAGTAGGAGGTAGAAATTCAATGGTCTTGTTGCAATAATTCAACAAGACTCGATTTTTAGACATCCAGTTTAATCCTAGAATGACATCAATAACTTTTAAAGGTAGACAGACGAGGTCTACAGAAAAAGTTTTCTCTTGAATAGTGACCTAACAGTCTTTACATACAGGGAAAGTTAAGACCCTTTCCCCTATGGGAGTTACTACAGATAGTTCATAAGGGGTTTCAAAAATAGGATACTAAAGCTCCCTAATACATTATTCTGATATAAATGAATGACTAGCACCAGAGTTAAACAATACCATAAGAGCAAATAAATTGATATAGCATGTACCTTGAATCATTTTAGGAGATTGAGCTGCCTCTTGGCCGCTTAGGGTGAAAACCTTTCCTTTCAACTGAGGCCTCTGTTCCAGTTGCTTCACCAAATTTTGTGGGTAATTCTTTGCAAAATGACCTTTCTGTCCACAATTAAAGCAAACATCTAATCCCATGTAGCATGTATGGTTACCATGCATACATCCGTACTTAGTACACTTGACTGTGGAAAAGTTCAGTTGGAAAGGTTGGGAACTTGTAGTCATTGGCCTCTTGCCAGTACCTTGTCCTTTTCCTCTAACATTTTTGCTTGAGTTTTGTGGTCCGTTCTTCGTTTTCCAGAAGTTTCGTCTTTGTTTCTCATTTGTCACCGCCTTCAAGCTCTTCTCTAGGAGTTTGCATTTATTTATCAGAGGTATAAACTCCCTGATCTTCATTGCTACAACATCATTCCTTATCTCCGGATTCAATCCTGCTCCGAACTTAACAGCCTTCCAAGCTTTATCGAAGTTAAATCACAAGTAAGATAAGAACTTAGACAACTCCTCAAACCTCGTGATATACTAGTCTACAGTCATGCTACCCTGCCTAAGTTGGAGAAATTCAATCTCCTTCTCTGCTCACACAGTACTTGGGAAGTACTTTTCTAAAAAGGTGTCTTTGAACACCTGCGAGGTGATCTGCCTTCCCTGGTGAGTTAAAAGTTCTCTAGTTCCATGCCACCAGTATTCTGCTTCATCTTTCAACATATATGCAGCGAAGATAACTTGCTGCTCCTCAATACAGCCCATCACTTCAAAGATTTTTTCCAGTTCCCTTATCCACCTTTAAGCTACAGTTAGGTCAAAGCTGCCTTGAAAACAAGGTGGTCTAGTCCTTAAGAACTCGGATATGCCATTATCATTTCCTGCCATCTGACTATTAGCTCCATTCTCACCATTCGAGTTATTAGCATTTTGAAGGTATTGTTGAATTTGGTTGGTAGTCGTGACTTGGTCTCGAATTGCCATGGCTAGATTGTGCAGGGTTTCCTCTGCATTGTTTGCCGGATTTTTCCATGGTGGTGCCATTTCCTACTATGGCAAAAATAAAGTTATACTGCTATTGAGGTGATCAAACCCAGTAGTTAGTTTCAAAAATATTTAACAGTAGTCATAACACCACCTCGGCATATAGATAGGAAACACTAGTAATTTCTTACCTATATGAAATCACTGATCCCCAACACAACACGACCACAACATATTGAAGACACTATAAGATCGACTCAGATAAGCATCCACCCACTAGCCATCTAGGATCGACCTGCTCTGATACCAATTATATAACAACTCTATTTTTTTTAAAAGTCGAATGAAGTCATTACCTTAATTTAACTCATAATAACATCCAATTAATTTAACCAAGCATAATTAAGGTTTACACATCATTAATTAACAACATCTGTACACAAATCAAACACATATATGTCTACATCTTATTCATCCCTATTGACCAGTTCCGGAGATATGGGTGCGGGTGGTTGTACCTTCACTGAGATCTTAGCCAACTCGACCACAAACAACTTATTAATTTCTTGGGTCTACCCAACATAGAGTAACTCAATCCAACATACAATAAGAGACAGAGCCAAAGAAAAATCTGCAAAACTAGTTTTCTGAACATAATATGAAAATATAGTGAGAATTAAATCCCAGTAGGTTCAACAATAAATCACAATTATCATCAATATAACTCATCATGTTATGTTCATCTATATAAGCTACAACAATTACCTTAGGTCACATGAATGCACTTTATCTATGCACATGAAAATTGTACAATAATGACATGGATGACATGAATAACATGGCACAATGTCTTTTCTCATTAACATAATCATAGCCGTTGGTAGGGCGTCTTCTACTGGTGAACCACACAAACCGCCATATGACCGTGCTTATTTATTTTATTTTCTTTTCACATTAATAGCCAGAAATATGATTTCAATAACAAGTATGTTCATCATACTTACATGCCATAATTTTTCATATAATCATTACCAAAAAAATCATTGGTAATCATGCCATGAACATAATTGTTTCAAATATCACTTTAAAATACTTCCATGTCAAAATTACACACTTAAGATGGTCAGGAGTTCATGCAATGGCAATGGCTATGACATACACTAGTAATTTATTATTTTCATTTATAAGATTCTTCTTCTTTTTTAATATTATCCTCTCTTCACTAAATAGAGCATAACATCCTCATTTTAAATCCGATTGAGCTGATCTTGGTGGCAATTAAAAGATAAGACAATTCTCTAAAATCCTTACGTTGAACCATTTAGTTAAATCTTAAGTAATCGTAGTGTTACTACTCTCTCAAATTCAATGTTATTTCTTCTCGGGTAGGTTCATACCTCTACTAACTAATTGGACCATATCTCTCTCATACAAACTTCAATTCAAGTGATTCCAAAGGCTATAAATTGATAAGACATTTATACACAACTTTTATGTTTATCATGTATTCAGATTCCTTACTAAGTACTCCCAAAAAATAAAAAACAAAACCACTTACATTTACCACTCTGGATTCTATACTAATTCTAACCTTTACTCATTAATCAGCCATATCTCCCTTATATGAACTCCAAATTAAGTGCTTTTAGAGTCTATTGATCTGTAATTCATATATCTATATTTATTATGTCAACAATTGCCTTTAATTCCCTACATAGTTTGCCCTGAAATTCAAACACATAAGCATACTTAACAAATCCTTCGCTGGTTAGCTAGTTTTTGACATTTGCTTACTAATCTGACCATATCACCCTTATATTGATTCCAATTTGAATGATTCCAGTGGATAAAAATCCACAAAACATAGATATACATTTTTTATTTTAAGAATTGCTTTTAATTCCTTACAGAGTTATCCTATGAATTTAAACACCAAAGCATAGATGACAGATTCTTCTCTGGTTAACCATTATTTGGCCACTGCTTACATATCGAGCAATATCGCCTTCATCTAGACTCCCAATTAAGTGATTCCAATAGCTAAAATTCTGTGAAACATAGATATACATTTTTCATGTTTACCAGTTCTTTTAATTCCTAACTAATTCTTTCCAGAATTTCAAAAATAGAAGCTTCCCTGGTTACCCCGAAATCAAGTTTCCTAACCAATCCTTTCCTAAGGTTTTAGTTCATCATTATATTACATCCTCTTTCATTTTCTTTACATCTAATCATATTCCACAAATTTTTCACCACATTCAAATATACAAATTAGTAGCATAAAAAAGCATAAAAAGTTTACCAACCATAGCCATACTTATGCAGAACTTTCTACACCAACCATAATGTCCAAAACATCCATCATATGCAAAATAACATGTAACATGATATAGTTAAACCTACTTAAAGATCTCCCTAGCTCACTTAGTGAAGTCTTTTTCTTGTTTCTGTTGAAGGAAGTAGCAAGATTCCTCCCTTCCCTTAACTTTTCTTGAGTACTTAGTCCTTTAGACTTCTTCTTCTTTTTCCTTCCTTTCTTCTCCCCTCTTTCTCTCCTTTCCTCACTCTGCCTTGCTTCTATTTTTTCCTCTCCCTCACTTGGACAAAATTATAATGTTATAGGGCTGGGTTTTGCTTAAATAGACTATCAAGTGGTTCACCTTTTATGATCATGGGTCTACCTTATCACAATTAGGATGCACTTGGTTGATTTTTAGAAAACAGACAACTCATGTTCATGTCTTCTTCTTCCTTAGTCAAGATATGCATAGCAAAAGGAGATTTGTATTTTGAAATTTATTATAATATGTTCTTAAGACAAGGGACAAGGTCCCTTTAATTTAGAGATTCATTTCCTGTTTCTTTTGTCTTAATCAAGTATGATAGGTTTGCTTTTCTAAGTGGCAAGTTTCTAGCCCTTGAATTTCCTTACTTGGCTGAAATTATTTGTTTAGGATAGGAATGTTTTGTCCTTATGCCATGTATATGATACCACTTACTAAAATTATGAGTGTAGGATGTAAATGTTTAGTCCTAATGTCATGTATTATCATACCACTTGCTAAAATTATGTATGTAAGATATAGATATTATCACACCACTTACTGAATTTTTGTCTTAATGCCATGTAATCTAATCTTTATTATTAATACACAATTATTGCATCACATGATTTATTTTATTTTATTTTTCCTCTTGGATTTGGGCTCATTCCTACCCATTTTCTTTGCTTTGGATAAAATTATACTTTTCTTGGAGGGCTTGGTCACATTTTCATAATTTTTGGGCTATCGGTCCAACTTCTATATCCTAGTCCAAGTCTATGTTTTATTTCTTGCTTTCGTTATCCAATGGACTTACTAGAAACTTATGTGAAGTGGAAAAACTCTATATGAAGTGTCCATAGGTGAAAGCCCAATTTATGGGTGGAGATGTTAAACTTAGAAATTTCTAACTTTTGAATTAGGAAAAATTACCCTAATCCAATCTTCTTAAAATTTTAAGACCTTTACTTACTTCACAAAAATTTATCTTCCTTACCAATGAATTTCAGCTCTCTTTATTATGTTATTTCTAATTTTTCCTATTAGGTTTTCTCTCTTTACTTGTTCCCTTAATGTTAGAAGCATTTTCTATGCATACACTTAAGTTGAAGAATTTCTAAGGATTATATTTCCTTAGATATCTAAAAATTGTTTAATAAATTTTATTTCCTGAATTAAATATTTATGTACCTTTAAAGAAAAAAAATTAGGGATGTTACATGAAATATTTATGTACCTTTATTAATAAAAGAAACGAAATTAAGGATGTTACACCTATTCAACAAAGAGAAAGATGCATCACCTCTAACAAGTGGGAGCGATGATGATTAGGAAGGACACGATAGGGGAAAGGAAAAAAATTCAAGGTTTGGGTTGCAGGACAATGCCGAATCGAAAGCAAGGAAGAGGACGAAGAGGATAGGAGAGAAAGGAGTAGACGAGGATGTGGACAAAGGAATTGACAACAGGAGCAAAAGATGTAAGCAAAAATTGTGTGGTACTAGGTTATAGAACAAAAAAATAGTATTGTGCCTCCTCATGCTTCGTAAACTATCGGTCACGAAGGGTCAAGGGTAGATGCATAACTGTGTAGGAAATTGGCATGGAACTGAAATCCTTGGACTTTATTTTTTGAGTTGGGCCCGTAAAGGAAAAGGCAATGGGGTGTTTAATTATGTTGATGTAAGAGTTGTATATTCTTTAAATCCTATTGGGCCTAACATTAATAGTGGATTAACTAAAATTTCTATTAATGACTGTCGTTATAACAACGCCATTTTTTTATTATAAATATACATATGTATATATATATATATATATATATATATATATATATATATATATATATATTTTAAAATCTCATGAAGTTATTATCTCTTTACTTCTAATTATTTAACTCATAATAACATTAAATTAAATTCATCAAACATAATTAAAGTTTATGATATATCACTAATACTGATACAATTCAAGGTTCACATACACATTATTAATTAAAAATATCCATACAAACAATCAAACATATATATGTGTACATCTTATTCATCCATATTGAGCAGTTCCGGATATATGGGTGCCGGTGGTTGCACCTTCACCAAGATCTTAGCCAACTCCACCACAAACACCTTATTAATTTTTAGGATCTGCCAAACATAGAGTAACTTGATCCAACATGCACTAACAGCCAGAGCCATAGAAAAATCGGCATAACTAGTTTTCTAAACATGATATGGAAATATAGTGAGAATTAAATCCTAGTAGGTTTAACAATAAATCATAATCAACATCAATATTGCTCGTCATGTCATATGCATCTATATAAACTACAACAAATACCCTAGGTTACATGAATGCACTTTATCTATGCATATAAAAATTGTACCACAATGATATATATGGTATGAATAACTATTTTCAGAATATCATATTATGGCTATCAACTTATTTTCATATCAAGCTACTCTGGTCAGGGTAAGTACTTTCTACTCTCCAGTACGAACTTTTCTCACACTGTTCGACATAGCACACTTTCTCTTTCTTTTCTCAATATCATAATCATAGCCATGAGTAGGGCATCCCCTACTGGTGCACTACACAGACTGCCATGTGACTGTACTCGTCTCTTTTCTTTTCTTTTCTTTTCACATTAATAGCCAAAAATTTGATTTTAATAATAAGTGTGTTCATTATACTCACATGCCATAATTGATCATAAAAACATAATCATTGGTAAAATGCAATCATGCCATGATCATAATCATTTTTGAATATTATTTTAAGAAATTATTTTCATGTCAAATACACATTTAAGATGGTAAAGAGTTCATGCAATGGCAATGGCTAGGGCATACATTAGTAATTTATTATTTTTATTTATAAGATTCTTCTTCTTTCTTAAATATTATTTTCATCTTTTCATTTTCTTTATGCTTGGCTTCTAGTCACTTTCGTCCTACTTATATAATTTTCAACACATGTTCTCACAAATTTTATAGGGCTTTCTTCTATAATTTGGTTTCTATTATTACCCTCTAATTAATGAGGTTCATTTAGAGTTGAAAAATGTTTAAAATAAGCTTTACCAGCTCCCAACATGGCCTAGCCATATTCTAGGACATGGCCATGCTTGAAAAATATTTCAAACGTACTCAGAAACAGCCTTGAACAAGGCCTACCCGTGCTAAAGCAACCCAGAACACGGCTTGGCCGTATTTTGAGACCTTTCCTCACTTATTCAACCATATCTCCCTCATTTAAACTCTAATTGAGGTGATTCTAAAGTCTATAAAAATTTAGGACATTTATATACAAATTTCATGTGAATCATTTCTTCAGATTCCTTACAAATTATGCCTAATAAATCGAAGATAAAAATAGTTATATTTATCACCTTGGATTCTAGACTGATTCTGACCTCTAATTATTAATTAGCCATATCTCCCTTATATGAACTCCAAATTAAGTGATTTCAAAGCCTATAGATCCGTGGGATATATATCCATATTTATTATGCTAAAAGTGTCCTTTAATTCCCTACAAATGTTTCCCAGAAATTCTAACACAGAAGCATACTTAATAAATTTTTTTCCTAGTTAGTTAGTTTCTGACCATTGCTTAATAATATTACCATATCTCCTTTATATGGAATCTAAATTGGGTGATTCTAGCGGTTAAAAATCTGTGAGACATATATCTACATTTTTTATGTTAACCATGTCTTTTAATTCCTAACTGATTCTTCCCAGAATTTCAAAAATAGAAGCTTCCCTAGTTACTCTGAAATCCAAATTTCTAACCAAACCCTTCCTAAGGTTTTAGTTCAATCTTTTATTACGTTTTCTTCCATTTTCTTCTTAATTTACATCTAAACATATTCCATCAATTTTTCACCACATTTAAATATATATAACAGTTGCATAAAAAAACCCTAAAATTTTGCCACCCATAGCTATACCTATGTAGAACTTTTCACAGCAACCGAAGTATTCAAAACATCCGTCATATACAAGATCAACATGTAACATGATATAGCAATATTCAAGGAACATCATCAAAGTAACAAATATTGTAAATTTCATCCAAGTTTTATGATCAAAATCTCATATAAATGTTACAAATTTCAAAGATTTTCTTCAAGAAGAGATATTGTTAAACCTACTTAAAGATCTCCCTAGCTCACTTAGTGAATTATTTTTCTTATTTCCTCTTGAAGGAAGTGGCAGGATTTCTCCCTTCCCTTATCTTTTCCAGCAGCTTGAATAAGAAAGGGAGGGTGAGTTTTGAACTCCAAGGATAAAGAGAAAAGATATATTCAAGTGAAGATTAAACTAACTTACCTTGAGTACTTAGTTCTCTAGACTTCTCCTTCTTCTTCCTTCCTCTCTTCTCTTCTCTTTCTTGCTTTTCCTCACTCTACCTTGCTTCTATTTTTCCTCTCCCTCACTTGGATGAAATTATAATGTTATAAGGGTAGTTTTTGCTTAAATAAATTATCAAGTGGTCCTCGTCTCATAATTATGAGTCTACCTTATCACAATTAGGATGCACTTAGCTGCTTTCTACCTTATCATAATTAGGATGCACTTGGCTGCTTTTTGGAGGAAGACAACTCATGTTCTTGTCTTCCTCTCCCTTAGTCAAGATATGCATAGTAAAAGGAGATTTGTATTTGAAAATCATGATAAAATGTTCTTAAGACAAGGGATAACGTTTCTTTGATTTAGGAATTTGTTTCTTTTTTCTTTTGTCTCACTCAAGTATAGATATGTTTTCCTTTCTAAGTGGCAAATTTTCAGCCCTTGAATTTCCCATGCTTGGCTAAAATTACTTGTGTAGGATTAGGATGTTTTGTCCCAATGTCTTGTACTATTACCTACTATATCATCACATGGCTTGCTAAAATTATGATTGTAGGATATAGATGTTTTATCCTAATGCCATGTATTATTACCTACCATATCATTACGTGGCTTCCTAAAATTATTAGTGTAAGATATATATATTTTTCCTAATGCCATGTGACTTAATCTGGATTATTATTACACTACTATTTCATCACATGGTTCTTATTTTTTTCCCTCTTGGATTTGGGCTCATTCTTGCCCATTTCCTTTGCTTTGGCTGGAGTTCTACATTTTACGGAGGGCTTGGTCACATTTTCATGATTTTTGGGCTATCGGTCCAACTTCTATATCTTAGTCCAAGTCTATGTTATATCTCTTGCTTGGGCTATTCAATTGGCTTACTAGAAACTCATGTAAAATGGAAAAACAAACACTATGAAGTGTCCATAGGTGAAGGCCCAATGTATAGGTGGAGATGTTAAATTTAGGAACTTTAACTCTTGAATTAGGAAAAATTACCCTAATCCAATCTTCTTGAAATTTTAAGACCTTTACTTCCAAAAATTTATCTTCATTTCCCAAGAATTTTGCCTCTCTTTAGGATGTTATTCCTATTTTTTTCCTATTAGGTTTTCTCTCTTTACCTATTCCCTTAATGTTAGAAACATTTTCTATGCATACACATAAGGTGAAGAATTTCTAAGGCTCATTTTTTTTTCTTAGATATCAAAAAATTGTTTAATAAGTTTTATTTCTTTAATTAAATATTTATGTACCTTTATTTAGGAATATTGCAGTTGTAGTTAGAGATTGGGCCAAAACAGTAAAGTCCACATGGTAATGGGTTATGTGCAAAAGAATTATAGGGGAGATATTAGGACTGGATTTGAGTTATTTGGGCCCCAAACAGTTATCTATAATCTAATCTAGGCTTTTAAAAAAGTTGAAGCAAGTTAGGTTAAAAAAAAGAGAGCTCTACATATTTTTATAATTTGGTTAGATCTAATTTAAGTTATGGACTAGCTCAAAAATTCCCTAATGACTCATGGACTTCTGTGCTAGACCAAAGCTTTGCAAGTAACTACATAATTGAAACTCCATTTGCTGAAAAAGGAAAAGAGGGTGAAGACCAAAGGAAAAAGAAGAGCAAACAACTTTTCACATGGAAAAAGCCATCCATTCCTATGTCCACCACACCTTGAGGGCAAGGTGAAACTTTGGGGGTGGAGTAATGATGGAAACCCATTTATTATGGGCTATAGAGAGGAAAGGGTAGTTATTAGATAGAAGCCCAGGATAGATAGGCAAAGAGCAGTGAAACTAGGTGTTGTTGTTTTAATTAAAACTCGCAAGTGCACGAATCTATTGGAGTATAGATTTAGTGGTATGCAAGGTCGATCCCACAGAGATTGCCAATTGAGAGAAAATTCTAATATAGATCCGAAATAAATACTTCTAACCTAGTTCCCGATGTCTCGTTTTGTGAGAGGAATATTGAACAAAATATACAAAGAACTAATATACTGAAATTAAATGAAGATGTATTCAAGGTAAAGAAGCATGCTAAGGTTAGGAGATCCACTCTTGGTATATCGAATAAAAATAAATTTAACTCTTTTATTACTCAATTAGAATCTTTACACGAATAAAGTTCTAATCGGATGATATGTTAATTTAAGCTCAACTTTGTTTATACATGAATTATATTTACCTCCTTTCTAATAATTAAAACATTCTTGTAAAATGGATTCAAGCGTACATTGTGCCAATCAACATATTGTCTACAATGTATCAAGGTTCACACTTTACAAGATTAAAAATACAAAGATGCAAAAGATAACTTGTAAATGGATTCAAGTATAAATTGTGCCAATCATTATATTGTCTACAATAAATCAAGATTGATTCAAGCATTTATTGTGCCAAAGATTGTCTACAATATATCAAAATTCACATTTTACAAGATTAACTTATGCAAAAAATTGAAAGGTAGAAAATTAATTAACATAACAAAATAAAATGAAATAGAATAGGTGGCAAAGCCAACCAATAGTAAAATAAAATAAAGTAGGCGGCAAAGCCAACCATGAAAATAATAAGAGATAGGCGGTCTAATAAAACCATCCAATAACATAACAAGAAATCGGCGGTATGATAAAACCAGCCATTAAGAAATAATTATGAAAAAAAAAGAAATAGGAAGGTAAATACAATATCAAAGATAAACATTAAGATTAAGAGTTAGATAAATTATTATTCTCATACCAAGAGTTTCACCCTTTCACCTTAGCATTAGGAGATTAGTTCTCCATAATCAAGGCAAGAAAGTGAAATGAAAGATGAAGAAACATGATAATATTACGAAAGAAAATGAAAAGAATACAAGATGTCTAAAGAGAGAATAACATTACAAGTTCGTAGAATTCCAACAAAGCTTTCCCAAGCTCTCTCCAAAGCTCTCCAAAAAACTAAAAACTCTCCAACTCACCCCTCAAGCCCTCTATTTATAGATACAATTAAGTGTGGTAGGTGTGGTAATTGTCAAAGTTGTTAGGTAGAAAGTTGTACAAAATTGACAATTTGGATTCCATAATGTGCACCGAAATTGAGCCTTGAATATCGTCTTCAAATCCGCCGAATTTGCTGACTCCCTCAACATGAAAGTTGTAGAAAATTTGGTTAGCTTTCCGTCAAGACAAATCATGGACAAATTAGATACGTAAGTTGTGACTTATGGTCAAACTACTAGAGCAAGGTCGGGCTGGACTGCAGCAGTAGAAAAATCCGTTTCTAGCCCATTTTTGGCCCTTCTAGTGTCTGAATTGTCTGACCACTTGAACATGAAAGATGTACCCAATTGTGGCAGCTACACACCTACCAAATTTCATACATATTGGATATGTATTTTCGGAGATATGGCCCAAGTACTACAATAAGGTTGGGCTGGACTGCAACCAGCAAACATATTCTCAACATTGGGTGCTTTGCCTTGAATCTTTATATTTTAGTTCTTTTGGAAATGTGATCATAAATCAAGAATAAATTTGTCCATATATCCATTAGGATGCGTCTCAAGAGACAATATGATAATGCTCCTTACTCAGCCATCCTTAATGAATTTGCTTGATTTATAGACATCATTCCCAAAGAACCACAATTTAGCTCTGATTCCTCCAATTAAGTCCATTTTCTACTCTTCTCTCAATTTGTAAGAAAGACACAAAACTAAAGGCAAGTAAGGGAGATTTATGCTTAATTATGGCAAAAGATAAGATGAAAATATTTAATTTATGAGTATAAAACTCACTCATCAAATACCCCCAGACTTAATCTTTTGCTTGTCCTCAAGTAAAACACACAAACTTCAAAATTCAAATTATGAGTGAGTGATGAATTGTTTTTGACTTACTAAGCATTCCTCAAGGATTTAAAATGTGCAACCAAGAAAGATATCAGAATCCTAAGGTTATGTAGAACTTTTATTCAAATACAACATGTGGTTTACCCTTGAATCCCAAGTGTGTGTGTGTAATAGTCTTATGACATTGGACTTTTTGCATTCAAATAAATTTATGTAATCAAATATTTAAAACAGATCTCTAGATATATGCATTTGAGACTCCATAAGCTTATTTTTCATGTCACTCTCCACTAATGTAGACTGAGCACAACATTTAAGATCATTAGGACTTTCATTAGGCTTGTAATGTATGGCACAGGTTAAAGGTGGATAAAATGATATGAATGAAAGCTCAATTCACACTTCAACGTACATGATCATTTAAAACCTCCCAAATACTTTGGATATTATACTTTGAATTCTATCTCCAACCTTTTCATCATCCTTACATTTATTTGCTTATACTATTTTTTTTTTGAATATAAACACCCCCAAACTTATTTATTTAGGGAGTATTAACTTTCTTTCTTTCTTTTTTTTTTTTTTTTTTTCTTTTCTCTTTTTTTTTTTTTTAAACTTCTACCATCCACCCTTGAATCATAACTTTTCAAATGATCATTCCTGTGAGTGAAGGGTAAGAGTTAGACATATTTTTATTTAAAGGCTAGATAAAAATATAGGTGTTCAAGAAAAGATAAATATAGGCACAAAATAGGTTGCTACGGATAACAAAATGTATAGGTTGGTTTGAAAGGCTCAAACGATTCCAACAATGCCTAATTCATTTCTTAAATGGAGAGTAGTCTAGGATTTCGCCTCAAGTGACAATCAAATAAGTTCTAGAGTCTTATGAGATCAATTGACATATCTGAATCACACAAATCTTTTCTGAATAAACAATAAGTCAAATGTAAAAGATTAAGTGCACAAGATATTAGGATTCTCAAATAAAACACAAGTTACATTAGAGTTCAAGTTCACACATAATACTCAGAACTCATCAATTTTTCAAAGGTCACAAGCATTTTAAACCATTTTCATCATTGGTGCTATCTTTGCCTAATCCCATAACATCACTCAAATTTTATATATATATATATATATATATATATATATATATATATATATTTAAAAGATGAAGAAACACAAAATAAACAATAAAGATTAAAAGAGATATTACCTGGAAGGAGATCTAAGAAAATATGAACCTGCAACAAACTAAACAGAAAATAAAAAATTTATTTAAGCAAATAAAATGTGTTACAAATGAAGATCCAAGTCCAGTTTGCGCTTTCTACGGTGTTCTGTTGTCCAATCTATTTGAGCTATAACTGGATCAGGTACATGAACAAATGCTTGTAACGCATCAATCAGCTCGTCAGCATTTGAGGCCGAGATGAGAATCCGACGTGCTGAGTGCGAGATAAACCTTTGTTCTACAGCATGATCAAGAAAAGACAACAAACCATCAAAGAAATTGTTAACATTCAACAAACCTATGGGTTTATGGTGCATGTTTAGTTGTGCCCAAGAGACGACTTGAAAAATTTCCTCTAAAGTACCAAAACCACCAGGTAAGGCAATGAAGGCGTCAGCGTTGCACATCATTTTAGCAATTCGCTCGTGCATGGAGGATACCCTACATTCTTCCCCAATTGTTTTTCCTACTATGTTTGATGCTGCTAGAGCTGTAGGAATAATACCAAGAACTTGGCATCCTCCTAGATATGCAGATCCAGACACACTCCCCATCAACCCTCGACAACCTCCACCATACACTAAATGAATCTTTCTCTTGGCTAGTACTATACCCAAAGTTTGTGCTGCTTTTACATACTCTCCATTTTTCCCAGGACTAGAACCACAAAAGACACAAATATTTCGAAAGTGACGAACTGCGATTCCTTCCATATCTGCACTCACCTTGACTTTGATTATGAAGATGAAGATCATGAGGTGCGCATTTATAAGACTCAAATAAGGGCATACTTGTAATAGCTATGTGCATAGGCCGGGGGCATAATTTCAATAGCTATAAGAGTAGGCCGAAAAATGTCAGCTAAATTAAAGGTGAAAAATTCAAAAATGACGGCACGCATGCATATGTACAGTAGTTGTGATTGTGGCTCACATCTTCCTCTGGTTTTACGTCTAGTAACGGCTTAAACGCCCTCTATGGGTCGAGGATATGCTTCCCATCCAATTTTCTTATAAATTGGCAAACAGGGTCTTTTAACGTCAGATTCCCAAGACTGTACCGTTTATGTTCTTTTTTGAAATGGGGCCATAGACCGACAATACCGATATGCACAGATCCACTAGGATGTGTCTCAAGAGACGTTGGATGAAAGTCATCATCCAATGACTCCTTACTCAAGACATCCTTAATGAACTTAATTTTGTCTTCCCGATTTACAGACACCCAACCCAAAGAACGGCAACGTTTGTTACAAGTTTCACGTCCACATTTGTAACAAACACCCATTCGTTTAGCTCTGCGCTTTTTAGCAAAACTACTTTTTCCTAAACCAGGCATGTAAGAGATGAAATCATTTGCAGATTCACCTGATAACCGTACCTTAGCTTCAATTAGCCAACGAATATCAGCAGGTATTCCCATTATCATCATTAACCTCAATCTTTCAAGCCGTGCTTTGTAAATTTTTGTCAATGCATTGGGTGGAAGAGAAGGAAAATGATTTTTCAATTGTACGAGGACGTCCTCCATTATCGACTCAAATGATCTTTTTTTTTTGTGAAAGAGAGGAAAAAAAAAACAACAAGAGCAAGGGAACAATAGAAATTCAAAAGAAGATTACAATGAGAAAACCAATTAATGCAAGTTAAATAAAGAAAGATCTTACCTAGATAGCGTGCACGACAACCTTTAATAATAGAGGCGAATCAATCCTGGTAGATAGGATCACGCAAATGTGTCTCCTCTATCTCTGGGTTATGTAATTCAAAAAATGCTTTCAATCTTTGACCATTTACTTTAAACACATCACCGTTCTTGGGATTTTCGATCTCTACTGCACCATGTGGATAAACAGTACGAACAATGAATGGGCCTGTCCACCGAGAACGTAGTTTCCCTGGAAATAAGTGCAAACGAGAGTTATATAGAAGGACCTTTTGACCTACATTAAATGATTTTCTTAAAATATGTTTGTCATGAAAAACTTTCATTCGATCCTTATACAACTTTGCACTTTCATATGCATCATTCCGTATTTCTTCCAATTCATTGAGTTGAAGCTTCCTGTGAGAACCTGCTTTGTCAAGAGCAAAGTTAAACTGTTTGATGGCCCAATAAGCTTTATGCTCTATTTCAACAGGTAAATGACAGGCCTTGCCATACACAAGCCGGTAAGGAGACATTCCAATAGGGGTTTTAAAAGCAGTACGATAAGCCCATAAAGCATCAGAAAGTTTCAAAGACCAATCTTTCCTATTTGGGTTAATCGTTTTTTCCAAAATGTTTTTAATTTCCCTATTTGAAATCTCAGCTTGCCCACTAGTTTGTGGGTGGTATGGGGTTGCCACTTTGTGCGTGATGCCATATTTCTTCATCAAATGATCAAAATGCCTATTACAAAAATGTTTCCCCCCATCACTAATGATTGCTCGTGGTGTGCCAAACCTTGAGAAAATGTTTTCTTTCAAGAATTTCACCACAATCTTGTGATCATTTGTTTTACATGCAACATCCTCGACCCATTTTGACACATAATCCACAGCAACAAGGATGTATAAATTGCCAAAAGAATTAGGAAAAGGACCCATGAAATCAACTCCCCAGACATCGAATATCTCAACAATAAGAATGGGAGTCAGAGGCATCATGTTCCTGCGTGAGATACTACCCAATTTTTGGCAACGCTCACAAGAACTACAGTACAAATGGCAATCTTTGAACAATGATGGCCAATAAAAGCCACATTGCAAAACCTTTGCAGCAGTTTTTTTAGCACTAAAATGACCTCCACAAGCATGATCATGACAAAAATGAATAACACTAGATTGCTCACTCTCCGGAACACACCTCCTAATGATTTGATCAGGACAATACTTAAACAAGTATGGATCTTCCCAAAAGAATTTTTTTACTTCAGCTAAAAATTTTATCCGATCTTGCTTATTCCAATGTGTAGGTATTTGACCTGTGACAAGGTAATTAGCAATGTCAGCAAACCAAGGTAGCTGAGAAACGGACATGAGTTGCTCATCTGGAAATGAGTCTTTGATAGGTAAGTTATTTTCACCCGATTCAACTATCAGCCTGGACAAGTGATCAGCCACAACATTTTCAGATCCTTTCTTATCCCGAATTTCTAAATCAAATTCTTGTAACAGTAGTATCCATCTTATCAATCGGGCTTTAGCATCTTTCTTAGAAAGAAGATACTTAAGTGCAGCATGATCTGTAAAAATTACAACCTTAGATCCTAATAAATAAGATCTAAACTTGTCTAAAGCAAATACCACAGCTAGTAACTCTTTTTCTGTTGTAGAATAATTCAATTGAGCATCATTAAGAGTTTTACTAGCATAGTATATCACATATGGAAACTTATCAAGACGTTGCCCCAAAACAGCTCCAATTGCATAATCAGAAGCATCACACATGATTTCAAAGGGAAGATTCCAATCAGGTGGTCTAATGATAGGTGTAGAGGTGAGTAAGAATTTGAGCTTTTCAAAAGCTTGACAACACTCTTCATCAAAGATAAAAGAGGCCTCTTTGGTAAGTAAATTACACAAAGGCCTAGAGATTTTGCTAAAATCTTTGATGAATCTGCGATAAAACCCTGCATGGCCTAAAAAAGAACGTACCTCTTTTACTGTCCGAGGAGGTGGAAGACTGGAAATCAGTTCAATTTTGGCTCTATCTACCTCAATACCTTGATGTGACACAACATGCCCCAAAACAATTCCCTTTTTAACCATAAAATGGCATTTTTCCCAGTTCAAAACAAGGTTCTTTTCTTTACACCTAATTAAGACTAATCTTAAATGGTGTAGACATTCCTCAAAACTAGACCCATGCACAGAAAAATCATCCATGAATACTTCCAGAAATCGCTCTACCATGTCAGAAAATATACTTATCATGCAACGCTGAAATGTAGCAGGTGCATTGCACAATCCAAATGGCATTCGACGATAGGCAAAGGTTCCGAAAGGACAAGTGAATGTAGTTTTCTCTTGATCCTCAGGTGCAATAGGAATTTGGTTATAACCAGAATATCCATCAAGAAAGCAGTAATATGCATGTCCAGCTAACCTTTCTAGCATTTGATCTATAAAAGGAAGTGTAAAATGGTCTTTCCTTGTAACAGCATTCAACTTACGGTAGTCAATGCAAACACGCCACCCAGTTTG
Organism: Gleditsia sinensis; assembly: GCA_037074535.1. NCBI lineage: Eukaryota > Viridiplantae > Streptophyta > Magnoliopsida > Fabales > Fabaceae > Gleditsia > Gleditsia sinensis. The sequence goes on from CM073464.1 coordinate 57,405,359, forward strand.
TACTCTAGTGGGAATCAATTCATTATTCTCATTCTTGACTACAGTAATGCCAGATTTCTTAGGAACTACCTGAACAGGACTAACCCATGCACTATCAGAAATTGGGTAAATGACACCCACATCAAGAAGTTTAATCACTTCGGCTCTCACAACTTCTTTCATGTTTGGATTCAGACGTCTTTGTGGATCTCTTGAGGTTTTGGCATTATCCTCTAAATGTATCCTGTGCATGCAAATTGATGGACTAATACCTTTAATGTCTGCTATTGTCCAACCTATGGCTTCACTATGTTCATTGAGGACTTTTATGAGTTCAACTTCCTGTTCTTTATCTAAATCAGATGCTACAATGACAGGCAAGGTTTCAGAAGGTCCTAGAAACACATATTTCAGAGAATTTGGTAAAGGTTTTAACTCTACCTGGGGAGGTTTCTCTATGGATGGCAATAAAATAGACTCAGAAGGTGTAAGTATCTCTGTTTTACCTTTCCATTTATTGGTATCCATTAATGGAGTGGTCTCTAACAGGGAATTTACTTCACTGATCAAACAGTCCTCATTCAAATCCATGTTAAAGTGGGCCAAACATTTTTCCAAAGGGTCATCATCACAAGAACTTACAAATGAGTCATAGATTATACTCTCAATCATGCTGACCTCATGCACATCATCCATGTCCACAGGTTGATGAGAGACATTAAAAACATTTAATTCCACAGTCATATTTCCAAAAGATAAATTCAAAATTCCATTTCGACAATTAATAATTGCATTGGATGTTGCCAGAAATGGTCTACCCAAAATGACTGGAATTTGTGTCTCTGTATTCTCAACAGGTTCAGTGTCAAGAACAATGAAATCTACTGGAAAGTAGAATTTATCAACCTTAATGAGCACATCTTCTATGACACCTCTAGGGATTTTGGTGGACCTATCAGCTAACTGAAGGGTCACTGATGTAGGTTTCAGCTTTCCTAACCCAAGTTTCTCATACACAGAGTACGGCAGTAGATTCACACTTGCTCTTAGATCAAGTAAGGCTCTGTTAATCACATGGTCACCTATAATACAAGAAATTGTAGGACAACCTGGATCTTTGTATTTGACAGGAGTCTTTTGCTGAATTATAGAACTCACTTGTTCAGTCAAAAATGCCTTTTTTGGAACATTAGTTTTCCTTTTCACCGTACAAAGATCTTTCAGAAATTTTGAGTAAGTGGGTACTTGTTTGATAGCATCCAAAAAAGGGATGTTAATGCTTACTTGCTTAAACACCTCTAAAATGTCACTATACTGAGTACCTTTCTTAACAGATGCAAGTCTTTGTGGGAAAGGAGCTTTGGGGGCATAAGAAGTCTGTTCACTTTTCTTTTCACTTGAGTCATTAGTTTGGGATTCATGTTGACTCTGTTCCTCATTTCCTGGCATGTGAACATGATTATCAATGACCTTTCCAGATCTAAGGGTTGTCACAGACTTTACTTCTTCCTTAGGATTTGCTGATGATCCTACTTCATATTGACCCTTAGGATTAGGAATAGGTTGACTGGGAATTTTCCTTTTTCTCTCTCTCCTACAGCATTGGCTAATTGACCCAATTGTGTTTCAATCTTTGAAATGGACTGAGTGTGAGATTGTAAAACTTGTTGGGTTGATTGCATGAATTGCTGTAGAGTATCTTCCAAAGAAGGTTTTCTTTGTTGAGATACTCCGAAAGGAGGAGCATGATGAGGAACTTGAGGGTATGAATTAGAAGGGGCAAATTGTTGCCCACTTTGATTCATTGCAGGTTGATTTTGCCTCCATGAGAAATTTGGATGATTCCTCCAATTTGGATTATATGTGGGTGCAAATGGGCTATCTGATGACTTCCCATAAGTTTGAAGAGAATTAGCTTGCTCAGAGAATGCCTCTTGGTAAGCTGGTATAGATGGACAAGATTGTGCAATGTGAGATGTACTAGAACATAAGGCACATGCCTCTATCCTAGTATTGGTAGAAGGGTTTAAAGTGTGGCTTAAAGTTAAAGCTTCTACCTTTCTAGTTAGGCTAGCTAAGGCAATTCTCACATCTGTATCATCACTCACTTGATAAAGTCCTCCCTTTTTTTGTGTTTGAGACTTTTTATCCCTGGGATCTATGCAGTTCCAATGCTGAGAATTTTCAGATAAAGATCCTAAGGATTCCCAAGCTTCCCCCTCATTCAATTGTAAAAATCTCCCACCATGCATGCTTTGGATCATTTGACGGTTTGATGAAGTTAAACCATCATAGAAATATTTCACCAATCTCCAAGTTTCAAAACCATGATGAGGACATTTCAGAAGAAGATCATTAAATCTTTCCCAACATTCAAAAAATTGTTCACCCTCTTTTTGACAAAAATCAGAAATTTCTCTCCTAAGGGCATCAGTTTTAGACATAGGGAAAAATTTTGCCAGAAACTTATTTACTAATTGGTTCCAACTAGTTATAGTTCCTGTAGGAAGGGAGTTCAACCAGGCTTTAGCTTTATCTTTCAATGAAAATGGAAACATTCTAAGCCTGATTGATTCATCATTGAAATTCTGGAAGCGAAAAGTCGAGCAGATTTCAAGAAACTCTTTAATGTGCATGTAGGGATCTTCTCTTTCCATACCATAAAATGATGGTAAAAGTTGGAGTATGGCCGGTTTGAGTTCAAAATGAGTTGCAGTAGTTTGGGGTAAAACTATGCAAGATGGAGTATTGGCTATGACAGGTGAGAAGTACTCCATAAGAGTTTTATTATGCACAACTTGTTCTTCCATTTTTAATGGTGATCCAGCAGAATCTAATGTCTCTATTGTACACTCAATGGTTGACCCTAAACTTTTCCTAACCAACCTCTTATCTTTATCACGTTTCCAAGCACGCATAAACTAAAAAAAATTGCTTCCTAATTATGAACAAGTATCTAACTACACAACGGCTACAAAATGCAAATACCACAAAATAAAAATCACAAAATTATACAAACTCTTTTTTTTTCAAAGTGTTAGTAATAATGGGTAGTATTTAATCGGTAGACTCCCAGGAAAATATGGAGGAATCACAATGGTTTCTCTTAAAACCCATACTCCTTAGGCGCTTTTAGCCTTGTTGACAGAATCAACCAATTTTATACACCCAAATTACTTCACCAAATTTCAGGAAACAATTCTAAAGAAAAATTTCTATACACAGAATAAACAAATGTTCTAACTATAACTAGTGGAAGAAAAGTACTTACCTGGATCCAAATAGCTTTTCCGTCGCAATCCCCGGCAACGGCGCCAAAAACTTGTTGTTGTTTTAATTAAAACTCGCAAGTGCACGAATCTATTGGAGTATAGATTTAGTGGTATGCAAGGTCGATCCCACAGAGATTGCCAATTGAGAGAAAATTCTAATATAGATCCGAAATAAATACTTCTAACCTAGTTCCCGATGTCTCGTTTTGTGAGAGGAATATTGAACAAAATATGCAAAGAACTAATATACTGAAATTAAATGAAGATGTATTCAAGGTAAAGAAGCATGCTAAGGTTAGGAGATCCACTCTTGGTATATCGAATAAAAATAAATGTAACTCTTTTATTACTCAATTAGAATCTTTACACGAATAAAGTTCTAATCGGATGATATGTTAATTTAAGCTCAACTTTGTTTATACATGAATTATATTTACCTCCTTTCTAATAATTAAAACATTCTTGTAAAATGGATTCAAGCGTACATTGTGCCAATCAACATATTGTCTACAATGTATCAAGGTTCACACTTTACAAGATTAAAAATACAAAGATGCAAAAGATAACTTGTAAATGGATTCAAGTATAAATTGTGCCAATCATTATATTGTCTACAATAAATCAAGATTGATTCAAGCATTTATTGTGCCAAAGATTGTCTACAATATATCAAAATTCACATTTTACAAGATTAACTTATGCAAAAAATTGAAAGGTAGAAAATTAATTAACATAACAAAATAAAATGAAATAGAATAGGTGGCAAAGCCAACCAATAGTAAAATAAAATAAAGTAGGCGGCAAAGCCAACCATGAAAATAATAAGAGATAGGCGGTCTAATAAAACCATCCAATAACATAACAAGAAATCGGCGGTATGATAAAACCAGCCATTAAGAAATAATTATGAAAAAAAAAGAAATAGGAAGGTAAATACAATATCAAAGATAAACATTAAGATTAAGAGTTAGATAAATTATTATTCTCATACCAAGAGTTTCACCCTTTCACCTTAGCATTAGGAGATTAGTTCTCCATAATCAAGGCAAGAAAGTGAAATGAAAGATGAAGAAACATGATAATATTACGAAAGAAAATGAAAAGAATACAAGATGTCTAAAGAGAGAATAACATTACAAGTTCGTAGAATTCCAACAAAGCTTTCCAAAGCTCTCTCCAAAGCTCTCCAAAAAACTAAAAACTCTCCAACTCACCCCTCAAGCCCTCTATTTATAGATACAATTAAGTGTGGTAGGTGTGGTAATTGTCAAAGTTGTTAGGTAGAAAGTTGTACAAAATTGACAATTTGGATTCCATCATGTGCACCGAAATTGAGCCTTGAATATCATCTTGAAATCTGCCGAATTTGCTGACTCCCTCAACATGAAAGTTGTAGAAAATTTGGTTAACTTTCCGTCAAGACAAATCATGGACAAATTAGATACGTAAGTTGTGACTTATGGTCAAAATACTAGAGCAAGGTCGGGCTGGACTGTAGCAGTAGAAAAATCCGTTTCTAGCCCATTTTTGGCCCTTCTAGTGTCTGAATTGTCTGACCACTTGAACATGAAAGATGTACCCAATTGTGGCAGCTACACACCTACCAAATTTCATACATATTGGATATGTATTTTCGGAGATATGGCCCAAGTACTACAGTAAGGTTGGGCTGGACTGCAACCAACAAACATATTCTCAACATTGGGTGCTTTGCCTTGAATCTTTATATTTTAGTTCTTTTGGAAATGTGATCATAAATCAAGAATAAATTTGTCCATATATCCATTAGGATGCGTCTCAAGAGACAATATGATAATGCTCCTTACTCAGCCATCCTTAATGAATTTGCTTGATTTATAGCCATCATTCCCAAAGAACCACAATTTAGCTCTGATTCCTCCAATTAAGTCCATTTTCTACTCTTCTCTCAATTTGTAAGAAAGACACAAAACTAAAGGCAAGTAAGGGAGATTTATGCTTAATTATGGCAAAAGATAAGATGAAAATATTTAATTTATGAGTATAAAACTCACTCATCACTAGGGCCCAAATCCTTAAGAGTAAAAGGAATGTTTATCACATGGGGAAAATGAGAGTTAGTTATGGACAGAGATGAGGGGATAAAGAGGACTATAAAGTCACCAATGGAGCAGAGGAAAGGCATGGAAAAACTTATGGGAATTCAATATTGGGAGGAGTTTATCCCCTTGAAGTGCTAGAGACTATCTTTATCTTTTATTTTCTTGTAATTTTTGTATTAATTCTAGCAATCTTTTAGTATTTTCTTAGTTTGTATTAGATGGAGATCTAGGTCTCCATCAGATAACTACTCTAAGACATAAACTGCCATACATACTTAAATAACTGACTAACACATGCTAACATAACATAATCCCATTTCTTCAGGCTTCCTTACGTTGCTTATTCCTTCTAGAGTAGACAAGCCATGTTTTGGGCTTGCTTCCCCTGTGATCTAACACTTGGCCCACCTATAGGTTCTAGATTTGGGTCTTAACATTACCACCCTTTGTAGCTGCAGCCTTGTCCTCAAGGATGAGATTAGGAAATTAAGTTCTAAGAGTGAAATCATTCTCCCAAGTGATGTCAAGCATACTTTTTCCCTTCCATTTAGCTAGCCATTGATGAACTACCTCTCCATCCTGAACAATGTCTCAACTGGTAAGAACAGATGCTGGTTCAACATCATCTTCTAAAGATACATCCATCCTACTGGGTAGTTCATCTTGTACTTGATAGTCACCAATAACCTTCTTTAATAAAGAGACATGAAAAATAGGATGGACTTGAGAATATGGTGGGAGTTGAAGTTTATAGGTTTAGTAATAATTTTGAAAGATCCAAATACCAGGCTGCTAATTTTTTTATTAATCCTTCCAAAAAGTGTGTTGTCTATGGGGCCTTAATTTAAGGAACACTTATTCTCCCACTTGAAATTGCATGGGTTGCCTCTTTTGATCAAGATACCGTTTCATTTGTTCCTGAGTTTGAGAGACATTAAATTTTTGCTGAAGGAGAGATTTATCTTTATCAAATAATTCTCTTCCACTACATCAACTTTAGTTTCATTTTTCAAGAAGTGAATTAAGGTTGAGGGCTTTCTTCCATAAACCACTTCAAAAGGAGTTTTGCTAATGGAGACTTGGAAAGAAGTGTTATACCTAAATTTTGCCAAGGTATCCAATGAGCCAATTTTTGGGTTATTCTAAAGAAAAACAACATAGGTAGCACTCCAAACATCTATTTAACACCTCAGTTTGCCCATCAGTTTTAGGGTGGTAGGAAGAGCTCATCTTCAACATGGTACCCTGCAACTGAAAACTTTCCTTCCAAAAGTTACTGATGAATAAAGAATCTCAGTCCGTGATGATGTATTTAGGAACAACATGAAGTTGAATGATTTCTCTAGCAAACAACTTAGCTATGGTCTTGGCTGTATATAGGTGTTTTATGTAACACCCCAGTTTTCTATTATTGTTATAAAATAATATGTTGAGAAGGGTCAAAAAGGATTAAATAAAGCATTTGTATGAAAATAATCATGAATATTAGATAAGAGAATTCTCATTTTTGGAGGAAAGTTCTATGGGTGAAATAGTAATTTCTTCGCTTGCAGGCTAAAATCGGGTAGCAATAAGTGGAATAAGGAACCATGGAGAGTGTGACGTAAAATGCCATTGGAATATGCCTCTAGGGGAGATTAAACACTTGGAAAAATTTTAACTCACCAAACAAGGCCTTAGCTAATGGCATAGTTGCAATGCTATGGCATGGCATAAGTATAATTTTTAGAGGATTTGAGGGAATTTGTTAAGTGAAAGGGAAGCTTCTTGAAGAAACTTTAGTTTTTTATTATTTTCTTGTTGATTCAAGGGGAGAAGTTGGCCAACCAAAGGGAGAAGTGTAACATCCTTAATTTCATTTCTTTTATTAATAAAGGTACATAAATATTTAATGTAACATTCCTAATTTTGTTTCTTTAAAAATACATAAATATTAAATTAAGGAAATAAAATTTATTAGACAATTTTTAGATATCTAAGGAAATATAATCCTTAGAAATTCTTCACCTTATGTGTATGCATAGAAAATATTTCTAACATTAAGGGAACAAGTGAAGAGAGGAAACCTAATAGGAAAAATTAGAAATAACATACTAAAGATAGTTGAAATTCTTTGGTAAGGAAGATAAGTTTTTGTGAAGTAACTAAAGGTCTTAAAATTTTAAGAAGATTGAATTAGGGTAATTTTTCCTAATTCAAGAGTTAGAAATTTCTAAGTTTAACATCTCCACCCATAAACTGGGCTTTCACCTATGGACACTTCATATAGAGTTTTTCCACTTCACATAAGTTCCTAGCAAGCCCATTGGATAACCTAAGAAAGAAATAAAACATAGACTTAGACTAGGATATAGAAGTTGGACCGATAGCCTAAAAATTATGAAAATGTGACCAAGCCCTCCAAGAAAGGTAGACTTTTATCCAAGCAAAGGAAATGGGTAGGAATGAGCTCAAATCCAAGAGGAAAAATAAAATAAGATAAACCATGTGATGAAATAATAGTGTAATAATAATAAAGATTAGGTTACATGACATTAAGACAAAAATTTAGCAAGTGGTGTGATAATATCTATATCCTACATTCATAATTTTAGCAAGTGGTATGATAATACAAAGCATTAGGACAAAACATCTATATCCTACACTCATAATTTTAGCAAGTGGTATCATAATACATGGCATTAGGACAAAACATTCCTATCCCACACAAATAATTTAAGCCAAGTAAGGGAGATTCAAGGGTTAGAAACTTGCCACTTAGAAAGGAAAACCTATCATATTTGATTAAGACAAAAGAAAAAGGCAATGAATCCCTAAATCAAAGGGACCTTGTCTCTTGTCTTAAGAACATATTATCATAATTTTCAAAATACAAATCTCCTTTTGCTATGCATATCTTGACTAAGGAAGAGGAAGACAAGAACATGAGTTGTTTGTTTTCAAAAAATCAACCAAGTGCATCCTAATTGTGATAAGGTAGACCCATGATCATGAAAGGTGAATTATTTGATAGTCTATTTAAGAAAAACTCCCCCTTATAACATTAGAATTTTGTCCAAGTGAGGGAGAGGAAAAACATAAGCAAGGTAGAGTGAAGAAAGGAGAGGAAGAGAGGAAGAAAAAGGAAGGAGAAGTCTAGAGGACTAAGTGCTCAAAGTAAGTTAGCTAAATCTTTACTTGAATCCATCTTTTCTCTTCATTCTTAAGGTTCAAAAAAAACCTCACTTTCTTTCTCTTATTTAAGCTGCTAGAAGAGCTAAGGGAAGGGAGGAATCTTGCTACTTCCTTTAAGAGGAAACAAGAAAACGAATTTACTAAGTGAGTTAGGGAGAACCTTAGGTAGGTTTAACAATATTTCTTTTTGAAAAGTTTTGAAATTTGTAATATTTATATGGGATTTTGATCTTAGAACTTTGATGATTGGTCATGGATGTTGCTATATCATGTTACATATCGATCTTACATGTGATGTATGTTTGAATACTTAGGCTGGTGTAGATAGTTCTACATAGGTATGGCTATGGGTGGCAAAATTTAAAGCTTCTATTTTTAAACTTTTGGGAAGAATTGATAAGGAATTAAAATAAATGATTAGCATGAAAAATGTAGATCTATGTCTCATAGAATTTTAGCCACTGGAATCACGCAATTTGGAGTCCATATGAGGTAGATATGGTTCCATTAGTAAGTAGTGGTCAGAAAATGATTAATCAGGGAAGAATCTGTTAGGAAATCTTTTGTGTTTTAATTTTTGGGAAGATTTTGTAGGGAATTAAAATAATTGGTTAACATAACAATTATAGATGTATGTGTCATGGAATTTTAACCACTGGAATCACTCAATTTGGAATTCTTATGAGGGAGATATGGACATATTAGTAAGTAGAGGTCAAAACCTACCCGAGAAGAAATAACCTGTAATTTGAGGAAGTAAATCACCAATATTCCTTAATATTTAGCTAAACTATTCAACATAATAGTTTTAGATAATATTTTTATCTTTAAATTGACACGAAGATCATCTAAATTGGAGTTAAAATGAGGGAGTTATGATCTGATTAGTAAGTAAAGGTCAGATAGGATGAAAACCTACATCAAGAAAATAAAGAGATAAAAATAATATTTAAAAAGAAGAAGAATCTTAAAAATGAAAATAATAAATGACTATTATATGCCATAGTCATTGTCATTGCATGAACTTTTTACCATCTTAAGTGTGTAATTTTGACATGGAAATATTTTATAAAGTGATATTTGAAACGGTTATGTTCATGGCATGATTACCAATGATTTTTGGTAATAATTATATTTTGATGTGAGTTTAATGAACATACTTGTTATTGAAAACATATTTTTGGCTATTATTGTGAAAAGAAAAGAAAAGAGCACAGTCACATGGCAATCCATGTGGTGCACCAATAGGGGACGCCCTACCAACGGTTATGATTATGTTAACAAGAAAAGAAAGAAAAAGTGTGCCATGTCGGACGGAGCAAGAAAAGTCCGTACTGGAGAGTAGAAAATACTCACCTTGACCGGGGTAACTTGATATGAGAATAAATTGATAGCTATCATATGATATTTTGAAAATAGTTAATCCTGCCATACATGTCATTACTGTACGATTTTCATGGGTATAGATAAAGTGCATTCATGTGACCAAAGGTTTTTACTGTAGCTTATACAGATGAACATGATATGATGAGCTATATTGATGATGATTATGATTTATTGTTGAACCTACTGGGATTTAATTCTCATCATTTTTCCATATCATGTTCAGAAGATTAATTATGCAGCTATTCTCCATGACATTTTTTATTGCTCTACATTGGATCGAGCTGCTCTACCTTGGGCAACTACCGATTATATTAAATATATCTATAATAGATGTTTCTGAGATTCCGGTAGAGGTGCCGCCACCCGCACCGGTGTCCTTAGAAGTAGTCTACATGGATGATTAGGGCTAATATGTATATGTTAGACTTTTGTACAGATGTTTGTAAATTAATGATGTTTCTATAAACTTAGTATTGTATAAATTAAATAAATGTTATTTTGAGTTAAGTTGTAACGAGGTAATAACTTCATGGAATTTTACAAATATAGAAAAAAAAATTGTTACATAAATGGAGTTGTTACAAGAAGAGTAGCCACGGTGAAAAGATAAAGAGGAAGAAAGAAAAAGGAAAGAAAAGAAGGAGAGAGAGAGAGAAAGATGAAAGAGAAGGAGGAAAAGGTGAATTTATCTTCCTTAATCTTGTGTTTTGATGATGGGATTCTTAAAGCTAATTGTGGGGAAAAATGTTGTATCTTGTTGGTGGAAGAATAGTGAGAGAAAGCAACCGAAGCTAGAGAGAGAAAGATCCATTTGGTGCAATAGAGTAAGATTAACATCCGCTTGCTTATTCCTTGGTTAAATGGTAATATGTATGTTTATATATGTGCATTAATGAAAGTATGATGGTAGAATATATGAATGCATTGATGAAGCTTTTATGGTGTTGGTGGTTGTCTTCTATAAATATGAGTGATGGAGTGTTGTTTGGGACACTTTTTGTGGATGATTTTGAGGACTATAATTCATGATTTTTAGGGATAAATGTTGCTTTTAACTTGGAATTATATGCCTATAATGTATGTTTTGGTGGTTTTTTTGTTTAGTGGCTGATTGGGAAAGGAAAACAAGATTTTTTGCATTTTCACGCCTAGAGCATGGTCGTGCTTTGTGGCATAACCAAGCCATACTTTAGGCTGGAATGGGAGCAACACTAGTGTAGGGCACGGGTGTAATATGGCCATGCTTCATGAGACGGCCAGGCCATGTTGCATGTTATTTTGCCCATTTTTGCATAATTTTGATTCCTTTTTTAGTTTTAACTAAGAGCTAATACATATAGGAACTCAATTAGAGTTTTATGAGCTACAAATTGGGATAATATAACATGGTTTGCTTGATTGTATGGAATTCTTCTTGGATAAATCATAAATTCATGTAAGTAAAGGAGTAAATGATGTGTGTATGCCATATGTAAGTGTCATAAATCATGAGCACGTGTAAGTAAAGGGGTAAATGATATATGTTATGTGAAGGTGAAAATACATAATTACTTCATTCTATCCTATGTGTTGAAAGGTATAATGTTTGTATGAGTGAAGTGATGGGCCATCCATATGATAAAATTGACATGTTTTAATATTTGAGGAAGTGGCTGAATATGTTAAAAGACATGTAAAAGGTCAGGAAGATCCTTTGTGAAGCAGGTTGGCGTGGTAATAGTTGTTGCCTTGCTATGTTGAGGGGACTAACAATAAGGAGGATATTCTCCGAAGTAGAGTGGCTTGGTAATAGGTGTCGCCTTGCTGTGTTAAGGAGATTGACAATTCTAGGATGACCCTTACCTGACTAAGGTGACTTGGCGACATGTGATTCCTTGTGGTAGTAAGGTGACTGAAGGGTGGTGGCTTTGTTATGGTATTAGGATAGAGGAAGCCCTATAGCCTAGAGTGGTCAATGTGGGAAGGACTATAACAACATTTTTTTTACATATATACATATATATAAATTTTTAAAAGTCCCATGAAGTCATTACCTTTATTTAACTCATAATAACATTCAATTATTTTAACCAAGAATAATTAAGGTTTACACATCATTAATTAACAACATCCATACACAAATCAAATACATTTATGTCTACATCTTATTTAACCATATTGACCAATTCTGGGGATACGGGTGCGGGTGATTACACTTTCACCGGGATCTTAGCCAATTTGATCACAAACACCTTATTAATTTATGGGATCCGCCCAACATAGAGTAACTCAATCCAGTGTACACGAAGAGCCAGAGCCAAAGAAAAATATGCAAAACTAGTTTTTTGAACATGATATGAAAATGTAGTGAGAATTAAATTCCAGTAGGTTCAACAATAAATCACAATTATCATCAATATAGATCATCATGTCATGTTCATCTATATAAGCTACAACAAATATCTTAGGTCACATGAATGCACTTTATCTATGCACATGAAAATCATACAGTAATGACATGTATGACATGAATAATTATTTTCAAATTACTATATGATGACTATCAACTTATTTTCATATCAAGCTACTCCGGTCAGGGTGAGTACTTTCTACTCTCCGGTACGAGCTTTTCTCTCTCCTTTTGACATGTCACACTTTTTTCTCTCATTAACATAACCACAACCGTTGGTAGGGCATCCCCCACTGGCGCACCACAAGGACCGTCATGTGATCGTGCTTATTTCTTTTCTTTTCTCATTAATAGCCAAAACTATGATTTCAATAACATGTATATTCATTATAGTCACATGCCATAAATTTTTTATCAAAATATAATCATTACCAAAAATCATTGGTAATCATGACATGAACATAATCGTTTCAAATATCACTTTATAAAATATTTTCATGTCAAAATTATACACTTAAGTTGGTAAGGAGTTCATGCAATGGCAATAGCTATGGCGTACACTAGTTATTTATTATTTTCATTTATAAGATTCTTCTTCTTTTTTAAATATTATTTTTATCTCTTCATTTTCTTTATACTTGGCCTCTAGTCACTTTCCTACTACTTATATCATTTTCAACACATGTTCTCACATATTTAATACGGCATTCTTCTTAATTTGATTTTTATTAATATCCTATAGTTAATAAGGTTCATTTAGGGTAGAAAAATGTTGAAAATAAGCTTTAGCAGCTTCCAACACAGCCTAAACGTATCCTATAACACGACTTGGCCATTTCTTGTAAAAAAACCATGCTTTAGGCTTCAAAATGAACTTTTCAGCTCAGAACACGGCTTGGCCGTGCGTTGGAACACGGCTATGCTCTATGTTGTGTTATTCCCTGATGTACGTTTTTGTCTTGCCTGACCTTCTCTCACAAATCAGAGCATAACTCTCTCATTTTAACTCCGCATTAGGTGATCTTGGTGTCCATTTAAAGATAAAACAATTATCTAGAACTATTATGTTGAACATTTTATTGAAATCATAAGGAATATTGGCGATATTACTCCCTCATGGTAAACATTATTTCTTCTCGAGTAGGTTCTGACCTTTACTTACTAATCTAACTATATCTCCCTCATATGAACTCTAAATTGAGTGATTCTAGTGGCAACAATTCTGTGATACATATATCTATATTTTTTATGTTAACAAGTTATTTTAATTCCCTACATAAGTTTTCCAAAAATTAAAACACATAAGCTTTCCTAATAGATTCTTCCCTAGTTAACTATTTTCTGACTAGTGCTTACTAATCTAATCATATCTATCTCATATGGACTCCAAATTGAGTGATTCCAGTGGCTAAAAATCTGTGAGACATATATATATATATATATATATATATATATATATATCATATTAACCATTTCTTTTAATTACTAACTGATTCTTCCCAGAATTTGAAAAATAGAAGCTTGCCTAGTTACTCTGAAATCCAGTTTCCTAACCAAATATTTTCCAAGATTTTAGTTCATCATTTTATTATGTCCTCTTCCATTTTCTTCTTAATTTTACATCTAATCATATTTCATCAACTTTTCACCACATTTAAATATACAACATAGCAACATAAAAATCTTAAAATTTTATCACCCATAGCCATACCTATGCAGAACTTTCCACACCAACCTAAGTATTCAAACATACATCACTTGCAAGATCAACATGTAACATGATATAGCAACATCCATGGCCAATCATCCAAGTAACAAATATAGAAAATTTTATCAAAGTTCTAGGATTAAAATCCTATATAAATGTTTCTAATTTCAAAGCTCTTCTAGAAAAAATATTGTTAAACCTACCTAAAGATCTCCCTAGCTCACTTAATGAATACTTTTTCTTGTTTCCACTTGAAGGAAGTAGAAAGATTCCTCCCTCCCTTTAGCTTTTCTAGCAACTTAAATAAGAGAAGGAGGATAAGTTTTTGAACCCCAAGAATGAAGAAGAAAGATAGATTCAATTAGAGATTAAGCTAACTTACCTTGAGTACTAGTCCTCTAGACTTCTCCTTCCTCTTTCTTCCTCTCTTCTCCTCTCTTTCTCTCCTTTCCTCACTCTACCTTGCTAATGTTTTTCCTCTCCCTCACTTGGATGAAATTATAATGTTATAAGGGTGAATTTTACTTAAATAAACTATCATGTGGTTCAACTTTCATGACCATGAGTCTACCTTATCACATTTAGAATGCACTTGGTTGTTTTTTTTAGGAAAAACAACTCATGTTCTTGTCTTCCTCTCCCTTAGAAAAGATATGCATAGCAAAAGGAGATTTGTATTTTAAAAATCATTTTAAAATGTTCTTAAGACAAGGGACATGGTCCTTTTGATTTAGGGATTTATTTCCTTTTTCTTTTGTCTTAATAAAGTATGATAGGTTTTCCATTTTAGGTGGCAAATTTCCAGCCCTTGAATCTCCCTTGTTTGGCTGAAATTATTTGTGTTGGATAAATGATGTTTTGTCATAATGATATGTATTATTACCCACTTGTTTAAATTATGAATATAGGATATAGATGTTTTGTCCTAAAGCCATGTATTATTACTTACTTGTTGAAATTATGAATGTAGGATATAGATGTTTTGTCCTAAAGCCTTGTATTATTACCTACTTGTTGAAATTATGAATGTAGTATATAGATGTTTTGTCTTAATGCCATGTGACCTAATCTTGATTATTAATATACTATTATTTCCTCACATGATTCTTTTTTTTTCTTGGGTTTGGGTTCATTCTTACCAATTTCCTTTGCTTTGGCTGAAATTCTACCTTTTATGAAGGGCTTGGTCACATTTTCAAGATTTTTGGGCTATCAATCCAACTTCTATATCCTAGTCCAAGTCTATATTTTACTTCTTTCTTGGGCTATCCTATTGGCTTGCTAGAATATCATGTGAAGTGAAAAAACTCTATATAAAGTGTCCATAGGTGAAAACCCAGTTTTTGGGTGGAGATGTTAAACTTAGTAACTCTAGCTCTTGAATTAGGAAAAATTACTCTAATCCAATCTTCTTGAAATTTTAATACCTTTACTTCACAAAAATTTATCTTCCATACCCAATAATTTCGCCTCTCTTTAGTATGTTATTTCTAATTTTTCCTATTAGGTTTTCTCTCTTTACCTATTCCATTAATGTTTGAAACATTTTCTATGCTTACACATAAGGTGAAGAATTTTTAAGGATTATATTTCTTAGATATCTAAAAATTGTCTAATAAATTTTATTTCCTTAATTAATTATTTACGTACCTTTATTAATAAAGGAAACGAAATTATGGATGTTACATTAAATATTTATGTACCTTTATTAATAAATGAAAAGAAATTAGGGATGTACAAGGACTGCTCTGACTAAAGAACCCAGTTGTGGGTGAGTAGCTAGAGGCAGAAATGGCCCACACCACCTTGGGGTTACATAAATTAAGAATCTCAGATGATGAGCCACTATAGAAAAACATGCATGTACCCTATTAATACATAATATGTTATGTATGCATGATATTGATGCATAATCTGTATAAAGATTATGTGTGTATATTATGCATTTTTGTATCTTTTTTGTAGCTTATATAGTTGAACATAACACGTAAGTTTTCCTGGTATGTGTTTATTTGCTAAATTTTGATCTTATTGGAATATTATGCCTTCCTATGTTTTTGTGGTGTTATGTTCAGATCCAGAACTGTAGCATTCCATTTGTTATTTTGACGCTTCTTTTGGAGCTATAGATAGTGGAAGTCCCTTACCTAGGAAAATTCATTGTCATTATGAATCTGCTCGTAGTTAATATGGTTGAAGTACCTGTAACTGGGCCACCTCCTTTACCAGCTTTCTCCCAGGGTTGATGGTCGTAGGAGCAGCTGTATAGTAGCCTAGTTTAGGATAAGTTAATGGGTTAACCCATTGTTTTAGGGTAACCACACAGTACTTTTCCTTTTGATTATAATGCTTAGTACTTAAGGTTACACGTGTACATACAAGTTAATATCTACTGTAATGTTGGCATGTATATATATAAGATGCATATGTTTTGGCTGGCTGCTTATCTGTTGTGTTATCTGTGTTACAAAAAATAAAAAAAGTGGTTATTACAAGTTGGTATTAGACCAGGTCAATCCTCAGTGGCTATGGCAGTGGATGGTTACCTCGATCGATCTAAGAGCCTCTTGAATAAGATGTGGATAGAAGAAGTAAGGTAACATGTTATAATATTTAGGGAAAAGGCTAGCATTTTTCCTAATTTGAATGCCTTGATGATGTTATGACTACTGTATTATAAAATTCTTTTAAATACTTTTAAGTTTGATCACCTCAATAGTGACTATTTCTTTTGGTTGATACAGTAAGAAATGACATCATCAAGGAGGAATCCGACTTTAAGTACAAAAGCTACTCTACAAGATCTGGCCTCTATTATTCGAGATCAAGTTTTTGCCACAAACCAGATTTGGTGCCATATTCAGAATAATAGCAATGCCAATGGTGAGGTGGGAGAAAACCCAAGGAACCCCAGAAATGGATGTTTAGATTTTATGAGAACCTGGCCTCCCTTTTTTGTTAGAGGATAGGATCCTATGGTTGCAGATAGGTGGCTGATATAAATGGAGAAGATTTTTGGGGTTCTAAACTGTTTAAATGAGCAAAAAGTAAGTTTTACTATCTACATGCTGAAGGAGGAAGCATAATTTTGGTGGAGAGGGGCCAATGAATTATTGACTCCCCAGGGTCGACTAGTTACTTGGCCTATTTTTTGAGAGACCTTCTTGGATAAGTATTTTTCCCAGGAGTGTTAAGGCTGAGAAGGAAATTGAATTCCTTTAACTCAAGAAAGGGGGGACGGTTTATTAACCAGTATATTACAAAGTTTGAAAAGTTATCAAAGTTCTCCTTTTATCTGAAGTATAATCCAGATGAATCTTGGAAAGTAATTAAGTTTGAAGCCGGTCTGAATTTGAAAATTCACAATGGAGTGGTGGCCCTAGAGATTCGTGAATTTGTTCCTCTTATCAATAAGTGTTGTCTGTTAGAAAAGGGCCTAAAAGCAGTGAAGGAAGAGAAAGAAAGGCGGGTGCCTTGGAAAAGGAAGAGGGAGTTTCTAATTCTAGACTGTAATGTTAGAGAAAGAAATGAAATGGTAGGCAAGAAACCTTTATCCACAGGGGCTAGATCTTCTATGCAAAATACTACTGAAAACAAGTGCCGGATATGCGAGTGACTTCATGGAAATAGACTATGCTTCCACCTTCTAGTTACATGCTTCCCATGCGGGCAGAAAGGACATATGGCTTGCTAATGTCCTTTAGAGGATGGGAAGAAAGTGGATCAGGCCCAGCCAGCTAAAGGAAGGGTTTTTACTGTGAGTGGGACTGAAGCAAAACCAGCTCCTGATTTGATCCAAGGTACGTGTTATCTCTTTGGTTATCTTTTGAATGCACTCTTTGATTTGGATGCTAGTAATTCTTTTATAGTATCTAATTATGTGGAGAAATTTCCTTATCCTATGTCTATTTTGATCTTTGAGTTGATAGTGATAACCCTTATGGGAGGAAGGTAAGTACCTCGATAGTCTATAAAAACTATCCAGTTGAAGTGTATGGCAGATCTTTTGTTGTAGATCTAATTTGTTTACCTTTGGAAGAAATAAACGTGATTTTGGGGATAGAATGGCTTAGTCAAAATCAAATTCTTTTAGACTACTACACGAAGACTTTTGTGTTTCCTTCCAGTTCTATTAAGGAGCCGAAGTGTAGAATTAATAAGACTAATGAATTCTGAAAGGAGTTAACTGAAGCAAATTTAGACTGTTCTCTTTTGTATTTTCTTAACCTAAGAGTTGAGCAGTCTAAGATTTCGGTAGTTCGTGATTTTTCAAAAATCATTCTTTAAAAATTTTTGAACCACTGCCTAAGCGAGAGTTGGAATTCTCTATTGATCTGGTCCTAGGAGCGACCCTATTTTCATTACACCTTCTAGGATGTCTCCTATAGAGTTAAAAGAACTTAAGAAGCAAATTGAGGATTTACTAGAAAAGAACTTTATCTGACCCAGTGTATGGCCATGGGGAGCCTCAGTTTTATTTATACAAAAGAAAGATGGAAGCCTACAGTTATGTATTGACTATAGACATCTTAACAAGGAAACAATTAAGAATAAGTACCCATTACCGAGAGTAGATAACTTGATCGATCAGTTGAAGGGGACTACTATTTTTTCTAAGATAAATCTAAGGTTGGGTTATCACCGTTGAGTAAAGGAAGAAGATATTCTGAAGATAGCATTCTGGTCTCGATATGGGCATTAAGAATTTTTGGTTATGCCGTTTAGAGTCACCAACACACCTGCAACTTTTATGGATTATATGAACCGTATGTTTCGGCCTTACTTGGATCGATTCATAATGGTTTTCATCGATGACATCCTATGTTACTCAAAAGATATAGGAGAGCATGAGCAGCATCTTCGAACAGTACTTCAAACATTGAAGGAGAAGAAGCTTTTTGCTAAATTGGAAAAATACGAGTTTTGAATGTAAAAAGTAAAGATTTTAGGATATGTTGTATCAAAAGATGGTGTGTCGGTATATCTGAGTAAAACGAAGGCGATTCTTAAGTGGGAGAGGCCGAGCACAGTGACTGAAATTCAAAGTTTCTTAAGTCTGGCTGGATACTAAAGAAGATTCATACAGGGCTTTTCGTAGATAAATTTACCTTTGACCAGATTAACCCAGAAGGAAAGTTTAGTCAAATGGACTCTAGAATGTGAGAGTAGTTTCTTGGAGCTTAAGACTCAATTTACTACAACCCCAGTTTTGATTATTCTAGATTCTTCAAGATATTTTAAAGTGTATACAAATGCCTTTAGCAAGGAGATGGTATGTGTTTTAATGCAAGAAGGTAGAGTTGTTGCCTACGCATCTAGGCAATTAAGACTACACGAAGAAAATTACCCCACTCCTGATCTGGAGTTAGTTGTCATAGTTTTTGCCTTGAAGATTTGGCGACACTATTTATACGGTGTGATGTTTGAAGTATACAGTGATCATAAGAGTCTGAAATACCTTTTCGATCAAAAGGAATTAAACATGAGGCAGAGGAAATGGATGGAATTCATCAATGACTATAAGTTTGAATTAAAGTATCACCCAGTAAAGGCAAATGTGGTGGCAGATGCGTTAAGTAGGAAATCTCTACATTTGAGTCATATATTGGTGAAGGAGATGGGAATGATCAAGGAATTTAGGAATCTAAGATTTCTGTAATAGCTACTCCTAAAAGTTTGGTTATTTGCGAATTACGGGTGGAATGTGATTTCAAGGCACAAGTTAAGGAAGCACAATCACAAGCACAAGATTCATTTCTTCAGAGTCGAAACGATTCCTCAAACTTCTTGAGGTCAGAAGATGGGATCATCCTCTACTGAGGAAGAATGTGTGTGCCGCAAAAAGAAGATGTAACATCCCTAATTTCGTTTCTTTTATTCATAAAGGTACATAAATATTTAATGTAACATCCCTAATTTTGTTTCTTTTAAAGGTACATAAATATTTAATTAAGGAAATAAATTTTATTAGACAATTTTTAGATATCTAAGGAAATATAATCCTTGGAAATTCTTCACCTTATGTGTATACATAGAAAATATTTCTAACATTAAGGGAATAAGTAAAGAGAGAAAACCTAATAGGAAAAATTAGAAATAACATACTAAAGATAGGTGAAATTATAGGGTAAGGAAGATAAATTTTTGAGAAGTAAGTAAATGTTTTAAAATTTCAAGACGATTGGATTATGGTAATTTTCCTAATTCAAGAGATAGAATTCCTAAGTTTAACATCTCCACCCATACATTGGGCTTTCACCTATGGACACTTCATATAGAATTTTTCCAGTTCACATGAGTTTCTAGCAAGCAATAGGATAGCCCAAGAAAGAAATAAAACATAGACTTGGACTAGGACATTGAAATTGGACCGATAGCCTACAAACCATGAAAATGTGACCAAGCCCTCCATGAAAAGGTAGAATTTCAGCTAAAGCAAAGAAAATGGGTAAGAATGAGCACAAATCCAAGAAGGAAAAAATAAGAATCATGTGAGGAAATAGTAGTGTAATAATTATCAAGATTAGGTCACATGGCATTAAGACAAAACATCCTTATCCTATGCAAATAATTTTAGCCAAATAAAAGGACATTCAAGGGATGGAAATTTGCCACCTAAAAAGGCAAACCTATTATACTTGATTAAGACAAAAGAAAAAGGAAATGAATCCCTAAATCAAAGGGACCTTCTCCCTTGTTTTAAGAACATTTTAACATGATTTTCAAAATACAAATCTCCTTTTGCTATGCATATCTTGACTAAGGGAGAGGAAGACATCAACATGAGTTGTTTTTCCCCAAAAAATAATCAAGTGCATCCTAATTGTGATTAGGTAGACCCATGGTTATGAAAGGTGAACCACTTGATAGTTTATTTAACCAAAACCCACCCTTATAACATTATTATTTCGTCCAAGTGATGGAGAGGAAAAACATAAGCAAGGTAGAGTGAGGAAAAGAGAGAAAGAGAGAAGAAGAGAGGAAGGACAAGTCTAGAGGACTAAGTACTCAAGGTAAGTTAGCTTAATCTCTACTTGAATCTATCTTTCTTCTTCATTCTTGGGGTTCAAAAACTCACCTTCCTTCTCTTATTTAAGCTACTAGAAAAGATAAGGGTAGGGAGGAATCTTGCTACTTCCATTAAGAGAAAACAAGAAAAAGAATTCACTAAGTGAGCTAGGGAGATTTTTAGGTATGTTTAACAATATTTTTTTTAGAAAAGCTTTGATATTAGAAATATTTATATGGGTTTTTGATCCTAGAACTTTGATGAAATTTACTATATTTGTTACCTTGATGATTGGCCATGGATGTTGCTATATCATGTTCTATGTTGATTTTGCATGTGATATATGTTCGAATACTAAGGTTGGTGTGGAAAGTTCTGCATAGGTATGGTTATGGGTGGCAAAACTTTAAGATTTTTATGCTACTATTTTGTATATTTAAATATGGTAAAAAAATTGATGGAATATGATTAGATGTAAATTAGGAAGAAAATGGAAGATGACATAATAAAATGATGAATTAAAACCTTATAAAAGATTTGGTTAGGAAATTGGATTTCGGAGTAACCAGGAAAGCTTCTATTTTTCAAATTCTGGGAAGTATTGGTTAGGAATTAAAAGAAATAGTTAACATGAAAAATATAGATATATGTCTCATAGATGTTTAACCACTAAAATCACTCAATTTGGAGTCCTTAAGAGGTAGATATGGTTAAATTAGTAAGTCGTGGTCAAAAAATGGTTAACCAGGGAAGAATATATTAAGAAAAAAAATTTGTTTAAATTTTTGGGACAATTATGTCGGGACTTAAAACAATTGGTTAACATAAAAAATATAGATATATGTCTCACGAAAATTTAGCCACTGGAATTACTCAATTTGGAGTTCATAAGGGAGAGATATAGTCAGATTAGTAAGTAAAGGTCAGAACCTACCCGAGAAAAAATAATGTTTAACTTAAAGGAGAAATATCACCAAATTTCCTTATGATTTCTCTAAAAGGTTCAACATAATAGTTTTAGATAATTGTTTTAGATAATTGTTTTAGTTGAAATTTACACCAAGATCCCCTAATTCAGAGTTAAAATAGGGGAGTTATGCTCTGATTAGTGTGAGAAGGTTATGCAAGACGAAAATCTACATTAAGGAATAACACAACATAGAGCATGGCCGTGTTCCATGGCACGACCAGGCTGTGCTCTGTGCTGGAAAGGGCATTTTGAAGCCTAAAGCATGGCTATTTTTCAAGAAATGGCCAAGTCGTGTTATAGGATACATTTAGGACGTGTTGGATGCTGGTAAAGCTTATTTTCAACATTTTTTTACCCTAAACGAACCTCATTAACTATAGGTTTTTATTAGAAACCAAATTGAAGAAGAATGCCGTATTAAATTTGTGAGAACATGTGTTGGAAATGATATAAGTAGGAGGAAAGTGACTAGAGGCCAAGCATAAAGAAAATGAAGACATAAAAATAATATTTAAAAAAGAAGAAGAATCTTATAAATAAAAATAATAAATGACTAATGTATGCCATAGCCATTGTCATTGCATGAACTCCTTACCATCTTAAGTGTGTAATTTTGGCATAGAAATATTTTATAAAGTGATATTTGAAATGATTATGTTCATGTCATGATTACCTAAGATTTTTGGTAATGATTATATTTTGATGAAAATTATGGCATGTGAGTATAATGAACATAGTTGTTATTGAGATCATATTTTTGGCTATTACTGAGAAAAGAAAAGAAATAAGCACGGTCACATGGTGGTCTGTGTGGTGCACCAGTAAGGGACACCCTAAAAACGGCTATGGTTATGTTAATGAGAAAAAAAATGAGAAAGTGTGCAATGTCGGATGGAGTGAGAAAAGCCCGTATTGGAGAGTAGAAAGTACTCACCTTGATCGGGGTAGCTTGATATGAAAATAACTTGATAGCCATCATATGGTAATCTAAAAATAGTTATTCATTCCATACATGTGATTACTGTATGATTTTCATGTGCATAGATAAAATGTATTCATGTGACTTAAGATATTTATTGTAACTTATACAGATGAACGTGACATGATGATCTATATTGATGATAATTGTGATTTATTGTTGAACCTAACTGGATTTAATTCTCATTATATTTCCAAATCATGTTCAGAAAACTACATTTGCATATTCTTCTTTGGCTCTAGCTCACACCACCCAGAGGTTAGATAAATTGAAAATCTCAGATGATGAGCCACTATGGAAAAATGTGCATGTACCCTATTAATACATAATTTGTTATGTATGTGTGATATTGATGCATAACCTGTATAAAGATTATGTGTGCATATTATACATTTATGTATCTTTCCTATGCAAAGAGAAAATGTTTTCTATAGCTTATACAACTGAACATAAACATGTGAGTTTTCCAGGTATGTGCTTATTTGCTTAATGTTGATCTTATTGGGATTTTATGGCTCACTATGTTTTTATGTTGTTATGTTTATATCTAGACCTATAGCATGCCGTTTGTTATTCTGACTCTTCTTCTAGAGCTGTAGACAATAGAGATCCCTTACTTAGGATATTTTATTGTCATCATGACTCTGCTCGTAGTTAATATGGTGAAAGTACTTGCACCTGGGCCACCTCCTCCACCAACTTTCTCCTAGGGGTAATGGCCGTAGGAGTAGCTGTATAGTAACCTAGTATAGGACTAGTTAATGGGCTAACTTATTGTTTTAGTGTAACCATATGATACTTTACTTTTTGATTATAATGCTTAGTACCTAGGGTTACACGTATACATACAAGCTAATATATATATATATATATATATATATATATATATATATATATATATATATATATATATATATAAGATGCATATGTTTTGGCTGGCTGCTTATTTATTGTGTTATTTGTGTTGCAAAAAAAATCGGTCATTACATTTTAGTACGATAAAATGGCCATATTTGGACAACCTTTCCACCACAACAAAAATAGCTTCATACCCTTTAAATTGAGGAAGACTGGTGATGAAATCTAGAGAGATGTAATCCTATATGAGATCTGGTTTTGGTAAAGGATGAAGTAGTCCCGTTGGGGTTATGGCATCATACTTATTGTAACATCCCTAATTTTGTTTCATGTATTAATAAAAGTACAAGAGTATTCAAAGTAACATCCATAATTTCATTTTTTTTATTGATAAAGGTACATAAATATTTAATTAAGGAAATAAAATTTATTAGACAATTTTTAGATATATAAGGAAATATAATCCTTAGAAATTCTTCATCTTACGTGTATGCATAGAAATGTTCTAATATTAATGGAATAGGTAACAAAAGAAAACCTAAGAGGAAATATTAGAAATAAGCATGCTAAAGAAAGGTGAAATTCTTAGGCAAGGAAGATAAATTTTTGTGAAGTAAGTAAAGGTCTTAAAATTTCAATAAGATTGGATTAGGGTAATTTTTCTTAATTTAAGAGCAAAAGTTACTAAGTTTAGTATCTCCACCCATAAATTGGGCTTTCACCTATGAAAACATCATATAGAGTTTTTCTACTTCACATGAATTTTTAGTAAGCCAATAGGATAGCCCAATGAAGAAATAAAACATAAACTTAGACTAGGATATAGGAATTGGACCGGTAGCCTAAAAATCATGAAAATGTGACCAAGCCCATTATGAAAGGTAGAAGTTTAACCAAAGCAAAGAAAATGGGCAAGAATGAGCCCAAACCCAAGAGGAAAAAAAAATAAAAATAAAAGTAAAGTGATGAAATAATGGTGTAATCAAGATTAGGTGACATGACATTAAGACAAAAATTTAGCAAGTGGTGTGATATCCTACATTTATAATTTTAGCAAGTGGTATGATAATACAAGGCTTTAGGACAAAACATCTATATCCTACACTCATAATTTTAGCAAGTGGTATGATAATACATGGCATTAGGACAAAACATTCCTATCCCACACAAATAATTTCAACCAAATAATGGAGATTTAAAGGCTAGAAATTTGCCACCTAAAAAGGAAAACCTATCATACTTAATTAAGACAAAAGAAAAAGCAAATGAATCCCTAAATCAAAGGGACCTTGTCCCTTACTTAGAAACATATTATCATATATTTCAAAATACAAATCTCCTTTTGCTATGCATATCTTGACTAAGGAAGAGGAAGACAAAAACATAAGTTGTTTGTTTTCCAAAAAATTCAACCAAGTGTATCCTAATTGTGATAAGGTAGACCCATGATCATGAAAGGTGAATTATTTGATGGTTTATTTAAGCAAAACCCACCCTTACAACATTACAAATTTTGTCCAAGTGAGGGAGAGGAAAAATAGAAGCAAGGTAGAGTGAGGAAGGGAGAGGAAGAATGGAAGAAAGAGAAATGAGAAGTCTAGAGGATTAAGTGCTCCAGGTAAGTTTAACAATATTCCTTTTTGAAGAAAAGTTTTGAAACTTGTAATATTTATCTTAGATTTTAATCTTATAACTTTAATGATTGGTCATGGATGTTGCTATATCATGTTACATATTATGTATGTTTGAATACATAGTTTGGTGTAGATAGTTCTGCATAGGTATGGCTATGGGTGGCAAACTTTTATGCTTCTGTTTTTAAAATTTTGGGAAGAATTGGTAAGGAATTAAAACAAATGGTTAACATAAAAAATGTAGATGTATGTTGTACGGATTTGTACCCACTGGAATCACTCAATTTGGATTCCATATGAGGTAGATATGGTCCGATTTGTAAGGAAAGGTCAAAAATGGTTAATCAGGGAAGAATATGTTAGGATAGTTTCTGTGTTTTAATTTTTGGGAACATTCTGTAGAGCATTAAAATAAATGGTTAACATACGAATTATAGATATATGTCATGGATTTTTAGCCACTGGAATCACTCAATTTGGAGTCCATATGAGGTAGATATGGTTCAATTAGTAAGAAAAGCTCAGAAAATGGTTAATTAGGGAAGAATATGTTAGGATAGTTTTTGTGTTTTAATTTCTGGGAACCTTCTATAGGGAAATAAAATAAATGGTTAACATAATAATTATAGCTATATGTGTCACGGATTTTTAGCCACTAGAATAACTCAATTTGGAGTCCATATGTGGTAGATATGGTCTGATTAGGAAGAAATGGTCAGAAAATGGTTAATCAGGGAAGAATATATTAGTATAGCTTTTGTGTTTAAATTTTTAGGAACTTTTTGTAGGTACTTAAAATAAATGGTTAACATACAAATTATAACTATATGTGTCACGGATTTTTAGCCACTGGAATCACTTAATTTAGAATTCTTATAAGGGAGATATGGACAGATTAGTAGGTAGAGGTCAGAACCTACCCGAGAAGAAATAACATGTTCTTTGGGGGAGTAATATCACTATGATTTCTTAATATTTTGTTCAACTATTCAACATAAGAGTTTTAGATAATTGTTTTGTATTTAAATTGATATCAAGATCACCTAAATTAGAGTTAAATTGAGGGAGCTATTCTATGATTAGTAAGAGAAGTCCAGATAGGATGAAAACCTGCATCAAGAAAATAAAGAAATAAAATTAATATTTAAAAAATAAGAAGAATCTTATACATGAAAATAATAAATGACTAGTATATGCCATAGCCATTGCCATTGTATGAACTTCTTACCATCTTAAGTGTGAAATTTTGACATGGAAATTTTTTATAAAGTGATATTTGAAATGGTTATGTTCATGGCATGATTACCAATGATTTTTGGTAATAGTTATATACTTATTATTGAAAGCATATTTTTGGTTATCATTGTGAAAAGAAAAGAAATGAGCATGGTTACATGGCAATCCGTGTGGTGCACCAGTAGGGGACGCCCTACCAACGGTTATGATCATGTTAATGAGAAAAGAAAGAGAAAGTGGGCCATGTCGGACGAAGCGAGAAAAGCTCGTACCAGAGAGTAGAAAATACTCACCCTGACTGGTGTAGCTTGATATAAGAATAAATTGATAGTCATTATATGATATTCTAAAAATAGTTAATCCTGTCATATATGTCATTATTGTACGATTCTCATATGAATAGATATAGTGCATTCATGTGACCAAAGATATTTGCTGTAGTTTATACAGCTGAACATGACGTGATGAGCTATATTGATGATGATTTATTGTTGAATTTACTGGGATTTAATTCTCACTATATTTCCATATCATGTTCAGAAAATTAGTTATGCAGATTTTTCTATGGCTCTGCCTTTTAGTGCACGTTGGATCGAGTACTTTATGTTGGGCAAATCCTATAAGCAAATAAAATGTTTATGGTCGAGTTGGCTTAGATCCCAGTGAAGGTGCAACCACCCGCACCTGTATATCCGGAATTGGTCAACCAGAATAAATAAGATGTAGATTTTTATGTGTTTGATATATTGTACGTATGTTTTGATTAATGACATGTATGTAAACTTTATATTGTATAATAATAATAAAAAAAGTTGTTACACTTATGTCTTTGGCAAACATCACAAGACTGCACAAACTCTTGTACACTTTGTTTCATACCTATCCAATAAAGGTTTTTTGCAAGCCTTCTATATGTCTTTAGGTGCCCAAAATGCTCTGCTAAAGGAAAGGAATGAAATTCCTTTAGGAGTAATTGTATGTAAAGAGACATGGTGGAGATAAAAAATAAATCCTTGTAGAACAGAACCTTCTGTTGTAACTCAAACCCCATATGAGATCCCTATTTGTTAGTTAAAACAACTTTAATTTTCTGCAATTGAAGGTCTTAGTGAGCTTCCTCAATAAGAGTGTCTTTTTCCTCCCAAGTAGGATAAGACACTAAAGTATGCTAATCATTTTCTTCATGTAGCCTTGATAAAGAATCTACAGCCTTATTTTATAAACCAGATTTATAGATGACTTCAAATTTATAACCTAACAGCTTAGCCATCCAACATTGTTGATTGGTAGTGGTGATCCATTGTTGTAGCAAATGCCTAAGACTTTTATGATCAGTGTACACAATAAAAGGAATCTTCATAAGATAAGGACTCCAATGTTTCACAAACAAAGCTAAAGCCATCAATTGTTTCTCATAGGTTGACTTAGACAAATAGCCTTACTAAAATAAGCTATGGACCTTTTTTCCTGCATCAGAACAGCTCCTATACCTTACTAGAAGCATCAAATTCTATCTCAAAGGGTCTGGAAAAGTTAGGAAGAGCTAAAACAAAGGGTTTGGTTATAATTCACTTCAATGCCACAAAAGACTCCAAAGAAGTAAGACCATAGTGAAAATTATCCTTCTTAGTCAATTCTGTCAGAGGTTTAGCTACTTTACCATAGTTTTCCATAAATTTTCAACAATATCTTGTTAGACCTAGGAATCCCCTTACTCCCTTAACATTCTTAGGTACTGGCCAATCTAAAATGCATTTTGTTTTAGTAGGATCAATTAAAACACCTTGTCCAGAAATGATACGGCCTAAATAATCCACTATGATCTAACCAAAGCTACATTTTTTATATTAGCTATAAACGATTGTTGAGATGGACTTAACATAATATAAAGATAGGACAAATGTGTAGGCCAATTCACACTATATACCAAAATATCATAAAAGAAAATCAATACAAATTTACGAAGAAATGGCTAAATAAAATCATTCATTTCTACTTAAAATGTAGCTGGGGAATTAGTGAGTGCAAATGGCATAACAAGGAGTTCATAATACCCATTATGAGTACGAAATGTAGTCTTTGGAATGTCTTCCTCTCTTACTTTAATTTGGTAATAACCTAATTTCAAATCTATCTTTGAAAAATAGATGGCTCCAAATAACTCATGAAGCAACTCATCTACCATATGTATAAGACACTTATCCAAATTTGTAACCTCATTTAATGCTCTATAATCAACACACAGTCTCCATGAAGAGTATTTCTTTTTAACCAATGATGAGTAAGTTTTATACTCCTAAATTAATATTTTCATCTTATCTTTTTTCCTTAATTAAGCATTTATCTCCCTTATTTGTCTTTAGTTTTGTGCATTTTTTTACAGATGGAGAAAAGAATAGAAAATGAACTTAATTGAGGAATCAAAGCTAAATTGTGGTTCTTGGGAATGATGTCTACAAATCAAGCAGAAAAAATAAATTCATTGAAGATGGCTGATTAAGGAGCATTATCTTTTTGACTCCCGAGACATATCCTAATGGATATATGCATCAATTCAATCTTGATTTATGACCACATTTCTAAAAGAATTGAAACATAAAGATTCAAGGCAGAGCACCCAATGTTAAAAATATATTTGCTGTTTGCTTTTTAACTTGATCTTACTATAGTATTTTGGTTGAATCACTGAAAATACGTATATAATATGTATGAAATTTGGTGGGTGAGTATCTGACACAAATTTTTACAACTTTCATGTTCACATAGTCAGCAAATTTGGTCATTAAAAGCAGTAAAATTGGGCTAGAATAGAATCGGTTTGCTGTTGCAGTCCAGCTTGACCTTGCTCCAGTATTTTGGCCATAAGTCATAAATTACATATCCAATTTTTCTATAATTTATATGGCTGGAAAGATAATGAAATTATCTACAACTTTTATGTTTTTGGGGCTACCGATGGAGATGAAGCAATAATTTAAGGATTACATTCGGTGCTCAATTTTTCAACTTAATGCAACTTGTTAGCCACCATTGTTGATAATTGCCACACCTAATTGCATCTAAATAGATGGCTTGAAAAGAATTGTGGGGGAACTGAGAGTGATATTGGCAAAGCTTTTTTTGAAGTTCGAAGTGCTTGTAATATTTTTCGATCTTTAGCCATTTTGTATCTTTAGTTTCTTTCATAATATTAGCATACTTTTTCATCATTCATTTTTCTTTCTTACCTTGATTATGAAGAACTAATCTCCTCATGTTAAGGTGACAACGTGAAACTCTTGGAGTGAAAATAATAATTGATCAAACTTTTAATTTCAATGTTTATATTTGATATTGTATTTGTAACATCCTTAACTTCGTTTCAATTATTAATAAAGGTACATAAATATTTAATGTAACATCTATAATTTCATTTCTTTTATTAATAAAGGTACATAAATAATTAATTAAGGAAATAAAATTTATTAGACAATTTTTAGATATTTAAGAAATATAATCCTTAGAAATTCTTCACCTTATGTGTATGCATAGAAAATGTTTCTAACATTAAGGGAATTGGTAAAGAGAGAAAACCTAATAGAAAAAAATAGAAATAATATACTAAATATAGGCGAAATTCATAGGTAAGGAGGATAAATTTTTTTGTGAAGTAAGTAAAGGTATTAAAATTTCAAGAAGATTGGATTAGGGTAATTTTTCCTAATTCAAGAGTTAGAGTTACTAAGTTTAACATCTCCACCCATAAAGTGGGCTTTCACCTATGGACACTTCATATAGAGTTTTTCCACTTCACATGTATTTCTAGCGAGCCAATAGGATAGTCCAAGCAAGAAATAAAACATAAACTTGAACTAGGATATAGAAGTTGGACTAATAGCCCAAAAATCATGAAAATGTGACCAAGCCCTTTATAAAAGGTAGAATTTTAGTCAAAGCAAAGGAAATGGGTAAGAATGAGCCCAAATCCAAGATGGAAAAATAAGAATCATGTGAGGAAATAGTAGTGTAATAATAATTAATATTAGGTCACATGGCATTAAAACAAAACATTTATATGGGATTTTGATCCAAGAACTTTGATGAAATTTACCATATTTGTTACCTAGATGATTGGCCATGGATGTTGCTATATCATGTTACATGTTGATCTTGCAAGTGATGCATGTTTAAATACATAGGTTGGTATGGAAAGTTCTGCATAGGTATGGCTATGGGTGACAAAATTTTAAGATTTTTATGCTGCTATTTTGTATATTTAAATCTGGTAAAAAATTGATGAAATATGATTAGATGTAAATTAAGAAGAAAATGGAAGTGGACATAATAAAATTATGAACTAAAACCTTAGAAAAGGTTTGGTTAGGAAACTAGATTTTGGAGTAACTAGGGAAGCTTTTATTTTTAAAATTCTAGGTAAAGGCCATATAAGGGAGAGATAAAATGAGGGAGATATGGTCAGATTAGTAAGTAAAGGCCAAAACCTACCCTAGAAGAAATAACGTTTAACTTTAGAGAGTAATATCACCCACATTTCTTAAGATTTCACTAAAATGTTCAACATAATAGTTTTAGATAATTGTTTTATCGTTAAATTAACACCAAGATCACCTAAGTCAGAGATAAAATGAGGGAGTTATGCTCTTATTAGTGAAAGAAGTTCAGGTAGGATGAAAACCTGCATCAGGGAATAACACAACATAGAGCATGGCTGTGTTCTGTGCTGGAAAGGGCATTTTGAATCATAAAGCATGGGTGTTTTATAGGAAATGGCCAAACTGTGTTATACGATACGTTTAGGCCGTGTTAGAAGCTGGTAAATCTTATTTTCAACATTTTCTACCCTAAATGAACCTCATTAACTATAGGATATTAATAGAAACCAAATTGAAGAAGAATGCCGTATTAAATTTGTGAGAGCATGTGTTGGAAATGATATAAGTAGGAGGAAAGTGACTAGAGGCCAAGCATAAAGAAAATGAAGAGATAAAAATAATATTGATAAAAGAAGAAGAATATTATAAATGAAAATAATAAATGATTAGTGTATGCCATAGCCATTGCCATTGGATGAACTCCTTACCAATTTAAGTGTGTATTTTGACATGGAAATATTTTATAAAGTGAGATTTGAAATGATTATTTTCATGTCATGATTACCAATGAGTTTTGGTAATGATTATATTTTGATAAAAAAATTATGGCATGTGAGGATAATGAATATACTTGTTATTGAAATCATATTTTTGGCTATTAATGAGAAAAGAAAAGAAAAGAAATAAATACGGTCAAATGGCGGTCCATGTGGTGCACCAGTAGGGGATGCCCTACCAACAACTATGGTTATGTTAATAAGAAAAGAAGGAGAAAGTGTGTCATGTTAGACGGAGCGAGAAAACCCCATATCGGAGAGTAGAAAGTACTCACCCTGACTGGGGTAGCTTGATATGAAAATAAGTTGATAGCCAACATATGTTAATCAGTAAGTAGTTATTCATGCCATACATGTCATTACTGTATGATTTTCATGTGCATAAATAAAGTGCATTCATGTGACCTAAGATATTTATTGTAGCTTATACAGATGAACATGACATGATGATCTATATTGATGATAATTGTGATTTATTGTTGAACCTACTTGTATTAAATTTTCACTATATTTCCATATCATGTTCAGAAAACTAGTTTTGCATATTTTTCTTTGGCTTTGGCTCTTAGTGTGCGTTGGATCGAGTTACTCTATGTTGGGCAGATCCCAAAAATTAATAAGGTGCTTGTGATTGAGTTGACTAAGATCTCGGTGAAGGTGTAACCACTTGCACCCGTATCCCTCGAGTTGGTCAATATGGATGAATAAGATGTAGACATATATGTGTTTTATTTGTGTACGGATGTTGTTAATTAATGTTGTGTAAACTTTAATTATGCTTAGTTAAATTAATTTAATGTTATTATGAGTTAAATGAAGATAATGACTTCATAGGACTTTAAAACAATTTATATATATGTATATATGTAAAAAAATAAAAAAAATAGAGTTGTTATAGTATTTATCTTATTTATTTTCTTATGTTAATTCTTTCTTAGAGGATTGCTTTGTTGCCCCTTTATTGTTATTTTTTTGTTTTTTTCTTACAGGATGGCTTTGTTGCCCCATTTGTTGTTATTTTATTGTTATTTTCTTTCTTAGAGGATGGCTTTATTGCCTCTCTGTTGTTATTTTATTGTTATTTTCTTTCTTAGAGAATGACTTTGTTGCCCCTCTATTGTTATTTTTTTTGTTATTATTATCTTGTTATTTTCTTAGAGGATGGTTTTGTCACTCCTTTATTGTTGTTTTCTTATTATTTTATTTCTTAATGGCTGGTTTTACCACATACTTTATATTATTATTATTGACTTTGCCACCTATCTATTGTTATGTTTTTCTTTATTTTACATCTTTTCATTTTTAATTTTGTAAAGTGTTAATCTTGATGCATTGTAGACAAGATTTGGCACAATAAATGCTTGAATCATTCTTGATTTATTGTAGAGAATATAATAATTAGTACGGTGTATACTTGAATCCATTTTACAAGAGTTGTTTTATTATTAGTACTTCATATGTAAACCAAAGCGAGTTTAAGGTAACATATCTTCCTAATGGAACGTCATTTATGTGACGATTCCATTTGAGTAATAAAAGAGTTAAAATTTATTTTTATTTGATATACCAAGAGTGGATTCCATAACCTTAGTATGTTTCTTTACTTTGAATACATTCATATTTAATTTTGGTATTTTATTTCTTGTATACTTTGTTCAAAATTCTTCTCACAAAAGAAAATCTTGGCAACTAGGTTAGAAATATTTATTTTGAATCTGAATTAAATTTTCTTTCAATTGGCAATCATTGTAGGATTGACCTCGCATACCACTAAATCTATACTCCAATAGATTCATACGCTTATGAGTTTTAATTAAAACAACAACATTTTTTTGGTGTCGTTGCCAGGGATTCCGATTGAAAAGTTAATTAGATCCAAGTAAGTATAATTATTCCATTAGTTATTATTTAGAATATTTATTTATTCTTTTTATATAAAATTTTCTTTGTGAAAAAAATATTTATTAAAAATTTGTGTGGTAATTTGGGTGTATAAAATTAGTTGATTCTGACAACGAGGATAAAAAGGCCTAAAGAGAATGGATTTTAAGTTAGAATATTGTGACTCCTCCACACTTTCTTGGGAATCCACTAATTGAATATCACCCACTATTACTAACACTCAAAATAAAAAGATAAAAAAAATTCTTTGCTGCATAATTTTGTGATTTTTTTCTTTTTGTTGTGTTTGCATTTTGTTACTTGTTGTTAACATTGTATATATATGTTATTAAGTTGTAAAATTATCCTCTTTTGTAATTGTGTTGTATGCTATTAGAAATATTTTTTTATATTTTTTCTTTTAGTTTATGCGTGCTTGGAAATGTGGTAAAGATTAGTATTTGGTTAGGAAAAGTTTAGGATCACGCATTGGTTTTAAAATTGGAACATTAGACTTTGTTGGGACACCATCAAAAATGGAAGAATAAATTGTACACGAGAAAACCTTTATGGAATATTTCTCACTTGTCATAGCTAGTACTCCATCTCATATAGTGTTATCATAAACTAATGCAACTCAGTTTGAGCTTAAACTAGCCATCATCCAACTGTTGTCATCATTTTATGGATTAGAGAGAAGACCCATACATGCATATTAAAGAGTTTTTTGAAATCTACTCGACATTTCAATTCCAAAATTTAAATGATGATTCAATTAGGCTTAAAATATTTCTATTTTCATTGAAAGATAAAGTTAAAGCCTAGTTGAATTTCCTTCCTGCAGGAACTATTACTAGTTGAGATCAATTAGTAAATAAGTTTCTAGCAAAAAAATTTCCCATGTCTAAAACAGATGCTTTTAGGAGAGAAATCTTTGAGTTTTTCCAAAAAAGAAGGTGAACAATTTTTTGAGTGTTGGGAAAGATTTAATGACATTCTTTTGAAGTGTCCTCATCATGGTTTTGAAACTTGGAGACTCGTGAAATATTTTTATAATGGTTTGACTCTATCAAATCATCAAATGATCCAAAGTATGCATGGTGGAAGGTTTTTATAGTTAAATGAGGCTGAAACTTGGGGATCCTTAGAGTCTATATATGAAAGTCTCAACATTAGAACTGCATTGATCCAAAGGATAGAAAGTCTCAAACCCCAAAAAGAGGAGGAATTTATGAAGTGAGTAATGACAAATGTGAGAGCTACCTTGACCAATCTTACTAGAAAGGTAGAAGCTTTGAATTTAAGCCATACTATGAACTCTTCTACAAATACCAATAATGAAGCATGTGATTTATGTTATAGTGTATCTCACACTGCACAATCTTGTCCATCTATACCAACTTACCAAGAGACGTTCTCTGAGAAGGCTAATTCTCTTCAGTCTTATGAAAAGTCATTAAATGGCCCATTTGCACCCATATATAATTCAAATTGGAGGAATCATCCAAACTTCTCATAGAGGCAAAATCAGCCTTCAATGAATCAAAGTGGGTAATAATTTTCCCTTCCCAATTCATACCCTCAAGTTCCTTAACATGCTCCTCCTTTTGGGGTACCACAACAAAGAAAACCATCTTTGGTAGATACCTTGCAATAGTTCATGTAGTCAACCCAACAAGTTTTAAAATCTCACACTCAATCTATTTCAAAACTTGAAACACAATCGAGTTAATTAGCCAATGCTGTAGGAGAAAGAGAGAAGGAGAAATTCTCCAGCCAACCTATTCCTAATCTTAAGGGTCAATTTGAAGTAGGATCATCAAAAAATCGTAATGCGAAGTGAAGTTTGTAACGACCCTTAGATTTAGAAAATTTGTTCATAATCAAGTTTACATGCCAAAAACTGAAGAACAGAGTTAGCATGAACCACAAATTAATGACTCAAGTGAGAATAAAAGTGAACCTATTCCTTGTGCTTCCAAAGTTTCATTCCCATAAAGACTTACAACAATCAAGAAAGGTACTCAATATAGTGACATTTTAGAGGTGTTTAAGCAAGTAAGCATTAACATCCCTTTTCTTGACACCATCAAACAAGTACCTTCTTAGTCAAAAAATTTTGAAAGATCTTTGTACGGTGAAAAGAAAAACCAATGTTCCAAAAAAACCATTTTTGACTGAACAAGTGAGCTTCATATTTCAGCAAAAAACTCATATCAAGTACAAAGATCTTGGTTGTTCTACACTTTCTTGCGTTATAGGTGACCATGTGATTAACCAAACATTACTTAATTTAGGAGCAAGTGTGAATCTGTTGCCTTACTCTGTGTATGAGAAACTTGGATTAGGAAAGTTTAAACCTACACCATTTTAGTTAGCTAATAGGTCTACCAAAACTCCTAGAGGTATTATAGAAAATGTTCTCATTAAGGTTGATAAATTCTACTTTCCAATATATTTCATTGTTCTTGACACTGAACCTGTTGAGAATGAAGATACACAAATTTCAGTCATTTTGGGTAGACTATTTCTAATAAATTATAATGTAATCATTAATTTTTGAAATGGAATTTTGAATGTCTTTTGGAAATATTATTGTCGAACTCAGTGTTTTTAATATCTTTTGTCACCCTATGGACATATATGATTTATGTGAAGTTAACTTGATTGGAAGTTCAATTAATGATTTATTTTTAGACTCTTGGTAATGATCATCTAAAAAAATGTTTGGCTCATTTTAACATGGACATAAATGTGGATTGTTTGGTTAGTAGGGTAAAATTTTTATTAGAGACCACTCCACTAATGGATACTGATAGATGGAAAGCCAAAAAAGAAATAGTTTCACCTTCTGAGTCTATTCCACTGCCATCTGTAAAGAAACCACCCCAATTGGAATTGAAACCTTTACCAAATTCTTTGAAATATGTGTTTTTAGGACCTTTTGAGACTTTGCTTGTCATTATAGCATCTGATTTAGAGAGAAAAGAAGAAGTTGAACTCATAAAAACTCAGCGAGCATAGTGAAACCATAGGTTGGACAATAGCATACATTAAAGGTATTAGTCCATTAATTTGCGTGCATAGGATACATTTAGAGGACAATGCCAAAACCTTAAGAGAGCCACAAAGACGTATGAATCTAAACATGACAGAAGTTGTGAGAGCTGAAGTGATTAAACTTCTTGATGTGGGTATCGTTTACCCGATTTCTAATAGTGCATGGGTTAGTCCTGTTCAGGTAGTCCTTAAGAATTCTGGCATTACTATAATCAAGAATGAGGATAATGAATTAATTCTCACTAGAGTACAAACTAGGTGGTGTGTTTGTATTGACTATCGTAAGTTGAATGTCGTTACAAGGAAAGACCATTTTCCACTTCCCTTTATAGACCAAATGCTAGAGAGGTTAGTTGGACATGCATATTATTGTTTTCTTGATGGATATTCTAGTTACAACCAAATTCCAATTGCACCTGAGGATAAAGAGAAAACTATATTCACGTGTTCTTTCAGAACATTTGCCTATCGTCAAATGCCATTTGGATTATGCAATGCACCTGCTACATTTCTGCGTTGCATGATAAACATATTTTCTGACATGGTAGGGCAATTTTTGAAAGTATTCATGGATGATTTTTCTGTTCATGGGTCTAGTTTTGAGGACTGTCTACACCACTTAAGATTGATTTTAATTAGGTGTAAAGAAAAGAACCTTGTTTTGAACTGGGAAAAATGCCATTTCATGGTTAAAAAAGGAATTGTTTTGGGACATATTGTTTCAAATTAGGGGATTGAGGTAGATAAAGCCAAAATTGAATTGATTTCTAGTCTTCCACCTTCTCGGACAATGAAAGAGGTACGTTCTTTTTTAGGCCATGCATAGTTTTATGGCAGATTTATCAAAGATTTTAGCAAAATCTCTAAACCTTTATGTAATTTGCTTACCAAAGATGCACCTTTTATCTTTGATGAAGAATGCTTTCAAACTTTTGAGAAGCTCAAATCCTTACTCACCTCTACACCCATCATTAGACCACCTAATTGGAATATTCCATTTGAAATCATGTGTGATGCCTTTGATTATGCAATTGGATCTGTTTTGGGTCAATGTCTAGAAAAGTTTTCTCATGTGATATACTATGCTAGTAAAACTCTTAATGATGCTCACTTGAATTATTCTACTATAGAAAAAGAGTAACTAGCTGTGGTATTTGTTTTAGACAAGTTTAGATCTTATTTATTAGAATTTAAGGTTTTGGTCTTTATAGATCATGCTGCACTTAAGTATCTTCTTTCTAAGAAAGATGCTAAAGCACGTTTGATAAGATGGATACTTCTGTTACAAGAATTTAATTTTGAAATTCTGGATAAGAAAGGATTTGAAAATGTTGTGGCTGATCACTTGTCTAGGCTGATAGTTGAATTGGGTGACAATAACTTGCTTATCAGAGACTCATTTCCAAATGAGCAACTCATGTCTATTTCTCAGTTACCTTGGTTTGTTGACATTTCTAATTATCTTGCCACAGGTCAAATGTCTACACATTAGAGTAAGTAAGATGAGGTAAAATTTTTAGTGGAAGTAAATAAATTCTTTTGGGAAGATCCATACTTGTTTAAGTATTGCCCTAATCAAATCATTCAGAGATGTGTTCCTGAGAGCGAGCAATATAGTGTTATTTCTTTTTGTCATGATTATGCTTGTGGAGGTCATTTTAGTGCTAAAAAAACTACTACAAAAGTCTTGCAATGTGGCTTTTCTTGGCCATCATTGTTATAAGATGCCCATTTGTATTGTAGTTCTTGTAAGCGTTGTCAAAATTTGGGTAGTATCTCATGCAGGAATATGATGCCTTTGGCTCATATTCTTGTTGTTGAGATATTTGATGTCTAGTGAGTTGATTTCATGGGTTATTTTTCTAATTATTTTGGTAATTTATACATCTTTGTTGCTGTTTGATTATGTGTCAAAATGGTTAGAGGCTTTTACATGTAAAACAAATACCCACAAGAGTGTGGTAAAATTATTGAAAGAAAACAGTTTTTCAAGGTTTGGCACATCACGGGCTATCATTAGTGATGGGGGGAAACATTTTTGTAATAGGCATTTGGAACAG
Source organism: Gleditsia sinensis (assembly GCA_037074535.1). Lineage (NCBI taxonomy): Eukaryota > Viridiplantae > Streptophyta > Magnoliopsida > Fabales > Fabaceae > Gleditsia > Gleditsia sinensis. The sequence continues at coordinate 57,444,184 of CM073464.1, forward strand.
TTGATGAGGAAATATGGCATCACACACAAAGTTGTTACCCCATACCACCCTCAGACTAGTGGTCAAGTTGAGATTTCTAATAGGAAAATTAATTTTTTCTTTTGGAAAAAAAGATTAATCAAAGTAGGAAAGATTGGTCTTTAAAACTTTTTGATGCTTTGTGGGCTTATCATACTGCTTTTAAAACCCTTATTGGAATGTCTCTTTACCGACTTGTGTATGGCAAGGCCTGTCATTTACCTATTGAATTAGAACATAAAGCTTATTGGGCTAACAAACAATTTAACTTTGCTTTTAACAAAGCAAGTTCCCACAGGAAGCTTCAACTTATGAACTAGACGAAATAGGGAATGATGCATATAAAAATGAAAAATTGTATAAGGATTGAATGAAAGTTTTCATGACAAAAATATTTTAAGAAAATCATTTAATGCAAGTCAAAAAGTCTTTCTATATAACTCTCATTTGCATTTATTTTCAAGAAAACTACATTCTCAGTGGTCAGGACCATTCATTGTTCATACTGTTTATCCACATGGTTCAGTAGAGATTGAAAATCCCAAAACTGGTGATGTATGTAAAGTCAATGGCAAAAGATTGAAATCATTTTTGGAATTATGCAACCTAGAGGTAAATGAGACACTTTTACGTGATCGTGTCTACTAGGATTAATTTTCTTCCTTTGTTAGAAGTTGCTATGCACACTATTTTGGTGTGATATTTCTTTATTTAGTTTGCATTATTTTGTTCCTTCATTGCTATCTTCTTTTGAACTGAAATTGTTTTCTTATTTTTGTTCCTTTTGATTTTTCTTCAAAAAAAAATTGAATTAAGAATGGATTGCAAACTTGAAAAATCATTTCCTTCTCTTCCACCCAATGCATTGATGGAAATTTATAAAGCACGGGTTGAAAGATTGAAGTTGATGATGAACATGGGAATATTTACTGATGTTTGTTGGCTAATTAAAGCTAAGGTACAATTCGTAGGTGACTCTGCAAATTGTTTCATTTCTTACATGCCTGGTCTAGGAAAAAATAGTTTTGCTAAAAAGCGTAGTGTTAAAAGAATGGGTGTCTGCTACAAATGTGGACGTAAAACTTGCAACACATGTTGTTGTTCTTTGGGATATATTTATGTAAATCGAGAAGATAAAATAAAATTCATTAAGGATGGCTTGAGTAAGGAGTCATTGGATGATGACTTTCGTCCAATGTCTCTTAAGACGCATCCTAGTGGATTTGTGTATATTGGGATTGTTGGTTTATGACCCCATTTTAAAAAAGTACAGAAACGATATAGTCTTGAGAATTTGACGTTAAAAGACCTTGTTTGCCAATTTATAAGAAAATTGGATGGGAAGCATATCCTCGACCTATAGAGGATGTTTAAGCCGTTATTGGACGCAAAACCAGAGGAAGATGTGAGCCACAATCACAACTACTGTACATATGCATGTGTGCCATCATTTTAGAATTTTTCACCTTTAATTTAGTTGACATCCACCGGCCTACTCACATGGTTATTGTAATTATGCCACCATCATATTCACATAGCTACTGTAAGTATGCACTTATCTAAGTTCTATAAATGCACACATTATTATCTTTACATTTATACTCAAAATTAATGTGAGTGCAGATATGGAGGAAACCACATTTTGTCAATTTCAAAATATTTTTGTCTTTTGTGGTTCTAGTCCTAAGAAAAATGGAGAGTATGTGAAAGCAGAACAAAATTTGGGTATTATATTGGTCAGGAGAAAATTTCATTTAGTTAATGGTGAAGGTAGTTGTGGATTAATGGGGTGTGTGTCTGCAGCTACACATGTAGGAGGATGCCAAGTTCTAGGTAATATTCCTATAGCTCTAGTTGTATTAAACATTATAGGAAAAACAATTGGGGAAGAATTTAGGGTAGCCTCTATGCATGAGCGCATTGCTAAAATAATGAGCAACGATTATGCCTTCATTGCCTTACCAAGTGATTTTGCTACTCTAGAAGAAATTTTTTAAATAGTCTCATGGGCACAATTGAATATCCACCATAAACCCATAGGTTTATTAAATGTTAACCATTTCTTTGGTGGTTTACTGTCTTTTATTAATCAAGCTGTGGAATAAAATTTTATCTCACACTCAGCACGATGGATTCTCATCTCAGCTTTAAATGTTGATGAGTTAATTAATGCATTACAAGCATTTGTTCATGTTCCTGATCCAACTATGGCTCAAATAGATTGAATGTCAGACAACCGCAGAAAACATAAACTGGACTTGTATCTTTATCTGTAACTCATTTTATTTGATTTAATACATTTTTATTCTCTGTTAGTTTGCTGCAGGTTCATCTTTTCCTAGATATCCTTTCAGGTAATATCTTTTTGAATCTTTTCTATTTGTTTTGTGTTTGTTCATGTTTAAAAAAAACTGAGTGATGTTTTGGAAATAGGAAAAACTAGTACAATGATGAAAATGGTTTAAAGTGCTTATAACCTTTGAAAAATAGATGAGTTTTGAGTTGTATGTGTGAACCTGAACTCTATTGTAACCTATGTTTTACATGAGAATCCTAATATCCTGAGCATTTAATCTTTTACATTTGATTGATTCTTTATTCAGAAAAGATTTATGTGATTCAGATATGCTAAGTGATCTTATAAGACTCTAGAACTTATTTGATTGTCACTTGAGGAGAAATCCTAGAATACTCTCTATTTAAGAAATGAATTAGGTATTGTTGGAATCGTTTGAGCCTTTCAAACCAACCTATACATTATGACATCCCTAGTAACTCATTTTGAGCCTATATTTTTTTTGTACACCTATATTATTATCTAGCCTTTAAACAAAAATATTTCTAAAGTTTACCTTCCACTCACAGGAATGATCATTTGAAAAATTATGGTTCATGGGTGAATGGAAGAAGTTTGAAAAAAGGAGAAAAAGAAAAAAAAGAACTTCCCAAATAAATAAGTTTGGGAAAATGTAGTATAAACAAATAATGTAAGGATAAGGATAAGATTGGAGATAGAATTTACATGATAATATGAAAAGCATTTGGGAGAACTTAAATGATCATATATGTTGTAGAGTGAATTGAGCTTTCATAAATATCTTTTTATCCACCTTTAACCTATGCCATACATTACAAACCTAATGAAAGTTCTAATGAACTTAAATATTATGATTAGTATACATTAGTGGAGAGTGACATGAAAAAGAAGCTAATGGAGTCTCAAATGCATAAATATGGAGATCTATTTTAAATATTTGATTACATAAATTTATTTGAATGCAAAAAGTCCAATGTCATAAGATTACCACACATACTCAGGATTTAATAGTAAACTATACGTTGCATTTGAATTGAAGTTCTACATAACCTTGGGATTTTGATATTTCCCTTAGTTGCACATTTTAAATCCTTAAGGAATGCTTAGTAAGCCAACAACAACTCATCACTCACTCATATTTTGAATTTTGAAGTTTATGTGTTTTGCTTGAGGACAAACAAAATATTAAGTTTGAGGATATTTGATGAGTGTGTTTCATACTCATAAATTAAATATTTTCATCTTATCTTTTTATCTTAATTAAGCATTTATTTCCCTAATTTGTCTTTAGTTTTGTGTATTTTTAACATATAAAGAAAAGAATAGAAAATGGACTCAATTGGAAGAATGAAAGCTAAATTGTGGTTATTTCCAAATGATGTCTATAAATCAAGCAGAAAAAATAAATTCATTGAGGATGACTGAGTAAGGAGCATTATCTTTTTGACTCTTGAGATGCATCCTAAGGTATATATGCATAAATTCAATCTTGATTTATGACCACATTTCTAAAAGAATTGAAACATAAAGATTGTAGGCAGAACACCTAATGTTAAAAATCTATTTGCTACTTGCTTTTCAACTTGATCTTACTGTAGTATTTTGACTGTATCTCAGACAATACATATATAATATGTACAAAATTTGGTAGATGAATAGTTGATACAATTTCATATAACTTTCATGTTTATGTGATCAGCAAATTCAAACATCCAAAGGGCTAAAGTTGGGCTAGAAAAGAACATGTTTACTATTGTAGTCTAGCCTAACCTTACTATAGTATTTAGGCCTTATTTTAGAAAATAAATATTCAATGCATAGGAATTGATAGGTAAGTAGATGACACAATGTTTTACAACTTTTATGTTCACATAGTCAGCAAATTAGGACATTAAAAGTTCCAAAATTAGGTTAGAATAAAATCTATTTTCCGTTGAAGTCTATCTTGACCTTGCCCAGTATTCTAGACATAAACCACAAATTACATATCCAATTTTTCCAAAATTTATATGGCTGGAAAGATAATGACATTATCTAGATATTTTATATTTATGGGGTCAGTAGATTCGGTGGATATAAAGCAATAATTTAAGGATTGCTGTCGGTACCCAATTTGTCAACTTAATGCAACTTGTTAGCCAACATTATTGACAATTACCACACCTAATTGCATTTATAAATAGAGGGCTTGAGATGTCTTGTGGGGGAGTTGAGAGTCATATTGGGAAAGCTTTTGTTGATGTTCTTAGTGCTTGAAATATTTTTATCTTTTTAGACATTTTGTATCTTTTCTTTCTTTCATAATATTATCATTCTTCTTCATCTTTCATTTTGCTTTCTTACCTTGATTATGGAGAACTAATCTCCTAATGCTAACGTGAAAGGGTGAAACTCTTGGTATGAAAATAATAATTGATCTAACTCTTAATTTCAATGTTTATATTTGATATTGTATTTATCTTCTTATTTATTTTCTTATGTTAATTCTTTCTTAGAGGATGGCTTTGTTGCCCCTCTATTATAATTTTTTTGTTATTCTATTTGTTATTATTTTCTTTCTTAGAGGATGGCTTTGTCGCCCCTCTGTTGTTATTTTATTGTTATTTTCTTTATTAGAGGACAACTTTGTTGCCCTTCTGTTGTTATTTTTTTTGTTATTATTTTCTTGTTATTTTCTTAGAGGATAATTTTGTCGGCCCTCTATTGTTATTTTATTTCTTAATGGCTAGTTTTACCACCTACTTTAAATTATTATTATTGACTCTATCACCTATCTGTCATTATGTTTTTTTCTTTTTACATATTTTCATTTTAAATTTTGTAAAGTGTGAATCTTGATACATTGTAGACAATCTTTGGCACAATAAATGCTTGAATCCTTGATTTATTATAGACAATATGTAGCACCTACTGACTAGCATCTTATTTCATACATCCAAATAATAGAATAATCCCCAAAAATACTTTTTAGTATTATACTTTTTTTCTTATCTGTAAATTTCTAGCAATGTCTACCTAGCTCATAAATTCACCTACTCACTTATATGGTTAGTTATCTTTCTTAGAGAAGAATGCAAGTGCTTCAAACTATTCCAAGCATTTTCAAATTTCATTTCCTTATAGGAAACTAACTAGGCATGATATGTATTACTTACAACAAAAGGCTCTCATGCCATTAAAAAAAGGGTACAGTCCATAACTTATTTTACATCACATTAAAAGCTGTCTAAAAGGGACTTGGCACTCAACTAAGCCATCATACATATATTACACAACCAAAGAAAATATAATCCATATCCATATTCATATGAGTTGATCTTGGGACCCCTGTTGCTCACTTCTTGCTGGAGTACCTGGAATGTGATTCTGTGGACATAAAAAGATTTGATGACAATCTTAATAGCTAGCAAAATTTTCAAAAAAACAGTATACATTCCATTCCTTAAAATATCTCAACTTATTTCACTAAAACAGAAGCATTGACCATACATACATACATCATCTTGGTCACACTAGGGACTTATAACATTTTGGTCTAGTTATCCAATGCAGTCCCATACCTACAAAAGGGTTATGCATCTCCTATTATTGGCCAATACATGGGGAAAATGGGACTAACTTGGATATGTGATATGCTTTAGTAGGTGCAAAGTGGTTGTAATTTTGTGGCCAACGTGGTATGCTATGTGGCTGCAACTTTGTGGGCAATATGGCATGCTTTGGCAGGTGCAAGGTGGCTGCAAGGTGGTAGCAAATTTTTTGGCAATGTGGCATGCTATGTGGTTGCAATTTTGTGGGCAATGTGGCATGCTTTGGTAGGAGTAAGGTGGCTACAATTTTATGGGCAATGTGGCATGCTATGTGGCTGAAACTTTGTGGGAATGTGGCATGCTTTGGTAGGTGTAAGGTGGCTATAATTTTATGGGAAATGTTGCATACTATGTGGCTGAATTTTTGTGGTGCTGCTTGGCTGCTCCTTAGTTATTTTATATTGCCTTAATTTACTACTAATCCTAGATTAAGAATGTCTTGAATGTATTTGTATCTTCTCCCCATCCATTATGCTCCTAAGAATTTTATTTATATGATTCATGATTAACTATATGTCACCTATTTTATAAATGCCTTATTGTTACATAACTAAGTGTTTTAATTCTTTGTCATAGGTATTTTCTACTCATTCTTTGATTTATCTTACTTTATTAGAGACCAAGGATGTTACATTTCCTTCCCCCTTAAAAGAATTTTGTCCACAAAATTTAACATACCTTATTCAAATAGATATGGATAAGTCGTCTTTATTTCTTCTTCTGTCTCCCAAGTTGCTTCCTCAAAGGATATGCCCTTCCAGACCACTTTAACTAGAGGGATGTTCTTATTCCTCAATTGTTTAGTCTTAACGTCAATGATCCAATCTGGCCTTACAGTGTATGAAAGATTATCTTTTAAATGCATTGATTCGTGCTTTATGATATCTGAAGGGTCTAGGTTATACTTTTTGAGTTGGAAAACAAGAAATACAACATGAATCTGAGAAAGGTGTGCAAGTTTATAAGCTACTATCCGATCCGATCAAGAATTTAAAAAGGACCAATATATTTGTGACTGAGCTTTTTGGTTTTTAAAGACCTCCCTACACCTATGAACGAAGTTACCTCAAGGAATACATGGTCACCTATTTCAAATTCAAGGGGCCTTCTTCTTTTATCTGTATAGCTATTTTGTCTACTTTTTTTGCTAGCAATCTCTCTTTGATAAGTTCAATGTGCCTTGCGGTTTAGTCAACCAAATCAGGGCCTAGAAGACTTCTCTCCCCTAGCTCTACCCAACACAGAGTTAACCTACACTTTATTCTATATAGAGCTTCAAGGGGAGCCATCTGGATACTTGAATGATAACTATTATTATAAGAAAATTTAGCTAAAGGTAGATACACATCCCAGTTCCACTTCATTTCTAGTACACAAGCCTTTAGCATATCCTCTAAATTTTGAATTATTCTTTCAGTCTGCTTATCAGTTTGTGTATGGTAGGTCGTGCTAAACCAAGTTTGGTACTTAAGGCATCTTGCAAATATCTCCAAAATCTAGACGTAAACTTAGGGTCTCGATCATAAACAATACTAGTAGGTATCCCATGGAGTCTAACAATTTCATGAACATACACTTGTGCCAACTTGTCCAGAGAATAGGTAGGCTTAATGGCTAAGAAGTGGGTAGAGTTGGTAAGTCTATCCATGTTTACCCAAATTGCATCATAGCCAGATGATGTCCTAGGCAAACCCATGAGAAAATCCATAAATATGCTATCCCATTTCCACTCAGGAATATCTAAGGGTTGGAGCAATCCCCCAAGCTTTTGGTGTTCTACCTTGACTCTCTGACACACTAAGCACTTAGACACATAACGAGTTATGTCCATTTTCATCCCAGGCCACCAAAAACTCCTTTTTAAGTCTTGGTACATCTTAGTGGCTCCATGATGTAGGGTATACCTACTCTTATGAGCTTCAGCTAGGATATTATTTCTCAATTCCTTCACCTTAGGTACACACAGCCGCTCTCCAGAATTGATAAGCCCATCCTCATAAATGTGAAATTCTGTAGACTTGCCCTGGGATATCTGTTCTCTAATGTCCTTCAAGTATAGATCAGAAACTTGAGCATCTTTAATTCTATCCCTAAGATCATTTTGAATCCTTAATTCCCTCATAAGGAGGCTACTTGGCTGTGGAGAAATAGAGAGATTTAAATCTCTCATGCCCTCAATTAGGTCCTACTTTTTAAACATCAATGATGCCATATGGAGGGATTTCCTGCTCAAGGCATCAGCAACCATGTTTGCCTTGCCTGGATGGTAATTATGGGTGTAATCATAATCTTTTAGAAATTTCAGCCATCTTCTTTGCCTCATATTGAACTGCTTATGGTCAAAAAGGTACTTAAGACTGTTATGATCACTAAAAACTTCAAACTTGACATCATATAAATGATGTCTCCAAATCTTAAGGGCAAACACTATAGTTGCTAGTTCCAGATCATGTGTGGGGTAATTCTCCTCATGAGGCCTTAGCTACCGAGAAGCATAAGCTACTACTCTACCCTGCTACATTAAAACACACCATAAACCCTTCTTAGATGCATCGCTATATATTGTAAAGAGTTCACAAGGGTTAGGTATCCTAGCACTAGGGCAGAGGTTAGCCTAGCTTTCAATTCTTAAAAACTACTCTCACATCGACCATCCCACACAAATGGTTGGTCATTCTTGGTTAACCTAGTTAGAGGCATGGCTATCTGAGAGAATCCTTGGATAAGTCTCCTATAATATCCTACTAAGACGAGAAAGCTTCGTATTTCAGTGATCGTCTTTGGTCTTTCCTAGTTAACCACTGCTTCCACTTTACTATGGTCCACTATTATCCCTTCCTTGGAGACAACATGCCCTAGAAATCTCAACTCTGTTAGCCAAAATTCGCACTTGCTAAGTTTGGCATACAATTTCCTATCCTTTGGGGCTTGCAACACTATTCGAAGGTGATTCTCATTTTCTTCAAGGCTCTTAGAATAGATTAAGATTTGATCTATGAAAACAACAATAAACTTATCCAGGTATGGCCTAAAAACCCTATTCATATAATTTATGAAAATGGAAGGGGCATTGGTTAACCCAAAAGGTATAACTAGGAACTCTTAATGTCCGTATCGAGTTCGGAAAGTTATCTTTTGGACATCTTCAGCCGTAATTCTCAACTGATGGTAACCTGACCTCAAATCTATCTTAGAGAAGATTGATGCTTCAGCTAATTGATCCAGTAGCTCATCTATCCTAGGAAGTGGATATTTATTCTTGATGGTCACTTTGTTTAATGGCCTATAATCTATAGACAACCTAAGGCTACCATCTTTCTTTTTAACAAACAAGACTGGTACACCCCAGAGGGATACACTGGCTCTGATAAACTCATTCTCTAAGAGTTCCTCTTTCTGTTTCTTAAGCTCAACTATCTCTACAGGAGCCATCCTATCGGGAGCCTTAGATATAAGACCTACACCAGGCACTAAGTTAATGGAGAACTCTACTTCCCTATCAAAAGGGAGACTGCTAAACTCCTTAGGTAATACTTCTGGGTAATCCCTAACAATATGTATGTTTTCTATGCCCTCTTCTACTTTTGCACGCAAAGAAAAGAAGACTAGAAACCCTTGACAACCGTTCTTAAGGTGTCTCTCAACCTAGGAGGTGGATAGGTAAGAAGTTTTAGTGGAGTGTTTAGATGTAGAACCACAAACAGGTAAGGAAACAGATTTTCTAGAACAATCAAGAATTGCATTATTAACAGACAACCAATCCATTCCAAGAATAACATTAATATCGAACAAAGGAAGGCATACAAGATACAAAGTGGTACATCTATGATCAAATTGCACAATGTAATTGATACAAGCATAAGAATTTATGACACGGATCCCAATAGGGGTGGAAATAGAAAGATCATATGACAAAGTTTCCACAATCAAACCCAGATTCTTAGAACAATCATATGAAATAAAAGAATGTGTAGCACCAGAATCAAATACTGTATTTAGTTTCGGATTATTAACGTACCTCTTATCAAATTTAGAGACTGGTTATCCTCCTACTGGGAAAGAGTAAACACTCGTCCTTGATTCTATGGTCTGCCATCAAGAATTGATCCTCTCGTTGCTCGACAATCCCTAGAGTAATGGCTAGGCTTTCCATAACTGTAGTAGACATTCTAACCAACTAAACATGGTTTATCTCCATGGTTCTTCCCACATTTGTTACAGGGTTTTCCTCTTCCTTTAGAAGGCTCACTGTTTCTCAATCTTTTCTTAGCCCTGGTACTCATCAGAGTTTCTTCTGCTATTCTACATTTACTTGCCAACTTGGAAAAATCCTATATCTCTAAGGTAGCCAATCATTCTCTAATCTCAGGTTTTAAACCTCACTCAAAATTTTCCGCCTTCCATGCATCATCATGGGTATGCTTTAGGTAAGTGGAAAATTTAGAGAGCTCTTCATACTTAGCCTCATATTAGGGTACAATCATGTTTCCTTGCTTCAACTGTATGAATTTAACCTCTTTTTGATTCTTCACATTATCTGGAAAATATTTATCATAAAATTTTTCTTTAAAATTATCCCAGGTAATGGGAGTATCATTGGTCTGCCATAGTCTCTGCATACTTTTCCACCAATGCTCTGCCTCACCTTCTAACATGTAAGTGGCTAAGGAAACTTTTTGGTTTGTGCTTCACTCTAAAACCCTAAAAATTCTCTCTAGTTACATAATCTATCAATCCGCTATTATGGGGTCATACTCTCTAAGAAATAAAGGAAGGTTGGCCTCCCTAAATTGGGCTAGGATTTTATTCATTTGGCTTGGCCTATTTTCCTCTCTAGCACCCTTAGGATTGTTTCCTTATGGCACTTGTCTAAGGGCTTTTTGAACTTGTTGAAGAATTTATGCTATGGTGGCTTGGGCTGAGCTTGCCCATTGAGCCTGGCAGCTAAGGCTTCCATATTCTCAGATATTTCTTTTAGGGTCTCAGCCCGGGTTCTCTTATATGCCATTTCCTTGTGTGCACATTTATATATACTAACATTTTTCATATAATTAGTCACACGACCACAAACTAAGTTTACTCTATTTAACAACCCTAAAAAAACAGAATCAATTTAGAATATCCTAGAATTCCTCCAAACATATAGATAATTCCATGAACTATTGCTCTGATTCAAAAAATTGTAACACCTACTGACTAGCATCTTCTTTCATACATCCACATAATGGAATATTCCCCAAACATACCTTTTAGTATTACATTTTTTTTCTTATTTGTAAATTTCTAGCAATGTCTACTTAGCCCATAAATTCACCTACTCACTTATATGGTTAGTTATCTTTCTTGGACAAGCATACAAGTACTTTAGGCTATTCCAAGCATTTTCAAATTTCATTTCCTTATAGGCAACTAACTAGGCAAGATATGCATTACTTACAACAAAAAGGCTATCATGCCATAAAAAAAGGGTATAGTCCATAACTTATTTTACATCACATTATAAACTATCTAAAAGGGACTTGGCACTCAACTAAGCTATCCCACATATATTACACAACCAAAGAAAATACAATCCATATCCATATACTTATAAGTCGACCTTAGGATCCCTGTTGCTCACTTCTTGTTGGAGTACCTGGAATGTGATTATGTGGACATAAAAAGATGAGATGACAATCTCAATAGCTAGCAAAACTTTCAAAAAAATAGTATGCATTCCATTCCTTAAAAAATCTTAATTTATTTCACTGAAATATAAGGACTGACCATACATACATACATCAGCTTGGTCACACTAGGGACCCATAACATTTTGGTATACTTACCCAATGTAGTCCCATACTTATAAAAGGGTTATGCATATTCTATTATTGGCCAATACATGTGGAAAATGGGGCTTACTTGGCACATTCTGGGCACCCTTTAATTTCTGAGAATGCATACATAACATATCTTTAAACCATCATTCATCATAGCATAAAAGTCAGGCAACCAGTGAAATTGATAAATTCAAGTTCTTAAACATAAAGAGTGTTTTAAGGAAAAGCTAGCTACCTCAATTCCTACGCAATCACTTCCTTTCCAAGGCAGCCAATGTTACAACCAGCTACTCAAACTAAAACATATAAGAGTTTTTGGATAATGCATGCATATTAGCACCTAAAATCATAAGTCTCTAGTTTAAGAGCTTCTTCTCCCCAAAACAAAACTATGGCTATGATCGCGTGAGTTTTTGTGTTTATTCTACTAATTACCGCAAGCGCACGGCGTAGCTGTAGCTAGTCCGACAATTACAAGTCGTATCCCACAGAGAACAATGTCAATTACTAGAATTTCACAAAAGATGCTATATAAATCGATGCAATTTGATGAGAAAGTGTCACAATTAAATAGATGAAAATAACCAATTAAGCAAAGCCTAGGGTTAGGGTTCACCACACTTATGATGCTCAACAACAAGGATGTACCTCTAATTGCAATTATCTAGGTGATTGGGGATGGTTTAACCTTAATTAATTAGCAATCTCTTTCAAGCATTACCAATCATACCAAGGTTGATCCAATTGCCTACTTTCGTGGTTTTTAGTTCAACCTATGTCCATTAAGCTTTATGCTAACCAGGGAATACAATTAATTGGTTTTTTCGTGCCTACTAATTGATTCAATCCTAGAGAATCTTAAAATACTTTTGTGATTAAGATATCCCTAATTAACCATTAAGTTTAGGTTTTAATCTTCACCTTCCAGTTCATAAATTAAATACCTAAGACATGATAGATTAGTGATCAGGCATTCTACCAACTCATTCATGCATATAATAGTTAATCCTAATCAATCTAGAAGTGATCACAATTAGGGTTCGAACATTCAATTCATCAACCTAGTATCATCATATCACAAGTGGGTTTACCAAAACCCTAGATCAAATTTACTCACACATCATGTAAACAGAAATCAAATTCATATTCATTAAGTAAACCATGATAGTTCAATACAATCCAAAGAGAATGAGTCGAGATAGAATTAGAGAATTCAAGTAGAAAGATATAACCTGGTCTTCGGAAAAGTAAGATGAAAATACAACCTTCCAATGTAGTAAATCCTACTCTAGAACATAAAATCAACAATGATTCAAGTAAAAATCTAACCTAGGAGTGTTTTCTTAGCCTAAAAACTGAGTCTAAAGTGTCTCTCTGAGTCTGAATGTATGCCTCTGCGTTTTCCCTCGCCTATGTATCAAGTTGGTAGCCAAAAATCCTAAAAATCATGTGCAGTACGAACCCAAAGCACGTCCATGTTCCAGGACACGGCCCGTGCTTTGGGATGGTTTCTGGAGGTTCTCTGCATCATCTGCCCAGAGCACAGCTTGGCCGTGCTTCATACCACCAAGCACGGCCTAGCCGTGTTGGGGGCTAGCGTGCTACTTTCTTGCCAATTTTTGGTGTGTTGCCTCCTTGTTTCCTCCTTAGCATATCCCAAGTATTTTTGGCTCTTCCCATGATTGTTTTCTCTTGCTTATTGGCCTCTTTTGTTTTCCTACAAACACAAAACAAACCACAACAGTATCCAGAACAAAGTATAACCAAAAGCAGAGAAATAACCACAAGTTACTATGAATTAGGGGATAAAATATAGCTATTAAGTACTCAAAATTCCCCTTTATCAAACTCCCCCATGCTTAAACCTTTGCTTGTCCTCAAGCAAATAACATATCATATTAGAAGGAAGGGAGAAAATGCATCCAAGTTCCATAGAATAGAAAAATGCAATACAAGTAATTGTTCACTCAATCAGTGTGCAAACAATAGATATATGAATAGACATTTACACGATAGTCTTTATTCTTCTAAAATTAAACCCAAATTCTTTTATTATATATTTGCTTCTATTGTTACCATTGAATGTATGCATCAAATTGATTTTCAAACACTTAAGTAGGACACCTCATCCTTTAGATCTCCCTATGTTGCCTTACCCTTATTTATATTTTTATTACTTGATTTCTTTTATTTCATTCTCATTTTTTAATAGAAAAATGTAGTGAGTGCATTTTATGCTCCATCTCACTAGGGTAAAGGCATCTAGGTACTCATACTAAGGCCTTTTTGGTGCCTTGATGGGGGTACTCAGAGTCAAACCTTTTTGGGTGTTATATTCCCTCATTTTTCACCTCTCCCAACCTTCAAACTATCATAGTTGTTAAAATCAAAAATAGCATACAATTCACAGTACAATAGAGAGATATTTTTTCAAAAAATTAGAGGTTTAATCTTAGAAGGGAGAGACTAAAATTTAAACTACCTATTTCATATCCTATTGTGCATCACATGTTCATGAGCTAAATTAGCCTATACTACACCAATCTATCATGGAAACAACAACTATGTGATTATGTAACAAGACAAAAGGAATGTGATATGTACAATATATACTTGCAAAGAACAACTAAATCAGCAAATAAAAGTAGCCAGTGCAGATCATAAACTCAGCTAGTAAAAATCAAATACGAAAGTCTACTCCCCTATGCTTAAACTAGGCAGTGTCCTCAATGTCAGGAATAACAGAAAATATAGGCAAAAGGGAGAAGGAACTTAAGTGCTCACTAGTCGTCCAGTGGTGGTGGAGGGGGTGCTGACCCAGGTGCCAGGTATACCAAGACTGCATCATACCCTGCATGCTTTGGATGGAGTCTTACATGGCATGCAGGGTGGCTCTCTGAGATAGTTGCTCGGCCTCAATACGCTGGAGCCTGGAAGAGATGGAGTCCTGGTCCTTCGGTAGAGCAGATGAGGTACCTGCACGGTCAGTGAACTGGGAATGGGGTGGTGGTGGAAGAGCCAAAAGTGGCTCATGGTGGAATGCATCCTCCTCTGGTATAATGTTAGCATCCTCTCTATCCTCATCTAATAGATATATCTAGTTCTGCCTATTGGTAACTGCAATCCTAGTAGGGTTAGGGAGGCAGAAGAGTGTATGTCCTCGGAGATACAACCAGTTTTCAGCATTTTGCTTGACAACGAGTTTCATATGCAAGCAAGATTCTAAATTAATCCTGTTGCTGCCAACTACTGGTTGCATCCCTTGGAGATTGGCCTCAAATCCTAGCCCTCTAGCGATGGCAGTAACCAGGCCCCCTATGACTACTTTTCCATTCATTGCACCACCTACCCTGGCCATTTGGTTAGCCATGAAGGCTCCTATATCCACCTTTATACAATTAACCATAGTATAAAGAAAGTAAAGCTCTCTTTGATTTGCAACCCTATCACTCTCAGCCCGATCGAAAATAGTATGGGCCATAAGACACTGTAAATATCGGAAGGTAGGGTTGCAAATGAAAGATGCTTTGGAACTTGATGCACTATACTGCCCCTCAATAGCAATTGAGTTCCAAAAAATGTTGGCAAGAAAATTGAAGGGTACTGATCTAGTTCCCCCTGGAGGGAGGCTAAACAGTGCATTAAATTCAGCTAAAGTTAAGTTAAAAGTACGGTTAAATAGTCTAAAATTAACGCAGCCCTCACTGACGTCGGGGCCCCGAAAGAAGACTACATTAATGGAGCTAAGAAACTCTAAGATGGGTCTAGGGTAGGCTGGGTATCATAGTGAGATGAATGTGGTCCACTTAATCTGATCAACTAAGTATTGTACGTCATTTAAAAGACTAAACATGTCCAAACAATCCTCATCCATGTACCAGGTACTCAGCATTCCCCATCTAATTAGAGTATCGTATCGGGTCCGTTGACTATCATCAACGAACACCATACCATACTCATTAATCTGATGAGGAAGTTGGGGTGGTTGTTGATTTCGTCCTCTACGGGTTTCGTGGGATTGGGTGGATGATTGGCCTGTTTGGGCTCTTTTGGGACCCATAGATTGCAAAACAAATCAGAATGCAGGGTATTCAACTTAAGAATATGAGAGTAGACCAATGATAAAGGGGAATTTTGAGTATTAATGGCTATATTTTATCCTCTAATTCATAGTAACTTGTGATTATTTCTGTGCTTTTGGTCATACTTTGTTCTAGGTACTGTTGTGGTTTTTTTTATGATTGTCGGAGAGCAAAAGAAGCCAAGAAGCATGGAAAAGAAATCATGGAAAGAGCCAAAAAGACTTGGAACATGCTAAGGAGGAAGCAAGGAGGCTACACATCAAAAATCAAGAAGAAAGGAGCATGGCAGCATGTAGCACGGCCAGGCCGTGCTTGGTGGCTTGCAACACGGCCTGGCCGTGCTCTGAGCAAGAGATGCAGGATTTCCCCAGATTCCAGCCTAAAGCACGGCCAGGCCGTGTCTTGGAACACGACCGTGCTTCAGGATCTGGACAGAACGTTAAAATTAGGGTTTTTGGCCGCCAAAAAAGGGAGAAGCTTGGGGGATGCACAGTTGAGGCAAGCTAGACCGTAGAAAACACTAGTGAAACACCTTTTAGGTTTAGGAAACACATTTAAACTAGGTTTTTACATAGATTATTGATGATTTTGATGTTCTAGAGTAAATTTTACGAATTTAAGGTTGTAATTCATCTGAATTTATCTGCACACCAGGTTCTATCTTTCTATTTTCAATTGTCTTCTTCTACTTCTACTCATTATCTTTCAATTGTACTGAAGTACTATGATTTACTCAATGAAGATGAATTTGATTCTTGTTTTGATGATGTGTGAGTAAATTCAATCTAGGGTTTCGGTGAACTTAATTGTGATACAATGATACTGTGCTTATGACCTGAATTGCGAAACCCTAATTGTAATTGGTACTAGATTAATTTGGATTGACTATTCTATGCATGAATTAGTTGATAGAATGCCTGATCACCAGTCTATCACATCTTAGGTATTTAATCGATGAACTGAAAGGTGAAGATTAAAACTGGAACCCAATAGTTAATTAGGGATATCTTAATCACGAAAGTAGTTTGAGATACTCTAGGATTGAATCAATTAATGGGAATGAGAAAACCGATTAGTTGCATTCTATGGTTGGCATAAAGCTTAATGGACCTAGGTTAAGCTAAGAATCACGAAAGTAGGTAATTTGATTAACCTAGGTACGATTGGTAATGCTTGAAAGAGATTTCTAATTAATTGAGGCAAAACCATCCCCAATAATCTAGACAATTGCAATTAGAGGTAATTATTAGTTGTTTAGTATCACAAGTGTGGTGAACCCTAACCCTAGGCTTTGCTTAATTGGATATTTGCATCTATTTAATTGTGACACTCTCTAATCGAATTGTATCGATTTGGACAGCACTTTTTTGTGAAATTCTAGTAATTAGCATTGTTCTCTGTGGGACACGACCTGCACTTGCCGGACTAGCTATAGCTATGCCGTGCGCTTGCAGTAATTAGTAAAACATACACACAACAAGTTTTTGGCGCCGTTGCCGAGGAACAAAGTCAATATTAGATATTTTAGAAAATAACTAGACTAAATCATTTTTTTTCTTTTCTTTTCTATTTTTCTACATAATTTTCCTTTGCTGATTTTTGCTTCTTTTCTTCCTTTATAGGTGTGTTTCTCTTTTATGTGAAGAAAACGTGAGATAATTGCTGAATTTGACCCAGAAATTCAACGCACTCTACGAAGGATAAGATGAAGACTGCATCAAGAGAATTTTGCAGCTACTATGGGGGAAAGAGATAACCGGTCATTGAAGGACTTTACTGCCCCAGACACTTATAGCCTAAACCCCAACATATTCAGGCCAGTGGTAGAAGCTAATAACTTTGAGCTTAAGCCATCTCTCTTGCAGATTGTTCAGCATAACTAGTTTGGAGGGTCACCTACTGAAGACCCTAATCTCCACCTCTCTGTGTTTTTAGAGTACTGTGACACCCTGAAATTGAATGGGGTCTCCTAAGATGCTATCAGGTTGAGATTATTCCCTTTCTCATTGAGGGATAAGGCACGTGCATGGTTGCACTCTCTTCCATTGGGGTCCATTACTACTTGGCAACAGCTCAAGCTTTCCTAGCCCAGTATTTCCCACCGAGCAAGACGGCCCACTTGAGGAATCAGATCACTACTTTTGCTCAGAAGGATGGGGAATCTTTATATGAGGCTTGGGAGAGATTCAAAGAGCTCCTCAGGGTATGACCACATCATGGGCTGGAGAAATGGTTTATAGTCCATACATTCTACAATGAACTAATTTACAGCACCCGTATGTCAATGGATGTTGTAGCTAAAGGAGCACTGATGAACAAGACAGTAGATGAGGCCTATGAATTAATTAAAGACATGGCTCAGAACCACTACTCCTGGTCTAGTGAGAGACAACCCAGAAAACCAGCAGGTATGTATGAAGTAGATGCATTCAATCATCTAACTTCTAAAGTTGATGTTTTATTTTAGAAGCTGGATAAACTAAGCATTAATGCTGTTGGTTCTCCTTCTTCGTCTGCATCCTGTGAGATATGTGGAGGTGTTGGCCATGCAGCCAATGAGTGTCAGCTTGGAAGTTCTACAGTTCAAGATTGTGAGCAAGTGCATTTTGTGAACAATCAAAGGAATAACCCATACAACAATACTTACAATCCAGGCTGGAGAAATCACCTTAACCTTTCATATAAGCCGAACGTTGGTCAGTAGCCCCAGAATAACTTCAGGCAACCTCCAGGCTTTTAGAATACAAGGCCATTCAACCCTCCTCCTCCTCAACCAAAATCAAATCTGGAGGCTCTAATGGAGAATTTCATCTCCACACAGAGTAAGCAGAATGAGGAATTTAAAGCTTAGAATCACAATATAAATGAAGCCCTTAAGGACTTGGCTTCGAAAGTTGATTCACTTGCTACGCATAACAAGATTCTAGAGACCTAAATAACATAGCAAGCGAGCTCTTCAACCAGAAATTTTTGTAAGTTCCCTGGTCAGCCTGAGAATCCTAGAGAACACTGTAAAGCTATCACTTTGAGAAGTGGTAAGCAATTGGATGAACCAGTGAGAAATGAGGAAGATAAGGAAGATTAGAAAAGGGATGTGCCTGAGCCAGTAAATGAAGAAGAAGAGCCAATTAGTGGAAGGAAGGAAGTAAATGAGCCTAATTATGTGGCTCCTAAACCATACCAGCCACCAGTTCCCTTCCCTCAGAGACTAGCTAAAGCCAAGTTAGAAAAACAGTATGGAAAATTTCTGGATATGGTGAAAAAGCTGCACATCAATATTCCATTCTTGGAGGCTGTCTCTCAGATGCCTTCATATGCCAAATTTTTGAAGGAGATCCTCTCTAATAAGAGGAAGATTAAGGAGTATGCCACTATGGCATTAACTGAAGAATGCAATGCCTTTATTCAGAACAAACTGCCTCTTAAACTCAAGGACCCTGAGAGCTTCTCTATACCTTGTTCTATTAGAGATGTGTAGATCACTAAAGCTTTATGTGATCTCAGAGAAAGTGTAAGTCTTATGCCATTGTCCATTTGCAAGAAGCTCCAGATGGGAGATCTGAAGCCTACCACTATTTCTCTCCAGTTAGCGGACCGATCCGTCACTCACCCGGTAGGTATATTAGAGGATGTTCCTCTAAAGGTAGGTAAGTTTTTCATTCCCATTAACTTTGTTGTATTAGAGATAGAGGAAGATAGTCAAATCCCCATCATTCTGGGAAGGCCTTTCCTAGCCACTACAGGTGCTATTATAAACGTTAAAGATGGAAAGCTTTCCTTGAATGTAGGGGATGAAAAGATTGAGTTTAATCTTAATGATGCAATGAAATGTCCATCCTTAGGTGATACTTGTTGCATGGTTGATGTAATTGAACAAAATATTGTTGATAATGCAATGAGTTTATGCCCTACTGATCCACTTAAACTTTGCCTTTTGGATAGTTCTGTCTCTTATACTGAACAGGTATAAGCTGATGCATATACTAGATTGCTTGATGAGTGTCTCGTGCTCACCTTAGAAGTGAAATCTGAAAAGCTGGTGCTGGACTATAATCAAAAATTAGCAAAGGTTGAGGAAGGCAAAGAACCTAAGGTAGAACTAAAACCTCTTCCCTTTAATCTCAGGTATGAATTTCTGGACCCTAACTCTTCTTATCCAGTAATATTAAATGTTGATCTGAATGCTGAAGAAATTGGTAAGTTGCTTGATGTACTTAGGAAATTTAAGAAAGTGATTAGGTATAATATAGATGATATAAAAGGGATCAGTCCATCTGTTTGTATGCATCGTATTATAGTTGACAATAATCATAAACCTTCCAGGGAACACCAGAGGAGACTCAACCCGAACATGAAAGAAGTATTCAAGAAGGAAGTACTTAAATTGCTTGACGCAGGTATTATCTATCCTATCTCAGATAGTAAATAGGTAAGTCTAGTCCATGTGGTTCCTAAAAATGGAGGTACGAATGTTGTTAGAAATGATAATGATGAATTGATTCCTACTAGACCTGTTACGGGTTAGCGTATGTGTATTGACTATAGAAAATTGAATAAGGCCAACCGTAAGGATCACTTCCCTTTGCCTTTTATTGATCAGTTGTTGGAAAGATTGGCTAAACATTCACACTTCTATTATCTGGATGGATACTCAGGATTCTTTCAGATCCCTATCCATCCAGACGACCAAGAGAAGACCACGTTCACATGTCGTTATGGCACCTTTCCATATAGAAGGATGCCATTCAGATTGTGTAACGCACCAGCCACTTTCCAGAGATGCATGATGGCTATTTTCTTTAATTTTATTGAGGAAATAATGGAAGTATTTATGGATGACTTTTCTGTCTATGGTACCTCATTTGATGATTGCTTGAATAATTTGACACAGGTATTTAAGAGATGTGAGGAAGTCAACCTGGTACTGAATTGGGAAAAATGCCACTTTATGGTAAGGGAAAGAATAGTTCTTAGACATTTGGTATCTAAAAGGGGAATAGAGGTGGATAGATCGAAGATAGAAGCAATTCAGACTATGCCACCACCATCTAACATTAAGGAAGTGAGGAGTTTTCTTGGGCATGCGGGTTTCTACAGGACTTCTCAAAAATCTCTAAACCTTTAACCAATTTGCTCGTTAAAGATGTCCCATTTATATTTGATAATGACGGCTTGCATGCTTTTTGTAGGTTGAAGGAGGCGCTTATATCTGCACCTATCATCCAACCTCCTGATTGGAGCCTTCCCTTCAAAATCATGTGCGATGCAAATGACTATGTCGTAGGAGCTATACATGGGCAAAGGAGGGATAAAAAGCCTTATGTCATCTACTATGCTAGTAAGACCCTGGATGAAACTCAAGTCAACTATTCCACCACTGAAAAGGAGCTCTTGGTAGTAGTGTTCGCAATTGATAAATTCCGACAATATCTGCTAGGATCTGAAGTCATAGTGTTCACGGATCCTGCTGCTATCTGGTACTTGCTAAGTAAGAAGGATGCCAAGCCAAGACTGATTAGATGGATCCCCTTACTACAGGAGTTTGACATTGTGATCCGGGATAAGAAAGGAACAGAGAATGTGGTTGTAGACCACCTTTCAAGACTTAGGCACGATATAATGAGAGATGACAAATATGAATTGCCTATAGACGATTCCTTTCCCGATGACCAACTCCTGATGGTTACTTATGCCGATACTCCTTGGTATGCAGACTTCGTGAACTATCTAGCATGTAGAATACTACCTGAGGGGTTGAGCTACCATCAGAGAAAGAAATTTTTCTCTGATATTAAGTCATATTATTGGGATGATCCATGCCTATACAAATGGTGTGCAGATGGCATCTTTCGAAGCTGTATTCCAGAGGAAGAAGTTTATAGCGTTATATTCCATTGCCATAGTTCACCTTGTGGAGGTCATACCAGCATTTCTAAGATTGCGGCTAAAATTCTCCAAGCTGGTTTTTATTAACCTACGCTTTTCAAAGATGTGCACACTTTTGTAAAAGCATGTGACCGGTGTCAAAGAGTTGGCAATATATCCAGAAGGAATGAGATGCCCCTGAACAATATTTTAGAAGTGGAGATATTTGACATTTGGGGCATTGACTTTATGGGTCCTTTTCGTTCTTCATGTGGAAACAAGTACATTCTAGTGGCTGTGGACTATGTGTCTAAGTGGGTAGAAGCAGTGGCATCCCCTACCAATGATGCTAGAGTGGTTGCCAAGCTCTTCAAGAGGGTGATTTTCCCAAGATTTAAAGTGCCCCGAGCTGTGATAAGTGATGGAGGTTCCCACTTCACCGAGCAACAGTTCCAAAATCTTTTGAAGAAATATGGAGTCACTCATAAAATGGCTCTAGCCTACCATCCTCAGACAAGTGGGCAAGTAGAAATATCAAATAGGGAAATCAAGGTAATATTGGAGAAGATCGTTTCGAAGGCAAGAAAAGATTGGTCTCTCAAACTCGATGATGCATTATGGGCTTACAGAACTGCCTATAAAACACCGATAGGGAGCACACCTTTTCAGTTGATATATGGGAAACCCTGTCACTTGCTGGTAGAGCTTGAGCATAAGGCATATTGGGCAGTCAAAACAATTAATTTTGACTTATTAGCTGCTGGAAAGAGGAGATGCCTACAATTGAATGAATTAAATGAACTGAGGCTTGATGCTTATGACAATGCCAAGTTATATAGAGAAAGAACAAAAAAATGGCAAGATAAGCACATCCTTAAGTGCCATTTTCAAGTAAGAGATTGGGTCTTGCTATTCAATTCAAGGCTGAGACTCTTTCCTGGGAAGCTCCGCTCTCGTTGGTTTGGTCCATTCCAAGTAACTCAAGTTTTTCCGAATAGAGCAGTGGAGGTGTCGAGTGAATCCACCGGATCCTTTAAGGTCAACGGGCAATGCCTCAAGCATTTTGTGACAGGATAACCGATTGAAAAGAGAGCCAACCAAGCTCTCTTAGAGCCCCCCTCAATCCATTAATAAGCAAAGGAGTCCAGCTAATGACTTTAAACAAGCGCTTTGTGGGAAGCAACCTACATTTTGATTTTTATAAATTTCCTTTTGTTTCAATTCTTGCTTTAAGTTTTGGTTTCCATTTTAAATTTAGTTAATTTCTTAAGTTAAAGTTTATTGAATATTTACCTTTGATTTCCAGGTCCATTACTATGTTTCCAAGGCAGTCTAAAAGGGTTAGAAGCAAAGGCGCTTAAAGAGAGTCAAAAGAAGAAGTAAAATATGAAGAATTAAGGGATTCCAGCTAGCAACACGGGCTACCCGTGTCCCCCACCACGGCCATACTGCAAACACAGGCCAAACCATGAAAATTGAGGTAAGTAACAGGATTGACTTAGAATCCTGCTTGCATATGAAACTTGTTGTTAAGCAAAATACTGAATACTAGTTGTATCTCAGAGGGCAAAAATTATTCAGCCTCCCTAAATGTTCTAGGACTACAGTCACAAACAGGGCCAATTAGATCTACCTCTTAGAGGAGGATCGAGATGATGATGAGAATCCACCTGAAGGGGATGAATATCCCCGTGAGCCACTTTTGGCTCTTCCACCCCCACCACCTCCCATTTTACTGACCGTACAGGTACTTCCTCTGCTCCACCAGAGGATCATGCATCCATCTCTTCTAGGCTCAGCCGTATGGAAGCAGAACAACTTTCTCAGCGAGCCATCCTGCATGCCATAGAGGCAGAGCAACATTCTCAAAGAACAACCCTCCATGCCATGCAAGACTCTATCCAAAGCATGCAGGGTATGATGCAGGCTTGGTATACCTGGCACCTAGGACAACACCCCCCTCCTCCACCACCACATGACCAGTGAGTACGTAAGTTCTTTCTCCCCTTTGCATATCTTTTCTGATATCTATGACATTGAGGACACTGTCTAATTTAAGCATGGGGGAGTGTACTTTCGTATTTGATTTCTAGTGCATGAGTTTATGATATGCATTGGCCATGTTTATTTGTTGATTTAGCTTCTCTTTGCATGTATATATTGTACATATTACATTCCTTTCGACTTGCTGCATCATCACATAGTTGCTAATTCCAAGATAGACTGGTGTAGTATAGGCTGATTTTAGCTCATGAACATGTGATGCACAATAGGATATGAAATTGGTAGTTATAATTCTAGTCTCTCTCTTCTAGCATTAAACCTTTAATTTTTTGAAAATTATCTCTCTATTGTGCTGTAAATTGTATGCTTAGGCTGATTTTCACACTATGAGAGTGTGAAGGTAGGGAGAGGTGAAAAATGAGGGTATGTAAAACCCAAAAAGTTTTCACTCTGAGTACCTCCTTCAAGGCACCAAAAAGGCCTTAGTATGAGTACCTAGATGCTTTTACCCTAGTGAGATGGAGCATAAAATGTACTCACAGTATATTTTTTTAAAAAAAGAGAGAAGATGAGAAATAAAAGAAATGGGTTAAGAAAAATAGAAATAAGGGTAAAGTGACATAGGGAGATCTAAAGGATGAGGTGGCCTACTTGAGTGTTTGAAAATCAGTCTGGTGCATACAACCAATGGTAACAATAGAAAAAGATATATAGTAGAAGAATTTCTAGTTTGGTCTTAGAAGAATAGAGATTATTTGATAACTGTTTATTCATATATCTATTGTGTGCACATTGATTGAGTGAAAAATTACTTATATTACGTTTTTCTATCCTCTGGAATTTGATTGCATCTTTCCCACTTCCTTCCTGATATGATATGTTATTTGCTTGAGGACAAGCAAAGGTTTAAGCATGTGGGAGTTGATAAAGGGGAATTTTAAGTATTAATGACTATATTTTATCCTCTAATTCATAGTAACTTGTGATTATTTCTGTGCTTTTAGTCATACTTTGTTTTAGGTACTGCTGTGGTTTGTTTTATGGTTGTAGGAGAGCAAAAGAAGCCAAGAAGCATGGAAAAGCAATCATGGAAAGAGCTAAAAAGACTTGGAACATGCTAAGGAGGAAGCAAGGAGGCTACATATCAAAAATCATGAAGAAAGGAGCATGACAGCATGCAGCACGGCCAGGCAACGCTTGGTGGCCTGCAACACGGCCTGGCCGTGCTCTGAGTAAGAGATGCAAGATTTCCCTATATTCCAGCCCGAAGCACGGCTAGGCCGTGTCTTGGAACACTGCCGTGCTTCGTGTAACAGCTCCATTTATGTAACAATTTTTTTATTTTTATTTAACATCATGAAGTTATTACCTCATCTTAACTCACAATAACATTTATTTAATTATACAATACTAAGTTTACACTCACATCATTAATACAAACATTTGTACAAGACATACATGTACATATACATGTACATATAAGCCCTAATCATCCACATAGACTATTTTTGGGGCCACTGGTGCGGGTGGCGGCACCTCCACCGGAATCTCAGTCACTTCAACAACTGATATGTCCGCAATAATAGGTATTTGCCCAAGATAGGGCACCTCGATCATACGTACGGCAATAACAAGTCTCATTGAAAACAACTGTATAGCTAATTTTCTGAACATGATATGGAAATATAGTGAGAATTAAATCCCAGTATGTTCAACAATAATTCATCATCAATATAGTTCATCACGTCATGTTCAGCTGTATAAACTACAGAAAATATCTTTAGGTCACATGAATGTACTTTATCATGCACATGAAAATTGTACAGTTATGGCATGTATGGCATGAATAACTATTTTTCGAATTTCATATGATGGCTATCAACTTATTCTTCCTTCCAGCTACCCCGGTCAGGGTGAGTATTCTCTACTTTTCGGTACAGGCTTATCTCGCTCCGTCCGACATGGCACACTTTCTCTTTCTTTTCTCATGAACATAATCATAACCGTTGGTAGGGCGTCCCCTACTGGTGCACCACACGGATTGCCATGTGACCGTGCTCATTTCTTTTCTTTTCATATTAATAGCCAAAAATATCATTCCAATAACAAGTATGTTCTTTATATTCTCATGCCATAATTTATCAAAACAAAATCATTCTCAAAATTCATTGGTAAACTAAAATTATGCCATGAATATAATCATTTTCTAATTTTTACTTTATAAAATATGTCCATGTCAAAATTCTACACTAATACCTCGATAACTGGATAGTAATTGTAGTTCGTAAACAACGCACCAGGAAAGTTCCCAGGAAAGAGAGGTGGATCACTAATGGACACGCTTAAGTACCAAGTCTTCCCTTGCCTGAGCTTTCCTTAGACATGCACTTTTCACAAATCACAATTTTTTTTCCAGTAACTAGAATAATTCTTTTTTGATGTGGTAATACTGCAACCACGGTGCATACTAAGATTTTTCAAATAAAACCGGCACTTTCAAAACTTCTTGGAAATTTTATATGAGTACTAGGGTAAATTCCATGTTAAAAATTACACACTTAAAATGGTAGTAAGTTCATGCAATGGCAATAGTTAGGGCATACACTAGGCATTTATTATTTTCATTTATAAAATTCCTCTTATTTCTTGAATATTATTTTCATCTTTTCATTTTCTTTATGTCTAGGCATTTAGTCATTTTATTTTTACTTATATCATTTCCAACACATGTTCTTACAAATTTTATAGAGCATTTTTCCTCAAATTGATTTCTACTATTACCCTATAGTTTAAAAAATTCATCTAGGGTAGAAAAAATATTGAAAATAGGTTTTACTAACTTTTAACACAGCATTTGCTTACAAATCAGAGCATAACTCTCTCATTTTAACTCCGATTAAGATGATCATAGTGTCTATGAAAAGCTAAGACAATTATCTAAAACTATTATGTTAACCATATAAAAAAAATAGTAAGATATCATAGTGTTATTACTCCTTAAAATTTAGTATTATTTCTTCTCGTGTAGGTTCTGACCTTTACTGACTAATTAGACCATATCTCTCAAATTTGAACTCCAAATTGAGTTATTCCAGTTGGTAAAAATCCATGAGCCATATATCAATAATTGTTATGTTGGTGCACTATTTTAATTCCCTACAGAATATTCCCAGAAATTCAAAAACTAAAGCTTTAATAACATACTCTTCCCTGAATAAACATTTTCTTACCTCTGCGTACTAATCGGATCATATCTACCTCATATGAACTCCAAATTGTATAATTCCAGTGCGTAAATTTCCATGAGACATAGATCTATAACTTTCATGTTAACCATTTATTTCAATTCCTTACCCATTTTTCCTAGAATCTTAACAACAGAAGCGAAAAGTTTTACCGCCCATAGCCATACCTATGCAGAACTATCTAAACCAGCCTAAGTATTCAAACATACATCACATGCATGATCAATATGTAACATGATGAAGCAACATTCATGACCAATAATCAAAGTGCTAAGATCAAAATCCCATATAAATATTACAAATTTCAAAACTTTTCTTCAAAAAGAAATATTGTTAAACTTACCTAAAAATCTCCCTAACTCACTTAGTGAATTGGTTTTCTTGTTTGCTCTTGAAAGAAGTAGCAAGACTCCTCCCTTCTCTTAGCTTTTCTAGCAGCTTAGGTAAGAGAAGGAGGGTGAGTTTTTGATCCTCAAAGATAAAGAAGAAAAAATGGATTCAAGTGGGGATTAAGGTAACTTACCTTGAGTATTTAGCCTTCTAAACTTCTCCTTCTTTTTCCTTCCTTTCTTCTCCTCTCTTTCTCTCCTTTCCTCACTCTACCTTGCTTCTATTTCTCTCTCGTCCTAACTTGGACAAAATTAAGATGTTATGGGGTGGGTTTTGCTTATATAGACCACCAAATAATTCACCTTTCATGATCATGGATCTACCTTATCACAATTAAGATACATTTTGTTGAATTTTTGGAAAACAAACAACTTATGTTCTTGTCTTCCTCTTCCTTAGTCAAGATATGCATAGGAAAAGGAGATTTGCAATTTGAAATTTATGATGATATGTTTTTAAGATAAGGGACAAGGTCCCTTTGATTTAGGGATTCATTTCCATTTTCTTTTGTCTTAAATAAGTATCGTAGGTTTGCCTTTTTTGGTGGCAAATTTCTAGCCCTTGAATTTCCATTATTTGGTTGATATTTTTTGTGTGGGATAGGAATGTTTTGTCCTAATGCCAAGTATTATCATACCACTTGCTAAAATTATGAGTGTAGGATATAGATGTTTTTGTCCTAAAGCCTTGTATTATCATGCCACTTGGCAAAATTATGAATGTAGAATCATACCACTTACTAAATTTTTGTCTTAATGCCATGTAACCTAATCTTTATTTTTATTACATTATTATATCATCACCTAATTTATTTTATTTTATTTTTTCTCTTGGGTTTGGGCTTATTCCTACCCATTTTCTTTACTTTGAATAAAATTTTACCTTTCTTGGAGGGCTTGAACACATTTTCATAATTTTTTGGGCTATTGGTCCAATTTCTATATCCTAATCCAAGTCTATGTTTTATTTCTTGTTTAGGTTATCCAATGGGCTTGCTAGAAACTTATGTGAAGTGGAAAAATTCTATATGAAGTGTCTATAGGTAAAAGCCCAATGTATGGGTGAAGATGTTAAACTTAATAATTCTAGTTCTTGAATTAGGAAAAATTACCCTAATCCAATGTTCTTGAAATTTTAAGAACTTTACTTGTTTCTAAAAATTTATCTTCCTTATCCAAGAATTTTACATCTCTTTAATATGTTATGTCTAATTTTTTTTCCTATTAGGCTTTTCCTCTTTATTTGTTTTCTTAATGTTAGAAACATTTTCTATGCAAATACATAAGGTGAAGAATTTCTAAGGATTATATTTTCCTTAGATATCTAAAATATTGTCTAATAACTTTTATTTCGTTAATGTACTTTTAACGAAATTAGGGATGTTACACTTCGGGGTCCGGACAGAACGTTAAAATTAAGGTTTTTGGCTGCCAGAAAAGGGAGAAGCTTGGGGGATGCGCAGTTGAGGCAAGCTAGACCGTAGAAAACACTGAAGAAACACCTTTTAGGTTTAGGAAACACATTTAGACTAGGTTTTTACATAGATTATTGATGATTTTGATGTTCTAGAGTAGATTTTACAGCATTCAAGGTTGTAATTCATCTTAATTTATCTACACACCATGTTCTATCTTTCTATTTTCAGTTTTCTTCTTCTACTTCTACTCATTCTCTTTTAATTGTACTAAACTACTATGATTTACTCAATGAAGATGAATTTGATTCTTGTTTTGATGATGTGTGAGTAAATTCAATCTAGAGTTTTAGTGAACTCAATTGTCATACAATGATACTGTGCTTATGACCTGAATTGCGAAACCCTAATTGTAATTGGTACTAGATTAATTTAGATTTACTATTATATGCATGAATTAGTTGATAGAATGCCTGATCACCAATCTATCACGTCTTAGGTATTTAATCGATGAACTGAAAGGTGAAGAATAAAGTTGGAACCCAACAGTTAATTAGGGATATCTTAATCACGAAAGTAGTTTAAGATACTCTAGGATTGAATCAATTAATGGGAACGAGAAAACCGATTAGTTGCATTCTATGGTTGGCATAAAGGTTAATGGACCTAGGTTAAGCTAAGAACCACGAATGTAGGTAATTTGATTAACCTAGGTACGATTGGTAATGCTTGAAATAGATTTCTAAGTAATTGAGGCAAAACCATCCCCAATAATCTAGACAATTGCAACTAGAGGTAATTATCAGTTGTTGAGTATCACAAGTGTGGTGAACGCTAACCCTAGGCTTTTCTTAATTGGATATTTGCATCTATTTAATTGTGACACTCTCTGATTAAATTATATCGATTTGGATAGCACTTTTTTGTGAAAGTCTAGTAATTGGCATTGTTCTCTGTGGGACACGACCTGTACTTGTTGGACTAACTACAGGTACGCCGTGCACTTGTGGTAATTAGTAAAACATACACACAACAACCAACCTAGGCAATGTCAAGTTCAATGCAAACCAATGCAGAAAAATTTAGCCACCGAACTAGAAATATTGTTGAATGCAGAGTTTAGTTCGTTAAGCACACAAGTATCCAGAATTTGACAAGAAGGCCAAGGATTAAAAATCAAAGGCAATGCAGTGTACCAAGCAACCAAAAAAAATACAAGAATGAAGTAACCAAGTTCTGCAGAAATTTTCAAAATTATTCAAGTGAAGTGTCAGAAGGTTATGTTTTAAGCAGGCAGAGCATGGATTCTAAATGCATTCATTCAGCCAAAGAAAGGCCATAAACCAGAGAAACCAATCAGCACGTCTGAATAGTGAGAAGTAAAAGTCTAATGCAGCATGTCAATCAAGGCCAGAGATTGAAGGCAGTAACTCAGCAATGGGAGGCTCAAAAACTAGCTACCAAAACAGAGTAATGCATGACAACTACTGATGTGATCTTAATTAAGCATGATATTAATAATTTTAAACTTACTTTTTGTTTGATATAAGTAAAATATAATTAGGAATTAGTTTAATTTTATGTTTTGTGTTGTAGGAACAAAGAAAGAAGAAAAGAGAAGAAAAAGATAAGAAATTCATGGAAAAATGCTACATTGCAGGGATTTCAGACCTTTTAGCACTATTTTGAGCATATCTCCCTCTTATGAAGTCCAATCAAAGTTATTCAAGTGGCTGTGAAAACATAACACAATCATCGACAACTTGTATATTGAACACTTTGTCAATTTTGGGATATTTCATGGTGATACAGACCTTGTAAATCAGCATCACAGTGCAGCAAGATGAATTCTGACCTTTGGTAACTAATTTTAGGAGTTCTCCTTCAATTTAGATTGTATTAAGGTGATTCCAGCGGCAACGGAAAGCGGAGACATAGAGCTACAACTTTTGTGTTCAACACTTTCACAAATTCTAGCGTTTACCAGGTACCATAGTGCTCATAAGAGAGCGCCATGACGCTGAACAACCCAGCAAGCTTTGCAGCAAGTGAGCACCGTGGCGCCCGCCGTCGCACCAGAATGATGATTTTTGCGATTTTAGGTCTTTTTCACTCCAATTGAAGGCCGATGGACTGGGATTTGACCTAAATAGAATCTTACTTCGATTAGGAGTAGTTAATCTATAAAAAGGAAGCAAAACAAGCAGAGAATTCATCCAATTCTTCATCCAAGTTCTTCAAATCTTCTTTAGATTTTCTTATGGCCCTGCGTGGTTAGTTCTCTTTAGTTGGTTGAGGTAGATTGAAACCTTAAGGGATTTTCATGCATTGTGAGATGTAGACTTGATTTTATTATTTCAATTTGAATTGAGTATTGATTATTCATCTGCTCTTCTTCTCAATTATTATTCATATGATTGCTAGGGAGGCCTACTAGTATATTGTGTGTCTTAATCTACCGCTGAATTATATTTTGAACAAAGTCTTCAATTCTGTAATTCATGAGGCAAATAGGTTTAAGGATTTTGGATTATAAATCATTGAACCTATGATGAGTAATTAACTAAATTAGATATAGACGATGTGTTTATATTTGTTTAGCTCTGTTAGTTTATCTAGTTCTTCATGCGGTTAATAAGTTATGCTTTACCGATGTGCTAAAGGATTGCTTGTTAATTAGGGTTTAATTGGTGCGATTGTCATTAATTTACTAGACTTAAGGAGGAACAGGGTTAGAAACCCAATGATAGATATTCAATTACAAATTGATTACATTGTCAATGATCAATGTAATCCATTGACGGTGGATATCGACCGAAACCAACGTCTTTATGATTAATCACTCTCTCTTATTTATTTTCATTATTGTTTACCTTACTTAAATTGTGATTATCAATCCCCCCTTTTTCAATCACATAAGCTAATTCCAGTCTCTGTGGGATCGACCCTTACTCCCACTACTACAGGTTAGTTTTGAGGTAAGGTATCAATTTGGGTGTACCTGCGACAGTACGCACCAACTACCAATTGCAAAAATTAACAGACAAAAACCAGCTGTGAGACTAATTCCAGAAAGCTAAAATCATTCCCATTCAGATGCATAAACCAGTCCAAACAGTAACAACCAGCAATTCTCAATCAGAAAATTAAAACAAAGTTAGAGACAAAAAGTACCTGATGGAAGCACAGTAAGATGATGAAGGATGGAGGAACCCAGTAGTGTGTTGAAGGAAGGGGGTGGGTTTTGGGTTTGGTGTGGGAAGATAGGTGGATTGGCCGAAGAAGGAGTTAGGTTGAGGGAATGGGTGTCGCAAATCAGGGGAAGGGATACGGGTAAGGGGAAACTGAGTTGTAGGAGGGAGAATGATGAGGGGCCACGATGGGGAGGGGGGAATTTTTGGGTGTAGGTTCAGGTTGCTGTGGAAATGGGAGAATGGGAGAAAGAAGGAATGGGTTAGGGCACGAAGTAGGGAAGGGAAAGGCCGAGGAAGGAGGGAGATTGGGGGTAAAGGTCTCGGTTAGGGAGAATGGCAGTGGGTATGGCAATGGAGACGAATGGGAGAAGGGAGAGGAGAGGACGGGATGCAAGGACGAAGGGACACAGGAAAAGGAGGTTGAGATAGGAGGTTGAGACACGGGTAGAAGGGAGGGAAAAAATTAGGGCATTTTTAAGTTCCCTGGCCCGAAGCACGGCCATGCTTCACAGCACGGCCAACCTGGGTTTCAGGTTGGAAACTACAGCCCCCCTTTTTTTTTACCTGGAGCACGGGTTGAAGGTCAGGCTGTGTTCATCAGCATGGGCAACCCGTGCTGTTGGCTAGAAATCCAAGAATTTTTGAGATGATGGCTCTGGTCCTAGGACATGGCCAACTCGTGTTGCTGGCGGGTGTACACCAAAATTGTAACATTTGGCCCATGCATGAAGTACAGGTGTGGTGGAGGACACGACTTACCCGTGTTGCTGGCTGGAACCTTCAGATCTTCGCATTTTGCCTCAACTTTTGATTCTCCTTGATTTCCTTTAATTTTTAACCTTTTATATCATCTTGGGCACATGGGAATGGACCTGAAAATCAAAAGAAAACACTCATTAAACCTCTAACCTAAGAAATTAGCTAAATTAAAGATGAAAACTAAATCTTAAAGCAAGAAATCAAACAAAAAGAAACTTAGAAATTAAAATGTGGGTTGCCTCCTACAAAGCACTTGTTTTAAGTCATTTGCTCGACTCCCTTGCACTTTATTGGATTGATGGAAGCTCTAAGAGAGCTTGGGTGACTCTCTTTTCATCCGGTTGTCCCATGACAAAGTGCTTGAGTTGTTTACCGTTAACCTTGAAGGATCTGGTAGCTTCACTCCAAACTTCCACTGCTCCATATGAAAAAACTTGGGTTACTTGGAATGGACTGGACCAACGGGAACGAAGCTTTCTAGGAAAAAGCTTCAGCCTTGAATTAAATAGTAGGACCCATTCTCCTACTTGAAATTGACACCTTAGAATGTGCTTATCATGCCACCTTTTTGTTCTTTCTTTGTATAACTTGGCACTATCATAAGCATCAAGTCTCAACTCATCTAGCTCATTCAATTGTAGGCATCTCCTTTTTCCAGTAGCTGTCAAGTCAAAATTAATTGTCTTGATTGCGCAATACGCCTTATGCTCAAACTCTGCTACCAAGTGACAAGGTTTTCCATATATTAACTGAAAGGGTGTGGTGCCTATCAGTGTCTTATATGTAGTTCTATAAGCCCATAGTGCATCATCAAGCTTGATAGACCAATCTTTTCTTGCCTTCGATACAGTCTTCTCCAAGATTGCTTTGATTTCCCTATTTGATATTTCCACTTGTCCACTTGTTTGAGGGTCATAAGCTAGAGCCATTTTGTGAGTGACTCTGTATTTCTTCAAGAGATTCTGAAATTGTTGCTCAGTGAAGTGGGAACCTCCATTGCTTATTACAGCTTTGGGTACTCAAAATCTTGGAAAAATCACCTTCTTAAAGAGCTTGGCAACCACTCTAGCATCATTAGTGGTAGATGTCGTTACTTCTACCCACTTAGACACATAGTCCACAGCTACTAGGATATACTTGTTCCCACATGAGGATGGAAAGGGGCTCATAAAATCAATACCACAAACATCAAATATCTTTACTTCTAAAATACTGTTCAGGGGCATCTCATTCCTTCCTGATATATTGCCAACTCGTTGACATCGATCACATGCTTTTACAAAGGTATGCATATCTTTAAAAACTGTAGGCCAATAAAAACAGCTTGGAGAATTTTAGCTGCCGTCTTAGAAGTGCTAGTATGGCCTCCACAAGGTGAATTATGGAAATGGAATATGACGCTATATACTTCTTCCTCCAGAATACACCTTCGAAAGATGCCATCTGCACACCGTTTGTATAAGCATGGATCATCCCAATAGTACGACTTGATATAAGAGAAAAATCTTTCTCTGATGGTAGCTCAACCCTTCAAGTAATATTCTACATGCAAGATAGTTCACAAAGTCTGCATACCAAGGAGCATCGACATAAGTGACTGTAAGGAGTTGGTCATCGGGGAAGGAATCGTCTATAGGCAACTCATCTTTATCATTTCTCATTAACTCGTGCCTAAGTCTTGAAAGATAGTCTGCAACCACATTATGCATTCTTTTCTTATCCCGGATCACAAACACTACTACCAAGAGTTCCTTTTCAATGGTGGAATAGTTAACTTGGGCTTCATCTAGGGTCTTGCTAGCATAGTAGATGACATAGGGATTTTTATCTCTCCTTTGCCCAAGTACAGCTCCCACAGCATAGTCACTTGCATCACACATGATCTCGAAGGGAAGGCTTCAATCAGGAGGTTGGATGATCGATGCAGATATTAGTGCCTCTTCAGCCTGTAAAAGGCACATAAGTAGTCATTATCAAATAAGAATGAGATATCTTTAATAAGCAAGTTAGTTAAGGGTTTAGAAATTTTAGAGAAGTCTTGGATGAATCTTCTGTAGAAGCTCGCATGCCTAAGAAAACTCCCCACTTCCTTAACAATTGATGGTGGTGGCATTGTCTGGATTACATATATTTTTGCTTTATCTACCTCTATCCCTCTTTCAGACACCAAGTGTCTGAGTACTATTCCTTCCCGTATCATAAAATGGCATTTTTCCCAGTTTAGTACTAGGTTGACTTCCTCACATCTCTTAAGTACTTGTGTCAAATTATTTAAACATGTATCAAATGAGGTATCATAGACAGAAAAATTATCTATAAATACTTCCATTATATCCTCAATAAAGTCAGAGAAAATAGCCATTATACATCTCTGGAAAGTAGCTAGTGTGTTACACAATCCGAATGGCATCCTTCTATATGTAAAGGTGCCATAGGGACATGTGAATGTTGTCTTTTCTTGGTCGTCTGGATAGATAGGGATCTAAAAGAATCCTGAGTATCCATCCAGATAACAAAAGTGTGAATGTTCAGCCAGCCTTTCTAACAATTGATCAATAAAGGGCAAAGGAAAGTGATCCTTACGGGTTTAGGGTTTAGATTCAAATCAATATTTTCATCCTCTACATTCAAGGAAAGCTTTCCATCTTTAACATTTATAATGGCACTTGCAGTGGCTAGGAAAGGCCTTCCCAAAATGATGGGGATTTGGCTATCTTCCTCCATCTTTAACACAACAAAATCAATGGGTATGAAAATTTTTCCTACCTTTAGAGGAACATCCTCTATTATACCTACCGAATGAGTAACGGATCGGTCCGCTAACTGGAGGGAAATAGTGGTAGGTTTCAAATCACCCATCTAGAGCTTCTTGCATATGGACAATGGCATAAGACTCACACTTGCTCCAAGATCACATAAGGCTTTAGTGATTTGCACATCTCTAATAGAACAAGGTATAGATAAGCTTCCAGGGTCCTTGAGTTTAGGAGGCAATTTTTTATGGATCAAAGCTCTGCACTCTTCAGTTAATGCCATCGTGGCATACTCCTCAATCTTCCTCTTATTAGAGAGGATTTCCTTTAAAAATTTAGCGTAAGAAGGCATATGAGAAAGAGCTTCCAAGAATGGAATATTAATGTGCATCTTTTTCAACACATCAAGAAAATTTCCATATTGCTTTTCTAACTTGGCTTTAGCTAGTCTTTGAGGGAAAGGAACTGGTGGCCTGTATGGTTCAGGTGCCATATATTTAGGCAATTCTTCTCTTTCCTTCCACTCACTTGCTCTCCTTCTTCAGTTGCTCTTTCAGGCTCATCTATCTTCTCTTCCTCCTTTTCTACTGACTCACCCAATTGCTTACCACTTCTCAAAGTGATAGCTTTATAGTGTTCTTTTGGATTTTCAGGCTGCCCAAGAAATTTACCAAAATTTCTATTTGAAGAACTCGCTTGCTGTGCTATTTGAGTCTCTAGCATCTTATTATGTGTAGCAAGTGAGTCAACTTTAGAAACTAAGTCCTTTATGGCTTTCATTCATTGAATGATTCTGGGCTCTAAACTCTTCATTCTGTTTACTCTGTGTGGAGATGAAATTCTCCATTAGAGCCTCCAAATTTGACTTTGGTTGAGGAAGAGGAGGATTGAATGGCCTCTAATTCTGAAAGCCTGGAGGTTGTCTAAAATTATTCTGAGGCTGCTGATTAACATTCGGCTTGTAAGAAAGGTTCGGTTGATTTCTCCAGCCTGGGTTATAGGTATTGTTGTAGGGATTGTTTCTTTGGTTGTTCACAAAATTTGCCTGCTCACAATCCTAAAGTGCAGAGTTTCCAAGCTGACATTCATTGGCCACATGACCAACACCTCCACAAATCTCACAAGATGAAGATGAAGATGAAGAAGGAGAATTAACAGCATTGATGCTTAGCTTGTCTAATTTATGAAATAAGGCATCAACTTTAGAAGTTAGATGATTAAATGCATCTACTTCATACAACCCTAATGGTTTTCTTGGCTGCCTCTCACTAGACCATGAGTAATGGTTTTGAGCCATATCTTCAATCAGCTCATATGCCTCATCAACAGTCTTATTCATCAAAGCTCCTCCAGCTGCAGCATCCACAGACATACGGGTTCTGTAAACCAGTCCATTATAGAACTTATGGACTATTAGCCACTTCTCCAACCCATGGTGTGGGCATATTCTGAGGAGCTCCTTGAATCTTTCCCAAGCTTCATATAATGACTCACCATCTTTCTGCGCAAATGTAGTGATCTGATTCTTAAGATGGGCCGTCTTGCTTGGTGGGAAGTACTTAGACAGGAAAGCTTGCGAAAGTTGTTGCCAAGTGGTGATGGACCCTGATGGAAGAGAATGCAACCATGCATGGGCCTTATTCCTCAAAGAGAAAGGGAACAGTCTCAACCTGATGGCATCTAAAGATACCTCATTCAGCTTTAGGGTGTCATAATACTCCCAAAAGACTAACAGGTGGAGATTAGAGTCTTCAATAGGTGACCCTCCAAATTGATTCTACTGAACCATCTGCAAAAGAGAAGGCTTCAGCTCAAAGTTGTTAGCTTCAACAACTGGCTTGACTATGCTGGGATTCAGGCCTTGAGTATCTGGGGCGGTAAAATCCTTTAGAGATCAGTTATCTCTCTCCCCCATAGTAGCTACAGAATTTTCTTGCTGTTATCTTCTTCTTATCCTCTGTAGGGTACGCTCAATCTTCGAGTCAAATTCAGCAATGAATTTGTGGCCTTTTTGCATAAAATAGCTACACACCTATAAAGGAAGAAAAAGGAACAAAAATTAGTAAAAGAAAATTACGCAGAAAAATAAAAATAAAAACTGATCTAGTCTAACTATTTCGAAAAATATATAATATTGACTTTGTTCCCCGGCAACGGCGCTAAAAACTTGTTGTGTTTATTCTACTAATTACCGCAAGTGCAAGGTGTAGCTGTAGCTAGTCCAGCAAGTACGGGTCATATCCCACAGAGAACAATGTCAATTACTAGAATTTCACAAAAGATGCTATCTAAATCGATGCAATTTGATGAGAAAGTGTCGCAATTAAATAGATGAAAGTAACCAATTAAGCAAAGCCTAGGGTTAGGGTCACCACACTTATGATACTCAACAACAAGGATGTACCTCTAATTGCAGTTATCTAGGTTATTGGGGATGGTTTAACCTTAATTAATTAGCAATCTCTTTCAATCATTACCAATCGTACCAAGGTTGATCCAATTGCCTACTTTCGTGGTTCTTAGTTCAACTTAGGTCCATTAAGCTCTATGCCAACCAGGGAATATAATTAATCGTTTTTCTTGTGCCTATTAATTGATTCAATCCTAGAGAATCTTAAAATACTTTCGTGATTAAGATATCCCTAATTAACCATTAAGTTCAGGTTTTAATCTTCACCTTTCAGTTCATCAATTAAATACCTAAGATGTGATAGATTGGTGATCAGGCATTCTACCAACTCATTCATGCATATAATAGATAATCAATCTAGAAGTGATCACAATTAGGGTTCCAATATTCAATTCATCAACCTAATATCATCATATCACAAGTGGGTTTACCGAAACCCTAGATCAAATTTACTTACACATCATGTAAACAGAAATCAAATTCATATTCATTAAGTAAACCATGATAGTTCAATACAATGCAAAGAGAATGAGTAGAGATAGAATTAGAGAATTCAAGTAGAAAGATATAACCTAGTCTTCAGAAAAGTAAGATGAAAATACAACCTTCCAATGTAGTAAATCCTACTCTAGAACATGAAATCCACAATGATTCAAGTAAAAATCTAACCTAGGAGTGTTTTCTAAGCCTAAAAACTGAGTCGAAACTGTCTCTCTAAGTCTGAATGTCTACCTCTGCGTTTTCTCCTGCTTATGTATCAAGTTGGCAGCCAAAAACCCTAAAAAGCACGTGCAGTATAGACCTGAAGCACGGCCGTGTTCCAAGACACGGTCTGGCCGTACTTTAGGATGGTTTCTGGAGTTTTTCTACATTATCTACCTAGAGCATGGCCTGGCCATGCTCCATGCCACCAAGCACAGCCTGGCCGTGTTAGGGGGTGGCATGCTGCTTTCTTGTCAAATTTTGGTGTGTTGCCTCCTTGTTTCCTCCTTAGCATATCCCAAGTCTTTTTGGCTCTTCCCATGATTGTTTTCTCTTACTTTTTAGCCTCTCTTGCTCTCCTACATAAACAAAACAAACCACAGCAGTATCTAGAACAAAGTATAACCAAAAGTAGAGACAAGGTGGCTGCAATTTTGTGTGCAATGTGGCATGCTATGTGGCTGTAACTTTGTGGGGAATGTGGCATACTTTGGTAGGTGCAAGGTGGCTATAATTTTTTAGGCAATGTGGAATGCTTCGATAGGTACAAGATGGCTATAATTTTGTGGGCAATGTGGCATGCTTTGGTAGTTACAAGGTGGCTGCCTGATAAAGTGGAATTTTTAGTAGTTAATGACTATATTGTTTCCCCTAATTCATAATAACTTGTGGTTATTTCTCTGCTTTTGGTTATACTTTGCTCTGGATACTGTTATGGTTTGTTTTGTGTTTGTAGGAGAGCAAAATAGGCAAAGAAGCAAGAGAAACCAATTATGGGAAGAGCCAAAAGGACTTAGGATATGCTAAGGAGGAAACGAGGAAGCAATACACCGAAAATTGGCAAGAAATCTGTTCAACAGCCCCCAACACGGCCAGGACGTGCTTGGTGGCATGGAGCATGGCCAGGCCGTGCTCTGGGTAGATGCTACAGAGAACCTCCAAAAACCAGCCCGAAGCACGGCTAGGCTGTGTCCTAGAACACGACCGTGCTTCAAGTCCGTACTGCATGTGATTTTTTAGGGTTTTTGGCTGCTAACTTGATACATAAGTGGGGGAAAACGGAGAGGAAGGCATTGAGACCAGAGGAGACACTTTAGACTCAATTTTTAGGCTTAAAAACACTCTTAGGTTAGATTTTTATTTGAATCATTGTGGATTTAATGTTCTAGAATAGAATTTTATAGCATTGAAGGTTGTATTTCAGCTTTACTTTTCTGCACATCAGGTTACATCTTTCTACATCAGTTCTTTATCTCTACTTCTACCTCTATTCATTCTCTTTAGATTGTATTGAACTATCATGGTTTACTCAATGAATATGAATTTGGTTTCTAATTATATGATGTGTGAGTAGTTTTTATCTAGGGTTTCGGTAAACCCACTTGTGATATGATGATACTTTGATTGAATGTTGGAACCCTAACTGTGATCACTTCTAGATTGATTAGGATTGACTATTATATGTATGAATGAGTTGGTAGAATGCCTGATCATCAATCTATCACGTCTTAGGTATTTAATTGATGAAATGAAAGGTGAAGATTAAAACCTGAACTTAATAGTTGATTAGAGATATCTTAATCACGAAAGTAGTTTAAGATTCTCTAGGAATGAATCAATTAGTTGGCAAGAGAAAACCAATTATTTGACTTCCACGGTTGGCATATAACTTAATGAACCTAGGTTAACTAAGAACCAGGAAAGTAGGCAATTGGATTAACCTATGTATGATTAGTAATGCTTGAAAGAGGTTGTTAGTTAATTAAGGCTAAACCATCCCCTAACTAATTTAGATTATTGCAATTAGAAGTACATGCTTGTCGTTGAGTATCATAAGTGTGGTGAACCCTAACCCTAGGCTTTCCTTAATTGGTACTTTTTGTCTATTTAATTGCAACACTTTCTCATCAAATTGCATCAATTTAGATAGTATATTTTACATCACTCTAGTAATTGGCATTTTTCTTTATGGGATACGACCTGTACTCACCAGATTAGCTACAACTACGCCGTTCGCTTACAGTAACTAGTAAAATAGACACAACACTGCATAGTGGCTACAATTTTGTGGGCAATGTGGCATACTATGTGGCATGCTTTGGTAGGTGCAAGGTGGCTACAAGGTGGCTACAATTTTGTGGGCAATGTGGCATGCTATGTGGTTGCAACTTTGTGGGCAATGTGACATGCTTTGGTTGGTGTAAGGTGGCTGCAATTTTGTGGGAAATGTGGCATGTTTTAGTAGGTGTTAGGTGGCTACAATTTTATAGGCAATGTGGCATACTATGTAGCTGAAATTTTTTGGTGCTACTTGGCAGCTCTTTAGTTGTTTTATATTGCTTTAATTCACTACTAATCCTAGATTAGTAATGTCTTAAAAATTTATTTGTATCTTCTCCCAATCCATTATGCTCCTTAAAATTTTATTTATATGATTCATGATTAACTATATGTCACCTATGCTATAAATGACTTATTGTTACATAATTATGCATTTTAATTCTTTGTCATATGTATTTTTTACTCATTCTTAGATTTATCTAACTTTATTAGAGACTTAGGATGTTACACAATATAATGATTGGCATGGTGTATACTTGAATCTATTTTACAAGAGTTGTTTTATTATTAGTAACACAATAAAAATAAGACAAATGCACTTCATTTGTAAACCAAAGCGAGTTTAAGGTAACATATCTTCTAAATAGAACCTCATTTATGTGAGGATTCCATTTTAGTAATAAAAGAGTTAAACTTTTTTTATTTGATATACCAAGAGTGGATCCCCTAACCTTAGCATATTTTTTTAATACTTTGAATACATTCCTATTTAATTTTAGTATTTTATTTCTTACCTACTTTGTTCAAAATTCTTCTCACAAAAGAAAATCTTGGCAACTAGGTTAGAAATATTTATTTTGGATCTGAATTAGATTTTTCCCTAATTGGAAATCCTTGTGAGATCGACCTCACATACCATTAAATCTATACTCCAATAGATTCATACGCTTGCAAGTTTTAATTAAAACAACAACAACCAACAAAATAGGGCTAGAGAAAGAACTTACACTAGGCTGTATCACCCCTGCTTGTAGCATTTCTTGGACTTGCCTTTCAATTTCCTGTTTTGGTGGTGTGGATAACGGTATAGCCTCACACTAATAGGTTCTTGTCCTTCGTGTAACACGATAGCATGCTATTGATTCCTCGTTAATGGTAACTTAGGCCTTTCCTTGAAAACCACAAAAAAATTCTCCATCAACTTTGATAATTCATGTTGTTGAGATGTACTCAACCCATGTGGTGTTGCTGTGTGACAGGGAATGAATTTTATTGATGTTGTGTATGTGTGTTTTACTAATTAACCTCAAGCGTATAGTGTAACTGTAGCTAGTCTAGCGAGTATGGGTCATTTTCCACAGAGACCAAAGATCAATTACTAGCGTTCTACAGAACAAGCTATCTAAATCAATCTAATTTAATAGAGAGAAATAACAATTAAGAAAATAAGCTAATCAATTAACAAAAGTCTATGGTTAGGGTTTACCGCACTTATGATATTCAACAATCAATATGTACCTCTAATTGCAATTATTTAGGTAATTGAGGATGATTTAGCCTTAATTAATTAACAACATCTTTCAAGCGTTACTAATTGTACTTAGGTTAATCCAATTGCCTACTTTCGTGATTCTTAGTTCAACCTAAGTCCATTAAGTTCTATGCTTTCCATGTGATTCAATTAATAGGGGTTCTCGTGTCTACCAATTAATTGAATTCCTAGAAAACTTTAAACTACTTTCGTGATTAAGATATCCTTAATTAACTATTAAGTTTCGATTTTAACTTTCACCTTTCAATTCATTAGTTAATAACCTAAGACGTGATAAATATTGGCTAGACATTCATTAACTCATATAATGCATAATAATTAATCCTAATTAACTACAGACAATCATAATTAGGGTTTCACAATTCCATTTAATGCAGTAACATCATACCATAAGTGAGTTTACTAGAACCCTAGATCAAACTCTACTCACACATAATTGAAAGAAAAATCATAATCTTATTCCTTAAATAAATCATTAATGTCAATACAAACTAAGAGAAATGAGTAGAAGTAGATGTAGATGTAAAGATAGAGAGATAAAACCATAATTGCAGAATTTAATGAACTAGGTATACAAAATTTCAATCAAACTCAATTGTACTCTAAGAACATAAATTAAACAATGATTCTAATAAAAACCTAATCTAATGGTGTTTCCTAAACCTAAAGAGAGTTTCTTTATGTTTGAATGCGTGTGTATCTCTTTCTCAAGGTTTCCTGATATATTTATAGTACTTTGGTTAATTAAAACCCTAAAAATTGTGGAGTGTATGGACATGAAGCATGGCCGTGTTACTGGACACGATCTGGCTGTGCTTTAGTCTGAATTTTGAGAATTCACTCCATGTTTTGCACAGAACACCACTTGGCCGTGTTCAAGGTACACCAAGTACAACCTGGCTGTGTTGGAGGCTACCAAGCTCAATTCCATCCAATTTGTTTTGGGTTGCCTCCTTACTTCTTCCTTAACTTGTTCCAAGTCCATATAGCTCTTCACATGAATATTTTCCCTTGATTCTTTGCCTCTTTTTCTCACCTACAAACATAAAACAAACCAAAGAAGTATCTAGAGTAAACAAAATAAAACAAAACCAATGCAGGGAAATAATCACAACTTTACTATAAATTAAGGGATAAAATATAACTATTAAACCCTCATTTTTTTTCCTTTAACAACTCCCCTATTCTTAAACCTTTGCTTGTCCTCAAGCAAATAAAATGACATATCATCAGGAAGGGGAAATATATGAATAGACATTTATCAGATAGTCTCCATTCTTCTAAAACTAAATCCAAATTCTTTTATTATATACCTACTTCTATTATTACCATTGACTGTATGTACCAAATTTGTAACAACTCCATTTATGTAAATGTAACAAAAAATTATTTTTTTTATATTTGTAAAATTCCATGAAGTTATTATTACTTTAATTCTAACAACTTAACTCGTAATAATAATCACTTTAAGCAAGCATAATTGTTATTAACAGTGATACAATACTGAGTTTCCATACACACCATTATTTTACAAATTACACACCATTATTTTACAAACATTTGTACAAAGATACATATTAGCTCTAATAATCTATGTCGACTACTTCCGGGGACACTGGTGCGGGTGGCACCTCCACTGAAATCTCAGTCACATCTACTATAGATACATCTGATATGACTGGTAGTTGCCCAAGGTAGGGCACCTCGATCCAACGTACAGAAATAACAAGTGTCATTGAGAAAATTTGCATAATTATTCTTCTGAACATGATATGAAAATATAGTGAGAATTAAATCCCAGTAGGTTCAACAATAAATCATAATTTACCATCAACATAGTTCAT
Source organism: Gleditsia sinensis (assembly GCA_037074535.1). Taxonomy (NCBI): domain Eukaryota; kingdom Viridiplantae; phylum Streptophyta; class Magnoliopsida; order Fabales; family Fabaceae; genus Gleditsia; species Gleditsia sinensis. The sequence goes on from CM073464.1 coordinate 57,488,203, forward strand.
CATGTCATGTTCAATTGTATAAACTACAGAAAGTATCTTTGGTCACATGAATGCATTATATCTATGCACATAAGAATCATACAGTAATGATATGTATGACAGGATTAACTATTTTCAGAATATCATATGATGGCCATCAACTTATTCTCATTTCAAGCTACCCCGGTCAGGGTGAGTATCCTCTACTCTCCGGTACGGGCTTTTCTCGCTCCGTCCGACATGGCACACTTTCTCTTTCTTTTCTCATAATCATAATCATAACCGTCGGTAGGGCGTCCCCTACTGGTGCACCACACGGATTGCCATGTGACCGTGCTCTTTTCTTTTCTTTTCACAATGATAGCCAAAAATATGCTTTCAATAACAAGTATGTTCATTAAAATATAACTATTACCATAAATCATTGGTAGCCATGCCATGAACATAACCATTTCAAATATCACTTTATAAAATATTTCCATGTCAGAATTTCACAATTATTAAAATGGTAAGAAGTTCATACAATGGCAATGGTAATGGCTATGGCATATACTAGTCATTTATTATTTTCATTTATAAGATTCGTCTTCTTTTTTAAATATTAATTTCATCTCTTCATTTTCTTTATGCTTGGCCTTTAGTCAATTTCTTCTTATTTATATCATTTCTAAGACATGTTCTTACAAATTTATAGAGCATTTTTCTCCAATTTGATTTCTACTATTACCCTATAGTTAAAAAGGTTCATCTAGGGTAGAAAAATATTGAAAATAGGCTTCACCAGCTTCCAACATGGTCTGGCCATGTTCCAGGGCACGATCATGCTTTAAAAATACTTCAAATGTACTCAAAAACAGCCTTGAACATGGCTAACCCATGCTTGAAGCAACCAGAACACGGCCTGGCCGTGTTCTGTGACCTTTGCTCCCTAATAAGAGCATAACTCCCTCATTTTAACTCTGATTGCGGTGATCTTGGTGTCTATAGAAAGCTAAGACAATTATCGAAAACTATTATGTTAATTATATCAGAAAAATAGTAATAACTCTTGGTGTTATTACTCCCTTAAATTCAATATTATTTCTTCTCGGGTAGGTTCTAACCTTTACTTACTAATCTGACTATATCTCCCACATAAGAATTTCAAATTAAGTGATTCCAGTGGATAAAAATCCGTGACATATAAATATGTAATTCATATGTTAACCATTTATTTTAATTTCTTATAGAAGTTTCCCAGAAATTAAAACATCGAATCTAGGGGACTAAGTGCTCCAGGTAAGTTTAACAATATTTCTTTTTGAAGAAAACTTTTGAAACTTATAATATTTATATGAGATTTTGATCTTAGAACTTTGATTATTGGTCATGGACGTTGCTATATCATGTTACATATTGATCTTGCATGTTATGTATGTTTGAATACTTAGGTTGGTGTAGATAGTTCTGCATGGGTATGGCTATGGGTGACAAAATTTTGAGATTCGGTGTTTTAATTTCTGGGAACAATCTATAAGGAATTAAAATAAATGGTTAACATAGGAATTAAAGATTTATGTGTCACGGATTTTCAGCCACTGGAATCATTCAATTTGGAGTCCATATGAGCTAGATATGGTCCGATTAGTAATCAAATGTCAGAAAATGGTTCATCAGGGACGAATATGTTAGGATAGCTTCTGTGTTTTAATTTATGGGAATTCTCTGTAAGGAATTAAAATAAATGGTTAACATAAATATTAAAGATTTATGTGTCACAGATTTTTAGCCACTGTAATCATTCAATTTAGAGTTCATATGAGGTAGATATGTTTCGATTAGTAAACAAAGGTCAGAAAATGGTTAATTAGGGAAGAATATGTTAGGATAGCTTCGATGTTTTAATTTCTGGAAAAATTCTATAAGGAATTAAAATAAATAGTTAACAAATGAATTATATATTTATGTGTCACGGATGTTTAACCACTGGAACCACTTAATTTGGAATTCTTATGTGGAAGATATAGTCAGATTAGTAAGTAAAGGTTAGAACCTACCCGAGAAGAAATAATATTGAATTTAAGGGTGTAATAACACCAAGGTTTATTACTATTTTGTGATATGATTAACATAATATTTTTAGATAATTGTCTTAGATTTCCGTAGACAGCAATATCACCTCAATCAGAGTTGAAATGAGGGAGTTATGCTCTGATTAGTGAGAAAAGGTCACAGAACACGGCCAGGCCATGTTCTGGGTGCTTCAAGCACGTGTTAGCCGTGTTCGGGGCTGTTTTTGAGTACATTTGAAGTATTTTTAAAGCATGGCCATGTCCTAAAACATGGCCAGACCGTGTTGGAAGCTGGTGATGTAACAGCTCCATTTATGTAACAATTTTTTTTTATTTAACATCATGAAGTTATTACCTCATCTTAACTCATAATAACATTTATTTAATTATACAATACTAAGTTTACACTCACATAATTAATACAAACATTTGTACAAGACATACATGTACATATAAGCCCTAATCATCCACATAGACTATTTTCGGGGCCACTGGTGCGGGTGGCGGCACCTCCGCCGGACTCTCAGTCACTTCAACAACTGATATGTCCGCAATAATAGGTATTTGCCCAAGATAGGGCACCTCGATCATACGTACGGCAATAACAAGTCTCATTAAAAACAACTGCATAGTTAATTTTCTGAACATGATATGGAAATATAGTGAGAATTAAATCCCAGTATGTTCAACAATAATTCATCATTAATATAGTTCATCACGTCATGTTCAGCTGTATAAACTACAGAAAATATCTTTAGGTCACATGAATGCACTTTATCATGCACATGAAAATTGTACAGTTATGACATGTATGGCATGAATAACTATTTTTCGAATTTCATATGATGGCTATCAACTTATTCTTCCTTCCAGCTACCCCGGTTAGGGTGAGTATTCTCTACTTTTCGGTACGGGCTTATCTCGCTCCGTCCGACATGGCACACTTTCTCTTTCTTTTCTCATGAACATAATCATAACCGTTGGTAGGGCGTCCCATACTGGTGCACCACACGGATTGCCATGTGACCGTGCTCATTTCTTTTCTTTTCATATTAATAGCCAAAAATATGATTCCAATAACAAATATGTTCATTATATTCTCATGCCATAATTTATCAAAACATAATCATTCTCAAAATTCATCGGTAAACTAAAATTATGCCATGAATATAATCATTTTCTAATTTTTACTTTATAAAATATGTCCATGTCAAAATTCCACACTAATACCTCGATAACTGGATAGTAATTGTAGTCTGTAAACAGCACACCAGGAAAGTTCCCAGGAAAGAAAGGTGGGTCACTAATGGACACGCTTAAGTATCAAGTCTTTCCTTGCCAGAGCTTTCCTTAGACATGCACTTTTCATAAATCACAATTTTTTTTCCCGTAACTAGAATAATTCTTTTCTGATGTGGAAATATTGCAACCACGGAGCATATTAAGATTTTTCAAATAAAACCGGCACTTTCAAAACTTCTTGGAAATTTTATATGAGTACTAGGGTAAATTCCATGTTAAACATTACACACTTAAAATGGTAGTAAATTCATGCAATGGCAATAGTTAGGGCATACACTAGGCATTTATTATTTTCATTTATAAAATTCCTCTTCTTTCTTGAATATTATTTTCATCTTTTCATTTTCTTTATGTCTAGGCATTTAGTCATTTTATTTTTACTTATATCATTTCCAACACATGTTCTTACAAATTTTATAGAGCATTTTTCCTCAAATTGATTTCTACTATTACCCTATAGTTTAAAAAATTCATCTAGGGTAGAAAAAATATTGAAAATAGGTTTTACTAACTTTTAACACAGCCTTTGCTTACAAATCAGAGCATAACTCTCTCATTTGAACTCCGATTAAGATGATCTTAGTTTCTATGAAAATCTAAGACAATTATCTAAAACTATTATGTTAATCATATCAACAAAATAGTAAGATATCATGGTGTTATTACTCCTTAAAATTTAGTATTATTTCTTCTCGTGTAGGTTCTGACCTTTACTGACTAATTAGACCATATCTCCCAAATTTGAACTCCACATTGAGTTATTCCAGTTGGTAAAAATCCACGAGCCATATATCTATAATTGTTATGTTGGCGCGTTATTTTAATTCCCTACAGAATATTCCCAGAAATTCAAAAACTAAAGCTTTAATAACATACTCTTCCCTGAATAAACATTTTCTTACCTCTGCGTACTAATCGGATCCTATCTACCTCATATGAACTCCAAATTGCATAATTCTAGTGGCTAAATTTCCATGAGACATAGATCTATAACTTTCATGTTAACCATTTATTTTAGTTCCTTACCGATGTTTCCCAGAATCTTAAAACCAGAAGCTAAAAGTTTTACCGCCCATAGCCATACCTATGCAGAACTATCTAAACCAGCCTAAGTATTCAAACATACATCACATGCATGATCAATATGTAACATGATGAAGAAACATTCATGACCAATAATCAAATTGCTAAGATCAAAATCCCATATAAATATTACAAATTTCAAAACTTTTCTTCAAAAAGAAATATTGTTAAACTTACCTAAAAATCTCCCTAGCTCACTTAGTGAATTGGTTTTCTTGTTTGCTCTTGAAAGAAGTAGCAAGACTCCTCCCTTCCCTTAGCTTTTCTAATAGCTTAGGTAAGAGAAGGAGGGTGAGTTTTTGATCCTCAAAGATAAAGAAGAAAAAATGGATTCAAGTGGGGATTAAGGTAACTTACCTTGAGTATTTAGCCTTCTAAACTTCTCCTTCTTTTTCCTTCCTTTCTTCTCCTCTCTTTCTCTCCTTTCCTCACTCTACCTTGCTTCTATTTCTCTCTCTTCCTCACTTGGACAAAATTAAGATGTTATGGGGTGGGTTTTGCTTAGATAGACCACCAAATAATTCACCTTTCATGATCATGGATCTACCTTATCACAATTAAGATACACTTTGTTGAATTTTTGGAAAACAAACAACTTATGTTCTTGTCTTCCTCTTCCTTAGTCAAGATATGCATAGGAAAAGGAGATTTGCAATTTGAAATTTATGATGATATGTTCTTAAGATAAGGGACAAGGTTCCTTTCATTTAGGGATTCATTTCCATTTTCTTTTGTCTGAAACAAGTATGATAGGTTTGCCTTTTTAGGTGGCAAATTTCTAGCCCTTGAATTTCCATTATTTGGTTGATATTTTTTGTGTGGGATAGGAATGTTTTGTCCTAATGCCAAGTATTATCATACCACTTGCTAAAATTATGAGTGTAGGATATAGATGTTTTTGTCCTAAAGCCTTGTATTATCATGCCACTTGGCAAAATTATGAATGTAGAATCATACCACTTACTAAATTTTTGTCTTAATGCCATGTAACCTAATCTTTATTATTATTACATTATTATATCATCACCTATTTTATTTTATTTTATTTTTCCTCTTGGGTTTAGGCTTATTCCTACCCATTATGGGCTTATTCCTACCCATTTTCTTTGCTTTGAATAAAATTTTACCTTTCTTGGAGGGCTTGAACACATTATTATAATTTTTTGGGCTATTGGTCCAATTTCTATATCCTAATCCAAGTCTATGTTTTATTTCTTGTTTAGGTTATCCAATGGGCTTGCTAGAAACTTATGTGAAGTGGAAAAATTCTATATGAAGTGTCTATAGGTAAAAGCCCAATGTATGGGTGAAGATGTTAAACTTAATAATTCTAGTTCTTGAATTAGGAAAAATTACCCTAATCCAATGTTCTTAAAATTTTAAGACCTTTACTTGTTTCTAAAAATTTATCTTCCTTATCCAAGAATTTTACATCTCTTTAATATGTTATTTCTAATTTTTTTCCTATTAGGTTTTTCCTCTTTATTTGTTTTCTTAATGTTAGAAACATTTTCTATGTATATACGTAAGGTGAAGAATTTCTAAGGATTATATTTTCCTTAGATATCTAAAATATTGTCTAATAAATTTTATTTTATTAATGTACTTTTAACGAAATTAGGGATGTTACAGGTGAAGCCTATTTTCAACATTTTTCTACCTTAGATGAACCTCTTTAACTATAGGGTAATAGTAGAAATCAAATTGGAGAAAAATGCTCTATAAATTTGTAAGAACATGTGTTAGAAATGATATAAATAAGAAGAAATTGACTAAAGGCCAAGCATAAAGAAAATGAAGAGATGAAATTAATATTAAAAAAAAGACGAATCTTATAAATGAAAATAATAAATGACTAGTATATGCCATAGCCATTGCCATTGTATAAACTTCTTACCATCTTAAGTGTGAAATTATGACATGGAAATATTTTACAAAGTGATATTTGAAATGGTTATGTTTATGGCATGATTACCAATGATTTATGGTAATAGTTATATTTTGATGAACATACTTGTTATTGAAAGCATATTTTTGGCTATCATTGTGAAAAGAAAAGAAATGAGCACGATCACATGGCAATCCATGTGGTACACCAGTAGGGGATGCCCTACCAATGGTTATGATTATGATTATGAGAAAAGAAAGAGAAAGTGTGCCATGTCGGACGGAGCGAGAAAAGCTCGTACCGGAGAGTAGAGGATACTCACCCTGACCGGGGTAACTTGAAATGAGAATAAGTTGATGGCTATCATATGATATTTTGAAAATAGTTAATCATGTTATACATATAATTACTGTATGATTCTTATGTGCATAGATATAATGCATTCATGTGACAAAAGATATTTTTTGTAGTTTATACAACTGAACATGACATGATGAACTATATTGATGGTAAATTACGATTTATTGTTGAACTTACTGGGATTTAATTCTCATTATATTTCCATATCATGTTCAGAAAATTAGTTATGCAGATTTTCTATAGCTCTGGCTTTTAGTTCACTTTGGATCGAGTTATTCTATGATGGGCGGATCCTAAATAAAATGTTTATGGGCGAGTTGGCACAAATCCCGATGACGGTGCAACCACCCGCACCCGAATCTCCGGAATTGGTCAACCAGAATAAATAAGATGTATATATTTATGTGTTTGAAATATTATACGTACGTTTCGATTAATGATGTGTATGTGAACTTTATATTGTATAATAATAAATAATAAATAAAAGAAAAAAAAAGTGTTACACTCTAAGATCACATAGGGCTATATCAATCTCCATTTCTCTAATGGAACAAGGTATGGAAAAGCTTTTAGGATCCTTAAGCTTTTGTGGTATCTTATTGTGAATTAATTTACTAGATCCTTCTGTAAATGCCCCAACAATATGCTCTTCAATTTTCCTTTTGTTTGAAAGGATTTCTTTTAAAAACTTCACATAAGAAGACATTTAGGAGATGGCTTCTAGGAAAGGCATGTTAATGTTCAATTTCTTTAGCACATTTAGAAACCTTCCATACTGCTTCTCTAATTTAGCTTTGACCAATCTTTGAGGAAAAGGTATTGGTGGCTCATAAAGTACAAGAGCCACATATTTGGGCTATTCTTCATCCTTTTCCTCTTTTTCTAATTCCCCTTCCTTTCTCTATTCTGATTCAGCTTAAGGTTCATCTTCTATTACCTCCTTACCTCATTTTGATCCAGCCAACTGCTTACCATGTCTCAAGGTCATAGCATTGCAGTGTTCTTTAGGGTTCTCAATTTGGCATGGAAGTCTACCAAAGTTCCTATTTGATAGGTCACTTGCTGTGCAATATGAGTTTCTAATATTTTTCTATAAGTGGCAAGCGAGTCAACCTTAGAGGCTAGGTTTTTAATAGCCTCATTCATCGAGTGGTTCTAGGCTCTGAACTAATCATTCTATTTACTCTGAATATCAATGAAATTTTTTATTAGAGCCCTTATATTTGACTTTGGTTGTGGAGGAGGATTGAATGGCCTCTAATTCTAAAACCCATGAGATTGCCTGAATTTATTATGAGGAGGCTAATTCACATTAGGCTTGTATGAGAGATTTGGGTGATTCCTCTAGCCTGAATTATAGGTGTTGCTATATCGATTGCTTCTCTGATTATTATTCACAAAATTTACATGTTCACAATCATGAGGTGCAGGGTTTCCTAGTTGGCATTCATTGTCCACATGGCTAATACACCCACAAATCTCACATGCAAAAGATGGAGAAGAACCAACAACATTGATGCTCAATTTATCTAGTTTCTAAAATAATGCCTCAACTTCATACATACTTGCCAGTTTTCTAGATGGTTGCCTCTCACTAGACTAGGAGTAGTGATTTTGAGCCATATCTTCAATCAACTCATAAGCCTCATCAACTTTTTTGTTCATTAATGCTCCTCTTGCTGCAGCATCCACAGACATACAGGTGTTGTATATAACTCCATTGTGGAATGTATGGACTATGAGTCATTTTTCCAACTCATGGTATGGGCATAATCTGAGAAGCTCTTTAAATCTGTCTCAAACTTTATAAAATGACTCACCATATTTTTTAGCAAATGTAGTAATTTGATTCTTAAGATGGGTTGTCTTACTTGGTGGAAAATACTTGACCAAGAAAGCTTGAAAAAATTGATATCAAGTATTGATAGACCCTGATGGAAGGGAGTGAAACTATGCTCAAGCCTTGTCCTGTAGAGAGAATAGACAACCTCAGTCAGATGGCATCAGAAGATACTCCATTTAGCTTCAATGTATCACAATTTTCTAGAAATACTGATAAATGGAGATTTGGGTCTTTAGTAGTAGGCCCTACAAATTGATTTGGCTGAACTATCTGCAAAAAAGAAGGCTTTAGCTCAAAGTTGTTGGCCTTAACAATAGGTTTGATGTTGGTGTTTATGTGTAATTCATACAAAGATGAATACAATGTCAGAACGCAAGTGCATGTATCATGACCAAGTAATAAAGTGATGAGTGAGTATCATCCCACGAGGAGTGAACTAAAACTGCTTAGATACTTTTGCTGTATGAATGTTGTAGCAACGTCAAGTTGTTCACAAAATTGGAATAGACATGGGTTGACTGATTTTTACTGTAACTAAAATGAAAAGTATTCAGGGATAGAAAGGAAACTATATGGGGAGAACTGGGGTGCTCAGGGTTGCTATGTACTTCAGCACTCAGATATGCCCTAGACTTTGCTGCAGCAAAGGTCCCTGGTGCCAAAATTAGTTCTAAATGGAGTCTTCCCAGACTACCATTCCTCATAACTCCAAGGTGTGAACACGCATTCCTGCACAAGTCCTTACCTCTGAATTGCGCAAGCAATACATTATGGGACTAATGAGGTACCCGTATATCCCTACATGAGGTAACCCCTTTACACTCAGCTTTTTTTTCAGCCTCCATTACCCTCCCAGGTGAATGGTGACCTCGGTTTTCTTCCTCCAAACTTCCGTTATTAAGGAAAGAAAAGCTACAGGATATACAGCTGAATGGTAAACAAAACTGTAACGAAATGTATTGATAATAAAAATGTGCTTCGGTCCATTACAACCCTTGTGCAACCCCAGCTGGAAACTAGCCAAGCCTCATGGGTGCACTGGTTACAAAAACTCCAGAAACACTGGTGTGCATTCTAAGAGATAAAAACTAAATTACAAAATGCAGTTCTTTCTTTTTGATAAAGTAGTAAAACAACAACAGAAAACAAAGTTCCCTTCTACACTAGCACATTATCCCCTCATGCTGCACCTTCCGGTGTTAGCATCACTCTAGGCTATGGTGTTATTTTTCTCCCAGTTCTTTCCTCTTTCTCCCCGACGGGGTTCTCTTCTATTGGCTGATTTTTGGCCTTTTATAGGCAACCTTCGTGGTCCCAGTAAAACGCCCTGGATTGCTGCCATACCTTCTGCTCTGCAGCAGGCGCCCTTGTTGTGTAGCTCTTTTTGTTTTTTTCTTCCTCTCCACTTTCAGTAGTGGAGGCAGTCCTGTACCAGCAGCCTGCAATGTCCCTGTTGTTGTTCCCTGCTCACTGGTGGCTGCCCCTGCTGCGCAACTCTGCCACCTGCACCAAATCACACAGAATCATCGTATTGCAGGGGAGAGAGAAAACAACTTTACCCACTATCACCCGTGGTTTTACTAGCATTGCTATACATGCTCACTGAAATGCTGCAGTAATGAGGTAGCTACGTTATATCTAGAAAAGTCATCCCATTCAATTAAATCAGAGGGTAAAAAGTGCTTAAAACACCAAAAAAATTTAGTAAACAATCACGGGCAACACATAGAAATTATAGTGAAATGCAGTTATCAAATCCCCCCAAACTTAAAGGATTGCTTGTCCCCAAGCATCCTACTCTGCTCACTATACGCAGAAGTTCCAGACTTTTCTCATGTTAGACTTCATAGCTCTGCTGATAGCTCTCAACTCTCAAGATTGCTTTCATATAAAGGATACCACAAATCTTACTCCCAATCACAGCAAACACCTTCTCTGAATTTTTGTGTGTGTGATATGGACAGTTTTGTCTAGAAGTTATTCGGGTTAAAAACAGCCAGAGTTCCTAAGATTTTTATGCTAATATTTCAAGCTTCCTTTCTTAGATCAAGCTGGCATTCATCATAGGTACAGTCAGGGCAGCAGATATGGGGAAATGGGGCAACTTACTGAATTTCATCCTTTACTGTTGTTTTTGGCATGGATCTTATTCTAGCAGAGGTCATTACAGCCTTTTGACGCGAATGCCAACATGTTCAATGCAGGCACCCGGTTACTCAACCTTATCACCCTTCAACCGCTTCCCACTCATACTCTACATCCCTGTTTTACGCAAAGGCACACATGGGGCTCATGCATACCCCTGGTTACTAAGGAATTACAGAGCATTAGTGTGTCCATATTTTTTTTTCTTTATTTTCTACTCCCCTCCCCCAAAATTAAGCCTTTATGCCCCTATGTGTCTGCCTCTTTTATAATTCTACAAGAAGCTCTCACTACTAGCTCTAAGACTAAGGACCACTTTCTGAAAGATCATCAAATTCTCTGTGGGGCAAACAACCCATGATCCAGTGCTTATAAGAAGAGAGTGCTGTGTGATGGGGTAAGGCTGTAGGTTTCCTATTCTGATTTTTAACAAAATACCCAATCCTCCTCATGGAGTATCCCAAAACTTTCCGCAGGCTATGCACCTATTCCACCCTCTTTTCTTTCTTTTCTCTCCTTTTATTTTTTAAAAAAAATTTATCAAACAATTATAACTGTATTCAACTCAATCAGAATCAGTGATTACTAAGACAGACTTATTCAACACAGGTAGACAAAAACACAAGTGGACAGCAACATAAACAATCACCTAGATAAGCAGCACAGCTAACTATGCGATATGCTCCAGCAATACTACATCAATGAATCAAAACACAAGAGTAATATGCTCCAGCAATACTATTCCCAGCAGAAATTATACATTATATCACACACCCCCCCAAACTTAAATTGAGCAGTGTCATCACTGCTGATGCAATGGCCAGAAAACAAAATACACCCATAAACAGAAACAAAAACAAAGGAATTCCAAATACAACAGAGAAGGAATAAGGGTTGAGGGAACTTTCCTGAGGGTGTTTGCAGGTATGCTGCAGCACCCTAAGGTCATTGACCCCCAGAAGATCTTGATGAACTTCTGAACCCACTCCTCCTCTGTGTTGATTGTTGTGGGGCATTTCCTTTGCGCAATACTGTTGCCCTTTTGGCAATGGGCTCATCGTCATTAGAGGACGCAGTTTCTTTCGGTGGCTGGTGGGGTTCGGGATAGGGCTCCTTGGTGGAGGAGGATCCTTCAGAGGCCTTGGGTTGCTCTGTTTGTGCTTCTGGTGCTGGGGCTGACTCCTCAAAGGTGGCATGGAGCAGGGCAGTTGGAAATTCTGGGAATGGGAAGAACTGCTTAAAATTTTGCTCCAAAGTGGTGTGGAGGGCGAAGTCCCTCTTCTGTGCATATCGCCAGAAGGTTTGCTGGTGTTGTAGTAACTATGCTTGCTGTCTGAGGAGGGTGGATTGTTGCTGTAGCAGATGTTGAATGGCCTTGTCAGCTTGCTGAGTGGCAGAGGAGGAAGAATATGGGCCAGCAGTTGCTGGGGGGTCTTGAGAGGCAGCTGGTGGGTGCGGGGCTACTTTTTCCAGAACAATGCGAGCAATGGTGGTAGGGGTGATGGGAGTGTTGTTCTTCAAGACCTCTTCGTCAATGGAGATTGGTACTCCATGATTCTTGCACAGGGTGGTGATGAGGGAAGGAAAGAGTATGCTTCCCTTCTTTCGGCCGACACATGCTTGGATTTGGCCAATTATAATGCGGCCAACGTTGAGTGGCCTGTCGAGGATGAGCGCGTCCAGCATTGCTACTCTTTCTCTGCTCACTGTCTACCCGTGGGTGGAAGGTAGAAGATGGGTCTTGAGAAAATGGTACCAGACCTTTGCTGCCGACACCAATGAGATTCAATTTACAGTGGTGGAGCCTTGGGGAGATTTATCCCAGGTGGTGCCAGGAAGGCACACCCAGGTGAGCATTGCTTCCCAGTCTTCATCCCGCAAACTCTGCAGATAGTCCTCATAGTTGTCCTCCTCGTCGGGCAAATTGTAGGCCTTGTTGATGGCAGCTTGGTCAAAGCGTACCTTCATTTCCCAAACTCTCACCCACTTGTCAGTTTCTAGTGAAAAGTTTGCATAGAACTCCCGAACCAGTGGAATGAGGGCCATTTGCGGATGGCTTGCAAAATTTTCCCAAGCCCTCTGCTTTACCACCGTGCCAACGTACATTGGCATTCCCAAATCGCTAGCGGAGGTGAAGGTGAACCCTTTCTCGGCGCAGAAGTTTCTGGGCACGATTTCGTCGTCGTGCCTCTTCCGATTTTCTTTAGAGGTGAATTTCTTCACCTTGCTTGCCTTCCTAGCCACTGTCTTGATTCTTGGCATTTTTGGTTCGAGGGGTTGAAGGTTGGGGTTTTCTGGGTCGAAGGAGGTGAGAGGGTTGCAGGTCTTGAGAACTCGGAGAGGTGCAATGAGAAGGGAAGCTGCAGAGGTGAAAACGTGGGTGTCTAAACTCGGGAAAGAAGTGGGTTGGAAGTTGCAGAGGTTTAAAGACTGTAGGTGTCTTATGACCGTAGGTGTCTCACATATTTTTATCCACTAGAATCACTTAATTTAGAGTCCAAATGAGGGAGATAATGCCCACTATGTAACTAGTGGTCAAAAAATGGTTAACCAAGGAAGAATCTGTTAGGTATGCTTCTGTGTTTGAATTTTTGGGCTAAATTTGTAGGGAATTAAAAGAAATGCTTAACATTATAAATGTAGATATATGTCTCACTAATTTTTAGCCACTAGAATAATTCAAATTGGAATAAATATGAGGGAGATATGGTCAAATTAATAAGCAAATGTCAAAAACTAGCTAACCCGGGAAGAATTTATTAAGTATGCTTTTGTGTTTGAATTTACGAAAAAAATTTGTAGGAAATTATAGGAAATTGTTAATGTAATAAAAATATATATATGTATCATAAAACTATAGGCTCTGAAATCACTTAATTTGGAGTCCATATGAGAAAGATATGGCTGATTAATGCGTAAAGGTCAAAATCAGTGTAGAATCCAGGTTGGTAAATATAAGTATTTTTGTTTTTGATTATCTAGGAGTAATTATTAAGGAATCTAAAGAAATTATAAATACTAAAGATGTATATAAGTTTCTTAGCATTTTATAGGCTTTGGAATCTCTTTAATTAGAGTTCGTATGAAAGAGATATGGTCCGATTAGTAAGTAAATGTCTAAACCTACTCGAGAAGAAATAATATTAAATTTCAGGGAGTAGTAACACCATGATTACTTAATATTTCACTAAAATGTTCAACATAAAGATTTTAGAGTATTGTCTTATCTTTCAATCGATACTAAGATCACCTCAATCGGATTTAAAATGAGGGTGTTATGCTCTATTTTTTGAACATAGATAATAATATTTTAAAAAGAAGAAGAATCTTATCCATGAAAATAATAAATGAATAGTGTATGCCATAGCCATTGTTATTATGAGTTAAAGAGTTGGAGGAAAGAGGTAATGACTTCATGGAATTTTAGAAATATATATATATATATATATATATATATATATATATATATATATATATATGTAAAAAAAATGGAGTTATTACATAACTGGTATCAGAGCAAGTCAATCCTAGATGGCCAGTGGGTGGATGGTTGTAACAACTCCATTTATGTAAATGTAACCAATTTTTTTTTATATTTGTAATATTCCATGAAGTTAATACTGCTTTAATTCTAACCACTTAACTCATAATAATAATTAATTTAACCAAGCATAATTGTTATTAACAGTGATACAATACTGAATTTCCATACACACCATTATTTTACAAAAATTTGTACAAAGGTCTAAAATATACATATTAGCCCTAATCATCTACGTAGACTACTTTCAGGGACACTGGTGCGGGTGGCAGCAACTCCACCAGAATCTTAGTCACATCTAGTACAGATATATCCGATACAACTGGTAGTTGCCCAAGGTAGGGCACCTCGATCCAATGTATGGCAATAATAAGTGTCATGGAGAAAATCTGCATAATGATTCTTCTGAACATGATATGGAAATATAGAGAGAATTAAATCCCAGTGGGTTCAACAATAAATCATAATTTACCATCAATATAGTTCATCATGTCATGTCCATCTTATAAACTACAGAAAATATCTTTAGGTCACATGAATGCACGTTATCTATGCACATGAAAATTGTACAATTATGACTGTATGGCATAAATACTATTTTTTAGGATATTATATGATGACTATCAATTTATTCTCATTTCAAGCTACCCCGGTCAGGGTGAGTATTTTCTACTCTCTGGTACGGGCTTTTCTCGCTCCGTCCGACATGGCTTAGTTGTTCTTTCTTTTCTCATTAACATAATCATAACTGTTGGTAGGGCGTCCCCTACTGGTGCACCACACGGATTGCCATGTGATCGTGCTCATTTCTTTTCTTTTCACAATGATAGCCAAAAATATGCTTTCAATAACAAGTATATAATTATTACCAAAAAATCATTGGTAATCAAGCCATGAACATAACCATTTCAAATATCACTTTATAAAATATTTCCATGTCAAAATTTCACACTTAAGATGGTAAGAAGTTCATACAATGGCAATGGCTATTGCATATACTAGTCATTGATTATTTTCATTTATAAGATTATTCTTCTTTTTTTAAATATTAATTTTATTTCTTTATTTTCTTGATGCAGGTTTTCATCCTATCTAACCTTCCCTTACAAATCAGAGCATAACTCCCTCAATTTAACTCCAATGTAGGTGATCTTGGTATTATTTTAAAGATAAAACAATTATCTAAAACTATTATGTGGAACAGTTTATCAAAATATTAATAAATCAAGGTAATATTAGTCTCTCAAATTACATGTTATTTTTTCTCGGGTAGTTTCTGACCTCTACCTACTAATCTGTCCATATCTATCACATAAAAATTCTAAATTAAGTGATTCCAGTGGCTAAAACTCCGTGCCACATATATCTATAATTCTTATGTTAACCATTTATTTTAATTCCCTACATTAACTTCCCAAAAATTAAAACACAAAAGCTATCCTAACATATTCTTCCCTGATTAACCATTTTCTGACCATTGCTTTCTAATCAGACCATATCTACCTCTTATGAACTTCAAATTGCGTACTTCTAGTGGCTAAAATTCCACGACACATATATCTATAATTCTTATGTTAACCATTTATTTGAATTCCCTACAGGATGTTCCCAGAAATTAAAAAACAGAAGCTATCCTAACTTGTTCTTTCCTGATTAACCATTTTCTGAACACTTCTTACTAATCAGACCATATCTACCTCATATGGACTCCAAATTGAGTGATTCTAGTGGCTAAAAATCCGTGAGGCATATATCTATAATTTTTATGTTAACATTACCAATTCTTCCTAGAATTTTAAAAATAGAAGCTTAAAGTTTTACCACCCGTAGCCATACCTATGCAAAACTATCTACACCAGCCTAAGTATTCAAACATACATCACATGCAAGAATAATATGTAACATGATAAAGCAACATCCATGACCAATCATCAAAGTTCTTAAGATCAAAGTCCCATATAAATGTTAAAAATTTCAAAAGTTTTCTTCAAAAAGAAATATTGTTAAACCTACCTAAAAATCTCCATAGCTCACTTAGTGAATTTGTTTTCTTGTTTCCCCTTGAAAGAAGTATCAAGATTCCTCCCTTCCCTTAGCTTTTCTAGCAGCTTAAATAAGAGAGGGAGGGTGAGTTTTTGAACCTCAAAGATAAAGAAGAAAAATGGATTCAAGTGGAGATTAAGTTAACTTACCTTGAGTACTTAGCTCTCTAGACTTCTTCTTTCTTCCTTTCTTCTCCTCTCTTTCTCTCCTTTCCTCTCTCTACCTTGCTTCTATTTCTCTCTCTTCCTCACTTGGACGAAATTAAAATGTTATAGGGGTGGGTTTTGCTTAAATAGACCATCAAATAATTCATCTTTCATGATCATGGGTCTACCTTATCACAATTAGGATACACTTTGTTGAACTTTTGAAAAGCAAACAACTTATGTTCTTGTCTTCCTCTTCCTTAGTCAAGATATGCATAGCAAAAGGAGATTTGTATTTTGAAAATTATAATGATATGTTCTTAAGATAAGGGACAAGGTCCCTTTGATTTAGGGATTCATTTCCATTTTCTTTTGTCTTAATCAAGTATGATAGGTTTGCCTTTTTGGCTGGCAAATTTCTAGCCCTTGAATCTCCATTATTTAGCTGAAATTATTTGTGTGAGATTGGAATGTTTTGTCCTAATGCCAAGTATTATCATACCACTTGCTAAAATTATGAGTGTAGGATATAAATGTTTTGTCCCTATGCCTTGTCACTTAATCTTGATTACACCATTATTTCATCACTTTATTTTTATTTTTATTATTTCCTCTTGGGTTTGGGCACATTCTTGCCCATTTTCTTTACATTGGTTAAAATTCTACCTTTTATAATGGGCTTGGTCACATTTTCATGATTTTTGGGCTACTGGTCCAATTTCTATATCCTAGTCCAAGTCTATGTTTTATTTCTTCCTTGGGCTATCCTATTGGCTTGCTAAAAATTCATGTGAGGTAGAAAGATTCTATATGAAGTGTCCATAGTTGAATGCCCAATTTATGGGTGGAACTACTAAACTTATTAACTTTAACTCTTAAATTAGGAAAAAAATATCCTAATCCAATCTTCTTGAAATTTTAATACCTTCACAAAAATGTATCTTCCTTACCTAAGAATTTCACCTTTCTTTAGTATATTTATTTCTAATATTTCCTCTTAGCTTTTCTCTCTTTACCTATTCCATTAATGTTAGAACATTTCTATGCATACATAAGGTGAAGAATTTCTAAGGATCATATTTCCATAGATATTTAAAAATTGTCTAATAAATTTTATTTCCTTAATTAAATATTTATGTACCTTTATTAATAAAAGAAAAGAAATTAGAGATGTTACTTTGAATACTTTTGTACTTTTATTAATACATGAAACAAAATTAGGGATGTTACATTTCTCACCCCTTAAAAGAAATTTTGTCCTCAAAATTTTAGAAATTACCTAATAAGAATAATTTCAGATATTTCTTCCTCATGACTTCTGCTAGCTCCCAAGTTGCTTCTTCCGGAGTAAAACCTTCCCATAACACCTTAACCAGGGGAATAGTTTTATTTCTCAGTTGCTTCACGTCAGTGTCTAATATGGATGTAATGTCATGTTCTCCTTTATTTGGATTGGTTCATCCCGTATTACATGTGATGAATCTAGAAAATACTTCCGCAGCTGTCATACATGGAAAACATTATGCAGGTTGGACAAATTAGGTGGGAGAGCAATTTGATATGTTGACGTCCCTACTCTCCTCAGAATTTGGTAGGGTCCCAGAAATCGTGGACTTAGCTTTCTGGTCTTGAAAGGCCTGCTAACTCCTGTAGTTGGAGAAAGTTTTAGAAATAAATGGTCTCCTTCCTCAAATTTCAAAGGTCTATGTCTCTTATCATAGTGACTCTTTTGCTGACTCTGAGCTGTAAGTATTTTGTCTGGTATCATCCTGATTTGTTCAGTGGTTTGTTGAACTAGATCAGGACCCAGCAAGTTCTTTTCTCCTACCTCAAACCAACATACTGGAGATCGACACTTCCTACCGTATAAAGCTTCGTAGGGGGCCATCTTAATACTAGAGCGATAGCTATTATTATAAGCAAACTCTACTAAAGGTAGGTATTTAACCCATCTTTTAGCTTGCTCTATCACACAGGCCCTCAACATATCTTCTAGAGTTTGAATAGTCCATTATGTCTGCCCGTCAGTCTGAGGATGGTAGGTAGTACTGAACTGCAATTGGGTTGCAAAAGCTTCTTGTAACGCCTTCCAAAACCTCGACGTGAAACTCGAATCTCTATCTAAAACGATATTTAAGGGAATCCCATGTAGTCTAACTATTTCCTGAACGTACAACTGGGCCAATTTGTCTAGTGAATAGTTAATCTTTGTGGGCAGAAATTGAACAGATTTAGTTAATCTGTCAACTATTACCCAGATAGAGTCATGTCCATCTGAAGTTTTAGGTAAACCCACAACAAAGTCCATTGAAATACTGTCCCATTTCCATTCAAGAATCTTGAGAGTTTGAAGAAATCCTGCTGGCTTTTGATGTTCCACTTTCACCTTCTGACAAATTAAACATTTTTCCACGAACTCAGCAATGTCCTTTTTCAGCCCTGGCCACCAATACATCCTCTTTAAGTCCTGGTACATTTTAGTGGATCCAGGATGGACTGAGTATTTACTTTGATGCGCTTCCTGTAGGATCTTAGTCCTCAACTCTCAGTCTTGAGGAACACAGACCCTTCCTTGGTACATGATTACTTTATCTTCTGAAACAAAAAAATCATCCTGATCATTATGATCCTGTAAGTATTGGTCGTGGCCTTGAGCCTCTTTAATTTGGGCTCTAAGGTCATACTCTATACTTAACCCATTGATGATTAGCTTATTTACAGTAAGAGTAGTGGCCAACTTCAAATTTTGAAACTCCTCTAGCATCTGCATCTCATACAACATCATCTGACCCATGTGTAGAGATTTTTGACTTAAGGCATCAGCTACAACATTCGCCTTTCCTGGATGATACTTTATCTCAAACTTATAGTCATTGAAAAATTCTACCCATCTTCGTTGCCTCATGTTTAACTCTTTCTGATCAAAGAGGTATTTAAGACTCTTATGATCACAATATACTTCAAAGGTTGCCCCATACAAATAGTGTCGCCAAATCTTTAAGGCAAACACCACCGCTGCCAATTCAAGATCATGTGTTGGGTAGTTTTCTTCATGAGGTCTCAGTTGCCTAGAAGCGTAAGCAACTACTATCTTGTCTTTCATCAGTACACACCCTAGCCCTTTCTTTGAAGCATCACTATACACTTCAAAATGTCTTGTGGGATCTGGAATAACTAAAACAGGAGGAGTGGTTAATCTAGTCTTAAGCTCCTGGAAACTAGTTTCACATTGATCAGTCCATTTGAAAAGACTTCCCTTCGGGGTCAATTTAGTCAATGGCAAGGCTATACGGGATAAGTTTTGTATAAACCTTCTGTAGTATCCTGCCAAACCTAGGAAACTTCTGACTTATGTGACCGTCTTTGGTCTTTCCCACTGAATCACTGCTTCCATCTTGCTAAGGTCTACGGCTACCCCTCTATTAGAGACAACATGTCCGAGAAACTTCACCTCTGACAGCCAAAATTCACACTTCTCCAATTTGGCATATAACTTTTTCTCTTTTAGCACTTGCAACATGATTCAAAAATACTGTTCATGTTCTTTCTTACTCTTAGAATATATCAAGATGTCATCAATGAACACTACAACAAATTGATCTAAGTAGGGTCAAAAAATGTGATTCATGTAATCCATGAAAATTGCAGGTGCATTCGTCAACCCGAAGGGCATTACGAGAAACTCATAGTGCCCACACCTAGTCCTAAAGGCAGTTTTTGGTACGTCTTCCTCTTTGATCCTAATCTGATGGTATCTCGACCTCAAGTCAATTTTATAAAAGATGGAGGCTCCCTTCAGTTAGTCCAATAAGTCATCTATCCTAAGGAGAGGGTACTTGTTTTTGATAGTCACCTTATTCAGCTGTCTGTAATCTATGCATAGTCTCAAGCTCCCATCTTTCTTCTTAACAAACAATACAAGAGCTCCCCAAGGTGATACACTCGATTTAATGAATTGCTTGTCGAACAGTTCCTCCAACTATTTCTTGAGTTCTTATAGTTCCTTCGAGGCCATTCTATAAGGTGTATTAGAGATAGGCCCTGTCCCAGGTAAGAGATCAATAGAGAATTCTATCTCTCTCTTAGAAGGTAAGTCTGGAATATCTGATGGAAATACTTCAGGGAACTCGTTGGCTATTAGGATTTCATCAAGCTTCGATTCAATTTCTAGGTTTGATAAATACAAAAGAATGTATCTAAGTACTCCATTCTTTATCTCCCGATTGACTTGGTTGACATTAATCATTAATAATTGCATCTCCTCTTATGGAGTAGGAGATAGAAATTCAACGGTCATGGTGCAACAATTTAGCAAGACCTGATTTCTAGACATCCAATCTAACCCTAGAATGACCTCAATACCTTTTAAAGGTAAACAGACGAGGTCTACAGAAAAAGTTTTCTCCTGGATGGTGACTTGACAGTCCTTACATACAGAGGAAGTTAATACCCTTTCTCCCGTGGGGGTCACCATGGATAGCTCATAGGGAGTTCTAGAAATAGAAAACTGAAACTTCCTAATACATTCTTCTGATATAAATGAATGACTAGCACTAGAGTCAAATAGCACTATAAGAGCAAATCCATAGATGTAGCATGTACCTTGAATCATTTCAGAAGATTGAGCTGCCTCTTGGCCGCTCAAGGTGAAAACCCTTCCTTTCAGCTGAGGCCTCTATTCCGGCTGCTTCCCCAAATTCTATGGGCAGTTTCTCGCAAAATGTCCCTTCTGTTCGCAATTGAAGCAGACATCTTGTCCCATATAGCATGGCCGGTTACCATGCATGTGTCCGCACTTAGCGTACTTGACCGGGGCGAGGTCTTGTTAAAAAGCTCAAAGACCCGCAGTCAATGGCCTCTTACCAGCTCTATATTCACTTCTTCTCACATTCTTTCCAGGCTTAGGAAAATTTTTCTTCCTCTTCCATAGGTATCGCCTTTGCTTCTCATCCTCCACTGCCTTTAAACTCTTTTCCATGAGTCTGCATTTATTTATCAGAGGTACAAACTCCATGATCTCCATAGCTATAACAACATTCTTTATCTCTCCGGGTTTAGTCCCGCTTCGAACTTAACTGCCTTCCATGATTCATCTGGGTAATATGGGAAATAAGAGGAGAACTTAGACAGCTCCTCAAACCTTGCGATATACTGGTCCACGGTCTTGCTGCCTTGCTTGAGTTGGAGAAATTCGATCTCTTTCTCTGCTTGTACAGTACTTGCAAAGTACTTTTCCAAAAAAGTGTCCTTGAACACTTGCCAGGTGATCTGTCTTCCCTGATGAGCTAAAAGTTCTCAAGTTCCACGCCACCAGTATTCTACTTTATCCTTTAACATATATGCAGTAAAAATAACTTGTTGCTCTTCAGTACAACCCATCACTTCAAAGATTTTCTCTAATTCCGTTATCCACCTTTCGGCTACCGTTGGGTCACAGCTACCTTGGAAACAAGGTGGTCTAGTCCTCAGGAACTCGAATATGCCATTATTATTTCCAGCCATCCGGTTGTTAGCACCATTCTCACCATTTGAGTTATTAGCATTCTGGAGATATTGTAGAATTTGGTTGGTGGTCATGACTTGGTCTCGAATTGCCGTGGCCAGGTTGTGGAAGGTTTCCTCTGCATTGGTTGCTGGATTCCTCCTTGGTGGTTCCATTTCCTACTGTGTGAAAAACAAAGTTATGCTACTATTGAGGTGATCAAGCGCAATAGTTAGTTTAAAAATATTTAATAGCAGTCATAACACCACCTCGGCATATAGATAGGAAACACTAGTAATTTCTTTCCTATTTGAATCATTGATCCCCTACATAGCACATCCACAACATACTTAAGAAAATATAAGATTGATTCAGATAACCATCCACCCACTAGCCATCTAGGATCGACCTGCTCTGATACCAATTATGTAACAACTCCATTTATGTAAATGTAACAATTTTTTTTTATATTTGTAAAATTCCATGAAGTTATTACTGCTTTAATTCTAACAACTTAACTCATAATAATAATTAATTTAACCAAGCATAATTGTTATTAACAGTGATACAATACTGAGTTTCCATACACACCATTATTTTACAAACATTTGTACAAAGGTCTAAAATATACATATTAGCTCTAGCTCTAATCATCTATGTAGACTACGTCTGGGGACACTGGTGCGGGAGGTGGCACCTCCACTGGAATCTCAGTCACATCTAGTACAGATATATCCGATATAACTGGTAGTTGCCCAAGGTAGGGCACCTCGATCCAACGTACGGCAATAATAAGTGTCATGGAGAAACTCTGCATAATTATTCTTCTGAACATGATATGGAAATATAGTGAGAATTAAATCCCAATGGGTTCAACAATAAATCATAATTTACCATCAATATAGTTCATCATGTCACGTCTATCTGTATAAACTACAGAAAATATCTCTAGGTCACATGAATGCACGTACCAGAGAGTAAAAAGTACTCACCCTAACCAAGATAGCTTGATATGAAGATAAGTTGATAGCCATCATATGATGTTTTGAAAATAGTTATTCATGCCATACATGTCATTACTGTACGATTTTTATGTGCATAGATAAAGTGCATTCATGTGACCTAAGATATTTAATGTAGCTTATACAAATGAACATGACATGATGATCATTATTGATGATGATTATGGTTTATTGTTGAACCGACTGGGATTTAATTCTCACTATATTTCCATATCATGTTTAGAAAACTAAGTTATGCAAATATTCTGTATGATCGGTTTTTAGCGTACGTTGGGTCGAGTTGCTAAAATCTTGGTGAAGGTGTAACCACCCACAACTATATCTCAAAAACTAGTCAATATGGACGAATAAAATGTAGGCTAATATGTGTTTGATTTTTGTACAGATGTTTTGATTAATAATGTGTATGTAAACCCAGAATTGTATAAGTGTTAATGGTATTTCATAAACCTTAATTATGTTTTGTTAATTTAATTGAATGTTATTATGAGTTAAATAGTTAGAAGTAAAGAGGTAATGACTTTATGGAATTTTAGAAATATATAGATATATATATATATATATATATATATATATATATGTAAAAAAATGGAGTTATTACAAAATTGGTATCAAAGCAAGTCAATTCTAGATGGCCAGTGGTTGGATGGTTGTAACAACTCCATTTATGTAAATGTAACAATTTTTTTTTCTATTTGTAAAATTTCATGAAGTTATTTCTGCTTTAATTCTAACCACTTAACTCATAATAATAATTAATTTAACCAAGCATAATTGTTATTAATAGTGATACAATACTGAGTTTCCATACACACCATTATTTTACAAACATTTGTAAAAAGGTCTAAAATATACATATTAGCCCTAATCATCTACGTAGACTACTTCTGGGGACACTAGTGCGGGTGGTGGCACCTCTACTGGAATCTCAGTCACATCTAGTACATATATATCCGATATAACTGGTAGTTGCCTAAGGTAGGGCACCTCGATCCAACGTACGACAATAATAAGTGTCATGGAGAAAATCTGCATAATTATTCTTCTGAGCATGATATGGAAATATAGTGAGAATTAAATCACTGTAGGTTCAACAATAAATCATAATTTACCATCAATATAGTTCATCATGTCATGTCCATCTGTATAAACTCTAGAAAATATCTTTAGGTTACATGAATGCACGTTATCCATGCACATGAAAATTGTACAATTATGACATGTATTGCATAAATACTATTTTTCAGGATATTATATGATAACTATCAATTTATTCTCATATCAAGCTACCCCGGTCAGGGTGAATATTTTCTACTCTCTGATACTGGCTTTTCTCGCTCCGTCCGACATGGCTTACTTTCTCTTTCTTTTCTCATTAACATGATCACAACCGTTGGTAGGGCGTCCCCTACTGGTGCACCACACCGATTGCCATGTGACCGTGCTCATTTATTTTCTTTTCACAATGATAGCCAAAAATATACTTTCAATAACAAGTATATAATTATTACCATAAATCATTGGTAATCATGCCATGAACATAACCATTTTAAATATCACTTTATAAAATATTTTCATGTCAAAATTTCACACTTAAGATGGTAAGATGTTCATACAATGGCAATGGCTATGGCATATACTAGTCATTTATTATTTTCATTTATAAGATTATTCTTCTTTTTTAAATATTAATTTTATTTCTTTATTTTCTTGATGCAGGTTTTCATCCTATCTAACCTTCTCTTACTAATTAGAGTATAACTCCCTCAAGTTAACTCTGATCTAGGTGATCTTGGTGTCAATTTAAAGATAAAACAATTATCTAAAACTATTATGTTGAATAGTTTAGCGAAATATTAAGAACTCAAGGTGATATTAGTCCCTCAAATTACAGGTTATTTTTTCTCGGGTAGTTTCTGACCTCTACCTACTAATCTGTCCATATCTCTCTCCTAAAAATTCTAAATTACGTGATTCCAATAGCTAAAACTCTGTGACACATATATCTATAATTCTTATGTTAAACATTTATTTTAATTCCCTACATAATGTTCCTAGAAATTAAAACACAGAAGCTATCCTAACATATTCTTCCCTGATTAACCATTTTCTGACCACTGCTTACTAATCAGACCATATCTACCTCTTATGAACTCCAAATTAAGTACTTCCAGTTGCTAAAATTCTGTGACGCATATATCTATAATTCTTATGTTAACCATTTATTTGAATTCCCTATAGGAGGTTCCAAAATATTAAAACACAGAAGCTATCCTAACATGTTCTTTCCCGATTAACCATTTTCTGAACACTGCTTAGTATTCAAACCATATCTACCTCATATGGACTCCAAATTGAGTGATTCCAGTGGATAACAATCCGTGAGGCATATATCTATAATTGTTACGTTAACAAGTTATTTTAACTCCTTACCGATTCTTCCCAAAATTTTCAAAACCTTAGCTTAAAGTTTTACCACCCATAGCCATACCTATGTAGAACTATCTATAGTTGCCTAAGTATTCAAACATACATCACATGCAAGAATAATATGTAACATGATAAAGCAACATCCATGACGAATCATCAAAGTTCTTAAGATCAAAATCTCATATAAATGTTACAAATTTCAAAACTTTTCTTCAAAAAGAAATATTGTTAAACTTACCTAAGAATCTCCCTAGCTCACTTAGTGAATTTGTTTTCTTGTTTCCCCTTGAAAGAAGTATCAAGATTCCTTCGTTCCTTTAGCTTTTCTAGCAGCTTAAATAAGAGAAGGAGGGTGAGTTTTTGAACCTCAAGGATGAAGAAGAAAAATGGATTCAAGTGCAGATTAAGTTAACTTACCTTGAGTACTTAGCCCTTTAGACTTCTTCTTCTTCCTTCCTTTCTTCTCCTCTCTTTCTCTCCTTTTCTCTCTCTACCTTGCTTCTATTTCTCTCTCTTCCTCACTTGGATGAAATTAAAATGTTATAGGGGTGGGTTTTGCTTAAATAGACCATTAAATAATTCATCTTTCATGAACATGGGTCTACCTTATCACAATTAGGATACACTTGGTTGAGTTTTTGGAAAGCAAACAACTTATGTTCTTGTCTTCCTCTTCCTCAGTCACGAGATGCATAGTAAAAAGAGATTTGTATTTTGAAAATTATAATGATATGTTCTTAAGATAAGGGACAAGGTCCCTTTGATTTAAGGATTCATTTCCATTTTCTTTTGTCTTAATCAAGTATGATAGGTTTGCCTTTTTGGGTGGAAAATTTCTAGCGCTTGAATCTCCATTATTTGGCTGAAATTATTTGTGTGGGATTGGAATGTTTTATCCTAATACCATGTATTATCATACCACTTGCTAAAATTATGAGTGTAGGATATAGATGGTTTGTCCAAATGCCATGTATTATCATACCACTTGCTAAAATTATGAGTGTAGGATATAGATGTTTTGTCCTAATGCCTTGTCATATAATCTTGATTACACCATTATTTTATCACTTTATTTTTTTTAATTTTTTTTCCTCTTGGGCTTGGGCTCATTCTTGCCCATTTTCTTTACTTTGGTTAAAATTCTACCTTTCATAATGGGCTTGGTCACATTTTCATGATATTTGGGCTACCGATCCAATTTATATATCTTAGTCCAAGTCTATGTTTTATTTCTACCTTGGGCTATCCTATTGGCTTGCTGAAAGTTCATGAGGTAGAAAGATTCTATATGAAGTGTCCATAGTTGAAAGCCCAATTTATAGGTGGAGCTACTAAACTTAGTAACTTTAACTCTTAAATTAAGAAAAATTACCCTAATCCAATCTTCTTCAAATTTTAATACCTTCATAAAAATTTATCTTCCTTACCTAAGAATTTCACCTTTCTTTAGTAAATTTATTTCTAATATTTCCTCTTAGGTTTTCTCTCTTTACCTATTCCATTAATGTTAGAACATTTCTATGCATACGTAAGGTGAAGAATTTCTAAGGATTATATTTCCATAGATATTTAAAAATTGTCTAATAAATTTTATTTCCTTAATTAAATATTTATGTACTTTTATTAATAAAAGAAAAGAAATTAGAGATGTTATTATGAATACTTTTGTACTTTTATTAATGCATGAAACGAAATTAGGGATGTTACAATGGTTATCTGAATCAATCTTATAGTGTTTTGAGTATGTTGTGGTTTTGCTGTGTAGGGGATTAGTGATTTCATATAGGTAAGAAATTACTAGTGTTTCCTATCTATATGCCGAGTTGGTGTTATGACTACTGTTAATTATTTTTAAAACTGACTATTGGGCTTAATCAGCTCAATAGTAGCATAACTTTATTTTTACCACAGTAGGAAATGGTACCACCAAGGAGGAATCTGGCAAACATTGCGAGGAAAACCGTACACAACCTTGCCACGACAATTCGAGTTTAAGTACGACCACTAACCAAATTCTACAATACCTACAGAATGCTAATAACAAGAATGGTGAGAATGGTGCTAATAATCAGATGGCAAGGAATGATAACGGAATATCCAAGTTCCTAAGAACTAGACCACCTTCTTTTCAAGGTGGCTTTCACCCAATTATAGCTGAAAGGTGGATAAAGGAACTAGAGAAAATCTTTGAAGTGATGGGTTGTACTAAGGAGCAGCAAGTTATCTTCGCTGCATATATGCTGATAGATTAAGCAGAATGCTAGTTGCATAAAGGTAGAGAACTTTTAGTTCAACAAATAAGGCAAATCACCTGGCAGGTGTTCAAAGACACCTTTTTGGAAAAGTACTTCCCAAGTACTGTGCAGGCGGAGAAGGAGATTGAATTTCTCTAACTTTAGTAGGGCAGCATGGTCGTAGACTAGTACATCACGAGGTTTGAGGAGTTGTCTAATGTCATAACTTTTTTTTACTTATTATTATTATTATTATACAATATAGAGTTCACATACACGTCATTAATCAAAACGTATGTACAACATATCAAACAAATAAATATCTACATCTTATTTATTCTGGTTGACCAGTTCTGGAGATATAGGTGCGGGTGGTTGCACCTTCACCGGGATCTGAGCCAACTCGACCACAAACATTTTATTTGTTTTTGGGATCTGTCCATCATAGAGTAACTCGATCCAATGTGAACTAAAAGCTAGAGCCAAAGAAAAATATGCATAACTAATTTTCTGAACATGACATGGAAATATAGTGAGAATTAAATCCCAGTAAGTTCAACAACAAATCATCATCAATATAGCTCATCACGTCATGTTCATTTGTATAAACTATAGTAAATATCTTTGGTCACATGAATGCACTTTATCTATGCACATGAAAATCATATAGTAATGACATGTATGATAGAATTAACTATTTTGAGAATATCATATGATGACTGTCAATCTATTCTCATATCAAGCTACCCCAGTCAGGGTGAGTATTTTCTACTCTCCAGTATGGCCTTTTCTCGCTCCGTCCGACATGGCACACTTTCTCTTTCTTTTCTCATTAACATAATCATAATTGTTGGTAGGGTGTCCCCTACTAGTGCACCACACGGATTGCCATGTGACAGTGCTCATTTCTTTTCTTTTCACAATAATAGCCAAAAATATGATTTCAATAACAGGTATATTCATTAAACTCACATCAAAATATAATTATTACCAAAAATAATTGGTAATCATGCCATGAACATAACCTTTTCAAATATCACTTTATAAAATATTTCCATGTCAAAATTACACACTTAAGATGGTAAGAAGTTCATGCAATGGAAATGACTATGGCATATACTAGTCATTTATTATTTTCAAGATTCTTCTTTTTTAAATATTATTTTTATCTCTTTATTTTCTTGATGCAGATTTTCATCCTATCTGACCTTCTCTTACTAATTAGAACATATCTCCCTTATTTTAACTCTGATTTAGGTGATCGTGGTGTCAATTTAAAGATAAAACAATTATCTAAACTATTATGTCAAATAGTTTAGCTAACTATTAAAGATTCTTAGTGATATTACTCCCTCAAGTGACAGGTTATTCCTTCTCGGGTAGATTCTGACTTCTACTTACAAATCTGTCCATATCTCTCTCATAAGAATTCTAAATTGAGTGATTCCAGTGGCTAAAATTCTATGATACATATATCTATAAATCTTACGTTAACCAATTATTTTAATTCTCTACATAAATTTCCCAAAAATTCAAACACAGAAGCTTTCCTAACAGATTCTTCCCTGATTAATCATTTTCTGATAACTGCTTACTAATCGGACCATATTTACCTCATGTGGACTCCAAATGGAGTGATTCCAGTGACTCAAAATCCATGACACATATATCTATAATTCGTATGTTAACCAGTTATTTTAATTCCCTATAGAATGTTCCCAAAAATTTAAACACAGAAGCTATCCTACCAAATTCTTCCCTGATTAATCATTTTTTGACCACTGCTTACTAGTCAGACCATATCTACCTCATATGGACTCCAAATTGAGTGATTCCAGTGGCTAAATATCCATGAGACATAGATCAACATTGTTCATGTTAACCATTTATTTTAAATCCTTACCAATTATTCCCTGAAATTTAAAAACAGAAGCTTAAAATTTTACCACCCATAGCAGAACTTTCTACACCAACCTAAGTATTCAAACATGCATCAAATGCAAGATCAATATGTAACATGATATAGCAATATCCATGACCAATCATCAAAGTTCTAAGATCAAACTTCTATATAAATGTTACAAATTTCAAAACTTTTCTTCAAAAATAAATATTGTTAAACTTACCTTGAGCACTTAGTCCTCTAGACTTCCCCTTCCTCTTTCTTCCTTTCTTCTTCAACTTTCCTCACTCTACCTTGCTTCTATTTTTTTCTCTCCCTCACTTGGACGAAATTCTAATGTTATAAGGGTAGATTTTGCTTAAATAGACTATCAAATAATTCAACTTTGATGATCATGGGTCTACCTTATCAAAATTATGATGCACTTGGTTGATTTTTTGGAAAACAAACAACTCGTGTTCTTGTCTTCCTCTTCCTTAGTCAAGATATGCATAGGAAAAGGAAATTTGTATTTTGAAAATTATGATAATATGTTCTTAAGATAAGGGATAAGGTCTCTTTGATTTAGGGATTTATTTCCTTTTTCTTTTGTCTTAATCAAACATGATAGGTTTGCCTTTTTAGGTGGCAAATTTCCAACCCTTTAATCTTCCTTGCCTAGCTAAAATTATTTGTGTAGGATAATGATGTTTTGTCATAATGCTATGTATTATTATCCACTTGCTAAAAGTATGAGTGTAGGATATAGATGTTTTGTCCTAATGCCATGTATTATCATACCACTTGCTAAAATTATGAATGTAGGATATCACACCACTTGCTAAATTTTTGTCTTAATGCCATGTTACCTAATCTGGATTACAACATTATTTCATCACTTTATTTTTATTTTTATTTTTCCTCTTTGGTTTTGGCTCATTCTTGCCCATTTTCTTTACTTTGGTTAAAATTCTACCTTTTATAATGGGTTTGGTCATATTTTCATGACTTTTGGGCTATTGGTCCAATTTCTATATCCTAGTCCAAGTCTATGTTTAATTTCTTCCTTGGGCTATCCTATTGGCTTGCTAAAAATTTATGTGAAGTAGAAAAACTCTATATGAATTATCCATAGGTGAAAACCCAATTTATGGGTAGAGATACTAAACTTAGTAACTTTAACTCTTAGATTAGGAAAAATTACCCTAATCCAATCTTCTTGAAATTTTAAGACCTTTACTTACTTCACAAAAATTTATCTTCCTTACCCAAGAATTTCACCTTTATTTAGCATGTTTATTTCTAATATTTCCTCTTAGGTTTTCTCTCTTTACCTATTCCATTAATGTTAGAACATTTCTATGTATACACATAAGGTGAAGAATTTCTAAGGATTATATTTCTTCAGATATCTAAAAATTGTATATTAAATTTTATTTTCTTAATTAAATATTTATGTATCTTTATTAATTAAAGAAACGAAATTAAGGATGTTACATCTAAGTTCTCTTATCTGTGATTTAAACCTGATGAAGCATGGAAGGTTGTTAAGTTCGAAGTGGGATTGAATCTGGAGATAAGGAATGTTGTTTTAGCTATAGAGATCAGGGAGTTTATACCTCTGATAAATATAGACTCCTGGAGAAGAGCTTGAGGATGGTATTGACATTCATTAACTCATATAATGCATAATAATTAATCATAATTAACCATAGACAATCACAATTAGGGTTTTACAATTCCATTTAATGCAGTATCATCATACCATAAGTGGGTTTACCGAAACCTTAGATAAAACTATACTCACACATAATTGAAAGAAAACTCATAATCATATTCATTAAATAAATCATTAATGTTTAATACAAACTAAGAAATGAGTATATGTAAAGATAGAGAGATAAAACCTGAATTGTAGAATTTAATGAACTAGGTATATAAAACTTCAATCAAACTCAATTCTACTCTAAGAACATAAATTAAACAATGATTTTAATAAAAACCTAATCTAATGGTGTTTCCTAAGCCTAAACTGAGTTTCTCTATGTAACATCCCTAATTTTATTTCTTTTATTGATAATTTAATTAAGGAAATAAAGTTTATTAGACAATATTTTATATATCTAAGGAAATATAATCCTTAGAAATTCTTCACTTTATGTATATGCATAGAAAATGTTTCTAACATTAAGAGAACAAATAAAGAGAGAAAACCTAATAGGAAAAACATAAATTAGAAATAACATACTAAAGAGATGTAAAATTCTTGGATAAGGAAGATAAATTTTTAGAAACAAGTAAAGGTCCTAAAATTTCAAGAACATTGGATTAGGGTAATTTTTCCTAATTCAAGAACTAGAGTTACTAAGTTTAAAATCTTTACCCATACATTGGGCTTTTACCTATGGACACTTCATATAGAGTTTTTCCACTTCACATAAGTTTCTAGCAAGCCCATTGGATAACCTAAGCAAGAAATAAAACATAGACTTGGACTAGGATATAGTAATTGGACCGATAGCCCAAAAATTATGAAAATGTGACCAAGCCCTCCAAAAAAGGTAGAATTTTATCCAAAGCAAAGAAAATGGGTAGGAATAAGCCCATAATGGATAGGAATAAGCCCAAATCCAAGAGGAAAAATAAAATAAAATAAATTAGGTGATGATATAATAATGTAATAATAATAAAGATTATGTTACATGGCATTAAGACAAAAATTTAGCAAGTGGTGTGATTCTACCTTCATAATTTTGGCAAGTGGCATGATAATACAAGGCTTTAGGACAAAAACATCTATATCCTACACTCATAATTTTAGCAAGTGGTATGATAATACATGACATTAGGACAAAACATTCATATCCCAAACAAATAATATCAACCAAATAATGAAGATTCAAGGGCTAGAAATTTGCCACCTAAAAAGGCAAACCTATCATAGTTGTTTAAGACAAAAGAAAATAGAAATGAATCCCTAAATCAAAGGGACCTTTTCTCTTATCTTAAGAACATATCATCATAATTTTCAAAATAAAAATCTCCTTTTCTTATGCATATCTTGACTAAGGAAGAGGAAGACAAGAACATAAGTTGTTTGTTTTCCAAAAATTCAACAAAGTATATCTTAATTGTGATAAGGTAGACTCATGATCATAAAAGGTGTATTATTTGGTAGTCTATTTAAGCAAAACCCACCCCTACAACATTTTAATTTCGTCCAAGTGAGGAAGAGAGAGAAATAGAACCAAGATAGAGTGAGGAAAGGAAAGAAAGAGTGGAGAAGAAAGGAAGGAAGAAGAAGGAGAAGTTTAGAAGGCTAAGTACTCAAGGTAAGTTACCTTAATCTCCACTTGAACCCATTTTTCTTCTTCATCCTTGAGGTTCAAAAATTGACCCTCCTTCTCTTACTTAAGCTGCTATAAAAGCTAAGGGAAGGGAGGAATCTTGCTACTTCTTTCAAGAGGAAACAAAAAATCCAATTCACTAGGTGAGCTAGGGAGATTCTTAGGTAAGTTTAACAATATTTCTTTTCAAAGAAAAGCTTTGAAATTTGTAACATCTATATGGGAATTTGATCTTATAACTTTGATGATTGGTCATGGATGTTGCTTTATCATGTTACATATTGATCTTGCATGTGATGTATGTTTGAATACTTAGGCTGGTTTAGATAGTTCTGCATAGGTATGGCTATGGGCGGTAAAACTTTAAGCTTTGGTATTTAAAATTCTGGGAAGAATCGGTAAGGAATTAAAATACATGATTAACATGAAAAATGTAGATATATTTCTCACGGATATTTAGCCACTAGAATTACTCAATTTAGAGTTCACATGAGGTAGATAGGACCCGATTAGTACGAAGAGGTCAGAAAATGGTTAATCAGGGAAGAATCTATTTGAAAATCTTCAATTTTTGAATATTTGGGAATACTCTGTAGGGAATTTAAATAACTTGTCAACATAACACTTATAGATATATGGCTTGCGGATATTTAGCAACTAAAATTACTCAATTTGGATTTTAAATGGGGGAGATATAGTCAGATTAGTAAGTAAAGGTTTGAACCTACCCGAGAAGAAATAATATTGAATTTAAGGGAGTAGTAACACCAAGAGTTATTACTATTTGGCTGATATGATTAACATAATAGTTTTAGATAATGGTCTTAGCTTTCCATAGACACTAAGATCACCTCAATCAGAATTAAAATGAGGGAGTTATGCTTTGATTAGTGAGCAGAGATCACAGAACACGGCTAGACCGTGTTCTGGGTGCTTCAAGCACGGGTTAGCTATGTTCGGGGCTATTTTTGAGTACATTTGAAGTATTTTTAAAGCATGGCCGTGTCTTGGAACATGGCTAGACCATGTTGGAAGCAGGTGAAGCCTATTTTCAACATTTTTCTACCCTATATGAACCTCTTTCACTATAGGGTAATAGTAGAAATCAAATTGGAGAACAATGCTCTATAAATTTATAAGAACATGTGTTGAAAATGATATAAATAAGAAGAAAATGACAAAAGGCCAAGAATAAAGAGAAGGTTAGATATGATGAAAACCTGCATCAATAAAATAAAAAAATAAAATTAATATTTAAAAAAAAGACAAATCTTATAAATGAAATTAATAAATGACTAGTATATGCCATAGCCATTGCCATTGTATGAACTTCTTACCATCTTAAGTGTGAAATGTTGACATGGAAATATTTTATAAAGTGATATTTGAAATGGTTATGTTTATGGCATGATTACCAATGATTTTTTGTAATAGTTACATTTTGTTAAACATACTTGTTATTGAAAGCATATTTTTGGCTATCATTGTGAAAAGAAAAGAAATGAGCACAGTCACATGGTAATCTGTGTGGTGCACCAGTAAGGGATGCCCTACCAACGGTTATGAATATTTTAATGAGAAAAGAAAGAGAAAGTGTGCCATGTCGGATGAAGCGAGATAAGCCTGTACCGGAGAGTAGAAAATACTCACCCTGACCGGGTTAGCTTGATATGAGAATAAATTAATAGTCATTATATGATATTCTGAAAATAATCAATCCTGTTATACATGTCATTACTGTACGATTCTCATGTGCATAGATTTTGTGCATTCATGTGACCAAAGTTATTTACTGTAGTTTATATAGCTGAACTTGACGTGATTACTATATTGATAATGATTTATTGTTGAACCTACTGGGATTTAATTCTCACTATATTTCGATATCATGTTCAGAAAAATAATTATGCAGATTTTTTCAATGACACTTATTATTTCCGTACGTTGGATCGAGGTTCCCTACCTTGGGTAACTACCAATTATATCAGATGTATCTGTAGTAGATGTAACTGAGATTCCGGTGGAGGTGCCACCCACACCAGTGTCCCCGGAAGTAGTCGACATAGATGATTAGAGCTAATATGTATCTTTGTACAAATGTTTGTAAAATAATGGTGTGTATGGAAACTCAGTATTATATCACTGTTAATAACAATTATGCTTGGTTAAAGTGATTATTATTACGAGTTATGTGGTTAGAATTAAAGTAATAATAACTTCATGTAATTTTACAAATATACTAAAAGAAAAAAATTTGTTACATTTACATAAATGGAGTTGTTACACTCTTTGTCTGAATGCGTCTGTGTCTCTTTCTCCATGCTTCCTCATGTATTTATAGTATTTTGGCTGTTTAAAACCCTAAGAAAATAAGAAGTGTATGGACATGAAGCATAGCTGTGTTCTAGAACATGGCTTAGCCATGCTTCGATCTAGATTTTGAGAATTCACTCTACATTTTTCACAAAACATGGCCTAGCTATATTTCAGGTACATCAAGTACGGCCTTGCCATGTTGGAGGTTGCCAAGTTCAATTCCATCTAACTTCTTTTGTGTTTCCTCCTTGCTTCTTCCTTAACTTGTTCCAAGTCCATATAGCTCTTGTTCCAAGTCCATATAGCTCTTCACATGAATGTTTTCCCTTGATTCTTGGCCTCTTTTGCTCACCTACAAACCAAAGTAGTATCTAAAGCAAACAAAACAAAACAGAACCAATGTGGGAAAATAAATACAAGTTCACTATAAATTAAGGGATAAAATATAACTATTAAACACTTAATTTTCTCCTTTATCAGCTGACCACAACAGCCCCTCTATACTAAGGCAGTGTCCTTCCAAAAGATAATCCAAGGAACAAAGGTATGTTCCACACTGTTCTGCTTGTTGAGTTTTCTTGGCGTTCCCGAAACTACCTTGTAAAGTGACCATAAGATCCCCTTAAGAAAATTGCATTGTCATCTCATTCCAATCCATGACAACCTTTCCCAATATTTT
Organism: Gleditsia sinensis; assembly: GCA_037074535.1. Taxonomy (NCBI): domain Eukaryota; kingdom Viridiplantae; phylum Streptophyta; class Magnoliopsida; order Fabales; family Fabaceae; genus Gleditsia; species Gleditsia sinensis. Next base: position 57,523,976 of record CM073464.1, read on the forward strand.
CAACCAAAAAATCTCCATTACCACATCTAATCCTTCCAACTCTAAGACATAGGCTTCAGTTGTAAATTCAAAATTTTCCAACTGAATGTGCAGCCTCTTACACTTCCCTTAAGTAAAAATTTTGTCTCCATCTTCCAATGTAATTCTGAACTTCTTTGTATGTTGGACCTCTAATCTTAGAGCCATTGGTAATTGAAGGGAAATAAAATTTTGACTAGCTCCTTTATTTATTAACACTACAACGGTATTTCCTAATAACATGCCCTCAATTTTTATTGTTTTATTCTCATTCTCCCCCATCGAATTTATGCCCAATAATCCCATAATTTTACACTTCAACTCCTCCTCTCCATCATAATTTTCTATCTCCAAACTCACTATCTCTGCTTTTGAGTTTACTGTTTCTTCTTCTCCTAACACTAATAGTCTCAACTGCTTTTCCTTACACTAATGAAGAGGATGGAATTTTTCTCCATATTTAAAACATATCCCTTTGACCCTTCTCTCCATCAACTTTGGGTATGTTATGGAATGAAATCCTTTGGGTTTATTTGTGTTTGTCTACCTTTCCCTTGTGTTTTTTCTTGTTGTAGATTCAAAGGAGGAAGTAGGGCCTTTATTTGGTGCATATCTTATATTGCAACCTTCTCAAATTTTTTTGGTAGCCTACCCAGATGGATTAGTGGTTCAGCCCACTTAGTATGACTGACCCAAATCTTTAGGGATAGAATTGGGTCTTGAGTTAGACTTATAACCACCCAAACTGCTACTGTGTTGACCATAACTACTAATCAACTACCCCTCCCCTCCTAGTTTTTGATCATTCTTGTCTTGTTTTCTCAACTCCTCCTCCATATCCCTTGCCACACGCATGATCTGTCCCTGAGTTTGAGGATTCAGTGTTTTGACTCTTCTTCAAATGCTAGGCTATAACTCATTCAGAAAATAGCCCAGGTATTGCTCCTCAAGAAGGCATGGTACCTAAGAAGAAATTAATTCAAATACTTCAATATATTCTTATACATCACCTTTCTGCTTTAAGCTGCCAGCTCTTTAAATGGGTTTTTATGTATTTGCCCCCCATATCTAGCTATAAAAGGCCCTATTTATCTTTTCCCAAGTTAAATTATATTCCTTCTCCTTAAGAAGATTAAATCAATAAATGGTAGAACCCTCTATACTCATATGCGTCAATTTCACTTTGACCTCATTTAGGATGTTTTATACCTCAAAGAAAATTTTAACCCTAGTAATCCAAGTCACCAGATCCATCCCTTTGAATATAAGTAATTCTACTTTCTTAGTAGACAACTTATATTCCTCTCCATAGTCTCCCCTGGGTTTAACAACCAAGGTTGGGTAGATTAAAGTTACTTTTTTTATTGCTTAAATTTGAAAAAAATAGCTCTTACAATGTTGGTATTAGAGTAGGTCGATCCTAAGTGGGCATAGGGGTGGATAGTTGCCTAGATAGATCTAAGAGTATCTTGACTAAGTTTATCGATATGATGTGTAAGGTAGAATGTCATGACAATTAGGAAATTATTTGTGTTTCCTATCTGCATACTAGAACAGTGTTATAACTACTGTAAAAATTTTAAATTCCCTATTAATCTTGATCACCTTAATAGTAAATCCTTTCTTTTGATAAATACAGTAGATAATGGTACCATTAAGGAGGAATCTGACTATGAGAACGAAGGCTACCTTGTGTGATCTAACCACGACTATTGAGATCAAGTTTCTGCTTCAAATAAAATCTTTCGACACATCTAAAATAATAACAATAATGGTGAGGTGGGAGGAAATAACAGGAACATAGGGAATGGGAATGGATGAATATATGAGAACTTAGTCTCCTTATCTTATGGGCGAAGATGAACCTATAGTTGCTTAAAGGTGGCTAACAGAGCTAGAAAAGATTTTTGGAGTCTTAAACTACCCAAATGAACTAAAGGCTAATTTTGTTGTATATATATATGCTGAAGGAGGAAGTTGAATATTTATGGAGAGGAGCCAAGGAGTTACTAAATCATCAAGGCAGACAAATCATGTCGCAAGTGTAACATCTTGTAATTTTTTTTAAATAATAATATTTCGCTATAAAAATATATATTTTTATTTGTTTAAAAATGATTATGTTCTGCTAAAAGAAAGTATATTTTTAATTAAAGTAATTATTGTTTTGCTTAAAATAATTATAATGGCCTTTAATAAATTTTTGTTGTATTTATAGAAATATTTTCTTTTATTATATATAAAGATATTTATTTTGTGATTTGTTTTATTAAGATGTTTATCAAGAAAAGTCATGATTTAAGAGTTTAAATAAATGTTTATGAGAATGTAAATTTTTAGAAATTTTTGAAATGTTTTAGGATGAAAAACGGTATTTATATGAATATATATAAAATAAAATTCCATTATTCATTTATTAAATAATAATTATTATTATTATTATAAAGAATAAAGAAAAATGGGAGGGGAGACAGAAACCGTGAAATGTAAAAGAAAAGAATGAATAGTGAAGTAGTGTGAATAGTATCTCCATGTTTTTTCTTTAGATCTGGAGTACCTATTCCCTTCTGATCTCAAAACTAAGGGTACCACTGGATTTAGGATGGAAAATACAACGATTTTGACCAAACAATTTCTCAAATTAGTAGTAGAATTGCCATAGATCGAAAGTAAAAAATTTCAAAAAAATGTAAACTCTGAAACTCTTACTTAGAGACCTCAAATTGAAAATCTAACACTATAGATGGATTCAGAAACTAGATAAATCTTAGCATATGAAATTTTTCAGCTATCTAACAACTTTTTGTTCTTGGTAAATAGTATTTTCCAGCGATGAATAGTATTTTCTGGCAGTAAATAGTGTTTTCCAGTTATGAATAGTGACCAAGTTCACGGAGTCATTTCCTTGATTTTTGGACCCTCCGGACACATTGTTTAAGTCTGTTTAGTCAAATGTGGATTAGAAAAGTGCATTTTGGGGTTGTCCAATCTGGAGCCCTTACCTTATGAGTAGATGATTCTTTCAATGACTTGTCCTATACTTTTCTTGATCTTTAAGCATGTATTTGATTATGTTTATGAGATATTTACACTTTTAAATGTTTTTGAAATGCATCAAAATTATCTGAATTGTTTACAATTTAGAATATAGTTCAAGAAGAGTATAATTTTGAAAATGGATTTCTGAACTCATGGTATATCTGATTTCACATGTATTTCTCATTAAATGATAAAGTGAATATTATGTGTATAAGGCATTGATTTGTAAAATTATAAAGTTACTGATTATGATTGAATGGAAAGGGTAAAGCTCATGGCGAGTTGCTTGATAATTATACATTGCATTTGATGACTATGCATTTATATATATAAATATATATATATATATATATATATATATATGTATTTATATGTATGGATGAATATGGACGGGTTGTATGGCTTATGACGGTACCGAATAGGGGACGCCCTATTAGCCTAAGTGAACCAAGGGAGGGTCGCTTCAACGGGTGACAGTGATAATGTGAAGAGGCAGATGGGTGATGGACTCATATTCCTTGATCACTATTGTGACTATAGTCGATCGGTCACTATGCGTATAGCAAATGAGTATATAGGTTGACCAAATCGTCGAATGAGGCAAGTAATTTTAAAAGTTTATAACTTTATTTCAAAAGATTATTATTTTAGTATAGTTTATATAGCTGAGCTAAACAACATTTGTTTAATGATCATACCGTGATAAATATGGTTTGGATATCTAAATATCTTTTTATTTGAAAATATTTGAAATATGGGTCCCATATGGATGTACTTCTAAACTGTATTTTCTAAGTGACAAATTTTAAAACATGAGTACATCCATATGCTGACTTAAGAGGTTATAGGAAGTATTATCTACTTACTGAGTTGTCAAACTCACTACACGATATTTCCACATTTTTCATATAAGAATACAGAGTCTGATTCTGTAGATAGGTGATTAGTTAGGTGACATATTCTCTGAGTGAGTCTACGATGCTTGCAAGGCTCACAGTTTTGAATTATACTGTGCTTGTATTTTAGAGTGTGCTCTGAATGCTACAGGCAGGATCCCTGCTTCTGTTATTACTTTGACATTTATAACTTGGTTTGTATAATGTATATACATGAAAGAACCTATTTGTATCTATTTCTATGAAAAAGAATAGTGTTATACATGTTAAGAAAAATATCTGATTGCAGAAAAAAAAAAAGTTTGTTTCACATGCTGTAAAATTAGGGAGTTACAAGTTGGTATAAGAGCATTAAGTTTCTTTGTGGCCATTGAAGCAAAAGATTCTTTAGAAGGACCTTTAGTATGGGTATGAGCCGTGTAAAGCCCCCAATTTATGTTACGTAAAATAAACATTTTTTCCTACAATTATTATTATTTCTGCAATCAGATATTTTCCATAAAGATACATAATTCAATTCTTTATCATGGGAACAACTACATATAGGATCTCTCATGTATACACAATATACAGTCCAAGTCTATAAACATCAAAGTACAACAGAAACGGGGATCCTGCCTGTAGCGTTCAGAGCACTCTAGAATATATACACAGTATAATTCAAAGACCGTGAGTCTTGGAAGCAACGTAGACTCACCTAGAAAATATATCACCTATCTACCGAATCAGACTCTGATATTCTTATATGAAAAATGTGAAAATATCGTGTAGTGAGTTTGACAACTCAGTGAGCAAATAATTCCTCCTATGACCTCTTATGTCAGCATATGGATGTACTTATAATTTAAAATACGTCACAGAGAAAATACAGTTCAGAAGTACATTCATATGAGACCCATATTTCAAATATTCTCAAATCAAAGGATATTCAGATATCCAACACCATATGATGCACGGTATGATCATAAAACAAATGTTGATATGCTCAGCTGTATAAGCTATAGTAAAATATTAAGATTTGGAGATAAAATCATCACTTTTAATGCACCTGCCTCACTCGGCAATCTGGTCAATGCAATGAAAATATAACTCATTTGCTATACGCATAGTGACCTCGACCCTAGTCACAGTAAGTGATTAGGGAATGTGAGTATATCACCCTCTTGCCTCCTCACATTACCACTGTCACTCGGTAATCTGGTCAATACAATGAAAATATAACTCATTTGCTATACTAATGGTGACCTCGACCCTAGTCACAGTAAGTGATTAGGGAATGTGAGTACATCACCCTTATGCCTCCTCACATTACTACTGTCACCCAGTTGGAGCGGCCCTCTCCCGGCTCACTCAGGCTAATAGGGCGTCCCTTATTTGGTACCGTCACAAGCCATACAACCAGCCAATATTCATCAATACATATAAATACATGTAAAATTATCAAGCAACTCTTCATGAGTTTTACGCTTGTCATATTTATCAAGCAACTCGCCATGAGCTTTACGCTTGCCATTCAAACTCATTTATAATATGACATGTATCATTTTCACAATTATATAGCTTTACAAATCAATGCATCGTGCACATAATATTCACTTTATCAAATAATGATAAATACATTTAGAACCACATATTCAGTGAGTTCCAAAATTCATTTCTAAAACCATACTTTTCTTGAACTATGTGCCAGTTCCTAAGTATAACAGATATTATAACACATTTCATAAACTTATAATAGTATAAATAATTTATAAACAGAAACAATAATACATTTATAGTTCAAGAAGAGCATAGGGCAAGTCATAGAAAAAATTATCCACTCGCAGAGTAGGGCTCCTGGTTGGACAGCCATAAAAATGTACTTTTTTGAAGCTGAATTTGACCAATTAGACCTCAAAAACATGTCTGGAGGGTCCAAAGACTTAGAAAATGACTCCGGGAGTTTGGTCACAATTCACCGTCAGAAAACACTATTCACCCGCCGAAAATCACTATTCACGACGAACAAAAAGTTGTCAGATAGCTGAAAAATTTCACATCCTTAGGTTTAACTAGCTCCTGAATCCATCTACCGTATCAGAATTTCAATTGGAGATCTCTAAGTAAGAGTTTCAAAATTTACCTTTTTCTAAGATTTTCTACTTCAGATCTACGGCAATTCAACGGCTGATTTGAAAAATTGATCGGTCAAAATCGTAGTACTCTTAGTCCTGAATCCAATAACACCCTCAGTTTTGAGATCGGAAGCCAATAGGCACTCCAGATCTAGACAAAAAGTTAAAAGTTACTATTCACTAACAATTCACTCAATTTCATCCGTTTTTTCCATTTTGCAGTCTCCCCTCCGTCTATTGTCTCCCCCTTCCCCTTTTTATTTTTATTATATTTAATAATAAGAATTATTATTTAATAATTGAATAATAAGATTTTCTTTATATAAATTCATATAAATTCTATTTTTCATCCTAAAATATCCCAAAAATTTCTAAAAAATTACATTCTCGTAAACCTTTAGTTAAACTCTTAAATCGTGACTTTTCTTGATAAAATTCTTAATAAAACAAATCTCAAAATAAATATATTTTACATATTAAAAGAAAGAATATTTCTAAAAATACAACAAAAATTCATTAAAGACCAATATAATTATTTCACGCAAAACAATAATTATTTAAATTAAAAATAGACTTACTTTTAGCAGAACATAATCATTTTAAAACAAATAAAAATATATCTGTTTATAACAAAATATTTTTATTTAAAAATAAAAATTATGGGATGTTACAAGCGGTACATATTTATACTTCTGGTGCTGTTGAGGGATTCTATAGGATTTTAATTTCCTTTCTATTCCAAGTTATTAAATTTCCTAATATAAAGTTGATTGAATATTATGACATCTTAAGAGGTATCTATGGGTCAATTACCGCTTGAAAGTGAAAGGGATAGGTGTCTTAGAGAATTTAAAGAATTGAGACAAATGCCAAAGATGATCATTTCTCAACATGATATCTGTTTTACCTAGTTGTCTAGATATGGTAGACTTTGATGTGATATTAGAAATGGATTGGTTGGCAACATATCAATCAATTTTAGAATGTCATCTGAAGATGATTAAATTCAATATTCCTGGAGAATCTTCTTTCTTGATACAAGGAAACTATAGTGAGGTACCTAAAAATCTAATCTCTGTTTTAGCACCTATAAGTTATTTCAAAAAGATGCCAAGGATAGATATCAGTAGTGAGAGATGTTGATATAAAGTATACCAGTGTAAATCAAGTTTCAGTGGTTAGAGAATTTTCTGATGTAATTCATGAGAAATTGTCAGGATTACCTCGAAACGTAAAATAGAATTTGGTAATGATTTACTTCCTGAAACTCAACCAATGTCTATACGCCCATATAGAATGGTAATGACTGAACTCAAGGAATTGAAGTATTAGTTGTAAGACTTATTAGACAAAAGATTTATATACCCTAGTACCCATTCTTAAAAAGCTCCAATACTATTTGTGAAAAACAAAAGATGGATCGTTGCGATTGTGTGTAGATTATAGATAGTTGAATAAGGTGGTAGTGTGGAATAAATACTCATGACCTCGTATAGATGACCTGTTTAACCAATTACAAGGTGCTCAATATTGTTTTCAAAAATTTATTTGAGATATAAGTCTCATTAATTAAGGATATTCAAAAATTTTATTTTAGGACTCATTATCGGCATTATGAGTTCTTGGTAATGTCATTTAGTTTGACAAATGCCTTAACTACATTCATAGACTTAATGAATGGAGTATTTAAACTATTCTTGAATAAATTTATTATTACATTATTAACAAAATACTAATATGTTTTTAGAGTACAGAGAATCATAAGCAACATTTAAAGATAGTTTTACGAACTCTAAGGGAGTATGGTTGGTAAAGATGGTATCCAAGTAGATCCTAAGAAAGTAAAAGTAGTACAACAATGGCTATGTTTTACTACATTTAAAGATGAAGATCCAAATCCAATTTGCGCTTTTCACAGTTTTCTGTTGTCCATTCTATTTGAGTTGTAATTGGATTAGGTACATCAACATATGCTTGTAAAGCATCAATTAACTCCTCAGCATTTGAAGCTGAGATGAAAATTCGTCGTGCTGAGTATAAAACGAACCTTTGTTCCATAGCTCGATCTAGAAAAGACAACAGACCATCAAAGAAGTGATTAACATTTAACAAACCTATCGGTTTGTGATGCATATTCAGTTGTGCCTAAGAAATTATTTGAAAAATCTCTTCTAAAGTACCAAAACCACCTGGTAAGGCAATAAAGGCATCAACATTACTAATTATTCTAGCCATGCACTCATGCATGGAAGCTACCCTAAACTTTTCCCCAATTGTCTTTCCTACGATGTTGGATGCAGCTAGAGCTGTAAGAATAATACCTAGAACTTGACATCCTCCTACATGTGCAGCTGTAGACACGCACCCCATTAACCCATGGTTATCTCCATCATAGACTAAATGAATTTTTTTTCTGGCCAACACCATACCTAAGTTTTGTGCAACTTTCACATACTCTCCATCTTTTATAGGACTGGAACCATAAACGAGACAAATATTTCAAAACTGATGGAATGCGATTCCCTCCATAGCTACACACACCCTAACTTTGAGTATGTAGGTAAAGATACTAACATTAACATTTATAGAACTAGGAGAAGGGCATACTTACAATAGCTATGCAAATAGGTCGGACATAGTTAGACCAGCTATGTGAGTGATTGGTGGATATTAGATAAATTGAAGGTAAAAATTTTCAAAAATGACGGCAAGCATGTATATGTATAGTAGTTGTGATCGTAATTGTAAAAAAAAAGAGTGAAATTGAAAACAAGTTAATTGTTGAAGAGGAACAATCAAACGATTTATTTTGTTTTCTCAATGTTCTTGCTAGTTGACTATTGGTATTATTAAGTCGACTAGCTATTTTGAGAATTTTTAATTTGAATTGGTTTATTTTACAGCTGATTGATTACATCTATTTTGAAGCAATCAACTGCATCCTACCAATTAACTATGTATTCTTTATTTTTCATAGACTTTTATAAGTTTAGAAATGTTTCTTTTCCACTGAATATCAACAGCTTAAAAGTAGATTTTGGCACATATATTCAAAACTTGCGGCCACCAATTTTTGCTGAAATAACAGCTAGATTTTGTTTATAGATTTTCAAGAATTACGGCCACTAATATTAATTTTCTTCCAATACTTTGTTCAAATTTTTGACTTTCTATTTTGACACCGTTTTATATTATGCTTTTTTTCTATTCTACTGCATTCTCCCTTATTAATGTTTGGTATTAAATGCAAAGTTCTTTTCTCTCATTACAAGAAAAGTTAATTTATTTTCTTTAAAACTCAATTATTATGGTGTCCAAGTTGTTAGTAGGTTAAAGTAATGAAAAGTTTGAAAGGAATTGACGGATGATGGCCTTATGGTGTTTTGAAAAATGTAATCAAGAAAATTAATGGTGTTGAAGTTTTAAGGAATAAAATATGGGAACTAGGATTTAAATTAATCTTTGAACTCTTAATTTGAAAATACGGAGAATACTATGAGAATCATGTCCAAAAATAATGTAAGTGATTAAGATATTTGTGTTAAATGTTTATATTATGCTAAATTGAGTCTAGTATTTAGGATGTGAATTATGTTGAAATTGAGAATTTATGTCTGAGTAATTGTTGGGAAAAATCTTCTTGGAATGATTACGTGAATTAAACGGGATTGATATAAGTTAGAATGAGGTGCTTTTAGATATGATAGAAGAAAGGCTTGATATTTTTTATAATGAATTTATTGGTGTTAATAAGAGGGTATAGAGTTACAGTGATGAGGTAAGTTGGAATTGTTAGACATGTGCCAATGGTACATAAACGTTAAAAAGGATTGATGGATTTATTGCTACATATGTTTAACATATTGATTAATGGATTTTCAGATAAAAATAGATGATAGATTAAGATGATGATATTCATGGGATGATGTTGACATGTGAGAATCAAATATGACTTGATAGAAGTCTGGAATAAGAAAATATTGTTACCCAATATGGAAGTGAATATGATCTTTTATGTGTGTGTTTCCTAATATTGACCTATAGATATATTGCACGCGAGCTCGAGGATATAAAGGAATGAGATACACAATGGTTTAAGACTTCCTTAAATGTATATATATAATCTGTTGAGTATTTTGCCTAAAGTGGAATTGATTAGAAAAGAAATACAAACAATTCAATACAGGCCAAAAGCCTATAAGGACCATAAATGTTGAGCACTAGAAATTATTAGTTGGTGACCACATATTCTTGAAGGACTCACCAATGAAAGAGGTAATGAGGTTTGAAAAGAAGGAAAAAGTTAAGCTCTAATTTATAGACTCTTTTGAAAACTTGAACAAAGTAGGCGTAGTAATACATTACCTAACCTTGCCATCAGGATTGAGTAATGTGGATACAGACTTTCTTGCATCATTGTTAAGAAAGTACCTATTAGATTCTTCTTATGTTACCTAATTCCAAGAAATTCAATTGGACAAAATTTTGGCTTAACTATGGCTACAATCGATGTTTATTATTGATCGACAAGTGAAGAACTTATGGATGAAAGAAATCCCTATGGTTAAGTTATATGGCAAAATCACTCAAGTGAAGAGACATATTAAAAAGGAAAGATGATATACATAAAAGATATCTCCAATTATTTGAGTAATAAGGTTGGTAACTCTGAATTATGCCTTGATTTCATTCCCTACATGTGGTAGGATGGGCTAAAATTTGGGGACTGAATTTCTTAAGGGAGAAAGAATGTAACATCCTGTAATTTTTATTTTTAAAAAGTAATGTTTTGCTATAAAAAAAATATTTTTATTTGTTTGAAAATGATTATGTTCTACTAAAAGCAAGTATATTTTTAATTAAAGTAATTATTGTTTTGCTTAAAATAATTATATTGGCCTTTAATAAATTTTTGTTGTATTTTAGAAATATTCTTTCTTTTATTATATATAAAGATATTTATTTTGTGATTGTTTTTATTAAGATTTTTTCAAGAAAAGTCATGATTTAAGAGTTTAACTAAAGGTTTATGAGAATGTAAATTTTTTAGAAATTTTTGGGATGTTTTAGGATGAAAAACGGTATTTATATAAATATATAAAAAAATAAAATTCCATTATTCAATTATTAAATAATAATAATTATTATTATTATAAAGAAGAAAGAAAAGGGAGAGGGGGAGACGGAAACCATGAAATGCAAAAGAAGAAAATGAATAGTGAAATAGTGTGAATAATATCTCCATGTTTTCTCTTTAGATTTGAAGTACCTATTGGCTTTTAATATTAAAACTAACGGTACCACTAGATTCAGAATGGAGAATAATATAATTTTGACCGAATAATTTCTCAAATCAGCTGTAGATCGAAAGTATAAAATCTCAAAAAAAAGGTAAACATTGAAACTCTTACTTAGAGACCTCAAATTGGAAATCTGATACCGTAGATGGATTCAGGAGCTAGATAAATGTTAGGATATGAAACTTTTCAGCTATTTAACAACTTTTTGTTCTTGGTGAATAGAATTTTCTGACGATGAATAGTGTTTTCTAGCAGTGAATAATGTTTTCTGGTGGTGAATAGTATTTTTTGATCATGAATAGTGACCAAGTTTTTGGAGTTATTTCCTTGATTTTTGGACCCTCTAAACACGTCTTTGAAGTCTGTTTAGTCAAATGTGAATTGGAAAAGTGCATTTTGGGGCTATGCAATCCGGAGCCCTTACCTTGTGAGTAGATGATTCTTTCTATGACTTACCCTATACTTTTCTTTATCTTTAAGCATGTATTTGATTATGTTTATGAGATATTTACACTTTTAAATGTTTCTAAAATGCATTAAAATTATCTGAATTGTTTACAATTTGGAATATAGTTCGAGAAGAGTATAATTTTGAAAATAGATTTCTGAACTCATGGTATATCTGATTTTACATGTATTTCTCATTAAATGATAAAGTGAATATTATGTCTATAAGGCATTGATTTGTAAAATTATAAAGTTACTTATTATAATTGAATGGAAAGCGTAAATCTCATGGAGAGTTGCTTGATAATGATACATTGCATTTGATGAGTATGTGTAATATCCTAAGCCTCTAATAAAGTTAGATAAATTTAAGGATGAGTAGAAAATACATATGAAAAGTGATTAAGATGCTTAGTTATAAGGAAAGTATAAAATAGGTGACATAATTAATATTGAAGGATATAATAAAATTCTTAGGATCATAGTGGATGGAGAGAGAACACAACATTGTTTTTAGACATTACTAAATTTGGATTAGTGATAAATTAAGACATATAGGAACAAGAATTAAAATGTGTAGTTGTTTGACAATAAAGGCTTTATAAAATATGTGGTACCATTTTATGGTTAGAAGGAATATAAATAAAATATTTTTGGAGCATAAATGAGAGGAATAGGATACAAATATATTCCTTAGGATGCTACTAATTTAGGATTAGCAACATAATAAGGAAGGAAGAAGCATTGTGGGATGCAATATATATATGTATATGTAATTCCTCTCACCTCCACCATGCATATTATACATTTACACATGCAAAGGAGAAGCTTTACGTATATATATACCCTTGCCTCAATTACACCATGCATATCCTAGTATACATATCATAATGCATGCACGTGAGAATGGAAACAAAAACACCAGCACTTTGGTAGGTTAAAAACACAAATGCAGCTAGGAAATGCAAGCTGAAACGTGCACCAAACCTTGACCCACAAAGCCAGTAGAATCAGCGCCACATCAAGCAGAAAAAGACATCCCACATGGCAGCACTCTCACACCCACATTAGCTCCCTAAACCCAGTAGAAACCCACCCACCCACTGTAGCAAAAACTCACGCCTCCACTTGCAGAACTCATGCTCCCATCTACTCCAAGAAAGCCGCAATTTCACGCCCATACAAGCAAAACCATCCATGCATGCAAGTGTGTGGCAGCATGTCTTCCTTTTATGTGTTATACACCCACTCCCCTACTGAGCATATTATAATGCATGCACCTAGGTGGAGAGGCAGCAGAAAACCTACTCCCTGCCCTGCAGAATCCAGGGAATCCCTGCACCCATGGCAGCCACCACCTTTCATTTAGAAATGGTGCAGCAGAAAACACTCAGCTTTGCCTCATCCTAGCAGGAGAAATGAGAGAGGGAAGTGGTTGAAAAGCTGAAGAGGAAGAGGAAGGAAGGGGCAGAGAGTAGCCAAGAAGAAGAAGAAGGTTGAGAGAGGAGAAAGAGAGTGGAGAAAACCAAAAAAAAAGTGGAGAGTCTTCTTCCCTTACCATAAGGCAGTGAGAGTGAGAGTGAGTGCTGAGGCTTGAAGCCTTGATCACCCTATATTTTGTGCAAGAAACATGGCTGAGTTGTAAAAGAAACCAAGAGGAGAAGGAAGCTGCAAATTGAGAGCCATAGGAGTAGGTTTACACAAGGTAAGTCTGGCTTCTTATAAAAATCTGGTTTAGAGTTTATTAGGTTAATTTTAGGCTATGCATGGACGACCTTCTGTCTAAAATATGAAAACGTGTTCAACATAGAAGTTTTATCCCTATGTCTTAGAGTTTCATAGCATTTGGAATCACATCAATTGGACTTAAAATGAGAGATTTATACTCCCAGGTGTGATGAGAGGTCAGAATTGGATCTAGAATTCAAGCTGGTGAATAATAACTTCGTCTTCGAATTTCTGGGACTAATCCATAAGGAGTATGAAGACATGGTTAACTTGAAAGTGGTAGATATATTTCTCATGATCACATAGCCACTGGAATCACTCAATGTCAAGTCCATATGAATGAGTTAGGGTCTGATTAGTGAGTGAAGGTCATAGAGCATGGAAGTGTTAGGTTGAGAACATAGAAACCTTTTAGCACCTGAAAATATTGGTTTAGTAAATTTAGTAAATGGACTTTAAATTCTCTAATTTTTGGTTGGAAGAGTCTTAAAGTGTTCATAATCAATTCTGGAAATTTTCGTGATTTTTGAGAACCTACAACTAGGCTAGGCCTTTTGCTAAAATAACATGAATTTTAAAGAAGTTTTACTAACCCAAATGAATGCGAAACAGAATAGAAATAGAACTAAAACTAATATGCATTGTTCTGGGTTATGTGGTAGTTTTTGGGGTTGAATGGACGATTTAAGGGCTGAACGAATTATGAAATAAAATAAACATGTAAAGGTACCCCCCATACAAAAGTTTATAATTTTTAAAGGACTTTTGTCATATTTAATAATAACCCTAAATCTCAGCAAAATCATAGTTTTGTTTTGAAGAGCATAAGCTCTTAAACTAGAGATTTACGACTTTATGTACTAATATGCATGCATTAACCAAGAACTCTTATATGTTTTAGTTTGAGCTGCTGGTAGTAACATTGGCAGCCTTGGGAAAGAAGTGATTGTGCTGGAATTGAGGTAGCTAGCTCTTCCTTAAAACACTCTTTATGTTTATGAACTTGAATTTATCAAATTTCACTGGTTGCCTGACTTTTATGATATGATGAATGATGGTCTAAAGATATGTAATGTATGCATTCTCAAAAATTAGGGGGTGCACAAAAGGGTGCCAAGTAAGCCTCATTTCCCTCACAATTGGCCAATAATAGGAGATGCATAGCCCTTTGCAGGCATGGCTGTATATGACTGCATTGGGTAAGTAGACCAAAATGTTATGGGTCCCTAGTGTGACCAAGATTATGAATGAATGTATGGTCAATGCTTATGTTTTAGTGAAATAAATTGAGATGTTTTAAGGAACGGAATGTGTACTATTTTTCTAAAAAATTTGCTAGCTATTGAGATTGTCATCTCACTTTTTATGTCCACATAATCACATTCCAGGTGCTCCAACAAGAATTGAGCAACAGGGGTCTGAAGGTTGGCATGACTGTATTTTCTTTGGTTGTGTAATAATTGCGTGGGATGGCTTAGTTGAATGCCAAGTCCTTTTTAGATAGTTGATAATGTGATGTAATAGGAGTTATGGACTGTAAACCTTTTCTTTATGGCATGAGATCCTTTATGTTGTAAGTAATGCATATCATGCCTAGCAGTTGCCTGTAAGGAAATGAGATTTTTAAATGCTTGGGAAAGCCTGAAGTACTTGTATGCTTTCCCAAGAATGATAACAAACAATATAAGTTAATAGGTTAATGTATGGGCTAGGTGGTCATTGCCAAGAATTTATAGATAATAAGGAACATTCTACGATTTAGATTTTGGAGGTGCTATAGTATGCATTTATATAAATGTATTTATATGTATGGATGAATATCGACGAGTTGTATGACTTATGACGGTACCAAATAAGGGACGCCCTATTAGCCTGAGTGAGCCGAGGGAGGGCCACTCCAACCAGGTGATAGTGGTAATGTGAAGAGGTAGATGGGTGATGGACTCATATTCCTTGATCACTATTGTGACTGTAGTCGATCAGTCACTATGCGTATAGAAAATGAGTGTGCGGGTTGACCAGATTGCCAAATGAGGCAGATCATTTTAAAAGTTTATAACTTTGTTTCAAAAGCTTATTATTTTACTATAGTTTATATAGCTGAGTATAACAACATTTGTTTAATGATCATACCGTGCTGAATATGGTTTGGATATCTGAATATCCTTTTATTTAAAAATATCTAAAATACGGGTCCCATATGTATGTACTTCTGAATTATATTTTCTAGGTGACAAATTTTAAAACATGAGTACATCCATATGTTGACCTAAGAGGTTATAGGAGATATTATGTGCTCACTGAGTTGTCAAACATACTACACGATATTTCCACATTTTTCAGATAAGAATACAGAGTTTGATTCTGCAGATAGGTGATCAGTTAGGTGACATATTCTCTGAGTGAGTCTACGTTGCTTTCAAGGCTCATAGTTTTGAATTATACTATGTTTGTATTCTAGAGTGTGCTCTGAAAGCTACAAATAGGATCCTTGCTTCTGTTGTGACTTTGACATTTATAACTTTGTCTGTATAATGTATATACATGAGAGAACCTATATGTACCTATTTCTATGACAAAGAATAGTGTTATACATGTTAAGAAAAATATCTAATTGTAGAAAAAAAATGTTTATTTCACGTGCTGTAAAATTGGGGCGTTACAGTAAGTATTTTGAGACAGTTTTTTGGACAAGTATTTTTCCAATAGCATGAGAGCCAAAATATAATTGAGTTTCTTCAGCTTAATAAGGCAACTTGACCGTTGATTAGTATATTGCTAAATTTGAAGAATTGTCTAAATTTTTAACTTATATGAGATACAATCCGGATGTGGAAATCAGTAAAATTTGAGGTAAGGTTGAATTTAGAAATTAGAAGTGCTGTAGTTGCCTTGGAAATTTGAGAGTTTTCTCCCTTAATTACTAAATGTCTATTGATGAAGAAAAGTCTAAGGACAACAGAGGAAGAAAGGGAGAAGCAAACTTTATGGAAGAGAAAGAGGGATATTCTGATTACTAGTAGAAATATTAGAGAAAAGAATGTTATGGGAGGTAAAAAGCCATTAATTATGGGATCTTGACCTTTTCCACAAAATGTTGTAGTAAATAAATGTGTAAAATGTAGACAACCACACGGTGATAAACCCTGTTTTGCTAGTCAAGGTACATGGTACTATTACGGACAAAAGGGGCACCTGGCACGACGATTCCCACTAGAGAATGAAAAGGGCCTGAACGAACATAAGCAATAAAAGGAAGAGTTTTTACCTTGAATGGTGCTAAAGCAAAAAAATTCCTCGACTTGATACAAAGCATGTGTTACATCAATTATTTTCCTCTGATTATGCTATTTGATTCAGGCACTAGTCATTCCTTTATAGCTTCATAATGTGTGAAAAAGTTATAATATCTATCTCTGACCTATCTTATTAGTTAACTATGATGACACCTACCGGGGGGAAATAAGCATATTTTTAGTATGTTTAAATAGCTCCATTGTGGTATGTAAAATACCATTTGTAGTAGATCTAATTTGTTTACCCCTGGATGGTATATATGTTATTTTGGGCATTGATTGTTTAAGTCAAAACCAAGTTCTTCTAAATTGTTACTGCAAAACTCTCGAGTTTCTCTCCGATTCTTTAGAGGGACAAAAGTATAGCATTATTAATGTAAATAAACTCGATAAGGAGTTCAAAGATGTGAACTCGAGTTGTATTCTCTTGTATGTTATCAACCCAGAAACAAAATAGGAGTTGTTTGAAATCCCAATAGTCTATGAAATTTAATAGGTCTTTCCCTTTGAAATCTCAGAACCACCACCTAAGAGAGGTAGATTTTTCTATCGATTTCGTGCCAGGGGCAAGGCCAATTTCCATTATACCTTATAGAATGTCTCATGTAAATTTGAAAGAGCTTGAGAAGTAGATTGAAGAGTTATTTGAAAATAATTTTATTTGACCCAATGTATCACCTTGGGGAGCACCTATATTGTTTGTGAGGAAGAAATATGGTTGTTAAGATTTTGCATTAATTATAGACAATTCAACAAAGCAATTATTAAGAACAAGTATCTGTTGCCCAAGATAGATGATTGTTAGATAAGCTAAAAGGGGCCACTATTTTCTTTAAAATAGACTTAAGATCGGTTTATTATCATATCAGAGTTAAAGGAGATATTGCGAAAATAGATTTTTGAACTAGATACAAGCACTATAAATTTCTAGTAATGCCTTTTAGGGTCACGAATGCACCTATAGTTTTTAAGGATTTTATAAACCGTTTTTTAGACTTCATTTGGACTAGTTCGTAGTGGTGCTTATAGACGGCATTATAATATATTCAAAAAGTGAAGATGAGCATAGTCAGCATCTCTAGATAGTACTCCAAAATTTGAAAGAAAATAAACTTTTTGGTAAGATGAAAAATATGAATTATCACTAAAAGAGTTAAAATTACTAGGCTTAGCTAAATAACCCTACACTAACTATAAAGCAACATTATACGGCCTATCACCCTTGGGGTGCAAAGCGTGGAGGAGATGGCACCGATGCTAGTATCTTAATAACGTTCACTATAATAATATTGGATATTATGGTGAATTGTCCCAAGTATAGGACCTCGACCTTTTGGATCTCCAACAACAGCGATAAAAACACCGCTGACATTCTATTTATCCCTATCTAAACATAACACCCAAAAAGAGAAATAGTGAGAACAACATCCTAGTGGTGCGTACTGTCGCAGGTACACCCAAATTAATACCTTACCTCAAAACTAACCTATAGTAGTGGGAGTAAGGGTCGATCCCACAGAGACTGGTATTACCTTATGTGATTGAGAAAGGAGGATTGAGAATGTCAAATTAAGTAAAGTAAAAAATAATAAAAATAATTAAGAGAGTAATTAAAGAGAAAGGCGTTGGGTTCTGTTGATATACACCGTCAAGGGATTGCATTGATCATTGACAACATAATCAATCTGTAATTGAATATTTATCATTGGATTTCTAACCCTGTTCCTCCTTAAGTCTAGTAAATTAATGACAATCGCACCATTTAAACCCTAATTAACAAGAAATCCTTTAGCACATCGGTAAAGCATAACTTATTAACCGCATGAAGAACTAGAGAAACTGACAGAGCTAAACAAATATAAACACATCGGTTATATCTAATTTAGTTAATTATTCATCATAGGCTCAATGATTTATAATCCAAAATCCTCAAACCTATTTGCCTCTTGAATCACAGAATTGAAGACATTGTTCAAAACATAATTCAGCGGTAGATTAAGACAGACAATATACTAGTAGGCCTCCTTGCAGTCATATGAATAATCATTGAGAAGAAGAGCAGATAAATAATCAATACTCAATTCAAATTGAAATAATAAAATTAAATCCATATCTCACAATGCATGAAGATCCCTTGAGGTTTCAATCTACCTCAACTAACTAAAAAGAATTAGCCACGCAGGGCCATAAGAAAATCAAAAGAAGAATTGAAGGATGTAACTAAGAACTTGGATGAAGGATGGAATGAATTCTCTACTTGGTTTCCTTAATTTTTATAGATTAACTCCTCCTAATCGGAGTATGAGTGTTTCTAGGTCAAATCCCGGCCCATCAGGCTTTAATTGGAGTCAAGAATACCTAAAAATCGCGAATTCAATAATTTGGTGTAGCGGCGAGCGCCGCGACGTGACGGAAAGCTTATGACGGGGCACTGCAGCACCTAGGCTAGCTCTGGCGCACTCTGGATTCTAATGCTCGGGCACTGCGGCGCCCGGTACTTCTGGGCAACAAATGCCGCGGCGCGCTGGGGAGCGCCACAGCCCTCCGAATTTGTGATGATGCAGTGCCGCGTTGCTCTTTTATAAGCGCCACAGCGCCTGGGAAACTCTAGAATTTGCCAATGTGACAAACACAAAAGATGTAGGTCTATGTCTCTGCTTTCCATAACCGTTGGAAGCATCTTAATAGGATCTAAATGGAAGGAGATATGGCAAAATTATTGACCAAAGGTTAGAATTTATCCCGCTGCACTATAATTGTGATTTTCGAGCTCTGTAACGCTATGAAATCTCCTGAATTTGACTAAGTGTTCAACATAAAAGTTGTGGATGATTGTGTTATCGTTTCACAGCCACTTGAATCACTTTGATTGGATTTCATAAGAGGGAGATATGCTCAAAACAATACTGAAAGGTCTAGACTCTCTGCAATGTAGCATTTTTCAATGAATTTCTTATATTTTTCTTCTCTTTTCTTCTTCCTTTGTTCCTACAACACAAAACACAAAACACAAAATTAAGTTAGTTCCTAATTATATTTTACTTAAATCAAACAAAAAGTAAGTTTAAAGGTATTAATATCATGCTTAATTAAGATCACATCAAATACCCCTACACTCAACCTTTTGCTTGTCCTCAAACAAAATAATCCCTAAAGACAAAAAAACAACAATCAATAATGTAGTGAGTGTTAGGATTACCAAATGTTTGCCTCATAACATAAAAATATACTCTAGAAAATTTTTGGAAGGTCATAATCATTCACAAGATTAACACAAATGCAATCTATTATTTTATCCTTCTGAATCCCTAGTGTGTATGTGTTTTTGGGTCAATAAATTTTCTTTTACCCAGATGAGTTTTTATATCCCAAAATTTTTATTGTAGATCTCTAATTAGTTTAGGATTTCCATATGCTTATTCTTTATGCCACCCTCCACTAATGTAGGCCAAAACTACTTATAGGATCAATAGGACTTTTATTTAGCTTGTAATGTGGCCAGGGTATAAGGTAAGATAAAGCATACAAATTTAGGCTCAATCACCCAGCACTACATGATTAAATCTAATCTCTTGAGCTTTCCTAAATTTGGGGTGATTTCTCCCCCCACCCTCATTTTCTTGTTTCAATTGAATTTAATCCATCCTTTTCCTTGGTTCTCAATTTTTTTTCACCCACAAAATTTGTTTTTATCCTCTTTGGATTTTTCTTCTCTCTTCTTTGCATAATTATCTTTTTTATTTCTTTTCATAATTCTTTTCTTTTCCTTGCTCCACCCTTCCACCCTTCTGTAAATAAAGCTCTACAAAAAAAGTATTCAGAAAAATAATCATGGAGTGAGTGAATAGGATCAAAAATAAGGATATTCATACAAAATTTGACTTTCGGCTTGTTTGTGGTTTTTAGAAGGAAAAGTTCATTAAGCTTAAGATAGAGGAATTAAGGATATTTCATTGCTTAGGTTAGGCTAGAAAGGCTCAATCTACCCAATAATGCCTAAATCATCTCCTAAATAATAGTATTAGCCTAGAATTTTGCCTCAAGCAGCATTCAAATAAGTTTTAGAATCCTGTGGAGATCATGAAATATATTTGAATTTTATAAACCTTCTCTGAGTAAAAGATAAATTGAATGCCAAAAATTATTATGCAAACATATTTCAGGATTCTAAAGTCAAAAGTAATAAATTGCAAAAGGGATAAAATTGCACACAACCATGAATTTTCTATATTTTTGAAGAGCTAAAAAAATTTGGATAGTCATATCATTGGCTGTTGGTTGTGCCTAACATCCCAAAACATAAATTGAAACACTAACACAATCACTCAACTTGCTAAACACAATAAAAGTGCATTAATAGTGAAAATCAGAAAATTGATGCTCATAATAGGGTCACAATGATTCAAACAAATAAACTTCCACCCCCACACTCAAACTTTACATTGTCCTCAATATAAAAGAAAGATAAGAATTAGGGAAAGATATAGAAAAACATATGAGTTAAGTGAACTTCCTTGAATTTGTTTGGGTTAGAATGAGCGTGTTGCATTGCTAGATCTTGAATTTTCTACTTTCCACTTTTTTTTGACTATGTTGGGTTGCCTCCCAATAAGCACCTTCATTTAATGTCGTTGCCTCGACTCAAAGCTCCTTATCTCATTCAAGGAGGGTCCTTAATGTCCAGTTTGAATTGGCTTGCCTTTGAATGTGCAGAATTTTGAGGTTCAGCTGCATTATGAAGAGGAAAGTTAGCATTAGTCAAAGGTTTAATTAAATGAGAACTCAACTTACCTAGAAATAATTGATGTCTTGAGTAGCTTTTGGCATCCAATTTAATTTCATCCTTTTGATATTCTACCAAAGCATGGGGTAACTTTCCTCTATTTTTAAGTAAGGAATATTTATTTGAGGTTATCACTAGGGGTGGTTCTCTGCTGTATATACCCTTTAAGTGGCTAGGGAAGCTCTTTAATCCTAGGTCAAGATTCTGCAAAATAGAAGGTACAGGCATCTTATTAGAAATTGGTAACAAAATAGAAAGATCCTTACCTGTTTGCTGTACTTTTGGTGTGCTTCCTCTCCTGTTGAAATATTTTGTTCAAATTTGGCATTCAGGATAGATTCCACAGCCTCTTTATTAGTAGTCATACTATTGTCAACTTTCAAGTCATCTTTTTCATTAAGTGCAGAATTTTTCTCTTTTTGTACTAATGATACTACAGCTAGAATTTCAATTTCTGAATTCTGAACCTCTAATCGATGGACTGGTGTTGTAAGTTGTCCAATTTGATTTGTTAAGCCTTGAATGCTGGCCCTTACATCTTGTTGAAATTGATGAGTATTATGTATAAGAGATTTAACAATTTCTTCTAAAGAACTACTTAGCTAGGAATCCTGATATGCAGCTTGTCTAGGATAATAGACCTGTTGGTTATGCTGTAAATTTGTAAAATCTTGTTCTCCAGGCCAATTTTGTGCATTCCCATACCTAAAGTTGGGATGATCCTTCCATCCAAGATTATACATGTTTGAATAGGAATCAAACCTCCCTTGTGGTGGCCCAGGGAAACACTAACCATATTTACCTTCTCAAATGATTCTTCATAGAAAGTTGGGTACCCATTAGAAGGATACCCCATGGCTAAATGCTTTACATAGCACTTCTCACTTTGCATATTTTCTACACGTTAACAAACAAGAGAGGTTAAATTTTCCAGTTGTTGTTCAAGGGAGGAACTACATACCTCACCAGCATGTCTTAATGGATAGCCTAGCCTAGTGCTAAATTGTTGAAAATTGACTGCCATATTCATAGTTATGAAAACAAAGGAAAAACTAAAATAAAATAAAATCACAAAAGGTAAATAGACAGTCCTCGATAATGGCGCCAAAATTTGGTGCGTACTATCGCAGGTACACCTAAATTAATACCTTACCTCAAAACTAACCTGTAGTAGTGGGAGTAAGGGTCGATCCCACAAAGACTGGTATTGCCTTATGTGATTGAGAAAGGAGGATTGAGAATCGCAAATCAAGTAAAGTAAACAATAATAAAAATAATTAAGAGAGTAATTAATGAGAAAGGCGTTGGGTTTTGTTGATATCCACCGTCAAGGGATTGCATTGATAATTGACAACATAATCAATCTGTAATTGAATATCTATCATTGGGTTTCTAACCCTGTTCCTCCTTAAGTCTAGTAAATTAATGACAATCGCACCATTTAAACCCTAATTAACAAGCAATCCTTTAGCACATCGGTAAAGCATAACTTATTAACCACATGAAGAACTAGAGAAACTGACAGAGCTAAACAAATATAAAAACATCGGTTATATCTAATTTAGTTAATTATTCATCATAGGCTCAATGATTTATAATCCAAAATCCTCAAACCTATTTGCCTCATGAATGACAGAATTGAAGACTTTGTTCAAAACATAATTCAGCGGTAGATTAAGACAGACAATATACTAGTAGGCCTCCTTGCAGTCATATGAATAATCATTGAGAAGAAGAGCAGATGAATAATCAATACTCAATTCAAATTGAAATAATAAAATTAAATCCATATATCACAATGCATGAAGATCCCTTGAGGTTTCAATCTACCTCAACTAACTAAAAAGAATTAGCCACGCAGGGCCATAAGAAAATCAAAAGAAGAATTGAAGGATGTAACTAAGAACTTGGATGAAGGATGGAATGAATTCTCTGCTTGGTTTCCTCCCTTTTTATAGATTAACTCCTCCTAATCGGAGTAGGAGTGTTTTTAGGTCAAATCCCGGCCCATCAGGCTTTAATTGGAGTCAAGAATACCTAAAAATCGCGAATTTAGCAATTTGGTGTGGCGGCGAGCGCCGCGGCGCGACATAAAGCTTATGATGGGGCACCGTGGCACCTAGGCTAGCTCTGGCGCACTCTGGATTCTAACGCTCGGGCATTGGGCGATGCGGCGCGCTGGGGAGCCCCGCATCCCTCCGAATCTATGATGACACAGCGCCATAGTGCTTGGAAAACTCCAAAATTTGCCAAATTACCAAACACAAAAGTTGTAGCTCTATGTCTCTTCTTTCCATAGCCACTGAAATAATCTTAATTGAATCTAAATTGAAGGAGATATGACAACATTAGTGACCAAAGGTCAGAATTCATCCTGCTGCATTATGGTTATGATTTGCGAGCTCTGTAACGCTATGAAATCTCCAGAAGTTGACTATGTGTTCAGCATAAAAGTTGTAGATGATTGTGTTATCTGTTCACAGCCACTTGAATCACATTTATTGGAGTTCATAATAGGGAGATATACTCAAAAATGTGTTGAAAGGTCTGGACTCACTGCAATGTAGTTTCCATGAATTTCTTCTCTTTTTCTTCTCTTTTCTTCTTCCTTTGTTCCTACAACACAAAACACAAAATGAAGTTAATTCCTAATTATATTTTACTTAGATCAAACAAAAAGTAATTTTAAAGGTATTAATATCATGCTTAATTAAGATAACATCACCTAGTACGTTCGACATTAGCATATATAAAAATGATAAGTAAAATCTTAAGGGTTATGTCCAGCTGTATAACAACATAAAACATTTTCCTTTTTGTATTGCAGATATAACATGAATAAAGCATGAATAATATTATGGTTACATGTTCAACAGTTATAATTATGCTATTCCAAAATATCGTACATAGTGGCTGATTGTTTATGATTTCATCTTTGTTCAGTAACAGGGTAATGTGATCCATTCTCCCACCCACTACTTACACAAAACTGTTACCTAGTTGGAGTAGCCATAATTTTTCTCAGCACACTCAAGGCTAATAAGGCGTCTTCTATTTAGTACTATCTCAAGTCATACAACCTTATTAGGACACCTTACAATTGTAAGAGTCATCCCACATCTTATAACATCTTTTATTATTTAGCCACAATCATATGATCAAAATAAATAACATACAACACAATATTTATTAATATCATGTAATTATGATGCATCATACCTCCCAAGTATGCACCCCACAACACATATGCATTGAATATTTCATCAAGTCAATAACTACATAGCACAACATTGTGAAGTGATTCATAATATAAATCATGATTAACATGGTAAAGAAAAAGAAATTAATGTTGTATTACATTCATTTTCAGGTTAGTAGTCTTTAGTTTAGGTTCTCTGATCACTATCCAATTATTATGGTTTATTTGAGATAGAAAATAGTTAAAACCAAGTAATACAGCCCGGAACATGACTTGGTCGTGTAACATCCCATAATTTTAGTTTTTCAATAATAAGGTTCTGTTATAAACAAATATATTTTTATTTGTTTAAAAGTGATTATGTTCTACTAAAAGCAAGTATATTTTTAATTAAAATAATTATTGTTTTGCTTGAAATAATTATATTGTCCTTTAATAAATTTTTGTTGTATTTTTAAAAATATTCTTTCTTTTATTATGTATAAAGAGATATATATTTTTATTTATTTTCTTAAGATTTTATCAAGAAAAACCATGATTTAAGAGTTCAATTAAAGTTTTATGAGAATGTAAGTTTTTTAAAAAAATTGGGATGTTTTAGGATGAAAAATAGTATTTATATGAATATATATAAAATAAAATTCTATTATTCAATTATTAAATAATAATAATAATTATTATTATTATTATTATTATTATAAAAAATAAAAGAAAGAAGGGAAGGGGGAGACGGAAACAAAGAATTATAGAGAAACTAATGAATAGTTAAATAATGTGAATAGTAACCTATATTTTTCTTTCTAGATCTGGAGTGTTTACAGGCCTCCAATCTCAAAACTAATGGTACCAATGGATTCAAGATAGAGAGTACTGCGATTTTGATCGAACAATTTCTCAAATCAATTGTTGAATCGCTGAAAATCGGAAGTAAAAAATCTCAGAAAAAGGTAAACTCTGAAACTCTTACTTAGAGACCTCAAATTGGAACTCTGACACCGTAGATTGATTTAAGAGTTAGATAAACTTTAAGATATGAAATTTTTCAACTATCTGACAACTTTTTGTTCTTGGTAAATAGTATTTTCCGGTAGTGAACAGTGACCAAGTTTCCGAAGTCATTTTCTTAATTTTAGAACCCTCCGGACACGTTTTTAAAGCCTATTTAGTCAAATTTGGATTGGAAAAGTGCACTTTGAGGCTGTCCAATCTGGAGCCCTTACCCTGTGAGTAGATAATTATTTCTATGACTTACCCCATGCTCTTCTTGAACTATAAATGTATAATTGTTTTTGTTTACAAATTATTTATGCTATCATAAGTTTATTAAATGTGTTAAAATATTTGTTATATTTACGAACTGGCACATAGTTCAAGAAGAGTATGGTTCTAAAAATAGATTTTGAAACACATTGAATATCTGGTTTTAAATGTATTTATCATTATTTGATAAAGTGAATATTATGTGCACGGTGCATTGATTTGAAAGCTATATACTTGTGAAAATGATGCATGTCATATTATAATGAGAATGAATGGCAAGCATAAAGCTCATGGTGAGTTGCTTGATAATTTTACATGTATCTATATGTATAGATGAATATTGACTGGTTGTATAGCTTATGATGGTACCAAATAGGGGACGCCCTATTAGCTTGAGTGAGCCGGGGGAGGGACTCTCCAATCAAGTGACAGTTGTAATGTGGGGTGGTAGGAGGGTGATGTACTCACATTCTCTGATCACTTATTGTGACTGTAGTTGAGGTCACTATACTTATAACAAATGGGTTATGTTTTCATTGCATTGACCAAATTACCGAGTGAGGCAGGTGCATTAAAAGTGATGATTTTATCTCCAAATTTTAATATTTTACTATAGCTTATATAGTTGAGCATAACAAAATTTGTTTAATGATCATACCATGCAGTATATGGTTTTGGATATCTGAATATCCTTTGATTTGAGAATATTTGAAATACGGGTCCCATATGAATTTAATTCTGAACTGTATTTTCTATTTGACACATTTTAAAATATAAGTACATCCATATGTTGACCTAAGAGGTCATAGGAGGAATTATTTACTCACTGAGTTGTCAAACTCACTACACGATATTTTCACATTTTTCAGATGAGAATACAGAGTCTGATCCTGCAGATAGGTGATCAGTTAGGTGACATATTCTGTGGGTGAGTCTACATTGCTTCCAAGACTCACGGTTTTTAAATTATAATGTGTTTGTATTCTAGAGTGCTCTAAACGCTACAGGTAGGATCCTCGTTTCTACTGTACTTTGATGTTTATAGACTTGGTCTGTATATTGTGTATACATGAGAGAAATGACTTTATGGAGATTACCTGATTGCAAAAAAAAAAATGTTTATTTTAGGTAACGTAAATTGGGGGCATTACAGGTCGTCTCTCAAAACACGGTCGTGCCAAGAGTGGCATAAATCTCCCACCTACGTAGAGCACAGTTGTGCTCTATGAATGTCCAAAATTCCCTTTGTTTTGCATTTCCCATGTAGCCATACTAACATACAACTAGCCAAAAATAGAGATATACATGATTATTTAGATCATTTATCACAAATACCATCATGCTCAAGGGTCAAATTAATTCAAAAACCCATCCCCTAAAAATGGTTCCCTCTTTTCCCTTCTTTCATATACGTAAAAGTAATAGGCTTCCAAACCCATTTTTGTAACATTCTTAATTTCGTTTCTTTTATTAATAAAGGTACATAAATAATTAATTAAGAAAATAAAATTTATTAAACAATTTTTAGATATCTAAGAAAATATAAACCTTAGAAATTATTTACCTTACGTGTATGCATAGAAAATATTTCCAACATTAAGGGAATAGGTAAAGAAAGAAAACCTAATAGGAAAAATTGGAAATAAAATCCTAAAGAGAGGCAAAATTCTTATGTAAGGAAGATAAATTTTTGGAAGTAAGTAAAGGTATTAAAATTTCAAGAAGATTGGATTAGGGTAATATTTCCTAATTCAAGAGCTAGAGTTCCTAAGTTTAACATCTCCAACCATACATTGGGCCTTCACCAATGGACACTTCATTTCTACTTCACATGAGATTCTAACAAGCCAATTGGATAACCCAAGCAAGAGATATAACATAGACTTTGACTATGATATAGAAGTTGGACCGATAGCCCAAAAATCATGAAAATGTGACCAAGCCCTCCATGAAAGGTAGAATTTCATCCAAAGCAAAGGAAATGGGCAACAATGAGCCCAAATCTAAGAGAGAAAAATAAAAATCTTGTGATGAAATAGTAGTGTAATAATAATCAAGATTAGGTCACATGAAATTAGGACAAAATATCTATATCCTGCAATCATAATTTTAGCAAGCCATGTGATGATATAGTAGGTAATAATACATGACATTATGACAAAACATCCTTATCCTACACAAATAATTTCAACTAAGCAAGGGAGACTCAAGGGCTAAAAATTTGACACCTAGAAAGGCAAACCTATCATACTTGAGTGAGACAAAAGAAACAGGAAATGAATCTCTAAATCAAAAGGACCTTGTCCCTTATCTTAAGAACATTTTATCATAATTTTCAAAATACAAATCTCATTTTGCTATGCATATCTTGACTAAGGTAGAGGAAGATAAGAACATGAGTTGTCTTTCCCCAAAAAACAACCAAGTGCATTCTAATTGTGATAAGGTAGACCCATGATCATGAAAGGTAAACCACTTTATAATTTATTTAAGCAAAAACCACTCTTATAACATTAGAATTTCATCCAAGTGAGAGAGAGTGAAAAATAGAAGCAAGGTAGAGTGAGCAAAGGAGAGAAAGAAAAGAGAAGAAAGGAAGGAAGAAGATGGAGAAGTCTAGAGGACTAAGTACTCAAGGTAAGTTAGCTTAATCTCCACTTGAATCCATTTTTTCTCTTTATCCTTGGTGTTCAAAACTCACCCTCCTTCTCTTATTTAAGTTGCTAGAAAAACTAAGGAAAGGGAGGAATCTTGCCACTTCCTTTAAGAGGAAATAAGAAAAAGAATTCACTAAGTGAGCTAGGGAGATCTTTAGGTAGGTTTAACAATATCTCTTTTTGAAGAAAAGCTTTGAAATTTATAACATTTATATGGGATTTTGTTACTAGAACTTTGATGAAATTTACAATATTTGCTACATTGATGATTGGCCATGGATGTTGCTATATTATGTTACTTGTTGATCTTGCATGTGATGTATGTAACATCCTTTTTTTTTCTTTATTATACAATATTGAGCTCACATACACGTCATTAATCAAAACGTACATGCAACATATCAAAGACATAGATATTTACATCTTGTTTATTTTGGTTAACCAATTCCGGAGATACAGGTGCGGGTGGTTGCATTATCAAAGACATAGATATTTACATCTTGTTTATTTTGGTTGACCAATTCTGGAGATACAGGTCTTGTTTATTTTGGTTGACCAATTCTGGAGATACAGGTGCGGGTGGTTGCACCTTCACCGGGATCTGTGCCAACTCGCTCACAAACATTTTATTTAGGATCTGTCCATCATAGAATAACTCGATCCAACGTGCACTAAAAGCCAGAGCTATAGAAAATCTGCATAACTAATTTTCTGAACATGATATGGAAATATAGTGAGAATTAAATCCCAGTAAGTTCAACAATAAATCATCATCAATAAAGCTCATCACGTCATGTTCAGCTGTATAAACTACAGAAAATATCTTTGGTCACTTGAATGCATTATATCTATGCACACAAGAATCATACTGTAATAATATGTATGACCGGATTAACTATTTTCAAAATATCATATGATGGCCATCAACTTATTCTCATTTCAAGCTACCCCGATCAGGGTGAGTATCCTCTACTCTCCAGTACGGGCTTTTCTCGCTCCGTCCGACATGGCCCACTTTCTCTTTCTTTTCTCATTAACATGATCATAACTGTTGGTAGGGCGTCCCCTACTGGTGCACCACACGGATTGCCATGTGACTGTGCTCATTTCTTTTCTTTTCACAATGATAGCCAAAAATATGCTTTCAATAACAAGTATGTTCATCAAAATATAACTATTACCAAAAATCATTGGTAATCATGCCATGAACATAACCATTTCAACTATCACTTTATAAAATATTTCCATGTCAAAATTTCACACTTAAGATGGTAAGAAGTTCATACAATGGCAATGGCTATGGCTATACTGGTCATTTAATATGGGTCACAGTCATACTACTGTACATATACATGCTTGTTGTCATTTTTGAATTTTTTTTTATTTACCTTTAATTTAGCTAATATCCACCAATCACTCGCATAGTTGTTCTAATAATACCCGGCCTATTCGCATAGCTATTATAAATATGCCATTCTCTGAGTTCTATAAATACTTACATTAGTATCTTTGTCTATACTCAAAGTTAAGGTGATAGAAATTATGGAGGGAACCGCATTCCGTCAATTTCAAAATATCTGTGTCTTTTGTGGTTCCAGTCCTGGAAAAGATGGGGAGTATGTCAAAGCAGCACAAAATCTGGGTATGGTGCTGGCTAGGAGAAGAATTCATTTAGTGTATGGTGGAGGTAACTGTGGGTTAATGGGGTGTGTGGCTACAGCTACACATGTAGGGGGATGCCAAGTTCTAGGTATTATTCCTACAACTCTAGCTACATTATGTTAACCATTTATTTTAATCCCTTATATATTGTTCCCAGAAATTAAAATACCGAAGCTTAAAATTTTGCCAACCATAGCCATACCCATGCAGAACTATCTACACCAACCTAAGTATTCAAACATACATCACATGCAAGATCAATATGTAACATGATATAGCAACATCCATGACCAATCATCAAAGTTCTAAGATCAAAATCTCATATAAATATTATAAGTTTCAAAAGTTTTCTTCAAAAAGAAATATTGTTAAACTTACGTGGAGCACTTAGTCTCTTAGACTTCTCCTTCCTCTTTCTTCCTTTCTTCCTCTCCTTTCCTCACTCTACCTTGCTTCTATTTTTTCCTCTCCCTCACTTGGACGAAATTCTAATGGTGTAAGGGTGGGTTTCCTTATATAGGCCACCAAATAATTCACCTTTCATGATCATGGGTTTACCTTATCACAATTAGGATACACTTTGTTGAATTTTTGGATAACAAACAACTTATGTTCTTGTCTTCCTCTTCCTTAGTCAAGATATGCATAGGAAAAGGAGATTTGTATTTTGAAAATTATGATGATATGTTCTTAAGATAAGGGACAAGGTCCCTTTGATTTAGGGATTCATTTATTTTTTCTTTTGTCTTAACTTAATTTGGAATTCGTATGAGGGAGATATGGATAGATTAGTAGGTAAAGGTCAGAACCTATCCGAGAGGAACTATCCTGTACTTTGAAGGAGTAATATCACCTTGATTTTTTAATATTTCGCTAAACTATTCATCATGGTAGTTTTAGATAATTTTTTTATCTTGAAATTGACACTAAAATCACCTACATCAGAGTTAAATTGAGGGAGTTATGCTCTGATTAGTAAGAGAAGGTTAGATAGGATGAAAACCTGCATCAAGAAAATAAAGAAATAAAATTAATATTTAAAAAAGAAGATGAATCTTATAAATGAAAATAATAAATGACTAGTATAGCCATAGCCATTGCCATTGTATGAACTTCTTACCAAGAAATGTTCTAATATTAATGGAATAGGTAAAGAAAGAAAACCTAAGAGGAAATATTAGAAATAAACATGGTAAAGAAAGGTGAAATTCTTAGGTAAGGAAAGATAAATTTTTATGAAGTAAGTAAAGGTCTTAAAATTTCAAAAAGATCGGATTAGGGTAATTTTTCTTAATTTAAGAGAAAAAGTTACTAAGTTTAGTATCTCCACCCGTAATTGGGCTTTAACCTATGGATACTTCATATAGAGTTTTTCTACACCATTGATACATGCCTAATAATTCCAACTTACCTCATCACAGTAATTCTATACCAACTTATTAACACCATTAAACTCATTGTCAAAAATTTCAATTATTTCTTTTATCATCTCCAAAAGCACCTCATTCTAGCTTATGTCATCCCTTTTAATTCACCCAATCATTGCAAGAAGATTTTTCCTAACAATTACTCATACAAGAATTCTCAATTCCAACATAATTCACATCCTAGATACTAGACTCAATTTAGCATGATATAATGCTAACTTTTTTTCTTAATGTCATGTCACCTAATCTTGATTACACCATTATTTCATCACTTTAATTTTATTTTTATTTTTATTTTTCCTCTTGGGTTTGGGCTCATTCTTGCCCATTTTCTTTACTTTGGTTAAAATTCTACCTTTCATAATGGGCTTGGTCCCATTTTCATGATTTTTGGGCTACCGGTCCAATTTCTATACCAAATTGAATGATTCCAGAGGGTAAAAATCCGTGACACATATATCTTCAATTTTTATGTTAACCATTTATTTTAATTCTTTATAGATGGTTCCCAGAAATTAAAATACCGACTAATCAGACCATGGATACCTCATATGGACTCCAAATTGAATGATTCCAGAGGGTAAAAATCCGTGACACATATATCTTCAATTCTTATGTTAACCATTTATTTTAATTCCTTACAAAAACATCTATATCCAACACTCATAATTTTTTGTGGTAGGATGGATTGAAATTCGGGGACCGAATTTCTTCAGGGGGGAAGAATGTAACATCCCGTAATTTTTAAATATTTTTCTTAGAAATTCTTCGCCTTACATATATGCATAGAAATGTTCTAATATTAATGGAATAGGTAAAGAAAGAAAACCTAAGAGGAAATATTAGAAATAAACATGCTAAAGAAAGGTGAAATTCTTAGGTAAGGAAAGATAAATTTTTATGAAGTAAGTAAAGGTCTTAAAATTTTAAAAAGATCGAATTAGGGTAATTTTTCTTAATTTAAGAGCAAAAGTTACTAAGTATATATGTGTCACGGATTTTTAGCCACTGGAATCATTCAATTTGGAGTCCATATGTGGGAGATATGAACCGATTAGTAGGCAAAGGTCAAAAAATGGTTCATCAGGGAAGAATATGTTAGGATAGCTTATGTATTTCAATTTCTGGGAATTATCTGTATGTAATTAAAATAAATGGTTAACTTAGGAATTAAAGATATATATGTCACGGATTTTAAGCCACTGGAATCATTCAATTTGGAGTCCATATGAGGTAGATATGGTCCGATTAGTAAGCAAAGGTCAGAAAATGGTTCATTAGGGAAGAATATGTTAGGATATTGCAAGAATATTTTTCCTAACAATTACTCATACAAGAATTCTCAATTCCAACATAATTCACATCCTAGATACTAGACTCAATTTAGCATGATATAATCTTTTAACACTAATATCTTGATCACTTACATTATTTTCGGACATGGTTCTCAGAATATTCTCTATATTTCCAAATTAAGAGTTCAAAGACTAATTTAAATCCTACTTCCTATATTTTATTCCTCAAGAACTTCAACGCCACTAATTCTCTTGATTACATTCGTCAAAACACCATAAGACCATCATCCGTCCATTCTTTTCAAACTTTTCATTACTTTAACCTACTAAAAACATTAGTATCTTTGTCTATACTCAAAGTTAAGGTGATAGAAATTATGGAGGGAACCGCATTCCGTCAATTTTGAAATATCTGTGTCTTTTGTGGTTCCAGTCCTGAAAAAGATGGGGAGTATGTCAAAGCAGCACAAAATCTGGGTATGGTGCTGGCTAGGAGAAGAATTAATTTAGTGTATGGTGGAGGTAACTGTGGGTTAATGGGGTGTGTGGCTATAGCTGCACATGTAGGGGGATGCCAAGTTCTAGGTTGTATATGTACAGTAGTATGACTGTGACCCATATTAAGGACATAAAGAGCATAAGATAAGATATCACCAGAAATCTGTCTTTATCTTGTTGTCTTTGATGAAGCATTGATGTCTTGATTCTTGTAGAAAATTGTAGGTGATAGCCGTCATTGAAAAAAAAATGCAATCAAATGATTTATTTTGTATTCTCAATGTTTTTGCCAGTTGACTATCAGTATTATTAAGTCGACTAACTATTTTGAGAAATTTTAATTTGGACTGATTATTTTACAGTTGATTGATTACATCTATTTTGAAGCAATCAACTGCATCCTACCAGTTAACTACATATTCTTTGATTTTCACAGACTTTTATAAGCTCAGAAATGTTTCTTTTTCCATGTGATATCTTTCCACCGAATACCAATAGATTTAAAGTAGATTTTGACACATATATTCAAAATTTGCAGCCACCAATTTTTGCTAAAATCATAGATAGATTTTGTTTACAGATTTTCAAGAATTACGGCCACCGATTTTAATATTTTTCAATGCTTTGTCGAAATTTTTGACTTTCTCTTTTGGCACCATTCTCTATTATGCTTTTCGTCTATTTCACTCATTAACGGTTGGCATTAAATGCAAAGTTATTTTCCCTCATTACAATGAAAGATAATTTCTTTTCTTTGAAACTCGGTTATTATGGTGTCTAAGTTGTTAGTAGGTTAAAGTAATGAAAAGTTTGAAAAGAATGGTATGGACTCCAAATTGAATGATTCCAGAGGGTAAAAATCCGTGACACATATATCTTCAATTCTTATGTTAACCATTTATTTATGTAAGGCGAAGAATTTCTAAGGAAAATATTTAAAATTTACTGGATGTTACAATGTATGTTTGAATACTTAGGTTGGTGTGAAAGGTTCTGCATAGGTATGGGTATGGGTGGTCAAATTTTAGGGTTTTGTGTTGCTGTTATGTATATTTAAATGTGGTAAAAAAATTAAATGGATATGGTTAGATTGTTAAAATTAATATAGCCTTAAATACTTAAAAGAAGACCATGAGAAATTTCTATTGGGAAAATTCTTTAATAATACATGATTTGATTTCTATTTTCTTGAGAAGTAAATGATGGAATATGGTAAATTAAGTGTAAGGAATCTAATTAAAATGTTAAAATGAGTAATCTTATGGTTAGATGTAAATTAGGAAGAAAATGGAAAATGACATAATAAAATGATGAACTAGAACCTTAAGAGGAGTTTGGTTTGAAAACTGGATTTTGGAGTAATTAGGGGATCTTCTATTTTTTAAATTATAGGAAGAATCAGTTAGGAATTAAAAGTAATGGTTAACATAAAAAATGTAGATATATGTCTAACATATTTTTTGGCACTAGAGTCACTCAATTTGGATTTGATATGAGGGAGATATGGTCAGATTAGTAAACAATGGTAAGAAATTAGCTAACTAGGGAAGAATCTATTAGGTAAGTTTCTGTGTTTGAATTTTTGGGTAAACTTTGTAGGTAATTAAAAGCAATGGTTACAATAAAAAATATAGATATATGACTCATGAATTTTTAGTCACTGGAATCACACAATTTAGAGTCCATAGGAGGGAGATATGTTTAAATTAGTAAGTAGAGGTCAGACCCTACCCGAGAGGAAATAACATTGGATTTGAGAGAGTAATAACACCAATATTCCTTATGATTTCACTAAAATGTTCCTCGTAAGAGTGTTAGTGGATTGTCTTAGCTTTAAATGGACACCAATATCACCTTAATCAAAGTTAAAATGACGAAATTATGCTTTGATTAGTGAGAGATAAAAATAATATTTGAGAAAGAAGAAGAATTTTATAAATAAAAATAAAAAATGACTAGTGTTTGCCCTCGCCATTGCAATTGCATGAGCTCTTTATCATCTTAAGTGTGTAATTTTGACATAGAAATATTTTATAAAGTGATACATAAAAATAATTATGTTCTTGGCATGATTGCATTTTTACCAATGATTTTTGGTAATGATTATGCTTTGATGATAAAATATGGTATGTTGAGTATAATGAACATACTTGTTATTGAAATTATATTTTTGGCTATTATTGTGAAAAGAAAAGAAAAGAGACAAGCACGGTCATAAGGCAGTCTGTGTGGTGCACCAGTAGAGGACCCCCTACTCACAGCTATGACTATGATAATAAGAAAAGAAAGAGAAAGTGTGCCATGTTGGATGGAGTGAGAAAAGCCTGTACTGAAGAGTACAAAGTACTCACCCTGACCGAGGTAGCTGGATATGAAAATAAGTTTATAGCCATCATATTATATTCTAAAAATAGTTATTCATGCCATACATGTTATTACTGTACGATTTTTTTGTGCATAAATAAAGTGCATTCATGTGACCTAAGATATTTACTGTAGCTTATACTAATGAACATGACATGATGAGCTATATTGATGATAATTATGATTTATTGTTGAACCTACTAGGATTTAATTCTCACTATATTTCCATATCATGTTCAGAAGACTAAATATACAGATATTCTCTATGATCGACTTTTAACGTACGTTGGGTCATTGGCTAAGATCTCGGTGAAGGTGCAACCACCTGTACTTGTATCCCCAAAACTAGTCAATATGGATGAATAGATGTAGACATATATGTGTTTATTTTTTTATGGACGTTTTAAATTAATGATATATATGTGAACCTAGAATTGTATTAGTGTTAATGGTATACCATAAACCTTAATCATGCTTGGTTAATTTAATTAAATGTTATTATGAGTTAAATAGTTAGAAGTAAAGATGTAATGACTTCCTGGAATTTTAAAATTATATATATGTATATTTGAAAAGAAAAATTGGAGTTGTTACAATTTTCATCCTCTTTAATTCACTCTAATAACATGTATGTCCACATTTTCTCACATATGTATATGTATACACATCAACAAACTATGCAAAGATTCAAGATAGGTCAATGTTAAACTTACCTTTTCTCTCTCACTTGAATTTCTTTTCCCTTTTCTTCCTTGAGCTCTTCCTTCTTTTCCGTTACCAAAAATTTGCACATTCCTTCCACACATCACCCTTTACGATAATAAACAATAGAAGAGAAGATTGGAGATATTAATATTTAGAAAATTCACCTTGATTCCTCTCTTCTTGGCTTTCTCTCTCATCTCATTTTTCTCTTTTCTCCTTACTTGGTCTTAGAACTCCCTCTCCCTTCCCTTGGTGGTTTACTTCTTCAAGAAGTCAAGAGGAAAACATTAAAAACATCTAGGCTTGCATAAGAAGCTTCCTACCTAAATTGTCATTCCATTACATTGTGACTAACCTCTTGACTTAGGCCTTGTTTAGCTTATGCAAATTTCCAAAATGCATTAATCTTCTCTTTAGAAAAGTTCCAATGGGATTTTGAGCCACACTTTCCACATGTTTTTAATTCATTTCTTGATGTCTGACTCTAGCCCTAAAAGATGAGAAATTACCATTTTTCCCTTAGGAATTTTCTTAAAAAATGAGAATTCTTCCATGCATCTTTATGAGTATATACTTAAGAATTAATAAGAACAAATTATTTTGACTATTCCTATCATGCTACTTCATGGAATGTGAAGAAAATCGGGGGATGTTACACTCGAGCCACGTTGAAGTTTATACAAATGCTTCCAAGAAACGGTTGGGCTGCGTTCTAATTCAAGATAATAGGGTAGTTGCCAATGTGTCGAAACAGTTAAGACCACATAAAGAAAACTAACCCACTCTTCGAAATTTATAATGACCATAAAAGTTTAAAATATCTTTCTGACTAGAAGGAATGAAACATGAGACAAAGAAGGTGGATGTAATTTATCAATGACTATAAGTTTAAATTGAAGTATCATTCTAGAAAAGTGAATGTAATAGAAGATGCATTAAGCCAGAAGTCAACATATTTCAGTCAGATGTTGGTAGAAGAAATGAAGTTGATAAAGGAATTAAAAAATATGAGATTGTCATTATATCTGTCCCTAGAAGTTTAGTTGTTAGCGAATTATGAATTGAATGTGACTTGAAAACACGGATTAAGCAAGGACAATTACAAGATCAATTTTTACAAAGCCGAAAAGATCTACCTGACTTTACAATGTTAGATGATGGAATTATTATGTATCAAGGAAGAATCTATGTACCACATGGAGGGAATGTGAAGAAGCTCATCAAAGTAAGTATACCATTCATCCAAGAGCTACTAAAATGTATCAGTATATGAAGAGGTTTTATTTGTGGCCAATTTCGAAAAGAATCTATGTACCCTCTGGAATGTTACAGCCTTTAGAAATCTCTAAGTGGAAGTGGGATAGTGTTTCTATGGACTTTATTGTAGGGTTACCTATGACACAAACAAGCTATGATGCAATATGGGTAATAGTGGGCAAATTAATGAAATCTACACATTTCTTGCCCATGAAAATCAATTATTCGCTTGATAAACTAGCTTAGTGATAAAAGGGAAAAATGTGTGTTTTATGGCTATATCTCATCCCTTATTTCATAGTGAACTTGTGATTATTTCCCTACTTTAGTTCCGTTTTGTGTTGCTTGCTCTGGATATTGCTTGGTTTTGTTTTCTATTTGTAGGTAAGCAAAAGAGGCCAAGAATTAAGGTAAAACCCTCATGTGAATAGTCATCTGAACTTGGAACAAGCTGAGGAGGATGCAAAGAGGAAACCCAGAAGAAATTGG
Organism: Gleditsia sinensis; assembly: GCA_037074535.1. Classification (NCBI taxonomy): domain Eukaryota; kingdom Viridiplantae; phylum Streptophyta; class Magnoliopsida; order Fabales; family Fabaceae; genus Gleditsia; species Gleditsia sinensis. Next base: position 57,562,410 of record CM073464.1, read on the forward strand.
CAAAGAACGAACCATGCAACCTCTAACATGGCCAGGCCGTGCTTGGTGTACTTAGAGCATGGCTTGGCCGTGTGCTGTGAAAGACGTGGAGAGAAATCCTAGATTCCAGCCCAAAACATGGCTTGGTCGTGTCCTTGAACAGGGCTGTGCTTCGAATCCATACAGTTCGTGATTTTAAGGATTTAAAGTAGCCAAAGTGATTAGATTTAGGAATCTGGGGGAAGTGTAGAGAAAGATATACATACGGATATAGACTTAGAAAGACTCAGTTTAGGCTTAGGAAACACCATTAGATTAGGTTTAGAGCAGAATCATTGTTTACTTTATGTTCTTAATCTAGAATTGAGATTGATTCAAGGAATGTAACCCTAATTCATTACTTTCTACAAATCAGGTTTTGTCGTTCTAGGTTTCTGTCTATCTCTAATTCTACTCCTTTCTCTTTGATTGTATTGAACACGTATGAATTGTCTAATGAATTTGATTATGATTTTTCTTTCAATTATGTGTGAGTAGATTTAATTTAGGGTTTTGGTAAACCTAATTGTGATATGATGATACTGTATTAATTAGGAATTGTGAAACACTAATTGTGATTGTTTATGGTTAATTTGGATTAACTATTATACATTATACGAGATGATAGAATGCCTGATCCCTATTTCATCAAATCTTAGGTTATTGACTGATAAACTAAAAGGTGAAAGTTAATGTCAAAACTTAATAGTTAATTAGGGATATCTTAATCACGAAAGTAGTTTAAGGTTCTTTAGGAATTGAATCAATTGGTAGGCACGAGAACCCTCATGAATTGAATCACATAGATAGCATAGAATTTAATGGACTTAGGATAAACTAAGAACCACGAAAGTGGTAATTGGATTAACCTAGGTACAATTAGTAATGCTTGAAAGATGTTATTAATTAATTAAGGCTAAACCATCCTCGATTAACTAGATAATTATAATTAGAGGTACCTATTGATTGTTGAATATCATTAATATGGTAAACCCTAACCTTAGGCTTTTGATAGTTGATTACTTTATTTGCTTAATTGTGACTTCATACCAATCGAATTACATTGATTTAGATAGCTTGTTTTGTAGAATTCTCATAATTGATCTTTGGTCTCTGTGGGATACGACCCGTACTCGCTGAACTAGCTATAGCTATGCTGTGCGCTTGCGGTTATTTGATAAGCGTACTTAAGTTTTTGTCACTATTGTCGGGGACTAATAGTGTCAATATTAGATATTTTACAAAATAGCCAAACTTGATCATTTTTTTCTTTTAATATTTTTGCATATCTTATCTTGCTAATTTTTGTCTCTTTTCTTCCTTTGTAGGTGTGCTGCTATTTTATGGGAAGAGATCACGAATACTTCGTTAAATTTGACCAAAAAATTGAACACACCATACCAAGGTGAAGAAGAAGACAGCAGTAAGATCCTACATCATCTACCATTGTGAACAGAGATAACCAATCTCTTAAAGATTTCATCGCCCCAGATACTCATGGCTTGAATCTGAGCATAGTCAGACCAGTTGTAGAGGCCAACAACTTTGAGTTGAAGCCTTCTCTTCTTTAGATGGTTCAATAAAATTAGTTAGGAGAGTCCCCTATTAAAGACCCAAATCTCTATTTATCAGCCTTTTTGAAATATTGTAATACATTGAAGCTAAATGGAGTATCTTTTGATGCTATCCAACTAAGGTTATTCCTATTCTGTCTACGAGACAAGGCCCAAGCATGGTTACAATACCTTCCATTAGCGTCTATGACTACTTGGTAGCAACTTTCACAAGCCTTTCTAGCCAACTACTTCCCCCCAAGTAAGACAACCCATCTCAGTAATCATATTACTACTTTTGTTCAAAAAGATGAGGAGTCATTATATGAATCTTGGGAAAGATTTAAGGAGGTTATCAGATTATACCCTCACCATAGGTTGGGAAAATGGCCTATAGTCCATACATTCTACAGTTGATGAGGCTTATGAACTAAGGAAAGGTATGGCTCAGAATCACTACTCTTGGTCTAGTGAAAGACAGCCATCTAAAAAACTAATAGATATGTATGTTGTTGATTCATTATGTCAGAAGCTAGCTAAGTTGAGCATCAATGCTATTGGTTCTTCTCTATCTTTTGCATGTGAGATTTGTGGGTGTATTGGCTACGTGGCCAACAAGTGCCAGCTTGGAAACCCTGCACCTTAGGATTGTGAGTAGGTAAATTTTGTCAATAATAATCAAAGAAACAATTTGTACAATAACACCTATAATCCAGGTTGGAGGAATCACTCGAATCTCTCATACAAGCCTAATGTGAATCAGCTTCCTCAAAATAATTTTAGGCAATCTCCTAGGTTTTAGAATCAAAGGCCATTCAATCCTCCTCCATAGCTAAAGTCAAATCTAGAGGTTTTGATGAAAAATTTCATTGCTACTAAGAGTAAACAGAATGATGAGTATAGAGCCTAGAACCATTCAATACATAAGGATATAAAAGATTTAGCCTCTAATGTTAACTCTCTTACTATTCATAGTAAAATGTAAGAAAATCAAATAGCACCGCAGGTGAGCCTTTTAAATAGGAATTTTGGTAGACTTCCAGGCCAAACTGAGAATCCTAAAAAGCACTATAATGCTATTACCTTGAGAAATAGTAAAAGGAAGTAAGGAGGTAAAGAAAGATGAACCTTAGGCTGAATCTGGGGAGGGAAGAGAAGAGAAATCTAAAGAAGAGAAAAAGAGTGAAGAAGAGCCCAATTATGTGGCTTCTGCACCATACAAGCCACTAATCCCTTTTTCTCAAAGATTGGTCAAAGCAAAGTTAGAAAAGCATTTTGAGAAGTTTCTAGATGTACTAAAAAATTTAAACATTAACATCTCATTCTTAGAAGCCATCTCCTAGATGCTGTCGTATGCTAAGTTTTTAAAAGAAATCCTCTCAAATAAGAGAAAAATTGAAGAGTATGTTGTTGTGGTACTGATAGAGGAATCCAGTGCATTAATTCAGAATAAACTACCCTAAAAGTTTAAGGATCATAGAAGCTTCTCAATTCCTTGTTCCATTAGAGAAATGAAGATTGAAAAAGCCCTATGTGATCTTGGAGCAAGTTTGAGCCTCATGGCTCTTTTATTTTGCAAGAAGCTTCAAATGGGCGACTTAAAGCTAACTATTCTTTATCTTCATTTGGTAGATCGATCCATTAAGCATCCGGTAGGTATATTAGAGGATGTTCCTTTAAATGCAGGTAAATTTTTCATACTTATTGATTTTGTCATTTTAGAGATAGAGGAAGATAACCAAATCCCCATCATTCTTGGAAGACCTTGCCTAGCCACTGCAAGTGCAATTATCAATGTAAAAGATGGAAAATTTTCCTTAAATGTAGGGGATGAAAAGATTGAGTTCAATTTGAATGATGCAATGAAATGCCCATCTTTAGGTGATTCTTGTTGCATGATTGATGTAATTGAGCATAATATTGTGAATGATACATTAAGTTTTTGTTTTACTGACCCACATGAGCTGTACCTTGTGGAAAATCCTTCCTCTTGTGCTAAACATGTTAGAGCTGCTACAAATACAAGAGTCAAAAAGCAAGCAATTGAGGAGGAAGTTAAAGATATGAAGCTAGAACCCAGACCACCTCCTCTCATCCTGAACAAAGCAAAAGAAAAAGGGAATAAGCCAAGAGGATCCATGAAGGCTATTGGAAAATATTTCAAGCACCCTAATAAGGGCCAATGGATAGCAAAGAAAGTTATCTAAACTTTCTCAAAACTACCTTGATCAAGAGAATGAAAATGAGTCGACCTAATGACATTAAACAAGCACTATGTGGGAAGCAACCTATATTTTAGTTTTTTTGAGTTTCTTTTTGCTTAATTTTCTTGTTTACGGTTTTTTATCTCTAATTTTAGTTAAATTTCTTTAGTTAGATGTTAAGAAGTGTTTCCATATGCTTTTTATATCAATTACCATATGCTTATAGTCAGATAAAAGAATGATATGCAAAGCAAATCCAATAGGATAAAAAAAATTTGCAAAATTTGAAGAAAAGAGAATTCCAGCACCTAACACGGGCTACCCATGTCATAGAGCATGCCTGTGCTTCAGGCATGGGCAACATTTTGGAGGATTTTGAGTTTCTCATAGCCAACACAAGTAAGTAGTGTCCCAAGACACTGTCGTGCTCAAGTTAGCACACCCCTCTTATGTTTCGAAACACAGGCCATTCCCCAGAAGTTTTGAAGACCGGCCCATAACACGGGTGAGCTCTATTGTTCGACACGGCTTGGCCTCAGGCCGTACTCCAAGCCCAGATGAAATTTCCCCCTCCTGTAGGCAACACGGCCATACTTCAAGCCCAGGTGAGTAATTTTCCTTGTGTTTTCTTTCTTTTCTCCTCCTGTGTTTCATTCTTCTTTTTCCATGCCCTAGCCCGTGCTTATCAGCCTCCTTTTCTGCAATCTTCTTCTCTCTCTCCCAACAAATCTAAGCCTCATCTTTCCTCTCCCATCTCTATCTCCACTCCCATACTGGAGCCTTAACTAGAGTTTTCACCCCTCTCTGTTTCTCTTCCTCTCACCCACAAACTCCCTCAACCTCTACCCCTAAACTGAATTCCCGTAACTTGTACTCAATCCTTGTTACTTGAAGCATCTTCTGCACTGATCCCTTCTAATCTTATTCACTGTGCCCAGCCTAAAAACCATATCACCCAAATTCCCTTCTTGTTCTCTTTCTTCCCACTCCCTTCCTCCCACACTCCTAAGTCGACATCCTTCTACATCAACTCGTGGCTACATTCCTAGTTTCTCAATCTTCATCATGCTTTCCTTTAGGTAATTTTAATTTTTTTGTACTTGTGATTTCTTTATCTGGATTGAAATTCCCTGGTTGTTGGACTTGATTGGACTGGTTTATTTATCTGAACTAAAACTTTTTTGCCTTCATGAATTTTTATGCAAAATTTTCTTGCACTTAATGAATTGGAATACCTCTTTGGTTGATTGCTTGTCCTATACTTTGGGATGTATTTTTGCTAAATTTGTTGAACTCTCTATTTTGTCTGAAATTTGTTTCTCAGACATTAAGTCCCCTAGTTTTTTTATGTATGCTGGACACTTTGCACCATCTTTTTTAGATTAAACCAGAATAGAAATTTCTTTGTGCTTCAATGATCTGTTTGAATTTGAAATGATTTGGATTTGGATTTGTCTACTATATTGAGCTTTCTAGGTATTTCCTGACTATTGCTGGCTAAGTTTGAATTGAACATATATGTGATTAATTAATTTCATCCTGGAATTCCTGGTTTAACCTTATTGCTTTGATTTAATTCCAATTGCACAAGAGCTAGGATTGGAATTTTTGAATCTTAGATAGAATTCTACTAGCTTACATTGTTTTGGTTGCCATTGCTCTACCATATTGTGCTGAGTCTGGATCTTAATTTGAGTTGTCCTCTTATTGCATTTATATTGGCATACTAAGAGGAGATTTGGAAATTGTACTGATGTAGTTATCTTACTACATTATTCTGTTAATTGGGTGTTGGTCCTGTTCATCCAACTCCATATTTGAACTTTATTGCATATCAATACACATGGCCCCCAAAAGAATCAGAACTGGCCAAAGCTCCTCCTAATCCCAAAAACCACATAGAGGACGAATTTAAAGACCATCCCAACCTCCTCATTAAATAAATGAGTATGGCATCGTGTTTGTTAATGATAATCAATGGACACGATACGATACTCTAGTTAAACGAGAAATGCTGAGTACCTGGTATATGGATGAAAAATGCTTGGAATGGTTAGGACTTTTAACATACATTTGATACTTGGTTGATAAGATAGGGTAGACCACTTTTATTAGGCTACGTTACTCGATCTACGCTTGGACCACCTTATTTTTAGTACCATTAATGTGGTCTTGTTTCGAGGTCTTGATGTCGATTAAGGCCGCATTAACTTTATATTATTTGACTATACTTTGAATTTATCATTGGCCTAATTTAATGCATTGTTTAGATTGTCTCCCAGGGGAGATAGATTAGTCCCCTAAAGTTAAAATGCTCAATATTTTTGGAATTCTATCTCTGTAAAGGGGCAATACAGTGCATCTATATCAAAAACATTTTTTATTTACAACCCTACTTCTCAATATTTACAATGTCTAATGGCCTATACCATTTTTGGTAGGGCCAAAAGTGACGAGGTTATAAACTAAAGAGAGCTTTATTTCCTATGGGTTATGATAAACAGTCATAAGATGGACACTGGAGCCTTCATGGCTCACCAGATGGCCAAGGTGGGCAACGCTATGAATAACAAGGTGGTCATAGGGGTTCTAGTGGCTGCAATAGCTAGAGGGTTAGGATTGGAGATAAATCTACAAGATTTGCAACCAATAGTCGGCAGCAGCGGGATTGATTTAGAATCCTATCTGCATATGAAATTGATTATTAAAAGGAATGTCGACTACTAGCTACATCTCCGTGGCCATAATATCTTTTGCTTCCTTAATTCCACTAGAACTACAGTTACTAATGAAGAGAATTGGATATACCCTCTAGAAGAGGAAAGGGAAGGTAATGATGATCCTAAAGGGGATGACTTCCCTTATGAGCTACTCCTAACTCTACCACCCTCACCTCCTTCCCATTACTCTAACACTGCAGGCCCTTCTTATGAACCTTAAGATGACCAAGACTCAATCTCTTCATAGCTTTGCTGAATAGTGGAGGAATAATTAGCTCAATGGGCCACCTTGCTTGCAATGAATGATTCAATCCAAAGCATATAGGGAATGATGCAAGCATGGTACCACTGGCACTTGAGCCAGAATCCACCACCTCCAGAAGACCAATAAGTAAGTAAGTTCCTTGTCTTCCTTTGAATGTTCATTAAATGTTACTGACATTGAGGACAATGTCACGTTTAAGTATGGGGGAGTAGTTATTTTAGGTTTTTGGTTTTCATTGGCTGAATTTTTTGTTTTTATTGGTTGAATATCTCTTGTCTTATTGCACAATCACAAAGTTTGCTATTCTAGAGATAGACTGATGTAATATAGGTTAATTTTAGCTCATTAAAATGTGATGCACAACAAAATATGAAATAGGTAGTTATTATTTTAGTCTCTTTCTTCTAGCATTGAACCTCTACTTTTTTTCAAAAATATCTCTCATATTGTGCTATGAATTGTATGCCTTTTTTTTTATTTCAACACTATGAGAGTGTAAAGGTAGGGAGAGTTGAAAAATGATGGAATATGAAGCCCAAAAACTTTTCACTCTAAGTACCCCTTCAAGGCACCAAAAAGGCTTAGTATGAGTACCTAGTTGCCTATACCTAAGTGAGATAAAGCATAAAATGCACTCACTGTATATTTCTATAAAAAAAGAATGAAATAGACAAAAGAAAAAGTGAGAAATAAAAGAATTTAAGTGTGAAAGAAAAAGAGTGATAAAATAGAAATAAAGGTAAGGCAACATAGGGAGATCTAAAAGATGAGGTGGCTTACTTGAGTGTCTAAAAATCAATTTGGTGCATACAATCAATGGTAACAATAGAAGTAGGTGTACAATAAGAGAATTTGGCTTTAGTTTTAGAAGAATAAAGACTATATGATAAACATATACTCATATATCTATTATGTTTACATTGATTGAGTGAAAGTTACATGTATTGCATTTTTTCTATCATCTAGAATTTGAATGCATATTCCCCCTTCCTGCTAATATGTCATGTTATGTGCTTGAGGATAAGCAAAGGTTTAAGCGTATGGGAGTTGATTAAGGGGAAAATATGTGATTTATGGCTATATCTCATCCCTTATTTCATAGTGAAGTTGTGATTTTTTCCCTGCTTTGGTTTTGTTTTGTTTTGCTTGCTCTGGATACTTCTTAATTTTGTTTTCTATTTGTAGCTAAGCAAAATAGGCCAAGAATCAAGGGAAAACCCTAATGTGAAGAGTCATCTGGACTTAGAACAAGCTAAGGAGGATGCAAAAAGGAAACCCATAAGAAATTGGCAAAGAACAGACCATGCAACCTCTAACATGACCAGGCTATGTTTAGTGTTCCTAGAGCATGGCCAGGCCGTGTTCTATGCAAGACATGGAGAGAAATCCTAGATTCCAGCTCGAAGCATGGCCAGACTGTGTCTTGGAACACAGTTGTGCTTCGGGTCCTTACAATCTGTGATTTTAAGGGTTTTAAACAGTCAGAGTGCTATTTATACAGGGAAAATTGTGGAGAAAGATATACATACAGATATAGATTTAGAGAGACTCTGTTTAGGCTTAGGAAACACCATTAGATTAAGTTCAGAGTAGAATCATTGTATACTTTATGTTCTTAATCTAGAATCGAGATTCATTCAAGGATTGTAACCCTAATTCATTACTTTCTGCAAATTACATTTTGTCTTTCTAACTTTACATCTATCTTTACTTCTACTCCTTTCTCTTCGATTGTATTCAACACTTATGAATTGCTTAATGAATTTGATTATGAGTTTTCTTTCAATTATGCATGAGTATATTTAATATAGGGTTTCAATAAATACAATTGTGATAGATACTATATTAATTAGGAATTGTGAAACCTTAATTGTGATTGTTTGTGGTTAATTAGGATTAAATATTATACATTATATGAAATGATAGAATGCCTGACCATCGTTTTATTACATCTTAGGTTATATTCACTGATGAACTGAAAGGTGAAAGTTAATACTAAAACTTAATAGTTAATTAGGGATATCTTAATCACAAAAGTAGTTTAAGATTCTCTAGGAATTGAATCAATTGGTAGGCACAAGAACCCTTATGAAATGAATCACATGGTTAGCATAGAACTTAATGAACTTAGGATAAATTAAGAACCACGAAAGTAGGCAATTGGATTAACCTAGGTATAATTAGTAACGCTTGAAAGAGGTTACTAATTAATTAAGGTTAAACCATCCCAAATAACCTAGATAATTACAATTAGAGGTACATATTGATTATTGAATATCATAAGTGTGGTAAATCCTAACCCTAGGTTTTTGATAGTTGATTACTTTATTTTCTTAATTGTGACTTGATACCAATCGAATTACATTGATTTAAATAGCTTGTTTCATATAAATCTACTAATTGATCTTTGATCTCTATGGGATACAACTTGTACTCGCCGGACTAGCTACAACAATGCCGTGCGCTTGCGATTATTTGATAAACACACACAACACTTAGCTATATCTAAGGGAAATCGTTCAGTTACATGGAGTCCCTAATAGCATTATTTCATATAGAAATCCCATATTCACTTACAATTTTTTGAGGGCTCTACAAGAAGCTTTTAGCACTAAATTATGTTTTAGTACGGCATACCATCCTCAGACTGATGGTCAAATTGAAAGAACCATACAAACCTTAGAAGACATGTTAGAGCTTGTAAACTATTATAAGGAAAAAGGTAAGACAAACATTTGCCGCTAGCAGAATTTGCATATAATAATAGTTATCACTCTAGCATTGGAATGACACCTTATGAGGCTCTGTATGGCAAGAGATGCAAATATCCTTTGTGTTTGTATGAAGTGGGGGAAAGAAAATGAGTGGGTATAGAGTTGGTGCAACATACTTCAGAACATATACAAATGGTTCGAGACAAAGTGCGAACAGCCTAAAGTTGGCTTAAGAGCTATTTTAATAAAAGAAGCAAGTCACTACAATTTCAAGAAAGGGAGCATGTATTCTTAAAAATCTGTCATACTAATGGAATTGGTCTGGCAATGAAAGTTATGAAGTTGAGCTCACGATACCTAGTCCCTTATCAAATTCTCATAAAAGTAGGGCTATCGGCTTATCATATTTTACTTCCCTTGCATTTTTCAAATCTTCATGATGTGTTTCACATTTTTTAGCTCCATAAGTACCTCCTAGATCCGTTGCACATGATCTAAGAATAATCAATAACTGTGGATGAAAATATGACTTACTGACCAAAGCTAATTGCAGATTTAGATAGAGAACTAAAATAGTTGTAGAACTAGACCATTCCTTTAGTAAAGATAGCTTGGAATGGATTAAATGAAGAAGAAGCTACATTGGAAAGAGAAGATTATATGAGACAAAAGTATCCTCAACTTTTTCAAGACAGGTAGGCCCTAAATTTTGGGGACAAAATTCTCTTTTTTACAGGGGAGAATTGTAACATCCCCCGATTTTTATCTTCCAATAAATAACATAATAATTCTAATAATGAATTGAAGGAAAAAGTATGAAATAATACATGGAGGAAAAATCCTAGTAAATTAATAAAAATCCTAGAAATTTAACAAAGTGGCTGAATAGCGAAAAAGAAATCTTACTAGAATGATTTCCATGAGAATAATCAAAATAGATTGGTTTTATTATTCGCTAAATAAATGCTCACAGAAGATGGAGAGAAGAATTTTTATTCTTAAAGGAAAAATAGAAGGGAAAAATTAAAATTTCTTTATTCTTAGGGTTAGGGTTAGGCATCAAGAAATGAACTAAAGATATGTTATGGGTGTGACTCTAAAGCTCATTAGTATCTTCAAAGAGAATATTAAACTATTTGGAGAAATAGTAAAAGCCAAACTAGGCCTTATCTATTAGATAGTTAGAATATGATGGGATGACAAACTAGTAAATATGAATTGGTTGGAGGATATAGTTGGAAGGGGCAAGAGGCTTCTTGAGCAAGCCACATTTTTTTATAATGTTTTTGGGATGACTTCATCTAGAAGTCAACCAAGGGGAAAGGGAAAAGTACAAATGGCCAAGGGAGGAGAGAAAGAGAGGAAAATCAACAGAGAAGGCGAAGAAAAGGTAAGAGAGATTAAGAATAGAGAGAAAGCTAGAAAAATGGCCAAAGGGATTTGGTAGAAAAGGAGTAGAGAAACAGGGTGACTAAAAAAGAAGAAAGCCAAGGGGATTGGTAGTGGGTAGTGATAAAGGGGAAATTTAAGTGTTTAGTGGTTTTATTTTATACCCTAATTCATAGTAAACTTGTGGTTATTTCGCTACTTTTAGTTATACTTTACTTTGGATACTGCTTTGGTTTGTTTTATGTCTGTAGGAGAGAAAAAGAGGCCAAGAAGTAAGGAAAAACAATCATGAGAGGAGCCATATGGACTTGGAATATGCTAAAGAGGAAGTAAGGAGGCAACACACCGAAAATTGGCAAGAAAGGAGCATGTTAGCCCCCAACATGGACAGGTCGTGCTTGGTGTGCATTAAGCACGGCCAGGCCATGCTCTGCGCGAAAGATGTAGAAAATTCCCAGAATCCAGCACGACGTACGGCCAAGCCATGTCATGAAGTACAGCCGTGCTTCGGGTCTGTACATCACGTGATTTTTAGGGTTTTGAGTAGCCAAGTTGATACATATGGATAGGGGAACGCAGAGGAACACATTCAGACCTAGAGAGATATCTTAGACTCAATTTTTACTTGAATCATTGTTGATTTTATCTTCTAAAGTAGAATTTATAGCATTTGAAGGTTGTATTTCATCTTTACTTTTTTGCAAACTAGGTTACATCTTTCTACTTTAATTCTCTACTTCTACTTCTACTCCTTCTCTTTAGATTGTACTGAACTTGAATGGTTTACTTAATAGATATGAATTTGGTTTCTGTTTATATGATGTGTGAGTAGATTTGATCTAGGATTTCGGTAAACCCACTTGTGATATGATGATACTATGTTGTTGAGTTGAATGTTGGAACTCTAATTGTGATTACTTCTGGATTAATTAGGATTAACTATTATATGCATGAATAAAAGTTGGTAGAATGCCTGATCACCAATCTATCAAGTGTTAGGCATTTAATTGATGAATCGAAAGGTGAAAGTTAAAACCCGAACTTAATAGTTAATTAGGGATATCTTAATCACAAAAGTAGTTTAAGATTCTCTAGGAATGAATCAATTAGTTGGCAAGAAAAAATTGATTAATTGACTTCAATGGTTGCCATAGAGCTAAATGGACCTAGGTTGAACTAAGAACCATAAAAGTAGGCAATTGGATCAGCCAAGGTATGATTAGTAATGCTTGAAAGAGGTTGCTAACTAATTAAGGCTAAACCATCCCCAATTACTAGATAGTTGCAATTAGAGATACAAGTTGAATGTTGAATATCATAAGTGTGGTGAACCCTAACCCTAGGCTTTTGTTAATTGAATTCTTAGTTTTCCTAATTGTGACAAACTCTTCATTGAATTACATCGATTTAGATAGCATATTTTGTATCATTCTAGTAATTGACATTATTCTCTGTGGGATACGACCCGAACTTGCCAGACTAGCTACAGCTACGCTGTGCGCTTGCGGTTAATTTTAAAATAGACACAGCAAGGTTTTGGCACCATTGTCGAGGAACAATAGTCAATATTAGATATATTGCGAAATAGCTAGACTATATCACTTTCCTTTAATTTTTCTGCATAATTTTATCTTGCTAATTTTTGCCTCTTTTCTTCCATTATAGATGTGTTTCTCTTTTATGTGAAGAGAACATGAGTTTGTTGCTGAGTTTGATCCAGAAATTGAATGCACACTATGAAGGAAAAGAAGAAGACAACAGCAAGAAAATTCTTCACCTACCATAGTAGAGAGAGATAACCGATCTCTTAAGGATTTTACCGCCTCGAATAGTCATGGCCTAAATCCGAGTATCGTAAGACCAATTGTTGAGGCCAAAAACTTTGATATGAAGCCTTCTCTTTTGCAAATGGTTTAGCAGAATTAATTTAGAGGGTCACCTACTGAAGACCCTAATCTCCACTTATCAGTATTTCTAGAATACTGTGACACCCTGAAGCTGAATGGAGTATATTTTAATGCCATTAGACTGAGGCTGTTCCCATTCTCTTTAAAGGACAAGGCCCATGCATGGTTGCATTCTCTTCCATCAGGGTCTATCACCACATGGCAGTAGCTTTCTCAAGCTTTCCTAGCCAAATACTTCCCACCAAGTAAGACAGCCCATCTTAGGAATCAGATAAGTACCTTTGCTCAGAAAGATGGAGAGTCACTATATGAGGCTTGGGAGAGATTTAAAGAGCTCCTCAGAATATGCCCACACCATGGGTTGGAGAAGTGGCTCATGTAACATCCCTAATTTCGTTTCTTTTATTGATAAAGGCACATAAATATTTAATTAAAGAAATAAAATTTATTAGACAATTTTTAGATATCTAAGGAAATATAATCCTTAGAAATTCTTCACCTTATGTGTATACATAGAAATGTTCTAACATTAATGGAAAAGGTAAAGAGAGAAAATGTAACATCCCTTAATTTTTAGATATTTTCCTTAGAAATTCTTCACCTTCCATATATGCATAGAAATGTTCTAACATTAATGGAATAGGTAAAGAGAGCAAACCTAAGAGGAAATATTAGAAATAAACAACATAAACGCCACGCAGTCATGACATGGACATGATGTGGCGCCCAGTCAGCAACTTTTTCATGCAAGTATTTAGAGGGTTCCAGAATGTTCTAGAACTTTCTAGACAATTCTTGTACATTCTGGAAATCTCTAGAAGTCTCTAGAATAGAGTAGAATACTCTAGAATCTAGTAGAAGACTCTAGAAGGTAGTGGAATCTTCCTTATTTTGTTTATACAAACCATGACAAGAAAGGAACCGTCCTTATTTTGTTTCTACAAACCATGACAAGAAAGGTGAATTATTTGATAGTCTATTTAAGAAAAACCCACCCTTAGAACAAGAAAATTTCGTCCAAGTGAGGGAGAGGAGAAATAGAAGCAAGATAGAGTGAGGAAAGGAAAGGAAGAAAGGAAGAAAGAGGAAGGAAAAGTCTAAAGGACTAAGTGCTTAAGGTAAGTTTAACAATATTTCTTTTTGAAGAAAAGTTTTGAAATTTATAACATTTATATGGGATTTTGATCTTAGAAATTTGATGATTGGTCATGGATGTTGCTATATCATGTTACATATTGATCTTGCAAGTGATGTATGTTTGAATACTTAGGCTGGTATAGAAAGTTCTGCATAGCTATGGCTATGGGTGGCAAAATTTTAAGCTTTTATTTTTAAAAGTTTGGGAAGGGTAAGGAATTTAAAGAAATTGTTAACATAAAAAATGTAGATCTATGTCTCACAAACTTTTAACCACTGGAATCATTAAATTTGAGGTCCATATGAGCTAGATAGAATCCGACAAGTAAGCAAAGGTTAGAAAATGGTTAATTAGGGAAGAATATGTTAGGATAACTTATGGGTTTTAATTTTTGAGAACATTTTGTAGGGAAGTAAAATAAATGGTTCAAATAAAAATTGTATCTATATGTGTCATGGATTATTAGACACTGGAATCATTCAATTTGGAGTCCATATGAGGAAGATATTATCCGAATAGTAAGCCAAGGTCAGAAAAATGGTTAATCAAGGAAGAGTATGTTAGGATGGCTTCTGTATTTTAATTTTTGAAAACATTATGTAGGGAATTAAAATAAATTGTTAACATAAAACTTTTATCTATATGTGTCACGGATTGTTAGCCACTGGAATCATTCAATTTGGAGTCCATATGAGGTAGATATGATCCAATTAGTAAGCAAAATGTCAGAAAATAGTTAATCAGGGAAGAATATTTTAGGATAGGTTTTGGGTTTTAATTTGAGGGAATTATGCTCTAATTAGTAAGAGAAGGTCAGATAGGATGAAAATCTGCATCAAGAAAATAAAAAAATAAAAGTAATATTTAAAAAAAAAAAGAATCTTATAAATGAAAATAATAAATGACTAGTATATGCCATAGCCATTGCCATTGCATGAACTTCTTACCATCTTAAGTGTGAAAGTTTGACATGGAAATATTTTATAAAATGATATTTGAAATGGTTATGTTCATGGCATGATTACCAATGATTTTTGGTAATAATTATATTTTGATGAACATACTTGTTATTGAAAGCATATTTTTGGCTCTTATTGTGAAAAGAAAAGAAATGAGCACGGTCACATGGCAATCTGTGTGGTGCATCAGTAGGGGATGCCCTACCAAGGGGTATGATTATGTTAATGAGAAAAGAAAGAGAAAGTGTGCCATGTCGGACAGAGCGAGAAAAGCCCGTACCGGAGAGTAGAGGATACTTACCCTAACTGGGGTAGTTTGAAATAAGAATAAGTTGATAGCCATCATATGATATTCTAAAAATAGTTAATCCTATCATACATATCATTACTGTATGATTTTTATGTGCATAGATATAATGCATTCATGTCACCAAAAATATTTACTATAATTTATACAGCTGAACATGATGTGATGAGCTATATTAATGATGATTTATTGTTGAACTTACTGGGATTTTATTCTCACAATATGTCTAAATCATGTTCTGAAAATTAGTTATGCATATTTTTTTCTATGACTATGACTTTTAGTGCACATTGGATTGAGTTACTTTATGTTGGATAGATCTCAGAATCAAATAAAAATGTTTGTGGTCGAGTTGGTTCAGATCCCGGTGAAGGAGCAACCACCCGCACCTGTATCTCCGGAATTGGTCAACCAAAATAAATAAGATGTAAATATCTATGTGTTTGATATGTTGTATGTACGTTTATATTAATGACGTGTATGTGAACTGAATATTGTATAATAATAAAAACGAGGCTGCTACATAATTGGTATCAGAGCAGGTCGATCCTAGATGGCCAGTGGGTGGTTGGTTATCTGAATCGATCTTGTTGTGGTTGTGCTGTGTAGGGGATCAGTGATTTCATATAGGTAAGAAATTACTAGTGTTTCTTATCTATATGCCAAGATGGTGTTATGATTGCTGTTAAATATTTTTGAAACTAACTATTGGGCTTGATCACTTCAGTAGCAGCAAAACTTTATTTTTGCCACAGTAGGAAATGGCACCACCAAGGAGGAAACCCTGCACAACATTGCTATGTCAATTCGAGAATTTGATATTGATTGACTCCTTGGAACCCAACTAGTATCTATATCCCTATATAGAATGATATTGATTAAATTTTAAAAAAAAATTAGTTACAAGACTTGTTAGACAAGGGATTTAAATTTCCTAGTACTTTTATTTGGAGTGCTCTAGTTCTATCTTTGAAAAAGAAAGATGAATTACTATGACTATGCATAGATTATAGACAGTTGAATAAGGTGACAGTGTAGAATAAAAACCCATTACCTCATATAGATTACCTGTTTGACCAGTTACTAGGTGTTCAATAATTTTTTCCAAAAATTGATTTGGGATATGAGTAACATTAATTAAGGATAAGAGAAGAGGATGTACAAAAATTTTCTTTTAGAACTCATTATGGACATTATGAGTTCTTGGTGATGTCATTTAATTTGACAAATGTCCTAGCAGCATTCATAGATTTAATGAATAGTAATTAGGTCATCCCTGGATCAGTTTATTTTTATTGATGATATACTAGAATATTTTTAAAGTTTAGAGGATCATAAGCAGCATTCAAAGATAGTTTTATCAACTCTAAGGGAGTATGGTTGGTAAATATGGTATACAAGTAGACTCTAAGAAAGTAAAAGTAGTACAATAATAGCTACGTTTTACTACATTTAAAGATGAAGATCCAAATCCAATTTGTGCTTCCTGTGGTTGCCTGTCGTCCATTCTATTTGAGTTATAGTTGGATCAAGTACATGAACATATGGTTGTAAAGCATCAATCAACTCCTCAGCATTTGAAGTTGAGATGAGAATTTGTGGTGCTGAGTGTGAGATGAACCTTTGTTCCACAGCATGATCAAGGACTGGAACTACAAAAGACACAAATATTTTGAAATTGACGGAATGCAATTCCCTCCATAGTTGCACACACCCTAACTTGGAGTATAAGAAGATAAAGATACTAACGTGTGCATTTATAGAACTCGAAGAATGGAATACTTATGATAGCTATACGAATAGGCTGGGAATAATTAGAACAGTTATGTGAGTGATTAGTGGATATTAGGTAAATTGAAGGTGAAATTTTCTAAAATGACGGTAAGTATGTATTTGTATAGTAGTTGTGATAGTCGCTCATATTAGGCATATAAAGAGAATTAGGTTAAGATATCATCAGAAATTTGTCTTTGTTATCTTTGATGAAACATTGATGTTTTGATTCTTGTAGAGAAGTTGTAGGTGATAGGCGTAATTAAAAAACAAAAGAACGTGAAAATGTAAACAAGTTAGTTGTTGAAGAAGGACAATCAAATAATTTATTTTGTTTTCCCAATATTTTTGCTAGTCGACTATTGGTATTATTAAGTCGACTAGCTATTTTGAGAAATTTTAATTTGAACTGGTTATTTTACAGTTGATTGATTACATCTATTTTGAAGCAATCAACTGCATCCTACCAGTTAACTACGTATTCTTTGATTTTCACAGACTTTTATAAGCTCAGAAATGTTTCTTTTTCCATGTGATATCTTTCTAGTGAATACCAACAGATTTAAAGTAGATTTTGGGACATATATTCAAACTTTGCAGCTACCGATTTTTGCCGATATAATAGTGATGTGATCTTAATTAAGCATGATATTAATACCTTTAAACTTACTTTTTGTTTGATTTAAGTAAAATATAATTAGGAATTAGCTTAGTTTTGTGTTTTGTGTTGTAGGAACAATGCTACATTGCAGCGATTTCAGACCTTTCCGTATTGTTTTGATCATATCTCCCTCTTATGAACTCCAATAAAAGTGATTCAAGTGACTGTGAAAAGATAACACAATCATCTATAACTTTTATGTTGAACACTTGGTAACATTCGAGAGATTTCATAGCTTTATAGAGCTCGTAAATCAGAATCATAGTACAGCAGGATGAATTCTGACCTTTGGTCACTAATTTTACTGTATCTCCTTTAACTTAGACTTTATTAAGGTGATTCAAGTGGATATGGAAAGAAGAGAGAGCTACAACTTTCATGTTCGGTACTTCGGCCAATTCTGGAGTTTTCTAAGAGCCGCGGCACTCGCAAGAGAGCGCAGCGGCGCTGCGTCATTGCAGGTTCAGAGGGCCGCGGTGCTCCCTAGCGCGCCACGGCATTTGTTGCCCAGAAGCACCGGGCACCGCGGTACCCAAGCATCAAACTCCAGAGTGTGCCAGAGCGAGCTAGGTGCCACGGCACCCCGTCAAAAGCTTTCTGTAGCGCCACACCAGATTTCTGAATTCTCAATTTTTAGGTCTTCTTAACTCCAATTGAAGCCCAATGGGCTAGGATTTGACCTAGAAACACTCCTACTTCGATTAGGAGGAGGAAATCTATAAAAAGGGAGGAAAGCAAGCAGAGAATTCATTCAATCCTTCATCCAAGTTCTTAGTTACATTCTTCAATTCTTCTTTAGATTTTCTTATGGCCCTGCATGGCTAGTTGTTTTTAGTTGGTTGAGGTAGATTGAAACCTCAAGGGATTTTCATACATTGTGAGATTTGGATTTGATTTTATTGTTTCAATTTGAATTGAGTATTGATTATTCATCAGTTCTTCTTCTTAATGATTATTCATATGATTGCTAAGAGGCCTACTAGTATATTGTCTGTCTTAATCTACCGCTGAATTGTGTTTTGAACAAAGTCTTCAATTTTACTATTCATGAGGCAAATAGGTTTGAGGATTTTGGATTATAAATCATTGAACCTATGATGAATGATTAACTAAATTAGATATAGCCGATGTGTTTATATTTGTTTAGCTTTTTCAGTTTCTCTAGTTCTTCATGTGGTTAACAAGTTATGTTTTACCGATGTGCTAAAGGATTGCTTGTTAATTAGAGTTTAATTAGTGCAATTATCATTAATTTACTAGACTTAAGGAGAAACAGGGTTAGAACCCCAATGATAGATATTCAATTACAGATTGATTATGTTGTTAATGATCAATGTAATCCCTTGACGGTGAATATCAACCGAAACCAACGTCTTTATCATTAATTACTTTCTCTTAATTACTTTCATTATTGTCTACTTGATTTTATTTACAATTATCAATTCCCCCCTTTTTCAATCACATAAGGTAATACCAGTCTCTGTGGGATCGACCCTTACTCCCACTACTACAGTTTAGTCTTGAGGTAAGGTATCAATTTGGGTGTACCTGTGACAGTGCGCACCAAATTTTGGCGCCATTGCCGGGGACTGCGTCTATTACTTTTTGTGATTTTAGTTTGATTTATGCCTGTGACTCGTTCTTCTAATTCTCAAAATTTAGAGTTCAATTCAAATATTGAAAAATCTGTATACAGGCACAGAAGAGAACTTCAAGAGGACATTGATCAAGAATAGGAGGAAGTAATCATGGCGAGGCACCCTACTCTTAAGGAGCTTGCAGCTCCAGATTTGCATCAGCAACCTTTATGCATTACTTTTCCTAATCTTGATGATAATGTTAATTTTGAGTGGAAATCTAGATTAATTCATCTCTTACCTAATTTTCATGGTCTTGCTGGAGAAGACCCGCATAAACATTTGAAGGAATTTCATGTGGTATGTACCAGTATGAAGCCCCCTGGAGTAACTGAGGAATAAATAAAACTCAGGGCTCTTCCTTTTTCATTAAAAGATTCAGCCAAAGATTGGTTGTATTATTTACCCTCTGGTACTATCACTACTTAGAATGAGATGAAAAGAATGTTTTTAGAACGTTATTTTCCTGCATCGAGGGCTGCTACTATTAGGAAAGAAATATGCGGCATTAGGCAATTGCATGGAGAGACACTTTATGAATATTAGGAGAGGTTTAAAAAAATTTGTGCAAGCTGCCCATATCATCAGATTAGTGAGCAACTACTAATCCAATATTTCTATGAACGTCTTTTGCAGGGAGATAGGAGCATGATAGATGCAGCTAGTGGAGGAACACTAGTAGATAAGACTCCTGAAGCAGCCAGAATCCTGATATCAAATATGGCTGCCAATTCTCAACAATTTGGCATTAGGCATGATACTCCTATTAGACATGCGCATAAGGTAAGTACTACTTCTCTTCATAATCAAATATCTGAACTTACCTCTCATGTGCACCAAATGGCTACAGGTACACTACAGCAAAATTTTGGGAATGCACAAAATAGGCCTGCAGGACAAAATTTTCAGCAAAATCAGCAAGTCTATTATCCTAGACAAAATGCATCTCAGGATCACCAGGTAAGTAATTCCCTGGAAGATGTTGACAAATCTTTTGCACATAACTTTCAACAATTTCAGCAAGAGACAAGAGCTAGCATTCAGAACTTGACAACTCAGATAGGCCAAATAGCAACCACAATCAATCGGTTAGATGCTCAAGAATCAGGTAAGCTACCCTCTCAAACTATGGTAAATCCTAGAGAAAATGTCAGTGTAATTATTTCAATGAATTGTAAGGAAATTGAAGGTCCACCATCCGTTTCTTCTCCTAAAAAGCAAGAGAAATTAAATAAGGAGAAAGAAGCATCTACAGGTAAGTCTCTATCTACTACAAATTATGAAGTAATGCCTCCTTTTCCAGAAGCTCTTAAAGAGAATAGGTTAAATGAGAAAACTTCTGAATTGTATGACATCTTTAGAAAATGTGAAGTTAATCTCACCCTTCTAGATACCATTAAACAGGTGCCAAGATATGCAAAGTTCTTGAAAGAACTATGTACTAAAAAAGAAGGGCAAAAATTAAAGGATTTTGAAAAGATTCATATGAGTCAGAATGTATATGCTATGATACAGACAAAACTCCATACTAAATGCAAGGATCCAGGTATGTTTACTATTCCATGCAAAATTGGGGGAAATCACATTGAAAAGGCTATGTTAGATTTAGGAGCTTTCATCAATGTTATGCCATATTCTGTATATACATCTTTGAATTTGGTGTAACGCCCTCAATTTACGTTACGTAAAATAAACATTTTTTTTCACAATCAGATATTTTCCATAAAGATACATAATTCAATTCTTTGTCATTTCTCTCATGTATACATAATATACAGACTAAGTCTATAAACATCAAATTACAATAGAAACGGGGATCCTACCTGTAGCAATCAGAGCATTCTAGAATACAAACACAGTATAATTCAAAGACCGTGAGTCATGGAAGCAACGTAGACTCACCCAGAGAATATATCACTTATCTACCGAATCAAACTTTGATATTCTTATTTGAAAAATGTGGAAATATCGTGTAGTGAGTTTGACAACTCAGTGAGCAAATAATTCCTCCTATGACCTCTTAGGTCAGCATATGGATGTACTTATGTTTTAAAATATGTCACATAGAAAATACAGTTTAGAAGTACATTCATATGGAACCCGTATTTCAAATATTCTCAAATAAAAGGACATTCAGATATCCAAAACTATATGCTGCATGGTATGATCATTAAACAAATGTTGTTATGCTCAGCTGTATAAGCTATAGTAAAATATTATGATTTAAAGGTAAAATCATTACTTTTAATGCACCTGCCTCATTCGGCAATTTAGTCAATGCAATGAAAATATAACTCATTTGCTATACGCATAGTGACCTCGACCCCAGTCACAATAAGTGATCAGGGAATGTGAGTACATCACTATCCTACCTCCTCACATTACCACTGGCACTTGGCAATCTGGTCAATGCAATGAAAATATAACTCATTTGCTATACGCATAGTGACCTCGACTCTAGTCACAGTAAGTGATAAGGGAATGTGAGTACATCACCCTCTTGCCTCCTCACATTACCACTGTCACCCGGTTGGAGCGGTCCTCCCCCAGCTCACTCAGGCTAATAGGGCGTCCCCTATTTGGTACTGTCACAAGCCATACAACCAGTTGATATTCATCAATACATATAAATACATGTAAAATTATCAAGCAACTCACCATGAGCTTTACACTTTCCATTCAATCTCATTTATAATATGACATGCATCATTTTCACAAGTATATAGCTTTACAAATCAATGCATCGTACACATAATATTCACTTTATCAAATAATGATAAATACATTTAGAACCATATATTCAATGAGTTCCAAAATACATTTCTAAAACCATACTCTTCTTGAACTATGTGCCAGTTCGTAAGTATAACAGATATTTTAACACATTTTAGAAACTTATAATAGTATAAATAATTTATAAACAGAAACAATAATACATTTATAATTCAAGAAGAGCATGGGGCAAGTCATAGAAAGAAGTATCTACTCACAAGGTAGAGCTCCTTGTTGGACAACCCTAAAAATGTACTTTTTCAAAACTGAATTTGACCAATTAGACCTCAAAAACGTGTCTAGAGGGTCCAAAGACTTAGAAAACAACTCTGAAAGCTTGGTCACTATTCACCGCATGGAAAATACTATTCACTCACCGAAAACACTATTCACCCACCGAAAATACTATTCACGATGGACAAAAAGTTGTCAGATAGCTAAAAATTTTCATATCCTAAGATTTAATTGGCTCCTGAATCCATCTACGGTGTCAGAATTTCAATTGGAGGTCTCTAAGTAAGAGTTTCAGAATTTACCTTTTTCTGAGATTTTCTACTTCAGATCTACGGCGATTCAATTGCTAATTTGAAAAATTGATCGATCAAAACCGTCGTATTATTCGTCCTGAATCCAGTAGCACCTTCAGTTTTGAGATAGGAAGTCAATAGGCACTCCAGATCTAGAGAAAAAATTGAAGATTACAATTTATTTACTATTCACTCTTCTCAAATTTTTCTCCGAAATTTGCCTCTATTTCCTGCGTCCCTTCTTCTCTTTTCATTTTTTTATTTTTTTTTATTTTTTTAAATAATAATTATTATTATTTAATAATTGAATAATATGATTTTCTTTTATATAAATTCATATAAATTCCGTTTTTCATCTTAAAATATCCTAAATTTTTTTAAAAATTTACATTCTCATAAATCTTTAGTTAAACTCTTAAATCATGATTTTTCTTGATAAAAATATAATAAAACAAATCTCAAAATAAATATCTTTATACATATTAAAAGAAAGAATATTTCTAAAAATACAACAAAAATTCATTAGAGGCCGGTATAATTATTTTAAGCAACACAATAATTATTTTAATTAAAAATAGACTTACTTTTAGCAGAACATAATAATTTTTAAACAAATAAAATTATATTTGTCTATAACAAAACATTGTTATTTAAAAATAAAAATTATGGGATGTTACATTCTTCTCCCCTTAAGAAATTCGGTCCTCGAATTTCAGCCCATCCTACCACATGTAGGGAATGAAATCAAGGCATAATTTGGAGTTACCAACCTTATTACTCAAATAATTGGGGATATCTTTTCTGTATAACATCTTTACTTTTTAAAATGTCTCTTTACTTGAGTGACTTTACCATGTAACTTAACCATAGGGATTTCTTTCCTCCCTAAGTTCTTCACTTGTCGATCAATAATAAACATCAATTGTACCCTTAGTTAAGCCAAATTTTTGTTCAATTTAATTTCTTAGAATTAGGTAACATAAGAAGAATCTAATATGTACTTCTTTTCGAACCTCATTACCTTTTTCATTGGTGATTCCTTCAAAAATATGTGGTCACCAACTCATAATTTCTAGTGCTCAACATGCATGATTCCTTTAAACTTTTGGCCTGTATTGAATTATTTGTATTCATTTTCTAATCAATTTCACTTTATATCCTCAAGCTCACATGGATCTATCTATGGGTCGATATTAGAAAATAAACCTATAAAAGAACATATTCACATCCATATTGGGGTAATTATCTTTTCTTATTTCCGACTTCTATCAAGTCATCTTTGATTCTCACATGTCAACATTATCCCATGAATATCATCATCTGAATTTTCATCTATGTTTTTATCCTAAAATCCATTAATCAATATGTTAAACATACGTAGCAATAAATCCACCATTCCTTTTTAACGTTTATGTACCATTGGCACATGTTTAACAATTCTAACTTACCTCAGCACAGTAACTCTATTTTGTTTCTACAAACCATGACAAGAAAGGAACCTTCCTTATTTTGTTTCTACAAACCATGACAAGAAATGAACCTTCCTTATTTTGTTTCTACAAGCCATGACAAGAAAGGTGAATTATTTGATAGTCTATTTAAGCAAAACCCACCCTTAGAACATGAAAATTTCGTCCAAGTGAGGGAGAGGAGAAATAGAAGCAAGATAGAGTAAGGAAAGGAAAGGAAGAAAGGAAGAAAGAGGAAGGAGAAGTCTAAAGGACTAAGTGCTTTAAGTAAGTTTAACAATATTTCTTTTTGAAGAAAAGTTTTGAAATTTATAACATTTATATGGGATTTTGATCTTAGAACTTTGATTATTGGTCATGGATGTTGCTATATCATGTTACATATTGATCTTGCATGTGATGAATGTTTGAATACTTAGGCTGGTACAGAAAGTTCTGCATAGGTATGGTTATAGGTGGCAAAATTTTAAGCTTATGTTTTTAAAATTTTGGGAAGAATCGGTAAGGAATTTAAAGAAATGGTTAACATTAAAAATGTAGATCTATGTCTCACGGATTTTTATCCACTAGAATCATTCAATTTGAAATCCATATGTGGTAGATTGAATCTGAAAAGTAAGCAAAGGTCAGAAAATGGTTAATCATGGAAGAGTATGTTAGGATAGCTTCTGTGTTTTAATTTTTTAGAACATTCTGTAGGGAATTAAAATAAATGGTTAACATAACCATTTTAGCTATATGTGTCACGGATAG
This sequence comes from Gleditsia sinensis, assembly GCA_037074535.1. Lineage (NCBI taxonomy): Eukaryota > Viridiplantae > Streptophyta > Magnoliopsida > Fabales > Fabaceae > Gleditsia > Gleditsia sinensis. The sequence goes on from CM073464.1 coordinate 57,587,176, forward strand.
TTAACCACTGGAATCATTCAATTTGGAGTCCATATGAGGAAGATATTATTCGAACAGTAAGCGAAGGTCAGAAAATGGTTAATTAGGGAAGAGTATGTTAGGATAGCTTCTGTGTTTTAATTTTTGAAAACAATATGTAGGGAATTAAAGTAAATGGTTAACATACATATTGTATCTATATGTGTCAAAAGTTTTTAGCCACTGGAATCATTCAATTTGGAGTCCATATGAGGTAGATATGATCTGATTAGTAAGCAAAGGTCAGAAAATAGTTAATCAGGGAAGAATATGTTAGGATAGCTTCTGGATTATAATTTCTTAGAACATTATGTAGGGAATTAAAATAAGTGGTTAACATAAAAATTATAGCTATATGTGTCATAGAATTATATCCACTGGAATCACTCAATTGGGAATTCTTATGAGGGAGATATGGACAGATTAATAGGTAGAGGTCAGAACATACCGGAGAAGAAATAACCTGTAGTTTAAAAGCGTAATATCACCATGCTTTCATAATATTTAGCTAAACTATTCAACATAATAGTTTTAGATAATTGTTCTATCTTTAAATTAACACCAAGATCAACTAAAGTGGAGTTAATTTGAGGGAATTATGCTCTGATTAGTAAGAGAATGTCAGATAGGATGAAAATCTGCATCAAGAAAATAAAGAAATAAAATTAATATTTACAAAAGAAGAAGAATCTTATAAATGAAAATAATAAATGACTAGTATATGACATAGCCATTGCCATTGCATGAACTTCTTACCATCTTAAGTGTGAAAGTTTGACATGGAAATATTTTATAAAATGATATGGTTATGTTCATGGCATGATTACTAATGATTTTTGGTAATAATTATATTTTGATGAACATACTTGTTATTGAAAGCATATTTTTGGCTATTATTGTGAAAAGAAAAGAAAAAAGTACAGTCACATGGCAATCCGTATGGTTCACTAGTAGGGTACACCCTATCAATGGGTATGATTATGTTAATGATAAAAGAAAGAGAAAGTGAGACATGTCAGAAGGAGCGAGAAAAGCCTGTAACGAAGAGTAGAGGATACTCACCCTGATCGGGGTAGTTTGAAATGAGAATAAGTCGATAGCCATCATATGATATTCTGAAAATAATTAATCCTATCATACATATCATTACTGTCTGATTCTTATGTGCATAGATATAATGCATTCATGTGATCAAAGATATTTACTGTAGTTTGTACAGCTGAACATGATGTGATGAGCTATATTAATGATGATTTATTGTTAAACTTACTGGGATTTAATTCTCACTATATGTCCATATCATGTTCAGAAAATTAGTTATGTAGATTTTTTTCTTTGGCTCTGGTTTTTAGTGCACATTGGATCGAGTTACTTTATATTGGGCAGATCTCAGAATCAAATAAAATGTTTGTATGAGGTAGATATGGTCTAATTAGTATGCAGTGGTCAGAAATCGGTTAATCAGTGAAGAATATTTTAGGATAGCTTCTGTATTTTAATTTTTGGCAACTTTCTATAGGGAATTAAAAGAAATAGTTAACATAGGAATTGTAGATATATGTGTCTCAGATGTTTAGTCACTGGAATCACTCAATTTGGAGTCCATATAAGGTATATATGGTCTGATTAGTAAGCAGTGTTCAGAAAATGGTTAATCAGGGAAGAATATGTTAGGATAGCTTCTGTGTTTTAATTTCTAGGAACATTCTATAGGGAATTAAAATACATAGTTAACATACTAATTATAGATATATGTGTCACGTATTTTAGCCACTATAAGCACTTAAATTGGAATGTTTATGACGGAGATATGGACTGATTAGTAGGCAGAGGTCAGAACCTATCCGATAAGAAATAACCTGTACATTGAGCGAGTAATATCACATTGATTTCTTAATATTTCGCTAAACTGTTCAACATAATAGTTTTAAATAATTGTTTTATCTTGAAATTGACACCAAGATCACATACATCGGAATTAAATTGAGGGAGTTAGGCTCTGATTAGTAAGAGAAGGTTAGATAGGATGAAAACCTGCATCAAGAAAATAAAGAAATAAAATTAATATTTAAAAAAGAAGAAGAATCTTATAAATGACTAGTATATGCCATAGCCATTGCCATTGTGTGAACTTCTTACAATCTTAAGTGTGAAATTTTGACATGGAAATATTTTATAAAGTGATATTTGAAATGGTTATGTTTATGGCATGATTACCAATGATTTTTGGTAATAGTTATATTTTGATGAACATACTTGTTGTTGAAAGCATATTTTTGGCTATCATTGTGAAACGAAAAGAAATGAGCATGGTCACATGGAAATCCGTGTGGGACACCAGTAGGGGATGCCCTACCAATGGTTATGATCATGTTAATGAGAAAAGAAAGAGAAAGTGGGCCATGTCAGACAGATCGAGAAAATCCCGTACCAGAGAGTAGAAAATACTTACCTTGATATGAGAATAAATTGATAGTCATTATATGATATTTTGAAAATAGTTAATCCTGCCATACATGTCATTACTATATGATTCTTATGTACATAGATAAAGTACATTCATGTTACCGAAGATATTTGCTATAGTTTATACAGATGAACATGACGTGATGAACTATATTTATGATGATTTATTGTTGAACTTACTGGGATTAAATTCTCACTATATTTCCATGTCATGTTCAGAAAATTAGTTATGCAGATTTTTCTATGGCTCTGGCTTTTAGTGCACGTTGTATTGAGAACTCTATGATGGGCAGATCCTAAATAAAATGTTTGTGGGCAAGTTGGCTCAGATCCCGGTAAAGGTGCAACCATCCGCACTTGTATCTCTGGAATTAGTCAACCAAGAATAAATAAGATGTAGATATTTCTGTGTTTGAAATATTGTACGTACGTTTTGATTAATGACGTGTAAGTGAACTCTGTATTGTATAATAAATAAATAAAAAAGGTTGTTATAGCTCATAGTCCATACATTCTATAATGGACTAATCTACAGCACCCGTATGTGTGTGGATGCTGCAGCTGGAGGAGCTTTGATGAACAAAACAATTGATGAGGCCTATGAGCTGATTGAAGATATGGCTCAAAATCACTACTCTTGGTCAAGTGAAAGGCAGCCATGGAAACCATCAGGTATGTATGAAGTTGATGTATTTAATCATCTAACTTCTAAAGTTGATGCCTTGTTTTAGAAATTATATAAGTTAAGCATTAATGCTGTTGGTTCCTCTTCATCATCTTTTGCATGTGAGATTTGTAGAGGTGTTGGTCATGTGGCCAATGAATGTCAGTTTGGAAACTCTGCACCTCAAGATTATGAGAAGGTGAATTTTTTGAACAATAATCAGAAAAAAAATCCTTACAGCAATACCTACAATCCAGGCTGGAAAAATCACCCAAATCTCTTATACAAGCCAAATGCAAATCAATAGCCTCAGAACAACTTCAAACAAACTCGTAAATTTTAGAACCAGAGGCCATTCAACCCTCCTCCACAGCCTAAGTCAAATTTAGAGGCTTTAATGGAGAATTTCATCACCACACAGAGTAAGCAAAATGATGAAGTTAGAGCCCAGAACCACTCGATGAATGAGACCATAAAGGATTTATCCTCTAAAGTTGACTCGCTTGCTACTCATAGCAAGATGTTGGAAACTTAGATAGCACAGTAGGTGAGCCATTCTAATAGGAACTTTGGCAGACTTCCAGGTCAAACTGAGAATCCTAGGGACCACTATAATGCCATTAACCTGAGAAGTGGTAAACAATTGGATGAATCAAAGAGAAGAGGAGGGACAAAAGAAGATGAACCTCAGGCTACATATGAGAGGAGAAGAGAAGACGAGCCAGAAGAAGAGGAAAAGAAGGAAGAAGAGTCCAAATATGTGGCTCCTACACCTTACAAGCCACTAATATATTTTCCTCAAAGATTGGTTAAGGCTAAGTTAGAGAAGCAGTTTGGGAGGTTTCTGGATGTGCTAAAGAAGCTAAATATCAATATACCATTCCTAGAAGCCATCTCCTAAATGCCTTCTTATGTGAATTTTCTAATGGAAATCCTCTCAAACAAAAGGAAAATTGAAGAGCATGTTGTTGTGGTATTGACAGAGGGATCCAGTGCTTTAATTCAAAATAAGCTGCCACAAATACTTAAGGATCCCAAAAGCTTCTCAATTCCTTGCTCTATAGGAGACATGAAGATTGACAGAGCCCTATGTGACCTTAGAACAAGTGTGAGCCTCATGCCTCTTTCGGTTTGTAAAAAACTTCAAATGCGTGACTTGAAGCCTACCACTCTTTCTCTTCATTTGGCTGACCGATCCATCAAGAATCCGGTAGATATTTTAGAGGATGTTCCTCTAAAGGTAGGTAAATTTTTCATACCTATTAATTTTGTTATTTTAAAGATGGAGGAAGATGATAAAATCCCCATCATTCTTGAAAGGCCTTTCCTAGCTACGACAAGTGCCAATATAAATGTGAGAGATGGAAAGCTTTCTTTGAATGTAGGGGATGAAAAAGTGAAATTTAATTTACATAATACAATGAACCCCTCATCTCTAAATGAATCTTGTTGTATGATTGGTTTACCAAAACCAAATACGAATGATAATGCCATGAATGTTTCTCCTTCTAACCCACTTGAGTTATGCTTTGTAGAAAGTTCTTGTGTTTATTTCAAACAGGGGGAAGAAAAGAAGTCTATTGAGGAGGCAATCCAAGCTCCAAAATTAGAACCTAAGCCACCTCCTCTCAACCTCAATGAAGCAAAGGACGAAAAGATTGAGCCAAATGGAACTTTGAAGGCTAATGGGCAACATTCAAAGCACCATACAGAGGGGCAATGGATTAAAAAGAGACTTTGAATAACTCTCTTCATGCCTCCTTGAGTGGAAAACATAAAAAAGAGTCGAGCTAACGACTTAAAATAAGCGCTTTGTGGGAGGCAACCCACATTTTATTTTATTTTTAGTTTCTTTTTGTTTAGTTTCATTGTTTTTGGTTTTATTTTCTTGTTTTTGGTTTTGTTTTTAATCTATAATTTTAGTTGATTTCTTAGGTTAGGAGTTTAAGATTGTTTTTGGGTGTTTTGTAGGTCATACTTGCTTGTCTAAGAGTGAAGAAAGGAAGAATTTTGAGGAAAAATCATAGCAAAGCAAAAACTGAGGCAAAATTTGAGAAATTTGGAATTCTAGCCACAAGCACGGGCTAGCTGTGTCCTGGAACACAGTCATGCTCCAGGCCCAGTCCAAGCACACCTTGGCCGTGTTGCTCAACATGTCCAGGAAATTCCAAATTCCAGCGCCAAGCACGGTTAAGCCGTGCTCCAGGTAAAAAAAAAAGAAGGCTGGCAGAAATTGAAATTAACCTACTGAGTTCACTGGCTTTGTTAGCAATCCTTTGCTTGAAGATTATCTTACACATTGCATTTTCTTATGAATTTATAGGTTTCTTGCAATTGAAATTTGAACCAAATTTTGAAATGATCAATCCATCTTTACTAATTTGGAATTTGAAATTGGCCTTTAAGTTTATGGGTTGCTGAATAGTTTCTATTGGTTTCTGATTTTTGCATTGCCTAAGTTGATTCTTTCTTTGATTAGTGCATTACTCCAAGATTGCTTTAATTCTAACTTGTGCCTTGCTGGCTGAGATATAAATTGACATTAAATTTGGCTATAATTTATCTGCTTCAATTTATGATTAACTGGGTAAATCTCATTGAGAGTAGATACTTTGCATGATGAAAATTGACTTACCCTATATTTGCTATTTGCCTTGAACTAAATTGAAAATTTCATGCTCTGTAATTTTGAAACCTATTGACCATGCTTTGAGCTCCAATTTCAAAATGCTGCATTGCCTAAATCTGACCTACCAGTTACGAATGAAAACATGGTACATTTGGCACATCAGCGAGAACCCACCTCCACCTCTTGCAGAAGACCATTAAGCAAGTAAGTTACTTCTCCCTTTGCCTATACTTTCAGTTATTACTAACATTGAGGACAATGTCAAGTTTAAGCATGGGGGAATAGATTTAGACTTGTGGTTTTCTCTGATTAGTTATTATTAGCTAAATATCTCATGTTGCACTACAAAATCACATAGTTTACTATTTCAGACATAGATTGGTGTAATATAGGTTGATTTTAGCTCATGAACATGTGATGCATAATAGGATATGAAATAGGTAGTTTAAATTTTAGTTTATTTCTTCTAACATTTAACCTCTATTTTTTTTCTTCAAAAATATCTCCCTTATTGTGCTATGAATTGTATGACTTTATTGAATTTTTTTACACTATGAGAGTGTGAAAGCTTGGAGAGGTGAAAAATGAAGGAATATAACACCCAAAAAGTTTTCACTCTGAGTACCCTTTCAAGGCACCAAAAAGGCCCTAGTATTAGTACCTAGCTGCCTTTACCCTAGTGAGATGGAGCATAAAATGCAGTCACGGCATATTTCTATAAAAGAAACAAAATGATGAATGAAATAGACAAAAGAAAAGGAAAAAGAAATTATGAGAAATAAAAAATTTGAGTGAGAAAAATAGAAATAAGGGTAAGGCAACATAGGGAGATCTAAAGGATGAGGTGGCCTACTTGAGTGTTAGAAAATCAATTAGATGCATACATTCAATGGTACCAATAGAAGCAGATATATAATAGGAGAATTTTGGCTTAGTTTTAGAAGAATAGAGACTATTTGATAAATGTCTATTCATATATCTATTGTGTGCACACTGATTAAGTGAAAAATTACTTGTATTACATTTTTGTATCTTCTGGAATTTGATTGCATATTTCCCCTTCCTTCTGATATGATATGTTATTTGCTTGAGGACAAGCAAAGGTTTAAGCATGGGGGAGTTGATAAAGTGGAAATTTGAGTGTTTAATGGTTTTATTTTATCCCTTAATTCATAGTAAACTTGTGGTTATTTCGCTGCTTTTGGTTATACTTTACATTGGATACTGCTTTGGTTTGTTTTATATTTGTAGGAAAGCAAAAGAGGCTAAGAAGCAAGGGAAAACAATCATAAGAGGAGCCATATGGACTTGGAATATGCTAAGGAGGAAGCAAGGAGGAAACACACCAAAATTTGGCAAGAAAGAATCATGTTAGTCCCCAACACGAACAGGCCGTGCTTGGTGTGCATGAAGCACGACTAGGCTGTGCTATGTGCGAAAGATGCAAAAAGTTCCCAGAATCTAGCACAAATGATGTGTTCCTCTAAACCAAGAAACAGAGTGTTTGGTGAAAGCAAGGATCGTCTTGAAAATTCAATGGATGTTTGATCGCCACAAGTTGCCTCGATAAGATCGGATTCAGTTCTTTGCCCAAGAACTAAGGGAAGCTCTCACTTTAGGAGAAAACTCAATCTTTATTAATCATCAAAATCTGTATAATACATGAACTTAAAGAACTCTTATATAGACAATCAAACCTAACCCTAGTAGGAAAGCCAGAAGGCCTTGAACTCTTAATTAGACTTCTAATAGAATATGGCCCAAATAACATTAGTTATCTGGCCCAACTAAAACTAACAAAAACAAACCTATAATTAAACTACTATTTGGGCTGCATAAAGAATGGGCCCAAAAACTAATAATATCCAAAACAAAATATTTAAACTAAAGCCCATAATACATCTTGAAATCAATGTAGATTTGAGCTAATTATCTTTAAGATCTAACAAACTTTATTGGTCCTCTGAATTGCCCTCTTTAATGCAATCCTCAAGGCTACAAAGTGTGGCCCACTTGATGTCTGGACTTGGCCTAACAACTTCCTCTTTAGCTTGCACATCCAAGATCAAGCCCAGTAAAGCTTCTTTGGCCCGATTCGCCCTGCTCCTAGTCATTGGACCGCCTATCCCTTGCAAAGGATGTTGAGAACGGTTTAGAGTAGCTTTAACAACACCTTGATCTCCATCAACGAAGCATGGCCGTGCTTCGGGTCCATACATCATGTGATTTTTAGGATTTTGAGCAGTTTTAGGCTTATAAAACACTCTTAGATTAGGTTTTTACTTGAATCATTGTTGATTTTATCTTCTAGAGTAGAATTTACAGCATTTGAAGGTTGTATTTCATGTTTACTTTTCTGCAAACCAGGTTACATCTTTCTACTTTAATTCTCTACTTCTACTTCTACTGCTTCTCTTTAGATTATATTGAACTTGAATGGTTTACTTAATAGATATGAATTTAGTTTCTGTTTATATGATGTGTGAGTAGATTTGATCTAGGGTTTCGGTAAACCCACTTGTGATATGATGATACTATGTTGTTGAGTTGAATGTTGGAACTCTAATTGTGATTACTTCTGGATTAATTCGGATTAACTATTATATGCATGAATAAGAGTTGGTAAAATGCCTGATCACCAATTTATCACGTCTTAGGTATTTAATTGATGAACCGAAAGGTGAAATTTAAAACCCAAACTTAATAGTTAATTAGGGATATCTTAATCACGAAAGTAGTTTAAGATTCTTTAGGAATGAATCAATTAGTTGGCAAGAGAAGACTGATTAATTGACTTCCATGGTTGGCATAGAGCTAAATAGACCTAGGTTGAACTAAGAACCATGAAAGTAGGCAATTGGATCAACCTAGGTACGATTAGTAATGCTTGAAGGAGGTTGCTATCTAATTAAGGCTAAATCATCCCCAATTACTAGATAATTGCCATTAGAGGTACAAGTTGAATGTTGAATATCATAAGTGTGTTGAACCCTAACCCTAGGCTTTTGTTAATTGAATTCTTAATTTTCTTAATTTTGACAAACTCTTCATTGAATTACGTCGATTTAGATAGCATATTTTGTATCCTTCTAGTAATTGACATTTTTCTCTATGGGATACAACCCGTACTCGCTGGACTAGTTACAGCTACGCCGTGCGCTTGTGGTTAATTATAAAATAGACACAACAGGTAGGATAAGCTAAGCATTTGCTAAGTTTAACATTGATTTTACTTTGAAGTTTTGCATGATTTAATGGTACATATATATATGTATGCACGTGGTTTGATGTCAATTGATGTGGCTTGAGTATATGTTTGGGAATGGCCATATGAATAGTGATTGATCATGAAAAGAGAAAGTGAAGGAAGTAATTCATGGGTTGTTAATTCCAATTAAGCTTTCATGTACAATACGTTCAATTAAAGAGTCTGTGTTCCCATATATAACATCATTTTTGGTTAGTTTGGTATATGTATGGGTAAATGGGATTGAACAAAACAAAAAGGGTAACTGGCGTACACAGAACACCAACTGTGTTCTGTGCAGATGATGGGAGTGTGCAACACCAGGCACGGTCGTTTTCCAGGACATAACCATGCCTTGATTGGAGCTTGTTTAGCTTGGTTTAAATTTCACATTGCCCTAAATAAACCTTATTAGTTGAATTGTAATTAGGCAACCTAAATAAAAGAAGAATGCCATAAAATTGTTATATTGCAATACTACTGGTTTCATCATTCTTTACTATGTTAAGCATAATGTATATTGTGTATTAATACATATTTGTTAAATAATGTATTGAGGATGATAGTAAACATGATGAATTACTTATTGCATACATGATGTGATTATGATAATGATTAGTTGGTATGATGAATACATTGTTACAAGATGATATATCTATTAATACATATTTTTTAAATGATGTAATGATGTAATGATGATGATGAATATGATATTATGTATGTGGCTGTATATAAGAAAGAGACTAAAAAATATTACCTGCATGACCCTTACAATAGTAAAGTGACTAGACGGGTTGTATGGCTTTAAGGTGAAACCAAATAGGGGATGCCCTATTAGCCTTGAGTGAGCTGAGGGGGAGTATGGTCACTCCAACCATATAACAGTGGTATATGAGTAGCGAGTGGTAGAATTGCTCACATAACCCTGTTATTGAGACAAAGACAAATTACGGATAATCAACTGCTATGCATAATGTTCTATATACTATAATTATGATTATCAAGCATATGTGCATAAGATGTTCAATCATACCCTTTATGAATTTTATGTCTTTATTGTAAAAGGTTAACATTTTTCTATAGCCTATACAGCTAGACATAACCCCGTAATAATTTCTTATTATAAGATATATATTAATGTTAAACCTATTGGGACTTTTGTTCTCATTATTTGTTTAGGTGTTATGTTCATATAAAGATAACTGAGATGCTTGAAGTTTTCTTCTCTTTTATCCTGGAGATACAATTAGTAGATATCCCCTATTTGGGCCATTTTACCATTGTGTGGGACATCATAGTGGTAAACGTCTTTGAGATTCTAGTATCGACACCATCTCTTCTATCCTTTGCACCCCAGGGAAAATGTACTGAGTAGAATCTAATGTTTATATAATGTAAATCGTGTAACCCATGTGACTTAATCAATTTTTTAGGCATAATCGAGTACTTTATAATTTGGTATCACATATCGTACCCAAGGTTACCATTGTATATACACTAACTACTTGTGTATTATTTGATGCTTTAGTTATGATATTTTCCATATTAATTCCAAGAGACAAAAAAAAATGGTTCTTACGACTATAATTTTTTGGAGCTGAACCTTTACAAGCTCTCCTCCAATGAGACTAGATCCTTAAATAACTAAAGTTCTATAAAGTACAATTCCAACAGGTCTTTCTTATAGACTGCAATTGCTAACTTGTAAGCATGCTCAACAACTACATAGCATGTAGATGTACAACAATTGTAGGAGATTATGATTTGGCTAGATGCTGGAAACACATGCATTAATGACCACTCATATTTTTGTATAACATTTCAATAAAAATGCCATGCTATAGGAAGAAAGGATTTTTGGTTTTTCTTCTTTTATTCCTTGTTAGGCTCCTAATGAGACAGATCTTTAAATAAATGAAGTTCCTTAAATTAAAATAGCAACAAAAGCTCTTACTTTTGGGTTGCTACATGTTAATGAAAAATCATATCTCTGGATAAAATTTTAGTTAAAAAGCCATGATGCATGAGAGGAAAGGATTTTTGGGTTTTCTCCCTTTTTTACTTATTAGGCTCCTTAAAGAGCCAATATCAATTTAAACTAAATAGTAGCCAATATAATGCTAGCTATATACATCTAAAATTGTTTTGTAAAGAAGCAAAACTTTTTTCTGTTTTGAGACATTAGAAACTCTGAATTATCTCTAAGGTAAACCAAAAGCAATTGTAAAATACCATTTAACTGAAGAAGACCTTATTATCACATTTTTAATGATCCAACCTTATGGTGAACAAGAGAAGCAATATGCCCATGAAGAGTGGAGATAAAGCCTGCTAGTTGTTTATTAAAGGTTGAAAAAGAAGGGGGGAGGGAAAATTAGAAGAACAAGTGACATATAACAAGATATGAAATTGAAAATAATATTTAATTTAGTGGATATTTCAAGTTGGTCAATACTATTGTCCAACATCTTCTTCACTGAGTGAACATCATATACTTTCTGTAACATCCCGTAAGAAAATAAAATTTATTAGCCAATTTTTAGATACCTAAGGAAATATAATCCTTAAAAATTGTTCACCTTACGTATATGCATAGAAATGTTCTAACATTAATGAAATAGGTAAAGAGAATATTCTAACATTAATGGAATAGGTAAAGAGAGAAAATCTAAGAGGAAAAAATTAGAAATAAATATACTAAAGAAATGTGAAATTCTTGGGTAAGGAAGATAAATGTTTGTGAAGTAAATAAAGGTATTAAAATTTTAAGAATATTGGATTAGGGTAATTTTTCCTAATTTAAGAGTTAAAATTACTAAGTTTAGTATCTCCACCCATAAATTGGGCTTTCACCTATGGACACTTCATATAGAGTTTTTCTACTTCACATGAATTTTTTTAAGCCAATAGGATAGCCCAAGGAAGACATAAAACATAGACTTGGACTAGGATATAGAAATTGGACCGGTAGCCCAAAAATCATGAAAATGTGACCAAGCCCATTATGAAAGGTAGAATTTTAACCAAAGTAAAGAAAATGGGCAAGAATGAGCCCAAACCCAAGAGGAAAAATGAAAATAAAAATAAAAATTAAGTGATGGAATAATGGTGTAATCAAGATTAGGTGATTTGACATTAAGACAAAAATTTAGCAAGTGGTATGATAATACAAGAATTTAGGACAAAACAACAATATCCTACACTCATAATTTTAGCAAGTGGGTAATAATACATAGCATTATGACAAAACATCTTTATCCCACAAAAATAATTTCAACCAAATAATGGAGATTCAAGGGCTAGAAATTTGCCACTTAAAAAGGCAAATCTATCATACTTGATTAAGACAAAAGAAAAAGGAAATGAATCCCTAAATCAAAGGGATCTTGTCCCATATCTTAAGAACATATTACCATAATTTTCAAAATACAAATCTCATTTTCCTATGCATATCTTGACTAAGGAAGAGAAAGACAAGAACATAAGTTGTTTGTTTTCCAAAAATTCAACCAAGTGTAATCTAATTGTGATAAGGTAGACCCATGATCATGAAAGATAAATTATTTGAGGGTCTATTTAAGCAAAACCCACCCTTACAACATTAGAATTTTTGTCCAAGTGAGGGAGAGGAAAAATAGAAGCAAGGTAGAGTGAGGAAAGGAGAGGAAGAAAGGAAGAAAGAGGAAGGAGAAGTCTAGAAGACTAAGTGTTCAAAGTAAGTTTAACAATATTTCGTTTTGAAGACAAGTTTTGAAATTTATAATATTTATATGAGATTTTGATCTTAGAACTTTGATGATTGGTCATGGATGTTACTATATCATGTTACATATTGATCTTGCATGTGATGTATGTTTGAATACTTAGGCTGGTATAGAAAGTTCTGCATAGGTATGGCTATGGATGGCAAAATTTTAAGCTTCGGTGTTTTAATTTCTGAGAATTATCTGTAGGAAATTAAAATAAATGATTAAAATAAGAATTAAAGATATATGTGTCACGGATTTTTAGCCACTGGAATCACTCAATTTGGAGTCCATATGAGGAAGATATGAGCCGATTAGTAGTCAAACCTCAGAAAATGGTTCATCAGGGAAGAATATGTTAGGATAGCTTATGTGTTTTAATTTTTGAGAATTATCTGTAGGGAATTAAAATAAATGTTTAACATAAGAATTAAAGATATATGTGGCACAGATTTTTAGCCACTGTAATCACTCAATTTGGAGTTCATATGAGGAAGATATGAGCCGATTAGTAGTCAAAGGTCAGAAAATGGTTCATCAAGGAAGAATATGTTAGGATAGCTTCTGTGTTTTAATTTCTGAGAATTATCTGTAGCGAATTAAACTAAATGGTTAACATATGAATTATAGATATATGTGTCACGGATTTTTAGCCACTAGAATCATTCCATGTAGAGTTCATATGAGGTAGATATGTTCCCATTAGTAAACAAAGGTCAGAAAATGGTTAATCAGGGAAGAATATGTTAGGATAGCTTCGGTGTTTTAATTTCTGGGAATATTCTGTAAGGAATTAAAATAAATAATTAACATATCAATTATAGATATATGTGGCACGGATTTTTAGCCACTGGAATCACTTAATTTGAAATTCTTATGAGGGAGATATGGATAGATTAGTAGGTAGAGGTCAGAACCTATCCGAGAAAAAATAACCCATACATTGAGGGAGTAATATCATCTTGATTTATTAATATTTTGCTACAATGTTCAACATAATAATTTTAGATACTTGTTTTATCTTCAAATTGACACCAAGATCACCAACATCAGAGTTAACTTAAGGGAGTTATGCTCTGATTAGTAAGAGAATGTTAGATAGGATGAAAACCTGCTTCAAGAAAATAAAGAAATAAAATTAACATTTAAAAAAGAAGATGAATCTTATAAATGAAAATAATAAATTACTAGTATAGCCATAGCCATTCCCATTGTATGAACTTCTTACCATCTTAAATGTGAAATTTTGACATGAAAATATTTATAAAGTGATATTTGAAATGGTTATGTTCATGGCATGATTACCAATGATTTTTTTGTAATAGTTATATTTTGATGAACATACTTGTTATTGAAAGCATATTTTTGGCTATCATTGTGAAAAGAAAAGAAATGAGCACGGTCACATGGCAATCCGTGTAGTGCACCAGTAGGGGATGCCCTACCAACGGTTATGATTATGATTATGAGAAAAGAAAGAGAAAGTGTGCCATGTCGGACGGAGCGAGAAAAGCCCGTACCGGAAAGTAGAGGATACTCACCCTGACCGGGGTAGCTTGAAATGAGAATAAGTTGATAGCCATCATATGATATTTTGAAAATAGTTAATCCTATCATACATATCATTACTGTATGATTCTTATGTGCATAAATATAATGCATTCATGTGACCAAAGATATTTTCTGTAGTTTATTCAGCTTAACATGACGTGATGAGCTATATTGATGATGATTTATTGTTGAACTTACTGGGATTTAATTCTCACTATATTTCCATATCATGTTCAGAAAATTAGTTATGCAGTTTTTTTTCTATGGCTCTGTCTTTTAGTGCACATTGGATCGAGTTACTTTATGTTGGGCAAATCTCAGAATCAAATAAGATGTTTGTGGTCGAGTTGGCTCAGATCCCGGTGAAGGTGCAACCACCCGCACCTGTATCTTCGGAATTGGTCAACCAAAATAAACAAGATGTAAATATCTGTGTTTGATATGTTGCATGTATGTTTGGATTAATGACGTGTATGTGAACTCAATATTGTATATTAATAAAGAAAAAAAAAGGCTGTCACACTTTCTATGTACGAGTCAGAAAATATAGCTGAAGTTGTTTAACTACTGCATCTATTTTTATGAACAATGATGAACACAAGTATATTGATAGAAGAAAAAGAAAAAAGAGAAAAACTGCAAGCTATTCTAAATGGATAAGAAAATGAAAATATAAAACATTAGAAAGAAAATGAATGAAGACACATGAAGAACACAAGAAGAAATGTGTGATCCTACTATCTCAAATTTCTTCCCCTTCATCTAGTGAAGAGCTTCTGTCACCAGACTTCAACTATTAAAAGTCAAACTATAATGTAAGGGAGAGGAAGGAAATACTAATATAACTTGACATACCCAAAATTAAGCATCGCGCGCACGTGCGTTTTTTTTAGTAGGTAAAAAACAAGAACATAGTTAGCTTTGTCCTCTTTGAAAATATCATTTTTTTTTTGCCAAAAATGCCAAAAAAAAATCATTATGTTTAATCTCTCCCAAAGAGATGCAAGCTTTAGTTCAAAATTAGGTGCAACAATATTTAATTAGCCAGAAATTATACTAAGCTCAAACAAGCAAGTTCTTAAACAATCCTCTACAAAATCCTCATCTTTGAAAGTTGTCAAAAAATCAATGCCTAAATGCCATATAATAGCGAGTGGATCCTCTGCTGTGTTGTTCCCAAAACGTCATCGTTTTGAGCATAGCTCTATTCTCCCACCTTTATTTCTTGAATGCAATTAGTGTTTTTTTTTTCAAAAGGGCGCAACATTTCAATAGCCCTTTTTTTTGTTGCAAAAATTGCAAATTGTTTTTGGTAGTTCTTTTTGTCAAATTTAAATAAAGTTGTCAAAATTCAATATTTTGAATATAATTTATTTTTTTCTCAAATTTAAAAGACAAAAAAAAAGTATTTTATAATGATGTATTTCATAATGCAATGAAACTATTTAAATTCGATAAAAAAATTGTTAGGTAAAATATTATTTAAATTTAATAAAAAAAGCGCACTGAAAAGAAAAAGAAAAACTGTAACCAAATTTGTTAAGTTTAAATAATATTTTGTGTATAGTAATTTTTTTTTTGTTAAATTTAAATTATTTCATTGTATTTTGAAATAAAGCATTATAAATGTAATGAAGCAATTTAAATTTGATAAAAAAAATACTACACATAAAATATTTAAACTTGACAAATTTGAGTACAATTTTTTTTAACATAGCTTTTTTTTATTATATTTAAATAGTGCACAAAAAAATTTGCATTTTTTGCAAAAAGGAAAGGGAGGGATGAGATGCTGCACCCTTTAGCCTCTGCAAGTTCTTGCGACAAAGCAATCCAAGGTCAAAACAAGTAATCTCCAACAACTTCATCAATTAGTTTCAAACAAACACAGACCCACATCATTTCTGTCACCATAAATTGCTGAAACATTCAAAAGATTCCGGTATCATTCTTCAAATTATCTTCTCGAATTCGAATCATAAATTTCAGTGATAATGGTTCTATATATGATGAGAAACAAATACACAATGCTTTGAAGATCGTCTGATCGTTTATGGTATATTGGGAATGATGAGAATTGGGGGACGGGGGAGAAGGGAAAGGGAAGTACATGAACTCTTAATGTTGGGAGATTAAATTTTTTTTTTTTGGCCATGCACCAAAAAATGGTATTCAGTGTAAAAAACTGTTATATTTGATAATAAATATTTCAAAAAATACAATATTTTTTTGTTCTAAGAAGGGGAGGGAGAAGAAAATAAAAAAAAACCTTAAATTAACTCTTATTTTATTTTTTTAGATTGCACTAAATTAATAATTTACAACATTTCAAATTTATTTGTTTCATATTTTCTTTTTTATTACATGTCAATGACAAAATATATTTAATAGAATTTAGGACAAAATATTTTTAAAATATAGAGGAAACAAAAAAAATATTTAAAAGATATTTTCAATTCAAAAAAATCAGTGGCATTTGTAATTTAAAAACAAAATTTCTTAGTTATTAAAGAAAATAATAATGATCTCATAATGATATAAGATTAAACTAAAAAATAAAGTAAAATTTATAGTAATTTATAACAATTTGATTTAAAAATAAAGATTAATAATTTTTTAACTTTACAAAACAAACATATTTTTTAAATAATGAAAACTTACAAAAAAAATAGATTTTAGAAAATAAAAATAGAGAATGAAAATAAATTTATTTTTAGAGACCAAGTGTACTCTTAATCTTCGATTTTCTACTCTTTTGTTTGTTTTAAATATTCAAACAAGAGGTAGAAAAATTAATGATTAATCTTTCCTTCCAATTTATCCTTCCCCTGACCTCCTAACTCCCAAACATATCAAGAGTCGTTCGGAACATGGAATCCTTTAGAATGTTTTATAATGGAATGTGGGAATTCTCACATTTAATACAAGTTTTGAGAAATTATTTGTAATATATATTTCCATAAAACACTTGGTTTTCATTTTCATTGGGGACCATAGGAATGTTTATTTTCCCTGGAAAGAGAATGTTTTGATATGTTAAAAAAATTATTTTTCCTTGTTGTTATTTAAGTACACTTTTGAAAAAAAAAGTACATAATTATAATAAATAATAAAAATATAAAAATGATAAAATAAAAAGTTGTTAATAAACCATTAAAAAAATTTATGATAAATAAAAAAATAAAAAATAAATATTAAAATAAAAATATAATGAATTATATAAATAAAAAATAATTAAATTATAATATATATATATATATATATATATATACACAACATAATATTTAATATATAAAATAATAAATTAATATAATATAATATAATCCTATACAATATTATAAATAATTAAATACTACATAATATAATAATACATGAAAAATAAAAATATGTAAAAATTTGAAGGGATGGTTTTAAATTATAAAAAAAATTCTTAAAAATGTAAGAACTATTTTCATGGATATAAGTAATGAGTGAAATATGAAAAAGTTATATACTAAAATATGATTATCTGGAATCAAATTTCTAGAATTGTGTTCTAATAAAAAAATTTGATTTTAGGAATTAAACATCCCGTTAAAGAAAGAAAGAAAATTTAGTGTCACTATGTTCTCGATATGTAAGTGGAACCTTCTTCTCTTTGCTAATGGGCAATTAACACTTTCTGATATATTCAATAGGCTTCTTGGAGCACTCGTCAAGAGAATTGGTGACGATAAGCTTTGGCATCTGGGAAGAGGACTCACCTACCCCAGTATTATAGCCTCCAATTTGCTTTCTCAGTGTCTGTTTGGTTGAATGGAACGAATTTCAATGGGAATGGAAAAGAAAATGGAATGAAATTATCTTGTTTGGTATGCGATGCAAAAAACTAGATAATGTGATATTCCATTATTTTATTGGTGGATAAATTGAAGGAGACATATTTCCTTTAAAAAATGAAGACATAATATATCTGTTAATTTTTGGCCTTGTGGCTAACTTTAGTGATTCCTTATCCTTGTCCTTGGCAAATGTATCTGTATAATTTAAGTGAAGAATTAAATTAACCCCAGTGTTTTAGGCACATTACCACACCTTGCACCCTGGGGTTTGAAAATTAACATATTGCCATCTTGTAGTTTAGTCCACTTAACACAGAGCCTAATACAATTGACTAAATATAAAAGTTAATACAATGAACATACACACCATCCATTGAACACAGAGCATAATACAAGAGGTTAACTACAGAAGTTAATACAATGGACTTACACACTATCCTTTAAACACATAGCCTAATACAAGAGGCAAACT
Organism: Gleditsia sinensis; assembly: GCA_037074535.1. Taxonomy (NCBI): domain Eukaryota; kingdom Viridiplantae; phylum Streptophyta; class Magnoliopsida; order Fabales; family Fabaceae; genus Gleditsia; species Gleditsia sinensis. The sequence continues at coordinate 57,605,790 of CM073464.1, forward strand.
ACAAAAGCTAACTACATACCATCCATTGAACACAAAACTACTTGATGTAATCACGTATGGCCATTGACTTAACATCTGGTGTGAAGGTTGGAAACATGATCAATATTGTCTCATCCGTTCCTATCATTATGGCTGCCTTCGCCATCTCCTCTTTAGTAAAACCTAGAACCTTTGTCAACTCTTCCCACAACTTTTTTGTCTTCTCGACTAAGTTTACCTTGTGTGCAACACGACGAATTTGGGTTACAATCTCCGTTGTGGCTTCCTTGAATCTCTTGTCCATCAAGTCCAAACCATTTGTTAGAGCTTCCAAAAAGGCATAACTGTCATTCCTACATCTTTTGTGAGAGCCTGAAGTTGCATCAGTACATGGAGTGGGTTGTTGCTCAAAGGATACACCATACAACTCATCATCTCTATTTCTATCCATATCCCCAATGCCAACATTCCCTTCACCAACATCTAGATTCGCATCAGCATTCAGTATATCAATTATGGTCTCAGCCTCTATCCTATAAGCCCTATTTTTTTCCTAGATGATGCATAGATTTTTGAAATGAGAAAATGGCTTAAATTTGAAAGGAGCTACTTTCTTGTACGACTGCATAAAATAATTGAAGACTAATGAGAATATAAATTACATTAAGGAAAAAAGTAAAAAAGGAAATTAATTCTCCATCAAAGCAATATAACTCTAACCTTAAGATACTCATCCCACACTACATTTGGAGTTGTTATAGTATTTATGTCTAGATTCCAACTAAATCCACTAGTTTTGGCCATGGACCATGTCATACATAACTTGCCAAGTTATCTTCACTGTTTTTAGCCTTGATTGTATATGGGGCATTCCTTTAATCCCACATCTAGGAACCCTCTCATTTATATACCATTAAATGTATTTCAAGTAGCCTGACCGAAATCTATTATCCACCATATACTTCCCATCGGTCTTCATCTCTACAAGACATTGTACAAGTATTTTATCCTACTCATTGGTTCAAACATGCTTGCTTCCTTGATTGCTACACACGTCCTCCATGAAAGCACTACGTCAAACAAACACTAAACAAGATAAAAAATATAAATATAAGGCAAGAATAACATAGATGACAAATATTGCAAATATCAATCACAAACATCGCTTCACTTATATAAGTTCATCCATTGAAATAACAATATAATGTCATACTACATTATATTTAAACATAGATTCATACAATCTCGCAAATAAATTATACATAGAAAACAATAACACATAGAACAAACATCCTAATATCTTCCACGAACTCTTATAAAATAATTAAACATTTCATTAGCTAATGCATCACGCCAGTTGCTCAAAGCGTTAGATGTTTCCATAGTTAAGATTTGGTTGTCGTTCTCAATTTGGTTCTCATTCTCACACTCATCTTCCATATCATTTATTGGATCATATCTATTGTATCTCTTACACAAATTATGTAGCATACATCATGCTATAATCATACGATTATGTGTTCTCACAGGATAGAATGATGGGCGCTTAAGTATTGCCCAACGATTTTTTAGCATCCCAAAACATTGTTCAATTATGTTTCTTTTTTATGAGTGTTTCATATTGAAATAATCATGTGTATTGTTCGGTTGGCAACCTTCTCTCTATTCATTCAAGTGATATCTTTGACCTCAGTATGGTTCTAGGAATCCCTCGCAATTTGTTTAACCAGCATCAACCAAATAGTAAAACCCTACATGAAGAAAGTGTATAAATTCAAGTAGATAGCGTATGTAGTTCAAGGATAGTGTTTCGTTTAAAAAATCTAATGTCAACATACTCACCATGTGAAAATTTTAAGCCACCATTAATTATGATAATTGCATCGCATAAAACTCTGTCATCCCCTATGGATCCTTCCCATCTAGAAAAGACGTAAATAAACTCTCCATCTAGTAAGAAAACTCCCAATACATTTGTGGATATCACCCTTTTCTGTTACGATATTTTAATTTAAGTTGCACTGGCACTTTTATCGGTATGTGAGTTCCATCAAGGGCACTAAGACAATTCTGACATCCACAAAAACCATTCAAGTTAAAAAAAATAGTTCAAATATTGAAAAAAAACTTTTAAGAAAGAAAATGAATTAATCATAGATTTTATACGCACCTTAAACCATTTCCATCTATTATTTGTTGAATTCTCAGCAACTGGCTCTGGCATTATAAAAAGCTCTCTATGCAACCGTATCATAACTTTCAGAATGAATTTGAAATACCTACTAATGGTTTCCCCGGACTTCCTAAAATCATATTGAATGACTATATTTTTAACGTGATGAGCGAGAATGTGCAGAAACTTGGCTACTTGCTCATCAACAAACATGTTTTTAAAGGTTTTTAATCCTTTAATAGTATCAAGCATGGAACAGAGATGATCAAATGTTGACCTATACATCTTAATCTGATTATAAGATGTAGTGTTATTAGAGTAAACCATATTTCTAAAGTGGTCCCTCTTTTCGATGGAAATCTATATTGTATGTAATGGATCTATTCAAGAACCTACAACGATGAATGGTAGCAATCACCCAAATTAGAACGTGTATTTTACGCAATATGTTAGCCATATGCAACCACCGACATAATACTGCAACCAAAACTTGCGCTGTTGTTTGCACCATTCCACAAGAGAGAAAATATACCTTTAAAAATATAGGAGATTTGATCACAGTGTGAGGTGGAGAAAAAAAGAAAGAAAGAAAAAAGAAAAACCACTTAAAAGAATCCATAAACCATATTTTTCAAAACAATCCATCTGAAAAAATAATTGATTTAAATACCAAGCACATATTGCAAAAATAAAAGTGAATAACATGCATACATATGGAATTGTCAAATTAGTGTACATTTAAATACTTCCTCACAATTATAAGCTATGTTTACTTATTTAAGCTTTTGCGGAACTACATTTGATTACTTTGTATCATATTAATGGTCCAAACAAATTTGGAGAAACTTTAAGAAAAAAGAGAAAAGAAATATAGAGAATAATCTTTTCTAAGACAAAAGGAGAGAGAAAAGCCGCAAAGGAAAAGCAAAATGGGCATGCACAATTACCATAAGAAGAGACAACATAGATGAAAAAAAAATGTAAAGATGAATAAAGTCTTAAATATGGTACTAGGCATGGAATAAAGGAAAAGACAATAAAAAGAATAAAGTGATTTGGAATCATAAAAAATGTAATAAAGAGAATCCAATGCAAAGATAATAAAAGGAATAAAGTGATTTAGAATCATAAATAATTTAAAAAAGATCCTAGTAGAATATATGAAAACAACAGCATTATAACATATATTGGAAAAAACCTATCTACACATATATATATATATATATATATATATAAAATTTTACTTAATTATGAAATATTTAATTAAGGTTATTACCAATATAACTATATTTTACTTGATGGCTGATAGTGCAAGCAAAGCAAGCACCCTACTTGATTTTTTTCTTATCTTTCTAATTTCCCTCTCCCAAAAATCATTGTCATTCCTCTTTGTCTGTAAAAATATGCTTTTTCCCTCTTTTTCTACCCCGCACCACCTCTATAAGCTTGTGTTTAGTGCTTTACTAGCAAAAACCCACCTCCAAAATCTCATCTCTCTTCTTTGCTCTTCTCTCTCTCCCTATACTCCCACTTCCTTATATATACCCATTCCACCACCCTCATTCTCTCCATTTATCTTCTTAGCAAAAATCAACTAGTCTGCCATTGAAGGTGTTTAAGCAAGCTTTTCAAGACAACTTGGTGTGGGTATGTTATTTTCAAGTGGTCTTCTTCATGACAAGTTTGCTTCTTTCTTTCTTTCTTTCTCTTCATTTGTATTATCTATAGTTGAAATTAAAAAGAAGAAACAAGTTCTCTACTTTTAGTTCTAGCTACCTTCTCATTCATTATTATGTTCTAACTTAGCTGGAGAGTGTTTTCCTTTTAACCCTTTATATCTCTCCTTTTCAAGAGACATAATAGAAAATACCCAGAGAGGGAAATTGTCTTATTTGCTTAAACAGTTTACTTCTCCTCCTCATGTCTTACATCCCTTATTTTTGAGTTTGCTTCTTCTTACTTTCTCTTTCTAAATATTGACCAGCCATTAGCTCTCCCAACTAGCTAGAGTCCACCCTAGTCTTTTCAACATCAATTTTCATCACTTTCAATCTTAGCAAGAAAGCACTTACATTTTATTGTTCATCATCATCACTCTCAATTTAACGTAGTAGGGTAATATACATAATTCCAAATGTAAAAAGGAATTAAGCAGGAAAGAAGTTTCTGGATATCACACTCAGCTACAACAAGAAAGAAGCATGCATATACAACATATACAACACCAAATAATCCAAACAAGGGAAAACAAAACACAATGCCCAAGTAAATCCCAAATATATCCAACACGTTGATGAAATATTTTACCTTCTCGGTGATTTGGGGATGTGATAGGAAATAAAGCTTTCTCTTCCATAGAACCAATTTGGGATTGCTTTGCTTTGCTTAACAAATTTAAGCGAGAGACGATGGTGCGATTTGGGGATGGCAACCAAAAGTAGTGGAACATGGAATCAATTTAGGGATGGCATGTGTAACACCCTAAATTTCTGTTAATTATATTTACAAAATGGAATATTAAGAAAGGATTAGAGAGGATTAAATGGAGTAATTACAAGAAAATAATTATGAATATTTAATAAGAGATTTCTCATTTTTTAAGGAGATAATTAAGAAGGAAGAAGTAACTTCTTTACTTGTAGGGCCATATTTAGGCAGTGAGAAGAGGGATGAGGAGTTATGAAGAGAATTACACAAAAAGCCATTGGAATACACCTCAAGAGGAGATTAGACACTTGGTAAATTCCAACCCACCCAAACAATGCCTTAGCCAATGCTTAGTCAGAAAGTAATGGAGTGGCAATTTTGAAATACTTAAGGATGGGAAGGTCAATAGTTAAAAGAGGAGTAGCTTCTCCAAGAAGCTAGCATTAAAATAAGGTTGTTTGTTGACTTGCTAAAGCATGTCGCCAGCCAAGAAAGGGAGCAACAGAAATTCCCACACCTAAAGAGAGAAGGAAAAAGGGAAGGGAAGGAGAGAGAGAGAGAGAGCTGAAATTTTAAGGAGAAAAGGTAAGTTTTCGCTCTTGATCTTCTCGAACCCTATGTATATTCATAAGTTTCCATGAAAAGCTAATGGTTGGAGGAAAATCTGTAGTTTTGGTAGAGGTTTCTAGAGTGAGAAACTAAGCTAAACTTAGTGAGAGAATCATTTTTTGGAGAAAGAAAAAAGGTATGATCAACACCCCCTTTATGCGTTTTTGGTTGGATGACTTGATGGGTGACTTGTATGTATGTATTAAAGCATGATGGAAGGGTAGATAGGACCTTTGATGATGCATTTATCGCATTGATAACTGTTTTACACCTATATGCATGAGATAGTGATTTGGGAAAAATTTATGGTGATTAAATTTTAAGGTTTAATCCATGTTTTTAGTGGTCATATGCTATGGAAAAATTGATTTTTTCATGCTTAAAATGTTGGTATAATTGTTGGCTTGTTGTCTTGGTTGGTTTGGGAAAAAAGGGAAAATTTGTGAGTTTCGTGCCCAGAGCATAGTTGTGCTCTGGGTTGAATGTGAAAAAAGTGCAGAACATTGCTAGAACATGGCCATGCTTGGTGCTGGTTTGTGAGAAACACAGCCATGTTGTGAGGGAAGGATGGGGAGAAAGCATGGGCATGAAGCACAGCCATACTTGGTGACACGACCAGGCCGTGTTTCATGCTGCCTCACCCTTTTTCAGCGATTTTTGTTACCTTTTTAAATCCTAACCAATCATCAATGTTTATGAAGTGTTAATGGGAGTTTTATGAGTCATATATGTTAAAGAAATATGTTAATATTTAATTGGTTACATAATATTCATTGAATTAACTATGAAAGTATGAAGGAATGATGCATGAATATTATATTTGAATGCTATATATCACTTTTATGTGTAACAATAAGTGGGTAAATGATGTGTGAATAGCATGAAAGAATGCAAGAGCATGTATGTTTATTTATGATGAGTTGTCATAACATGCATGAGAATAAGTGTGTATATGTATATGTATATATATATATATATATATATATATATATATATATATATATATATATATATATATATATATATATATATATGTATGTATACTTATGTTCAGACAAGTGTTCCAAAAAATAAGTAAAAGACACGAGCATGGTTAGGAAGACCCTCTTTGAAGCAAGGTGACCTAGCAACAAGTATCACCCTTGCTGTATTGAGGCAACTGACGGTTATGATGTTTCTCTCTTAAGCATGGTGGCTTAGCAACAAGTGTCTCCCTTGTTATATTGAGGAGACTAACAAGTCCAAAATGACCTTACCTAATAAGGTGAAATGGCGGCATGCGACACCTTATGTAGGTAAGACGATTGAAGTGTCGTGGCTTGGATACGGTACCGAGATAGGGGACAACCTGTAGCCTAGAGAGGTCAATGTGGGAAGGACCGCTCTGACCAAAGGCACTCAGTAGTGTGTGAGTAGTTGTAGGGGTAAGGCTCAGGCCACACTGAGGTTCGAAAATTGAGAGAAATAAGCAGATGATGAGCCACTATGATAAGTTGTACATGTATTCTATTAATACATATTTTGTTTATCATGCATGATATTGATGTATAACCTATAAAAGCCTGCATGTATTACTGTACCTGTATTGTACAAAAGAGAAAATATTTTTTATAGTTTATACAGTTGAACATAAGATGTAAGCTTTCATTATGCTTGTATTTACTAGATGTTGACCTTGTTGGGATTTCATATCTCACTATGTTTATGGTTATGTTCATATCAGTGAAATGTCGTTCATAGTGCTATGTTACTGGAGATTCAGACAGTTGACGTCCTCTACTTGGGACAGTTCACTATCATAGTGAACTTATTGGTCATTAACATGGTAGAGATTCCTTTTCTCGGCCCGTCTCCTCCACCAACAGTACCCCAAGGGTGATGGCTAGGGGAAGGATAGTAGGATAGTATTAAGTGTATAATATGATGATGTAAATGGGCTAACCCCATTGTTTTGATGTAACCCCACGATACTTTTCCTTTTTGGGATGTATGCTTAGTACCTTGGGTTACATATGTATATATGCTGCTAATCTCTGATGTATGTAACTTTTGTATGTATATATATATGTTGCTATATCATGTTACATATTATGTATGTTTGAATACTTAGGCTGGTGTAGATAGTTCTGCATAGGTATGGCTATGGGTGGCAAAATTTTCAGCTTCTGTGTTTATAATTCGAGGAAGAATCAGTAAGGAATATAAAGAAATGGTTAACATAAAAAATGTAGATCCATGTCTCACGGATACTTAGCCACTCGAATAACTTAATTTGGAGTCCATATGATGTAGACATGGTCCGATTAGTAAGTAGTGGTCAAAAAATGGTTAATCAGGGAAGAATGTTAGGATAACATCTGTGTTTTAATTTCTAGGGACATTCTGTAGTGAATTAAAATAAATGGTCAACCTAAGAATTATTTCTATATGTGTCACGAATTTTTAACCACTGGAATCACTTAATTTGGAGTCTATATGGGGCAGATATGGTTTGATTAGTAACCAGTGATCAGAAATTGGTTAATTAGGGAAGAATATTTTAGGATAGCTTCTATGTTTTAATTTCTGGGAACATTCTGTAGGGAATTAAAATAAATAATTAACATAAAAGTTATTTCTATATGTGTCTTGGATTTTAAGCCACTGTTATCACTTAAATTGGAATTCTTATGAGGGAGATAGGGACAGATTTGTAGGTAGAGGTCAGAACTTACCCAAGAAGAAATAACATGTACTTTGAGGGAGTAATATCACCATGATTTTTTAATATTTCGCTAAACTATTCAACATAATGGTTTTAGATAATTGTTTTATCTTTAAATTGACACCACGATCATAAAAATTAGAGTTAAATTGAGAGAGTTATGATCTGATTAGTAAGCAAAGGTCAGATAGGATAAAAACCTGCATCAAGAAAAGAAACAAATAAAATTAATATTTAAAAAAGAAGAAGAATCTTATAAATGAAAATAACAAATGACTAGTATATACTATAGCCATTACCATTGCATGAACTTCTTACCATCTTAAGTGTAAAATTTTAACTTGAAAATATTTTATAGAGTGATATTTGAAATGGTTATGTTCATGGCATGATTACCAATGATTTTTGGTAATGATATTTTGATGAACATACTTATTATTGAAAGCATATTTTTAACTATTATTGTGAAAAGAAAAGAAATGAACACGGTCACATGGCAATCCATCTGGTGCACCAGTAGGGGACGCCCTACCAACGGTTATGATCATATTTATGAGAATAGAAAGAGAAAGTGGGCCTTGTCGAACAGAACGAGAAAAGCCCGTACTGGAGAGTAGAAAATACTCACCCTGACCGGGGTAGCTTGTTATGAGAATAAATTGATAGTCATCATATGATAGTTAATCCTGTCATACATGTCATTACTGTATGATTTTCATGTGCATAGATAAAGTGCATTCATGTGACCAAAGATATTTGTTGTAGTTTATACAGATAAACATGACTTGATGAGCTATATTGATGATGATTTATTGTTGAATTTACTGGGATTTAATTCTCACTATATTTCCATGTCTTGTTCAAAAAATTAGTTATGCAGATTTTTCTATGGCTCTGGCGTTTAGTGCACGTTGGATCGAGTTACTCTAGGATGGGTAGATCCCAGAAACAAATAAAATGTTTGTGGTTGAGTTGGCTCAGATCCTGGTAAAGGTGCAACCACCTGCACCTGTATCTCCAGAATTGGTCAACTAGAATAAATAAGATGTAGATATTTATGTGTTTGATAGATTGTACGTACATTTTCATTAATGACATGTATGTGAACTCTATATTGTATAATAATAATAAATAAAAAAAGTTGTTACAGACTTGGCCATCCATCTTGTAAGATTCTCAATACAGTCATTAAATCTTGTAATCAACAATCTTTGTCCAATAAAAATGAATTTGACGTCTATAAATCATGTTGTCAAGGAAAATTGAATAGATTTCCTTTTTTTGTCTCTTAAACTATATACATATAACCTTTACAACTCATTTACTCAGATTTATGGGGTTTATCTCCTATTCCATCTACTAAATGACACTGATACTTTGTTCACTTTATAGATACAACAACACACTTTACTTGATTTTATCTCCTCAAGCAAAAATCTAAAGTTTTTAAAGCCTTTATGCAATTTAAAAGCTTGGATTAACTTTAATTTAATACTAAGATAAAATCCTTTCAATCAGATTAGAGGGGCAAGTTTCAATCCTTATCCGAATTTCTCTCTTCTCAAGGAATCCATCATAGACCAACTTGTCCCTATACACCCCAGTAGAATGGTAAGGTAGAGAGGAAAAATAAACACATTACAGAACTTGGCTTAACACTCCTTGCTAATCCCCATTTTCCCTTAAAATTCTGGCAGAGGCATTCCATACTACAATATTTCTCATCAACAGGTTGCATACTCCAAATATTCAATATAAGTCTCCCTTTGAAAGCCTTTTTCATAAGACACTTGACTACTCTTACCCCAAATCATTTGGTTGTGAATTTTATCCTTATATTAGGCTTTATAATCAGCATAAATTGAATTTTAAATCCACTCCCTGTATATTCATCGGCTATAGTGATCACCACAGAGGTTATCATTACCCCGACCCCATAGGAAAAGTTTACATATCTAAACATTTTATTTTTTTTATGAAAATTCTTTTCCATATTCCACACTATTCTTGTCATCTAATAAAAAACCTGATCTTACCTTTCCTTTAGCCACTCCCATTGTCTTACCCATACCTACCTCTAATCCATGATGTCATACTATTCATATGCATAATCATTCACATATTCATGCCTCTACTGATATTCCTATATGCACAAATGATTATGTGACTACTAGGTTTAGCCCATGTGCTATTAACAATACTAAGCATGTTACTAATTCAACTCCTGCACCTGAAGTTTCTCCAGCACAAACTGACTCTACTCTATCGACTACTGTAAACATTATTGCTACCTTTTTAGAGTGCCCAGAATGTCACAAATTGGTAGTACCTGCTCATCTTATGACAACTAGAGCTAAGGCTAGCATCTTTAAACTAAAGGCCATGACTGCTTCTATATGCAATAAAACCAAAGAGTGTCAAAGCAACCTTACAGGTTCCTAATTGGGAAGTTGCTATGGATGTTGAATACAATGCACTCCTTAAGAATCAAACCTGAAGCTTAGTTTCTCTCCCACCTGACAGAAACCTATAGGTTGTAAGTGATGTTTCCACATAAAAAGGCATGCTGATGGTAGTATACAGAAATATAAAGCTACGTTGACTAAAGGTTTAGATTACAAAGAAACCTTTAGCCTAGTGATAGAGCTAGCCACTATTCACACAATTCTTTCCCTAGCTTTGTACAAAGTCTGGAGTTTAAAATAGAATGACATTGATAATGCCTTTCTCAATGGTAAAATTGATAAAGAAGTCTATATGGTACAACCTCCAGGGTATATCCATCCATCTTATCCTCATTCCATGTGCAAACTCCAAAGATCCCTCAATGGCCTCAAACAAGCTCCTCGGGTTTGGTTTAGGAAGCTTACAACCATTCATGTACATCTTAGGTTTACTACAAGTAGGTGTGATCACTCTCTTCTTATTAGGATAACTCCACAGTACACCACCTATTTACTCATCTATGTTGATGACATTATCATTACCGGTTCTTCATCAGAAGCCATTTCCCACCTCATCTCTCAACTTGATCATTTCTTCTCTCTCAAATATTTAGGAGATCTGCATTTTTTCTTGGGGATTAAAGTGCACAAGCTCTCTGATAACTCATTGCATCTTTCTCAAACTAAGTATGGTAATCCTCATAGTAGGTGGTTTACAGTACCTTACTATCACTAGACCAAAATTTGTGTTTTTTGTTAACAAAGTCTATCAATTAATGTCGAAACCCTTAGAAACACATTGGCAGGCAATCAAATGTATCTTACATTATGTACAAGAAACTATTTCACATAGCCTAATATTTGCTACCTTTAATATACTTGGCCTCTTAGATGCTGACTGAGGTAGTGATCCAAATGACTGTAGGTCCACTTTTGGATATGCTATATTTCTGGGAGGCAACCTCGTTTCTTAGTGCTCCAAAAAGCAATCAATTATTTCTAGGTCTAGCACTAAGGTAGAATGTCGAAGTGTTACCTTAACTATTGTAGAGATTATATGGCTTAAATCTCTCCTGTCTAAACTATAAGTCCATTTCTCTACTTCACCATTAGTCTATTGTGATAATATCAACATAGTGTTACTCACTTCTTCATGGCCACAACAAACATATCGAACTCGACATCTATTTTATTAGGGAAAAGGTTTAGTCAAAAGTAAGTCATATTCCATCAACAGAATAAGTGGCAGATCTTATAACAAATCAGTTTCTATCTCAATCTTTATTGAATTTCGACACAAACTCAGAGTGGCAACCACCACTAAGAATGAGGAAGGATAAATAGGGTTAAGTGCACATGTGAGTGACATGTGAGGCTCGTGACAGTTAGTTGTTAAACATTGCTATCTAGATAAAGAAATTGATGTAATGCTTATTATGATGGTGAAATGAATAAGCATAATTGTTCTCTTCTTATTCTTTCTTTTCCTTCTTGAATTCCTTCAAAGAGTTGGGGTTGTGATAGAGACTGGTTTGTTTGTCGTTCATGAAGCAGAAAGATTCATAGTGAAAGCTTTAGTTTAAATGGACATTATGATGTCCCATAAAAAGAGGCTTATTGTCATGTCTCTACTTTTAAGGGCACGTGAAACACAAACTTTACAGACATATCTTTACTATAATAGGTATAATACAAGTGTTCATTATAGAAACAGATACATATATGTTCTCTCATGTAAACATAATATACAAACCAAGTTTATAAATATCAGAGTAACAATAGAAGCAAGGATCCTGCCGGTGGCATTCAGAGAGTAATCTAGATTACAAGTATAATATAATCAAAATCTATAAACCCTTGAAACAAAATAAGCTCACTAAAGAATATGTCGATCAGCTGATCATCTATCTGAAGGGAAAGGATTAAACTCTGTATTATGATCTAAAAAATATGGAGATATCATTTAGTGAGTTTGATAACTCAGTGAGCAGATAATACCTCATATGACCTCATAGGTCAGCATATGGATGTACTCATATTTTAAAATTTTATCACATAGAAAATTACAGTTTAGAGGTATATCCATATGGGACCCGTATTTCAAATATTCTTAGTTTAAATCACATTCATATATGTAAAACCCTATGCAATACGGTATTATCATTATTCAAATATTGTAATGCATCAATATATTTCACATGGAAAAATTAGGAGATCCCAAATCAAAACTACCATATCAGAGTTCAAGCCCTTCTATACTTTGATGGTGTAGGATTTGCCTAAACTCAATATTCCAACTAAGGTTTGCCCTACCACTATTAAAGAGGACACGTGAAGGGACTCTAATATGGGCATTTCCTAAGCATACTGTAAGGAAAGGCAAATCACATATCATATAGTCGGCATCTCACCTAGATAGGAGGCATCCTGCTAGTTGAGGTGTCAAGGTGCATCAAGGCTAACATTACCTACTGTTAGCAAACAGTGTTTCCAATAGGATTCCTCCACAAAAATCATATTTGCACAAATGTCATATCGTTCAAAATAGAGGTTTTAGTATAATACAGAATTTTCAGTCTCAATAAAATTATTCTTTTAGAAATTTCCTAATTAGGGTTATCACATATATATGCCCTTTTTTAAGGCAATCTTATAGCTTTATATATCAATGCCACGTGCACAATATATTTTCCTTACTATATGATGAGAAATACATTTAGAATCACCTATTCAATGAATTCAAAATTCATTTCCAAAACCATATTCTTGTTGAACTATATGCTAGATAGTAAACAAATCAGGTAATTTTATCCATTTTAGAGACATATAAAAGTATAAATAACTTGTAAACAGAACTAATTATATGTTTAAAATTCAAGAAGAGCATAGGGTAAGACATAGAAAGAATAATCTACTTACGGAGTAAGGCTCCAGGTTAGACAGCCCCAAAATACAATTTTTCAATTCAAATTTGACCAAATAGACATAAAAAACAAGTCTAGAGGGTCCATATAATGCCTCAAAAAGGGCCATTTGTATATTGGCTTAATAGCTATCTGAACTGAGAATATTTGAAATGTGGGTCCTATATGAATGTACATTCGAACTATATTTTTTGTGATAAATTTTAAAATATGAGTATATCCATATGCTAACCTAAGATGTCATAGGAGGTATTATTTGCTCACTGAGTTGTCAAACCCACTACACGATATTTTTACATTTTTTAGATAAAAATACAGAGTTTGATCATTTCCCTTAAGATAGTTGATTAGCTAGACGATATATTCTTTTGTGAGCCTATTTTGTTTTCAAGGTTCATAGATTTTGATTTATATTATACTTGTACTCTAGAATATGCTATAAACACCATAGGTAGGATCCTTGCTTCTGTTGTTACTATGATATTTATAAACTTAGTCTGTATATTGTGTTTATTTGAGAGAACCTATCTGTATCTGTTTCTATACTGAACGCTTGTATTATTCCTATTATATTAAAGATATGTCCATAAAGTATGTGTTTCAAGTGCCCTTAAAAGTAAGGGCGTGACAAGTTGGTATCAGAGCATTATTTTTTCCTGTAGCTATTGGAGCAAAGGATTCTGTAGTAGGACTTTGAGTAAAGGTATGTAACCATAGATATATTTATACTCGTAGTGCTACTGTTGAATTCTATAGAGTATCATCCTCTTCTTCCTTCTGACTCTTATCCTTAGGTATTCGATGTTTAAACATCATGCGTATATCCTAGACAGTGCCTCTTGAGTGTGGACTACCAGTTAGCTTTTGAACTTGTTTTGATGAATATTAAAAAAGAGAACCCTTTTGAGTACAAAGAAAAAGAATTAGCCGAAAATAAGAAGATTTCATTCGAACAAAAAGGTGATGCCTTGTTTGGATGTCAAGAAGGTTTGAATTGATTGTTTGATTTGCTTATGTGAAACAATATGACGAATGAATAATACAATATTGATAGTGCGTTATGATATGATCGAGGTTGTTAACTCCAAGATAATGGTTGTAAATCTATTTTTGGATGTATGAGTTGAAACTTGCACATATAATTGGAATTTATAAGCTGTGGGGTGGATTGAATTTGAGAGCAGGGAATCTACGAAGATAATGTTTTCAATGATAGATTTTGTTGAAAACAGTTTGGTTTACAATAATATTATGTACAAGCATTATAAGGACTCTTGGATAGACATAAGCTTTTCATGATTGATTGTTAAGACATTGCATAAGCATGTTAAAGAATAAAGTCAAAATGGGTTGATCTTGTTTAAGTGTTTTTGAAGCGTGTTCTAGATGATACAGTATGAAGATGTCATCAATAGCATAAAAGATTAGTAAAGGAGTTGTAAGTTGTGAACAATTAATGGAAGCATGTACCTAGTAATTTAATTTCAGCTTTAGCAACCCATAATTATTACGAAAAGGTTGCCAAGGATATTTAGCAGTGGTGAGAAATGTTGATATAAAGTATACTAATGTAGATCATGTTCCAATGGTTAGGGAATTTCCTTATGTGTTCCTAGAAGAATTGCTTGGATTACCCCCAAAATGAGAAATATAATTTAATATTGATTTACTTCCTGGAACCCAACTAGTATCTACATCCCTATATAGAATGATACCGACTAAACTTAAGGAACTAAAAAAATAGATTTGAGATCTGGATATCATCAATTAAGGATAAGGGAAGAGGATATTCTGAAAATAGTTTTCAGGACTTGGTATGAGTACTTGAGTTCTTAGTGATGTCATTTGGTTTGACAAATGCCCCAGCTACATTTATGGACTTTATGAGTAAAGTACTTCAGCCATTCTTGGATCAACTTATTATTGTATTTACTGATGATATACTAGTATATTCTAAGTTCAAAGAATCTTAAGCAACATTTGCAAATAGTTGTACTATAACATCCCTAATTTTGTTTCTTTTATTAATAAAGGTACATAAAAATTTAATTAAGAAAATAAAATCTATTAGACAATTTTTAGATATCTAAGGAAATATAATCCTTAGAAATTCTTTACCTTATATGTATGCATAGAAAATTTTTCTAACATTAAAAAAACAAGTACAGAGAGAAAACCTAATAGGAAAAACTAGAAATAACATACTAAAGAGAGGTGAAATTCTTTGGTAAGGAAGATAAGTTTTTGTGTGCAGTAAGTAAAGATCTTAAAATTTTAAGAAGATTGCATTAGGGTAATTTTTCCTAATTCAAGAGTTAGAAACTTCTAAGTTTAACATCTCCACCCATAAATTGGGCTTTCACCTATGGACACTTCATATAGAGTTTTTCCACTTCACATAAGTTTCTAGCAAGCACATTGGATAGCCCAAGCAAGAAATAAAACATAAACTTGGACTAGGATATAGAAGTTGAACCAATAGCCCAAAAATTATGAAAATGTCACCAAGCCCTCCATGAAAGGTAGAATTTTAGCCAAAGCAAAGGAAATGGGTAAGAATGAGCCCAAATCCAAGAGGGAAAAACATAAGAATCATGTGAGGAAATAGTAGTGTAATAATAATCAAGATTAGGTCACATGGCATTAAGATAAAACATCTATATCCTACATTCATAATTTCAACAAGTAGGTAATAATACATGGCATTAGGATAAAACATCTATATCCAACATTCATAATTTCAACAAATGGATAATAATACATAGCATTATGACAAAACATCCTTATCCTACACAAATAATTTTAGCCAAGTAAGGGAGATCCAATGGTTGAAAATTTGCCACTTAGAAAGGAAAACCTATCATACTTGATTAAGACAAAAGAAAAAAGAAATGAATCCCTAAATCAAAGGGATCTTGTCCCTTGTCTTAAGAACATATTATCATAATTTCAAAAATATAAATCTCCTTTTGCTACGCATATCTTGACTAAGGAGGAGGAAGACAAGAACATGAGTTGTTTTTCCCCAAAAAACAACCAAGTGCATCCTAATTGTGATAAGGTAAACCCATGATCATGAAAGGTGAAGTTAGAGTGAGGAAAGGACAGAAAGAGAGGAGAAGAAAGGAAGGAAGAAGGAGGAGAAGTCTAGAGTACTAAATACTTAAGGTAAGTTAGCTTAATCTCCACTTGAATCCATCTTTCTTCTTCATCCTTGGGGTTCAAAAACTCACCCACCTTCTCTTATTGAAGCTACTAGAAAGGCTAAGAGAAGGGCTGAATCTTGCTACTTCCTTCAAGAGGAAAGAAGAAAAAGAATTCACTAAGTGAGTTAGGGAGATCTTTAGGTAGGTTTAACAATATCTCTTTTTGAAGAAAAGCTTTGAAATTTGTAACATTTATGTGGGATTTTGATCTTAGAAATTTGATGAAATTTACAAAATTTACTACTTTGATTATTGGTCATGGATGTTGCTATATCATGTTACATGTTTTTTTGCATATGATGGATGTTTGGGACATTACAGTTGGTGTGGAAAGTTCTGCATAGATATAGCTATGGGTGATAAAAATTTTATGATTTTTATTATACTATTTTGTATATTTGAATGTGGTGAAAAATTTAGGGAATATGATTAGATGTAAAGAAAATTGAAAAGGATGTAATATAATGATGAACTAAAACCATAGGAAATGATTGGTTAGGAAACTAGATTTCGAGGTAACCAGGGAAGCTTCTGTTTTTGAAAATTTGGGAAGAATCAGTTAGAGAATTAAAAGAAATTCTTAACAAGAAAAATGTAGATATATTTTTCATTGATTTTAGCCATTTGAATCATTCAAATTGGAATCAATATGAAGGAGATATGATCAGATTAGTAAGAAAAGGTCAGAAACTAACTAACCAGCGAAGAATCTGTTAAGTATGCTTCTGTGTTTGAACTTCTGGGCAACATATGTAGGGAATTATAGGAAATTGTTCACATAATAAATATAGATATATGTATCACGGATCTACAGGCTCTAAAATCACTTAATTTGAAGTCCATATAAGAGAGATATGGCTGATTAATGAGTAAAGGTTAGAATCAGTCTAGAATCCAGGGTGGTAAATGTAAATGTTTTAGTTTTGGATTTTTTGGGAATAATTAGTAAGGAATCTAAAGAAATAATAAACCTGAAAGTTGTATATAAATGTCTTAGCATTGTATAGGCTTTAGAATCACCTCAATTAGAGTTTGTATGAGGGAGATATGTTCTGATTAGTAAGTAGAGATCTGAACCTACCCGAGAAGAAATAACATTAAATTTTAGGGGGTAGTAACACCACGATTACTTAAGATTTCACTAAAATTTTCAACATAAGGTTTTTAGAGGATTGTCTTATCTTTCAATTGAAACCAAGATCACCTCAATCGGATTTAAAATGAGGGTGGTATGCTCTGTTTAGTGAAGAGAGGATAATAATATTTAAAAAAGAAGAAGAATCTTATATATGAAAATAATAAATGACCAGTGCATGCCATACCCATTTCCACTGCATGAACTCTTTACCATCTTAAATGCATAATTTTGACATAAAAATATTTTAAAATGATATTTGAAATGATTATGTTTATGGCATGATTACCAATGATTTTTTGTAATGATTATATTTTGATGAAAATTATGGCATGTGAGTATAATGAACATACTTGTTTTTGAAATCATATTTATGGCTATTAATGTGAAAAGAAAAGAAAAAAAATGAGCACGGTCACATAGAGGTCTGTGTGGTGCACTAGTAGGGGACGCCCTACCAGCAGTTATGATATGTTAATGAAAAAAGAAAGAGTAAGTATGCCATGTCGGACGAAGTGAGAAAAAACAGTTCTGAAAAGTAGAAAGTACTCATCCTGATCGGGGTAGCTTGATATGAAAATAATTTGATAGCCATTATATGATATTTTGAAAATAGTTATTTATGCCATACATGTCATAGCTATACAATTTTCATGTGCATAGATCAAGTGCATTCATGTGACCTAAAAATAATTGTTGCTGCTTATACAGATGAACATGACGTGACAAGGATTATTGACAAGGATTTATTGTTGAACCTATTGGGATTTATTTCTGACTATATTTCCATATCATGTTCAGAAAACTAATTTATGTAGATATTCTCTATGACTGGCTTTTAGCGTACGTTGGGTCGAGTTGGCTAAGATCCCGGTGAAGGTGCAACCACTCGCACCCGTATCTCCGGACCTGGTCAATATGGAAGAATAAAATGTAGACTTATATGTGTTTGATCTTTGTACATATGTTTTGATTAATAATGTATACGTGAACCCAGAATTGTATAAGTGTTAATGGTATTTCTTAAACCTTATTTATGTTTGGTTATTTTAATTGAATGTTATTATGAGTTAATTAGTTAGAAGTAAGAAGGTAATAACTTCATGGAATTTTAGAAATATACATATAAGTATATATGTAAAAATAAAATAAAAATGGAGTTGTTACACAAGAGCTAGAGTTCTTAAGTTTAACATCTCCACCCACACTTTGGGCTTTCACCTATGGATAATTCATATAGAATTTTTTCACTTCACATGAGTTTTTAGTGAGCCAATTGGATAGCCCAAGCAAGAAATAAAACATAGACTTAGACTAGGATATAGAAGTTGGACCGATAGCCTAAAAATTATGAAAATGTTACCAAGCCCTCCATGAAAGGTAGAATTTCAGCCAAAGTAAAGGAAATGGGTAAGAATGAGTCCAA
The DNA here is from genome assembly GCA_037074535.1 of Gleditsia sinensis. Lineage (NCBI taxonomy): Eukaryota > Viridiplantae > Streptophyta > Magnoliopsida > Fabales > Fabaceae > Gleditsia > Gleditsia sinensis. The sequence goes on from CM073464.1 coordinate 57,624,817, forward strand.
ATCAAAGAGGGAAAAAAATAAGAATCATGTGAGGAAATAGTAGTATAATAATAATCAAGATTAAGTCACATGGCATTAAGATAAAACATCTATATCCTACATTCATAATTTCAACAAGTAGGTAATAATACATGGCATTAGGATAAAACATCTATATCTTACATTCATAATTTCAATAAGTGGGTAATAATACATAGCATTATGACAAAACATCCTTATCCTACATAAATAATTTTAGCCAAGCAAGGGAGACTCAAAGGCTGAAAAATTTGCCACCAAGAAAGGCAAACCTATCATACTTAAGGGAGACAAAAGAAAAGAAATGAATCCCTAAATCAAAGGGACCTTGTCCCTTGTCTTAAGAACATTTTATCATAATTTTCAAAATACAAATCTCCTTTTTCTATGCATATCTTGACTATGGGAGAGGAAGACAAGAACATAAGTTGTCTTTCCCTAGAAAACAACCAAGTACATCCTAATTGTGATAAGGTAGACCCATGATTATGAATGTTGAACCACTTGATAGTTTATTTAAGCAAAACCCACCCTTACATCAATATAATTTTGTCCAAGTGAGGGAGAGGAAAAACATAAGCAAGGTAAAGTGAGGAAAGGAGATAAAGAGAGGATAAGAGAGGAAGGAAGAGGAAGGAAAAGTCTAGAGGACTAAGTACTCAAACTTCTAGAAAAGCTAAAGGAAAGGAGGAATCTTGCAACTTTCTTCAAGAGGAAACAAGAAAAATAATTCACTAAGTAAGCTATGGAGATCTTTATGTAGGTTTAACAATATCTCTTTTTAAAGAAAAGCTTTGAAATTTGTAACATTTATATAGGATTTTGATCTTAGAACTTTGATGAAATTTACAATATTTGCTACTTTGATGATTGGTCATGGATGTTTCTATATCATGTTACATGTTATCTTGCATATGATGGATGTTTTGAACATTTCGGTTGGTGTGAAAAGTTCTGCATAGGTATGGCTATGGGTGGAAAAATTTTTGGATTTTTATGTTGCTATTTTTTTATATTTGAATGTGGTGAAAAATTGATGGAACATGAATAGATGTAAATTAAGAAGAAAATGGAAGAAGACATAATAAAATGATGAACTAAAACATTAGGAAATGTTTGGTTAGGAAACTCTATTTCGGAGTAACCAGGCAAGCTTTTGTTTTTAAAATTTTAGAAAGAATCGGTTAGAAATTAAAAGAAATGGTTAACATGAAAAATGTAGATATACGTTGTTAATGGAATTGATTGGAAATTTGCTGGTCATTAATATTAGAATAATTTATGGGATTATGCAGCTGTAATTATGTTATTCCCTCATTAATTAGGATAACCTATATTTTTGGCAATTTAGCTTATTTATAGGGCTGAATATTAACATGTATAAACAATATTAACATGTATTAACATGAATAGAGCCTCTTAAGATCCTAGCCTAGTCTAACCAGCAATTCCTCATCTTTATTTTTTTTTCTCTACTCTGCTCTAGTTTAGAGATCTTTCCTAGTCCACAAGTGGTCCTTCGTGAACAATTTTTTTTCTTAGCCTCATGTCTATGGACAAATCAGATGTCCTACTAGTTCGCCTTAATGGGAAAAACTACTCAGTTTAGGCATTTCAATTCCAGATTTTTGTTAAAGGTAAGGATCTTTAGGGTTATGTTGATGGCACTAACCCTGCTCCTATCAAAGCTACACACCAGGATGAACATGTCAAGTGGGAGGTCAAAGATGCTCAAGTCATGGCATGGATCATAGGTTCTATTGATTCCAACATCATACTTAATCTTAGATCCTTCAAGATTGCCGCTGATATGTGGGTCTACCTGAAGAAAATCTACAGCCAGAATAACACTGCTTGAAGATTCCAACTTGAACACGAAATCACCATTTTTTAGCAGAAAAGTCTCTCCATCTCTGACTTTTACTCTCATTTCATGAATCTTTGGGTCGAATACACTGATATTATCTATGAAACCTTGACTACTGAAAGTCTTCGTTTGGTAAAATCTGTTCATGACACTACTAAATGTGATCAATTTCTCATGAAACAAAGATCGGACTTTGAAGGTATTCGGTCCAATCTCATGAATCGTAACCTTGTACCTTCACTAGATGCATGGCAAAATGATCAATTTCGTTAAGAACAACACCTTCTCACTCAAACCACGATGGAACAACAACAACTCTCCTCTATTCTAGTAGCATATGCAGCACAAGGCAACCTAAGAGGAAAGGACCTAAGTGTTGTTCAATATTTCTGTTACAAAGGTTAAGGACATTTTGCTTCTACCTGTCCAAAGAAACTATGTAATTACTACAAAAAAGATGGACATATTATTAAATAATGTCCAACTCCACCACCCAAGCGCTCTACTACAGCTTTTACTGCCTTGGTTGGCCCTAGTACTTATATGAATACAGCACCTGTGCAACAAAGTGCTCCTACCCCTGTTCAAACTTTGACTCCTGAAATGGTTCAACAAATGATAGTTTTAGCATTCTCTGCTTTTTGTCTCTCAAGTACTTCTTTTTCTACTTCTCCTTGGTTCTTTGACTCTAGGGCTTCCCACCATATGACAAATAATGTTCAAGACCTTACCAATGTTACCAAATATTCTAGAAATCTCAAGATTCATACTGTTGATGGAAATAAACTGCCTATAACAGCCACAGCTGATATTTCTTCATCTTTAAACGATTTCTTTGTCTCTTCTAGTTTCACTAGTAATCTTATTTCTATTAGTCAATTGGTTGACAATAATTGTCGGGTAGAATTCTTAAAATCTGGTTGTCTTGTGCAGGATCCACACATTTGGAAGATGATCGCGAAGGAGCCTAAAGTTGGATGCCTTTTTCCTCTCCATTTACCGGTGTCTTCCTCATTCTTACTGCCTTTTGTTTCTTGTAATTCTGTTCAAGTTGATTATCAAATATGGCATAAGCGTCTTGGACATCCCAATTCCAATGTATTTCGTGAGTTGCTAAAATTTGGTTTCCTTGGAAATAAAGAGTACCCTTATTTAAATACTGTTCAATTTGATTGCACTTCTTGTAAACTTGGCAAAAGTAAAACTCTACCTTTTCCAACTCATCAATCGAATATTGGACAGTCTTTTGATATGGTTCATAGTGATTTATGGGGAATGGTACCTATTATTTCTTATGTGTATTACAGGTACTTTGTCACTTTTATTAACGACTATAGTCATTTCACATGGATTTATTTTTTGCGCTCTAAAGACGAAGTCTTCTCAACTTTCAAATTCTTTTATGCTTATGTTCTGACTCAACTTTCTTTAAAAATTAAAATTCTTTATTCTGACAATGGAGGTGAGTACACATATCTTGTTTTTCAGCAATTTTGGGAAAATAATGGGATTGTCTCTCAACGGTCCTGCCTTTCCACTCTGCAACAAAACGGGGTAGCTAAGAGAAAAAACCGTCATTTACTTGATGTTGTCTGCACTCTTTTGTTAGAATCTTCTGTACCATCTCGGTTTTGGTGTGAAGCTCTCTTTACTGCTGTACATCTTATTAACTGCTTGCCTTCTCCATCATTGAACAATGAGTCTCCTTTCACTTGATTATTTGGTCACCCACCTAATTATTCAAATCTTTGTACTTTTGGTTGTGTGTGTTATGTTCATCTTCCTCCCCATGAACGCACTAAGCTCACAGCTCAATCTATTGAATGTGTCTTTCTTGGATATTCTACTCATCAGAAAGGTTTTCTATTCTATGATCCTCATCTTCATCAGCTTCAGGTCCCTTGAAATGTCCTTTTTTAAGAAAATAAATATTTGTTTACAACCCACCACGACCTTATTTCTTCTTCAATTTCTGTTTTTCCTTTGCTTTTTAACTCTTCTGCATGACCATCATCATCAAAACCTCTCTTGGTGTAGAGATGAAGAAATACTGCACTTCCAAATCAGTCATCAAAAACTCATGGGCCTCTTCTAGATCACTTTCTAGCTACTGATCCTGTACTTGATCCAGAACTAGCCCCTCTACGCCGCAGTTCTCATGTTCCTAAACCACTAGAAAAGTATGGTTTTTCTTCTTACTTATCCTTGATAGCCACTTTATCTTCTGTTCCTATCCCTTCTTCTTATAAACAGACCTTGGAGCATGCTTGTTGACAGAACGCTATTGAAACAGAACTTCTAGGTTTAGCAGAAAATTAGACGTGGGATATTGTTCCATGTACACCATATGTTAAACCTCTTGGTAGCAAATTTGTATTTTCTATAAAGATTCGTTCGGATGGCTCTATAGACTGTTACAAGGCTTGGCTAGTTGTTCTTGCAAATAGGCAAGAGTATGGACTTGACTATGATGAGACATTTGCACCTGTTACCAAGATGACTATTGTGCGCACTATTTTGGTCATCGCTACGTCCCAATCCTAGCCACTCCATCAAATGGATGTCAAAAATGCATTCCTCCATGGTGACCTCAAGGAGGAAGTTTACATTAAACTCCCCCTGGTATGCCCACATCATCACCTAATGCAGTGTGCAAACTTAAATGATCTTTATATGGTTTGAAACAAGCACCCAGAGTATGGTTTAAGAAGTTTTAATCTACAGTACTTGGTTTTTTCTTGACAAAGAGCTAGTATGACTCATCTCTTTTCTGACAACAAACTTTTAACAGCATTGTAGTACTCCTTGTTTATGTGGATGATATTGTGGTGACTGGTTCTGATCAAAAGGCTATCTTCGAAATTAAGAAATTGCTGCATTTAACTTTTTATATGAAAGATCTTGGCCTACTCACTTACTTCTTGGGATTAAAGGTTTATTATGAACCTCACGGTATATTTTTAAATTAGCACAAGTATATTCAAGATTTGATCCAATATGCTGGCCTCCTCAATACCACTTCCGTTGACACTCCCATGGAAGTTAACATGAAATATTGACGGGATGAAGGTGACCTCCTTGAAGATCTCACTCTCTATCGCTAGCTGGTTGGTAGTCTTATTTACCTCACAATCACTCGCCTGGACATTTCTTTTACTGTCCACACTATTAGCAGGTTCATGCAATCTCCTCGGCATTTCCACCTTTCAGCAATGCACCGAATCATTTGATACCTCCTCGGCAACTCCACCCGTAGCCTATTATTTCCTACTGGTTCATCGCAATAGCTCTAGGTATATAGCGATGCTGATTGGGCTGGATGTCCTGACACTTGAAAATTGACTACGGGCTAGTGTATGTTTTTGGGTGATGCTCCAATCTTATGGAAATGCAAGAAACAAGACTCAGTCTCTAAGTCATATGCTGAAAACGAGTATCACGCTATGTCTGCTGAATACTCTGAGATAATTTGGTTACGTGGTCTTCTTACGGAGCTTGGCTTCCCTCAAGTACAACCCACTCTGCTACATGCTAACAACACCAATGCAATACAAATTGCAGCAATTCTGGTTTACCTTGAATGCACAAAGCACATCGAGCTCAATTGTCACTCTATTCGTGAAGCTTATGACCATAGAGTTATCATATTACCTTATGTCTCGACATCTGTTCAGCTTGCGGATATCTTCACCAAGTCCTTGACACGTCAGCGCCACAATTTCCTAATAAGCAAATTGATCCTTGTCGACTTACCAGCATCAATTTGAGGGGGGATGTCAATGGAATTGATTGGAAATTTGTCGGTCATTAATATCAGAATAATTTATAGGATTATGCAGCTGTAATTATGTTATTCCCTCATTAATTAGGATAGCCCAGATTTTTGGCAATTTAGGTTATTTATAGGGCTAAATATTAGCATGTATAAACAATATATATATGGGAAATCTCTAGGAGGAAAGACATGTTTTTGGCCTACCTTTTTCATAGTTTGTCATATGTCTCACAGATTTTTAGCCACTGGAATCACCCAATTGGAAGTTCAAATGACAGAGATATGGTCTGATTAGTAAGCGGTGGTCAGAAAATGGTTAACCAATGAAGAATCTGTTAGGTAAGCTTTTGTGTTTGAATAAAAGTACAAGAGTATTCAAAGTAACATCCCTAATTTCATTTCTTTTATTGATAAAGGTACATAAATATTTAATTAAGAAAATAAAATTTATTAGACAATTTTTAGATATCTAAGGAAATATAATCCTTAGAAATTCTTCACCTTACGTGTATGCATAGAAATGTTCTAATATTAATGGAATAGGTAAAGAAAGAAAACCTAAGAGGAAATATTAGAAATAAACATGCTAAAGAAAGGTGAAATTCTTAGGAAAGGAAGATAAATTTTTGTTAAGTAAGTAAAGGTCTTAAAATTTCAAGAAGATTGGATTAGGGTAATTTTTCTTAATTTAAGAGCAAAAGTTACTAAATTTAGTATCTCCACCCATAAATTGGACTTTCACCTATGGACACTTCATATAAAATTTTTCTACTTCACATGAATTTTTAGCAAGCCAATAGGATAGCCCAATGAAGAAATAAAACATAAACTTGGACTAGGATATAGGAATTGGACCGGTAGCCCAAAAATCATGAAAATGTGACAAAGCCCATTATGAAAGGTAGAATTTTAACCAAAGTAAAGAAAATGGGCAAGAATGACCCCAAACCCAAGAGGAAAAATAAAAAATAAAAATAAAAGTAATGTGATGAAATAATGGTGTAATCAAGATTAGGTGACATGGCATTAAGACAAAAATTTAGCAAGTGGTGTGATATCCTACATTCATAATTTTAGCAATTGGTATGATAATACAAGGCTTTAGGACAAAACATCTATATCTTACACTCATAATTTTAGCAAGTGGTATGATAATACATGGCATTAGGACAAAACATTCCTATCCCACACAAATAATTTCAACCAAATAATGGAGATTCAAGGGCTAGAAATTTGCCACCTAAAAAAGAAAACCTATCATACTTGATTAAGACAAAAGAAAAAGGAAATGAATCCCTAAATCAAAGGGACCTTGTCCCTTATCTTAGAAACATATTATCATAATTTTCAAAATACAAATCTCCTTCTGCTATGCATATCTTGACTAAGGAAGAGGAAGACAAGAACATAAGTTGTTTGTTTTCCAAAAAATTCAACCAAGTGTATCCTAATTGTGATAAGGTAGACACATGATCATGAAAGGTGAATTATTTGATGGTCTATTTAAGCAAAACCCACCCTTACAACATTAGAATTTTCATCCAAGTGAGGGAGAGGAAAAATAGAAGCAAGGTAGAGTGAGGAAAGGAGAGGAAGAAAGGAAGAAAGAGGAAGGAGAAGTCTAGAAGATTAAGTGCTCCAGGTAAGTTTAACAATATTTCTTTTTGAAGAAAACTTTTGAAACTTATAATATTTATATGAGATTTTGATCTTAGAACTTTGATGATTGGTCATGGATGTTGCTATATCATGTTACATATTATGTATGTTTGAATACTTAGGTTGGTGTAGATAGTTCTGCATAGGTATGGCTATGGATGGAAAACTTTTAAGCTTCTATTTGTAATATTCTGGGAAGAATCGGTTAGGAATTAAAACAAATGGTTAACATAAAAAATGTGGATATATGTCTTACAGATTTTTACCCACTTCAATAAGTCAATTTAGAGTCCATATGAGGTAGATATAGTCCAATTAGTATGCAGTGGTCAGAAATTGGTTAATCAGGGAAGAATATTTTAGGATAGCTTCTGTGTTTTAATTTCTGATAACTTTTTGTAGGGAATTAAAATAAATTTTTAACATAAGAATTAAAGATATATGTGTCACGGAATTGTAGCCACTAGAATCACTCAAGTTGGAGTCCATATGAGGTAGATATGTTCTGATTAGTAGGCAGTGTTTAGAAAATGGTTAATCAGGAAAGAACATGTTAGGATAGCTTCTGTGTTTTAATTTTTGGGAACATTCTATAGGGGGTTCAAATAAATGGTTAACATAAAATTATAGATATATGTGTCACGGAATTTAAGCCACTGGAATTACACAATTTGAAGTCCATATGAGGTAGATATGGTCTGATTAGTAAGTAGTGGTCAGAAAATGGTTAATCAGGGAAGAATATGTTAGGATAGCTTCTGTGTTTTAATTTCTGGGAACATTATATAGGAAATTAAAATACATAGTTAACATATGAATTATAGATATATGTGTCACGGATTTGTAGCCACTAGAATCACTTAATTTGGATTTTGTATGAAGGAGATATGGACTTATTAGTAGGCAGAGGTCAGAACCTATTCCAGAAGAAATAACTAGTACATTGAGGGAGTAATATCACTTTGATTTCTTAATATTTCACTAAACAGTTGAACCTAATAGTTTTAGATAATTGTTTTATCTTGAAATGGACACCAAGATCACCTAAATCGGAGTTAAATTGAGGGAGTTATGCGCTGATTAGTAAGAGAAGGTTAGATAGGATGAAAACCTGCATCAAGAAAATAAAGAAATAAAATTAATATTTAAAAAAGAATAAGAATCTTATAAATAAAAATAATAAATGAATAGTATATGCCATAGCCATTGCCATTGTATGAACTTCTTACCATCTTCAGTGTGAAATTTTGACATAAAAATATTTTATAAAGTGATATTTGAAATGGATATGTTCATGGCATGATTACCAATGATTTTTGGTAATAGTTATATTTTGATGAACATACTTGTTATTGAAAGCATATTTTTGGCTATGATTGTGAAAAGAAAAGAAATGAACATGTTCACATGGCAATCCGTGTGGTGCACCAGTAGGGGATGCCCTACCAACGGTTATGATAATGTTAATGAGAAAAGAAGGAGAAAGTGGGCCATGTCGGACGGAGCGAGAAAAACCCGTATCGGAGAGTAGAAAATATTCACCCTGACCGGGGTAGCTTGATATGAGAATAAATTGATAGTCATCATATGATATTCCGGAAATAGTTAATCCTATCATACATGTCATTATTGTACAATTCTCATGTGCATAGATATAGTGCATTCTTGTGACCAAAGATATTTGCTGTAGTTTATAGAGTTGAACATGACGTGATGAACTATATTGATGATGATTTATTGTTGAACTTACTGGCATTTAATTTTCACTATATTTCCATATCATGTTCAAAAAATTAGTTATGCAGATTTTTCTATGGCTCTGGCTTTTAGTGCATGTTGGATCGAGTACTTTATGTTCGACAGATCCCAAAAGCAAATAAAATGTTTGTAGTCGAGTTGGCTTAGATCCCGGTGAAGGTGCAACCACTCACACCTGTATCTCCGGAATTGATCAACATGAATAAATAAGATGTAGATTTTTGTGTTTGATATGTTGTATGTATGTTTTGATTAATGACATGTATGTAAACTCTATATTGTATAATAATAATAATAATAAAAGTTGTTACACGTACTAGAGAGTAGAAAGTACTCAACCTGACCGGGGTAGCTTGATATGAAAATAAGTTGATAGCCATCATATGATATTCTAAAGATAGTTATCCATTACATACATATCATTACTGCATGATTTTCATGTGCATAGATAAAGTGCATTATTGTGACATAAAATATCTGTTGTAGCTTATACAGATGAACATGAAGTGACAAGTATTATTGATGATGATTATAACTTATTATTTAACCTACTAGGATTTAATTCTCATTATATTTCCATATCATGTTCAAAAAACTAGTTATGCAGATTTTTCTTTGGCTCTGGCTCTTAGTGTATAAGGTGCTTGTGGTCGAGTTGGCTAAGATCCCGGTGAAGGTGCAACTACCTACACCCGTATCTCCGAAATTGGTCAACATGGATTAATAAGATGTAGATATTTATGTGTTTGATTTTTTGTATGGATGTTTTGATTAATGATGTGTATGTGAACTCAGAATTGTATTAGTGTTAATGGTAGGTCTTAAACCTTGATTATGCTTGGTTAAATAAATTGAATGTTATTATGAATTAAGTAATTAGAAGTAAAGAAGTAATGACTTTATGGGATTTTTCAAATATGTATATTAAAAAAATATATAGTTGTTACATTTACAAACTCAAAGGGAACATCAGCTATATGCTAAGCATTCAAAATGTGAATTCTGGCTTACTTGCATTACTTTCTTAGGACATGTGGTTAACAAGTATAGTATTCAAGTAGATCCTAAGAAAGTAGAAGCAGTACAATAATGGCCATGTCTTACTACAGTTACAAATGAAGATCCAAGTCTAATTTACGCTTCCTGTAGTTGTCTGCCATCTAATCTATTTGAGCTGTAGTTAGATTAGGTACATGAACAAATTCTTGTAAAGCATCAATCAACTCATCAAAATTGGAAGCTGAGATGAGAATTTGTCATGCTCAGTATGAGATAAATCTTTGTTCCACAGCTTAATCAAGAAAAGACAACAAACCATCAAAGAAGTGATTAACATTTAACAAATATATCAGTTTATGATGCATATTCAGTTGTGCCCAAGAAACTATTTGAAAAATCTTCTCTAAAGTACCAAAACCACCTGGTAAGGCAATGAAGGCATTAGCATTACTCATCATTCTAGCCATGCACTAATGCAAGGAAGCTACCCTAAATTCTTCCTCAATTATTTTGGATGTGGCTAGAGCTGTAGGAATAATACCTAGAACTTGATATCCTCCTATATGTGCAGCTGTAGACACACATCCCATTAACCCACGGTTACCTCCACTATATAGTAAATGATTTTTTCTCTTGGCCAACACCATACTCAGATTTTGTGTTACTTTCACATACTTTCCATCTTTTCTAGGATTGAAACCACAAAAAACACAAATATTTTGAAACTGACAAAATGTGGTTTCCTCTATAACTGCACTGACCCTAACTTTGAGTATGAAAGTAAAGATACTAATGTGTGTATTTATAGAACTCAGGCAAAGTCATACTTATAATAGCTATGCAAATAGGGCAGGTATAATTACAACAACTATGTGAATTGCCGGTGGATATTAGATAAATTGAAGGTGAATTTCAAAAATGACAGTATGTATGCATATGTATAGTGGTTATAATTGTGGCTCATATTAAAAACATGAAGAGAATAAGATTAAGGTATCACTAGAAATTTTTTTTTCCTTGTAGTAATTTATGAAGCATTGATGTCTTGATTCTTGTAGAGAAGTTGTAAGTGATAGGCATCATTGTAAAAAAAAGAGTGAAAATACAAACCAGTTAGTTGTTAAAGAGGGACAATCAAATGAATTATCTTGTTTTTCCCAATGTTCTTACTAGTTGACTATTGGTATTATTAAGTAGACTATTTATTTTGAAATTTTTTAATTTAGATTGGTTTATTTTACAGTTGATCAATTACATCTATTTTGAAGCAATCAACTGCATCATACCTGTTAACTACATGCTCTTTATTTTTCACAAACTTTTATAAGTTCAGAAATGCTTCTTTTTCGTGTGATATTTTTCCACCGGAATAACAGTAGCTTTGAATTAGATTTTGGCACATATATTCAAAACTTGTGGCCACTGATTTTTGCCAAAATAGTAGCTAAGTTATGTTTACAGCATTTTAAGAATTACGACCACTGATTTTAATTTTCTTCAATGCTATGTCCAAGCTTTCGACATTCTATTTTGGCACTATTCTCTATTATGCTTTTTGTATGTTCTACTACATTTTCCCTCATTAATGTTTAACATTAAATGCAAGGTTCTTTTCTCTCATTACATGGAAAATTAATGTCTTTTCTTTGAAACTCAATTATTATTGTGTCCAAGTGGTTAGTAGATTAAAGTAATGGAGATTATTTTGAGAACCATGTCCGAAAATAATGTAATACGGTCAAGGTATTTGTGTTAAGGATTTATACCATGCTAAGTTGAATCTAATATTTAGGATATGAATTATGTTGAGATTGAAAATTCACGTGTGAATAATGTTTAAGAAAGGAGAATTCAGAAGAAGCCATAGATTGTGAATATGGATAACCTCAAGGCAATAAGGATATACTAAGATCTAAAAGAATTGTACTAACATTATGGTAAAAAGAAGATACAAGTGAAATATTTTTCGTTGTTTGGTATGATAGAAAGTAAAAAAATTGAATATATTGTTTTAGGAGAGCTATTCAGGAACCTTTAGGAGGTTAGATTATATTATAGCTAATAGTAAATCTAAATTATGTGTTTACCCATTAAAAGCTATGCTTCAGGTATCTTTATATAATTTTGGTGAAAGTTGAGAGGAATTATTTGTCCTTAGTTGAACTTGCCTATATCAATAATAATCAAGCCAATATACAAATGACACTATTTGAGGTTTTACATGAACATCTTAGGTCTCCTAATAAGTGAGTGAGTTGAGTAAAGTTAAGCTTTTGGAATTTAATTTAGAATAACATACAATAGATAAATATATGACTAACCTAAATTGATGATGCTAGTTTGGAGAGCATGCTTCAAGTATATGTCTTCGAGTTTGGTGAGAAATCTCCTAACAGAATTTGCCTATAATAAAGTGATATTGGATGACTTAAAGCCTTATGTAAGAGGTGTTACAAACTTTTTGTTAAATGATTCAGTGGGGTCAAACTCATTGTAAGATGCCATTGATAAAGTCGAATTGATTAGAAAAAAAACACAAGTAACTCAATACAAGTCAAAATGTCTATAAGGACCATAAATGTTAGAGCAATAAAAATTTTTAGTTGGTGACCAAATATTCTTGAAGGACTCACCCATGAAAAAGGTAATGAGGTTTGAAAAGAAGGAAAATGTTAAGCTCTAGTATATAGGTTTCTTTTGAAATCTTGAACAAAATAGGCATAGTAGTATATCGCCTAACCTTACCATTAGAACTAAGTGATGTTGATACAATATTTCTTACATCAATGTTAAGGAAGTACCTATCAGATTCTTCTCATGTTATTTAATTCCAAGAAATTCAATTGGACAAAAAATTGACTTAGTTATGAGAAAAAACCGATGTTTATTGTCGATAGACAAGTGAAGAACTTATGGTTGAAGAAAATCCCTATGGTTAAGGTTATATGGAAAAATCATTGAAGTGAAGGGACCCCTTAGAAATTAAAGATGATATACAAAAGATATATCCCCAATTCCTTGAGTAGTAAGGTTAATAATTGTAATTTATGGCTTAACTTTATTCTCTACTTGTAATAAGATGGTTTGAAATTTGGGGACCAAAATTCTTAAGGGGGAAGAATGTAAGACCCCTAAGATTTCATAATTTTCATTTATATATGGATTATTAAAAGAAATAAATGAATAGGGATGTAATTAAAAGAATTTAAGGAAGAAAATGAAAACTTATTAATATTTTTATGGCAAATTGTAATTTTCTAAAAGTTTATGGGTCAAAATATAAATAATAAAATTTTCAATGACTTCCTCCAACAATTAGCAAATTGTCAAATGGTCCCTTCATCATTTATTAAAAAAGGGAGATATTTTATGTAAAACAGTGATGAGTAGTATTTCTCTCTCCTCCATTTTCTCTCTCTAGATCTAGAGTACTTTCTAACGTTCGATCTCAAAATTAAGGGTACCATTCGATTCAGGACAAAGAGCGTAACGACTATTTTTTTGTGTGATTACACATTAGACAACCAATAGTTTACATAGCGTCAGAGATTAGCAGCATATACACACATGTAACCCTAGGTACTAAACATACATCCCAAAAGGCAAAGCACCATGTGGTTACATAAAAACAATGGGGTTAGGACATTTACATCATTAGAATATATACATAACGATTGTCCTACTGTCCCTTTCCCCTAGCCATCACCCTTGGGGTACTACAGGTGGAGGAGGCGGCTCAGGTGCAGGAACTTCTACCATATTAATGACCAAGAGGTTCACCATTACAATGAACTGCCCTAGGTAGGGGACGCCCATCGTCTGAAACTCTAGTAAGATAGTTAGTACTACGAACATCATTTTACAAATCTGAACATAATACCACAAATATAGTGACATATAAAATCCCAGTAAGATCAACATCCAGTAGCAATAAAAGCATAATAGAAAACTTACATGTTATGTTCAGCTGTATAAACTATAGAAAACATTTTCTCTTTTGTACAATAAAGGTACAGTATACACATGCAAGCTTTTTACAGGTTATGCATCAATATCACGTAATTATAACAAATCATGTATTAACAAGGTACCTATACATTGCTCATAGTGGCTCATGATATGATAATTTCTCAATTTGCAAACCTCGGTGTGGCGTGAGCCTTACCCTTATAGCTACTCACCCACCACTGAGTGCCTTGGTCGGAGTAGTCCTTCCCATATTGACCTCTCTAGGCTATAGGGCGTCCTCTATCACACTATTGTACCACAGCAACGACCCTTCAGTCACCTTACCTCTATAAAGTGCTGCATGTTGCTGGGTCACCTTAGTTGGGTAAGGGTCATCCTGGACTTGTCAGTCTCCTCAATATAGCAAGGGTGACACTTGTTACCAATCCATCCTGCTTCAGAGAGGATAATCTTGACTGTCAATTGCTTTAATATAGCAAGGTGACACCTGTTGCTAGGCCACCCTACTTCAGAGAGTGTCCTCCTGACCATGCTCATGTCTTTTACATGTTTTTCTAACCACTTGTCTCAACAAAAAGCATACATATCAATAATCATCATGGGCATAGTCAACATTTGTTTTTATGCATACTATAACAATTCATTGTATAACATAAAGTAAAGCATACATACATTTGCATCTTTCCATAACATTAACATATCATTACCCCTTTATGGTTACACATAAAAGTGATTTATGACATTAAAATATAACATCCATGCATCATTCCTTCATGTTTTCATAATTAATTCAAAAGACATTACACAACCAATTAGATACTAAAATTTTTCTTTGACATATATGACTCATAAACTCCAATTATCATTTCATAAATCTTGATAATTAGTTCGGATTTAAAAAGGAAACAAAAATCAATGAAAAAGGGTAAGACAACATGAAGCACAACTGTGCTCTGGGCGAGAAACTCAAAAAATTTCTCCCTTTTCTCCAAAAACCAGCTAAAAATCCAACAAACAATCATACCAAAATTTTAAGCATATAAATCCAGATTATCCACAACATATAGCCTTCAAAAACATGGATTTAACTCCAAAATCTAACAATAATAATTTTTCCCAAAACACTACCTCATGCTCATATATGAAAATAGCCATCAACACTATAAATGCATCATTAATATTTTCATCCACCCTACCATCACACTTCAATGAATGCATACAAGACATCCACCAAATCATTCAACCATGAAAACTCATAAATAGGATGTTGATCTTACCTTTCTACACCACCAAAAATATTTCTCCCACTAGGTTTAGCTGGTTTCTCTCTCTAGAATCCACCACCACGCTATAGATTTTTTCCCAACTATTAGATTTCCATGGAAACTTATGAGCACACACAAGGTTGGAGAAGATCAAGGAGTCCAAGACTTACTTTTTCCTCTTTGGATTTCAGCTTTCTCACTCTACTTTTCCTTTTCCCCTCTCTCTCTCTTCTTCTTTTTCTCTTTTCTTTCTTCCTCCCTTTCTCCTTTCTGCCGTGAGAATTTCTGCTCCCTTGGGCTTGGCTGGCAATTTGCTTGGCTAAGTCAAGGGGATATAATAAAATATTGCTAGCTTCTTGAAGAAGCTTCTCCTCCCTTAACCATTAACCTTCAAATATCTAAGTATTACAAAAATGTCATGCCATTAGTTTGTAACTAACCATTAGCTAAGGCCTTGTTTGGTGAGTTGGAAATTTACCAAGTGTTTTATCTCCTCTTGAGGTGTATTCCAATGGCTTTTCGTATACTTCTCTTCATAGCTCCTCATCCCTCTTCTCATTGCCCATTTGTGGCCTTGTAGATGAAAAAATTACTATTCCATCCTTAATTATTTATTTCAAAAATGAGAAATTCCTTATTTAATATTCACAATTATTTCCTTATAATTTCCTCATTTAATCCTTTTTGATCCTTTCTTAATATTCCATTTTGTGAAAATAATTTATACAAATTTTGGGTGTTACAAAGAGTACTACGATATTGGCTGAATAATTTTTTAAATCGGCTGCGGATTGGAACTAGAAAGTCCTAGAAAAAAGATAAGTTCTGAAACTCTTATTTAGAGACCTCAAATTGAAAATTTTGACACCATAGATGGATTCCGGAGTTAGATAAATTATAAGATTTGAAATTTCAGACATCTGACAACTTTTGGTATCATGAACTGTAACTCCGACCAACGTGAATAGTGGTTCCAGTCGATGTGAACAATATTTTTTATCGTGAACAGTGCCCATCAGTTGAATAGTGTTGACCAAGCTCCTGGAGTCATTTCCTAAATTTGTCTACCCTCCAGACTCATTTTTTAGGTTTATTTAGTCAAATTTGGATTAGAAAAGTGCATTTTGAGGCTATCCAACATGGAGTCTTACCTTGTGAGTAGATAATTCTTTCTAAGACTTACTCTATGTTCTCCTTGAACTTTAAATGTATAATTGGTTCTGTTTACAAGTTATTTATACTTTTATATGTCTCTGAAATGGATTAAATTACCAGATTTGTTTACAATCTAGTATATAGTTCAAGAAGAGTATGGTTTTGAAAATAGATTTTTGAATTCATTAAATATATGATTTTAGATGTATTTATTATCATATAGTAAAGGAAATATATTGTGCATGTGGCATTGATATGTAAAGTTATAAGATTGCTTTGGAAAAAGGGTTGTATATATGATTACCCTGATTAGGAAGTTTCTAACAGAGAAATTGTACTGAGACTAAAAAGTCTGAATTTATACTGAAACCTCTGTTTTGAACGATATGGCATATATGTAAATATGATTTTTGTGGAGGAATCCTATTAGAAACACTGTTTGTTAACAGCAGGTGATGTTAGCCCTACTGCACCTTGACACCTCAATTAGCAAGGGTGGTGTTAGCTTTGTGTGATAGCCAACACATGGCATATGATATGTGAAGGAGAGCGGGATGCCTCCTATATGAGCGAGGTACTGACTATATGATATGTGATTTGCCCTCCTTTGCTGCTCCTTTGCTATGTGCTTAGAAAATACCCATATTAGAGTTCCTTCGCATGTCCTCTTAAATGGTTGTAGGGCAAACCTTAGCTGAGATGCTAAGTTTAGGCAAATCCTACACCACTAAAGTACGAAAGGGCTTGAACTTTAATATGGTGGTTCTGATATGGGATCCTCCTAATGTTTTCATGAGAAATATTTTAATGCATAACGATTAATGATCCTACCGTATTGCATATGGTTTTGGATATATGAATGTGATCCTAACCAAAATGATTGAAATTGTATATGAGCCAATAGTATCCTAACCTCCTTTACTTCTAATACTACCCCATGACTTTCCAACTTATGCAGTTCTTTAGTCAACAGACTCCTTACCATTGTGATATGAGCCAAACTACTCATTTACTTCCTGCTTAATGCATCAATCACTACATTGGCCTAACTTGAATGATATAATATTATATAGTCATAATCTTTAAGTAATTCCATCCATCGTCTTTGTCTCTAGTTAAGATCTATTTTTTGGAAAATGTATTTGAGACTTTAATGATCTATATAGATTTCACATGTCTCACTAAACAGATAATGCCTCCAAATTTTGAGAGCAAAAATTGCTACTGCCATTTTTAAATCATAAGTCGAATAATTTTACTCTTGTGGTTTAAGCTGTCTAGATGCATATGCAATGACTCAACCATGTTTCATAAACATACACCTTAATCTAATTCTTGATGCATCATAGTATATTGTGTATCCTCTGATACCTAAAGTAATAAATAGTACTGGAGCCGTAGTCAAACATTCCTTTAGTTTTTGAAAACATCTTTCACATTCATCTAGCAAGTCAAACTTTATTACTTTCCTTGCAATCTCATGAAAGGAGCAGTAATTTTTGAAATTTTTTGAATAATTCTACGGTAATAACCTGTTAAACCAAGAAAACTACGAGTCTCTGTAATTGTGGTAGGGCGTGGCCATTGCTGCACTACTTCTACCTTTCTAGGATCAACTTGAATATCATCCTTGGTAACTACATGCCCTAGGAAAGTAACACTACTAAACCAAAATTCACATTTTGAAACTTAGCATACAGCTGGTGTTCTCTTAGGGTTTGCAAAACTATTCTTAAATGTTACTCATCCTCCTCCGAACTCCTTGAATATACTAGGATATCATCTATGAATACAATAATAAATTGATCCAAGAAAGGTTTAAATACTCTATTCATCAAATCCATGAATGCAGCTGGGGCATTTTTTAAATTAAATGACATCACTAAGAACTCATAGTGCCCATACCGAATCCTGAAAATAGTTTTTGAAATATCTTATTCCCTTATTCTCGATTAATGATACATAAATCTCAAATCAATTTAAAAAAACATTAAGCACACTATATCTGGTTAAAAAAAATCTATACAAGGTAATGGGTATTTATTATTCACTGTCACTTTATTTAATTATCTATAATTTATACATAACCGTAGGGATCCATCTTTTTTTTTTCACAAATAGGACTAGAGCACCTCAAGGAGAGTACTAGGGCGTATAAATCCCTTGGCTAACAAGTCTTGTAATTATTATTTTTAGTTCATAGGGATATATATATATATATATATATATATATATATATATATATATATATATATATATATATATATATATATATATATATTAGTTGGGTTCCAAGAAGTAAATCAATATCAAATTCTATTTCTCGTTACGGGGGTAATCCAGAAAATTCTTTTGGGAACACGTAAGGAAATTCCCTAATCATTGGAACCTAATATACATTGGTATACTCTATATCAACATCTCTAACCACTGCCAAATATCCTTGGCAACCTTTTTGTAATAACTTATGGGTTGCTAAAGCTGAAATTAAATTGCTGGGTACATAGTTCCACTAATTGTTCAATACTTGCAACTCATTTACTAACCTTTTATGCTATTGATGACATATTCATACTGTATCAGCTAGAACGCACTTCAAAACACTTAAATAAGGTCAATCTATTTTGACTTTATTCTTTAACATGCTTATGCAATGTCTTAACAATCAATCATGAAAAGCTTATGTCTATCCAATAGTCATTCACATGAATTGCCCATTTTGCATACCTCAAATTTTAAATTTCTGTGGGCAAACCTTCTTTTCTCATAATGCTTGTACATAATATTATTGGATCTCAAACTATCTTCAAATCCTTTATATCAACACAATCTATTATGGAAAGCATTATCTTCATAGATTCCTTGCTCTTAATTTCAATCCACCCCACAACTTGCCAAATCCATTTATATATATAGGTTCACTTTATCTTCAGAGATTTACATCTATTTCCAAAAGACTCACTTTATTACAAACTATTATCTTGGAGTTAACAACCTTGCTCACATCATAACCCACTATCAATATTGTACTAGCCATTCGTCATATTGTTTCACATAAGCAAATCAAACTTTCTTGACATCCAAACAAGCCATTACCTTTGTGTTCGAATGGAATCTTCTTATTTTTAGCTAATTGTTTTTCTTTGTACCCAAGAGGGTTCTCTTTATTACTGTTCATCCAAGAGTTCAAAAGCTGAGCTAGTAGTCCACACTCAAGAGGCACCGTCTAGGACATATGCATCAATGTTTAAACATTGCATACCTAAGGATAAGAGTCAAAAGGAAGAAGAGGATGACACCTTATAGAACTCCACAATAGTACCATGAGTATAAATATGTCTGCGGTTACATACCCATACTCAAAGTCCTACTATAGAATCCTTTGCTCTGATAGCCATAGGAAAACCAAATGCTCTGATACCAACTTGTCACGCCCCTACTTTTAAGGGCACGTGAAACATATACTTTACAGAAAAATCTTTACTATAATAAGTATAATACAAGCGTTCATTATAAAAAAAAATACATATAGGTTCTCTCATGTAAACACAATATATAGACCAAGTTTATAAATATTAGAGTAACAACAGAAGCAAGGATCCTACCTATGTCATTCAAAGCATACTTTAGATTACAAGTATAATATAATCAAAATTTACGAGCCTTGGAAACAAAATAGACGCACCAGAGAATATGTCGACTAGCTGATCACCTATATGAAAGGAAAGGACCAAACTCTGTATTCTTATATAAAAAATGTGGAGATATCGTGTAGTGAGTTTAACAACTCAATGATCAGATAATACTTCCTATAACCTCTTAGGTCAGCATATGGATTTACTCATATTTTAAAATTTTATCACATAGAAAATTATAGTTCAGAGGTACATCTATATGGGACCCGTATTTCAAATATTCTTAGTTCAAATCACATTCATATATCCAAAACCATATGCAATACAGTATGATCATTAATCAAATATTGTCATGCATAGAAATATTTCACATGAAAATAATAGGACAATCCCATATCAAAACCACCATATCAGAGTTTAAGCCTTTTCGTACTTTGGTGGTGTAGGATTTGCCTAAACTCAACTTCCTAGCCAAGGTTTGCCCTACCACCATTCAATAGGATAAGCGAAGGGACTCTAATGTATGTATTTCCCAAGCAACCAGCAAGGGAGGGCAAATCACACATCATATAGTCAGTATCTCGCCCAGATAGGAGGCATCCCGCTCTCATACACATATTATATCCTGTGTGTTGACCGTCACACGAGGCTAGCACCACCCCTACTAGTTGAGGTGTCAAGGTGCACCACAACCTGTTGCAAGCAAACGGTGTTTCCAATTGGATTCCTCAATAAAAATTATATTTGTACATATGCCATATCATTCAAAACAGTGGTTTTAGTATAATATTGAATTTTTAGTCTCAATAAAATTCTTCTTTCAAAATTTCCCAATCAGGGTTATCACATATACATGCCCTTTTCCAAGGAAATCTTATAGCTTTACATATTAATGCCATGTGCATAATATATTTTCTTTACAATATGATAAGAAATACATTTAAAATCACATATTTAATGAGTTGAAAAATCCATTTCAAAAACCATAGTCTTCTTGAACTATATGCCAGATAGTAAATAAATCAGGTAATTTAATCCATTTCAAAGACATATAAAAGTATAAATAACTTGTAAATAGAACCAATTATACATTTAAAGTTCAAGAAGAGCATAGGGTAAGTCATAGAAAGAATTATCTACTCATAGGGTAAGACTTCAGGTTCGACAACCCCAAAATGTACTTTTTCAATTCAAAATTTGACCAAATAGACATCAAAAACGAGTTTGGAGGGTCTAAAAACTTAAGAATGACTCTGGGAGCTCGGTCAACCGATGGTCACTATTCCTGGCCAAAAATACTATTCACATAAGTTGGAATCAATATTCATGTCAGCTGGAGTTACTGTTCATGACATCAAAAGTTGTTAGATGATTGTGAACCTTCATATCATATAGTTTATCTATCTCTTGAATCCATCTACGGTGTTAGATTTTCAATTTGAGGTCTCTAAATAGGAGTTTTAGAACTTACCTTTTTTTAAGATTTTATACTTTCGATATGCGACGATTCTGTAGCCGATTTGAAAAATTGTTCTACCAAAATCATAGTACTCTTCGTCCTAAATCCAGTGGTACCTTTAGTTTTGAGATAAGATGCTTGAAAGCACTCCAGATCGAGAGAGAGAAAATAAAGAGGAGAGAAAATACTATTCACTATTCATCACTCGATTATATAATTCATTCGCATAGAAATCTTTTTTTAAAATAATAATAGAGGGACCAATTAGCAATTTACTAATTGTGAGAAGAAGTCCTTACAAATTTATTATTTATATTTTGACCCCTAAAGTTTTACAAAATTACAATTTGACCCCAAAAATATTAATAAGTTTTTATTTTTATCCATAAAACCTTTAATTTACATCCCTACTCCTTGATTTCTAGGTCCAGACCTCTTGTCATAGTTGGGTCCATATCTCCTTCATTTAGACTCCAAATTAAGTGATTATAGAGCCTATAGAAAGCTAAGATAATCCTATGTAACTCTTATGTTGAATATTTTGGCAAAAACCTAAGAAATCTTGGTATTATTACTCCCTCAATTTCACTGTTATTTCTTCTCAGGTAGGTTCTAACCTCAGCTTACTAGCCAAACCATATATCTCTCATATGGACTCCAAATTGTGTGATTTTAGTGGATAAAAATCCATTATAAATATATCTACATTTTAAATGTTAACAATTTCTTTTAATTCTTTACGTATGTTTCCCAGAAATTCAAAAACCGAAGCTTCCCAAGTTACTCCGAATTCTAGCTTTCTTAGCCTAGCATTTTCTAAAGTTCTAGTTCCTTTTTTTTAAGTCATCTTCCATTTTTCTTCCTAATTTACTCCTAACCATAGGGTTGATCATTTCAAAATTTTAATTAGGTTTCTTATGCTTAATTTAACATATTATATAATCCAATTCTCAAGAAAATAGAATTAAATCATGCATCATTAATGGTGTTCTTCAACAAAACTTTCTCATGGTCTTCTTCTAGGTGTTTAAGGCCATACTTATTTTATCCACCCAACCATATTCCATCAATTTTACCACATCCAAATATACATAATAGCAGCACAAAAGCCCTAAAATTTTGCCACCCATAGCTATACCCATGTAGAAATTTACATACCAACCTAAGCATTCGAACATCCATCACATGATATAGCAACATCCATGGCCAATCATCAAAGTAACAAGTTATTACAAATATCATCAAAGTCCCAAAATAATGTTACAAAATTTCAATGTTCTTTCGAAAACAATTTATTGTTAAACCTACGTACAATTCTCCCTAACTCACTTAGTGAGTTCTCTTTTCTTGATTTCCCTTTGATGGAAATGGCAAGATGCTTTCCTCCCCTTGGATTTTCCAGCAATTTAAATAAGAGAAAGAGGGTTTTAAACCCCAAGGATGCATTCAAGTGGAGGTTATGCTAGCTTATCTCGAGCACTTAGTTCTCTAGACTTTTTCTTTTTCTTCCTTCCTCTCTTTCTCTCCTTTCTTTCCTCTACCTTGTTTCTATTTTTCCTCTCACTCACTTGGTCAAAACTTCTTATTCTAAGAGTGGCTTTTGCTTAAAAATTTCAAGTGGTTAACCTCTCCTAATCATGGGCCTTTTGCTTACTTGTAGGGAATTCCATTATATCATCATTAGGATCCATATGGTTGCTTCTTAAGGGATGCAAAATCTTGGACTTCTCTCCCTCTCTTGTATGTACAACAAAATTGGGGAATAAGTGTTTGAAATTCATGGTGAGATAGGCTTGAGACAAGTGGCAAAAATCTCTTTAAACCATGGGATTATTTACTTCTACTTACAATTCACTCAAGGGAGGCATTAATATGGTTCAATATCTCATCCTAGGTGGCAGAATTTCTAGCATTCTTTCTTCTCCTAGCTTGGCCAAAAATGCATAATAAAAGAGTGAATATTTTTTGCCTCAAAACCATGTCACTATTAGCTTGCTTATGGAGCACTCAAACTTTTAAATTTCCCTAACTTGTTGGGTACTCTATGTCTTAATTATTGTATACTCTATAAGGGAAATTATTGCTCACTATTAGAGATCACTATTGTATCACATGGCTCTCATTTTCCCTCTTGGATTTGGGCTCCCTCCTCCCTTTCTTTCCTTGGCCGAAAATCCCACCCAAGATGGAGGGCTTGTCCACACTTTCATGTGTTTTGGGCTATTGATCCAATCTCTCCATCCTAGTCTAAGTCTATATTATGTCTCTTGTTTGAGCCATCCATGTGGCTTGCCAAAAACTCATGTGAGCTAGAAAACTCTACATGAAGTGTCAATAGGTGGAGGCTCAAAAGTGTGGGGTGAGGTGTTAAACTTAGGAAGTTTTGTTCTTGAATTAGGAAAAATTCCCCTAATTCATCTTCTTGAAATTTTAAAATCTTCACTCACTTTCAGAAATTTATCTTCCTTGTGCAAGAATTTTGCCTTTCTCTAGGATGTTATTTCTAATTTTGCCTTTTAGGTTTTCTCATTTTTTCCCGTTCCCTTAATGTTAGAAAATTTCTCTATGCCAACACATAATTTCTAAGGCTTATATTATGTTAGATATCTTTAAAAAAATTGCTTAATAAGTCTTTATTCTTCTCTTGTTCCCTTAATTAAATATTTATGTGCCTTTATTTATAAAAGAAAAGAAGTTAGAGATGTTACATTAAACATGACCCTCAATCCAGGAATGTCCATGAGGTTAGTATGTTTGAGGGGTACTGTTGTGGGTACACCAAATATAGTAAATTCCTTTCCTTAAAACTAATATATTATAGTGAGAGTAAGACTCGATCCCACATATTGGTATTACCTTTTGTGAATAGAATAAAGGGGGGTTTGAGTACTATAAATAAACTAGTAATGTAAAAAGAGAATGATTGCAAATCATTAAATGTAAGAGTGTTCGATGATGAGTGTTGGTTTTTGTTGATTTCTACCATTAAAGATGCATTGATCATCAACAATGTAATCAATTATATATTAAATATCTACCATTGGGATGCTATTCCTGTTTCTCCCTAAAATTAGTTAATTGATAAGAATCGCATCAACTAACCCTAATTAATAAGCAATCTTAGCTAATCAGTAAAATTCAACTCATTAATTGCATGAAGAACTAGAAAAACTAATAGAGCTAAACAATACATACACATAGGCTATATTTAATCTAGTTAATTATTCATCACAGATTAACAATTATTAATCCTATTTGCCTCTTAAATCAAAAGGATCAAAACTTTGTTGATTTATGATTCAAAATTTGATTAAAGTAAATAAACCACTAATATGCACCTTAGATATCAATTAAAATAATCGTAGGAAGAAGAGTAGATGAATAATCAATATCTAAATAAAATTGAACAATCAAACCTTAATTTAATTTTATAATGCATAAAAGCCTTGAAGTTTCAATCTTCCTCAACCAATAAAAGAGAATTAGCCATACAAGGCCATAAGAAAAAACTAAGAGAAGATGCGAGGAAGGGAGAATTCTTGAGAATTTAATGTTTTTTATTGCTTTCTTAACCTCTTTTTTATAGCTTTTTACAACCTTAATGGCTGAGGATGACTTTAGGTTGAGTTTCGGGTCATTGGATTACATTGTGTCAATTTTGGGGTGATTCAAGACAAAATAAAATTTTTGCAGTGATGAGCATTGTGGCGGTTCAAACTTCTAGCTCAGAAGTTTGTTCAACACCACAACGCTCTGATTGTTCTAGAACTAGCCAAAGTGGTCAATAGAAAAGTTATAGATCTATGTGTTGGCTTTCCATATCTACTAGAATCACCTTAATAGAATTTCATACGAGAGAGTTATGAGCTAATTAGTGATGAAAGTATAGAATTTATCTCACACCTCGAGCATTGTTCTTCTTTGTTTTCTTTAAAATTTGCCAAGGTGGTCAACATAAAAGTTGTAGATTATTATCTTAACTTTCTATAGGTACTTGAATCAACTCAATTATATTTTTTTATGAGGGTGTTATCTCTTGATTAGTACCGAAAGGTCTAGACACACTACAATTCATCATCTTTTCATGAATTTCTTCTCTTTCTCTCCTCTTTTCTTCTTCCTTTGCTCCTACAACATAAAATACAAAACTAATCATATTTTACTTAAATAAAAAAATTAAGTTTAAAGGTATTAAAATCATGCTTAATTATGAACACATCAAATACCTTCATGCCCAACTTTTTGCTTGTCCTCAAGCAAAATACTCCCTAAAGACAAAAACAACCCTCTTAGACATACCAAACGTTTGCCTTGTAACATGAAAATATGCTCAAGAAAAGTTTCAAAAACATCATAACCATGCACGAAAATTAACTCAAATTCAATCAATAATTTATTCTCTGGAACCCTTTGTGTGTGTGTCTTTGGATCAATTAATTTTTTCTTACTCGGATGAGTTTATATATCTCAAGAATTGGAATGTGGATATTTTATTAATTAAAGATTTCTATAGGCTTATTTTCTATACTACTCTCCACTACTATAGGCTAAAACTACCTCTATGATCAATAGAGTTTTATTCAGCTTGTTATGTGGCTAGGGTATAGGGTATAGAAGATATAATTTTAGGCTCAATCACCTAGCACCATATAATTAAATTTGATCTTTTAAGCTTTTCCAAGCTTGGGGAAATTTCCCCCACTCTTATTTTCTTGTTTCAACTAAATTTAATTTCATTCTTCTTAGTTCTTTATTTCTTTTATCAACCATTACATATTCTTTATTTTCAATTTTTCTTTCATTTCCTTTGGATTCTTTTTTCTTTGTTTCCTTTAGTCCACCTTTCCACCATTTTTTTAATGGAAAAAATTATCAAAAAATTAATCATGGAGCAAGTGAGTAGGGTCAAAAAAATATGGATATTCATCATAATATTTGGTCTTTTGGGTCTTTTGTGGGTAAAATAAAAAGTAGTTAATATCAAATACAGGAATTAGAGATATACAATAACCTTAGGTTTGGCTTGAAAGACTTAATCTATCAAACAATGCCTAAATCAACTCCTCAATAATAGTATTAGCATATGATTTTTCTTGAAGAGGCATTTAAATAAGTTCTAGAATCCTATTGAGATCATAAAATATAATTGAGTTATATAAATCTTCTATAAGTGAAAGACAGATTAAATGGCAAAATTTTTGTGTAAAAAAGTTTCAAGATTCTAAAATAAAATATAAATTGCAAAAAGAGTTAAAATTGCACACAACCATAATTGTTCTACATTTTTCAAGATTTGAAAATTTTTGAGTAGTCATATCATTGACTATTGGTTGGGCCCAGCAAAACAAAACATAAATTGAATATACTAATGCAATCACTCAACTTGCTATGTGTAATAAAATTACAATGATAGTGAAAATGATAAAATTGGTGCTCAAATAGGGTCACAGTCTTTAAGTTAAATATACTTCCACCCCTACACTCAAACTTTACATTGTCCTCAATGTAAAATAAAGATAAGAATAAGGAGGGAGATATGAGTTAAGTGAACTTCCTTGAATTCCTTTTCATTATTTGGGGTGGGATAAGAGTGTTGCATTGCTAGACCATAAATTTCTCCAATTTTCACCTCTCTCTTTTTTGAAATTCTAAGAAATATTATGTTGAGTTGCCTTCCAATAAGCAAATTTGTTTAACATTGTTGGCTTAACGTTGAGCTATTTATTTCATTTAGGGGGATTCTTGATATTCACTTTGAATTTGGCGTGCCTTTTGGTTTGCAAAATTTTGAGGTTTAGCTACATCTTGATCATCAAAGTCAGTATTAATCAAAGGTTCAATTAAATGAGAACTCAATTTTCCTTGGAATAACCGATGTCTTGAGTAGCTTTTGGCATCCATTTTTACTCATCTTTTTGAGTTGTAACCATAGCAAGAGGTATCTTTCCTTTATCTTTGAGTATGACATATTTATATGAGGTTGTCACTGGGAGTGGTTCTCCATTGTATATACCCTTTAAGTCATTAGGGAGCTTTTTTAAGCCTAGGTCAAGATATTGCAAAATAGAGGGTATAGATATCTTATTAGAAATTGGTAACAAAATAGGAGAATCGTTAACTGTTTGCTACAATTTTTGGGCTTCCTGCACTACTATAATTTTCTCTTGAAATTTAGCATTTAAGATGGATTCTATGGCCTCTTTCTTAGTAGGCTTACTTAAGTAATCTTTTTCATTAAGTGCGGAATTTTCCTCTTTTTGCATTAATGGTGTTGAAGTTAACTTTCAATTTCTTTGTCACTTCTTAAACCAATTGCATTTATATTTTCTATTATGTGTATCACAGGTTGAGAAAAAATTTATTGGAATTTGAGCTTTAGGTTGGTTGTGTTTAGCTTCGTAATTTTTTCATTAATGCTTTCATCTTTTGTCAAAATTGTTGCCTTTCTAATTAAAAGATCCTCATCTCCTATTATTCTTAATATATTTAACCAACTCTTTTAATTACATACTTGGATTAAGATCTTGGACTAATTATTGGTTGGGGAGGAACTCTTGTTGGAAGAGCCTTGTCTCATGTTCAGATTTCAAAGTATTTGTCTTAAGAGAATTAACAAACTCTTTTAATGGCATACCTAGATTAGAATCTTGGACTGATTGTTGGTTAGGGAGGAATGACTGTTAATATTAATGGTAATATGGGCATTGCCAAGTTTGATGTACTAATGGAACCCCATAATTAAAATAAGAGTGGTCCCTCCATTTAGGATTATACATGCTTGAATAGGGATCATACCTCACTTGTGGTGGTCCAAGGGAACTACTAACCATATTTACTTGCTTAAATGATTCTTTATGAAAAGTTGGGAACCAATTATTAGGATACCCTATGGATGAATAATTTCCATAATACTTCTCTCTCTAAATATATTTTACACATTAGTGAATAAGAGAAGTCAAATTTACAATTTGTTATTTGAGAGATGAAGTACTAACCTCAACAACTTGTTGATAAAGGGAAAAATTGAATGTTTAAGGGTTATATTTTATCCCATAATTAATAGTAAACTTGTGACTATTTCCCTACTTTTGGTTATACTTTGCTTTGGATACTGCTTTGGTTTATTTTATGTCTATAGCTGAGCAAAATAGGCCAAGAAGTAAGGGAAAACACTCATGTGAAGAGCCATATGGACTTGGAACATGTTGAGGAAGAAGTAAGGAGCAAACCCAGAAGAAATTGCAAATATCTAAGCTTGGCAGCTGAAAACACGGCCAAATCGTGCTATGTGCAAGAAGAGGAGAAATTCCTAGATTTCCAGCTCGAAACACGGCCAAGCCGTGTCATGAAGCATGACCGTGCTTCATATCCATACACTTCATTTTTTTAGGTTTTTTAGTAGCCAAAGTGATATATATTTATGGGAAAACGCAGCAAAAATGATCCAGACAGATACAGAGGACTTGGACTCAGTTTTAGGCTCAAGAAACACCTTAGGATTAGGTCTGGAGTAGGATCAATTGTTTAATTTATGTTATTAGAGTAGAATTTACAGCAATTCAAGCATTATATTTCATCATTACTTTCTACAATCCAGGTTTTATCTTTTTACTTTATATCTCTACTTCTACTTCTACTTCTTTCTCTTAGTTTGTATTGAATACTTATGATTTATTTAATAAATTTGATGATGATTTATCTTTCCATTACGCGTGAGTAGATATTAATCTAGGGTTTTGGTAAACTCACTTATGATGTGATAATCCATTGTTAATAGGAATTGTTGGAACCTTAATTGAGATTATTTGTGATTAATTAAGATTGACTATTATGCATCTATTATATGAGTTGATGAATGCCTGGCCAATATTTATCATGTCTTAAGTTATTAACCGATGAACTAAAAGGTGAAAGTTAAAACAGGAACTTAATAGTTAATTAGAGATATCTTAATCACGAAAGTAGTTTAAGGTTCTTTAGGAATTAAATCAATTAGTGGGCACGAGAAAATTGATTAATTGAATTCCATGGTTGGCATAGAACTTAATGGACTTAAGTTGAGCTAAGAACCACGAAAGTAGGCAATTGGATTAACCTAGGTATGATTAGTAATGCTTGAAAGAGGTTATTAGTTAATTAAGGCTAAACCATCCCTAATTACCTAAATAATTGCAATTAGAGGTACATATTGAATGTTGAATATCATAAATGCAGTAAACCCTAACCCTAGGCTTTTTTTAATTGAATTCTATATTTGCTTAATTGTGACATACTATTTATCCAATTTCAATGATTTAGATAGCATATTTCGTATAACTTTAGTATTTGATCTTTGGTTTCTTGGGATACGAGCCATACTCATTGGACTTGCTACAGCTATGCCGTTACCGGGGATCAGTAGTGTCAATATTAGATATTTTACAAAATAGCTAGACTATATCCTTTTTCTTTTAATTTTTTTGCATATTTTACCTTGCTGATTTTTGTCTCTTTTCTTCCTTTATAGGTGTGCTGCTATTTTATGCGAAGAGATCGTGAATTCTTTGCTGAATTTGACCCAGAGATTGAACGCACCTTATGAAGGAGAAGAAGAAAACAATAGCAAGATCCTACACCACCTACCATGGATAACAGAGATAACCAATCTCTTAAAGATTTCATCGCCCCAAATATGCATGGCCTAAACACGAGCATAGTTAGACCTATTGTTGAGGCTAACAACTTTGGGCTGAAGTCTTCTCTTTCGTAGATGGTTCAGCAAAATCAATTTGGAGGGTTGCTTACTGAAGACCTCAATCTCCATCTATCGGTGTTTTTGGAAGATTGTAACACCTTAAAGCTAAATGGAGTATCCTTTGATACCATTAGACTGAGATTGTTCCCATTCTCTTTACAGGACAAGGCTCGTGCATGATTGCATTCTCTTTCACCAGGGTCTATCACTACTTGGCAACAACTTTCTTAAGCTTTCTTGGCTATGTATTTCCCACCAAGTAAGATAGCCCATCTTAGAAATCAAATAACTACTTTTGCTCAAAAGGATGGTAAGTCTTTTTATAAAGCTTGGGAGAGATTTAAGGAGCACCTCAGACTATTCCCACACCATGGGTTGGAGAAATGGCTCATAGTCCATATATTCTACGATGGACTATCATATAGCACCTGAATGTTTATGGATGCTACAACAGGAGGAACAATTATGAATAAAACAATTGATGAAGCATACGAGCTGATTGAAGATATGGCTTAGAATCATTATGATGGTCTAGTAAGAGGCAACTAAAGAAACTAGTAAGTATGTATAAAGTAGATGCGTTTAATCATCTCACTTCTAAGGTTAATGCATTGTTTCAAAAGTTAGATAAATTGAGCATTAATGTTATTGGTTCCTCTTCATCTTCTTCATATGAGATATATGGATGTGTTGGCCATGTAGCCAATGAATGTTAGCTTGGAAATTCTGTACCACAGGATTGTGAACTTTGTGAATAATAACCAGAGAAAGAATCCCTACAACAACACCTACAATCCAGGCTAGAGAAATCACCCAAATCTCTCATACAAGCCTAATGTGAATCAACCTCAAAATAATTTTAGGCAACCTCTTGAATTTCAGAATCAGAGGTCATTCAATCTTATTGCATAGCCAAAGTCAAATCTGGTGGTTTTGATGGAAAATTTCATTATTACTTAGACGAAACAAAATGATGAATTCAAAGCCTATAATCACTCAATGAATGAGGTTATAAAAGATTTATCCTCTAAGGTTGACTGGCTTGCTACTCATAGTAAGATGTTGGAAACTCAGATTGCACAGCAAGTGAGCCTTTCAAATAGGAACTTTGGCAGACTTCTAGGCCAAACTAAGAACCCTAGAGAGCATTGTAATGCTATTACCTTGAAGAGTGGTAAATAGTTGACTGAACTTGAAGGAAGTATGGAGTTAAAGAAAGATGAACCTCAGGCTGAACCAGAACAGAGAATAGAAGAAGAATTTAAAGGGAAAAAGGAAGAAGAAGAGCCTAAATATGTGGCTCCTGCAACTTACAAGCCACCAATACCTTTTCCTCAAAGATTAATTAAAGAAAAGTTAGAGAAGAAGTTTAGGAGGTTTCTGGATGTTTTGATGAAATTGAACATTAATATCATTTTCCTAGAATCCATCTCCTAAATGGCATCTTATACGAAGTTTCTGAAAGAAATCATCCTAAATGAGAGAAAATTAAAGAGCATGTTGTTGTGGCACTAACAGAAGAATCCAGTGCTTTAATTTAGAATAAGCAACCATAAATGCTTAAGGATCTTAAAAGTTTTTCCATTCCTTGTTCTACAGGTGAAATGAAGATTGACAAAGTTCTGTTATGGCAATCATGCCTCTTTCAATTTGCAAAAAGTTTCAAATGGGTGATTTGAATCCTACCACTCTTTCTCTTCATTCGGTTGACCTATCCATTAAGCATCAGGTAGGTATATTTAAAAAGGTAGGTAAATTTTTCATACCATTGATTTTATCATTTTAGAGATGGAGGAAGATGACAAAATCTCCATCATTCTTGGAAGGCCTTTTCTAGCCACAGCTAGTGCAAATATTAATGTAAAAGATGGAAAGCTTTCTTTGAATGTAGGGGAAGAGAAAGTGGAGTTTAATTTAGCTGATACAATAAACTCTCCATCTCTAAGTGAATCTTGCTATATGATTAGCTCACTTGAACCAAATATGAACAATAATATCATGAATTTTTCTCCTTCTAACATACTTAGTTATGCTCTGTGGAAAGTTCTTGTGTTTATGTTAAACAGGGAGAAGAAAAGTAGGCTGTTAAGGAGGCAATCCAAGCTCTAAAAGTAAAACCTAAGCCACCTCCTCTCAACCTCAATGGAGCTAAGGAAGAAAGGAATAAGCCAAAAGGATCCTTGAAATCTATTATGCAAAGCCTTAAGCACCATACTAAGAGGCAATGGATCTAAAAGAAAGTTATTCAAACTTTCTTAAAACCTCCTTAAGCAAAAGAATGAAAATGAGTCGAGCTAATGACTTTAAACAAGCCCTTTGTAGGAGGCAACCAACATTTTAATTTTTGATTTTCTTTTTGCTTAGTTTCATTACTTTTACTTTTTTATTTATTTTTATTTTTAGTTAATTTCTTAGGTTAGGAGTTTAATGAGTGTTTCCATGTCTGCAAGGTTGGATAAAAGAATGATATACAAAGGGAATTGAAAAGGATAAAAGACAGAGGCAAAATTTGAGAAAATAAAAGTTCCATCATGAAACACAAGTGACCTATGTCATAAAGCACACACGTGCTTCATGCACGAGCCAAAAATTTCAAATTTTGGTGACTCCAACACTAAGCACGGGCAAGCCGTGTCTCTAACCATGGCCATGTCCCAGGTCTAGACCCAACACAGCCTCCCCATGTTGCTAAACACGAGCTTCTCCAAGTACTTTTGTTACTCTAGTGCCAAGCACAGGTTGGCCACGTCTCCAACCACAACTGTGCTTCGGGTTCTAACTAACACTCTATCCCCGTGCCAGGCAACACGGGCAACATCTAGGATTTTTTTTGAAATCCAACCCAAAGCACAGGTGTGTCATGCTTGGGACCCAGGTTTGTATTTTTGCTGGTGATTTCTTTCTTTTCTTCTCTAGTGTTTTAGTTCCTTTTTCTTGTGCCCTAGTCGTACCTAACCCAGCCTTGCTTCGTGCTCTTCTTCTCTATAAATCCCATCTTCTCCATTTTTAAATCCCAACCCAATCCCGTGCTCCATCTTGGTCTACATCCCTCTTTCCTCTTTCCTCTATAACCCATAACTCCATCCCTTTCCCTAACATTCTCCACCACCAAATCTCCATCTCCTTCCTCAGTTCATTCACCTTTACCCCATGCCATAACTAATCTCCCCTCACTGAGCCTTAATCGTGCCACACCTAGAAACTTTTCCCATGTTCTCACATTCTTCCCCAACTCCCATACCCAAATCATCCTTTTCTACTCACCCATGCTCATCTTTCTCCCCTATCTCTCTCCCCCTCCTACATGCTCCCAGCCAACTCATACCTCACCCAACAATTCATCATCCTATTTCCCTCAAGCCAAAACTTTGCTAATATTTCCTCCCCCTCTCAGTTTTCAAACTCCTACATCCAGAAATTTCCCACCTTTGTAACCTGAGCCTCTCATTCCCTCATTCCCCTGAGAGCCCCATACCCCTACACTGGGTTTCCACCTTACTCTGCATTAACTCGTGGCTACCTTCCCTACTGCTGGCATCACTTGGTTCTCCCTCGCCAAGTAACTCGTGATCCTCTATTCTTGTATTTTCTAGATTGGAAATTCTGGTTGAAAGCTCAACTTCCTTATTACATTGGTTTACCTGGGAATTATTAGCTGAATTAGGATTAGGTGTACTTGAATTTTTCATTTTGAATTGAATGAATCTGAAGTTCCAACTCTAATTAAAGATGAATATCCTATTTAATATATTGCCTGAATTAGAATTCATATGCACTTATGGTTAATTACGCTAGTTTTTGGAAAAAAATTCTACAGAATTTGGGAATCCTAAATACTAAATTATCTGGTTATTGTTTGTGCTACACTTTGGGATGCATAATTGGGACTGGTTTCTGATTTGATTTTATCTGCCTGGCCATTTTTGGACTTAATAGTGCACTAAAATTTTTGGGCATTTTCTACGGAGTTTGGCTTTAAGTGTACTGCATTGGTCCCTTCGATGTGTTATACTGGATTCTTCCAATTTGCTAAATTTCTGCTATAATTTCTTTGTTGTTGGTATTTTTTTAGCTAGATAAATTCATTTGAGAATACAAGTTTTGCCTACTATAGAATTTCTTGAATGCTCATGAATTCTGAATATTAACTTAGCGCATTTACTTGGTTTGGATATTGTTACCTCTTGCCCTGGTCTTTACCTTTATTGCTTGTTGCATTGGGTTTCCTAGAAATTTTCAGTAGCATTGGGAATTACATGTTGCATGTTTTCTCCACTAGTTTTCCTGGCAAACTATTACAGAATTTGAGGGCTTGATTTTTTGATTTTGCACACACATAACTTTTGCATTATTCCTATTAGCATTGCTTCTGTCCTCTAAATTTGTAAGTCCACCCTATTTGCTGCATTATTGGATACCTATTGCTTGCCTTGCTCATTTTTGTCTCTATATATATATTAAAGTGCATTTGTCTATTAATTGATCTTTGGTCCTTATCATCGCACTCCCCATTACATTTTATATTGCATATCATTATAAATGGGCCCTAAAAGAGCCAGAACTAGCCAATCTTCCTCCCGATCCTAACAACAAGGTAGAGGGCATATTCAAAGATTATCCCAACCTCTTTATCAAATAAATGAATACGGTATCCTATTTGTTGATGATAATCAACGGACACAATTTTAGACTGGTTAAGACTTTTAATCGACGTCTGCTACCTCTTTGATCAAATTGGGTGGAATACATTCATTTGATTACATTGCTCGACCTATGCCAGGATCACCTTAGAGTTTTACAGTTCAATTAATGTGATCCTATTTTGAGGTCTCGATGTTAATCAGGGCCACATTAACTTTAGATTATTTGACCGTACATTTAATTTATCATTGGTTCAATTTAATGCATTATTTAAATTGCCTCCCAGGGGAGATAGATTAGTTCCCTTAAGTTTTCTTCCTCAACAATTTTGGAACTCTATTTCTGTTGAGGGGTAATATAATACATCAAGTTCGAAAACCTTTTTTATTTACAATCCTACCTTTTAGATATTTACAGAGCTTGATGGCTCATACTATTTTTGGTAGAGCTGAAAGTGATGGGGTTACAAATAAAAAAAGAGGTTTATTTTTTTTGGGCCATATTACACTGTCATAAGGTGGATACTGGAGCCTTTATGGCCCAACAGATGGCTAGGGTGGGTAATGCCATGAATGGAAAGGTGATCATTGTAACATCCCGGATTTTAATAAGTGGAAAATAATTCTCAATGGTGAAGGGAATGGAAGGGAATAAAATGGAACATTGATGAAACCTTAGAAAAATGATAAAGTGGCTAAATGGAAAAAGTATAATTCTTAGAGAAAGAGAAGGCATGTGTTAAGGAGAGGCAACCTTCTTGAAGTTTGGAATTAAAATAATATTTCCCCTTGCCTTGGAGTAGAGGTCGGCTAAGGTTGTTGGAAAATCTTGGATTAAAATATCTTATCCTTGGCTTGGAGAAGAAGTAGTTGACTTGGATAAGTCTTAGATTGGAGAAGAAGTAGGCCATAAGGTGAAGGGAGAGGGAGGTGACGGCCAAGGAAAAGGGGAGAAGGGAGATAGGTTGAGAGAATGAGAGAAAGAAAAAGAGGAGAGAGAAAGGCAGCAAAGGTGGAAATCCAACAGAAAGGAAGAAGGAAAAGTGATCAAGAGGAGGAAATCCAAGGATAGAAAGAATCTTTGGTTTGGTAGGTTTAACATTATTCA
This sequence comes from Gleditsia sinensis, assembly GCA_037074535.1. Classification (NCBI taxonomy): domain Eukaryota; kingdom Viridiplantae; phylum Streptophyta; class Magnoliopsida; order Fabales; family Fabaceae; genus Gleditsia; species Gleditsia sinensis. The sequence continues at coordinate 57,660,858 of CM073464.1, forward strand.
TATTTCCATGGAATTTAATGTATCTTGAATGATTTATAAGTGTTTCATATACCCTCTTTTGATGATTCATGATGTGTATTTATGGTTGGCCATGAAAATTGAGAGTTGGATGCATAGATCATACATGTTTTTACTAATTTTAGGCTTGAAAGGGGTGAAAATTGATGGTATGAATGGTTGGTTCTGTTGGTTTTGATTTATATAAAATTTGTAAATCTGTTCAAAAGATTCGTTGTAGCCCTATTTCGTAGCTTTCTAATTCCTCTGGAATCATCTTAATCGGATTTGAAAGGAAAGAAATATCCCCTGATGAGTGAAGAAAGGTAAGATTTAACACACAGAATCACGATGCTGTTTTCCTACACCATTTGCACCTCCTTTTGTTTCTAATCTATTAAATAAGAAAGCACGAATGTTTAGATAATTGTCTTAGCTTTCCATAGACACCAAAATTACCTTAATCGGAGTTAAATTGAGGGAGTTATGATCTTTTTAGTAAGAGAATGTCTGACTGGACGGAACTCTGGACTGCAGGGAAAACTCGAAGCACAGCAATGCTTTGTGACACGGCCAGGCCATGCTTCCGGTTGTTTTGTGGTATTTTCAGCATGGTTTGCACAGCTTGAAGTACGGTCGTGCTCGGTGACACGGCCAGGCTGTGCTTAAGGCTGAAATTGTTCTGTTTTGCATTTTGGAGGCTCAAAATGAACTACAATGAATGGATGATGTTAAGGGGAACTAAAATACAAATATTTACCTTGTTAATGATGCATTGTAGTGTGAATTCCATTCTTTTATTATGAGATATATGTGCAATGTATGGATGAAATGCAAGTTGACTTGATGCCTATGCTAGTATATCAATGCATGAGGATTACATGATATAAGGTATGCATTATTGGTAAGTGTATTAATACATATTTGTTAAATGATGGAGTGATGATGTTATGCATGATATTAGTGATGTGTTTGGTTAATGCATAATCCTATTGTGATGATGGTCATGATGATTAAAGAGTATGATGTATACATTATTATATGACGATAAAGGGATTATTACATAGTGATTGTATAAATAAACAAAGATGATTGTGGATGGCAAGCATGATGATAAAGGTGAGTTGTTTGATGTATACATGGTTATATCATGTTGATGTACGTCATTGAGATGTGACGACAGACGATTAGTCACTAAGTGTGGAGATGTGGCTACAGACGATTAGTTACCGAGTGTTGTGATGTGGCTGCAGACGATCAGTCACCCTGCATGAAAGTGCTGCAAAGATAGATACACAAGCATATGATTGAAGTATAGCTTAGTTATTATACATGCCTGATATTGATGCATAACCTGTCTGTTGAATATGAAAGCATGCTATACATTCTTGTTATTTTATCATATACAAAGAGAAAATTTTTTCTGTAGTTTATACAGCTGGATCTAACACTGTGTTTTCCTTATTTACTGTATGATGCTTTTAATGTTAAACCTATTGGGAACCTCCATTCTCATTATTGTTGGTGTTATGTTTAGATAAGAGCAAATGATATGCTAGTGGCTTCCGTGCACTCGATCATAGAAGATCCAGTGGATGGCGAATCCTTGTACAGATCCCGATACTAGCACCACCTCCTCCACCCTTTACACCCAGGGGAGATGTGCAGTATAGGGTTCATTGTTACGTTGATGTAGTTAAGTATCTTAGTGTCATTGATGTATAAATATTAACCTCTGATGTAGTTCGAATATTATGATAATGGAATATTAGATACTTATATAAATGTGTATGGTTCGTTACTTGGAATCCATTATCGGTCGCTATATATATATATATATATATAAACTGGTCGTTACAATCATAAGTGTCCTAGTAACTGCAATAGCTAGAGGGTTAGGAATGGGGGCAAACCTTCAAAATTTGCAACCAATAGTTGGCAGCAATAGGATAAATTTAGAATCCTATTTGCATATGAAATTAATTGTTAAAAGGAATGCCGACTATTGGCTGCATCTCTGTGGCCATAATATCTTTCACCTCCCTAACCCCACTAGGACAGCAGTTACTAATGAGTAGAACTAGATCTATCCTCTAGAAGATGGTAGAGAGGCTGACAATGATTCTAAGGGGGATGACTTTCAGCATGAGCCACTACTGGCTCTACCACCCCCACCCTATGCCCACTTCACTGATATTGCAGGTCCATCACATGTGCCAAAAGAGAACCAACATTCTGTCTCCTTACGGCTTCGCCAAATTGAGGGGGAACAAATAGCACAAAGGGCCACCCTGCATGCAATCCATGATTCAATCAAAAGAATGCAGGGAATGCTGCACGAATGGTACAATTGGCACCTGAGCCAGAATCCTCCACCTCCTCCTCTAGATGACCAGTGAACAAGTAAGTTACTTCTTCATTTGCTTATACTTTCATTGTTATTCACATTGAGGACAATATGAAATTTAAGCATAGGGGAGTAGACTTTAGGCTGGTGGTTTTCATTGATTGAATTTTTTATGTTTTTGTTGGCGGAATATATATTATTTTATTGCATAATCACAAAGTTTGCTATTTTAGATACAGATTGATGTAATATAGGTTAATTTTAGCTTATGAACATGTGATGCACAATAGAATATGAAATAGGTAGTTATCATCTTAGTCCCTCTCTTTTAGTATTGAACCTTGAATATTTTGAAAAATATCTCTCTTCTTGTGCTGTGAATTGTATATATTGTTTGATTTTAACATTATGAGAGTGCGAAGGTATAAAGAGGTGAAAATGAGGGAATACGAACCTCAAATTTTTTTTACTCTGAGTACCCCTTCAAGTTACCAAAAAGGCCTTAGTATAAGTACCTAGCTTCCTATACCCTAGTGAGATGGAGCTTAAAATGCACACACTATATATTTCAAAAAAAATGAATGAAATAAAGAAAAAAAAATAAAAAACAAAAAAAATGATGAGAAGTAAAATAATTTGAGTGAGAAAATGAGTGAAAATAGAAATAAGGATAAGGCAACATAAAGAGATCTAAAGGAAGAGGTGATCTACTTGGGTGTTTAAAAAATCAATTTGATGCAAACAACCAATGGTAACAATAGAAGTAAATGTATAATAAGAAAATTTAGGTTTAGTTTTAGAAGAGTTGAGACTATTTTGTAAATGTCTATTCATATATCTGTTGTGTTCATATTGGGTGAGTGAAGGGTTACCTGTATTGCATTTTTCTATCAACTAGAATCTAAATGCATATTTCTCCTTCTTGCTAATATGTCAGGTTATTTTCTTGAGGACAAGCAAAGATTTAAGTATGGGGGAGTTGATAAAGGGGAAAATTAAGTGTTTAATGGTTATATTTTATCCCTTAATTAATTGTAAACTTGTGATTATTTCCCTGCTTTTGGTTATGCTTGCTTTGGATACTGCTTTAATTTGTTTTATGTTTGTAGGTTACCAATAGAGGCCGAGAAGCAAGCAAAAAGACTCATGTGAAAAGCCATATGGACTTAAAACATGTTGAGGAAGAAGTAAGGAGCAAGCCTAGAAGAAATTAGAAAAATCTGAGCTTGGCAGCCCCAAACATGGCCAAGTTGGGCTTAGTGTTGCAAGAAGAACGAAAAGGCCGTGCTTTGTGCTAGAAGAGGAGAAATTCCTAGATTTCGAGCCAAAAACACAACCAGGCTGTGTTAAGAGGCACGACCATGCTTCATGTCCGTACACTCCATTTTTTTAGGGTTTTCAGTAGCCAAAGTGATATATATTCATAGGGAAACACAATTAAAATGATCCAGATGGATACAAAGGACTTAGACTCAAATTTACGCTTAGGAAACACCTTAGGATTAGGTTTAGAGTAGAATCAATTGTTTAATTTATGTTCTTAAAGTAAAATTTACAGCAATTCAAGCATTGTATTTGATCATTATTTTCTACAATCCAGGTTTTATCTTTCTACTTGATATCCCTACTTCTACTTTTACTTCTTTCTTTCAGTTTGTATGGAACACTTAAGATTTATTTAATAAATTTGATGATGATTTATATTTCCATTATGCGTGGGTAGATATTAATCTAGGGTTTCAGTAAACCCACTTATGATGTGATAATATATTGTTAATCAGAATTGTTGGAACCCTAATTGAGATTATTTGTGGTTAATTAGGATTGACTATTATGCATTTACTATATGAGTTGATGAATGTCTGTCCAATATTTATCACGTATTAGGTTATTAACCAATGAACTGAAAGGTGAAAGTTAAAACTGGAACTTAATAGTTAATTAGGAATATCTTAATCATGAAAGTAGTTTAAGGTTCTCTAGGAATTGAATCAATTAATGGGTACGAGAAAACTAATTAATTGAATTCCATGGTTAACATAGAACTTAATAGACTTAGATTGAGCTAAGAACCACAAAAGTAAGAAATTGGATTGACCTAGGTATGATTAGTAACGCTTGAAAGAGGTTATTAGTTAATTAAGGCTAAACCATCCCCAGTTACCTAGATAATTGTAATTAGAGTTATATATTGAATGTTGAATATCATAAATGTGGTAAACCCTAACGCTATGCTTTTGTTAATTGAATTCTTTATTTGCTTAATTCTGACATACTCTCTATCGAATTTCATTGATTTATAGCATATTTCGTATAACTCTAGTAATTGATCTTTGGTCTCTTAGGATACGACCTGTAGCGCCCCAATTTACGAGCAGGTGAAACGAAATTTTTTTTTTTCGCAATCAGATATTTTTTATAACATGCATAAATCTATTCTTTGTCATAGAAATATATACATATATCTTCTCTCATGTATATACATTATACAGATCAAGTTATAAATGTCAAAGTAATAACAGAAACAGAGATCTTGCCTGTAGCGTTCGAAGCACACTTTAGAATACAAACACAGTATAATTCAAAACTGTGAGCCTTGAAAGCAACATAGACTCACGCAAAGAATATATCACATAACTGCAAGATCAGACTCTGTATTCTTATCTAAAAAATGTGGAAATATCGTTTAGTGAGTTTGACAACTCAAAGAGCCGATAATACCTCCTATGACCTCTTAGCTCAACATATGGATGTACTCATGTTTTAAAATTTGTCACTTAGAAAATACAGTTCAGAAGTACATCCATATGGGACCCATATTTCAAATATTTTCAAATAAAAGGATATTCAGATATCCAAACCATATTCAGCACGGTATAATTATTAAACAAATATTGTTATGCTCAGCTGTATAAACTATAGTAAAATAATAAGCTTTTGAGATAAAGTTATAAACTTTTAAAATGACTTGCCTTATTCGGTGATCTGGTCAACCCAATTTAAATTGACCTGCCTCATTCGGCGATCTGGTCAATCCATACACTCATTTGCTATACGCATAGTGACCGATCGTCTATAGTCACAATACTAATCCGGGAATGTGAGTCCATCACCCATCTGCCTCTTCACATTACTACTATCACCCATTTGGAGCGGCCCTCTCTCGGCTCACTTTAGCTAATAGGGCGTCCCCTATTCGGCACCTTCACAAGCCATACAACTCGTTGATATTCATCCATATATATAAATACATATATATAAATGCATATTCATCAAATGCAATGTAAAATTATCAAGCAACTCGCCATGAGCTTTACGCTTGCCATTCAATTATAATCAGTAACTTTATAGTATTACAAATCAATGCCACATGCATAAATATTCACTTTATCATTTAATGAGAAATACATATGAAATCAGATATACCATGAGTTTAGAAATTTATTTTCAAAACTATACTTTTCTCGAACTGTATTCCAAATTGTAAGCACTTCAGATAATTTTAATGTATTTCAGAAACATTTAAAAGTGTAAATATCTCATAAACATAATCAAATACATGCTTAAAGATCAAGAAGAGTATAAGACAAGTCATAGAAATAATTATCTACTCACAAGGTAAGGACTCTAGATTGGACAGCCCAAAATGTACTTTTCCAATCCACATTTAATTAAATAGACTTCAAAAACGTGTTCGGAGGGTCCAAAAAACAAGAAAATAACTCCGAGAACTTGATCACTATTTATGGTCAGAAAATACTATTTACCGCTGGAAAATACTATTCATCACCGAAAAAAACTATTCACCAAGAACAAAAAATTGTCAGATAGCTGAAAAATTTCATATCCTAAGGTTTATTTAGTTTCTGAATCCATCTACGGTGTCAGATTTCCAATTTGAGGTCTCTAAGTAAGAGTTTCAGAGTTTACCTTTTTATGAGATTTTCTAATTCCAATCTTTGGCGATTCTAGAGCTTATTTGAGAAATTGTTCAGTTAAAATCATAATATTCTCTATCCTAAATCCAGTGGTATCTTTAGTTTAGAGATCAAAGGCTTGTAGACACTCCAGATCTAAAGAGAAAATATGAAGATACTATTCACACTATTTCACTATTCATTTTCTTCTCGGTTTTCTGTCTCTCATCCATGTTCTCCTTTCCTTTTTGTTATTATTTTTTATTTTATTATTATTTAATAATTAAATATTTAGATTTATTTTCATTTTATTTCATATATATTCATATAAATACTATTTTTCATCCTAAAACATCCCAAAAATTTCAAAAAATTACATTCTCATAAAACTTTAGTTGAACTCTTAAATCATGATTTTTCTTGATAAAAATATTAATAAAAAAAATCACAAAATAAGTATCTTTATACATAATAAAATAAAGAATATTTCTAAAAATAAAACAAAAATTTATTAAAGGTCTATATAATTATTTTAAGCAAAACAATAATTACTTTAATTAAAAGTAGACTTGCTTTTAGCAAAACATAATCTTTTTTAAACAAATAAAAATATATTTTTATAGCAAAAAATTATTATTTAAAATAAAAATTTTGAGATGTTACATTTTCCCCCTTAAAAAATTTGATCCCCGAATTTCAGCCCGTCCTACCACATGTAGGGAATGAAATTACGGCATAGTTTGGAGTTACCAACCTTATTATTAAAATAATTGGGGATATCTTTTATCTATATCATCTTTACTTTTTAATATGTCTCTTCACTTGAATGATTTTGCCATATAACTTAACTATAGGGATTTCTTTCATCCATAAGTTCTTCACTTGTCGATCAACAATAAACATCGATTGTACCTATAGTTAAGCCAAATTTTTGTTCAATTGAATTTCTTGAAATTAGGTAACATAAGAATAATCTAATAGGTACTTCCTTAGCATTGATGCAAGAAAGTATGTATCCACATTACTCAATCTTGATGGCAAGGCTAGGCAATGTATTACTATGCCTAGTTTGTTCAAGTTTTCAAAAGATTATATATACTAGAGCTCAACTTTTTCCTTATTTCCAAACCTCATTACCTCTTTCATTGGTGAGTCCTTCAAGAATATGTGGTCACCAACTGATAATTTCTAGTGCTCAACATTCATGGTCTTTATAGACTTTTCACCTGTATTGAGTTACTTGTATTCTTTTTTTCATTCCATTTCACTGTATCAACGACATCTTATCATAAATATAACTCCACTGAGTCATCAAACAAAAGGTTTGTAACACCTTTACTGTAGGATTTAAATCATCTAATAACATTTTATTATAGGCAAATTCTGTTAAGGGATCTCTCTCTAAACTCAAAGACATACGCTTAAAGCATACTCTCTAAATTAACATCATCAATTTAGGTTAATCATATTCTATCTATTTCTTGATATTCCAAATTAGATTCCAAAAACTTAACCTTATTCAACTCATCCACCTATTAGGAGTCCTACGATGCTTAATGTAAAACCTCAAATAGTGCCATTTGTTTGTAAGGCCTGATAATTACTGATATCGGCAAGTTCAACTAAGGACAAATGAGTTTCTCTAAAATTTCACCAAAATTATATAAAAATACCTAAAGCATAACTTCTAATGTAAAAAAACATCATTTAGATTTACTATTAGCTATACTATAATCTAGCTAAGATCCTAAAATTCCTAATTAGCTCTCTTCAAACAATATATTCAATTTTTACTTGCTAACATACCAAACAACGAAAAATATTTCACTTGTATTTTCTTTTTACCATTATACTAGTAAAATTCTTTCATATCTTAGTATATCCTTATTGTCTCGGGTTATCCATATTCACAATCTATGACTTCCTCTGAAATCTCCTTTCCAAACAATTGTTCACACGAGAATTTCCAATCTCAATATAATTCACATCCTAGGTACTAGACTCAACTTAGCATGGTATAAACCCTTGACACAAATACCTTGATCGTTTTACATTATTTTTGAACATGGTTCTCAAATTATTCTCCTTTCCCTTCTCAACCACATTAAGTAAACTTAGGTGTTCTTCATACCTTAATACTCAATCAGTATATACTGTAAACACATTATTCTTTCTAATTTGCACATAATCTGCCAACTTACATAGTTATACATACTTGATATAAAGATTTTTTTTTTAAATGCATTCTTCGTTAGATAAATTCTTTCAAAATCTCCATACTTTAATCTACTAACCACTTGGACACCATAATAGCTAAGTTTCAAAGAAAAGAAATTAACATTATTTTTGTAATGAGGGAAAAGAACTTTACATTTAATGCCAAACATTAATAAGGGAGAATGTAGTAGAACAGACGAAAAGTATAATAAAGAACGGTGCCAAAATAGAAAGTCAAAAATTTGGACAAAGCATTGAAAGAAAATTAAATTCGGTGGCCTTAATTTTTGAAAATCTATAAACAAAATCTAGCTATTATTTCGACAAAAATTGGTGGTCGCAAGTTTTAAATATATTTGCCAAAATTTACTTTAAAGCTATTGGTATTCGGTGGAAAAAAAATATTTATGAGCTTATAAAAGTCTGTGAAAAACAAAGAAAACATAGTTAACTGGTAGGATGCAGTTGATTGCTTCAAAATAGATGTAATCAATCAACTATAAAATAAACCAGTCGAAATTAAAAATTCTCAAAATAGCTAGTTGACTTAATAATACCAATAGTCGACTGGCAAGAACATTGGAAAACAAAATAAACCATTTGATTGTCCCTCTTCAACAACTAATTTGTTTTCATTTTCACTCTCTTTTTTACAATTATGCCTATCACCTACAACTTTCCTATAAAAATCAAGACATCAATGCTTCATTAAGGACATCAAGGAAAAGACAAATTTTGGGTGATATCTTAACCTTATTTTCTTTATATGCCTAATATGAGCGACTATCATAACTACTGTACATATACATGCTTGTCGTCATTTTGAAAATTTCACCTTCAATTTAGCTTATATCCACTAATCACTCATATAGCTGTTATAATTATTCCTAGCCTATTCACATAGCTATCATAAATATGCCCTTCTCTGAGTTATATAAATGCACACATTAATATCTTTACTTTCATACTCAAAGTTAAAGTGTGTGTAGCTGTAGAGGGAATTGCATTCTATCAGTTTCATAATATTCGTGTCTATTGTGGTTCCAGTCCTAGGAAAGATGGAGAGTATGTGAAAGCAGCACAAAATCTGAGTATGATGCTAGCCAGGAGAAAAATTCATTTAGTCGATGGTGGAGGTAACCGTGGGTTAATGGGGTGTATGTTTACAGCTATACATGTAGGAGGATGTCAAGTTCTAGGTATTATTCCTACAGCTCTAGCTGCATCCAACATCGTAGGAAAGAAAATTGGGAAAGAGTTTAGGGTAGCTTCCCTGCATGAGTGCATGGCTAGAATGATGAGCAATGCTGATGCCTTCATTGCCTTACCAGGTGGTTTTGGTACTTTAGAAGATATTTTCCAAATAATTTCTTAGGCACAACTGAATATGCATCACAAACCGATAGGTTTGTTAAATGTTAACCATTTCTTTGATGGTCTATTGTCTTTTCTATATCAAACTGTAGAACAAAGGTTCATTTCACACTTAGCACGACGAATTCTCATCTCAGCTTCAAATTCGGAGGAGTTGATTGATGCTTTACAAGCATATGTTCATGTACTTGATCCAATTACAACTCAAATAGAATTAACAACAGACAACCGCTAAAAGCGCAAATTGGATTTGGATCTTCATCTTTAAATGTAGTACAATGTATCCATTGTTGTACCACTTTTACTTTCTTAGGATTTACTTGGATACCATCTTTACCAACCATACTCCCTTAGAGTTGGTAAAACTATCTTTAAATGTTGCTTATGATTCTCTGTACTCTCGAAACATATTAGTAATTCAATAATAAAAATAATAATAAATTTATTCAAGAATAGTTTAAATACTCTATTCATCATGAATGCAGCTAAGACATTTGTTAAACTAAATGACATCACCAAGAACTCATAATGCCCATAATGAGTCCTAAAAGAAATTTTTCGAATATCCTCTTCCCTTATTCTCAATTAATGATACTCACATCTCAAATAAATTTTTGAAAAAATAATTGAGAACCTTGTAACTGGTCAAATATATCGTCTATATGAGGTAATGAGTATTTATTCCACACTATCACCTTATTCAATTGTCTATAATCTACGCACAATTGCAATGATCCGTCTTTTGTTTTCCACAAATAGTATTGGAGCTCTCCAAGAAGGAGTACTAGGATATATAAATCCCTTATCCAAAAACTCTTACAACTAATTTTTCATTTCCTTGAGTTCAGTCATTACCATTCCATATGGGGGTATAGACACTGGTTGGGTTTCAGGAAGTAAATCAATACCAAATTCTATTTTACGTTTCGAGGTAATCTTGGCAATTCCTCAGGAATTACATCAAAAAATTTTCTAACCACTGGAACTTGATTTACATTGGTATATTTCATATCAATATCTCCGACCACTATCAAATATCCTTGGCACCTTTTTGTAATAACTTATAGGCTGCTAAAATAGAAATTAGATTTTGGGGTACCTCACTACGGTCTCCTTGTATCAAGAAAGAAGAGTCTCTAGGAATTTTGAATTTAATCATCTTCGGATAACATTCTAAATGACCTAATATGTTGCCAACCAATCCATTTCTAATATCACATAAAAGTCTACAATATCTAGACTATTGGTTAAAACAGATATCATATTAAGAAATTATCATTTTTGGCATTTATTTCAATTCTTTAAATTGTCTGGGACACCTATCCCTTTCACTTTCAAACTGTAATTGACCCATACATACCTCTTAAGATGTCACAATATTCAATCAACTTTATACTAGGAAATTTAATAACTTGGAATAGAAAGGAAATTAAAACCCTATAGAATCCTTCAGCAGCACCTAAAGTATAAATATGTTTGGCTCATACCCATACTAAAGGTCCTACTAAAGAATCCTTTGCTCTGATAGCCATAGGAAAACCTAATGCTCTAATACCAACTTGTAACGCCCGAATTTACGAGCAGGTGAAACAAACATTTTTTTCCACAATTAGATATTTTTCATAACATGCATAACACTATTCTTTGTCATATAAATAGATACATATAGGTTCTCTCATGTATATACATTATACAGATCAAGTTATAAATGTTAAAGTAATAACAGAAGTAGAGATCATGTCTGTAGTGTTCGGAGCACACTCTAGAATACAAACACAGTATCATTCAAAACTGTGAGCCTTGAAAGCAACGTAGACTCACCCAAAGAATATATCATCTAACTGCAAGATTAGACTATGTATTCTTATCTAAAAAATGTGGAAATATCGTTTAGTGAGTTTGACAACTCAGTGAGTAGGTAATACCTCCTATGACCTCTTACGTCAACATATGGATGTACTCATGTTTTAAAATTTGTCACTTAGAAAATACAATTCAGAAGTACATCTATATGGGACCCGTATTTCAAATATTTTCAAATAAAAGGATATTCATATATCCAGACCATATTCAGCACGATATGATCATTAAAAAAATGTTGTTATGCTCAACTATATAAACTATAGTAAAATAATAAGCTTTTCAGATAAAGTTATAAACTTTTAAAATGACTTGCCACATTCGGCGATCTGGTCAACCCTATTTAAAGTGACCAGTCGCATTTGGCGATTTGGTCAATCCATACACTTATTTGCTATACACATAGTGACCGATCGACTACAGTCACAATAGTGATAAGGGAATATGAGTCCTTCACCCATCTGCCTCCTCACATTACTACTATCACCCGGCTGGAGTGACCCTCCCTCGGCTCACTCAAGCTAACAGGGTGTCCCTTATTCGGTACCATCACATGGCATACAACCCATCGATATTCATCCATACATATATATATATATATATATATATATATATATAAATGCATATTCATCAAATATAATGTAAAATTATCAAGCAACTCGCCATGAGCTTTACGCTTGCCATTCAATCATAATGAGTAACTTTATAGTATTACAAATCAATGCCACATGCATAAATATTCACTTTATCATTTAATGAGAAATACATATGAAATCAGATATACCATGAGTTTAGAAATTTATTTTCAAAACTATACTTTTCTCAAATTGTATTCCAAATTGTAAGCATTTCAGATAATTTTAATGTATTTCAGAAACATTTAAAAGTGTAAATATCTCATAAACATAATCAAATACATGCTTAAAGATCAAGAAGAGTATAAGACAATTCATAGAAAAATTATCCACTCACAAGGTAAGGACTCCAGATTGGACAGCCCAAAATGTACTTTTCTAATCCACATTTAATTAAATAGACTTCAAAAACATGTCCAGAGGGTCCAAAAATCAAGAAAATAACTTTGAGAACTTGATCACTATTTATGGTCAGAAAATACTATTTACCGCTGGAAAATACTATTCATCACCCAAAAAAACTATTCACCAAGAACAAAAACTTTTTAGATAGCTGAAAAATTTCATATCCTAAGGTTTATTTAGTTTTTGAATCCATCTACGGTGTCAGATTTCCAATTTGAGGTCTCTAAGTAAGAGTTTTAGAGTTTACCTTTTTATGATATTTTCTACTTCCAATCTATGGCGATTCTAGAGTTTATTTGAGAAATTGTTCAGTTAAAATGATAATATTCTCTATCTTAAATCCAGTGGCACCTTTAGTTTAGAGATCAGAGGCCTGTAGACACTCCAGATCTAGAGAGAAAATATGATATTTAGTTTTTGAATCCTAAGGTTAATTTAGTTTTTGAATCCATCTACGGTGTCAGATTTCCAATTTGAGGTCTCTAAGTAAGAGTTTTAGAGTTTACCTTTTTATGATATTTTCTACTTCCAATCTATGGCGATTCTAGAGTTTATTTGAGAAATTGTTCAGTTAAAATGATAATATTCTCTATCTTAAATCCAGTGGCACCTTTAGTTTAGAGATTAGAGGCTTGTAGACACTCCAGATCTAGAGAGAAAATATGATATTTAGTTTTTGAATCTAAGGTTTATTTAGTTTTTGAATCCATCTACGGTGTCAGATTTCCAATTTGAGGTCTCTAAGTAAGAGTTTTAGAGTTTACCTTTTTATGATATTTTCTACTTCCAATCTATGGCGATTCTAGAGTTTATTTGAGAAATTGTTCAGTTAAAATGATAATATTCTCTATCTTAAATCCAGTGGCACCTTTAGTTTAGAGATCAGAGGCCTGTAGACACTCTAGATCTAGAGAGAAAATATGAAGATACTATTCACACTATTTCACTATTCATTTCTTCTCGGTTTTCCGTCTCTCTTTCATGTTCTCCTTTCCTTTTTATTATTATTTTTTATTTTATTATTATTTAATAATTAAATATTTAGATTTATTTTCATTTTATTTCATATATATTCATATAAATACTATTTTTCATCCTAAAATATCGCAAAACTTTCAAAAAATTTACATTCCCATAAAACTTTAGTTGAACTCTTAAATCATGATTTTTCTTGATAAAAATCTTAATAAAACAAATCACAAAATAAATATCTTTATACATAATAAAAGAAAGAATATTTCTAAAAATAAAACAAAAATTTATTAAAGGCCAGTATAATTATTTTAAGCAAAACAATAATTACTTTAATTAAAAGTAGACTTGCTTTTAGCAAAACATAATCATTTTTAAACAAATAAAAATATATTTTTTTATAGAAAAACATTATTATTTAAAAATAAAAATTACGATATGTTACACGACTCGTACTCGCCGAACTAGTTATAGCTACGTTGTGCGCTTACGATTAACTAGTAAAATGATCACGTCTTAATGAGAGTATAGCCTAGTGCTAAATTGTTAGAATGGTGTTGCCATATTCGCAATTATAAACAAAAAGAAAATAGAATTCAAAATAGGTAAATAGACACAATCCCTGGCAACAATGCCAAAATTTGGTGAGGATTGTTGCGGGTGCACTAAATATAGTAAATTCCTTACCTTAAAACTAATATTTAGTAGTGGGAGTAAGGGTCGATATCACATAGACTAATATTACCTTTTGTGAACAAAACAAATGGAGGTTTAAGTACTGTAAATAAACTAGAAAATTAAAAAGAGAATGATCATAAATAATTAAATGTAAGAGTGTTCAATGATGAGAGTCTTGGTTTTAGTTGATTTCTACCATCAAGGATTACATTGATCATCGACAACATGATTAATTCTATAATGAATATTTACCCTTGGGATGTTATCATCGTTTCTCCTTAAGTTTAGTTATTGATAACGATCACTTCAACTAACCCTAATTAATAAGCAAACTTAGCCAATCAATAAAATTCAACTCATTTATCGCATGATGAACTGGAGAAATTGATAGAGCTAAACAACATAGACACATAAGCTATATTTAATTTAGTTAATTATAATCACAATAATCCTATTAATCCTATTTGTCTCTTAAATGGGATAAAAAATTTGTTGATTTATGATTTTGGCAATAGCTCAAAGTAATAAAACCACTAGTGTGTACCCTAGATATCAATTGAAACAATCATGGGAAGAAAAATATATGAATAATCAATACCCAAATAAATTGAACAATCAAACCTTAATCTAATCATATTAAATTCATAATCATACAATTATTAATCCTATTTTCCTCTTAAATAGGTTCAAAACCTTGTTGATTTATGATTTAGTAAAAGCTTGAAGTAATAAAACCACTAGTGTGCACCATAGATATGAATTGAAATAATCATTGGAAGAAAAACAGATGAATAATCAATACCCAAATAAAATTAAACAATTAAACCTTAATCTAATTTCACAATGCATAAAATCCTTGAGGTTTCAATCTTATTTAACCAACAAAAGAGAATTAGACACACAGGTTCATAAGAAAATCCTAAGAGAAGATGAGAAAAAGGAGACAATTCTTGAGGATTTAATTTTTTTTTGCTACTTTCTTACCCTCTTATTTATAGCTTTTTACAACCCTAATGGCTTAAGATTCCTTTAGGTTGAGTTCTGGGTTACTAGGCTGCATTTTGGGTCTCTTTTGGGGTGATTTCAGAATAAAATAAACTTCTCCCAACGATAAGCATTGTAGCCTTCATTTGGAGCGCCGTGGTGGTATGAACTTCTATTTCAGAAGTTGGAAGAGTGCTAGGGCTCTCTGACGTTTCTAGAATTTGTCAAAGTGGTCATAAAAAAGTTGTATATCTATGTCTTGGCTTTCTATAGTTGCTAGAATCACCTTAATCCAACTTCCTATGAGAGAGTTATACCCCAATTAGTGATAAAAGGTCAAAACTCATCTTACGACACCATGATTTTGAATTTTAGGTGCCATGCCACTTTGATTTCTACAGAATTTGTCAAAGTGATTAATATAAAAGTTGTATATTATTGTATTATATTTCTATAGGTACTTGAATTTCCTTAATTGGAGTTCATATGAGGGTGTTATATCTTAATTAGTGTTGAAAGGTTTGGACACATTTTAATTCAGTGTTTTTTCATGAATTTCTTATCTTTTTCTCCTCTTTTCTTCTTCCTTTTATCCTACAACACAAAAACCAAAACAAAACAAATTGATAATAATATTTTACTTAAATTAAACAAAATTTAAGTGTAAATTTATCAAAATTATACTTAATTATGCACACATCGATGTTACCTATTGAAAAAAATTATATACACTAACCTTTCTTATTTAATAAATGGTTGGAAGGTAGAATATTCAAGCAAAAAACAACCTGTGGAATATGTTCACTAGTTAGGCATCCCCTTGATAAGTGCTTAATGATAAAGGGGAAAATTGAGTGTTTAATGGTTATATTTTATCTCTTAATTAATAATAAACTTGTGATTATTTCCTTGCTTTTGGTTATGCTTTGCTTTGGATGCTGCTTTGGTGTGTTTTATGTTTGTAGGTGAGCAAAAAAGGCTAAGAAGCAAGGGAAAAATCTCATGTGAGGAGCCATATGGACTTGGAACATGCTGAGGAGGAAGCAATGAGGCAACCTTAAAGCAATTTGCAAGAAAAAAGGCCTAACAACCTCAAACACAGCCAAGTCGTGCTTGATGTTGCAGGAAGCATGGCTAGGTTGTGCTCTGTGCAAAGAATGTATTTTTTCCTAGATTTCTAGCACAAAGCATGACCATGCTTCTTGTCTATACACCACGTGATTTTAAGAGTTTTGAGCAGCCAAGTTGATATAAATACAGGGGGAAGAGCAGCCAAGACTATCTGGACTCATACAGACATCTTAGACTTAGTTTTAGGCTTAGAAAACACTACTTGATTAGGTCTAGAATATGATTAATTGTTGAATTTATTTTCTTAGGTTAGATTTGAGATTGATTCAGCATTGTATCTCTATCACATTCTTCAACCAGGTTTTATCTTTCTAATCTACACTTACTTCTTCTTCTACTCCTTTCTCTTGGTTTTTATTGAACACCTATGGTTTATTTAATGAATATTCTTTTGACTTCTGTTTCAATTATGCTTGAGCAGATTTGATCTAGGATTTCGGAAAACCCAACTATGGTATGATGATATTGAATTATTGAATTGAATTATTGAAACCCTAATTGTATTATCTATGGTTAATTAGGATTGACTATTATGCATTGATTATATGAGTTAATGAATGTCTAGCTAATATTTATCACGTCTTACGATATTAACTTATGAATTGAAAAGTGAAAGTTAATACCGAAACCTAATAGTTAATTAAGGATATCTTAATCACAAAAGTAGTTTAAGGTTCTCTAGGAATGAATCAATTAGTGGGCACGAGAAAATTGATTAATTGAATTCCATGGTTGGCATAGAATTTAATGGACCTAGGTTGAACTAAGAACCACGAAAGTAGGCAATTGGATTAATCTAGGTATGATTAGTAACGCTTGAAAGAGGTTGCTAGTTAATTAAGGCTAAACTATCCCCAATAACCTAGATAATTAAAATTCGAGGTACATATTGGTTGTTGAATATCATAAGTGTGGTAAACCATAACCCTAGTCTTTTATTAATTTGATTACTTATTAGTTTAATTGTGATAAACTCTCATCGAATTACATCAATTTAGATAGCATATTTCGTATAATTCTAGTAATTGACCATTGTTCTCTGTGGGATACGACTCATACTTGCTGGACTAGCTACAACTACACCTTGCACTTGCGGTTATTTATAAAACATACACAACAAGTTTTTGGTGCCATTGTCGGGGAGCAATACTCAATATTGGATACTGTGCGAAATAGCTAGACTAGATCCTTTTTCTTTTTATTTTTCTACATAATTATATCTTGGTAATTTTTGCCTCTTTTCATCTTTTATTGTTGTGTTTCTCTTTCATGAGATGAGAACGTGAGTTCTTCACTAAATTTGATCCAGAAATTGAACGCACCCTACGAAGAAGAAGAAGAAGACAACAGTAAGATCATCCCGCTGTACCTACCATGGCAAAAAGAGATAATAGATTTCTTAAAGATTTCATCGCCCTAGATACTCAAGCTTGAATACAAGCATAGTTAGACCAGTTGTTGAGGTCAACAATTTTTAGTTGAAGCCTTCTCTTCTGTAGATGGTTCAGCATAATCAATTTGGAGGGTCACCTATCAAAGACCCCAATCTCCATCTTTCAGTGTTTCTGGAATACTATGACACATTGAAGCTGAATGGAGTATCCTCTGATGCCATCAGACTGAGATTGTTCATATTCTCTCTAAGGGACAAGGCCCGTGCATGGTTGCACTCTCTTCCATCAGGGTCCATCACTACTTGGCAGCAACTTTCTCAAGCCTTTTCAACCAAGTATTTCCTACCAAGTAAGATAGTCCATCTTAGGAACCAAATCACTACCTTTGCTCAAAAGATGGTGAGTCTTTGTATGAAGCTTGGGAGACATTTAAAGAACTTCTCAGGATATATCCATACCATAAGTTAAAGAAGTGGCTTATAGTCTAACATTCTACAATGGACTAACATACAACACTAGAATGTCTATGGATGCTGCAGTAGGAGGAGCCATTATGCATAAAATAGTTGATGAGGCATATAAGTTGATTGAAGATATGGCTTAGAATCATTACTCATGCTCTAGTGAGAGGCAACCAAGAAAACCATCAGATATATTTGAAGTTGATGCCTTGTTTTAGAAATTAGATAAGTTAAGTATCAATGTTGTTGGATCCTCTTCTCTATCTTCTGCATGTGAGATTTCTGGAGGTGTTGGTCATGTGGCCAATGAATGCCAACTTGCAAACTCTGCACCTCAAGATTGTGAGCAGGTAAGTTTTGTGAACAATAACCAAAGAAATAATCCCTACAACAACACCTACAATCCAGGCTGGAGGAATTACCCAAATCTCTCATACAAGCCAAATTAAAATCAACCTCAGAATAATTTTAGGCAACCTCCTGGATTTTAGAATTAGAGGCCCTTCAACTGCCTCCTCAGCCAAAGTCAAATCTAGAGGCTCTGATGGAGAACTTCATCACCACACAAACAAAGCAAAATGATGAATTCAAAGCCTATAATCATTCAATGAATGAAGCTATAAAGGACCTAGCCTCTAAGGTTGACTCGCTTGCTACCTATTGTAAGATGCTGAAAACTCATATAACACATCAAGTAAGCCTATCTAACAGGAACTTTGGTAGACTTCTAGGTCAGACTAAGAACCCTAGGGAGCATTGTAATGCCATTACCATGAGAAGTGGTAAACAATTAGCTAAATCAAAGAAAAGAGAAGAGATAAAAGAAGATGAACCTCAAGCTGCATTTGAGAAGAGAAGAGAAGAAGAACTAGAAGAAGAAAAGAAGGAAGAAGAGCCCAAATATGTGGCTCCTACACCTTACAAGCCACTAATCCCTTTTCCTCAAAGATTGGTCAAGGCTAAATTAGAGAAGCAGTTTGGGAGGTTTCTAGATGTTTTGAAGAAATAAAACATTAATATCCCATTCCTAGAATCCATCTCCTAAATGCCTTCTTATGCAAAGTTCTTGAAAGAGATCCTCTCAAATAAGACGAAAATTGAAGAACATGATGTTGTGGCACTGATAGAGGGATCTAGTACTTTAATTCAAAATCAGGTGCCACAAAAGCTTAAGGATCCCGAAACCTTCTCAATTCCTTGCTCTATAAGAGACGTGAAGATTGAAAAAGCCCTATGTAACCTTGGAGCAAGTGTAAGCCTTATGCTTATTTCAGTTTGTAAGAAGCATCAAATGGATGACTTGAAGCCTACCACTCTTTCTCTTCATTTGGCTGACTAATCCATTAAGCAATCGATAGGTATATTAGAGGATGTTCCTCTAAAGGTAGGTAAATTTTTCATACTGGTTAATTTTGTTATTTTAGATATGGAATAAGATGACAAAATCCCTATCATTCTGGGAAAGCCTTTCCTAGCTATAGCTGGTGCTAATATAAATGTGAGAGATGGAAAGCTTTCTTTGAATGTAGGGGATGAGAAAGCAGAATTTAATTTGAATGATGCCATCAAACCCCCATCTCTAAATGAATCTTATTGTATGTTAATATGAATGATAAAGTTATGAATTTTTCTCCTTCTAACCCACTTGAGTTATGCTCTGTGGAAAGTTCTTTTGTTTATGATAAACAAGGGAAAGAAAAGTAGGTGTTTGAGGAGGCAATCCAAGCTCTAAAAGTAAAACCTAAGCCAACTCCTCTCAACCTCAATGGTGTTAAGGAAGAAAAGAATGAGCCAAGAGGATCTTTGAAGGCTATTAGGCATAGCCTCAAGCACCATACTAAGAGGAAATGGATCAAAAAGAGGATTATTCAAACTCTCTTCAAGCCTCCTTGAGTAGAAAGCATGAAAAGGAGTCGAGCAAATGACTTTAAACAAGTGCTTTGTGGGAGGCAACACACATTTTAATTTTTGAGTTTCTTTTTGTTTAGTTTCATTGCTTTTGGTTTTGTTTTTATCTTTAGTTTTAGTTGGTTTCTTAGGTTATAGGATTAATGAGTGTTTCCATGTGCTTTTTAGGTAAATTTCCATGTCTCCAAGGTTGGAGAAAAGGATGATTTCCAAAATAAATTCAAGAGGATAAAAAAATTGTAGCAAATTTCGAAGAAATAGGAATTCTAGCACCAAACATGGGCTACCTGTGTCATGCAATACGTCCATGCTTCAAGCACAGGCAAAAATTTTATAGATTTAGTGATTATACAACCAAGCATGGGTAGACCATGTCACCAGACACGGTCATGACCCACGTCCAGAAGCAAACACACCCTCCACGTGTCCCTTCACACGGGCCAAATCCAAGGATGTTGGGTTTCTAGTGCTAAGCACAGTCGTGGTTCGGGTTATGGCAAGCACACCCTCCCCATGCCAACCAACACAGGCCACTCTCCAGGAATGTTTGAAGGTCCAACCCAAAGCATAGTCGTGCTTCGGGCTTAGGTAACTATTTTTCCCTTTTTTTTTTCTTCTATCAGGTCTCAGTATATTCTCACCGTGCCCTAGCCCAGGCCTTTCTTAGTTTCTTTGTGCTCTTCTCCCCTCCTTTCCCAACTCTATCTCCTTCCTCAACCTTCCCCACCCCAAATCCCATGCCCGTGTCCTAACTAAGATTTCCTTCTCCCTCTTAGTTTAATCCGTAACCTCGAAATTTTTCCTGTAACCCAGCCACTGTCGTGGCTCACCTTTTCCTTCTCCCTCTCGGTCTATTCTCTCTCTCCCATTATCCCATAAACCTGTGCTCATGCTCGCATGCCCAACCCATACCTCACCTTGCCTTCTCCCTCCATCCTCAGCCTATCCCCTCTGCAACCCAAATCTACCCATTATTCTCTACACTTTTCTCTCTCATACTCTTGGTTTATTCCCCTAAAACCTTTAATCCAGCCACTCCCGTGCCACGCCCAAAAATCCCTTGCACTAGCCCATGTCCATCTTTCCACCCAAGCAGAACCAATCCCCTCAGAAATTTTCCATTCTTCCGTACCTCCCCTTCAACTAGAAATTCCATGCTCACCCACTTCCTCTCCCATTACTCCCCTGCATCACCAGAGAGCCCCATACCTCTCAGCACTAGACTCCATTCCCTACTATTGGCATCACCATCGTGGCTTCCCTCCAGGTATAATTTTAACCTCTGCTTTGTGTTTAATTTCCTTTATCTGGATTGGACTTCCCTGATGGTTAAACTTTGTTATTCATCTAGATTGAATTGGATTAATTTATATATCTAAATTTTTTTGCATTTATGAATTAATTGGACTGGTTTTGAAAATTTCTACAGAATTTGAATTGCATAAGTATTGAATTTTCTGGTTGTTTGGATTGGTTTGGTTTGGATATTTCAGATTTATGCACTTAATATTCAATTTTCTGAATTAGAATTCCCTTCCCATTGTTAGACTTGCTAGATGGTTTATCTACATAGGTATGGTTAGACTGGTTTAGGCAAAATTTTGTAGCATTTGGAATGCTTAGTTCCTGAATTATCTGGTTATTGGAAATCTTGCAATTTAGGTTCATATTTGTTATTTTTCTGAGTTGGTTTAGTCTATATTAGCCTTGAAATCTGGTCCTCCCTTCTGTTAATAGTTGCACTAGTTTTTCTGGGCATTCTCTGCAAACTTTGGAAACTGAATGTTGCATATTTTACGGAAACTTACCTTCCTAAATTAAGCAAAGTTGAAATTGAGTTTAATGAATTAATTCTAGTGGTTAATCTCAATTTTTCCTAGCTTTAGAGTACATGAGCAACTTGTTTTGAATTTCACTGGATTGGGCTATATTAGAAACAAAATTCTACTGTTAGTTGATAATTTATGGTTGTTTATTACTAATTGATATTTGAAATTGCATCACTGGATTTAGCATACGACTGATATTTGCTTTAATTCCTGCTTGATTCTCTGGCTCTTGTTGGCTGCTAATTGTCCTATTTATTGGATTTTGATTTGCATCCATCTGCACAAGAACATTGTTTGAACTTTTTGAATATCTGCTAAAATACTGATAGCCTACATCATTTTAGAATTTGAATTTTTCCTTTAAGTTTATGGGTTACTAAATAGTTTCTATTAGTTTCTGATTTTTGCATTGCCTAAGTTGTTGGACAATTACTTTCTTTGATTAGTGCATTACTCTTAGATTGTTTTGATTCTAACTTGCACTCTGCTGGCTGAGATATAAAGTAGCATTAATTTTGGTTGTGGTTTATCTGCTTTGGTTTAGGTTTAGCTTCGTAAACATCATTGAGAGTAGACACTTTACAAGCTAAAACCTTTCTTGAATGCTCCTTGTTAATCTGATGAAAGATAATTCAGGTCATTACTCTACTTGATGCAATTTATGGCTTGGTTGTTAACCTAGATCATCTTACCCTATATTTTCCATTTTCCTTGAACTGAATTGAAAATTCTATGCTCCTTAATTTTAGGACTTGATGATCTTGCTTTGAGCTCTAATTCAAAATTGCTACATTGCTTAAATCTGACCTACTTGTTGCTTATGCAAGCATGGTACAGTTGGCACTTGAGCCAGACCCCAATAAATACCTCCTTTAGAAGACCAGTAAGGAAGTAAGTTACTTCTCCCTTTGCTTGTACTTTCATTATTACTGACATTGAGGACAATGTCAAGTGTAAACATGGAGGAGTAAACTTTAGGCTTGTGGTTTTCACTAATTGAATTTTTAGTTATTCTTGGCTGAATATCTCTTGTTTCATTACAAAATCACATAGTTTGTTGTTTCAGAGATAGATTGATGTAATATAGGTTGATTTTAGCTTATGAACATGTGATGCACAATAGAATATGAAATAAGTAATTATCATTTTAATATTTCTCTTCTAGTATTAAACCTCTAATTGTTTGAAAAATATCTCTCTTATTATGCTGTGAATTGTATGTTAATATTGATTTTAACACTATGAGAGTATGAAGGTAAGGAGGTGAAAAATGAGAGAATATGGATCCCAAATTTTTTTCACTCTGAGTACCCCTTCAAGGCACTAAAAAGGCCTTAGTATGAGTACCTAGCTGTCTTTACCCCAGTGAGATGGAGCATAAAATGCACTCATTGTATATTTCTAAAAAAATGAACGAAATAAAGATAAAAAAAATGAAAAGTAAAAGAATTTGAGTGAGAAAATAAGTAAAAATAGAAATAAGGGTAAGGCAGCCTAGGGAGATCTAAAGGATGAGGTGGCTTAATTGAGTGTCTAAAAATCAATTTAACGCATACAACTAATGGTAACAATAGAAGTAGATTTATAATAAGAGAATTTGGGTTTAGTTTTAGAAGAGTAGAGACTATATGGTAAATGTCTATTCATATATCTATTGTGTGCACATTGATTAAGTGGAAAATTTTCATGTATTACATTTATCTATTATCTGGAATTTATATGCATCTTCCCCCCTTCTTACTGATATGCCATGTTATTTGCTTGAGGACAAGCAAAGATTTAAGCATGGGGGAGTTGATAAAGGGGAAAAGTAAGTGTTTAACGGTTATATTTTATCCTCTAATTAACCGTAAACTTGTGATTATTTCCCTGCTTTTGGTGATGCTTTGCTTTGGATACTACTTTGGTGTATTTTATATTTGTAGGTGAGCAAAAGAGGCCAAGAAGTAAGGGAAAACACTCATGTGAGGAGCCATATGGACTTGGAACAAGCTGAGGATGAAGCAAGGAGGCAACCCTGAAGAAATTGGCAAAAAAAGAGCCTAACAGCCTTAAACATAGCCAGACCGTGCTTGGTATTGCATGAAGCACGACCGTGCTTCGTGTCCGTACACCACATGATTTTTAGGGTTTTGAGCAACCAAGTTGATATAAATACATGGGGAAGCACAACCAAGACTATCCAAACTCATAAAAACATCTTAGACTCAATTTTAGGCTAAGGAAACACTACTTGATTAGGTCTAGAATATGACTAATTGTTGAATTTATGTTCTTAGTTTAGATTTGAGATTGATTCAGCATTCTATCTCTACCACATTCTGCAACTAGGTTTTATCTTTCTATTTTGCACTTACTTCTTCTTCTACTCCTTTCTCTTGGTTTGTATTGAACACCTATGGTTTATTTAATGAATAAGCTTTTGACTTATGTTTCAATTATGTTTGAGTAGATTTGATCTAGGGTTTCAATAAACCCAGTTATGGTATAATGATACTAAATTATTGAATTGAATTATTGAAACCCTAATTGTATTATCCATGGTTAATTAAGATTGACTATTATGCATTGATTATATGAGTTGATGAATGTCTAGCCAATATTTATTACGTATTAGGATATTATCTGATGAACTGAACGGTGAAAGTTAATACCGGAACTTAATAGTTAATTAGGGATATCTTAATCACAAAAGTAATTTAAGGTTCTCTAGGAATAAATCAATTAGTGGGCATGATAAAACCGATTAATTGAATTCCATGGTTGGCATAGAATTTAATTGACCTAGGTTGAACTAAGAACCACGAAAGTAGGCAATTGGATTAACCTAGGCACGATTAGTAATGCTTGAAAGAGGTTGCTAGTTAATTAAGGCTAAACTATCCCCAATAACTTAGATAATTGCAATTAGAGGTACATATTGGTTGTTGAATATCATAAGTGTGGTAAACCATAACCCTAGGCTTTTATTAATTGGATTACTTATTTGTTTAATTGTGACAAACTCTTATCGAATTACATTGATTTAGATAGTATATTTCGTGTAATTCTAGTAATTGACCATTGTTCTCTGTGGGATATGATCCGTACTCGCTGGACTAACTACAGCTACGCCATAGGCTTGTGGCTATTTATAAAACATACATAACACCTAACTCTCTAAGAGGAATCTATAAAATAAGCTAATGTTATAGGAGGTTTCTTTGGGCAACCTTACAAGAGAGGTGACCCATAATCTAATACTTACAATATGAGGTGGAGAGATAATCCCAATTTAAATTATAGGAACCCTGGAGCTAGTCAAAACCACCTTAATTACCAGTAGAACTAGCAGCCCTTCTATCCTAGATAGCCACCAGCTCAAAATTGTAATTTTAGATATGTCTCTAGAGGATATGGTTAAATCCCTTGCTAATAGTAGTATTAAATTTCAATAAGATATGAACCATTTGAAATAAGGCAAAAACAACGATGCAAATTTTAGAGAATTAAGTAAGATAAATGGCAACCACAATAAGTCAATTAAAGGATTAGAACGTAGGTAAGTTACCCTTTCAAATTGTGGAAAATCCGAAAGAAACTTTCAATTCCATTAGTTTAAGGAGTGGTAAGGTAGTCAAGAACTCTGCCCCCTACTCCATTTAAGGCTAAAGAAAAGAATGAACGCCCTAAAAAGGAGGAAACTCCTAAAGGTAAGTTCCTAACTCTTTCCCTTGAACCCCATATTCCTGAAGTATTTGCAAAAAAATAGAAAAATTTAGAGTAACCTAAACTTATATAAGACATTCAGAAGGTGTGAGTTTAATATTACATTGGTTAGTGCTATTAAGATTATTCCTCGGTATGCTAGCTTATGTAAAATTAAGAGTAAATAGAAAGTGGTTGGTATTGTTGCGGGTACACTAAATATAATAAATACGTTACATCAAAACTAACTTGTAGTAGTGGGAGTAAGGGTTGATCCCACAGAGACTGATATTACCTTTTATGAAAAAGAAAAATGGGGTTTTGAACATAGAAAATAAATTAATAAAGTAAAAGATAATTATTGCAAATAATAAAAGAGTGATGAATGATAAAAATGTTGGGTTTGGTTGATATCCACCATTAAAGAATTGCATTTATTATTGACAACACAATTAATCTTTAGTTGAATATCTATCATTAGGATTATATCCCTGTTCCTCCTTAAATTTATTAATTGATGACAATCGCCTTAATTAACCCTAATTAACAAGAAATTCTTTAGTATATTTGTAAAGTATAACCTATTAATCAGATAAAGAACTAAAGAAACTGATAGAGCTAAACAAATATAGACACATTGGCTATATCTAATTTAGTTAATTATTCATCATAAGTTTAATCATTTACAATCCAAAATCCTTAAGCCTATTTGCCTCTCGAATCATGATAATGAAAAATTTGTTCAAAATATGATTTAGCAGTAGATTGGAACAATGAAATCACTAGTGTGCAGCCTAAATATCAATTGAAACAATCATGGGAATAAGAATGGATAAATATTCAATTCAAAATTAAAATTGATATAATAAACTCAAAAAAAATCTCACAATGTATAGAAGATCATTGAGGTTTCAGTGTTCCTCAAACAACAAAATAAATTAACCACGTAGGGTTATAAGAAAACCTAAAAAAGAAGAAAAAGAAGAAACTTGAGAAATTGATCCTTGAATCCTTTGATGGATTGGATGCCCCCTCCATACTTGATTTCCCTTTTATTTATAGGTTGGGAGAGTCCTAAATAAGGTAGGATTAATTCTAGGGTAGTTTTTGGGCTTTTGGGCTTCAATTGGAGTAAAAAATGGCTAAAAATCATAATTTTTTTACTTTTTGTAGTGGTTATAGACACCGCGGCGCTCTGTGGAAGTGCCAGAGTGTTCACTTTTCTGGGCATCGAGTGACGTGTCTCCCTAGGCCAAGCACTATGGCACTACATGCTTTTGAGCACATGCTGCCATGGCACCCAAGGCCAACGCCACAGCGCTCCAGACCTAGCAGGGCCAACACCACAACATTAATGTATAGGCACCACGGCGCTCGAATTTCTTTAAAATATGGAAAAGTGGTCAACATAAAAGTTGTAAACCTTTATCTTATCTTTCCAAATCCACTAAAAAAACCTTAATTGGTACTAAATGGAGGGATAAATACTCAAATTAGTGACCAAAGATCAGGATTCATCCTGTTGCACTGCGATTCAAATTTTCAAGCTCTGTAATGCTTTGAAATCTCCTGAATTCGAAATAGTCCTCAACATAAAAGTTGTAGATAATTGTCTTATATTTTTTTATCCACTTGAATCACTTTGATTAAAGTTCATATGTAGGAGATATGGTTTAATTAGTTTCGAATGGTTTGGAATCGCTACAATTCAGCATTTTTCCATGAATTTCTTATCTTTTTCTCCTATTTTCTTCTTCCTTTTCTCCTACAACACAAAACACAAAACTAAGCTAATTACTAAGAATATTTTAATTAAATTAAAAATTAAGTTTAAAGGTATTAAAATCATGCTTAATTATTAACACATCAAATACCCCCTCACTCAACCTTTTGCTTGTCCTCAATCAAAATAATCCCTAAAGATGGAAACAAAAATAATATATGTAGTGAGTATTAGGCTTACCAATATTTTGCCTCATAACATGAAAATATGGTCAAGGAAAATTTTGAAAGGTCATAACCATGCACAAGATTAACTCAAATGCAATCCATTATTTTATTCTCCTAAATCCCGAGTGTGTATGTGTTTTTGGGTCAATAAATTTTCTTTACACGAATGAGTTTATATATCCCAAAATTTTGGGTGTGGATCTCCAATTTGTTTAGGATTTCTATAGGCTTAGTTTTCATGCCACTCACCACTAATGTAGGCCAAAACTAACTCTACGATCAACAGGGCTTTATTTAGCTTGAAATGTGATCAAGGTATAAGGTATGATAAAGGATGCAAATTTAGGCTCAATCACCTAGCACCACATGATTAAATATGATCTCTTGAGCTTTTTCAAGTTTTGGGAGATTTTCCCCCATACTCATTTTCTTGCTACAATTGAATTTAATTCATTCTTTTTCTTGGTTTTCTATTTCTTTTTTTTCACCCACTGCATATGCTTTCATACTTTCTTTTGAATTTTTTTCCTTTGGATTTTTCTTTTCTTTCCTTGCTCCACCCTTCCACCATTTTTTTAATAAAGCTTTACAAAACAAATATTCAGAAAAGTAATCATGGAGTGAGTGAATAAGGTCAAAAATAAGGATATTTATACAAAATTTGGCTTTCGACTCATTTGTGGATATAGGAAAAAGTTGATTAAGCTCAAAATAGAGGAACTAAGGATATTTTATTCCTTAGGTTAGGCTTGAAAGGCTTAATCTATCAAATAATGGGTAAATAATCTCCTAATTAATAGTATTAGCTTAGGATTTTGCCTCAAGTAGCATTCAAATAAGTTCTAGAATCCTATTGAGATCATAAAATATTTTTGAGTTATATAACCCTTCTCTAAGTAAAAGACAAATTAAATGCCCAAAGTTATTGTGCAAAAACGTTTCAAGATTCTGAAGTAAAAAATAAATTGCAAAAGGGTTAAAATTGCACACAAACATAAATTTTCTACATTTTTCAAGAGCTAAAAAAATTTGGATAGTCATATCATTATCTATTGGTTGTGCCTAATAAAAAAAAAATTGAAACACTCACACAATCACTCAACTTGATAAATGCAATATATGTGTATTGATAGTGAAAATCAAAAAATTGATGCTCAAAATAGGGTCACAATTATTTAAGCAAATATATTTTCACCCCCACACTCAAACTTTACATTGTCCTCAATGTAAAATAAAGATGACAATCAAGAGGGAGATATGAAGAGATTTAAGTTAAGTGAACTTCCTTCAATTTGTTTAGGGTGGGATAAGAGTGTTACATTACTGAACCCTCAATTGTTTTTATTTCCACCTCTTTTTTGTTATTGCAATGACTATATTGGGTTCCCTCCCAATAAGCACATTTGTTTAATGTCATTGGCTTGACTCAATGCTCCTTATGTCGTTCATGGAGCATCCTTGATATCTACTTTAATTTGAAATTTATGGGACTGATTCAAGCCTTAAAGTTCTACTACATGACAAGCAACCATATTAGTAATAACTAAGGGTTCAAACCAAGGAAGGTATTTCTTACCTTTGCGGGTTATAACCCCTTTGATTTCTAAAGCTTGATGCAAGTCTACAATTGGGTTTATGCCTTTAAGGCTTGTAATTATTTTTCTAATGGCACTTCCTTTTTCCCAAAGAATATGCATTAATGCCTTCTCTTTTTTGCACCTAGATTCTTGTCAACTATGATAGGTGGTGTATATCCAACTTCCAAGTATTTCAAGTGATTAGGAAGAGGTGATAGATTTGATCCAGGGTCTTACAAAATAGAAGATGCACTTTTTTTAATTAGAATTTGGTAATAATGTAGGGGGATCCTTACCTGTTTGCTGTACTTTTGGAGCTATTTTTAATTCTTCATTATTCTTCTACGATTGAACACTCAAGGCTAGTTCCTCAACATTTTTCTCTGAAGGCTCAATATCTTGTGCTACAGAATCTATTATGTCAATAGTATATGTAGTAAGATCTTTCATAGCATTGTAATTACTGAATTTTGTAATTTCAAATTCCATTGTCAGTGTACTACTATGTGTAACATCCTTAATTTCGTTTCTTTTATTAATAAAGGTACATACATATTTAATGTGACATCCCTAATTTTGTTTCTTTAAAGATACATAAATATTTAAATAAGGAAATAAAATTTATTAGACAATTTTTAGATATCTAAGGAAATATAATCCATAGAAATTCTACACCTTATGTGTATGCATAGAAAAAATTTCTAACATTAAGGGAACAAGTAAAGAGAGAAAACCTAATAGGAAAAATTAAAAATAACATACTAAAGAGAGGAGAAATTCTTTGGTAAGGAAGATAACTTTTTTGTGAAATAAGTAAAGGTCTTAAAATTTTAAGAAGATTGGATTAGGGTAATTTTTCCTAATTCAGGAGTTAGAAATTTCTAAGTTTACATCTCCACCCATAAATTGGGCTTTCACCTATGGACACTTCATATAGAGTTTTTCCACTTCACATAAGTTTCTAGCAAGCCCATTGGATAACCTAAGCAAAAAAAAAACATAGACTTGGAATAGGATATAGAAGTTGGACCGATAGGCCAAAAATTATGAAAATGTGACCAAGCCCTCCAAGAAAGGTAGAATTTTATCCAAAGTAAAGGAAATGGGTTGGAATGAGCCCAAATCCAAGAGGAAAAATAAAATAAAATAAATCATGTGATGAAATAATATTGTAATAATAATAAAGATTAGGTTACATGGCATTAAGACAAAAATTCAGCAAGTGGTGTGATATCCTACATTCATAATTTTAGCAAGTGATAATACATGGCATTAGGACAAAACATCTATATCCTACACTCATAATTGTAGCAAGTGGGTAAAAATGTAACATCCCTAATTTCGTTTCATGTATTAATAAAAGTACATAAATATTTAATTAAGGAAATAAAATTTATTAGACAATATTTTAGATATCCAAGGAAATATAATCCTGAGAAATTCTTCACCTTATGTATATACATAGAAAATGTTTCTAACATTAAGAGAACAAATAAAGAGGGAAAACCTAATAGGAAAAAAAATTAGAAATAACATACTAAAGAGATGCAAAATTATTGGATAAGGAAGATAAATTTTTAGAAACAAGTAAAGGTCTTAAAGTTTCAAGAACATTGGATTAGGGTAATTTTTCCTAATTCAAGAACTAGATTTACTAAGTTTAACATCTTTACCCATACATTGGGCTTTTACCTATGGATACTTCATATAGAGTTTTTTCACTTCACATAAATTTCTAGCAAGCCCATTGGATAACCTAAGCAAGAAATAAAACATAGACTTGGACTAGGATATAGTAATTGGACCGATAACCCAAAAATTATGAAAATGGGACCAAGCCCTCCAAGAAAAGTAGAATTTTATCCAAAGCAAAGAAAATGGGTAGGAATAAACCCAAATCGAAGAGAAAAAATAAAATAAAATAAAATAGGTGAAGATATAATAATGTAATAATAATAAAGATTAGGTTACATGGCATTAAGACAAAAATTTAGCAAGTGGTGTAATTCTACATTCATAATTTTGGCAAGTGGCATGATAATACAAGGCTTCAGGACAAAAATATCTATATCCTACACTCATAATTTTAGCAAGTGGTATGATAATACATGGCATTAGGACAAAACATTCCTATCCCACACAAATAATATCAACCAAATAATGGAGATTTAAGGGCTAGAAATTTGCCACCTAAAAAGGCAAACCTATCATACTTGTTTAAGACAAAAAAAATGGAAATGAATCCCTAAATCAAAGGGACCTTGTCCTTTATCTTAAGAACATATTATCATAATTTTCAAAATAAAAATATCCTTTTCTTATACATATCTTGACTAAGGAAGAGGAAGACAAGAACATAAGTTGTTTGTTTTCCAAAAATTCAACAAAGTGTATCCTAATTGTGATAAGGTAGACCCATGATCATGAAAGGTGTATTATTTGGTGGTCTATTTAAGCAAAACCCACCCCTACAACATTTTAATTTCTTCCAAGTGAGGAAGAGAGAGAAATAAAAATAAGGTAGAGTGAGAAAAGGAGAGAAAGAGACGAGAAGTTTAGAAGGCTAAATACTCAAGGTAAGTTACCTTAATCTCCACTTGAATCCATTTTTCTTCTTCATCCTTGAGGTTCAAAAACTCACCCTCCTTCTGTTACCTAAGCTGCTAGAAAAACTAAGGGAAGGGAGAAATCTTGCTACTTCTTTCAAGAGGAAACAAGAAAACCAATTCACTAAGTGAGCTAGGGAGATTCTTAGGTAAATTTAACAATATTTCTTTTCGAAGAAAAGTTTTGAAATTTGTAACATCTATATGGGAATTTGATCTTAGAACTTTGATGATTGGTCATGGATGTTGCTTTATCATGTTACATATTGATCTTGCATGTGATGTATGTTTGAATACTTAGGCTGGTTTAGATAGTTCTGCATAGGTATGGCTATGGGTGGTAAAACTTTATGCTCCTGTTTTTAAAATTCTGGGAAGAATCAATAAGGAATTAAAATAAATGGTTCACATGAATAATGTAGATATATGTCTCACGGATATTCAACCACTGAAATTACTCAATTTGGAGTCCACATGAGGCAGATAGATTCTTCTAAATCTAGCATGGCCTTCTCAAATTTGGTATTGCCTATAGTGCAGGGAATAGAAAACATACTTGGGTCCTTGCATTCTATAGGGAGTTTTCTTTGAATAATTGCATACACATGTTCTCTTACTTTTACTTTCTCATCTACTTTGAACTTTTCTTTCCTCTTTTGGGTGTGTAATTCGCTCAAGAAATTGGCATAACAGGGTTCCTGGCTGATGGCATCTAAAAGAGGAAGATTCAACTCACACTTCTAAAGGTCTTATATAAGTCAGTGGTTTTCTCATTCATCCTTTTTCCTTTCAGATCTTCAAGAAAGGGCGGTGCAGGTTCATATATTAAATAAAGGTGAAAACTTATCTTTTGGATGCTTACCTTCCATGGTTGCATTATTTTTTTCTTCCTCTTCCTCAGTTGGCACTTGTACCTCTTGCATTGGGATCTCAACTTCTTTATCACTTTGTAGCATAGTGGCACTTACATTTTTCGTTGGGTTTAACATAGTTTAAGAGGGAAGCTTACTTGAGTTTTAAGCATTTAACCGACTAACAGTGTTGCTAATTGGCCCATTTGATTTACCAAGCTTTGAATACTAGCTCTTGTCTCTTGCTAAAATTTCTGAGTGTTATGTGAAAGAGATTTAATGATTTCTTCTAAAGAACTAGTTACCTGAGAATCCTAAGATGCAGTATGTCTACGATAATAGGCTTGAAGTTGGGATGATCATTCCATCCAAGATTATATGTATTAAAGTAAGGATCATACCTCTTAAGTTATCCAGGGAAACCTCCTATGGCATTAGTTTATTTTGTGGATTCTTGTTAGAGTATATGACACATATTAATTGGGTGCCCTATTGTTGAATAGATTCCATAAACTTTAACTTGTTAAGGTGTACTTGTAGCAATTTGACATACAAAAGAGGTAAGTTCATATATCTGTTGTTGAAGGGAAGAAGTACTTACCTCATAGGCATATCAAACTAGGGATTCATGTCTAATGCCAAAATTTTGGGAGTTGTTTGTCATATTTGATATTAAAATTCTAGTTGCTTCAGGAGCCTTGTCCACTAGTGCTCCTCCATTAGCTGTATCTATCATGCTCTTTTTTGCCTGCAAAAGACCTACATAAAAATATTAGATCAGTAGCTGCTCACTAATTTGATGATGTGGACAGCTTGCACAAAGCTTTTTAAACCTCACCTAATACTCATAAAGTGTCTTTCCATATAATTTCCTCATGTCGTATATTTCTTTTCTTATGTTTACAGCTCTAGATGCAGGGAAATATCTATCTAAAAATAACTTATTCATCTCATTTCAAGTAGTGATAGTGCCAGATGGTAAATAATATAGCTAATATTTGGCTAAATCTCTTAAGGAAAAAGAAAAATCCCTAAGTTTTATTTGTTCTTCAATCACTCTAGTAGGCTTCATGCTTGTACACACCGCATTGAATTTCTTTTAAGTGCTTATGTAGGTCTTTAACTACAAGACTATGAAAATTGGGTAAGAGATGTTTTAATTCAAAATTAATATTTTTATCAAGGTTAGGAAAAGTAATGCATAAAGGCTGTTGGTGTAGATTTGGAGCCACAAGCTCCTTCAAGGTTAAATGCCTAGCCATGATTAATTCCTCCTTCTCCTGATGAATGTCCTCTTGAAGTCTTTTTTCTATGCTTGTATACAGATTTTTCAATATTTGGATTGAATTGTAAATCTTGAGAATTAGCAGAACGAGTCATAGGCATAATTCAAAGTAAAAATCACAAAAGGGTAATGGATACAGTCCCCGGCAACAACGCCAAAATTTGATTGGTACTGTCTCCAGTACAACAAATATAATAAATACCTTACGTCAAAACTAATCTGTAGTAGTGGGAGTAAGGGTCGATCCTCCAAAGACTGGTATTTCCTTTTGTGAAATAGAAAAAGGGGGTTTTGAACGCTGAAAATAAATTAACAGAGTAAAAGAGAATTATTGCAAATCATAAAAGAGAGTGATGAATGATAAAAGTTGATTAATATCCACCATCAAGGAATCACATTGATCATTGACAACATAATCAATATTTAATTAAATATTTATCATTGGGATTCTATCCTTGTTCCTCTTTAAGTTTAGTAATTGATGACTATCGCCTTAATTAACCTTAACAAGAACTCCTTTAGCACATCTTCAAAGTATAACCTATTCATCGCATGAAGAGCTAGAGAAACTGATAGAGCTAAACAAATATAGACACATCGGCTATATCTAATTTAGTTAATTATTCATTATAGGTTTAATGATTTATAATCCAAAATTCTTAATCCAATTTTTCTCTTAAATCATAATAATACAAACTTTGTTCAAAATATGATTCAACAGTAGATTGAAACAACAAAATCATTAGTGTGCACCCTAGATTTCAATTGA
This sequence comes from Gleditsia sinensis, assembly GCA_037074535.1. NCBI lineage: Eukaryota > Viridiplantae > Streptophyta > Magnoliopsida > Fabales > Fabaceae > Gleditsia > Gleditsia sinensis. Next base: position 57,695,692 of record CM073464.1, read on the forward strand.
AACAATCATGGGAATAAGCATGTATGAAAAATCAATACTCAATTAAATTGATATAATAAACTCAAATAAACATCTCACAATGCTTAAAAGATCCTTGAGGTTTCAATCTTCGTCAACCAACAAAAATAAATTAGCCACGCAGGGCCATAAGAAAACTTATAGAAGAAGACGAAGAAGAAACTTGAGAAATTGATCCTTGAATCCTTGGATCAATTGGAGGCCCCTTTAATGCTTGATTTTTCTTTTATTTATAGGTTGGGAGAGTAATAAATGAAGTTGGATTAATTCTAGGGTGGTTCCTAGGATTTTTGGGCTTTAATTGGAGTTAAAAGGGAAAAAAATAGCATTTTTTTTTACTTTTTGCAACAGTTGTGGCTACTGTGGCACTCTATGGAAGCGGCATGGCTCTCACTTTTCTTGGAGTCGAGTGCCACAGTGCTATGTGCTTTTGAGCACATGATTTCGTTGTGCCCAAGGCCAACGCCACGATGCTCTAGGCTTGGGCCCGCTAGAGTCGTGGTGCTAACTTATGGGCACTATAGCACTAGGATTTCTTCATAATTTGGAAAAGTGATCAACATGAAATCGTAACCCTATCTCTTATCTTTCTATAGCCACAAAAATAACCTTAATCAAAGCTAAATTGAGGGATATATACTCCAATTAGTGACCAAATGTTAGGATTCATCTTGCTGCACTGGGATTTTGATTTTCAAGATATGTAACGCTTTGAAATCTCCCGAATTTGGAAAGGTACACAATATAAAAGTTTTATATAATTGTCTTATCTTTTTCTAGCCACTTGAATGATTTTGATTGGAGTTCATATGTTGGAGATATGGTTTAATTAGTTCTGAAAGATTTGAAATTGCTGCAATTTACCATTTTCCATGAATTTCTTCTCTTTTTCTCCTATTTTCTTCTTCCTTTGCTCCTACAACACAAAACTAAGTTAATTGATAGTCATATTTTACTTAAAGTAAGCAAAAAGTAAGTTTAAAGGTATTAAAATCATGCTTAATTATTAACACATTAGAAAGCAAAGGGTTGTAAGAAAATAGAAGTAAGGGAGAATGCATATGCTATAATCAAAAGGAAGCCTCATGAAAAATGCAAAAACCCATGTATATTTTCTATACCTTGCATTATGGAAGTTAAATTTGAAAAGCTATGTTGGATTTGGGTGCATCCATAAATGTTATACGTTATTCAGTTTAGAAAGGTTTAGAAATTGGATGCCTGAAAGAAATTAGTGTAGTAATCCAACTGGTAGATAAATCCAATACCTACCTTGAAAGTGTGGTTGAAGATGTTTTGATCAAGGTCGATAATTTAATTTTTCTAGCTGAATTTTACATACTTGACGTGGAAAGGGAAGATAAAAAAACTCCCATACTAACATACTAACTATGGAGGATGACAATGACATATTGGAATTTATCATTTGTAATGCCATAGAACAATCTGCAACCAAGACTAATCTTATTTATGCTATTAATGTCTCTAATTATTTAGCATATATAGAAGGGATTAACCAGTCAGTCCACTAAGGAGAATGATGATGAGCTTGGCCTTAAAGCACTTAATGAAGAAAATACTATAGCCTTAAAACTACAAAAACTAGGTAAGAAATTTAAAATAAAATCTCTCAAGCCTAAGAAAGATCCATATTACATTTTGCAACATCTTAGAACAAAAGCCAAACCATTGCCACATGACTAAATTTTTTTGAAAATTGGAGAATCACCCTTTATCTGATTTACAGAAATCTGGGTACTCGAAAGGAGCATGAATTAATTGAAATTATCAAAGAATAAGGAAAATCCTTATCAAAGAAAATTACAAATCTTAAAGGCCTAAACTTTAATACAAAACTACATCAAGCACTATCTAATGAAGGGACTAACCCCTGGACAAGTAAGTTAAACTACCCTTGGTTTGGACCCTTGGTTATTTCTGTTGTAATTGCTTATGATGTAGTGTAAATTCAAAGCTAGACCAATTCCCAAAAATTTTAGGTTAAGGTGAATATCAAAAATCTAGGATAGAGTATATTTTGGTTGAGCCAACGACATGAAACAAAGGTGCTAGTTGGGAGGCAACCTTATTTTCTTGTGATTTAGTTTTAAAATGCTAGTACATAATTAAAAAAAATAGCAACTCAAATTTTTTTTGAAACAAGGTCTAGCGCCAAGGCCCTTATTACTCAGTACCACGACACTTAATGATGTAACGACCTTTCCAAAATCCAGACAGCTATAGTGTCTTAATGCTAATGTATTGTAAAGATTTTTCCTAAAAAACTAAGAGCAAAAGTTTTGCACAGTCCCATCCTAGCACCGCAATGCCTATGCATTGCAAGAAATCTTCAATAATCTAGAGTATGAGTGTCGTAATGGTGAAGCCTTAACACCATTATCCTAAACATGAGTCTAAGGTTCTTTCCCTCAAGAACTCGAATGAGACAAGCACCAAATCCTCAAATCCGGCCCTTTATACCCCCAATCTATAATCCAATCTTAAATTCACCTTAAAATTGAGCCTAAAACACTTAATATCCATTAACTTTATACTCAAAATTTGAATTATGCCCAAACCATAGCCCAACCCAACCCTAATTGAAAATTCTACCAATTAGGGCCATAAAAATAAGGTTTTGATTAAATTATAGGTAACTTTAAGATCCATTATTACCTCATAACCAATTTGTGTAACAGCTCCATTTATGTAACAACTCAATTTTTTTTTAAAATTCCATGAAGTTATTACCTCATTACAAGTTAACTCAAAATAACATTTATATAATTTATACAATACTGAGTTTACATACACATCATTAATTTACAAAATTCTATCTAAAAATCTAACATATACATATTAACCCTAATTATCCACGTAGACTACTTTCGGGGACACTGTGTGGGTGGTGGCACCTCCCTCGAAATCTTAGTCATGTGTATTACAGATATATCCGATATGATCGGTAATTGTCCAAGGTAGGGTAGTTCGATCCAACGTACAACAATAATAAGTGTCATGGAGAATAGCTGCATAGTTAATCTTCTGAAGATGATATGAAAAAATAGTGAGAATTAAACCCCAGTAAGTTCAACAATAAATCATAATCAATATAGCTCATCACGTCATGTTCATCTGTATGAGCTATAGCAAATACCTTCGGTCACATGAATGCACTTTATCTATGTACATGAAAATCGTACAATAATGACCTGTATGGCAGGATTAACTATTCTCAGAATATCATATGATTATGTTGGTTGCAAAATGTGTATGCAATGTCAAAACGCAAGTGCACGTATCATGACCAAGTAATAAAATAATGAGTGAGTATCATCCCACGAGGAGTGTACTAAAAACTACTATAGAATACCTTGACTTGTGAAATGTTGTAGCAAAATTTGGTTGGTTCACGAGATTTGTGTTCAAGATGGGTTAGGTTTGAACAAACTCAATAAGAATATAAGTAACCCGAGGGATACTAGAGTATAAAAGAAAGGGATATTAGGTGAACCAGGGTTGCTTCAGGGTTGCCATGAACTTCTGCACTCATTTTGCTCTAGAAATTGCTGCAACAATTTCCTCAGTGCCTAGTCTTTCTTGAATGTGGTCTTCCCAGACTTCCATTCCATGCAACTCTAGGGTTTGGACACACATCCCTGTATTAATCCTAACCCCAAAATTATGCGTGAAACTCCTAACCATTGGGCTAAATGGGTCAACCATATATCCCTATATTGGCTAATCCCACACATTCAACTCTTTCTCCAACCTCCACCACCCTTCCAGGTAAATATTGGCCTAGTCTTCCTCTATCAATTTTCAGTTATCAGAAGAAATTAAAACATCCACACACAGTTGAATGAATTAAGACGTGCTTGTGTTCATTACAACCCTTCTAAAACCCTAGCTGGAAATTAGCCCAGCCTCATAGCTAAACTGGTTACAAACATTGGAAAAATACTAGTATGCAGTCCGAGTGATACAACTAAAATAAATAGACAAATGTAGTTTTTTGATAAATAATAAAAATCACAAAGGGATCGAGGGATTCTGGAACAGCAGTCTCGTCCTCACTCCAATGCTTCACCATGCAATGTTAGCGTATCCTCGGTTGGGGTGTTTTCTCACAACCCCCTCCTGTCAGGGATTCTGGGTTCACTCTTTCTATTTTCCTCTTTGTCCCCCCGTAGCTTCCTCTACTTTATGCACTCTGTTTTTTACCCTTTATAGTCAAGCCTTGTGGTCCCATTAAACTGGCTTGATTATGCTGACATTCTTCCTATTTTTTGGCCAACACCTCTTCCAGCAGCTTTCTCTCCACTTCCAGTAGTGGAGGCAGTTTCTGTGCCACCCAGCAGTCTGCTATGTCAGTTGGGTGCTCCTTTCCCCTGCTAGGTAGTGGCCACGCCTGCTGCACTGCTCTGACTCCCTGCCACCTGCACCATATCAAACAAGATCAGCTCCCCATCATCTGCATTATATTAAAAAGGGACAAGCTCATTCAGTATCACTTGGTTTGCTGCCATGTTTTCTGCATATGTATACTGAATTGTCACAGCAACTGAATGGGTGATCTTGCATCCATGGAATGCAAAATATCTTATTACAACAGGGAGTATGAATGTTAATAAGTCAGAGTGCACAGAAAATAATCCCAGAAAAGCATGGAGAAACACTAATGAATTAAAGTTATCAGATGACTATCAATTTATTCTCATATCAAGCTACCCCGGTCAGAGTGAGTATTTTCTACTCTCCAGTACGGGTTTTTCTCGCTCCGTCCGACATGGCACATTTTCTCTTTCTTTTCTTATTAACATAATCATAATCGTTGGTAGGGCATCCCCTATTGGTGCACCACACGTATTGCCATATGACCGTGCTTATTTCTTTTCTTTTCACAATAATAGCCAAAAATATGATTTCAATAACAAGTATGTTCATTAAACTCACATCAAAATATAATTATTACCAAAAATCATTGGTAATCATGGCATGAACATAACCGTTTCAATTATCACTTTATAAAATATTTCCATGTCAAAATTACACACTTAAGATGGTAAGAAGTTCATGCAATGGCATATACTAGTCATTTATTATTTTCATTTATAAGATTCTTCTTTTTTTTTAAAATATTATTTTTATCTCTTTATTTTCTTGATGTAGGTTTTCATCCTATCTAACCTTCTCTTACTAATCAGAGCATAACTCTCTCATTTTCACTCCGATTTTGGTGATCTTGGTGTCAATTTAAAGATAAAACAATTATCTAAAATGATTATGTTGAACAGTTTATTCCTTCTCGGGTAGGTTCTGACCTCTACTTACTAATCTATCCATATCTCTCTCAAAATAATTTCAAATTGAGTGATTCCAATGGTTAAAATTTCATGATACATATATCTATAATTTTTATGTTAACCAGTTATTTTAATTCCCTACAGAATGTTCCCAGAAATTCAAACACAAATGCTTTCCTAACAAATTCTTCCTTGATTAATCATTTTCTGACCATTGCTTACTAATCGAAACATATCTACCTCATATGGACTCCAAATTGAGGGATTCCAGTGTCTAAAAATTTCGGAGAAATAGATCTACATTTTTCACGATAACCATTTATTTTAATTCCTTACTGATTCTTCCAAGAATTTTAAAAATAGAAGCATAAAAGTTTGCCACCCATAGCCATACCTATGCAGAATTATCTACACCAGCCTAAGTATTCAAACATACATCACATGCAAGATTAATATGTACCATGATATAGAAACATCCACGACCAATCATCAAAGTTCTAAGATCAAACTCTCATATAAATGTTACAAATTTCAAAACTTTTCAAATAGAAATATTGTTAAACCTACCTAAGGATCTCCCTAGCTCACTTAGTGAATTCATTTTCTTGTTTCCTCTTAAAGGAAGTAGCAAGATTCCTCGCTTTCCTTAGCTCTTCTAGCAGCTTAAATAAGATAAGGAGGGTGAGTTTTTTGAACCCCAAGGATGAAGAAGAAAGATGGATTCAAATGGAGATTAAGCTAACTTACCTTGAGTACTTAGTTCTCTATACTTCTCCTTCCTCTTTCTTCCTCTCTTCCTCTCCTTTCCTCACTCTACCTTGCTTATGTTTTTCCTCTCCCTCGCTTGGATGAAATTCTAATTTTATAAGGGTCGATTTTGCTTAAATAGACTATCAAATAATTCACCTTTCATGATCATGGGTCTACCTTATCACAATTAGGATGCACTTGGTTGCTTTTTTGGAAAACAAATAACTCATGTTCTTGTCTTCCTCTTCCTTAGTCAAGATATGCATAGGAAAAGGAGATTTGTATTTTGAAAATTATGATAATATGTTCTTAAGACAAGGGACAAGGTCCCTTTGATTTAGGGTTTCATTTCCTCTTTTTTTTTATCTTAATCAAGTATGATAGGTTTGCATTTTTAGGTAGCAAATTTCCAACCCTTGAATCTTCCTTGCTTAACTGAAATTATTTGTGTAGGATAAGAATGTTTTGTCATAATGCTATGTATTATTCCCCACTTGCCAAAACTATAGATGTTTTGTCCTAACGCCTTGTATTATAATACCACTTGCTAAAATTATGAATGTAAGGTATAGATATTATCACACCACTTGCTAAATTTTTGTCTTAATGCCATGTAACATAATCTTTATTATTATTACACTATTATTTCATCACATGATTTATTTTATTTTATTTTTCCTCTTGGATTTGGACTCATTCCTACCCATTTCCTTTGCTTTTGATAAAATTCTACCTTTCTTGGAGGGATTGGTCACATTTTCAAAATTTTTGGGCTACCTGTCCAACTTCTATATCCTAGTCCAAGTCTATGTTTTATTTCTTGCTTAGGTTATCCAATGGGCTTGCTAGAAACTTATGTGAAGTTGAAAAACTCTATGAAGTGTCCATAGGTGAAAGCCCAATTTATGGTTGGAGATGGTAAACTTAAAAATTTCTAACTCATGAATTAGGAAAATTACCCTAATCCAATCATCTTAAAATTTTAAAACCTTTACTTACTTCACAAAAATTTATCTTCCTTACCAATTAGGTTTTCTCTCTTTACTTGTTCCCTTAATGTTAGAAACATTTTCTATGCATACACATAAGGTGAAGAATTTCTAAGGATTATATTTCCTTAGATATCTAAAAATGTCTAATAAATTTTATTTCCTTAATTAAATATTTATGTATCTTTAAAGAAACAAAATTAGGGATGTTACATTAAATATTTATGTACATTTATTAATAAAAGAAACGAAATTAAGGATGCTACAATTTGTATCATGTTAGGCCCTAATACTAAGCACAAGCATAAGTTTTGAAGGTGCACATTAAGTTTCACGCAAGCTATTGGATAAAGACAACAAAGGAAGAAGTTGAAGTTAGCTTCGTACCTCTTTAAACATCTTGAACCATGGATGATCTGTTGGAGAAGGTTACGAAAATCTTAAGGTTAACTTAGTATAGTATCAGACTGATTACTTTCAAGCCCTTGCCTAGGACATAGGTGTTATGATTTAGTTCCCACTACCCCCAATTTTTCCCTAAGACAACCCTATAAATGAAAATAATGACTTTTGAACAAGGAAGTCTACAAGACTTATCATTACTTCTCTTATTTTACATTTGCCTCCTATTTCAGTATTTGTGTTCTTTTATTTACAATGAAGACAATATAAAGTTTGAGTGTAGGGGAGGAATTATATTTGGATGAATATAATTATTGAATGCTTGCATAACTTGACCCTATTTTAGCATCAATTATATGAATTTTAATTATATATTGCACTTTATTGCATATAGCAAATTATGTGATTATGTGCATATGGCCAATTTATGCTTTGAGTTATAGGCTTAACTAATAAGCTAATGATTTGAATACTTTTAAAATTTTAAGCTTTTGAAAAAATATAGAAAAATTACAATCATATGGAATTTGGACTTTTTTGAAATTTCCTATTCTTACTCAAATTTCTAACAATTTTTGTGCACATAATCCTTGGGCTGTTGAATTATCTAATGCTTAGAGAAATTTAATATAACTCATAATAATATTTTGATCTCATTAGAACTCTAAAACATACTTGATTGGCACTTAAGGAAAAATCCTTGGTTAACACTATTACTTAAGAGACGATTTAGGCATTCTTTGTAAGCTAAAGCCTTTTTTAAACCTACCTATAATAACTCTTGTCCCTATATTTTGAGATCATTTAAAAATTTTACAATTTTTCTTAAAAGAATTATTGGTTGAGTTTTATTTAGATATATCTTTGCTTATTCACACCTTTTTCACTTAATACAAGATTGTTTTTATGGAAAACTTATTTAAAGCTTTAACAATCAAAAGGGAGGAAGGGTGGAATTCAGAAAAGTCAAAAGCCAAATCAAGAAAATAAAAAAATTAGAGGAACCAAAGGGAAATTAGCATTAATGAATGGAAAACTAGAGAAAGAAAGAAAAAAAGTAGAAGGAAGAAAAGATAAAATTTTGAAAAAGGAATAATAGAACAAAAAAGAGTTTGGGGGAGAACTCCTTGATCCTTAGAAAAGATCATGGAAAAGTTTCAAATAATCATAAGTTATTAGGTGATTGAGCCTAAAATTATATCTGTAACGCCCCCAATTTACGTTACATAAAATAAACATGTTTTTTCCGCAATCAAATATTCTACATAAAGATGCACAATTCAATTCTTTGTCATTTCTCTCATGTATACACAATATACAAACCAAGTCTATAAACATCAAAGTACAACAGAAATAGGGATCCTGCCTGTAGCATTCAGAGCACTCTAGAATAAAAACACAGTATAATTCAAAAACCATGAGCCTTGGAAGCAACGTAAACTCACCCACAGAATATGTCACCTAATTGATCACCTATCTGTAGGATTAGACTCTGTATTCTCATCTGAAAAATATGGAAATATAGTGTAGTGAGTTTGACAACTCAGTGAGTAAATAATTTCTCTTATGACCTCTTAAGTCAGCATATGGATGTACTTATATTTGAAAATTTGTCACATAGATAATACAGTTCAGAAGTACATTCATATGGGACCCGTATTTCAAATATTCTCAATTTAAAGGATATTTAGATATCTAAAACCATATGTAGCACGATATGATCATTAAACAAATGTTGTTATGCTTAGCTGTATAAACTATAGTAAAATATTAAGATTTGGAGATAAAATCATCACTTTTAATGCACCTATCTCACTCGGCGATCTAGTCAATGCAATGAAAACATAACTCGTTTGCTATACGCATATTGACTGATCAAATACAATCATAATAAGTGATTAGGGAATGTGAGTACACCACCCTCCTGCCCTCCCCACATTACCACTATTACCTGGTTGGAGCGGCCCTCCCTCAGCTCACTCAGGCTAATAGGGCGTCCCCTATTTGGTACCATCACAAGCCATACAACCCGTCAATATTCATCCATACATATAAATACATATAAAATTATCAAGCAACTCACCATGAGCTTTATGCTTGTCATATTTATGAAACAACTCGCGATGAGCTTTACGCTTGCCATAATTACCAAGCAACTCGCCAAGAGCTTTACGCTTGCCATTCAATCTCATTTATAATATGGCATGCATCATTTTCACAAGTATATAGCTTTACAAATCAATGCATCGCTCACATATTATTCACTTTATCAAATAATGATAAATACATTTAGAACCACATATACAATGAGTTCCAAAATCTATTTCTAAATCCATACTCTTCTTGAACTATGTGCCAGTACGTAAGCAAAAAAAATATTTTAACACATTTCAGAAAATTATGATAGCATAAATAATTGTAAGTAGAAACAATTATATATTTATAGTTCAAGAAGAGCATGGGGTAAATCATAGAAAGAATTATTTACTTATAGGGTAAACGCTCCAGATTGGACAGCTCCAAAATGCACTTTTCCAATCCTTATTTGACTGAACAGACTTCAAAACATGTCTAGAGGGTCCAAAAATCAAGAAAATGACTTCGGGAACTTAGTCACTATTCATGGCCGGAAAACACTATTCATCATTGGAAAATACTATTCACCAAGAATAAAAAGTTGTCAAATAGCTGAAAGATTTCATATCCTAAGGTTTATCTAGCTCCTGAATCCATCTACAGTGTCAGATTTCCAATTTGAGGGCTCTAAATAAGAGTTTTAGAGTTTACCTTTTTTTAAGATTTTCTAATTCTAATCTACAGTTGATTTGAGAAATTATTCAGTTAAAATCGTAGTATTCTCTATCCTGAATCCAGTGGTACCCTTAGTTTAGAGATCAGAGGCCTGTAGACACTTCAAATCTTGAGAAAAAAATGAAAGTTACTATTCACACTAATTAATGAAATAAATCACAAAATAAATATCTTTATACATAATAAAAGAAAGAATTTCTAAAAATACAACAAAAATTTATTAGAGGCCAATATAATTATTTTAAGCAAAAAAATAATTATTTTAAACAAAAAAATAATTATTTCCAACAAAACATGCATTGTCATTTAAAAAAAATCATACTTGTTTATAATAAAATATTATTAAAAATTAAAAATTTTGGGATATTACATTCTTCCCCCCTTAAGAAATTCGGTCCCCGAATTTCAGTCCATCCTACCACATGTAGGGAATAAAATCAAGGCATAACTCGGAGTTACTAACCTTATTACTCAAATAATTGGAGATATCTTTTTTTTTTGTATATCATCTTTACTCTTTAATATGTCTCTTCACTTGAGTAATTTTTCCATATAACTTAACTATAGGGATTTCTTTATCCATAAGTTCTTTAATTGTCGATCAACAATAGACATCGATTTTACCCATAGTTAAGCCAAATTTTTGTCCAATTGAATTTCTTGGAATTAGGTAACATAAGAAGAATCTAATACGTACTTCCTTAGCATTGATGCAAGAAAGACTATATCTACATTACTTAATCCTGATGGCAAAGTTAGGCAATGTACTACTGTGCCTACTTTGTTCAAGTTTTCAAAAGAGTCTATATACTAGAGCTTAACTTTTTCCATCTTTCCAAACCTCATTACCTTTTTCATTGGTGAGTCCTTCGAGAATATATGGTCACCAACAGATAATTTCTAGTGCTCAGCATTCATGGTCCTTATAGACTTTTGACCTGTATTGAGTTGTTTATATTTTATTTATTATTTTTTTTCTAATCAGTTTCATCTCCATATTTGCAAATAAATACTAAACTTATCATTCAAAAATATGTGGGTATCTGGCGCGCATATCATTCTTTCTTTCCCAAGTAGCCTCATTTAAAAAATGATTCTACCACATCACTTTCACTGTGGGTATTTCTTTTGAATGTAATTTCTTCACTTTTCTATTTACTATAGTCACTGATTTTTCCTCATATTACAAATCTTTGTCTAATTGAATTTATCGACATTAAATAACATGTGTTGGGTCTGGTAGATACTTTCATAGCATAGACACATGAAACGCTAGATGAACATTACTCAATTCAAATGGCAAAGCCAAACGGTAAGCTACTGGGCCAATCCTATATATCGTGGACTTAAATTTACTCAACTCACTCACCCATTAGGAGACCTACAATGTTTCATGTAAAACCTCAAATGGTGCCATTGTATATTGGCCTGATAATTATTGATATGAGTAAGTTCAACTAACAACAAATAATTTCTCCTAACTTTCACCAAAATTCTATAAGAATACCTCAAGCATAACTTTTGAATGCGTAACACATCATTTAGATTTACTATAAGCTCTACTATAATCTAACAAAGATCCTTAGGTTTCTTGAATAGCTCTCCTAAAATAAAATATTAAGTTTTTACTTGCTGACATACCGAACAACAAAAGAAATATCACTTGTATATTCTTTTTACCATTATACTAGTACAATTTTTTCATATCTTAGTATATTCCATCAATATTCAAAATCTATAGCTTTTTCTAAAATCTCCTTTCTCAACAATTATTCACACGTGGATTTCCAATCTCCACATAATTCACATCCTAAATACTAGACTCAACTTAGCATGGTATAAACCCTTAACACAAGTATCTTGATCACTTTACATTATTTTCGGACATAGTTTTCAAAATATTCTCCTTTCCCTTCTCAACTACATTAGATAAACTTAGGTGTTCTTCATACCTAAATACTAAATCAGTATATACTGTAAACTCATTATTATTATTATTATTTTCTAATTTACATATGACCTGCCAACTTATACAGTTATACATACATTAGATAAATTTTTTTTTTAAAATACGTTCTTTGTTAGATAAATTCTTCTAAAATCTCCATACTTTAACCTATTAACCACTTAGACACCATAATAGCTGAGTTTAAAAAAAAAGGATTAACTTTCCTTGTAATGAGGGAAAAGAACCTTGCATTTAATGCCAACCATTAATGAGGGAGAATGCAGTAAAATAGACGAAAAGCATAATAGAGAACAGTGCCAAAATAGAAAGTCAAAAATTTGGACAAAGCATTGAAAGAAAATTAAATTCGGTGGCCATTATTCTTGAAATTCTATAAAAAAAATATAACTATTATTTTAGCAAAAATCGGTGGCTGCAAGTTTTAAATATATATGCTAAAATCTACTTTTAAGTTGTTGGTATTCGGTGGAAAAGAAACATTTCTGAGTTTATAAAATTTTGTGAAAATCAAAAAATACGTAGTTAACTGGTAGGATGCAGTTGATTGCTTCAAAATAGATGTAATCAATCAACTGTAAAATAACCAGTTCAAATTAAAATTTCTCAAAATAGTTAGTCAACTTAATAATACCAATAGTCGATTGGCAAGAACATTGAGAAAACAAGAAAAATTATTTAATTGTCGTTCTTCAATAATTATCTGATGATATCTTGACATTATTCTCTTTATATGCCCAATATGAGCGACTATCACAACTACTATATATATACATGCTTGCCGTCATTTTTTTTGTTAAAAATTTCACCTTTAATTTAGCTTATATCCATCAATCACTCACATAGTTGTTCTAATTATACTCATTCTATTTGCTTATCTATCATAAGTATGCTATTCTCTGAGTTCTATAAATACACACATGAGTATCTTTACCTTTTCATACTCAAAATTAGGGTGTGTGCAGTTATGGAGGGAATCGTATTCTGTCAATTTCGAAATATTTGTGTCTTTTATGGTTCCAGTCCTGAAAAAGATGGAGGTATGTGAAAGCTGCACAAAACTTAGGTATGGTACTAGCTAAGAGAAAGATTCATTTAGTCTATGGTGGAGGTAACCGTGGGTTAATAGGGTACGTGTCTACAACGGTGCATGCAGGAGGATGTCAAGTTCTAAGTATTATTCCTATAGCTCTAGCTGCATCCAACATCATAGGGAAGACAATTGGATAAGAATTTAAGGTAGCTTCCATGCATGAGCGCATGGCTAGAATGATAAGCAATGCTGATGCCTTTATAGCCTTACCAAGGGGTTTTGGTACTTTAGAGGAGATTTTCCAAATAGAATCTTGGACACAACTGAATATGCATCACAAACTGATAGGTTTGTTAAATGTTAACCATTTCTTTGATGGTCTAATGTCTTTTCTTGATCATGCTGTGGAACAAAGGTTTATCCCACACTCAGCACGACAAATTCTCATCTCAGCTTCAAATGCTGAGGAATTGATTGATACTTTACAAGCATATGTTCATGTACCTGATCCAACTATGGTTCGAATAGATTGGAAGACAGACAACCGTGGAAAGTGGAAGTTAGATTTGGATCTTCATGTGTAGTTATAGTAAGATGTGGTCATTCTTATACCGCTTCTACATCCTTAGAATCTACTTAGCTCCCTTAGAGTTGGTAAAACTATCTTTGAATGTTGCTTATGATTCTTTGAACTCTTGAAATATTCTAGTATATCATCAATAAATATAATAACAAATTGATCTAGGGATGACCTAATTACTATTCATTAATCTATGAATGCAGCTGGGACATTTGTCAAACTAAATGACATCACCAAGAACTCATAATGCCTATAATGAGTCCTAAAAGAAATTTTCCGTACATCCTCTTCTCTTATCCTTAATTATTGTTACTCATATCTTAAATCAATTTTTGGGAAAAAATATTAAGCACATTGTAACTGGTCAAACAGGTAATCTATACGAGGTAATGGGTTTTTATTCCACACTGTCACCTTATTCAACTATCTATAATCTATGCATAGTTATAGTGATCCATCTTTCTTTTTCACAGATAGAACTGGAGCACTCCAAAAAAAAGTACTAGGACATTTAAATCCCTTGTCTAACAAGTCTTGTAACTAATTTTTTTAAAAATTCAATCGATATCATTCTATATAGGGATATAGATACTAGTTAGGTTCCAAGGAGTAAATCAATATCAAATTCTATTTTTCGTTTCGGGGTTAATCTAGGCAATTCTTCTGAAAACACATCAGGAAATTTCATAACCACTGGAACCTGATCTATATTAGTATACTTTACATCAACATTTCTCACCACTCACAAATATCCCTGGCACCATTTTTGTAATAACTTATACATTGCTAAAACTAAAATTAAATTACTGGGTACATGCTTCCACTAATTGTTCACTACTTGCAACTTTTTTTTACTAACCTTTTATACTATTGATGACATCTTCAAACTGTACTTGATCACATCATAACCCACCATCAAAATTGTATTAGTCATTCATCATATTGTTTCACATAAATAAATCAAACAATCAATTCAAACCTTATTGACATTTGAACACGCCATTACCTTTGTGTTTGGATGAAATCTTCTTATTTTCAACTAATTCTTTTTCTTTATACCCAAGAGAGTTCTCTTTTTCATTGTTCATCAACATGAGTTCAAAAAAGGAACTGGCAGTTCAGACTCAAGAAACATTGTATAGGACAAACTTATTGGTTCTTAAACATCACATATCTAAGGAAAAGAGTCAGAAGGAAAAAAAGAACGACACCCTATATAATTCCGTAGTAGCATCGTGAGTATAAATATGTCCGTGGTTACATAACCATACTCAAAGTCCTACTATAGAATCCTTTGCTCTGATAGCCATAGGGAAACCTATTACACTGATACCAACTTGTAACGCCCCCAATTTACGTTACGTAAAATAAACATTTTTTTCTCGCAATAAGATATTCTCGATAAAGATGGACAATTCAATTCTTTGTCATTTCTCTCATGTATACACAATATACAGACCAAGTCTATAAACATCAAAGTATAGTAGAAACGGAGATCCTACCTGTAGCGTTCAGAACACTCTAGAATACAAATACAGTATAATTCAAAAACCGTGAGCCTTGGAAGCAATATAGACTTACCTATAGAATATGTCACCTAACTGATTAGCTATCTGCAGGATCAGACTCTGTATTCTCATCTAAAAAATGTGAAAATATCATGTAGTGAGTTTGACAACTCAGTGAGTAAATAATTCCTCCTATGACCTCTTAGGTCAGCATATGGATATACTTATATTTTAAAATTTGTCACATAGATAATACAGTTCAGAAGTACATTCATATGGGACCCGTATTTTAAATATTCTCAATTCAAAGGATATTTAGATATCCAAAACCATATGTAGCACAATATGATCATTAATTAAATGTTGTTATGCTCAGCTGTATAAGCTATAGTAAAATATTAAGATTTGGAGATAAAATCATCACTTTTAATGCACCAACCTCACTCGGCGATCTGGTCAATGCAATGAAAACATAACTCGTTAGCTATACGCATATTGACTGATTGACTACAGCTATAATAAGTGATCAGGGAATGTGAGTACATCACCTTCCTGCTCCTCATATTACCACTGTCACCCGGTTGGAGCGGCCCTCCCCTGGTTCACTCAGGCTAATAGGGCATCCCTTATTCGGTACCATCACAAGCCATACAAGCCATTGATATTCATCCATACATATAAATACATGTAAAATTATCAAGAAACTCGCCATGAGCTTTACGCTTGTCATATTTATGAAGCAACTCGCCATGAGCTTTACGCTTGCCATTCAATCTCATTTATAATATGGCATGCATTATTTTCACAAGTATATAGCTTTACCAATCAATGCATCGTGCACATAATATTCACTTTATCAAATAATGATAAATACATTTAGAACCACATATTCAATGAGTTCCAAAATCTATTTTTAAAACCATACTCTTCTTGAACTATATGCCAGCTCGTAAGCAAAATAAATATTTTAACATGTTTCAGAAATTTATGATAGCATAAATAATTGTAAACAGAAACAATTATATATTTATAGTTCAAGAAGAGCATGGGGTAAGTCATAGAAACAATTATCTATTCACAAGGTAAACGCTCCAGATTGGACAGCCTCAAAATGCACTTTTCCAATCTACATTTGACTGAACAGACTTCAAAAACGTGTCCAGAGGGTCCAAAAATCAAGAAAATGACTTCGGGAACTTGGTCACTATTCATGGCCGAAAAATACTAGTCACCGCCGAAAAATATTATTTATTGCTAGAAAATACTATTCACCAAGAACAAAAAGTTGTTAAATAGTTAAAATAATTCATATCCTAAGGTTTATCTAGCTCTTGAATCCATCTATAGTGTTAGATTTCTAATTTGAGGTCTCTAAATAATAGTTTTAGAGTTTACCTTTTTTTTAGATTTTCTACTTCTGATCTACGATGATTCTACGGCTGATTTGAGAAATTATTCAGTCAAAATCGAAGTATTCTCTGTCCTGAATCCAGTGGTACCCTTAGTTTAGAGATCGAAGGTGTGTAGACAGTCCAGATCTAGAGATAAATTATGGAGATACTATTCACACTATTTCACTATTCATTCTCTCTGTATTTTGTTTCCGTTTCCGTCTCCCCTTCCCCTTTTCTTTATTCTTTATAGTTTATTATTATTTAATAATTAAATATTTAATATTATTTTTATTTTGTTTTATATATATTCATATAAATACCATTTTTCATCCGAAAAATATCCCAAAAATTTCTAAAAAATTATATTCTCATAAACTTTTCGTTAAACTCTTAAATCATGACTTTTTTTATATAAAAATCTTAATAAAAAAAATCACAAAATAAATATATTTATACATAATAAAAGAAAGAATATTTCTAAAAATACAACAAAAATTTATTGGAGGCCAATATAATTATTTTAAGCAAAAAAATAATTATTTTAAACAAAAATATAATTACTTCCAGCAAAACATGCATAGTCATTTTAAAAAAAAGCATACTTGTTTATAATAAAATATTATTTAAAATTAAAAATTTTGGGATATTACAATATCCTTTTTGATCTTAAGTGTAGTGTTTTAACCTACGTTGGAGCATAAAAGGTAAGTCTATGGAGTTTATAAACATCAATTAGAGATTGGAACTTTAAATTTTGGGATATATAAACTTATCCGGCTATAGTTATTGATCCAAGGCACAAATACACACACTCAGGATTCAAGGAAGGGATACAAAATTACATTTCAGTTAAGCATGTATATAATTATGATATTTTTGAAATTTTTCTTTAAGCTCTATCCCATTAAATTCTCTAAGACAAGAGGTTAAGAAGCCTAACACTCGCTGCATATCTTGATATTTGCTTGATTTCTTATTTCTATAGTCTTTATTTTCCTTAAGGACAAGAAAAGGAATAAGTTTGAGGGTACTTCATCTACATTAAAATATTCATATTTTAGATGCCTTCAGAGTTGATTTTTATTAGTATGAGTAAAATAAGTTAGGAAATAGTTTCAATTCTTGTTTTTTGTTATAGGAGTCAAAGTTAAAGGAATTCAAGAGAAAATAAGAGAAATTCCAGACAAAAGGAAAAGGACTATAAAGGCAATCTCAAAGAAGACTTAGCATCATGATGCTAGCTTCAAAGTGTTGTGACAATCGTGTTGTAGTAGCCCCAACCAAATTCTAAAGAGCTAAAGTATCACGACAATGCCTTCACAGCATTGTGACATTATGCGTCAGTAGAGAAAAAAAATGAAAACATTGTAAAATATAAGGTTGAACTAGAATGGAACTCTAATGGGTAATAATGGACATAAAGGAAGCTCATGGCCTTTAAGGTTCCAAAAGAGGTTATAAATAGAGAAAAAGAGGCACTAAAAGGACAACAATTCAATAGATTAAACATAATTGAAAGGAGCTCAAATATCTATTTGTATAATTTCTTCTCATCTCTTCTTCTTCTTCTTTTTGTTTTTATGTTTTCCATGGCTCTGCATGGCTAAATCTTTTAATTGGTTAAGCTAAACTAAAACGCTAGAGTTAAATGATACTATGAGATTAGAATTTTTGTTTGATTTGAATTGAATTCTATTAAGTTTTGATTTACTCTTCTACATATATTTCTTATAGTTTTCCTTATTTGTTTTTTGGAAAGGATCCACTGGTAATTGATTAAGTTAAACTATAGCTATATTTCAAAACAAAATTTATTTATGTTTAGTCTCTCTAATTTAAAAGGTAAAATTATGTTAATAAGTTTACTACGATCAATAATTATTAAGTCTTAGGGGGGTAATCATCTAAGTTAAATCTGACTGCTTGTGTTGAGGTTATTTAGTTTCATTGATCTTCCTAATTCTTAAAGCAATTATTGGGTTTGAATCTCGACACCTTTAGGTAGGGTTATTTTGATAATTAGGGTTACATAGATGAAAGTTAATTAAACTTCAGGAAAGATTAGGCTAAATTCCAACAATGAATATCTTAATTGAATTGAGTGACTTATAATCAATGATCAGTAGTTCACTCTAGAGGTGGAAGTAGTGGCTTAACCAATGCATTCTTATACTATTTAATTCTTTAAATTTCTATTGCTTATTTTATTTTATCTTATTTAATTATTCGTCATAAACCCTATTTTTTTCAAAGGTAGTGAATTCCACTATTTGTGGGATCGACTCTTACACTTGCTGCCACATTATTTTTGTTTTAGAAGGGTAAGGTAGACATTTGTTTTTAGTGTGCCTACAACATGTAGCACTTGTAATATCTATTAGTCATACGCTCGTAAAGTCCATCAAGCAACATCCAATAATATAAAGCCTAAGGTGCACCTGGGCTAGCATTACTACAGCAAGCTTCCAGTGTTTCTGACTAAGGTTCCTACAAAAGAAAACCATTAACGAAGAAGCATATAAAGGAAATACGATAAATAGGATATGTAAGTAGAAAAGTATAAGAAAACCATTTTCTCCATTGAGTTAGAAAAACCAATAAGCTAATCTAATATATTCCAATTAGATTATTTCCTATCCATAGACCCTTTTGTAAGAGCCGACTCTCTTTTTGTTTCATTAAACACATTTATCATTTCCATCATGCCAAAAGCCATGCCATTTATACAAAGAGGTAACACAGATTCACATAATTACATTAGTATACATCAAAAACCTATACAGCACACCACCCTTATTGTACAAAGGGAGGAGGAGGTGGTGCTAGCATCGGAATCTACACAACCTTTATTGCATAAAGGTCTCCAAAACAACAACAGGAAGATCTGTCAACGTCTCAACTACTTTCATCTGAACATAACACCAAACATTAATAAGAACAAAGCCTCAATAGGTTCAACATTGACAACATCATATTATTAGTAAAATCACAATGTTATGTCCAGCTGTATAAACTACAAAAAATGTAGTCTTTTTGTGATGAAGTTATATTATCTACAAATTCAAGATTAACATAGTATAGTCACATGCTCAACAATTAAAATATCATATGCAGTCCTTATATGCATGGTGACGGATCATCTACAGCCATGAGTTTAATAAGCAATAACTAATCATCTGTAGCCACATTTCAACCTTCAATGACTAATTGTCTGTAGCCACATTTCAAGTATGCATCTCATCAACATCTTAAGTATGCATTTCATCAACATATTAAGCACACGTCTCATCACTATCTCAAACATGCATCTCATCAACATATTAAACATACATCTCCTCAATATCTCAAGCATGCATCTCATCAACATATTTAGCATACATCTCATCAATATCTCAAGCATGCATCTCATCAACATATTCATCACTAACATCATGCTTACCATCATCACCAAATCACTTAACAATCATGTAACAATGTATACATCATACATCTAATCATCATGCAA
This sequence comes from Gleditsia sinensis, assembly GCA_037074535.1. Lineage (NCBI taxonomy): Eukaryota > Viridiplantae > Streptophyta > Magnoliopsida > Fabales > Fabaceae > Gleditsia > Gleditsia sinensis. The sequence goes on from CM073464.1 coordinate 57,715,954, forward strand.
TGATACCATAATGTATGCATCATACTCCCTAATCATCCTCATCACCTACACAATAAGGTTATGCATCCAACAAGTACATTACTAACATCATGATTGTCATCATCACCACATCATTTAACAACTATGTATTAATATACTTACCATCATGTGACAATGCATACATCATATCTTCTAATCCTCGTGCATTAATATACTAGCATAAGCATTGAATTAACATGCATTTCATCCATACATTATATATATATCATATATGTAATTCATTTATATATATATATATCTCATCAATGCATCATACATACATCTCATACGCAATTCACTTACACATGTCTCATCAATGCATCACACATATATCCCATTTGCAATTCACTTACATATGTCTCATCAATGCATCACACATATATCCTATATGTAATTCACTTGCATATGTCTCATCCATATCTATTTTTATCCATACATTAAACATACATCTCATCAATAAGCAATATGTGATTTAATTTGTCATAATAAAAGGATGGAATTCACACTACAATGCATCATTAAAAAGGTATTTATTTGTATTTTGGTTCCCTTTATAATCATCCATTCATTGGAGTTTGTTTAGAGCCTTCAAAAAGCAAAACAAAGCAATTTCAGTCTCAAGCATGGCCATGATTAAGGTCAAGAAAATCATGCTGCAAAATCTCAAAACAGCTCGAAACACGATTTGGCTATGCCTTGAAACACGAAAGTGTTTCGCGCTACAGGTTCGCGATGAGCCTGACCTTTCATAACTCTTTAAGCCATAACTCACTCATTTAAACTTTGATTGAGGTGATTTTGGTGTCTTTTAAAAGCTAAGAAAATTATCTACAACTTTAATGTTTACCACATTAACAAATTACAACCATAATTAAGGATAAAAGTGTCCCAAAATAAATATCATGATTCTGCACATTAAATCTGACCTCTCTTCAGTCGTTGGGGCATATCTCTCTCATATCAGGTCCGGTTAACAAAATTCTAGAGGTTTGTTAACGATAAGACATAGATATACAACTTTTATGTTGAACACATCTTCTAATTCGATATAAATCATGAAATCCAGAGCTATCCATTTTAAGCATTGAATTTCATCCATTCAAAGCTGAATTTCAGCACAAAACATATATCACATATACAATCAAACCTTTGTTTTACATAGCTATTCATATGATCATTCCAATATATGCATAAGCTACCTCAAAAAATAATAACTTACAAGTATACATACACATATATACACACATGTATAATCAAGATTTCAAGCTTCATAGTAGATTAATGTTAAACCTACTCTTAGAGCTCATTGTCTTCCTTCTTTTGGTACACTTCCTTCTCTTCTCCTTTCCCCCACAAACCTGTAATTCCATCATCAAATCCACCTTTTAGGAGCTTAGAACGAAGATGAGGGATGATTTACGGTTTAATCCATAGAGAAATTACCTTGGATCTTCCTTCGTGTTGCCTTTCTCTCTCTCCTTCTTCCTTCTTCTTCTTCTTCTTCTTTTCTTCTTGGCTATATTTTTTGCTCCCTCCCCCCCTTTGATTGACTACCTTTCATCTTATCCCAATTATATTAATAAAATATTATCTCTTCTAGAAGGTCAAACTCTCTTCCAACTATATCCCATAACCAAGCCAAAATTACAAGTTTGCCACTCCATTAGATTGTGACTAACCCCTTGACTTAGGCCTTGTTTGGCTTCCTCCAATTCCCCAAATAGTTTAATTCCTCTTTTTAGAAGATGCCAAAGGGCTTTAGGATCACACCTAAAACATATCTCTAGCTCATTTTCTTATGTTCGGTTCTAGCCTTAAGGAATTAAGGAATTACACTTTCTCCTATTCTAGATTTTCACTTTTTCCATTTAGTCACGTTATAATTTCTTAGGGTTTCTTCATGTTCCATTCGATTCTCTTTCCTTCCCTTTCAACATTAAAAATTATTTCCTACTCAATAAAATTGGGGATGTTACACCTTCAATGGTGCCTTGATTAATAATAAGTCAATTCCATGCTTATCTAAGTGTGTATCCATAAACTATTTAAATATAAAGGTTCTTATACAATAAACAACAATCCTAATCAAGACATCACACAAAAAAGGCTTATCTTGCATCCTTAGGAGCTTTACTGAGAGAAAAACAGATAAGCAAAGATTTTGAGTTAAAAAATTTTAGTACATTTATATTAAACAACTCATAAACCGTTTTCAATAATTCATATGACTTGTATACCTTTTCCATAATCAAACAATCACCAATTGAAGTAGAAACCATAAAGAAAGAACTTAATATGACCAGATCCTTACCTATTCGTTTAGAAAAACAAGGGGATACATAGGAATGGGTAGACTTAGGGTTAAACATTACATGTTCTTTGAGAGAATAAATTGAAAGGATGCCTGTCATTACTACATTTAAGGCTTGCATATCCTGTCTGGTTAAAGCAAATATTCTTGGTTGCCCTTAGTTTTTTAGCTTTATCCTCAGTTTGCAAATCCTTACCTAGCCCACTATGACTTGCTTAACTTGGCACCACCTTCACTAGTTAGGTTACCACTGGGGTAGGTTGCAAAACTAGTCAGTTGACTTTTGACTCTAGCCATATAGTTATGGCTAATCCTTCTTCATATGCCCAACTTGCTTGTAATGGAAGCAAGCACTTAATTCCTTATAGCACTGCCTAAAGTGATATTTACACGTGTAGGAGAAGAAGGTTTGTACTATTTAGTTAACTTTAGTCCTTACTAGCTAACCTGTCTAATACCTCCTTGGCTTGACCTTTATCTATCGCTCTCAATTGACATATGATTAGGAGTCCCTCATTTTAGTTGTAACTAGTGTTGCTAATTCTAAATTCTTAATCCTTGGATAGTGGGATCGTGCACACCCTTAGAGTTGCCATCTTAATATCTTTTTATCCTTGTCACCTATTCTATCTCAACTAACTCTTTGGTTTTAATCATTCTTGCATAATCAATAGTTGCATAATAATTAGTGAATTGCTTTCTCTATGGTGCTACCAACCTAAACAATGGTCACACTAACCCATTTATGAATCTCTTGATCATTTTCCTCTTAATAGGGACTAAATGAGGTGTATAGTAGGATAGTTGGGTGAAATGGATATCATACTCATAAACTATTATCCTGGGAATCTATTTTAACTCCTAAAATTCCCTTACTTTAACATCATTGACACTTTCAAGTAAGAAGTACTCCATGAATGCTTCCTTGAATTCATTCCACTCTAAAGGTGATGTTGTAGTTATCATTCCTTGCATCAGAGTAGTAAACCACACCAATGCCACCCCTTAACAATTGGAATGACACTGACTCTATAAGTCAGCTATACAAACATCACAAGGATCTATAAATCTTTTCTATTGCATCAATGAACTATTGGGGATCCTCACTAATTTTTTAACCTATAAAGATCAGTAATTTTAGATTAAAAAATAGCACAAAGTCATTTCCACTCTAATAGGCCTAATACCTTATTCAATAGTCTCTATTGACATTATAGTTGCAACCATTATTTTTTTTTTGCAGTTCTTTTCTGCCTTGGTCTACCAATAGATCAACTAAATTCCTAATCGCCCTTTACATACCTTGCATGGTAGCATCCATTGTGGCCATAATGCCTTCTTGAGATTGAGAAGGTATTGCCATTACTTAAAGAACTTCTCCCTAATTAGAACTCTATTTATTCTACCTAGATGTCTCAATGGCTTTGGCACTTTGGCCTTTTCCCTAATCTCTAGAGTTAGGATGACTTATATAATGACCTCTAAATAAAAGGATTATAAATTGAGCAGATTCTTTAGCCATCTTCTCACTCTTTGTTGGTTGTCTAGTAATAATTCTAGTTCTGGGAAGTATTTTCACTATAAAACAAAGCTAGATTCCATAATTCTTATCAATATCAATGCATGACAAAGCAACAAGGGAGAACTAATTTGTATTATGGAAAAAAGTCAACATCCTACCAAACCCCTCAACAGCACCCGTAGTATAAGTATGTTAACTCAAACCTATACTAAAGAATCGTTAGCCCCGTGAACATAAGGAAACATATAGCTCTGATATCAGCATTGTCACAACTCCCATTAAAGAAGCACGTGATCAGCAAGGGGAAGAGCTTAATCCTACCCATAAGCCTTCAAGCAAATTAAACATTAGAGAAACCCACAATCACACAGAGGGTGTTAAGCTATACACATGCATAAAATACATGAACATCTATAAACTCAATTTCAAATATTCATCCATAATTCGCACGAAGCCAAAACATTACAAAAGTCCTTTGTTTTCATATAATATAACCCAAACAAATATCAAAGCACACAAGGAAGCAAAAATCTTGCCTATAGTTCATAGAGCTACATCTAGAGTACAAAACAAGATAACTAAACAAAATAAAGAGCCACTGGAAGCAACTCGGGCTCCCAGAAGACAATCTTAGTTCACTGTATAGATGGAGCTATATCAGACTTTTTGCAATTATTTGAAAAGGTAAACATTAGATGGGGTAAGTATAAAACTCAATGAGCATATAATCCTTACTATAACATAAAACAATTTTTTCACAAATAAAAGTTTAAACATAAAAGAAACTATATAAATATAAATGTTATGTAAGTGAATTCTAAAACAAACCTCAATTTAAGAAGAACATATTATAAATTCACTAACAAAAATTAGTTAAAACAGTAAATAAGGAAAGCTAAAGATTTTCTATAGAAATTATCTGCAAGTGTTAAATAAAATTAAAGTTATATAATTACAATAAATTGCAGAAACTATGATAAACTGAAGGACTTTTCATTAGAACTAGTAACGGTTTCCGAAGCAAACAGCAAGGGAATGGGAAATCACTATCTATCAGGGAACACCTTGTAATCCATTAGGAAAAAGTTTGTAATATATGTCAAGCATAAGCTCATAATGTCCATTAGGCAAGAGCCTATAACATAGAGCTTAAGGTGCACTAGGGCTAGCACTTACTATTGCTATCTTGTAGTGTTTCTAACTAAGGTCCCTCCCAAAAAAAACCATTACAAGAAAAAAATATAAAAGAAATATGAGAAACATGATATGTAAGTCAAAAAGTCTAAGAAAACCATTTTTTTCATTTAGTCAGAACAACCAATAAGTTAATCTAATATTGTACAATTAAATATTTTCCCATTTGTAGGCCATTTAAAGGTGCGTTGATCAATACCAAGTCAATTTAGTGCACATCCATAATCCATTTCAATAGAAAGGTTTTCATACAATAAACAACCATCTCAATGGAGAAAGCATACAAAAAGGGCTTACCCTACATCCCTAGGAGATCAAATAAGAGAAAAATAGATGAGAAATGGTTTCAAGTTAAGAAATATTAATAGGTTTACATTAATCAACTCATAAACCATTTTTAATAAGTCATAAGCCATAATTTAGGATTCAAGACAAATTCAATCTAATATAGTTTAATGAATTAAATGGAATTAAGGAAAACAATAGCAAAAATGAAGTTACAATAAATATTATCTACTTACAACAATAAGGGCTTATAATGGACAAACCTCTTTCTATTACTTTCAATGTCCAAATGACCAAATGGAATTCAAAATTTATCTCAAGATGTCTCAAAACCTAGAAAACAACTTTGGAAGGTAAAATTATAGACATATCATGAAATCATTGTTCACACTGGCTAAAAACACTTTTCATGCCACTTGGAAAGTTTTCCTAGGGTCATGAAACTTGGAACCCAAGCATATTATTTACTCTTAAAGCTACCTATGGTATTAGTTTTTGAATTTGAAATCCCTAAGTGTACCTATTTGAAACTCACTTTTTTAAGGTTACTATTCATGACTATTTCAAAGTTCTTGTTGCTACGAGCCCAATAGTACTTAAGGTGATCCAATTAGAGGTCTATAGCAAAAGTTATAAAGGATTTAAATTTAGGGGGAAAATGTGAAGGAAAGGCAGAGGAAGAAGGTTGTGTGTATGGAGGAGGAAGGCTCTGGCCTTTTTTAAAGTGGGTAGTGCCACAGTGCTTGTAATAACTCCATTATTTTTACATATATACATATATATATTTTTAAAATCCTATGAACTCATTACCTCTTTACTTCTAACTATTTAACTCATAATAACATTTAGTTTAATTAACGAAGTATAATTAAGGTTTATGGTATATCATTAACACTAATACAATTCTGGGTTCACACACACATCATTATTAAAAACATTTGCACAAAAATCAAACACATATATGTCTACATCTTATTCATTTAGATTGACCAGTTCCAAAGATACGAGTGCAAGTGGTTGCACCTTCATTGTAACAACTCCATTTTTTTAAATACATATATTTGTAAAGTCCCATAAAGTCATTACTTCTTTACTTCTAATTATTTAACTCATAATAACATTCAATTAATTTAACCAAGCATAATTAAGGTTTAAGGTCTATTATTAACACTGATACAATTCTGAGTTCACATACACATTATTACTCAAAATGTCCGTACAAAAACCAAACACATAAATATCTACATCTTATTCATCCATGTTGATCAATTCCAGAGATACAACTACGGGTGATTGCACCTTCAATGAGATCTTAGCCAACTCGACCACAAACACCTTATTAATTTTTAGGATATGTCCAACATAGAGTAACTCGATCCAACATGCATTAAAAGCCAGAGCCATAGAAAAATCTGCATAACTAGTTTTCTGAACATGATATAAAAATATAGTGAGAATTAAATCCCAGTAGGTTCAATAATAAATTATAATCATCATCAATATTGCTCGTCATGTTATGTTTGGTGCGCACTGTCGCAGGTGCACCCAAATTAATACCTTACCTCAAAACTAACCTGCAGTAGTGGGAGTAATGGTCGATCCCACAGAGACTGGAATTACCTTATGTGATTAAAAGGGGGGAATTGATAATCGCAAATTAAGTAAAGTAAACAATAATGAAAATAAATAAGCGAAAGTGATTAATGATAAAGATGTTGGTATCCACCGTCAAGGGATTACATTGATCATCGACGACATAATCAATCTACAAATAAATATCTATCATTGGGGTTTTAACCTCGTTTCTCCTTAAGCCTAGCAAATTAATGACAATCGCACATAATTAAACCCTAATCAACAAGCCATCTTTTAGCACATCGGTAAAATATAACTTGTTAACCGCATGAAGAACTAGAGAAACTGACAGAGCTAAACAAATATAAACACATCGGCTATATCTAATTTAGTCAATCATTCATCATAGGTTCAATGATTTATAATCCAAAACCCTCAAACCTATTTGCCTCACGAATCGCAGAATTAAAGACTTTGTTCAAAACACAATTCAGCGGTAGATTAAAACAGACGAAATACTAGTAGGCCTCCTAGCAAACATATGCATAATCATTAAGAATAAGAACAGATGAACAATCAATATTCAAAACAAATTGAAATAATAACATCAGATCCACATCTCACAATGTATAAAAATCCCTTGAGGTTTCAACTCACCTCAACCAACTAAAGGAAATTAGCCACGCAGGGCCATAAGATAAACAAAAGAAGAATTGAAGAATGTAGATGAAGAATTCAGTGAAGGATTGGATGGCATCTCTGGTTGCTTTCCTCTCTTTTTATAGACTTTTCCCTCCTAATCGAAGTTAGAACGTATTTTAGGTCTGATTCCCGTCCATTCCCTTCAATTTTGAGCGAAAACGACCTAAAATCGCGAAATCAGCAAGTCCCCTACGGCTCACGGGTGCCGCGGCGCTTAAGTGGAGCACAGCGGCGCTACAAAGATTCTACCATGGGGCGCCGCGGCAGGCTATGTCGAACATGATCGGGCGCCGCAGCACACTGGGTTGAGCGCCATGGCGCTCCTTCCTGGGTGGCACAGCGCCGCGGCGCTCCCTTGTGAGCGCCACGGCCTCTAGAATCTTGTGGATTTTTCCGAAGTACCGAACATGAATGTTGTAGCTCTATGTCTCTTCTTTCCATAGCCGCTGAAATCACCTTAATCGGAGTCCGAATGAGTGAGATATGCCTCAATTAGTGACAAAAGGTCAGGAATCAACATTTTTCTATGATTTTCTCTTTATTTTTCTCTTCTTTTCTTCTTTATTATTCCTAAAACACAAAACACAACACTCAATCAATTCATATCTATTTTATACTAAAATTAAATAAAAAGCAACTTAAAACATGTCAAAAACATGCTTATTTTATAGCATGTCAAATACCCCCACACTTACTCTTTTGCTTGTCCTCAAGCAAACATTGATTCATGTAAACAGAATTCAATATATGAAATGAGTGAATGGCTTACCAATATGCTGCCTCATAGTGAAAATTGTATGCTCTTGAAGAAATTTCAGAAAATTTCATGACCATGTGCAACATTTAATTCAAATGCAATTTATAATTTTATTCCCTAAAATCCATAGTGTGTGTGTGTCTTTGAATAATTTAATTTTCTTTTACCTAAATGAGCTTATATATCTCAGGAATTATAGCATGGCTCTCTATTTAAAATTTCCATAGGCTTATTTTTCATGCTACTCTCCACTAATGTAGGCTAAAACTACTTCTTAGGATCAAAAGGACTTAACTCAGCTTGTAATGTGGCTAGGCTATGGGGTGAGATAAAAGATATCATTTTAAAGCTCAATCTCCCAACATCACATGATTAACTCTGATCTATTTGAGCTAATTCTCAAGATTGGGGAAGTTTTTCCCCCACACTTATTTCCTTGCTTCTCTGCATTCTACTTTTCTTTAATTATCTATTTCTTCCTTTTTCAATCACTGGATAGACTTTCATTAGTCTTTTGAGAAAAAATATATATATATATATATTTTTTCTTTCTTTCTTTTGTCCTTGCTCCACCCTTCCACCCTTTCATTAATGTAGATCTATAAAACAAATATTCAGAAATTAATCATGGAGTGAGTGAATCAGGTAGAAAAAATAAAGGTATCAATCACAAAATTTGGTCTTGGCTATTTTGTGGGTATAGAATAAAATGTTAATTAAGCTCAAAATGGAGGTTCTAAGGATATTGACTTGTTTGGGTTAAGCTTGAAAGGCTCAATCTCATAAAAAAAATGCCTAAATCATCTCCTAATTGTTAGTATTAGCCTAGGATTTCGCCTCAAGTAGCATTTAAATAAGTTCTAGAAATTTAAAAGAGATCATAAAATATTTTTGAGTTATATAATCTTTTTCTAAGTAAAAGAAAAATTAAATATCCAAAATTACTGTGCAAAAGAATTTTAGGATTTTTAGAAAATAGGTAATCATAAATTGAAAAGAATTTAAAACTACACATAATTATGACTTTCCTACATCTCCCAAGAGCTATAAGCAATTTAAATAATTATATCATTGGCTATTGGTTCAGCTATCACAAACTCATAAATTGAAATTTTGTTCACATGCTCACCTCATGACAAGATTAAAAATGAACATATCATAAAATTATAGTTATGCATCAAAGTAGAAAAGAGCACAAGTATATGATTTATTATACAGTCATCCAGCTGAATCATAAAGTGACCCCTCACACTTAAAAACATACATTGTCCCCAATGTAAGAATATAAAAGAGAATATAAAAGGGACAAATAAAAACATAAGGAGGGATTCAGTGAAACTTCCCTGACTAGTGATCACCATCCATATCATCATGCTCAGGTGCAGGCCTAAAGGGTGGTTCAGGAGGTGCCAGGAAAGCAATCGGGAGGTTCAGGGCATGAGCTAACTGGCTAAAACATGCATGATGATGCTGTGCAATAGAGTGCTGATAGAGGGCCAGATCGTTCATTTGATGGCTCAGATAGTCTGTGCACTCCCATAAATCTTCAATGGTATGCTGGGATGGTGGTAGAGCTGAGCTTCTTCCCGGTTCCTCTGTAGGTATTGGCTGAATCCCTAGCTCCTCCTCTGTTGCTTCTTCATGGCCCTTGTATTTTTGGATGTCTGCATAGGAAATAGGCTTCATCGGGTGAATGAGAGCCTCAGTGGAATCCCAGCTTATGCCCGCTTTCTGACATAGACCAGTAATTAAACTAGGGGCAAATAGAGATCCGCCTCTAGCATTGATACTGTAACAACCTCTCTTTTTTTCCTTTATTATTATACAATATTGAGTTCACATACATGTCATTAATCAAAACAAACGTATAACATATCAAACACAGATATTTACATCTTGTTTATTTTGGTTGACCAATTCCGGAGATACAGGTGCGGGTGGTTGCACCTTCACCGGGATCTGAGCCAACTCGACCACAAACAACTTATTTGATTCTGAAATCTGCCCAACATAAAGTAACTCGATCCAATGTGCACTAAAAGCCAGAGCCTTAGCAACAAAAGCTGCATAATTAATTTTCTGAACATGATATGGAAATATAGTGAGAATTAAATCCCAGTAAGTTCAACAATAAATTATCATCAGTAAAGCTCATCACGTCATGTTCAGCTGTATAAACTACAGAAAATATCTTTGGTCACATGAATGCATTATATCTATGCACATAAGAATCATACTGTAATGATATGTATGACAGGATTAACTATTTTCAAAATATCATATGATGGCCATCAACTTATTCTCATTTCAAGCTACCCCGGTCAGGGTGAGTATCCTCTACTCTCCGGTACGGGCTTTTCTCGCTCCGTCCGACATGGCCCACTTTCTCTTTCTTTTCTCATTATCATGATCATAACCGTTGGTAGGGCGTCCCCTACTGGTGCACCACACGGATTGCCATGTGACTGTGCTCATTTCTTTTCTTTTCACAATGTTAGCCAAAAATATGCTTTCAATAACAAGTATGTTCATCACAATATAACTATTACCATAAATCATTGGTAATCATGCCATGAACATAACCATTTCAAATATCACTTTATAAAATATTTCCATGTCAAAATTTCACACTTAAGATGGTAAGAAGTTCATACAATGGCAATGACTATGGCTATACTAGTCATTTATTAAGATTCATCTTCTTTTTTAAATACTAATTTTATTTCTTTATTTTCTTGATGTAGGTTTTCATCCTATCTAACCTTCCTTTACTAATTAGAGCATAACTCCCTCAATTTAACTCTGATGTAGGTGATCTTGGTGTCCATTTCAAGATGAAACAATTATCTAAAGCTATTATGTTGAACATTGTAACAAAAAATTAAGAAACGAAGGTGATATTACTCCCTCAAAGTACAGGATAGTTCCTCTCGGATAGGTTCTGACCTTTACTGACTAATTAGACCATATCTCCCAAATTGGAACTCCAAATTGAGTTATTCCAGTTGGTAAAAATCCATGAGTCATATATCTATAATTGTTATGTTGGCGCGCTATTTTAATTCCCTATAGAATATTCCCAGAAATTCAAAAACTAAAGCATTAATAACATACTCTTCCCTGAATAAACATTTTCTGACCTCTGCTTACTAATTGGATCATATCTACCTCATATGAACTCCAAATTGCATAATTCCAGTGGGTATATTTCCATGCGACATAGATATATAACTTTCATGTTAACCATTTATTTTAATTCCATACAGATAATTTCCAGAAATTAAAATACAAAAGCTGTCCTAACATAATCTTCCCTGATGAACCATTTTCTGACCTTGGCTTACTAATCAGACCATATCTACCACATGTGAACTCCAAATTGAATGATTCCAGTGGCTAAAAATCCATGACACACCTATCTTTAATTCTTATGTTAACCATTTATTTTAATTCCTTATAGATTGTTCCCATAAATTAAAATACCGAAGCTTAAAATTCTGTCAACCATAGCCATATCCATGCAGAACTATCTACACCAACCTAAGTATTCAAACATACATCACATGCAAGATCAATATGCAACATGATATAGCAACATCCATGACCAATCATCAAAGTTCTAAGATCAAAATCTCATATAACTATTATGAGTTTCAAAGGTTTTCTTCAAAAAGAAATATTGTTAAACTTACCTGGAGCACTTAGTCTCCTAGACTTCTCCTTCCTCTTTCTTCCTTTCTTCCTCTCCTTTCCTCACACTACCTTGCTTCTATTTTTGCTCTCCCTCACTTGGACGAAATTCTAATGTTGTAAGGGTGGGTTTTCTTATATAGACCACCAAATAATTCACCTTTCATGATCATGGGTCTACCTTATCACAATTAGGATACACTTTGTTGAATTTTTGGAAAACAAACAACTTATGTTCTTGTCTTCCTCTTCCTTAGTCAAGATATGCATAGAAAAAGGAGATTTGTATTTTGAAAATTATGATGATATGTTCTTAAGATATGGGGCAAGATCCCTTTGATTTAGGGATTCATTTCCTTTTTCTTTTGTCTTAATCAAGTATGATAGATTTGCCTTTTTAAGTGGCAAATTTCTAGCCCTTGAATTTTCCTTACTTAACTAAAATTATTTGTGTAGGATAATGATGTTTTGTCATAATGCTATGTATTATTACCCACTTGCTAAAGTTATGAATGTAGGATATAGATGTTTTTGTCCTAAAGCCTTGTATTATTATGCCACTTGCCAAAATGATGAATGTAGAATCACACCACTTGTCAAATTTTTGTCTTAATGCCATGTCACTTAATCTTGATTACACTAATATTTCATCACTTTAATTTTATTTTTATTTTTATTTTTCCTCTTGGGTTTGGGCTCATTCTTGCCCATTTTCCTTACTTTGGTTAAAATTCTTCCTTTTATAATGGGCTTGGTCACATTTTCATGATTTTTGGGCTATCGGTCCAATTTCTATATCCTAGTCCAAGTCTATGTTTTATTTCTTCCTTGGCCTATCCTATTGGCTTGCTAAAAATTCATGTGAAGTAGAAAAACTCTATATGAAGTGTCTATAGGTTAAAGCCCAATTACGGGTGGAGATACTAAACTTAGTAACTTTTGCTCTTAAATTAAGAAAAATTACCCTAATCCGATCTTCTTGAAATTTTAAGACCTTTACTTACTTGATAAAAATTTATCTTTCTTTACCTAAGAATTTCACCTTTCTTTAACATGTTTATTTCTAATATTTCCTCTTAGGTTTTCTTTCTTTACCTATTCCATTAATATTAGAACATTTCTATGTATATATGTAAGGTGAAGAATTTCTAAGGAAAATATTTAAAAATTACGGGATGTTACAGATACAGCCGAGTAGCTGCCTATGAATAACCTTGCCTACATCAATAGAAAGCCCTTTTAGTATTACATAAAGCAAAATGGCCCTTTCTCGCGTGACTTGACTCATGTTAAGGCTGGGCATGAATCTGGCTGACACAAAATAGTGCCATGCTTTAGCCACTTTAGTCATGTCAGCTCTAGCAAGGTATAACGGATGGCCATTGCTATCCAATTTCTAGGAGGTAGCATAGAGTGCAAATAACGTTGTCAAAGTCAATATATGATTGAAGAAGCGTCGTATATTCATCATCCTCAATATCAGGCAGGGAATAGAATTCATTAATAGCGTGCAGAGTGAATGGCACCATCTTGCCTCTAACCCGTGCTTGATGATGTTCGTGAATTGTAGCATTGGAGTAGAACTCCTAAACTACGGGAATAACTCCTGGTTCTGGATTCCTGCAGAAAATCTCCCAATGCCTATGGAGGATATTATCTCTGTGAGGTAGCCCTTCGGTGATAAGAAATCCATGTTCTGGAACTATAGGTTTATGCACCACCACTTTGATGTGGTGTTGATAAATCGCTTCAGTCACAAAAGCTACGGTGTCGAATGCTGGAGGGTCCTTTGCTCTGTTCTTCCTCTTAGAGATGCCTAATTTGGAAGTTTTTGGGGCCATTGCACTTGGCAAACTCACTGGGGTGTTTTATCAAACACCTAGTGTGCACTCTTGAAAAATGGAGAGAATGGATGGTAGATTCGTAGCTTGGAGTCCCAATGCAGTAAAAACCATTAGCAATGAAGTATAGAGATCAACTTCAGCAGGAAAAACAAAGTAAATTGTACCAAAATCAGCGTGATGTGTGGCTGGAAAGTGTGAGATCAAAATTGCTTGAGAACCCTAGAAAATTGCCATTGAATCCAAGCCAAAAGCTGAAAGAAGTGTATAATCCTGTAAAAGAAGATGAAAAATCATGTAATTTCAATAAGATAACGCAGTGGGAGGTGGATATGGTTGATTCAACGCAAGAAAGTGGAGTGGGGATGTGAGAAGCAAGCAAAATGGAGGGGGGGAAAAGGCAAGAGCGCGCGATGCTCTTATAGAGAGCGCCGCGGCGCTCACCCATTCTGGGCTCGTAGCGCCGCGGCACATGTGCGCATCTGCAGTTCAAATTTTTTTTTTTAACAGAAAAAATAAACTATGAAAAGAAAAATTAAGAAGAAGAAGAATGGATGTTGGGTTGCCTCCCAACCAGCGCCTTTGTTTTACGTCGTTGGCTCGACATAGATCCAAAAAATATCAATGAGGGTCTCGAAAAGTTATCCATTGTGCTTCCTCTTGGTGAAATCCTTCATAGTAAGGTTTAAGCCTATGCCCGTTGACTTTGAAGCTATGCTGGTTATCCATGCTCTTTATTTCAACTGCACCATGAAGGAAAATATCAGTAACAATAAATGGTCCCTCCCATCTAGAACGAAATTTACCTGGAAACAATCGGAGCCTAGAATTGTAGAGGAGAACTTTCTGTCCTTTGCTAAACTCCTTATGTGAAATCATACGATCGTGTAGGAGTTTAGTTTTGGCCTTATAAATATTTGCGTTTTCGTAGGCCTCGTTTCTAATTTCCTCTAATTCCTGAAGTTGTAATTTCCTGCATTCTCCACTTTCTTCCACATTCATGTTAAATTTCTTTATAGCCCAAAATGCTTTATGTTCCAATTCAACTGGAAGATGACAAGTTTTACCAAATACTAACCTGTATGGGGACATACCAATTGGGGTCTTATAGGCTGTCCTGTATGCCCATAGAGCATCATCTAATCTGAGACTCTAATCCCGGCGGTTAGGATTTATTGTCTTACTAATGATATTTTTGATTTCTCTGTTGGATACCTCAAGTTGCCCATTGGTCTGGGGGTGATATGCAGTTGACAATTTATGAATGACATTATATTTCTTTAATAGGGCTTCAATAGTCCTATTGCAAAAATTTGTTCCCCGGTCACTTATCAAAGCTCTTGGAATCCCAAATCTTGAGAAGATATGAGATTTAATGAAATCTGCAACCACTTTAGAATCATCAGTCCTAGTGGGTTTAGCTTCTACCTACTTTGAGACATAATCCACAGCCAACAAAATATAATTATATCCAGCTGATAAAGGAAAAGGTCCCATGAAATCAATGCCCCAAACATAAAAAATTTCACAAAACAATATTAGTGTTTGAGGCATTTCATTTTTCCTGGAGATATTACCTATTTTTTGACAGTTTGTACATGACTTACAAAAATGGTATGAATCTATGAATATGGTAGGCCAGTAAAAACCGCAATCTAAAACTTTCTTTGCTGTCCTTTTTGCTCCAAAATGTCCACCACATGCATAAGAATGGCAGAAGGTTAGAATGGATAAAACTTCAGAATTAGGAATACATCTTCTTATAATTTGATCTGAGCATTGCTTCCAAAGGTAAGGATCATCCCATATGTAGTATTTGGGGTCACTCTTGATCCTATTTTTAGCTGCCCTGGTCAAAAGAAGAGGTAACTGATTAGTAGCCAGATAATTTACAATGTTTGCATACCATGGCATATAAATTGAAATTGAAAATAAATTTTCATCAGGAAATAATTCTTCAATTTTCAATTTTTCTTCCACATGAGTCAGGCGGCTTAGGTGATCTGCTACACTGTTTTCAGACCCTTTCTTGTCTCTAATCTCCAAATCAAATTCTGTAAGCAGTAGCACCCATCTGATTATCCTAGGTTTAGCCTCCTTTTTCATCACCAAATACCTCAAAGCTGCATGATCAGTAAAAACAATAATTTTAGTGCATATTAAATATGATCTAAATTTTTCTAATGCAAAGACTACAGCTAAGAGTTCTTTTTCAGTGGTGGTATAGTTCTTCTGGGCATCATTTAGTATTCTGGAGGCATAATATATCACATGGGATGTGTTTCCAATCCTTTGGCCTAGTACTGCTCCAACTGCATGGTCACTGGCATCACACATAATTTCAAAAGGGATGTTCCAATCTGGTGCTTGGATGATTGGAGCTGAAATCAAGGACTCTTTTAATTTGTCAAAAGCTTCCCTGCATTGTCCATCAAATTCAAAAGAGACATCCTTCTGAAGCAATTTGCACATAGGTGCTGCTTTCTTAGAAAAGTCCTTTATGAATCTCCTATAAAAACCTGCATGGCCAAGAAAAGAACGAACTTCCCGCACACAAGTGGGATAAGGTAGAGTTTGTATAATATCAATCTTTGCCTTATCTACCTCTATTCCTCTTTTTGAGACAACATGGCCTAAAACTATACCTTGTTCAACCATAAAATGACACTTTTCAGAATTTAAAACAAGGTTAGTTTCTTGACATCTTTTCAAAATTAGTGAAAGGTTATGCAAACAATCATCGAATGAATTCCCATAAACTGAAAAATCATCCATAAATACCTCAATAAATTTTTCAAGGTAATCTGAGAATATGCTAACCATACATCTTTGAAAAGTGGCAGGGGCATTACAAAGCCCAAATGGCATGCGCCTATATGCGAATGTCCCAAATGGACAAGTGAAGGTTGTCTTTTCCTGGTCTTCCAGAGCATTTGCAATCTGGAAATAGCCTGAATAACCATCAAGAAAAGAGTAGTAAGGTTTACCAGATAATCTTTCAAGCATTTGATCAATAAAAGGTAAAGGAAAATGATCTTTTCGGGTTACAGAATTTAATTTTCTATAATCTATACAAACCCTCCACCCATTTTGAATCCGGGTGGGTACCAATTCCTCATTTTGATTTTTCACCACAGTTATTCCTGTTTTCTTGGGAACCACTTGCACTGGGCTAACCCAATGACTGTATGAAATAGGGTATATTACCCCAACCTCAAACAATTTAAGAATTTCTTTCTTCACTACATCCATCATAGGTGGATTTAGCTTCTTTGGGGCTGTCTAGATGGTTTAGCTCCTTCTTCCATCAATATTCTGTGCATACATGTAGAAGGGCTTATTCCCTTAAGATCAGCTATGGTCCAACCTATTGCAGTTTTATGTTCTTTAAGAACTTGGATTAGCTTTGCCTCCTGATCATTTTCAAGCTTGTTGGAGATAATAACAGGAAGTGTTTCTCCCTCTCCCAAGAATACATATTTGAGATGATCAGGGAGTGGCTTCAGTTCAGGAGTAGGAGCCTGCACAACAGAAGGTAAAAGAGAAGTATCAGAAATTGGTAATTCTATATAAGAAACATTACCTGTTGGTGGTTCTTCTGAAAAACCATTTAGTGCAGCCAGTTCCTCTTTCGTTTCTTCATACAATTCTATCTCACCATCATCCTCTTCTATGGATTTGCTCACAATCACATCCAATTTATCCTGTCCATCTAATTCAAATACATCATGTGCTAGGGAATCAAAGATATCTATAGAATAAATAGGAGTATCATCACCTGGATGTTTCATGGCTTCATACATATTAAAATTTATTACTTCACCATCAAATTCCATAGTGAGTGTGCCATTGTGAACATTTATCTTTGTTTTTGAGGTTTTCAAAAATGGTCTCCTTAATAATATTGGGGATGTAAAATCCCAATTTTCCATGTCTAGAACATAAAAGTATGCAGGGAAAACTAAATCATCTACCTGTACCAAAACATCCTCAATTACTCCCTTAGGATATGCAGTGGACCTGTCAGCTAATTGAATAACCACATTAGTAGAGTTCAATGGTCCTAATTTCAAGGAAGCATATATAGAATATGGCATGACATTTATGGAAGCTCCTAAATCCAACATAGCTTTTTCAACATGAGTATCCCCAATTTTACATGGAATGGTAAACATACCTGGATCCTTGCATTTAGTGGGGAGTTTTGTTTGTATCATGGCAGATACGTTCTGACTCATTTGAACCTTTTCAAACCCCTTCAATTTTTGCTTTCTTTTTTGAGTGCATAATTCTTTCAAGAACTTTGCATATCTTGGTACCTGCTTAATAGCATTTAGGAGGGGAATATTAACTTCACATTTTCTAAAGATATCATATAATTCAGAAGTTTTCTCATTTAGCCTATTCTCTTTAAGAGCTTCTGGAAAAGGAGGCACTACTTCATAATTTAAATTAGAGGGAGACTTACCTGTAGGTGCTTCATTCTCCTTAATTGATTTTTCAGTTTTCTTAGGAGAAGAGGGTGCTGGTGGACTTTCAATCTCTTTACCACTCCTTAAAACAATTACACTAGCATTCTCTCTGGGGTTCACCATAGTTTGTGAAGGTAACTTACCTGAGTTTTGAGCATCCAATCGACTCGCTGTGGTTGCTAACTGACCTATTTGAGTTGTCAGGTTCTGAATGCTAGCTCTTGTCTCTTGCTAAAATTGATGAGAGTTATGTACAAGATTTTTCACAATGTCTTCCAACGGATTACTTACCTGTTGATCTTAGGGTGCACTCTGTCTAGGATAATAGGCTTGCTGATTTTGTTAAAAAATTTGTCCTGCAGGCCTATTTTGTGCACTCTCATATCTAAAATTGGGGTGATCCTTCCATCCAGGATTGTATGTATTGGCATATGGATCATACCTTTTTGGTTAGCCAGGAAAACCTCCTACAGCATTCGCTTGTTCTGTGGATTCCTCTTGAAGTGTAGGACACATGTCAATTGGGTGCCCTGTGGCTGAGCATATTCCACATACTTTAACTTGCTGTAGTGTACCTGTAGCCATTTGGCGCATAAGAGAAGTAAGTTCAGATATTTGATTCTGAAGAGAAGTAGTACTTACCTCTTGGGCATGTCTAATAGGAGGATCATGCCTAACGCCAAATTGTTGTGAATTGGCAGCCATATTTGATATCAGGATTCTGGCTGCCTCAGGAGTTTTATCTACTAGTGCTCCTCCACTATCTGCATCTATCATGCTCCTATCTCCCTGCAAAAGACCTTCATAAAAATATTGGATTAGTAGCTGCTCACTAATCTGATGATGTGGGCAGCTTGCACAAAGTTCCTTAAACCTTTCCCAACATTCATAAAGTGTTTCACCATGCAATTGCCTAATGACGCATATTTCTTTCCTAATAGTAGCGGCTCTAGATGCAGGAAAATAACACTTTAAAAACATTCTCTTCATCTCATTCCAAGTAGTGATATACTAGAAGGCAAATAATACAACCAATCTTTGGCTGAATCTTTTAAGGAAAAAGGAAAAGCCCTGAGTTTTATTTGTTCCTCAGTTACTCCAGGGGGCTTCATACTGGTACATACTACATGGAACTCCTTTAGATGTTTATGCGGGTCTTCACCTGCAAGACCATGAAAACTTGGTAAGAGATGAATTAATCCAGATTTAAACTCAAAATTAACATTATCATCAAGATTAGGAAAAGTAATGCATAAGGGTTGCTGATGCAAATCAGGAGCTGCAAGCTCCTTCAGAGCGGGATGCCTGGCCATGATCACTTCCTCCGTATCCTGATCAATGTCTTCTTGAATTTCTCTTCTGTGCCTGTATACAGATTTTCCAATATCTGGATTGAACTGTAAATCTCGAGAATTAGAAGAACGAGTTACAGGCATAAATAATAAAAAATCACAAAAAGTAATGACGCAGTCCCCGGCAACGGCGCCAAAATTTGGTGCGCACTGTCGCAGGTGCACCCAAATTAATACCTTACCTCAAAACTAACCTGTAGTAGTGGGAGTAAGGGTCGATCCCACAGAGACTGGAATTACCTTATGTGATTAAAAGGGGGGAATTGATAATCGAAAATTAAGTAAAGTAAACAATAATGAAAATAAATAAGCGAAAGTGATTAATGATAAAGACGTTGGTTTCGGTTGGTATCCACCGTCAAGGGATTACATTGATCATCGATGACATAATCAATCTACAAATGAATATCTATCATTGGGGTTTTAACCCCGTTTCTCCTTAAGCCTAGCAAATTAATGACAATCGCACTAATTAAACCCTAATCAACAAGCCATCTTTTAGCACATCGGTAAAATATAACTTGTTAACCGCATGAAGAACTAGAGAAATTGATAGAGCTAAAAAAATATAAACACATCGGCTATATCTAATTTAGTTAATCATTCATCATAGGTTCAATGATTTCTAATCCAAAACCCTCAAACCTATTTGCCTCACGAATCACAGAATTAAAGACTTTGTTCAAAACACAATTCAGCGGTAGATTAAAACAGATGAAATACTAGTAGGCCTCCTAGCAAACATATGCATAATCATTAAGAATAAGAACAGATGAACAATCAATATTCAAAACAAATTAAAATAATAACATCAGATCCATATCTCACAATGTATGAAAATCCCTTGAGGTTTCAACACACCTCAACCAACTAAAGGAAATTAGCCACGCAGGGCCATAAGATAAGCAAAAGAAGAATTGAAGAATGTAGATGAAGAATTCAGTGAAGGATTGGATGGCTTCTCTGGTTGCTTTCCTCTCTTTTTATATACTTTTCCCTCCTAATCGAAGTTAGAATGTATTTTAGGTCTGATTCCCGTCCATTCCCTTCAATTTTGAGTGAAAACAACCTAAAATCGCGAAATAAGCAAGTCCACTACGGCTCACGGGGGCCGCGGCGCTTAAGTGGAGCGCCGCGGTGCTACGAAGATTCTGCCACGGGGCGCCGTGGCGAGCTATGTCGAACATGATCAGGCATCGCGGCGTGCTGGGTTGGGCGCCGCAGCGCTCCCTCCTGGGTAGCACAGCGCCGCGGCGCTCCGAATTTCCTTATTGTGGCGCCGTGGTGCTCCCTTGTGAGATCCGCGGCGTCCAGAATCTTCTGGATTTTGCCAAAGTACCAAACATGTAAGTTGTAGCTCTATGTCTCTTCTTTCCATAGCCGCTGAAATCACCTTAATCGGAGTCCGAATGAGTGAGATATCCCTCAATTAGTGACAAAAGGTCAGGAATCAGCATTTTTCTATGATTTTCTCTTTATTTTTCTCTTCTTTTCTTCTTTATTATTCCTAAAACACAAAACACACACTCAATGAATTCATATCTATTTTCTACTAAAATTAAATAAAAAGCAACTTAAAACATGTCAAAAACATGCTTATTTTATAGCATGTCAATGTTCATCTGTATAAGCTACATAAAATATCTTAGATCACATGAATGCACTTAATCTATGCATATAAAAATCGTGCAGCAATGACATGTATGACATGAATAACTATTTTCAAAACATCAAATGATGTCTATCAACTTATTTTCATATAAAGGTACCCCGGTCAGGGTGAGTAATTTCTACTCTCTAGTACCGGCTATTCTCGCTTTCTTTGACATGGTACACTTTCTCTCTCTTTTCTCATTAGCATAATAATAGTTGTTAGTAGAGCGTCCCCTATTGGTGCACTACACGAACCACTATATGATCGTGCTCATTTCTTTTCTTTTATTTTCTTCTCACATTAATAGCCAAAAATATGATTTCAATAACAAGTATATTCATTATAGTCACATGTCGTAATTTATCATCAAAATATAATCATTACCAAAAATTTTCTCACATTAATAGCCAAAAATATGATTTCAATAACAAGTATATTCATTATAGTCACATGTCGTAATTTATCATCAAAATATAATCATTACCAAAAATTATTGGTAATCATGCCATAAACGTAATCGTTTTCAAATATCACTTTATAAAATATTTCCATGTCAAAATTACACACTTAAGATGATAAGAAGTTCATGCAATAGCAATGGCTAGGGCATACACTAGTCATTTATTATTTTCATTTATAGGATTCTTCTTCTTTCTTAAATATTATTTTCATCTCTCACTAATTAGAGCATAACTCCTTCATTTTAACTCCAATTGAGGCGATCTTGGTGTCCTTTTAAAGCTAAGAAAAACATCTAAAACTAATATAATGAACATTTTAGTAAAATCATAAGGAATAATGGAGTTATTACTCCCTTAAATTCAAAGTTATTTCTTCCTAGGTAGGTTCTGACCTCTACTTACTAATCTGATCATATCTCCCTCTTATGGACTCTAAATTGAGCGATTTTATTGGCTAAAAATTTGTGGGTCATATATCTATATTTATCACGCTAAAAATTTCTTTTAATTCCCTACAAATTCTTCCCATAAATTCAAACACATAAGTTTACCTAACAAATTCTTCTCTAATAAACTAGTTTATGACTACTACTTACTAATCTGACCATATCTTCCTAATATGGATTCCAAATTGAATGATTCTAGTTGATAAATATTCGTGAGACATATATATATATATATATATATATATATATATATATATATATATATATATATATATATATATATATATATATATATATATATATATATTGTTAGCGTCCCTTGCTGTGGATCTGGTAATGGGTCGTGAGGATGGTGAGGCAATAGGAAGGTTAGTTTTCTTATGTCTACCTATGGTGCTGGTTGCTTAGAGAGAACCTGCAATCTCCTGAGAGTTCTCAGTTAATGTAAAATTCATCTGATAGCCATTTCATTCCCTTCTGTGCAACATTAGTACAATCTTGGGTGTAACCACTTGAAACTGCTTCCTAAAACTAAGGGTACAGGAATAAGGAAGAGTAACTTCCTTAACTGCCTACTAACTGCTGCCTACTAACCTAAAGAACAGAAACTTGAATTGCAGAATTATAAAAGATAATAAAAGACATTGCAGAATTATGAAATACAATAAAAGACATCAGAATACATCAGTAATTAATTGCTAAACTTCCCATGTGTGAACCTCTGGTACACACGCTGGGCATGGGCATGATTGCTTCTGCTAAGATTACTCCCTTCCTCTAAATCACGCTTGTCCTGAAGTGTGAAGTCGAGGAAGCATTGTTGAATAGAAGAAACGGTCTCCCAGGAAGCTTCAGCTGGAGAAGTGTGTTGCCAGTGAATGAGTACTTGAGGGGTGTTGTGGATAAGTCTCCGGTCCATGACGGCGAATGGCTGAGGTGAGGGTGCTTCAGGTAAGCCCGATGGAAGGATGGCTGGTTCAGGGCTAGTTCCCTCACGGAAGGCTTTTAAGCAGGAGACATGAAAAATGGGATGGAGTTTGGTAGTGGGTGGAAGGTCCAGCTTATAAGCCATGGGACCAATGCGTTGTAAGATGGTGAAAAGCCCATAGAACTTAGGCAGGAGTTTTTGATGCCGGTGATTAGCTAAGGAGAACTGCTTATAGGGTTGGAGGCGTAAAAGAACCTTGTCCCCTTCCTGGAACTCCACGTGCCGATGATGGGAATCATACAGAAGCTTCATCTTCGTTTGAGCCTGCAACAAATTCTGACGTAAATGCTGGAGGATCTCATCGCGGGATTGTAAGGCCTTGTCCACTGCGTCAAGTTTAGAGATTCCTAGGCAGTACGAAAGGAGACGTGGGGGAGGTCTACCATAAACAACCTCAAAAGGAGTGGCATGCAGAGAGGAATGGAAGCTCGTATTATAAGAATATTCAGCCCAGGACAACCAATCCATCCATTTGGTAGGATGCGAACTAGTAAAACACCTCAAATACATCTTGATGGTGCGATTCACCACTTCGGTCTGGCATCGGACTGAGGGTGAAGGCCGAACTAAAGCATAACTTGGTGCCACTAAGGCGGAAAAGCTCATTCCAAAAGCTGCTAGTGAACGTGACATCCCGATTGCTCACCATTGTCTCAGGAAGGCCATGAAGCTTGAAGATGTTATCAAAGAAGAGTCTGGCAACACTTACAGCTGAATATGGATGGGATGTGGCCACGAGATGGCAGTATTTAGAAAAGCGGTCAACCACAACTAGGAGAACATTCTTCCCATGAGAAGTTGGTAGTCCCTTAACAAAATCTAATGAAATATCTGCCCAGATTTGTGATGGCACAGGCAACGGCTGCAGAAGGCCTGCAGGTTGTAAGGTTTCATTCTTATGACGTTGGCAGACCCCACATGCACGAACAAAGTTCTGAATATGTTGTTTCATGCATGTCCAGTGGAAGTCCTTGGCAATGCGTAAGAGTGTTTTTTGATAACCCTCGTGGCCTTGATTGTGCAAAGCACTCATGATGGTCTGAATTGTTAGGGAAGAGGGAGGCAGATAAACACGACCCTTGTAAAATAATAACCCTTGCTTAAAACTCCACGGAGAAGTTGCTGTTCCTGCTTTCACTTCGGTGATGAGTTGCTGGACATCTGATGAATTCTGTTGCTCATGCCGAATGGAATCAAAGAGGCTGAGTTGGGGCATAGAGACAGCAAGTAAATGAGCTTCCTTTGTATTACGGCGAGACAAGGCAGCTGCCACTACATTACTTCTTCCAGCTTTATATTCCACTGAAAAAGAATAACCCAGAAGTTTACCCAACCAATGCTGCTGTAGAGGTGTGAGGGCTTTCTGCTCTAAGAGAAATTTAAGGCTATAGTGATCTGTTTTTACAATGAAATGCTACCCCCAGAGGTAAGAACGCCAATGCTTGATAGATTTGACTACGGAAATTAACTCCTCTTCATAGGTTGGTAGATGACGATGCCTAGCTACTAATACTCGGCTAAAGAAGGCAATAGGGCGTTGATTCTGCAGTAACATAGCCCCAAGTCCTGCATCCGAAGCATCACATTCAATGGTGAATGGGAGTGAGAAATCTGGGAGGGCCAATACGGGAGTAGTGGTCATGGCAAGTTTGAGTGCTTTAAAGGCCCGAGATGATTGGTCACTCCATGCAAAAGAGTTCTTCTTTAACATTGCTGTTAATGGTGCTGCAATGGTGCCATAGTTTTGAACAAATTTCCTGTAATAACCTGTGAGTCCTAAAAACCCCTGCAACCCCTTAAGAGTGGTGGGTTTAGGCCACTCTTCCATAGCTATAATTTTAGAACGGTCTGCTGAAACTCCCTCCGCAGTGATGATGTGGCCCAAATATGCTATTTGGGTCTGGCCAAAAGAACACTTGGACCTTTTTAAGAAAAGGTGATGATCCACTAAAAGCTTGAAGACAAGATGTAGATGATGAAGATGTTCCACCCAAGTACTACTGTAAACTAATATATCATCAAAGAAGACTAGGATAAATTTCCGCAAATAAAGACCAAATACCTCGTTCATAAGGGCCTGAAAGGTGGAAGGAGCATTCGTGAGACCGAAAGGCATGACCAAAAATTCAAAATGACCATGATGCATGCGAAAAGCGGTTTTCTCAACATCCTCTTCCTGCATTTGAACTTGAAAGTATCCTGACCGTAGGTCTAATTTGGAAAATTATCTAGCCCCAAATAGTTCCTCTAGAAGCTCCTTAATTACTGGAATAGGGAATTTATCCTTGATTGTTTTAGCATTTAACTCCCGGTAGTCAATACACATCCGCCAAGATCCATCGGCTTTAGGAACAAGTAGTACTGGAGAAGAAAAAAGGGATTGACTCGGTCTAATAATTCCTTGCTTTAGCATATCTGCACATTGTCTTTCAATTTCATCATTCTGTGTGTGTGGGTATCTATAGGGTCGAACTACCACTGGTTTAGTGCCAGGCTCTAACACAATTTTATGATCACAAAAACGTTGAGGTGGAAGGGCCTGTGGTTCCATAAAAACAGCGGCATACTCCTGTAGTAGGCCTGGAAATTCCTGCTCCCCATCAGTTCTGATAGTACTAGTGTGAACCCTGGCTTCGGAATGGCTAGAGGAAGGTTGAATTCCACTTAGTTCCACCATGCTGCCTTGCTGGGAAAATATCATCTACATCTGTTTAAAGTCCCAGAGGATAGGACCTAAGGTCTTGAGCCAATTAACGCCTAGCACCACATCAAACCCGTTTATATTAAGCACATATAAATCTAAAGAAAAAATATGGTTACTGAGTTCAAGAGATACTCCCTTGCACTGCCCCTTGCTTCTTATTTTTTCTCCATTAGCTACCACTACTCTCAACCCTTCTTGTTTTCTCATTGGAAGCTAAAGTTGAGAAATGAGTACTGAATTTATAAAACTGTGAGTGCTACCTGAGTCTACCAAAGCCTTAATGGGATACATTCCTATTTTGCCTTAGAGTAACATGTTTTGCTTTGAAGTATTTCCAATGATTGCGTGGAGGGAAATTTCTGGTTGGTTTCCTGATGACTCCTGGTCTGGAGAGCCGTCTTCTTCCTCTTCTTCGATCAAGTCTATCCAAAACACTCGCTTACATTGGTGGCCCCTAATGAAAGGTTCATCACAATTGAAGCATAGTCCCTTCAGTCTTCTTTCCTCCATTTCAGCCCGGGTTAACTGCCTAACAATTCGGGGACGTTGTTGTGGTGAGGGATCTACTGGTTTCAGCCTCCTGGTTTCCCCAAATCCTGAGTGCATGGGTTGAGTCTTTCATTCATACAGTCTGGAAACACTCATGGCCGTAGCTAGGTCTGGGGGGTCATGTAACTCTACTTCTACAGCTATAGGATCATTAAGACCACTGATATACAGTTCTATCTTTAGGGCTTGGGTAAGAGATCCTGCTCTAGAGACTAACTGCTCAAATTTCTCTTGGTAGTCTGCTACGGTTCCAGTCTGTCTCATTTTGGCTAGTTCTCCCAGTTTATGACTCCTAATGGGTGGGCCGAATCTCATATTACATTGCTGCTTAAATTCATCCCATGTTAAATGAGGAAGGTCTGACTCCAATTGGAGGAACCATAATTGGGCATGTCCTTCCAAGTGGTAGGATGCCAATCCGACTCTATCATCTTCTGGGGTCTGTTGATGATGGAAGAAATGCTCACAACGGTTCAGCCACCCCAACGGGTCTTCTTGCCCTTTATAACGTGGGAAATCCAACTTGGAGAATTTCGAAACAGTAGAACTGCCACCCGAAGTGCATGAACTGGCTACTCCCTTTCCGCGTCGCTGGCTATCTGGTGAAGTCGCGTCTGGGTAAGCCTTCGATGCTATTAGTTCTTTCGAAAGCGAGTCTAGGCGGGCATTGATGGCTTCTTTCCTGGCGAGATTGACTGCGCGTTCTTCTTAAAACATCTGCACTAGTTGTGCAAGTTGTTGTTGCAGTTGATCGCTTATAACCACCGGCTCTGATACCAAAATGTTAGAGTCCCTTGCTGTGGATCTGGTAATGGGTCGTGAGGATGGTGAGGCAATAGGAAGGTTAGTTTTCCTACGTCTACTTATGGTGCTGGTTGCTTAGAGAGAACCTACAATCTCCTGAGAGTTCTCAGTTAATGTAAAATTCATCTGATAGCCATTTCATTCCCTTCTGTGCAACATTAGTACAATCTTGGGTGTAACCACCCGAAACTACTTCCTAAAACTAAGGGTACAGGAATAAGGAAGAGTAACTTCCTTAACTGCCTACTAACTGCTACCTACTAACCTAAAGAACGGAAACTTGAATTGCATAATCATAAAAGATAATAAAAGACATTGCAGAATTATGAAATACAATAAAAGACATCAAAATACATCAGTAATTAATTGCTAAACTTCCCATGTGTGAACCTCTGGTACACACGTTGGGCATGGGCATGATTGCTTCTGCTAACATATATATTTCATGTTAACTATTTCTTTTAGTTCCCTATAGATTTTTCCTAAAATTTTAAACACAAAAGCTTACCTAACAGATTCTTCCTTGGTTAACCATTTTCATACCACTGCTTACTAATCAGACCATATCTCCCTCATTTGAACTCCAAATTGGGTGATTCCAGTGGTTGAAAATCTATGAGACATATTTCTACATTTTTCATATTAAAATTTCTTTAAATTTATAACCGATTCTTCTCAAAATTTCAAAAATAGAAGCTTTCTTAGTTATTTCGAAATCCATTTTCTTAGCCTAGCCTTTCCTAAAGTTCTAGTTCATACTTTTATTAAGTCCTCTTCCATTTTTCTTCCAAATTTTTTCCCTAACCATAGAATTACTCATATCAACATTTAATTATATTTCTTACTTAATTTAACATAATTTATAATCAACTTCAAAAGAAAAATAGAATCAAATCATGAATCACGAAGGGTGTTTCTTAATAGAAATTTCTCATGGTATTCTCCTAGGTGTTTAAGGCCATACTTAATTTACCAACCTAACCCCATCTTTCATCCATTTTTACCACATCCCAATATGCATCACAGCAGTACAAAAATCCCTAAAAGTTTTCCACCCATAGCCATGCGTAAGCAAAAAATTTACATACCAATATATGCATTCAAACATCCATCACATGTAAAATCAACATTTAACATGCTATAGCAACATCCATGGCCAATCATCAAAGTAGCAAATTTCATCAAAGTTCTAGGATCAAAATTCCACATAAATATTATAAATTTCAAATATTTTCTTCAAAAAGAGATATTATTAAACCTACCTAAAGATCTCCGTAGCTCACTTAGTGAATTCCTTTTCTTGTTTCTTCTTGAAAGAAGTGGCAAGATTCCTTCCTTCAATTGGCTTTTTTAGCATCTTAAATAAGAGAAGGAGGGTGAGTTTTGAACCCTAAGGATGAAGAGAAAAGATGGATTCAAGTGGAAATTAAGTTAACTTACCTTGAGTACTTAGTCCTCGAGACTTCTCCTTCTTCTTCCTTCCTCTCTTCTTCTATCTTTCTCTTATTTCATCACTCTACGTTGCTTCTATTTTTCCTCTCCCTCACTTGGACGAAATTATAATGTTATAACGGTGGGTTATGCTTAAATAAACTATCAAGTGGTTCACCTCTCATTATCTTGGGTCTACCTTATCACAATTAGGATGCACTTGGTTTTTTTTAGGGAAGACAACTGATGTTCTTGGCTTCCTCTCCCTTAATCAAGATATGGATAGAAAAAAGAGATTTGTATTTTCAAAATCATGATAAAATTTTCTTAAGACAAGGGACAAGGTTTGTTTGATTTAGGGATTCTTTTTCTTTTTCTTTTGTCTCACTCAAGTATAATAGAATTGCCTTTTTAGGTGGTAAATTTCTAGCACTTAAGTCTCCCTTGCTTTGCTGAAATTAGTTGTGTAGGATAAGGATGTTTTGTCATAATGTCATGTATTATTACCTACTAGCAGACATTATGAATGTAGGATATAGATGTTTTGTCCTAATGTCATATGACCTAATCTTGATTATTATTACATTACTATTTTCTCTCATGGTTCCTATTTTTCCCTCTTAGATTTGGGCTCATTCTTGCCCATTTCCTTTACTTTGCTAAAATTCTACCTTTCATGGAGGGCTTGGTAACATTTTTATGATTTTTGGGCTATCGGTCCAACTTTTATATCCTAGTCGAAGTCCACGTTTTATCTCTTACTTGGCCTATCCAATTGACTTGCTAGAAACTCATGTGAAATGGAAAAACTATATATGAAGTGTCCATAGGTGAAAGCACAATGTATAGGTGGAGATGTTAAACTTAGGAACTCTAGCTCTTGAATTAGGAAAAATTACCCTAATCTAATCTTCTTGAAATTTTAAGACCTTTACTTACTTGCCAAAAATTTATCTTCCTTACGCAAGATTTTTTCCTCTCTTTAGTATGTTATTTCTAATTTTTCTTATTAGGTTTTCTCTCTTTATTTATTCCCTTAATGTTAGAAACATTTTCTATGCATAAACATAAGGTGAAGAATTTCTAAGGCTAATATTTCCTTAGATATCTAAAAATTATCTAATAAATTTTATTTCCTTAATTAATTATTTATGTACATTTATTAATAAAAAAAATGAAATTAGGGATGTTACATTCTTTGGGATCTTAGCCAACTCGACCCAATGTACGCTAAAAGCCGGTCATAGAGAATGTTTGCATATTTAGTCTTCTATAAATGATATGAAAATATAGTGAGAATTAAATCCCAGTAGGTTCAACAATAAATCATAATTATCAGCAATATAGCTCATCTTGTCATGCTTATTTGTATAAGCTACAACAAATATTTTAGGTCACATGAATGCTCTTTATCTATGCATATGAAAATTGTACAGTAATGACATGGCACACTTTCTCTTTCTTTTCTCATTATCATAGTCATAGCTGTGAGTAAGGCGTCCCCTACTAGTGCACCACACAAACCGCCATGTGACCGTACTCGTCTCTTTTCTTTTCTTTTCCTTTTATGTTAATGGCCAAAAATATGATTTCAATAACAAGTATGTTCATTATACTCACATGCCATAATTTATCATCAAAGCATAATCATGACCAAAAAACATTGGTATAATGCAATCATGCCATGTTCATAACTATTTTCAAATATCACTTTATAAAATATTTCCATATCAAAATTACACACTTAAGATGGTAAGGAATTCATGCAATGGCAATGGCTAGGGCATACACTAGTCATTTAGGGTATTCTTCTCCAATTTGGTTTCTTTTATTACCCTATAGTTAATGAGGTTCATTTAGGGTAGAAAAATGTTGAAAATAAGCTTTACTAGCTCCCAACACGGCATGGCCGTTTCCTATAACATAGCCATACTCTAGGCTTTAAAAAGCCCTTACCCACATCGAACACGACCTGACCGTGTCCTAGAATGCTGCCATGCTCTGCGTTGTGTGTTGTCCCCTGATGTAGATTTTTATCTCGCCAGACCTTCTCTCATTAATCAAAGCATAATGCTCTCATTTTAACTTCGATTAAGGTGATCTTAGTGTCTATTTAAAGTTAAGACAATTATCTAAAACTATTATGTTAAATATTTTAGTGAAATAGTAAAGAACCTTGGTGTTACTATTCCCTCAAATTCAATGTTATTTTTTCCCTAGTAGGTTCTGACCTTTACTTACCAATCGGACCATATCTCCCTCCTATGGACTCTAAATTGAGTGATTCAAGTGGCTAATAATCAGTGAGACATATATCTATATTTATTATGTTAATAATTTTCTTTAATTCCCTATAACATTTTCCCAAAAAGTCAAATACAAAATCTTACCTAACAGATTCTTCCCTAGTTAGCTAGTTTTTGACCATGGTTAGCCATGCTCACATCATTTCCCTCTTCTTGAAAATTATTTATCCTCAAATCATCACCTATATCAAAAGGATTTAAATTAATAATATTGAAAACATGTACTAACATTATACTTACTTGGAAGATCTTACTTGCAAACACTATCATTGATCCTTTCAATCACTTGAAATAAACAATGTCCTCTTTTAAAAAGTTTAAAAGATGTTTAAATTGGAAACCTTTCCTTCTTTTTATGTATCCAAACCCAATCACCTGACTCAAATACAATTCTTTTGTGTCCCTTACCTAATTAACAAGCAATCCTTTATCACATCGATAAAGCGTAATTTATTAACTACATGAAGAATTAGAGAAATTGATAGAACTAAACAAATATAGACACATTGGCTATTTCTAATTTAGTTGATTATTTAACATAGGTTTAATGATTTATAATACAAGAACCTTAAGCCTATTTGCCTCATGAAACACAATAATGAAAGCTTTGTTCAAAACATAATTCAATAGTAGATTAAGACAAATAATATACTAGTAGGCATTCTTAGCAATTATATGAATAATCATTGAAAAGAAAAGAGAAGAAGAATAATCAATACTCAAATAAGATTGAACTAATAAAATCAAATCTAAATCTTACAATGCATGAAGATTCCTTGAGGTTTCAATTTTCCTCTACCAACTATAAGTAAATTAGCTACACAAGGCCATAAGAGAATCTAGAAAAGAATTGAAGAAGGTAATTGAGAATTTGATGCATTTGATGCTTGGTTTCTTCCACTTTTTACATATTGGATCCTCCTAATTGAACTAGAATTGTTTCTAGGTCAGTTCCTGGCCCATCGGGCTTCAATTAGAGTTGAAATGACATAAAAATTGCGACTTTAGCATTTTGGTGCGATAGTGGGCATCGTGCCACTATGGAATTACATTGTCGGGGCACCGTACTGCTTTAGAAATTCTACTACGAGGCACCACGGTGCATAGGGTTGGGCACTGCGGTGCTTAAGTTCTCAGAAACTACGGGCCGTGGTGCTCCGTAAAGGCAATGATGCAGTGCTGTGATGCTCCTTGTGAGCTCCATGGACCCTAAAAGTTTTTGGATTTTGCCAAAGTGCAAAACACAAAAGTTATAGATTTATGTTTCCTCTTTCCATAGCTACTGGAATAACCTTAATCAGAGTTGAAATAAGGGAGATATGCCTCAATTAGTGACAAAGGGTCGGAAATCAATATTTTTCCATGATGTTCTCTCTATTTTCCTCTTCTTTTCTTCTTTATTCTTCCTAAAACACAAAACACAAAACTTAATTAATTCTTATTTATTTTCTACTTAAATTAAATAAAAAATAACTAAAATTATGCTAACAACATGCTTAATTTACATCATGTCAAATACCCCCACATTTACTCTTTTGCTTGTCTTCAAGCAAATTGATCCATGTGAACAATATTCAATATATGATATAAGTGAAGGGCTCACCAATATGTTGCTTCATAGTGAAAATTGTATACTGTTAAAGAAATTTCGAAAACAATTTCATGATTATGTGCAAAATTTAACTTAAATGCAATTCATGATTTATTTTCTAGAGCCTTGAGTGTGTGTGCATTTTTGAGTGGTTTAATTATCTTTTACTTAAATGAGTTTATATATCTCAAGAATTGGGAAATGGATCTCTATTTAGGATTTTCATAAGATTATTTTTCATGCTACTCTCCACTAATGTAGGCTAACACTACTTTTTAGGATTAAAAAGACTTTATTTAGCTTGCAATGTGGCTAGGTTACAGGGTGAGATATAGGATATAGATTTAGGCTTGATCACTCGGCACCACATGATTAACTGTGGTGCTCAAGTTTGGGGGGTTTTTGCCCCACACTTAATTCTTTACTTTACTGCGTTTAAATTCTTCTTTTTCTTGGTTCTCTATTTCTTTTCTTTCACCCACTGCATAGACTTTCATTAGTATTTTTGGACTATTTCTTTCCTTTTGATTTTTCCTTTCTTTTGCCCTTGCTCCAACCTTCCACCCTTTTATTAACGTAGCTCTACAAAACTAGTACTCAGAAATTAATCATGGAGTGACTGAATAAGGTAAACAAATAAAGTTATTAATCATAAAATTTGGTTTTGGCTTTGTAGTGGGTATGGAATAAAATGTTAATTAAGCTCAATTAGAGGTATTAAGGATATTTTATTGCTTGAGTTAGGCTTGAAAGGCTCAATCTTATTAAATAATACCTAAATCATCTCCTAATTAATAATATTAGCCTAGGATTTTTCCTTAAATAACATTTAAATAAGGTCTAGAAATATATTGAGATCATAAAATATTTTGAGCTATATAAACTCTCTATGTAAAAGACAAATTGACTACCTAAAGTTACTATGCAAAAGAGTTTCAGGATTCTAAAAATGGGTAATAATAAATTGCAAAGAATTTTAAATTACATATAACCATGACTTTCCTATGTCTCTCAAGAGTTATTAGCAATTTAAATAGTTATATCATTGGCTATTGGTTCTGCTAACCCAAACTCATAGATTGAGATAAAGTCACATGTTCACCCCATTTAATAACTGGAATAAAAGTGCATAGCTCACATAAGTTTATTGTAGTAAGCAGCTAAGTAAATAGTGCACAAATATATGATTTATTATACAATCATCTAGCTTAATCGTAAAGTGACCACTCCACCCTTAAGAATTTACATTGTGCCCAATGTACAATAGAAAAGAAGAAAATAGGTGAGACAAGAATAATAGGAGGAGGGGTCTACTGAAACTTCCTTGATTAATCACTACCATTAATGTCATCATGCTTGGGTGCAGGCATAAATAGCAGTTCAGGAGGCACTAGGAATGCTATAGAAAGGTTTAGGGAATGGGCTAGCTGGCTGAAGCAGGTAGTGTTATACTAAGCAATGACGTATTGGTAGAGTGCTCAGTCATTTATCTGGTGCTTGAGGAACTCAGTTTGCTCCTATAAATCTTCAATGGTATGTTGGGAGGTGGTGGAGCTAAAGTACTACCAGGTTCCTTTATATCTAATGGTTGAATGTAACATCCTTAATTTCATTTCTTTTATTAATAAAGGTACATAAATATTTAATTAAGGAAATAAAATTTATTAAACAATTTTTAGATATCTTAGAAAATATAAGCCTTAGAAAATCTTCACCTTATGTGTATGCATAGAAAATGTTTCTAACATTAAGGGAATAGGTAAAGAGAGAAAACTGAATAGGAAAAATTAGAAATAACATGCTAAAGAGGGGTGAAATTCTTTGGTAAAGAAGATAAATTTTTGGTAGTAAGTAAAGGTCTTAAAATTTAAAGAAGATGGGATTAGAGTAATTTTTCCTAATTCAAGAGCAAGAGTTCTTAAGTTTAATATCTTCATCCATACATTTAAGCCTTCACCTATGGACACTTCATATAGAGTTTTTTTCACTTCACATGAGTTTTTAGTATGCCAAATGGATAGCCCAAGCAAGAGATATAATATAGACTTAGACTAGGATATAGAGATTGGACTAATAGCCCAAAAATCATAAAAGTATGGCCAAACCCTTTGTAAGAGGTAGGAATTTCAGCCAAAGCAAAGAAAATTGGTAAGAATGAGCCCAAATCTAAGAGGGAAAAATAAGAATCATATCGTGGAATAGTAGTGTAATAATAATCAAAATTAGGTCATCGGGCATTCGGACAAAACATCTATATCCTACACTCATAATTCCAGCAAGCCATATGATGATATAGTAAGTAATAATACATGACATTAGGACAAAACATCTATATCCTACACTCATAATTTCAACAAACTATGTGATACTATAGTAGGTAATAATACATGGCATTATGACAAAAAATCCCTATCCTACACAAATAATTTCAGCCCAGCAAGGGAGACTCAAGGTCTTGAAATTTTCCACCTAGAAAAGCAAACCTATCATACTTGAGTTAGACAAAAGAAAAAGGAAATGAATCCATAAATCAAAGGGACCTTGCCCCTTGTCTTGATAACATTTTATCTTAATTTTCAAATAATAACTCATCTTTTTTCTATGCTTATCTTGACTAAGGGAGAGGAAGAAAAGAACATGATTTCTCTTATCCCAAAAAGCAACCAAGTGCATCCTAATTGTGATAAGATAAGCCTATGATTATGAGAGGAGGACCACTTGATAATTTATTTAATTAAAAACCACTCTTATAACATTATAATTTCGTCTAAGTAAGGGAGAGGAAAAAATAAAAGCAAGGTAGAGTGAGGAAATGAGAGAAAGAGAGGAGAAAAGAAGAAGGAAGAAGAAGGAGAAGTCTAGAGGACTAAGTACTCAAGGTAAGTTAACTTAATCTCCACTTGAATCCATCTTTTCTTTTCATCCTTAGGGTTGAAAACTCACCCTCCTTCTCTTGTTTAAGCTACTTGAAAAGCTAAGGGAAGGAAGGAATCTTGCCACTTCCTTCAAGAGGAAACAAGAAAAAGAATTCACTAGGTGAGATAGGGAGTTCTTTAGGTAGGTTTAACAATATATCTTTTTGAATAAAATCTTTGAAATTTATAACATTTATATGGGATTTTGATCTTATAACTTTGATGAAATTTACAATATTTGATACTTTGATGACTGACCATGGATGTTACTACACCATGTTACATGTTGATCTTACATGTGATGTATGTTTGAATACTTAGGTTGGTGTAGAAGGTTCTGCATAGGTATGGCTATGGGTGGCAAAATTGTAGGGTTTTGTGCTGCTGTTATGTATATTTAAATGTGGTGAAAAATTGATGGGATTTGGATAGATTGATAAAATAAATATGGCCTTAAACACCTAGAAGAAGACCATGAGAACTTTCTATTAGGAACACCCTTAATAATACATGATTTGATTTTTTGTTTTTTATGAGAAGAGGATGATGGAATAAGTAAAATTAAGTGTAAGGAATCTAATTAAAATGTTGAAATGAGTACTCCTATGGTTAGATGGAAATTAGGAAGAAAATAGAAGAGGATTTAATAAAAGGATGAACTAGAACCTTAAAAAGGGTTTTGGTTAGAAAACTGGATTACGGAGTAACTAGGGAAGCTTTTGTTTTTTAAATTTTGTGAAGACTCAGTTAGGAATTAAAAGAAATAATCAACATAAAAAATGTAGATATATGTCTCACAGATTCGGAACCACTGAAATCACTCAATTTGGAGTTCAAATGATGGAGATATACTTTGATTAGTTAACAATAGTCAGAAAATGGTTAACCGGGAAAAAATCTGTTAGGTATGATTCTGTGTTTGAATTTTTGAGCAAAATATGTAGGGAATTGAAAGAAACTATTAACAAGAAAAATATATATCTCATGAATATTTAGCCGCTAGAATCATTCAAATTGGAATCCATATGAGGGAGATATGGTCAGATTAGTAAGCAGTGGTAAGAAACTAGTTAACCAATGAAGAATCTTTTAGGTAAGCTTCTGTGTTTGAATTTCTAAAAAAACTTTGTAGGGAATTAAAATAATTTTTTAACATGAAAAATATATATATATATATATATATATATATATATATATGACTCACAAAGGTTTAGCCACTAGAATCACTCAATTTTGAGTCCATAAGAGGGATATATGGTTAGATTGGTAAATAGAGGTCAGAACTTACTTGAGAAGAAATAACATTGAATTTGAGGGAGTAATAAGACCAAGATTCCTTATGATTTCACTAAAATGTTCAACATAATCATTTTATAGGATTTTATTAGCTTTAAATGGACACTAAGATCACCTCAATCAGAGTTAAAATGAGAGAGTTATGCTCTGATTAGTGAGAGATGAAAATAATATTTAAGAAAGAAGAATAATTTTATAAATGAAAATAATAAATGACTAGTGTATGCCTAGCCATGAACATAATTATTTTCAAATATCACTTTATAAAATATTTCTATGTCAAAATTACACACTTAAGATGGTAAGGAGTTCATGCAATGGTAATGGTCAATGCAAACACTAGTAATTTATTATTTTCATCTCTCACAAATCAAAGCATAACTACCTCATTTTAACTCCGATTGAGGTGGTCTTGATGTCCATTTAAAGTTAAGACAATTGTCTAAAACTGTTATGTGGAACTTTTGGGTGAACGCATAAGGAATCTTGATGTTATTACTCCCTCAAATTCAATATTATTTCTTTCCGGGTAGGGTTTGACCTCTACATACTAATCTGACCATATCTCCCTCTTATGGACTCTAAATTGAGTTATTCTAGTGGCCAAAAATTCATGAGTCATATATCTATGTTTTTCTTGTTAACCATTTCTTTTAATTCTCTACAAAGTTTTCCCAAAAATTCAAGAACAAAAGCTTACATAACAGATTCTTTCTTGGTTAACTAGTTTCTGACCACTACTTACTAATATGACTATATATCTCTCATATGGATTCAAAATTGAATGATTCTAATGGATAAAAATTCTTTAGACATATATGAATATTTTTTATGTTAACTATTTTTTTCAATTCCTTTCATATTTTGCCAAGAAATTCAAATTTAGAAGCATACCTAATAGATTATTCCCTGGTTAACCATTTTCTGACCACTGCTTACTAATCTGGCTATATATCTCTCATACAGATTCCAAATTGAATAATTCCAGTGGCTAACAATTTGTGAGAAATATATATATATATATATATATATATATATATATATATATATATATATATATATATATATATATATATTTCATGTTAACCATTTCTTTTAACTCCCTACATATTTTTTCTAAAAATTCAAACACATAAGTTTACCTAACATATTCTTTCCTGGTTAGCTAGTTTCTAAACACTGATCACTAACCTAACCATATATCCCTCACATGGAATCTAAATTGAGTGATTCCAGTGCTGCAAAATCCTTGGTTACTTTGGAATCCAGTTTTTAAACCAAACCCTTCCTAAGGTTCTAGTTCATCATTTTAGTACATCCTTTTCCAGTTTCTTCTTAATTTACATCTAACCATAAGATTACTCATTTCAACATTTTAATTAGATTCCTTACACTTAATTTAACATATTTCATCATCTACTTCTCAAGAAAGCAGAAATCAAATTATGTATTATTAAGGATGTTTCCCAACTGAAATTTCTCATGGTCTTCTTCTAAGTGTTTAAGGCCATATTCATTTTTATCAATCTAACATATATCCCATCAATTTTTTACGACATCTAAATATACATAATAGCAGCATAAAAACCTAAATTTTTGCCACCAATAGTCATACCTATCCAGAACCTTTCAAACCAACCTAAGTATTCAAACATACATCACATACATGATCAATATGTTACATGATATAGCAACATCCATAGTCAATAATCAAAGTAGCAAATATTGTAAATTTGATCAAAGTTCCAGGATCAAAATCCCATATAAATGTTACAAATTTCAAAGTTTTGTACAATATAACCAAAAATCTACGAACCCTCGAAACAAAATAGGCTCACTAAAGAATATGTCGCCTAGCTTATCGCCTATTTGAAGGAAAATAACCAAACTCTATATTCTTATTTGAAAAATATGAAAATATTGTGTAGTGAGTTTGACAACTCAATGAGCAGATAATACCTCCTATGACCTCTTAGGTCAGCATATGGATGTACTCATATTTTAAAATTTATCACAAAGAAAATTACAATTCCAAAGTATATCCATATGGGATCCGCATTTCAAATATTCACAAATTAAAGGATATTAAGATATCCAAAACCATATGCAATATGGTATGATTATTAACCAAATATTGTTATGCATCAAAATATTTCTCATGAAAACATTAGAAGGATCCCATATCAAAACCATTAAATAATCCCAAGCACACAACAAGGGATGGTGTTATGTTCAGCTGTATAAGCTACAAAAAATATCAAGCTTTTGAGATAAAATCATAACTTTTGTTGATGCATAATTAACAAACTATATATACACTGAAAATCCTCTCTTTTCACATAATGCTCAAGCATGTCACAGCTCTCAATATACTCAATTCACTCATTTGCTATACGCATAGTGACCGATTGACTTTATGCTTGCCATTCAATCATATTCAGCAACTTTATAGTTTTACATATCAAGGGCTCGTGCACATAATATTCACTTTATCAAATACATTTTGAACCACATATTCAATGAGTTTCAAAATCTATTTGCAAAACCATACTCTTCTTGAACTATATGCTAGTTAATAAACAAAGAAGATATTTTAACACATTTTAGAAACTTATGATAGCATAAAAAATTTGTAAATAAAACCAATTATACATTTAAAGTTCAAGAAGAGTATGGGGTAAGTCATAGAAACAATTATCTAATCACAAGGTCAAGGCTCTAGGTTGGACAGCCCTAAAATGCACTTTTCCAATCAAATTTGACCAAATAGACCTCAAAAGTGAGTCTGGAGGGTCCAAAAACTTAGAAAATAACTTAGGGAGCTCGGTCAACCGATGGTAACTGTTCATGGCTAGAAATATTGTTCACATCCCAGAATCACTATTTATGCCAGTCATATTTACTATGCATACTGATAAAGGGGAATTTTGAGTGTTTATTGATCATATTTTATCCCCTAATTCATAGTAACATGTGGATATTTTTGTGCTTTTGGCCATACTTTGTTCTGGATACTGCTGTGGTTCATTTTTTGGTTTCAGGAGAGCAAAAGAAGCAAGAAGCATGGAAAAAGCAATCATGGGAGGACCCTAAAAGACGTGGGATATGCCGAGGAGGAAGCAAGGAAGCTGCACGTCAAAAATCATGAAGAAAGAAGCACCATAGCATGAAGCACGGCCAGGCCGTGCTTGGCGGCCTGCAACACGGCCTAGCCGTGTTGTGGGCGGATGCTGCAGCAGCTTCCCAGATTCCAGCCAGAAGCACGGCCGTGCTTCGGGGACCGTAAGGAGCGCGAAAATTAGGGTTTTGGATGCCCAAATGGATATATAGGCTTGGGGTTCTGCAGCTACAGGAGGGAGAACCGTGGAAGACCTTAGAAAAACACTTTCTAGCCTTAGGAAACACATTTAGAGTAGGTATTTACATAGTTCTTCGAAGGATTTGTTGTTCTAAAGTTGATTTTATTGCTTTCAAGCTTGTAATTCATCTATATGTTTCTGCAAATCAGGTTCTATCTTCCTACTTCTACATTTACTTGCTCATTTACCTCTTAATTGTATTGAATTGCTATGAATTGTCCAATGAATCTCTTGTTCTTGTTTTGATAATGAGTGAGTAGATTCTATCTAGGGTTTTGGTAAACCCAATTGTGATACAATGATACTATGCTTATAGATTGAATTATGAAACCCTAATTGTAACTTGGGTTAGATTGATTTGGATTGACCATTGCATGCTTGTACTAGATGATAGAATGCTTGATCACCAATCTATCACGTTTTAGGTATTTAATCGATGAACTGAAAGGTGAAGATTAAAACCGGAATTCAATGGTTAATTAGAGTTGTCTTAATCACGAAAGTAGTTTAAGATACCCTAGGTTTGGATCAAGTAATGGGAATGAGAAAACCAATTAGTTGCATTCTATGGTTGGCATAAAGCTTAATGGACCTAGGTTGAGCTAAGAACCACGAAAGTAGGTTATTGAATTAACCTAGGTACGATTGGTAATGCTTGAGAGAGATTACTAATTAATTTGGGCTAAACCATCCCCAATAATCTAGACAATTGCAATTAGAGGTGAATGTCAGTTGTTGAGTATCACAAGTGTGGCGAACCTTAACCCTAGGCTTAGCTTAATTGATTACTTAAACTTGTTTAAATTGCGATATTTGCCCATCAAATTATATCGATTTAGATAGCACTTTTGTAAGATTCTAGTAATTGACATTGTTCTCCGAGGGACACGACCCGTACTTGCCGGACTAGTTACAGCTACGCCGTGCACTTGCGGTATTTAGTAGAAATTATACAACAAGTTTTTGGCGCCGTTGCCGGGGAACCAAAGCCAATATTAGATATTTTGCGAAATAGCTAGACTAGATCATTTTCTTTTCTGTTTTTTCTGCATAATTTTCTTTTGCTAATTGTTGTATCTTTTTCATCCTTCGTAAGTGTGCAGCTATTATATGCGAAGAAGGGACAAAGACCTTGTAGAATTTGACCCAGAGATTGAGCGCACACTGCGAAGATTAAGAAGAAAATAGCAGGAAGAGAACTCAACAGCCACAATGGGGGAAAGAGATAACCGATCTCTAAAGGACTATACCGCCCCAGATACTCATGGCCTGAACCCCAGCATAGTCAGGCCAGTGGTAGAAGCTAATAATTTTGAGCTGAAACCATCTCTCTTGCAGATGGTTCAGCAGAACCAGTTTGGAGGGTCACCTACTGAAGACCCTAACCTACATCTCTCTGTATTTTTGGAGTATTGTGATACTCTAAAGCTGAATGAGGTCTCCTCCGATGCTATCAAGTTGAGGTTATTCCCTTTCTCATTAAGAGACAAAGCCCGAGCTTGGTTGCATTCTCTTCCATCGGGGTCTATTACCACTTGGTAGCAGCTTTCTCAAGCTTTCCTGGCCAAGTACTTTCCGCCAAGTAAGACAGCCCATTTGAGGAACTAGATTACTACGTTCGCTCAGAAAGACGGAGAATCTCTATATGAAGCATGGGAGAGATTTAAGGAGCTCCTGAGGGTATGTCCACATCATGGACTTGAAAAATGGTTAATAGTCCATACATTCTACAATGGATTAGTCTACAGCACCCGTATGTCTGTGGATGCTGCAGCTGGTGGAGCAATTATGAACAAGACAGTCGATGAGGCATACGAATTGATTGAAGATATGTCTCAGAATCACTATTCATGGTCTAGTGAGAGACATTCCAGAAAACCAGTGGGTATGTATGAAGTAGATGCTTTCAATCATCTAACTTCCAAAGTAGATGCTTTATTTCAAAAATTAGATAAGTTAAGCATCAACGCTGTTAATTCACCTTCCTGTTCTGCATCCTGTGAGATTTGTGGAGGTGTTGGCCATACAGCCAGCGAGTGTCAACTTGGGAGTTCTTCAGTTCAAGATTTTGAGCAGGCAAACTTTGTGAATAACCAAAGAAACAATCCCTACAGCAATACTTATAATCCTGGCTAGAGAAATCACCCAAACTTCTCTTATAAGCCGAATGTTGGCCAGCAGCCCTAGAATAATTTCAGACAGCCTCCAGGCTTTCAGAATCCAAGGCCATTCAATCCTCCACAACCAAAGTCAAATCTAGAGGCTCTAATGGAGAATTTCATCTCTACACAGAGCAAGCAAAATGAGGAATTTAGAGCCCAGAATCACAGCATGAATGAAGCAATTAAAGACTTGGCTTCTAAAGTTGATTCACTTGCTACACATAACAAGATGTTAGAGACCCAAATAGCACAGCAAGCGAGCTCTTCAACCAGAAATTTTGGTAAGTTCCCTGGTTAGCCTGAGAACCCTAGAGAACACTGTAAAGCCATCACTTTGAGAAGTGGTAAACAATTGGATGAACCAATGGAAAAGGAAGATGATGAAAGAAACGAAAAAGATACACTTGAGCCAGTAAATGAAGAAGAGGAGCCAGTTAGTGAAAAGAAGGAAGAGAAGGAGCCTGATTATGTAGCTCCAGAACCATACCTGCCACCAGTACCTTTCCCTCAGAGACTAGCTAAGGCCAAGCTAGAGAAACAGTACGGGAAGTTTCTGGATGTGCTAAAAAAGCTGCACATCAATATTCCATTTTTGGAAGCTGTCTCTCAGATGCCTTCCTATGCCAAATTTCTGAAGGAAATCCTCTTTAATAAGAGAAAAATTGAGGAATATGCCACTGTGGCATTGACTGAAGAGTGCAGTGCCCTAATTTAGAACAAACTGCCTCCTAAACTCAAGGATCCAGGGAGCTTCTCGATACCTTGTTCCATTGGAGATGTGCAGATCACCAAAGCTTTATGTGATCTAGGAGCAAGCGTAAGCCTCATGCCACTATCTATTTGCAATAAACTCCAAATGGGTGATCTGAAGCCTACCACTATTTCTCTCCAATTAGCGGACCGTTCCGTCACTCATCCAGTAGGTATATTAGAGGATGTTCCTCTAAAGGTGGGTAAGTTCATCATACCCATTGACTTTGTTGTATTAGAGATGGAGGAAGATAGTCAAATTCCCATCATTCTGGGAAGGCCTTTCCTAGCTACTGCAGGTGCTATTATAAACGTTAAAGATGGAAATCTTTCCTTGAATGTAGGGGATGAAAAGATCGAGTTTAATCTTAACAATGCAATGAAATGTCCATCTTTAGGTGATACTTGTTGCATGGTTGCTATAATTGAACAAAATATAGACTATGCAATGAGTTTGTACCCTACTGATCCTCTTGAGCTTTTCCTTTTGGATAGTTCTGTCTCTTGTGCTGAACAGGTAGAAGCTGAAGCTTACACTAGATTGCTTGATGAAAGTACTATTCCCATCTCAGAAGTAAAAATCGAAAAGCTGGAACATGGCCACAACCACGAATCAGTAGATTTTGAGGAAGGTAAAACACCAAAGGTAGAATTAAAACCTCTTCCCTCTACTCTAAGGTATGAGTTTCTAGACTTTAACTCTTCTTATCCAGTCATAGTGAATGCTGATCTGAATGCAGAAGAAACTAGTAAGTTACTTGAAGTACTTAGGAATTTTAAGAAAGTGATTGGATATAGTATTGATGATATAAAAGGGATTAGTCCATCCGTTTGTATGCATCGTATTACAGTTGATACAAATCATAAACCTTCCAGGGAACACCAGAGGAGACTCAACCCTGACAT
Source organism: Gleditsia sinensis (assembly GCA_037074535.1). Taxonomy (NCBI): domain Eukaryota; kingdom Viridiplantae; phylum Streptophyta; class Magnoliopsida; order Fabales; family Fabaceae; genus Gleditsia; species Gleditsia sinensis. Next base: position 57,759,995 of record CM073464.1, read on the forward strand.
GAAAGAGGTAGTGAAGAAAGAAGTACTCAAATTGCTTGATGCAGGTATAATCTATCCTATTTCTGATAGTGAATGGGTAAGTCCTATCCATGTGGTGCCCAAGAAGGGAGGTATGACTGTTATTAAAAATGATAATGATGAATTAATCCCTGCTAGAGCTATTACGGGTTGGCGCATGTGTATTGATTATAGAAAATTGAATAAGGCCACCCGTAAGGATCATTTTCCTTTGCCATTTATCGATCAATTGTTGGAAAGGCTGGCTAAACATTCTCACTTCTGTTATCTGGACGGATATTCAGGGTTCTTTCAAATCCCTATCCATCCAGACGACCAAGAAAAAACCACTTTTACCTGTCCTTATGGCACCTTTGCATATAGAAGGATGCCATTCGGATTATGTAATGCACCAGCCACCTTCCAAAGATGCATGATGGCAATTTTCTCTGACCTTATTGAGGATATAATGGAAGTATTTATGGATGATTTCTCTGTCTACGGTACCTCATTTAGTAACTGTTTAAATAATTTGACACAAGTGCTTAAGAGATGCGAGGAAGTCAACCTAGTACTAAATTGGGAAAAATGCCATTTTATGGTAAGGGAAGGGATAGTACTCGGACAATTAGTGTCAGAAAGGGGAATAGAGGTGGATAGAGCAAAAATAGAAGCAATCCAAACAATGCCACCACCATCAAATGTTAAGGAAGGGAGGAGTTTTCTTGGGCACGCTGGCTTCTACAGAAGATTTATCCAAGACTTCTCTAAAATTTCTAAACCCTTGACAAACCTACTTATTAAGGATAACCCATTCTTATTTGATAAAGACTGCTTACATTCTTTTTGCAGGTTGAAGGAGGCATTAATATCTGCACCGATCATCCAACCTCCTGATTGGAACCTTCCCTTCGAGATCATGTGTGATGCAAGTGACTATGCAGTAGGAGCTGTGCTTGGGCAAAGGAGAGATAAAAAGCCCTATGTCATTTACTATGCAAGCAAAACCTTGGATGAAGCTTAAGTCAACTACTCTACTACTAAAAAGGAGCTTATAGCAGTAGTATTTGCAATTGAAAAATTCCGACAATATCTGCTAGGATCCGAAGTCATAGTATTCACGGATCATGCTGCAATCAAGTACCTATTAAGTAAGAAGGATGCCAAGCCGAGACTGATACGTTGGATCCTCTTGCTACAGGAGTTTGACCTCGTGGTCCGGGATAAGAAAGGCACAGAAAATGTGGTTGCAGACCACCTTTCCAGACTTAGGCAAGAATTGCTGAAAAACGATAAAGATGAGTTGCCTATAGTCGATTCTTTTCCCGACGATCAACTCCTGGCAGTCATCTTCACCGACGCTCCTTGGTATGCAGACTTCGTGAATTATCTTGTATGCAGAATACTACCTGAAGGGTTGAGTTATCATCAGAGAAAGAAATTTTTCTCTGATATTAAATCCTATTTTTGGGATGACCCATGTTTATACAAATGGTGTGCAGATGGCATCTTCAGAAGGTGTATCCCGGAGGAAGAAGTCTATAGTGTTATATACCATTGCCATAGTTCACCCTGTGGAGGACATACCAGCACTTCTAAGACCGCAGCTAAAATTCTACAAGCTGGATTTTATTGGCCTACGCTCTTCAAGGATGTACATGCTTTTGTAGAAACGTGAGACCGGTGTCAAAGAGTCGGCAGCATATCCAGAAGGAATGAGATGCCCCTGAATAGTATTCTGGAAGTAGAAATATTCAATGTTTGGGGCATAGACTTTATAGGTCCCTTTCCACCTTCATGTGGGAACAAGTACATCCTGGTGGCTGTGGACTATGTTTCTAAGTGGGTGGAAGCAGCAGCATCACCTACCAATGATGCCAGAGTGGTTGCCAAACTCTTCAAGAAGGTAATATTCCCAAGATTTGGAATACCCAGGGCTGTGATAAGTGATGGAGGTTCCCATTTCACTGAACAACAATTCCAAAACCTCTTGAAGAAATATGGAGTCACTCATAAGGTGGCTCTAGCCTACCACCCTCAGACTAGTGGAAAAGTAGAAATATCCAATAGGGAGATCAAGGCAATATTGGAGAAGACTGTATCGAGAGCCAGAAGGGATTGGTCTCTAAAACTTGACGATGCGTTATGGGCCTATAGGACTGCCTATAAAACACCGATAGGGACCACACCTTTTCGGTTAATATATGGGAAGCCCTGTCATTTACCGGTAGAGCTTGAGCACAAGGCATATTGGGCGGTCAAAACAATCAACTTTGATTTGCTAGCAGCTGGAAAAAGAAGATGCCTTCAATTAAATGAGCTAGATGAGCTGAGACATGATGCTTATAACAATGCTAAGTTATACAAGGAAAGAACAAAAAGATGGCATGATAAGCACATTCTTAGGCGTCAATTTCAAGAAGGAGATTGGGTTTTGTTATTCAATTCAAGGCTGAGACTCTTCCCCGGGATGCTTCGTTCAAGATGGTCCGGTCCTTTCCAAGTGACTCGAGTCTTCCCTTATGGAGCAGTAGAGGTGCGGAATGAATCCACCGAACCATTCAAGGTCAACAGACAACGTCTAAAGCATTATGTGACCGAATATCCAATGGAAAAGGGAGCCACTCAAGCTCTATTAGAGCCTTCCTCAATCCATGGAAGAAGCAAGGGTTTTGCTCTTGTTTAAAAAAAAAATGCTGCAGCAAAACCCGCAAGAAACACGGGCTGGCCGTGTCCTAGGACACGGCCGTGCCCCGTGCATCACCAAAAAAAAAAATATGCTGCAGCAAAACCCTCCCGAAGCACGGCTTGGCCGTGCTTCGGGCATACCCCCCCACTTAACCCAAAATTTTCCCCCTCCCCACCCGTGCCCTAAACCGTGCCCCCCCTTTTTTTTTCTCCCGTGCTCTCCCTCTCCTCTCCCTTTCCCTCCATCGCCGGACAACCACCACCCAACCTCCATCCATATCACTCTCTTCATCATCCCCCTCTCCTTAATCGGCCAAAATCCCTCTCCAACCTCCCCCCTCATCATTTCTACACCTCCATTATTTCCACACCCACCCCACTTCCCCCTTTACCTCTCCACCGTAACCCAACCTCCCACTCCCCACGAACACACCCACTCGGTTCTTATCTGCCCAATACCAGCCATTTTCAACTTGCAGCGCATCCATCCAGGTATTTCTCATCCTTACATTTGCTTCAATTCTCTGAATGTGATTAATGCTGTTTGCTGGACATATTTCTGCATTTGGTTTTGTTGGCACTCAAACAATTAATGAATGTTTCTCATCGTACATAATCTGCATTGGATTTTTCCTTTCAATGTGATTGCTGCAAATTCCTGATTGTACTGGAGTGCCCTGTTTTGACTAAATTGAGCATTGGATCACTTTTGAATTTTTATAAGGACTTCACCCTCTTGCATTGGACATTACATGCACTAGTACTGATACATTGGTGCCTTGAATAGCAATTACTTTTACCATCTTGACATTTCTGTAAACAATTTGGAAGCATGTGTCCTTGAAATAATCAATTCTGAATTGGGAAATACATCACTGTAGGTAGCAAATACCAGCTGGTAATACTGAAATTCTGAATTGTGATTGAACATTCCTAGATCTAATTAGCATACTTGACATTAGCTGGTAATATAGTTCCCAATCCCCATTTACCATTTGTTTTGCACCACAAAATGGGTCCCAAAAGAGCCCGAACCGGCCCACCACCCACCCACTCCCACCACACCCGTAGAGGACGTCAACAACCACCTCCCCAACTTCCACATCAGCTTAACGAATATGGTATCCAGTTTGTTGACAATAGTCAACAGACCCGATACGATAACCTTGTCAGACGGGGAATACTGAGTACCCGCTATATGGATGAGGAATGTTTGGAGCGCCTAAAACTTTTACCTGACGTCCAATACCTTGTTGACCGAATTGGGTGGAACACTTTCATAACCCACAAACAACCGGCCTACCCAAGACCCACATTAGAACTTCTCAGTTCTATTCATATTGTACTGTTTAGGGTTCCAAATGCCCATGAGGGCCAGGTTAACTTTAGACTGTTTAACCAAAGCTTTAACTTGACTTTAGCGGAATTTAATGCACTGTTTGGCTTAACTCCAAAGGGAACTAGAACAGTACCCTCAGGATTTCTTGCTAATATCTTTTATAACTCAATTGCAATTGAAGGGCAATACAGTGCATTACATTCCAAAGCATCTTTTAATTGCAATCCCACTTTCAGATATTTACAGCGTCTTATGGCCCATACAGTTTTCGGTAGGGCAGAGAGCGATGGGGTTGTAAATCTTAGAGAGCTTTATTTTATAAATGCTATGGTAAATGGTACTAAGGTTGATACCGGCGCCTTTATCGCTCATCAAATGGCCCGGGTAGGTGGGGCCATGAATGGAAAGGTCGCCATTGGAGGCTTAATCACAACCATTGCTAGAGGGTTAGGCTTTGAAGCAAATCTCCATGGCATGCAACCAGTAGGGGGTAGCAACAGGATTGACTTAGAATCCTGCTTGCATATGAAACTTGTAGTTAAGATCAATACTAAATACTGGTTGTATCTGTGAGGCCAAACATTATTCAGCCTCCCTAACCCTTCAAGGACAACAGTCCACAATAGAGCCAACTGGATATACCCTTTACAAGAGGATAGGGATGTTGATGAGATCACACACGAAGGGGATGACCATCCCCTTGAGCCACTGTTGGCTCTTCCCCAACCACCCCCTTCTCATTTCACTGACCATGCAGGACCATCATCGGCACCACCGGAGCCTCAAGGTTCCATCACTTCTAGGTTAACCAGCATAGAAGCCGAGCAAATTTCACAAAGAGCCGTCCTGCATGCAATCCAGGCAGAGAAATTCTCACAAAGATCAACCCTGCACGACATGAACGATACAATTCAAAGCATGCAGGGAATGATGCAAGCATGGTACTCATGGCATCTGGGTCAGAACCCGCCTCTACCACCACCAGACGACCAGTGACTACGTAAGTTCATTCTTTCCCCTGCTTCTTTTTCTTTCCTAAATTTGACACTGAGCACACTGTCTAGTTTAAGCATGGGGCGTATAATTGATATTGTTTGAGCTTATGTAATGCATACTGGTCCTGTTTATTTGCTGAGTTAACCTCTCTTTGCATGTATATACTATACTTATTGCATTCCTTTTGTTTTGCATTCTGCATAGTTACCATTTCCCAAGATAGATTGGCGTAATATAGGCTAAGTTTACAATGGATATGAAGCAGGTAGTTATTACTTTAGTCTCTTTCTTCTAGAGTTAAACCACTAATTTTTTGAAAATATCTCTATTGTACTATAAATTGTATGCTTAGGCTGACTTTTCACACTATGAGAGTGTGAAGGTAGGGAGACGTGAAAAATGAGGATATCTGAAACCCAAAAAGTTTTCACTCTGAGTACCTCCTTCAAGGCACCAAAAAGACCCTAGTATGAGTACCTAGATGCTGATACCCTAGTGAGACGGAGCATAAAATGCACTCACCGCACATTCTTGTTTTGATAATATATATATATATATATATATATATATATATATATATATAAAAGGTGAGGGTAAAGCAACGTAGGGAGATCTAAAGGATGAGGAAGCCTACTTGAGTGTTTGAAATTCAGTCTAATGCATACAACCCTTGGTCACAATAGAAAAAGGTATATTTTAAGGATTTCTGGTTTGATCTTAGAAAAATAGAGACTACTTAATTACTATCTATTCATATATCTATTGAGTACACATGGATTGAGTAAAAAGCTACCTATATTGCACTTTTCTGTTTTGTGGACTCCAATTGCATCCTTCTCCCCTTTCCTTCAATTATGGCATGTCATTTGCTTGAGGACAAGCAAAGGTTTAAGCATGGGGGAGTTGATAAAGGGGAATTTTGAGTGTTTATTGATCATATTTTGTCCCCTAATTCATAGTAACATGTGGATATTTTTGTGCTTTTGGCCATACTTTGTTCTGGATAATGCTGTGGTTCATTTTGTTGTTTCAAGAGAGCAAAAGAAGCAAGAAGCATGGAAAAAGCAATCATGGGAAGACCCTAAAAGACCTGGGATATGCCGAGGAGGAAGCAAGGAAGCTGCACGTCAAAAATCATGATGAAAGAAGCACCACAGCATGAAGCACGGCCAGGCCGTGCTTGGTGGCCTGCAACACGGCCTGGCCGTGCTGTGGGCGGATGCTACAACAGCTTCCCAGATTCCAGCCAAAAGCACGGCCAGGGCGTGTCCTTGACCACGGTCGTGCTTCGGGGACCGTAAGGAGCGCAAAAATTAGGGTTTTGGATGCCCAAATGGATATATAGGCTTGGGGTTCCGCAGCTAGAGGAGGGAGAACCGTGGAAGACCTTAGAAAAACACTTTCTAGCCTTAGGAAACACATTTAGAGTAGGTATTTACATAGTTCTTGGAAGGATTTGTTGTTCTAGAGTTGATTTTATTGCTTTCAAGCTTGTAATTCATCTATATGTTTCTGCAAATCAGGTTCTCTCTTCCTACTTCTGCATTTACTTGCTCATTTACCTCTTAATTGTATTGAATTGCTATGAATTGTCCAATGAATATGGCTCTTGTTCTTGTTTTGATAATGAGTGAGTAGATTCTATCTAGGGTTTTGGTAAACCCAATTGTGATACAATGATACTATGCTTATAGATTGAATTATGAAACCCTAATTGTAACTTGGGTTAGATTGATTTGGATTGACCATTGCATGCTTGTACTAGATGATAGAATGCTTGATCACCAATCTATCACGTTTTAGGTATTTAATCGATGAACTGAAAGGTGAAGATTAAAACCGGAATTCAATGGTTAATTAGAGTTGTCTTAATCACGAAAGTAGTTTAAGATACCCTAGGTTTGGATCAAGTAATGGGAATGAGAAAACCAATTAGTTGCATTCTATGGTTGGCATAAAGCTTAATGGACCTAGGTTGAGCTAAGAACCACGAAAGTAGGTAAGTGAATTAACCTAGGTACGATTGGTAATGCTTGAGAGAGATTACTAATTAATTTGGGCTAAACCATCCCCAATAATCTAGACAATTGCAATTAGAGGTGAATGTTAGTTGTTGAGTATCATAAGTGTGGCGAACCTTAACCCTAGGCTTAGCGTAATTGATTACTTAAACTTGTTTAAATTGCGATATTTGCCCATCAAATTATATCGATTTAGATAGCACTTTTGTAAGATTCTAGTAATTGACATTGTTCTCCGAGGGACACGACCCGTACTTGCCGAACTAGTTACAGCTACGCCGTGCACTTGCGGTATTTAGTAGAAATTATACAACACATACCTACTGAAATCACTATTTTCGCCGGTCAGTATTATTGTTCATGAGACCAAAAGTTGTTAAATGGTTGAGAAATTTCATATCCAATAGTTTATCTATCTCCTGAATCCATCTATGGTCTCAGATTTTCAATTTGAGGACTTTAATTAAGAGTTTTAAAACTTACCTTCTTCTAAGGTTTTCTACTTCTAATATGTGGCGACTCTTTGGCTAATTTGAAAAATTGTTCAGCCAAAATTGTAGTACTCTCCATCATAAATCCAATGGTACACTTAGTTTTGAGATCGAAGCCTTAAAGGTACTCCAAATCTAAAGAGAGAAAATAAGGAGAGAGAATGTTACTATTCATAATATTCATTCTCCATGAAATTTTTTTGTCTCTTTTTAAAAAAAAATTAATGGAGGGACTAATTAGCAATTTGCTAACTATTAGAGGAAGTCCTTGTAAATTTTATTATTTACAGTTTGACCCCTAAACTTTAGGAAATTATACTTTGACCCAAAAAATATTAATAATCTTTCATTTTCATCCTTAAAAATTTTCAATTACATCCTTACTCCTTTATTTCTTTTAATAGTCCTTACATAAATGAAAATTGCTAAATCTCAAGGATGTTACATTCTTCCCCCTTAAGAAATTCATTCCTCGAATTTTAAACTATCCTATCATTAGTAAGGAATGAAGCCAAGGCATAAATTATAGTTATTAACCTCACTACTCAAGCTATTGGGGATATCTCTTTCGTATATCATCTTTAGTTTCTAAAAAGTCTCTTCACTTATGTGATTTTTCCATATAACCTTAACTATAAGGATTTTCTTTAATCATAAGTTCTTCACTAGTTGATCAACAATAGACATCGGTTTTTTTTTCATAATTAAGACAAATTCATCTCCAATTGAATTTCTTGGAATATGATAACATGAGAAGAATCTGATAGGTATTTTCTAAACATTAATGCAAGAAAGACTGTATCAACATCACTTAATCTTGATGGCAAGACTAGGTGATATACTACTATGCCTACTTTGTTCAATATTTCAAAAGAACTTATATATTATAGCTTAACTTTTTCGTTCTTCCCAAACGTCATTATCTCTTTCAGGGGCTAGTCCTTCAAGAATATTTGGTCACCAACTGATAATTTCTAGTGCTCTAACATTTATGGTCTTTATAGACTTTTGGCTTATACTGAGTTGCTTGTATTCTTTTCTTAATCAATTTCACTTTATCAACGGCATCTTATAATAAGTCTAACCCCACTAATTCATTTAACATAAAGTTAGTAACATCTCTTACATAAGGTTTTAAGTCATCCAATATTATTTTATTATAAGAAATTCTGCTAAAGGATCTCTCACCAAACTTGAAGACATATGCTTAAAATATGCTCTCCAAACTAGCATCATTAATTTAGGTTAGTCATATTCTTTCTATTGTATGTTAATCCAAATTAGATTCCAAAAATACTCAACTGATCCACCTATTAGGAGACCTACGATGTTTTTCATGTGATACCTCAAATGGTGCCACTTGTATATTGGCCTAATAACTACTTATATAGGCAATTTCAACTAAGCAAAAATAATTTCTCCCAACTTTCACCAAAATTATATAAAGATACCAGAATCATAACTTCTAATGCCTAAGCACATCATTTAGATTTACTATTAGCTATAATATACTCTAACTAAGATCCCAAGGCTTTTTGAATAGCTCTCCTGAAATGATATATTCAATTTTCACTTGCTGACATACCAAACAACAAAAGATATTTCACTTTTATCTTATTTTTTCCATTATACTAGTACAATTCTTTCATATCTTAGTATATCCTTATTGCCTTGGGTTATCCACATTTACAATCTATGGCTTCTTTTAAAATCTCCTTTCTCAACAATTATTCACACGTGAATTTCTAATCTCAACATAATTCACATTCTAGATACTAGATTCAACTTAGCATGGTATAAACTCTTAACACAAATACCTTGATCCCTTTACATTAATTTCGGACATGGTTCTCAAAATATTATCCTTTCCTACTTAACAACATTAGAGAAATTTAGGTGTTCTTCATACCTTAATACTCAATCAGTATATACTGTAAACTCATTTTTCTTTCTAATTTGCAAATAATCTACCAAGTTACATAGTTATACATACTTGATAAAAATATTTCTTTTTCAAGTACATTCTTTGTTAGATAAATCCTTTCAAAATCTCTATTACTTTAACCTATTAACCACCAGGAAACTATAATAACTGAGTTTCAAAGAAAAGAAATTAACCCTCCTCATAATGAGGAAAAAGAACCTTACATTTAATGCCAAACATTAATAAAAGATGACATAGAAAAAAGAAGAAGAATACATAATAGAGTATGATGCCAAAATAGAAAGTCAGAAGGTTGGACAAAGCATTAAAAGAAAATTTAAATCAGTGGCCATAATTCTTGAAAAGTTATAAACATAACTTAGTTGCTATTTTGGCAAAAATCGGTGGCCACAAGTTTTAAATATATGTATCAAAATATAATTCAAAGTTATTGTTATTCAGTGGAAGAATAGTATATGAAAAAGAAGTATTTCTAAGCTTATAAAAGTTTGTGAAGAACAAAGAGTATGTAGTTAACTGGTCGGATGCAATTGGGTGCTTCAAAACAGATATAATTAATCAACTGTAAAATAAAACAATCCAAATTAAAATTTTTCAAAATAACTAGTCAACTTAATAATATCGATAATTGACTGGTGAGAACATAGGGAAAACAAAATAAATCATTTGATTGTCCTTCTTCAACAATTAACTAGTTTGTATTTTCATTCTTTTTTTTACAATGGCGCCTATCACTTACAACTTTCCTATAATAATTAAAACATCAATCCTTCATCAATGACTACAAGGAAGATGAAAAATTCTAATGATATTTTGACCTTATTCTCTTTATGTTCTTAATACGAGCCACAATCGCAACTACTATACATATGCATGTGTACCGTCATTTTAAAATTCACCTTCAATTTAATTGATATCCATCAGCCACTCATATAGCTATTGTAATTATACCCAGCCTATTTGCATAGCTATTATAAGTATGCCATTCTCCGAGTTCTATAAATACACACATTAGTATCTTTTTCTTCATACTCAAAAATTAGGGTGAGTGCAATTATGGAAGGAATTGCATGCCTTTAGTTTCAAAATATTTGTGTCTTTTGTGGTTCCAATCCTTGAAAAGATGGAGAGTATATGAAAGCAATACAAAATCTGGGTATGGTGTTGGCCAGGAGAAAAATTCATTTAGTCTACAGTAGAGGAAACCGTGGGTTAATGGGGTGTGTGTTTACAGCTGCACATGTAGGAGGATGTCAAGTTCTAGGTATTATTCCTACCGCTCTAATCAAACATCATAGGAAAAATAGTTGGGGAAGAATTTAGGATAGCTTCCATGCATGAGCACATGGCTAGAATGATAAGCAATGCTGATACCTTCATTGCCTTACTAGGGGGTTTTAGTAATTTAGAACAAATATTCTAAATAGTCTCCTAGGAACAGCTGAATATCCATCACAATCCAATAGGCTTGTTAAATTGTAACCATTTCTTTGATGGTCTATTGTCTTTTCTTGATCAGGTTGTAGAACAAAGGTTGATCTCACACTCAGCACAACGAATTCTCATCTCGGCTTTAAATGCTGATGAGTTGATTGATACTTTACAAGTATTTGTTCATGTACCTGATCCAGCTATGGCTCAGATAGATTAGACGACAGACAACCAAAGAAAACAAAAATTAGACTTGGATCTTCATCTGTAACTATAATAGGATGTGATCATTGTTGTACCGCTTTTACTTTCTTAGGGTCTACTTGAATACCATCTTAGCCAACCACATATCCTAAGAAAATAGCACTACTAAATAAGAATTACATATTTTGAACACTTAGCATAAAGTTGATACTCCTTTAGATTTTGTAAAACTATCCTCAAATGTTGCTTATGATCCTCTGAACTCTTAGAACATATTAATATATCGTCAATAAATACATTTACAATTTGATCCAAGAATGGCTTAATTACTATTTATTAAATCCATGAGTGTAGCTGGGGTATTTTTCAAACCAAATGACATTACTAAGAGCTCATAGTGCTCATACCGAGTCTTAAAAGAAATTTTCAGAATCTTCTCTTCTCTTATCCTCAATTAATGTCACCCAGATCTCAAATCAATTTTGAACAACATTGAACACCCACTAGCTAGTTAAACAGATCATTTATGTATTAATGGGTATTTAATACTCACTGTCACTTTATTCAATTATTTTTAATTTATGCATAACAACAGTGATCCATCATTCTTTTTCACAAATAGGACTAGAGCACCTTAAGGAAAATTACTAGGGTGAATAAATCCCTTATCTAACAAATCTTGTAACTAAGACTTCAATTCCTTGAGTTTAGTAGGTGCCATTTTATATAAGTATATAAATACTAGTTGGGTTTTAAGAAGTTAATCTATACCAAATTCTATTTTACGTTTCTGGGTAATCCTAACAATTCTTCTGGGAATACATCAAGAAATTCCCTAACCACTGGAACTTGATTTATACTGATATACTTTATATCAGCATCTCTCACCACTGCCAAATATCCTTGGCAACTTTTTGTAATAACATATAGGTTGTTAAAGAAGAAATTAGATTACTAGGTACCTCACTACGGTCTCCTTGTATCAAGAAATGAGATTCTCTAGGAATATTGAATTTAATCATCTAAGGATGGCATTTTAAAATGGCATGACATGATGTCCAACCATTCCATTTCCAATATCATATCAAAGTCTATCATATCTAGACAACTAGGTAAAACATATATCATTTTCAGAAACGATCATATTTGGTATATGTTTCAATTCTTTAAATTCTATGGCATGCCAATCTCTTTCACCTTTTAGGCAGAAATTGACCCATGGATACTTTTTTAAAATACCACAATATTTAATCAGTCTTCTTCTAGAAAATTTAGCAAACTTGTAATAGAAAGAAAATTGAGACCCTATAGAATCCCTCAATAACACCTGAACTATAAATATGTCTGACTTATATCCATACTAAAGGTCCTACTAATGAATCATTTGCTCTCATAGCCACAGGGAAACATAATGCTCTGATACCAACTTCTCACACCCCTAATTTAAAGGCACGTGAAACACATACTTTACAAATATATTTGCCACAATATGCATAATACACTCATTTACCATTGAAAATTGTTACATATAGGTATTCCTGTGTATACCCAATATACAGACCAATTCTATAAATATCAAAGTAATAGCAGAAGCAGTGATCCTGCCTTTAGCGTTCAAAGCATACTCTAGAGTACAAGTACAATATAATCAAAAATCTACGAGCCTTGGAAATATGGATGTACTCATATTTTGAAATTTATCACATAGAAAATTATAGTTCGAAAGTACATCCATATGGGACCTGTATTTCAAATATTCTCAAATCAAAGGATATTCATATATTCAAAACTATATGCAATACAGTATGATTATTAATCAAATATTGTTATGAATCAAAATATTTCTCATGAAAACATTAGAAGGATCCCTTATAGGAACAATCAAATAATCCCAAGCTCACAGTAAGGCATAGTGTTATGTTCAGCTGTATAAGCTACAGAAAATATCAAGCTTTTAAGATAAAATCATAACTTTTGTTGATGCATAATTAACATACTATATATGCATTGAAAATCCACTATTTTCACATAATGTACAAGTATGTCATAGTTCTCAATATACTCAATTCACTCATTTGTTATACATATAGTGATCGATCGACTACAGTCACAATAAGTGATAAGCGAATATGAGTTCACCACCCATCTGCCTCCTTAAATTACCACTATCACCTGGTTGGAGTGGCCCTCCCCTTGGCTCACTCAGGCTAATAGGGTGTGCCCTACTCGGTACTGTCTCAAGCCATACAACCCATCGATATTCATCCATATATATATATATATATATAAATGCATATTCATCAAATACAATGTAATTATCAAGCAACTCGCCATAAGCTTTACGCTTGTCATTCAATTATATTTAGTAACTTTATAGCTTTATAGATTAATGCCTTGTTAACACAATATTCACTTTATCAAATAATGATAAATACATTTAGAACCACATATTCAATGAGTTTCAAAAACTATTTACAAAACCATACTCTTTTTGAACTATATGCTAGTTTGTAAGCAAAGCAAATATTTTAACACATTTCAAAAACTTAAGATAGCATAAATAATTTGTAAACATAACCAATTATACATTTAAAGTTCAAGAAGAGCATGGGGTAAGTCATAAAAAGAATTATCTACTCACAATATAAAGCTTCAGGTTGGATAGCCCCAAAAACCTAGAGAATGACTCAGGGAGCTCGGTTAACCGATGGTCACTATTCATGGCAAAAAATAATGTTGACATCCTGGATTCACTATTCATGTCGGTTGAATTGATTATTTACGTCAGTCAGAAATACTGTTCATGAAACCAAAAGTTGTCAAATGGTTGAGAAATTTCATATCTAATAGTTTATCTATCTCCTGAATCCATCTATGGTGTCATATTTTCAATTTGAGGACTCTAAGTAAGAGTTTCAAAACATACATTTTTCTAAGTTGTTTTACTTCTGATATGCAGCGATCAAAGGCTCAAAGGTACTCCAAATCTAGAGAGAGAAAATGTTACTATTCATACTATTCATTCACTACAAAAATTTGCTATCTCTTTTTTCTTTAAAATAATAATGGAGGGACCAATTAGCAATTTGCTAGTTGTTAGAGGAAGTCCTTGAAAATTTCATTATTTGCATTTTGACCCCTAAACTTTAAGGAAATTACACTTTAACCCAAAAAATATTAATAAATTTTTATTTTCATCCTTAAAATCTTTCAATTACATCCCTACTCCTTTATTTCTTTCAATAATCCATACATAAATAAAAATTACTATATGTTAGTGATGTTACACTGGGGGTATAAAACTTTATAGGTAAGTTTGAAAGGCTTAGTCTATCTAATAATGCCTAAATAATCTCTGAACTGACGTGTTAGCCTAAGATTGCACCTTGAGTGACAATCAAATAAGTTCTAGAGTTTTATTGAGGCTATACACATTTTTTTTAGTCACATAAACATTCTCTAAGTTTTAAATAAGTCAAATGCCCAAAGTTGGATGCTTAAAATTTTTAGGATTCTTAAGCAAAATATAATTTTCATAAAGGTTTAAATTCACACATAAATATAATTATTTCTCTTTCTTCAAAAGTTATAAAATTTTAAAACCAATCTAATCATTGGATATTAGTAATGTTTAATCCAACAAGTAACTCAAAACATAAATTTAAACACAAATTCACACAATTTGTTGTTGCAATAAAGGTGCATTCATTGAGGAAAATCAACGATTGTAATTAAAAATTGGCCTTATTCATTCATTCATTCAATGAGCAAAATTATCTAGTCATTTAGTATAGATATTCAAATTTTGTACCCACCTAAAACATAAGATTTTACATGGTCCCCAATGTAAAGAAATAAAACAAAAATAAAATAATGAAAGAAAATTGAAGTTCAATGTTGTGGACTTCCTTATCTAAATGTCTTTATCCTCATTTTGATCAAGAAGGTCCTTAGCTCCAAATACGAAGGGATGTGGAAAAATTGGTGCTAGAGCTAGTTGTGTTGGTGTACTCCAATGGCCATATTTCTTATGTTCTATTACAGTGCTTGAAAATGCTCCCAAATTTGCTCTATGGTATGTGGAACTACAATTGCCTCTGACTAGGTTATGGTATAGGTGGCCTACTATCTAGCTAGAGCTAAGTTGCCCATATCTCTATTAGTGATCCCTTTGGTCGCTTGTACTTTTGTATATCCAAGGTTGTGATAGCTTTCATTAGGTGCACTAAAGCATTTCTATACTCCCATTGTACTCTAGTTTGACCACATAGTGTAGTAATGAGGTCAGGGACTAATAAGCTCCTAACCTTTGAGTAAATAAATTGTAATATGGATTTGTGAATTAGTTTACCCATATCTGTCAAAAGCCTCTTCACGAAAGCACAAATCAATAATGCCTTATCCCTTCTTAGTTACTTTTATGTGACACTAGCATAAGACACGATATTATGGAATAGTGCCATTCCTTGGAATATTTGTTTAGGGAGCAGAACTTATCAAAATAGCTAGGCCCACAACTATTGGTCCAACTTTACTAAGCCCCTTGTGTGCATAAATTGGTGTGTACTTTAGCCAAATTTGCCTCTTCCTGAGCAAAAATGTTATACTCATTTTCTTTGATGTCAAATAAAGAGTAGTATGTGTTGTTGTATTAGTGTAAAACACCTACAAAATGGGCACTACCTTGACCTTAGGATGGTTGTAGAATAACTTATACCTCATATTCAATACATCACCTCAACTAGGCAAGTTATGGTCAAAAAACTCAAAGCCTTTCTCTTGTACCGCAATCTTATTGATAATACCTCAAAGTGGTGGTTACACACCTTTTCACTAAAAATAGGCTTAGGTCAAATGCCATTGGGTATTCCACTCTCATTTTCTTAGATGACCTAGCTTTCAAATTCTTAGGTGCCATGTTTCAAACTCAAAGTAGTTCAAAGTATTGATTAAATGGTATGGATATGGCTTAGTGTCACTTGGCTGGTTATGGGGCACTTATAGTGGTTCACAACTCTTTCGAGACTTTCTTCAAACACTTAAAGAGCGCTCTTAAAGTTGAGCCTCAAAATTCTATAATTTTAATTCAATCTTTCCCAAATATGATATAGACTAGATAATGCGTTCCTCTATACCAAGAAACAGTGTTTGGCGAAAGCAAGGATCGTCTTGAAAATTCAATAGATTTTTTATCACCATGAGTTTCCTCGATAAGATCGGATTCAGTTCTTTGCCTAAGAACTAAGGGAAGCTTTCACTTTAGGAGAAAACTCAATCTTTAGTAATCATCAAAAATTTGTCTCCAATACATGAACTTAAAGAAGTCTTATATAGACTATCAAACCTAACTCTAGTAGGAAAGCCAAAAGGCCTTAAACTCTTAATTGGACTTCTAATAGAATATGGCCTAAATAACACTAGTTAATTGGCCTAACTAAACTAACAAAAATAAGCCTATAATTAAACTACTATTTGGGCTGCATAAAGAATGGGCCCAAATACTAATAATATCCAAAACAAAAAATTTTAACTAAAGCCCATAATACATCTTTAGTCCATGCATATTTGGGCTAGTTGTCTTCAAGATCCAATAAGCTCTACATGGCCTCTGGACTGTCCTCTTTAATGTCATCCTCAAGGCTGCAAAGTGTGGCCCACTTGATGTCTTGACATGGCCCAATAACTTCTTCTTTAGCTTGCACATCCAAGATCAACCCCAGTAAAACTTCTTTAGCCCGCTTCGCCCTGCTCCTAGTCATTGGACCGCCTATCCCTTGCAAAGGATCTTAGGAACAGTTTATAGTAGCTTTGACAACACCTTGATCTCCATCATTCCCTCCCTCCTCGAAAGAATTCGTCCTCGAATCAAAGGCATCACCTACATCAAATAAAGACAAATCAGCAACATTGAATGTAGCACTAATATTGCCATACTCACTAGGTAAATCAATCTTATAGGCATTGTCATTGATTCGCTCCAAGACTTGAAAATGTCCATCTCCCCTAGGATGTAACTTAGACTTTCTCTGAACCGGGAACCTCTCTTTGTGCATATGTACCCAAACCCAATCACCAGGTTCAAATACAATTCTTGTTCGGCTCTTGTTAGCTTGCGTTGCATATTGCTTATTCTTCCTCTCAATGTTAGCTCGAACTTTAGCATGTAAATCCTTTACATATTCAGCCTTTTGCTTACCATCCAAGTTAACAAACTCATTAGTAGATAAAGGTAAAATATCCAAAGGTGTTAGAGGATTAAAGCCATAAACAATTTCAAAAGGACTATAAGCAGTAGTAGAATGCACAAATCTATTGTAAGCAAACTCAACATGTGGTAATGGAATATAAAGACCATGTGGCATAATCTTAGACTTAGCTTGTTTACATACCATGCACTTAGCACAAAATGAAATGACATCATGTTTCATGAAAGGCCAATAAAAATGTTCATACAGAATTTTTAAAGTTTTAGTCACTCCAAAATGTCCCATTAAACCTCCACTATGACTCTCTTTAATTAACAAGTTACGCATAGAACACTTAGGCACACAAAGTTTATTCTTTTTAAACAAGTAACCTTTATGTCTATAGAAACCATCAATAGCACGCTTATCACACAAATTTCAAGTAGATCCAAAATCAACATCATTAGCATACATGTCTCTAATATATTCAAAGCCAAGCAACTTAGATATAATTGATGTGTTTATATTTGTTTAGGTCTATTAGTTTCTCTTGTTCTTAATGCAATTAATAGGTTAAACTTTACCGATGTGTTAAAGGACATCTTATTAATTAGGGTTTAATTGGTGCTATTGTTATCAATTTACTAGACTCAACGACGAACAAGGATAGAATCCCAATGATAGATATTTAGTTTAAGATTTATTGTATTGTCGATGATTAATGCAATTCGTTGACGATGGATATCAACCGAAGTCAACGCCTTTCTTATTAATTACTCTCTTAATTACTTTCATTATTGTTTACTTTGTTTGCAATTATCAATCTCCCTTTCTCAATTACATAATGTACTTCTAGTCTCTGCGAGATCAACCCTTACTCCCATTACTATTGTAACATCCTTAATTTTGTTTCTTTGATTAATAAAGTTACATAAATATTTAATGTAACATCCCTAATTTTGTTTCTTTAAAGATACATAAATATTTAATTAAGGAAATAAAATTTATTAGACAATTTTTAGATATCTAAGGAAATATAATCTTTAGAAATTCTTCACCTTATGTGTATACATAAAAAAATGTTTCTAACATTAAGGGAATAAGTAAAGAGAGAAAACCTAATTGGAAAAATAAGAAATAACACACTAAAGATAGGCAAAATTATTTGGTAAGGAAGATAATTTTTTGTGAAGTAAGTAAAGGTCTTAAAATTTTAAGAAGATTGGATTAGGGTAATTTTTCCTAATTCAAGAGTTAGAAATTTCTAAGTTTAACATCTTCACCTATAAATTGGGCTTTCACCTATGGAGACTTCATATAGAGTTTTTCCACTTCACATAAGTTTCTAGCAGGCCCATTGGATAACCTAAGCAAGAAATAAAACATAGACTTGGACTAGGATATAGAAGTTGGACCGATAGCCTAAAAATTATGAAAATGTGACAAAGCCCTCCAAGAAAGGTAGAATTTTATCCAAAGAAAGGAAATGGGTAGGAATGAGCCTAAATCCAAGAGGAAAAATAAAATAAGATAAATCATGTGATGAAATAATAGTATAATAAGAATAACGATTAGGTTACATGGCATTCAGACAAAACTTTAGTGAGTGGTTTGATAATATCTATATCCTACATTCATAATTTTAGCAAGTGGTAAGATAATATAAGGCAGTAGGACAAAACATCTATATCTACACTCATAATTTTAGCAAGTGGTATCATAATACATGGCATTAGGACAAAACATTCTTATCCCACACAAATAATTTCAGCCAAGTAAGGGAGATTAAAGGGTTATAAACTTGCCACTGAAAAAGGCAAACTTATCATACTTGATTAAGACAAAAGAAAAAGGAAATGAATCCCTAAATCAAAGGGACCTTGTCCCTTGTCTGAAGAACATATTATCATAATTTTCAAAATACAAATCTCATTTTGATATGCATATCTTGACTAAAGAAGAGGAAGATAAGAACATGAGTTGTTTTTTTTCTAAAAATCAATCAAGTGCATCTTAATTATGATAAGGTAGACCCATGATCATGAAAGGTGAATTATTTCATAGTCTATTTAAGCAAAACTCACCCTTATAACATTAGAATTTCATCCAAGTGAGGGAGAGGAAAAACATAAGCAAGGTAGAGTGAGGAAAAGAAAGGAAGAGCAGAAGAGAGAGGAAAGAGAAGCCTAGAAGACTAAGTGCTCAAGCTGCTAGAAGAGCTAAGGGAAGGGAGGAATCTTGCTACTTCCTTCAAGAGGAAACAAGAAAACGAATTCACTAAGTGAGCTAGGGAGATCCTTAGGTAGGTTTAACAATATTTCTTTTTGAAAAGTTTTGAAATTTATAATATTTATATGGAATTTTGATCTTAAAACTTTGATGATTGGTCATGGATGTTGCTATATCATGTTACATATTGATCTTGCATGGATGTATGTTTGAATACTTAGGCTGGTGTAGATAGTTCTGCATAGGTATGGCTATGGGTGGTAAACTTTTAAGCTTCTATTTTTAAAATTTTGGGAAGAATCGGTAAGGAATTAAAATAAATAGTTAACATGAAAAATGTACAATTTTGTATATTTGAAGATTTTTTATGCTTCTAGTTTGTATATTTAAATGTGGTGAAAAATTGATGGAATATGATTAGATGTAAATTAGTAAGAAAATGGAACACGGCATCATAAAATGATGAACTAAAACCTTAGAAAAGGTTTGGTTAGGAAACTGGATTTGGGAGCAACCAGGAAAGCTTCTACTTTTCAAGTTATGGGATGAATTGGTTAAGAATTAAAAGAAATGATTAACATACAAAATATAGATATATGTCTCACGGATTTTTAGCCACTAGAATCACTCAATATGGTGTCCATATGAGGTAAATATGATCCGATTAGTAAGCAGTGGTCAAAAAATGATTAATCAGGGAAGAATCTGTGTTTGAATTTCTGAGAACATTTTGTTGGGAATTAAAATAATGAGTTAACATAAAAATTATAAATATATGTGTCACAGAACTTTAGCCACTGGAATCACTCAATTTGGAATTCTTATGAGAGAGATATAGACAAATTAGTAAGTAGAGGTCAGAAACTACCTAAGAAGGAATAACCTATCAATTTAAGGAGTAATATCAATAAGAATCTTTAATATTTGGCTAAACTGTTCAACATTATATTTTTAGATAATTGTTTTATCTTTATATTTACACTAAGATAATCTAAATCAGAGTTAAAATGAGGTAGTTATGCTCTGATTAGTAAGAGAAGGTTAAATAGGATGAAAACCTGCATCAAGAAAAGAAAGAGACAAAAATAATATTTAAAATAAAAAGAAGAATCTTACAAATGAAAATAATAAATAACTAGTATATGCCATTGCATGAACTTACCATCTTAAGTGTGTAATTTTGACATGGAAATATTTTATAAAGTGATATTTGAAATGGTTATGTTCATGGCATGATTACCAATGATTTTTGGTAATAATTATATTTTGATGTGCGTTTAATAAACATACTTGTTATTGAAATCATATTTTTGGCTATTATTGTGAAAAGAAAAGAAATGAGCACGGTCACATGGCAATCTATGTGGTGCACTAGTAGGGGACGCCCAACCAATGGTTATGATTATGTTAATAAGAAAAGAAAGAGAAAGTGTATCTTGTCGAGCAGAGCGAGAAAAGCCAGTACCGGAGAGTAGAAAATATTCACCCTAACCAGGGTAGCTTGATATGAGAATAAATTGATAGCCATCATGTTATATTCTAAAAATAGTTAATCCTGCTATACATTTCATTACTGTATGATTTTCATAGGTATAAATAAAGTACATTTATGTGACCAAAGGTTTTTGCTGTAGCTTATACAGATGAACAAGATGTGATGAGCTATATTGATGATGATTATTATTTATTGTTGAACCTACTGGGATTTAATTCTCACTATTTTTCCATATCATGTTCAGAAGATTAACTATGCAGCTATTTTCTGTGACACTTATTATTGATGTACATTGGATCGAGTTGCCCTAGCATGGGCAACTACTGATTATATTGGATATATTTGTAATAGACGTGACTAAGATTTCGGTGGAGGTGCCGCCACCCACACCAGTGTCCTCAGAATTAGTCTACGTGCATGAGTAGGGCTAATATGTATATGTTAGACTTTTGTACAGATGTTTGTAAATTAATGATGTGTATGTAAACTTAGTATTGTATAAATTAAATAAATGTTATTTTGAGTTAAGTTGTAACGAGGTAATAACTTCATGG
Source organism: Gleditsia sinensis (assembly GCA_037074535.1). Taxonomy (NCBI): domain Eukaryota; kingdom Viridiplantae; phylum Streptophyta; class Magnoliopsida; order Fabales; family Fabaceae; genus Gleditsia; species Gleditsia sinensis. Next base: position 57,781,570 of record CM073464.1, read on the forward strand.
AATTTTACAAATATAGAAAAAAAATTTGTTACATAAATGGAGTTGTTACAACTATAGGTTAGTTGAAAGGTAAGGTATCAATTTGGGTGTACCTATGATAGTACACACCAAATTTTGGCACCGTTTTCGGGGACTGTGTTTATTGCCATTTTGTGATTTTTATTTTAATCTATGCTCATGAAAAGTTCTACATAGGTATGGCTATGGATGGCAAAATTTTAGGGTTTTTATACTACTGTTATGTATATTTGAATGTGGTGAAAAATTGATAGAATATGATTAAATTGATAAAATGAGTATGGCCTTAAGCACTTATAGGAAGACCATGAGAAATTTCTGTTGGGAAACACCCTTAGTAATACTTGATTTGATTTCTGTTTTCTTGAGAAGTAGATGATGGAATATGTTAAATTAAGTGTAAGGAATCTAATTAAAATGTTAAAATGAGTAAAATTATGGTTAGATGTAAATTAGGAAGAAAATGGAAGAGGACATAATAAAAGGATGAACTAAAACCTTAGGAAGGATTTGGTAAAAAAACAGGATTTCGAAGTAACTAGGGAAGCTTCAGTTTTTGAAATTCTGGGAAGAATCAATTAGGAATTAAAAGAAATGGTTAACATAAAAAATGTGGATATATGTCTCACAGATTTTTAGCCACTGAAATCACCCAATATGAATTTCAAATGAGGAAGAAATGGTCTGATTAGTAAGCAGTAGTCAGAAAATAGTTAATCAAGGAAGAATTTGTTAGGTAAGCTTCTATGTTTGATTTTCTGGGAAAAATATGTCGGGAATTGAAAGAAATGGATAACATGAAAAATATAGATATATGTCTCATGGAGTTTTTTCCACTAGAATCACTTAATTTGAATTTCATATGAGGGAGATATGGTCAAATTAGTAATCAGTGGTTAGAAACTAGTTAACTAAGGAAGAATCTGTTAAGTAAGCTTCTGTGTTTGAATTTCTAGGAAAAATATGTAGGGAATTAAAAGAAATGGTTAACAACAAATATATATGTATGTATGTATGTATCACAAATTTTTAGCCACTGTAATAATTTAATTTGGAATCCATATGAGGGAGATATGGTTAGATTAGTAAGTAGAGGTCATAACATACCTAAGAAGAAATAAAATTGAATTTGAGGGATTATTAACACCAAGATTACTTAAGATTTCACTAAAATGTTCAACATAAGGATTGGCCGATTTAAATGGACACCAAGATTACCTCAATTGGAGTTAAAATGAGATAGTTATGTTCGGATTAGTGGGAGAAGGTCAGGCTGGACGGAAACTTGCATTAGGGGAGAACACAACACTGAGCATGGCTGTGTTCTAGGAAACAAACAAGCCGTGTTTGGTGCGAGAAAGGACTTTTTGAAGCCTAGAGCATGGCTGTGTTATAAGAAATGGCCAAGCCATGTTACAAGACACATCCACGCTGTGTTGGGAGCTAATAAAACTTATTTTTAACACTTTTTTGCCCTAAATAAACCTCATTATGTAACAACTCCATTTATGTAAATGTAACAATTTCTTTTTCTTTTTTTTTATATTTGTAAAATTCCATGAAGTTATTACTAGTTTAATTCTAACCACTTAACTCGTAATAATAATCACTTTAACCAAGTATAATTGTTATTAACAGTGATACAATACTGAGTTTCCATACACACTATTATTTTACAAACTACACACCATTATTTTACAAACATTTGTACAAAGATACATATTAGCTCTAATCATCTATGTCGACTACTTCCGGGGACACTGGTGCGGGTGGCACGTCCACCGGAATCTCAGTCACATCTACGACAGATACATCTGAAATAACTGGAAGTTGCCCAAGGTAGGGCACCTCGATCCAACGTACAGAAATAATAAGTGTCATAGAGAAAATCTGCATATTTATTCTTCTGAACATGATATGGAAATATAGTGAGAATTAAATCCCAGTAAGTTCAACAATAAATCATAATTTACCATCAATATAGTTCATCATGTCATGTTCAGCTGTATAAACTACAGAAAATATCTTTGGTCACATGAATGCATTATATCTATGCACAAAAGAATCATACAATAATGATATGTATGACAAGATTAATTATTTTCAGAATATCATATGATGGCCATTAACTTATTCTCATATCAAGCTACCCCGGTCAGGGTGCGTATTTTCTACTCTCCGGTACGGGCTTTTCTCGCTCCGTCCGACATGGCCCACTTTCTCTTTCTTTTCTCATTAACATGATCATAACCGTTGGTAGGGCGTCCCCTACTGGTGCACCATACGGATTGCCATGTGACCGTGCTCATTTCTTTTCTTTTCACAATGATAGCCAAAAATATGCTTTCAATAACAAGTATGTTCATCAAAATATAACTATTACCATTAATCATTGGTAATCATGCCATGAACATAACCATTTAAAATATCACTTTATAAAATATTTCCATGTCAGAATTTCACACTTAAGATGGTAAGAAGTTCATACAATGGCAATGGCTATGGTATAAACTAGTCATTTATTATTTTCATTTATAAGATTCGTCTTTTTTTAAAATATTAATTTTATTTCTTTATTTTCTTGATGCAAGTTTTCATCATATCTAACCTTCTCTTTATGCTTGGCCTTTAGTAATTTTTTTATTTATATTATTTCCAACACATGTTCTTACAAATTTATAGAGCATTGTTCTCCAATTTGATTTCTACTATTACCCTATAGTTAAACAGGATCATCTAGGGAAGAAAAATGTTGAAAATAGGCTTAAACAACTTCCAACACGGTCTGTCCATGTTCCAGGACACAGCCATCTATAAAAATACTTCAAATGTACTCAAAAACAGCCCCGAACACGACTAGCCCGTGCTTGAAGCACCCAGAACACGACCTGGCCGTGCTCTGTGACCTTTGCTCACTAATCAGAGCATAACTCCCTCATTTTAACTCTGATTGAGGTGATATTTGTGTCTATGGAAAACTAAGACAATTATCTAAAACTATTATGTTAATCATATTAGAAAAATAGTAATAAATCTTGGTGTTATTACTCCCTTAACTTCAATATTGTTTCTTCTCGGCTAGGTTCTAACCTTTACTTACTAATCTGACTATATCTCCCACATACGAATTCCAAATTAAGTGATTCCAGTGGCTAAACATCCGTGACACATAAATATATAATTCATATGTTAACCATTTATTTTAATTGCTTATAGAAGTTTCCCAGAAATTAAAACACCGAAGCTATCCTAACATATTCTTCCCTGATTAACCATTTTATGACCTTTGTTTACTAATCAGAACATATTTACCTCATATGAACTCTGAAGTGAATGATTCCAGTGGCTAAAAATCCGTGACATACATAACTATAATTCTTATGTTAACTAGTTATTTTAATTCCATACAGATAATTCCCAGAAATTAAAATACAGAAGCTATCCTAACATATTCTTCCCTGATTAACAATTTTCTGACCTTTGTTTACTAATCGGAACATATCTACCTCATATGAACTCTAAATTGAATGATTCCAATGGCTAAAAATCCGTGACATACATAGCTATAATTCTTATGTTAACCATTTATTTTAATTCCATACAGATAATTCCCATAAATTAAAATATAAAAGCTCAAAATTTTGCCACCCATAGCCATACCTATGCAGAACTATCTACACCAATCTAAGTATTCAAACATACATCACATGCAAGATCAATATGTAACATGATATAGCAACATCCATGACCAATCATCAAAGTTCTAAGATCAAAATCTCATATAAATATTATAAGTTTCAAAGGTTTTCTTCAAAAAGAAATATTGTTAAACTTACCTAAGAATCTCCCTAGCTTACTTAATGAATTGGTTTTCTTGTTTCCTCTTGAAAGAAGTAGCAAGATTCCTCCCTTCCCTTAGCTTTTCTAGCAGCTTAGGTAAGAGGAGGGTGAATTTTTGAACCTCAAGGATGAAGAAGAAAAATGGACTCAAGTAGAGATTAAGGTAACTTACCTTGAGTACTTAGCCTTCTAAACTTCTCATTCTTCTTCCTTCCTTTCTTCTCCTCTCTTTCTCTCCTTTCCTCACTCTACCTTGCTTCTATTTCTCTCTCTTCCTCACTTGGACGAAATTAAAATGTTGTAGGTGTGGGTTTTGCTTATATAGACCACCAAATAATACACATTTCATGATCATGGGTCTACCTTATCACAATTAGGATGCACTTGTTGAATTTTTGGAAAACAAACAACTTATGTTCTTGTCTTCCTCTTCCTTAGTCAAGATATGCATAGGAAAAGGAGATTTGTATTTTGAAAATTATGATGATATTTTCTTAAGATAAGGGACAAGGTCCCTTTGATTTAGGGATTCATTTCCATTTTCTTTTGTCTTAAACAAGTATGATAGGTTTGCCTTTTTAGGTAGCAAATTTCTAGCCCTTGAATCTCCATTATTTGGTTGATATTATTTGTGTGGGATATGAATGTTTTGTCCTAATGCCATGTATTATCATACCACTTGCTAAAATTATGAGTGTAGGATATAGATGTTTTTGTCCTAAAACCTTGTATTATCATGCCACTTGCCAAAATTATGAATGTAGAATCACACCACTTGCTAAAGTTTTGTCTTAATGCCATGTAACCTAATCTTTATTATTATTACATTATTATATCATCACCTAATTTATTTTATTTTATTTTTCCTCTTGGATTTGGGCTTATTCCTACCCATTATGGGCTTATTCCTACCCATTTTCTTTGCTTTGGATAAAATTCTACCTTTCTTGGAAGGTTTGGTCACATTTTTATTAGTCCAATTACTATATCCTAGTCTAAGTCTATGTTTTATTTCTTGCTTAGGTTATCCAATGGGCTTGCTAGAAACTTATGTGAAGTGGAAAAACTATATATGAAGTATCCATAGGTAAAAGCCCAATGTATGGGTAAAGATTTTAAACTTAGTAATTCTAGTTCTTGAATTAGGAAAAATTACCCTAATCCAATGTTCTTGAAATTTTAAGACCTTTACTTATTTCTAAAAATTTATCTTCCTTATCCAAGAATTTTGCATCTCTTTAGTATGTTATTTCTAATTTCTTTCCTATTAGGTTTTCCCTCTTTATTTGTTCTCTTAATGTTAGAAACATTTTCTATGCATATACATAAGGTGAAGAATATCTAAGGATTATATTTCCTTAGATATCTAAAATATTGTCTAATAAATTTTATTTCTTTAATTAAATATTTTTTTACTTTTATCAATAAAAGAAACGAAATTAGGGATGTTACACATTAACTATAGGGCAATAATAAAAACCAAATTAAAAAAGAATGCCCTATAATCTTTGTGACAACATATGTTGGAAATGATGTAATTAGGAGGAAAGTGACTATAGGTCAAGTATAAAGAAAATGAAGAAATTAAAATAATATTTAAGAAATAAGAAAAATCTTATAAATGAAAATAAAAAATTACTAGTGTATGCCCTTGCCATTGCCATTGCATGAACTCCTTACCATCTTATGTGTGCAATTGTTACATGGAAATATTTTATAAAGTACTATTTGAAAATGATTGTGTTTATGGCATGATTCAATTTTACCAATGATTTTTGGTAATAATTATGCTTTGATGATAAATTATGGCATTTGAGTATAATGAACGTGTTATTGAAATCATATTTTTGGCTATTAATGTGAAAAGGAAAGAAAAGAAAAGAGACGAGCACGGTCACATAGTAGTTTGTGTGGTGCACCAGGAAGGAACGCTCTACTAACAGCTATGAATATGATAATGAGAAAAGAAAGAGAAAGTGTGCCATGTGGGATGGAGTGAGAAAACCCCGTAGAGGAGAGTAGAAAGTACTCACCTTGACTAGGATAGCTTAATATGAAATTAAGTTGATAGCCATAATATGATATTCTGAAAATAGTTATTCATGCGATACATGTCATTACTGTGCCATTTTCATGTGCATAGATAAAGTGCATTCATATGACCTAAGACATTTGCTGTAGCTTATACATATGAACATGACATGATGAGCTATATTGATGATAATTATAATTTATTGTTGAACCTACTGGGATTTAATTCTTACTATATTTCCATATCATGTTTAGAAGACTAAATATACAGATTTTCTCTATGACCGACTTTTAGGGTACGTTAGGTCAAGTTGGCTAAGATACCGGTGAAAGTGTGACCACCCGTACATACACACACTCGGGATTCAAGAAGAATAAAAAAATAGATTGCGTTTGGGTCAATCTTATACATGGTTATGATATTTCAAAAAATTTCCTGAGCATGTTTTTAAGTTATGAGGCAATAGCTTGGTAAGTGTAACATCTCTAATTTCGTTTCATGTATTAATAAAAGTACAAAAGTATTCAAAGTAACATCCTTAATTTCCTTTCCTTTATGGATAAAGATAGATAAATATTTAAGGCGATAAAATTTATTAGACAATTTTTAGATACCTAAGGAAATATAATCCTTAGAAATTCTTCAACTTACGTGTATGCATAGAAATATTCTCACATTAATGGAATAGGTAAAGAGAGAAAACCTAAGAGGAAATATTAGAAATAAACATGCCAAAGAAAGTAGAAATTCTTGGATAAGGAAGATAAATTTTTGTGAAGTAAGTAAAGGTCTTAAAATTTCAAGAAGATTGGATTAGGGTAATTTTTCCTAGTTTAAGAGTTAAAGTTACTAAGTTTAGTATCTCCACCTATAAATTGGGCTTTCACTTATGGACAATTCATATAGAGGTTTTCCACTTAACATAAATTTTTTTAGCAAGCCCATTGGATAACCTAAGCAAGAAATGAAACATAGACTTGGACTAGGATATAGAAATTGGACCGGTAGCCCAAAAAAATCATGAAAATGTGACCAAGCCCATTATGAAATGTAGAATTTTAACCAAAGTAAAGAAAATGGACAACAGTGAGCCCAAATACAATAGGAAAAAAAAATAAAGTGATAAGATAATGGTGTAATCAAGATTAGGTGAAAATGGCATTAAGACAAAAATTTAGCAAGTGGTATGATAATACATAGCATTAGGACAAAACATTTCTATTCCACACAAATAATTTCAACCAAATAATGGAGATTGAAGGGTTAGAAATTTGCCACTTAAACAGGCAAATCTATCATAATTGATTAAGACAAAAGAAAAAGTAAATAAATCCCTAAATCAAAGAGAACTTGTCCCATATCTTAAGAACATATGATCATAATTTTTAAAACACAAATCTCCTTCTCCTATGCATATCTTGACTAAGGGAAAGGAAGACAAGAACATAAGTTGTTTGTTTTCCAAAAATTCAACCAAGTGTAATCTAATTGTGATAAGGTAGACCCATGATCATGAAAGGTGAATTATTTGGTGGCCTATATAAGAAAACCCACCCTTACAACATTAGAATTTCGTCTAAGTGGGAGAGAGGAAAAATAGAAGCAAGGTAGAGTGAGGAAAGGAGAGGAAGAAAGGAAGAAAGAGGAAGGAGAAGTCTAGGAGACTAAGTGCTCCAGGTAAGTTTAACAATATTTCTTTTTGAAGAAAAGTTTTGAAACTTGTAATATTTATATGGGATTTTGATCTTAGAACTTTGATGATTGGTCATGGATGTTGCTATATCATGTTACATATTATGTATGTTTGAATACTTAGGTTGGTGTAGATAGTTCTGCATGGGTATGGCTATGGGTGGCAGAATTTTAAGCTTCTGTGTTTTAATTTTTGGGAACATTTTATAGGGAATCTAAACACATGGTTAACATAACAAATATAGATTTATGTCTCATGGATTTTTAGCCACTGGAATCATTCAATTTAGAGTTCTTATGAGGTAGATATGGTCTGATTAGTAAACAAAGGTCAGAAAATGGTTAATTAGGGAAGAATATGTTAGGATAGCTTTGGTGTTTTAATTTCTGGGAACAATCTATAAGGAACTAAAATAAATGGTTAACATTTGAATTATATATATATATGTGTCACGGAGTGTTAGCCACTGAAATCATTCAATTTAGAGTTCATATGAGGTAGATATGGTCTAATTAGTAAACAAAGGTCAGTAAATGGTTAATCAGGGAAGAATATGTTAGGATAGCTTCGGTGTTTTAATTTCTGGGAAATTATATAAGGAATTAAAATAAATGATTAACATATGAATTATATATTTATGTGTCACAGATGTTTAGCCACTGGAATCACTTAATTTGAAATTCTTATGAGGGAGATATGGATAGATTAGTAGGTAAAGGTCAGAACCTATCCGAGAAGAAATAACCTGTACATTGAGGTAGTCATATCATCTTGATTTCTTAATATTTCGCTACAATGTTCATCATAATAGTTTTAGATAATTGTTTTATCTTGAAATTGACACAAAGATCACCTACAACAGAGTTAAATTGAGGGAGTTATGCTCTGATTAGTAAGAGATGGTTAGATAGGATGAAAACCTACATCAAGAAAATAAAGAAATAAAATTAGTATTTAAAAAAGAAGATGAATCTTAATAAATGACTAGTATAGCCATAGGCATTGCCATTGTATGAACTTCTTACCATCTTAAGTGTGAAATTTTGACATGAAAATATTTTATAAAGTGATATTTGAAATGGTTATGTTCATGGCACGATTACCAATGATTTTTGGTAATAGTTATATTTTGATGAATATACTTGTTATTGAAAACATATTTTTGGCTATCATTGTGAAAAAAAAAGAAATGAGCACGGTCACATGGCAATCCGTGTGGTGAACCAGTAGGGGACGCCCTACCAATGGTTATGATCATGTTTATGAGAAAAGAAAGAGAAAGTGGGCCATGTCGGACGGAGTGAGAAAAGCCCGTACCGGAGAGTAGATAATACTCACCCTGACCGGGGTAGCTTGATATAAGAATAAATTGATAGTCATCATATGATATTCTAAAAATAAGTAATCATGTCATTACTGTACGATTCTCATGTGCATAGATATAGTGCATTCATGTGACCAAAGTTATTTACTGTAGTTTATACAGCTGAACATGACGTGATAAGCTATATTGACAATGATTTATTGTTGAACTTACTGGGATTTGATTCTTACTATATTTCCATGTCATGTTCAGCAAAATTAGTTATGCAGATTTGTCTATAGCTCTGGCTTTTAGTGCACGTTGGATCGAGTTATTCTATGATGGGTGGATCCTAAATAAAATGTTTTTGTGCGAGTTGGCACAGATCCCGATGAAGGTGCAACCACCCGTACCCGAATCTCTGGAATTGGTCAACCAGAATACATAAGATGTAGATATTTATGTGTTTGAAATGTTTTACGTACGTTTTGATTAATGATGTGTATGTGAACTTTATATTGTATAATAATAAATAAAAGAAAAAAAGAGTTGTTACATAATTGGTATCAGAGCAGGTCGATCCTAGATAGCCAGTGGGAGGATGATTATCTGAATCGATCTTATAGTGTCTTGAGTAAGTTTGTGGTTGTGCTGTGTAGGGATCAGTGAATTCATATAGGTAAGAAATTACTAGTGTTTCCTACCTACATGCCGAGGTGGTGTTATGACTGCTGTTAAATATTTGTGAACTAACTATTGGGCATGATCACCTCAATAGCAGCATAACTTTGTTTTTACCACAGTAGGAAATGGCACCTCCAAGGAGGAATCTGACAAACAATGCGGAGGAAACCCTACACAACCTAGCCACGGCAATTCGAGACCAAGTCATGACCACTAATCAAATTCTACAATACCTCCAGAATGCTAACAACGCGAATAGTGCTAACAATCGGATGGCTGGAAATGATAACGGCATATCCGAGTTCCTGAGGACTAGGCAACCTTGTTTCCAAGGCGGCTTTGACCCGATTATAGCTAAAAAATGGATAAGGGGGTTAGAGAAAATCTTTGAAGTGATGGGCTGTACTGAGGAGCAGCAAGTAATCTTTGCTGCATATATGCTAAAAGATGAAGCAGAATACTGGTGGCGCGGAGATAGAGTACTGTTAACTCACCAAGGAAGGCAAATCACTTGGCAGGTGTTCAAAGACACCCTTTTGGAAAAGTACTTTCCAAGTACTGTGCGGGTAGAAAAAGAGATTGAATTTCTCCAACTCCGGCAGGGTAGCATGACTATAGACCAATACATCGCGAGGTTCGAGGAATTGTCTAAGTTCTCCTCTTATCTGCGATTTAACCCTGATGAAGCATGGAAGGCTGTTAAGTTCGAAGCGGGACTGAACCTGGACATAAAGAATGCTGTTGTAGCTATGGAGATTAGGGACTTTGTACCTCTGATCAATAAATGCAGACTTTTTAGAGAAAAGTTTAAAGGCAGTGGAGGATGAAAAGCAAAGGCGAAACCTATGGAAAAGAAAGAAAAATTTTCCCAACCCTAGCAAGAACGTGAGAAGAAGTGTATATGGAGCTGGTAAGAGGCCATTGACTGCGGGTCTTAGACCTTTCCAACAAGACCTCGCCCTAGTCAAGTGCGCTAAGTGCGGACGCATGCATGGTAATCAGCCATGCTACATGGGACAAGATGTCTACTTCAACTGCGGACAAAAGGGTCATTTTGCGAGAAACTACCCACATAATGTGGAGAAGCAGCCAGAACAGAGACCTCAAGTTAAAGGAAGGGTTTTCACCCTGAGCAGCCAAGAGGCAGCTCAATCTTTTGAAATGATTCAAGGTACATGCTATATTTATGGATTTGCTCTTATGGTGTTATTTGACTCTGGTGCTAGTCATTCATTTATATTGGAAGAATGTATTAGGAAGTTTTAGTTTCCTATTTCTGAAACTCCCTATGAGCTATCAATAGTAACCCCTACAGGGGAAAGGGTATTAACTTCCTCTATATGTAAGGATTGTCAAGTCACCATCTAGGAGAAAACTTTTTCTATATACCTTGTCTGTTTACCTTTAAGAGGTATTGAGGTCATTCTAGGGTTAGACTGGATGTCTAGAAATCGAGTCTTGCTGAATTTTTGTAACAAGACCGTTGAATTTCTACTTCCTACTCCGAAAGAGGAGGTCCAGTTATTGATGCTTAATGCCAATCAAGTTAATAGGGAGTTGAAGAATGGAGTACTTGGATACATTCTCTTGTATTTATCGAACATAGAAGTCGAATCGAAACTTGATGAAATCCCAATAGCCAACGAATTTTCTAAAGTATTTCCATAAGATATTCTAGGCTTACCTCCCAAGAGAGCGATAGAGTTCTCTATTGATCTCCTACCTAGGACAAGGCCTATCTCTATTGCACTATATCGAATGGCCTCGAAGGAACTACAGGAACTCAAGAAGCAATTGGAGGAACTATTAGACAAGTAATTCATTAGACCGAGTGTATCACCTTGGGGAGCTCCTGTATTGTTTGTTAAGAAGAAAGACGGGAGCTTGAGACTATGCATAGATTACAGACAGCTGAATAAGGTGACTATAAAAAATAAGTACCCTCTCCCTAGGATAGATGACTTATTGGATCAACTGAAGGGAGCCTCCATCTTTTCTAAACTTGATTGAAGGTCAGGATATCATCATATTAGGATCAAGGAGGAGGACGTACCAAAAACTGCCTTTGGGACTAAGTATGGGCACTATGAGTTTCTCGTAATTCCCTTGAGGTTGACAAATGCACCTGCAATTTTCATGGATTACATGAATCATATTTTTCGACCCTACCTAGATCAATTTGTTATAGTGTTCATTGATGACATTTTGATATATTTTAAGAGTGAGAAAGAACATGAACAACATCTCTGAATGGTTCTGCAAGTGCTGAAAGAGAAAAAGTTATATGCCAAATTGGAGAAGTGTGAATTTTGGCTGTCAGAGGTGAAGTTTCTCGGACATGTCATCTCTCATAGTGGGGTAGCCGTAGATCCTAGTAAGATAGAAGCAGTGATTCAATGGGAGAGACCAAAGACGATTACAGAAGTCAGAAGTTTCTTGGGTTTGGCAGGATACTACAGGAGGTTTATACAAAACTTCTCTCGTATAGCCTTGCCATTGGCTAAATTGACCAGGAAGGGAAGTCCTTTCACATGGACTGATCAATGTGAAGCTAGTTTCTAAGAGCTTAAGACAAGACTGACCACCCCTCCTGTTTTAATTATTCCAAATCCCACAGGACATTTTAAAGTGTATAGTGACGCTTCAAAGAAAGGGCTAGGATATGTGCTGATGCAAGATAAGAGAGTAGTTGCTTACGCCTCTAGGCAACTGAGACCCCACGAAGGAAACTATTGAACCCATGATCTTGAATTGGCGATAATAGTGTTTGCCTTAAAGATTTGGCGACACTATTTGTACGGGGCAACCTTTGAAGTATATTGTGATAATAAGAGTCTTAAATACCTTTTTAATCAGAAGGAGTTAAATATGAGGCAACGAAGATGGGTAGAATTCTTCAATGACTACAAGTTTAAGATAAAGTATCATCCCAAAAAGGCAAATGTTGTAACAAATGCCTTGAGTCGAAAATCTCTGCACATGGGTCAGATGATGGTGTATGAGATGCAGATGCTAGAGGAGTTTCTAAATTTGAAGCTAGCCACTACTCTTACTCCAAAGAGGCTAGTCATTAATGGTTTAAGTATAGTGTGTGACCTTAGAGCCCAGATCAAAGAGGCTCAAGCTCACGACTAATACTTACAGGATCATAAAGACCAAGGTAATTTTTCTGTCATGGAAGATGGAGCAATCTTGTATCAGGGAAGGATTTGTGTCCCTCAAGAACGAGAGTTGAGGACTAAGATCCTGCAGGAAGCGCATCAGAGTAAATACACAGTCCATCCTGGATGCACTAAAATGTACCAGGATTTAAAGAGGATGTATTAGTGGCCAGGGATGAAAAAGGACATTGCCGAGTTTGTGGCGAAATGTCTCATTTGTCAAAAGGTGAAGGTGGAGCATCAAAAGCTAGCGAGATTTCTACAACCTCTTAAGATCCCTAAATGGAAATGGGATAGTTTCTCGATGGACTTTGTTGTGGGTTTACCTAAGACTTTAGTGGGACATGACTCTATCTAGGTAATAGTTGACAAATTAACCAAATCTACTCACTTTTTGCCCATAAAAATTAACTTTTCACTGGATAAATTGGCCCAATTGTACATCTAGGAAATAGTTAGACTGCATGGGATTCCCTTAAATATTGTTTCTGATAGAGATCCAATGTTCACGTCGAGGTTTTGGAAGGCGTTGCAGGAAGCTTTTGGTACTCAGTTGCGGTTCAGTACTGCCTACCATCCTCAGACTGACGGGCAGATAGAACGGACCATTCAAACTCTAGAAGACATGTTAAGGGCCTGTGTGATAGAGTAAGGTAAAGGATGGGATAAGTACCTACCTTTAGTAGAGTTTGCTTATAATAATAGTTTTCACTCCAGTGTTAAGATGGTCCCCTATGAAGCTTTATACGGTAGAAAGTGTCGATCTCCACTATGTTGGTTTGAGGTAGGAGAAAAGAACTTGTTGGGTCCTGATCTAGTTCAACAAACCACTGAACAAATCAAGATGATACGAGACAAAATACTTACAACTCAGAGTCGACAAAAGAGTTACTGTTATAAGAGACATAGAACTCCAGAGTTTGAGGAAGTAGAGCATGTATTTCTGAAACTTTCCTTGACTACTAGAGTTGGTAGGTCTCTCAAAACAAGAAAGCTAAGTCCGCGATTTTTGGGACCCTACCAAATTCTGAAGAAAGTAGGGACATCAACATATCAAGTTGCTCTCCCACCTAATTTTTCCAACTTGCATAATGTTTTCCATGTATCACAGCTCCGGAAGATTCTTCCAGACTCTTCACATGTGATACAAGATAAACCAATCCAAATAAAGGAGAATATGACATACCAGCTAGTACCAGCATCTATATTGGACACTGATGTGAAGCAATTGCGGAACAAAACTATTCCCCTAGTTAAGGTGTTATGGGAAGGTTTGACTCCAGAAGAAGCAACTTGGGAGCTAGAACAACTCATGAGGAAGAAATATCCGAAATTGTTCTTACTAGGTAATTTTTGAAATTTTGAGGACAAAATTTCTTTTAGAGGGAGGGAAATGTAACATCTCTAATTTCATTTCATGTATTAATAAAAGTACAAAAGTATTCAAAGTAACATCCCTAATTTCGTTTCCTTTAAGGATAAACATACATAAATATTTAAGGAAATAAAATTTATTACACAATTTTTCCATACCTAAGGAAATATAATCCTTAGAAATTCTTCAACTTACGTGTATGCATAGAAATGTTCTCACATTAATGGAATAGGTAAAGAGAGAAAACCTAAGAGGAAATATTAGAAATAAACATGCCAAAGAAAGTCAAAATTCTTGGATAAGGAAGATAAATTTTTGTGAAGTAAGTAAAGGTCTTAAAAGTTCAAGAAGATTGGATTATGGTAATTTTTCCTAATTTAAGAGTTAAAGTTACTAAGTTTAGTATCTCCACCCATAAATTGGGCTTTCACTTATGGACAATTCATATAGAGGTTTTCCACTTAACATAAATTTTTTTAGCAAGTCCATTGGATAACCTAAGCAAGAAATAAAACATAGACTTGGACTAGGATATAGAAATTGGACCTGTAGCCCAAAAAAATCATGAAAATGTGACCAAGCCTATTATGAAATGTAGAATTTTAACCAAAGTAAAGAAAATGGACAAGAGTGAGCCCAAATACAATAGGAAAAATAAAAATAAAAATAAAGTGATAAGATAATGGTGTAATCAAGATTAGGTGAAATGGCATTAAGACAAAAATTTAGCAAGTGGTATGATAATACAAGGCTATAGGACAAAACATCTATATCCTACACTCATACTTTTAGCAAGTGGTATGATAATACATAGCATTAGGACAAAACATTTCTATTCCACACAAATAATTTCAACCAAATAATGGAGATTGAAGGGCTAGAAATTTGCCACTTAAAAAGACAAAACTATCATAATTGATTAAGACAAAAGAAAAAGTAAATAAATCCCTAAATCAAAGGAAACTTTTCCCATATCTTAAGAACATATGATCATAATTTTCAAAATACAAATCTCCTTTTCCTATGCATATCTTGACTAAGGAAGAGGAAGACAAGAACATAAGTTGTTTGTTTTCCAAAAATTCAACCAAGTGTAATCTAATTATGATAAGGTAGACCCATGATCATGAAAGGTGAATTATTTGGTGGCCTATATAAGAAAACCCACCCTTACAACATTAGAATTTCGTCCAAGTGGGGGAGAGGAAAAATAGAAGCAAGGTAGAGTGAGGAAAGGAGAGGAAGAAAGGAAGAAAGAGAAAGGAGAAGTCTAGGGGACTAAGTGCTCCAAGTAAGTTTAACAATATTTATTTTTGAAGAAAAGTTTTGAAACTTGTAATATTTATACGAAATTTTGATCATAGAACTTTGATGATTGATCATGGATGTTGCTATATCAAGTTACATATTATGTATGTTTGAATACTTAGGTTGGTGTAGATAGTTCTGCATGGGTATGGCTATGGGTGGCAGAATTTTAAGCTTCTGTGTTTTAATTTCTGGGAACATTCTCTAGGGAATCTAAACACATGGTTAACATAACAAATATAGATTTATGTCTCATGGAGTTTTAGCCACTGGAATCATTCAATTTAGAGTTCATATGAGGTAGATATGGTCCGCTTAGTAAACAAAGGTCAAAAAATGGTTAATTAGGGAAGAATATGTTAGGATAGCTTCGGTGATTTAATTTATGGGAACAATCTATAAGGAACTAAAATAAATGGTTCACATATGAATTATAGATATATCTTTCATGGAGTTGTAGCCACTGGAATCATTCAATTTAGAGTTCATATGAGGTAGATATGGTCCAATTAGTAAACAAATGTCAGAAAATGGTTAATCAGGGAAGAATATGTTAGGATAGCTTCAGTGTTTTAATTTCTGGGAAACTTATATAACGAATTAAAATAAATGGTTAACATATGAATTATATATTTATGTGTCACGGATGTTTAGCCACTGGAATCACTTAATTTGGAATTCTTATGAGGGAGATATGGATAGATTAGTTGGTAGAGGGCAGAACCTATCCGAGAAGAAATAACCTATAAATTGAGGTAGTCATATCATCTTGATTTCTTAATATTTTGCTACAATGTTCAACATAATAGTTTTAGATAATTGTTTTATCTTGAAATTGACATTGAGATCACCTACAGCGGAGATAAATTGAGGGAGTTTTGCTCTGATTAGTAAGAGAAGGTTAGATAGGATGAAAACCTATATCAAGAAAATAAAGAAATAAAATTAGTATTTAAAAAAGAAGATGAATATTAATAAATGACTAGTATAGCCATAGCCATTGCCATTGTATGAACTTCTTACCATCTTAAGTGTGAAATTTTGACATGGAAATATTTTATAAAGTGATATTTGAAATGGTTATGTTCATGGCATGATTACCAATGATTTTTGGTAATAGTTATATTTTGATGAACATACTTGTTATTGAAAGCATATATTTGGCTATCATTGTGAAAAGAAAAGAAATGAGCACGGTCACATGGCAATCCGTGTGGTGCACCAGTAAGAAACGCCCTACCAACGGTTATGATCATGTTAATGAGAAAAGAAAGAGAAAGTGGGCCATGTCGGACGGAGTGAGAAAAGCCCGTACCGGAGAGTAGAAAATACTCACCCTGACCAGGGTAGTTTGATATAATAATAAATTGATAGTCATCATATGATATTCTGAAAATAATTAATCCTGTCATACATGTCATTACTGTACGATTCTCATGTGCATAGATATAGTGCATTCATGTGACCAAAGTTATTTACTGTAGTTTATATAGCTGAACATGACGTGATAAGCTATATTGATAATGATTTATTGTTGAACTTATTGGGATTTAATTCTCACTATATTTCCATGTCATGTTCAGAAAATTAGTTATGCAGATTTGTCTATAGCTCTGGCTTTTAGTGCACGTTGGATTGAGTTATTCTATGATGGGTGGATCCTAAATAAAATGTTTATGGGCGAGTTGGCATAGATCTCGGTGAAGGTGCAACCACCTGCACCCGAATATCTGGAATTGGTCAACCAGAATAAATAAGATGTAGATATTTATGTGTTTGAAATGTTTTATGTAACATCCCGTAATTTTTAGATATTTTCCTTAGAAATTCTTCACCTTACATATATGCATAGAAATGTTCTAATATTAATGGAATAGGTAAAGAAAGAAAACCTAAGAGGAAATATTAGAAATAAACATGTTAAAGAAAGGTGAAATTCTTAGGTAAAGAAAGATAAATTTTTGTGAAGTAAGTAAAGGTCTTAAAATTTCAAGAAGATCGGATTAGGGTAATCTTTCTTAATTTAAGAGCAAAAGTTACTGAGTTTAGTATCTCCACCCGTAATTGGGCTTTAACCTATAGACACTTCATATAGAGTTTTTCTACTTCACATGAATTTTTAGCAAGCCAATAGGATAGGCCAAGGAAGAAATAAAACATAGACTTGGACTAGGATATAGAAATTGGACCGATAGCCCAAAAATCATGAAAATGTGACCAAGCCCATTATGAAAGGAAGAATTTTAACCAAAGTAAGGAAAATGGGCAAGAATGAGCCCAAACCCAAGAGGAAAAATAAAAATAAAAATAAAATTAAAGTGATGAAATATTAGTGTAATCAAGATTAAGTGACATGGCATTAAGACAAAAATTTGACAAGTGGTGTGATTCTACATTCATCATTTTGGCAAGTGGCATAATAATACAAGGCTTTAGGACAAAAACATCTATATCCTACATTCATAACTTTAGCAAGTGGGTAATAATACATAGCATTATGATAAAACATCATTATCCTACACAAATAATTTTAGTTAAGTAAGGAAAATTCAAGGGCTAGAAATTTGCCACTTAAAAAGGCAAATCTATCATACTTGATTAAGACAAAAGAAAAAGGAAATGAATCCCTAAATCAAAGGGATCTTGCCCCATATCTTAAGAACATATCATCATAATTTTCAAAATACAAATCTCCTTTTTCTATGCATATCTTGACTAAGGAAGAGGAAGACAAGAACATAAGTTGTTTGTTTTCCAAAAATTCAACAAAGTGTATCCTAATTGTGATAAGGTAGACCCATGATCATGAAAGGTGAATTATTTGGTGGTCTATATAAGAAAACCCACCCTTAAAACATTATAATTTCGTCCAAGTGAGGGAGAGCAAAAATAGAAGCAAGGTAGTGTGAGGAAAGGAGAGGAAGAAAGGAAGAAAGAGGAAGGAGAAGTCTAGGAGACTAAGTGCTCCAGGTAAGTTTAACAATATTTCTTTTTGAAGAAAATCTTTGAAACTCATAATATTTATATGAGATTTTGATCTTAGAACTTTGATGATTGGTCATGGATGTTGCTATATCATGTTACATATTGATCTTGCATGTGATGTATGTTTGAATACTTAGGTTGGTGTAGATAGTTCTGCATGGGTATGGCTATGGTTGACAGAATTTTAAGCTTCGGTATTTTAATTTCTGGGAACAATCTATAAGGAATTAAAATAAATGGTTAGCATAAGAATTAAAGATATATGTGTCGCGGATTTTTACCCACTGGAATCATTCCATTTGGAGTCCATATAAGGTAGCTATGGTCTGATTAGTAGTCAAAGGTCAGAAAATGAATCATCAGGGAAGAATATGTTAGGATAGCTTCGGTAATTTAATTTTTGGTAATTATTGGTAGGGAATTAAAATAAATAGTTAACATAAGAATTAAAGATATGTGTGTCATGGATTTTTAGCCACTGGAATCATTCAATTTGGAGTCCACATGTGGTAGATATGGTCCGATTAGTAAGCCAAGGTCAGAAAATGGTTCATCAGGGAAGATTATGTTAGGACAGCTGTAGTATTTTAATTTCTGGGAATTATCTATATGGAATTAAAATAAATGGTTAACAAGAAAGTTATATATCTATGTCTCATGGAAATATACCCACTGGAATTATACAATTTGGAGTTCATATGAGGTAGATATGATCCGATTAGTTAGCAGAGGTCAGAAAATGTTTATTCAGGGAAGAGTATGTTATTAATGCTTTAGTTTTTGAATTTCTGGGAATATTCTGTAGGGAATTAAAATAGCGCGCCAACATAACAATTATATATATATGGCTCATGGATTTTTACCAACTGGAATAACTCAATTTGGAGTTCCAATTTGGGAGATATGGTCTAATTAGTCAGTAAAGGTCAGAACCTATCCGAGAGGAACTATCCTGTAATTTGAGGGAGTAATATCACCTTCGTTTCTTAATTTTTCGCTACAATGTTCAACATAATAGTTTTAGATAATTGTTTTATCTTGAAATGGACACTAAGATCACCTACATCAGAGTTAAATTGAGGGAGTTATGCTCTGATTAGTAAGAGAATGTTAGATAGGATGAAAACCTGCATCAAGAAAAATAAAGGAATAAAATTAGTATTTAAAAAAGAAGATGAATCTTAATAAATGACTAGTATAGCCATAACCATTGCCATTGTATGAACCTCTTACCATCTTAAGTGTGAAATTTTGACATGGAAATATTTTATAAAGTGATATTTGAAATGGTTATGTTCATGGCATGATTACCAATGATTTATGGTAATAGTTATATTTTGATGAACATACTTGTTATTGAAAGCATATTTTTGGCTATCATTATGAAAAGAAAAGAAATGAGCACGGTCACATGGCAATCCGTGTGGTGCACCAGTAGGGGACGCCCTACCAACGGTTATGATCATGATAATGAGAAAAGAAAGAGAAGGTGGGCCATGTCGGACGGAGCGAGAAAAGCCCGTACCGGAGAGTAGAGGATACTCACCCTGACCGGGGTAGCTTGAAATGAGAATAAGTTGATGGCCATCATATGATATTTTGAAAATAGTTAATCCTGTCATACATATCATTACAGTATGATTCTTATGTGCATAGATATAATGCATTCATGTGACCAAAGATATTTTCTGTAGTTTATACAGCTGAACATGACGTGATGAGCTTTACTGATGATAATTTATTGTTGAACTTACTGGGATTTAATTCTCACTATATTTCCATATCATGTTCAGAAAATTAATTATGCAGCTTTTGTTGCTAAGGCTCTGGCTTTTAGTGCACATTGGATCGAGTTACTTTATGTTGGGCAGATTTCAGAATCAAATAAGTTGTTTGTGGTCGAGTTGGCTCAGATCCCGGTGAAGGTGCAACCACCCGCACCTGTATCTCCGGAATTGGTCAACCAAAATAAACAAGATGTAAATATCTGTATTTGATATGTTATACGTTTGTTTTGATTAATGACATGTATGTGAACTCAATATTGTATAATAATAAAGGAAAAAAAAAGAGGTTGTTACATAATTGGTATCAGAGCAGGTCGATCCTAGATGGCCAGTGGGTGGATGGTTATCTGAATCGATCTTATGGTGTCTTGAGTATGTTGTGGTTGTGCTGTGTAGGGAATCAGTGACTCATATAGGTAAGAAATTACTAGTGTTTCTTATCTATATGCCGAGATGGTATAATGACTGCTGTTAAATATTGTTTTGAAACTAACTATTGGGCTTGATCACCTCAATAGTAGCATAAATTTATTTTTTCCACAGTAGGAAATGGCACCACCAAGGCGGAATCCGGCAAACAATGCGGAGAAAATCTTGCACAACCTTGCCACAGCAATTCGAGAATTTGGTATTGATTTACTCCTTAGAACCCAACTAGTATCTATATCCCTATATAGAATGATATCGATTGAATTTTAAAAAAAAAAAAATTGTGATTTGTGAAAAGTGCATGTCTAAGGAAAGCTCTGGCAAGGAAAGACTTGGTACTTAAGCGTGTCCATTAGTGACCCACCTCTCTTTCCTGGGAACTTTTCTGGTGCGCTGTTTACAGACTACAATTACTATCCAGTTACCGAGATATTAGTGTGGAATTTTAACATGGAATTTACCCTAGTACTCATATAAAATTTCCAAGAAGTTTTGAAAGTGCCGGTTTTATTTGAAAAATCTTAGTATGCTCCGTGGTTGCAGTATTTCCACATCAGAAAAGAATTATTCTAGTTACTGGAAAAAAAAAATTTACAAGACTTGTTAGACAAGGGATTTAAATGCCCTAGTACTTTTATTTGGAGTGCTCTAGTTCTATTTGTGAAAAAGAAAGATGGATCACTATGACTATGCATAGATTGTAGACAGTTGAATAAGGTAACAATGTAGAATAGAAACCCATTAGCTCGTATAGATTACCTGTTTGACCAGTTATAAGGTGTTCAATATTTTTCCACAAATAGATTTGGGATATGAGTAACATTAATTAAGGATAAGAGAAGAGGATGTAGGACTTATTATGGGCATTATGAGTTCTTGGTGATGCATTTAATTGACAAACCTTTAGCTGCATTCATAAATTTAATGAATAGTAATTAGGTCATCCTTGGAACAATTTGTTATTATATATATGGTTGATATACTAGAATATTTCAAAAGTTCAGAGGATCATAAGCAACATTCAAAGATAGTTTTACCAACTCTAAAGGAGTATGGTTGGTAAATATGGTATACAAGTAGAGTCTAAGAAAGTAAAAGTAGTACAATAATAGCTACGTTTTACTACATTTAAAGATGAAGATCCAAATCCAATTTACGCTTCCTGCGGTTATCTGCCGTCCATTCTACAGGAGTAATAGTTAGATCAGGTACATGAACATAGGCTTGTAAAGCATCAATCAACTCCTCAACATTTGAAGCTGAGATGAGAATTTGTCGTGCTGAGTGTGAGATAAACCTCTGTTCCACAGCTTGATCTAGAAAAGATAACAAACCATCAAAGAAGTGATTAACATTTAACAAACCTATCGGTTTGTGATGCATATTTAGTTGTGCCCAAGAGACTATTTGGAAAATCTCCTCTAAAGTACCAAAACCACCTGGTAAGGCAATGAAGGCGTCAGCATTGCTCATCATTCTAGCCATGCGTTCATGCATGGAAACTACCCTATATTCTTCCCCAATTGTCTTCCCTATATTGCTGGATGTAGCTAGAGCTGTAGGAATAATACCTAGAACTTGGCATCCCCCTGCATGTGCAGCTGTAGCCACACACCCCATTAACCCACAGTTACCTCCACCATACACTAAATGAATTTTTCTCTTAGCCAGCACCATACCCAGATTTTGTGCTGCTTTAACATACTCCTCATCTTTTCCAGGACTGGAACCACAAAAGACACAGATATTTCGAAACTGACGGAATGATGTTCCCTCCATAATTTCTATCACCTTAACTTTGAGAATAGACAAAGATACTAATGTAAGTATTTATAGAACTCAGAGAAAGGCATATTTATAATAGCTATGCGAATAGGCCGGGTATTATTAGAACAACTATGTGAGTGATTGGTGGATATCAACTAAATTAAAGGTAAATAAAAAAAATAAAATAAAAAATTTCAAAAATGACGGCAAGCATGTATATGTACAGTAGTATGACTGTGACCCATATTAAGCACATAAAGAGTATAAGATAAGATATCACCAGAAATATGTCTTTATCTTGTTGTCTTTGATGAAGCATTGATGTTTTGATTCTTGTAGAAAAGTTCTAGGTGATAGCCATAAAAAAAAAAAGTAAAAAATAAAAATAAAAAATGCAATCAAATGATTTATTTTGTATTCTCAATGTTTTCGCCAGTCGACTATCAGTATTATTAAGTCGACTAGCTATTTTGAGAAATTTTAATTTGGACTGGTTAATTTACAGTTGATTAATTACATCTATTTTGAAGCAATCAACTGCATCCTACCAGTTAACTACATATTCTTTGATTTTCACAGACTTTTATAAGCTCAGAAATGTTTCTTTTTCCATGTGATATCTTTCCACCGAATACCAATAGATTTAAAGTAGATTCTGACACATATATTCAAAATTTGCGGCCACCGATTTTTGTTGAAATCATAGATAGATTTTGTTTACAGATTTTCAAGAATTGCGGCCACCGATTTTAATATTTTTCAATGCTTTGTCAAAACTTTTGACTTTCGCTTTTGGAACCATTCTCTATTATGCTTTTCATCTGTTTCACTCATTAATGGTTGGCATTAAATGCAAGGTTATTTTCCCTCATTACAATTAAAGATAATTTCTTCCTTTGAAACTTGGTTGTTATGGTGTCTAAGTTGTTAATAGGTTAAAATAATGAAAGGTTTGAAAATAATGGACGGATGATGGTCTTATGGTGTTTTGACGAATGTAATCAAGAGAATTAGTGGTGTTGAAGTTCTCGAGCAATAAAATATAGGAAGTAGGATTTAAGTTAGTCTTTGAACTCTTAATTTGGAAATATAGAGAATATTCTGAGAACCATGTTCGGAAATAATGTAGGTTATCAAGATATTTATGTTAAAGGATTATATCATGCTAAATTGAGTCTAGTATCTAGGATGTGAATTATGTTGGAATTGAGAATTCATGTATGAGTAATTGTTAGGAAAAAAAAAACACAAATCTTCTTCAAATGATTGGGTGAATTAAATGGGATTGGCATAAGCTAGAATGAGGTGCTTTTGGATATGATAGAAGAAATAATTGAAATTTTTGACAATGAGTTTAATGGTGTTAATAAGCTTGTATAGAATTACTGTGATGAGGTAAGTTGGAATTATTAGACATGTGTCAATGGTACATAAACGTTATTAAAGATTTGAAGGATTTATTGCTATGTATGTTTAACATATTGATTAAAGGATTTGAGGATAAAAATAGATGATAGATTAAGATGATGATATTCAGGGGATGATGTTGATATAAAAAAAAAAAAATTTTGACTTGATAGAAGTTTGGAATAAGAAAAGATAGTTACACAATATGAAGGTGTATATGTTCCGTTATATGTGTGTTTTCTAATATCGACCCATAGATATATTCATACGGGCTAGAGGATATCAATGGAAGAACTTATGATTGAAAGAAATCCTTATGGTTAAGTTATATGGCAAAATCACTCAAGTGAATAGACATATTAAAAAGTAAAGATGTCATACAGAAAAGATATCTCTAATTATTTAGATAATAAGCTTGGTAACTTTGAATAATGCCTTAATTTCATTCCCTACATGTGGTAGGATGGATTGAAATTCGGGGACCGAATTTCTTAAAGGAGGGAAGAATGTAACATCCCGTAATTTTTAGATATTTTCCTTAGAAATTCTTCACCTTACATATATGCATAGAAATGTTCTAATATTAATGGAATAGGTAAAGAAAGAAAACCTAAGAGGAAATATTAGAAATAAACATGTTAAAGAAAGGTGAAATTCTTAGGTAAAGAAAGATAAATTTTTGTGAAGTAAGTAAAGGTCTTAAAATTTCAAGAAGATCGGATTAGGGTAATCTTTCTTAATTTAAGAGCAAAAGTTACTGAGTTTAGTATCTCCACCCGTAATTGGGCTTTAACCTATAGACACTTCATATAGAGTTTTTCTACTTCACATGAATTTTTAGCAAGCCAATAGGATAGGCCAAGGAAGAAATAAAACATAGACTTGGACTAGGATATAGAAATTGGACCGATAGCCCAAAAATCATGAAAATGTGACCAAGCCCATTATGAAAGGAAGAATTTTAACCAAAGTAAGGAAAATGGGCAAGAATGAGCCCAAACCCAAGAGGAAAAATAAAAATAAAAATAAAATTAAAGTGATGAAATATTAGTGTAATCAAGATTAAGTGACATGGCATTAAGACAAAAATTTGACAAGTGGTGTGATTCTACATTCATCATTTTGGCAAGTGGCATAATAATACAAGGCTTTAGGACAAAAACATCTATATCCTACATTCATAACTTTAGCAAGTGGGTAATAATACATAGAATTATGATAAAACATCATTATCCTACACAAATAATTTTAGTTAAGTAAGGAAAATTCAAGGGCTAGAAATTTGCCACTTAAAAAGGCAAATCTATCATACTTGATTAAGACAAAAGAAAAAGGAAATGAATCCCTAAATCAAAGGGATCTTGCCCCATATCTTAAGAACATATCATCATAATTTTCAAAATACAAATCTCCTTTTTCTATGCATATCTTGACTAAGGAAGAGGAAGACAAGAACATAAGTTGTTTGTTTTCCAAAAATTCAACAAAGTGTATCCTAATTGTGATAAGGTAGACCCATGATCATGAAAGGTGAATTATTTGGTGGTCTATATAAGAAAACCCACCCTTAAAACATTATAATTTCGTCCAAGTGAGGGAGAGCAAAAATAGAAGCAAGGTAGTGTGAGGAAAGGAGAGGAAGAAAGGAAGAAAGAGGAAGGAGAAGTCTAGGAGACTAAGTGCTCCAGGTAAGTTTAACAATATTTCTTTTTGAAGAAAATCTTTGAAACTCATAATATTTATATGAGATTTTGATCTTAGAACTTTGATGATTGGTCATGGATGTTGCTATATCATGTTACATATTGATCTTGCATGTGATGTATGTTTGAATACTTAGGTTGGTGTAGATAGTTCTGCATGGGTATGGCTATGGTTGACAGAATTTTAAGCTTCGGTATTTTAATTTCTGGGAACAATCTATAAGGAATTAAAATAAATGGTTAGCATAAGAATTAAAGATATATGTGTCGCGGATTTTTACCCACTGGAATCATTCCATTTGGAGTCCATATAAGGTAGCTATGGTCTGATTAGTAGTCAAAGGTCAGAAAATGAATCATCAGGGAAGAATATGTTAGGATAGCTTCGGTAATTTAATTTTTGGTAATTATTGGTAGGGAATTAAAATAAATAGTTAACATAAGAATTAAAGATATGTGTGTCATGGATTTTTAGCCACTGGAATCATTCAATTTGGAGTCCACATGTGGTAGATATGGTCCGATTAGTAAGCCAAGGTCAGAAAATGGTTCATCAGGGAAGATTATGTTAGGACAGCTGTAGTATTTTAATTTCTGGGAATTATCTATATGGAATTAAAATAAATGGTTAACAAGAAAGTTATATATCTATGTCTCATGGAAATATACCCACTGGAATTATACAATTTGGAGTTCATATGAGGTAGATATGATCCGATTAGTTAGCAGAGGTCAGAAAATGTTTATTCAGGGAAGAGTATGTTATTAATGCTTTAGTTTTTGAATTTCTGGGAATATTCTGTAGGGAATTAAAATAGCGCGCCAACATAACAATTATATATATATGGCTCATGGATTTTTACCAACTGGAATAACTCAATTTGGAGTTCCAATTTGGGAGATATGGTCTAATTAGTCAGTAAAGGTCAGAACCTATCCGAGAGGAACTATCCTGTAATTTGAGGGAGTAATATCACCTTCGTTTCTTAATTTTTCGCTACAATGTTCAACATAATAGTTTTAGATAATTGTTTTATCTTGAAATGGACACTAAGATCACCTACATCAGAGTTAAATTGAGGGAGTTATGCTCTGATTAGTAAGAGAATGTTAGATAGGATGAAAACCTGCATCAAGAAAAATAAAGGAATAAAATTAGTATTTAAAAAAGAAGATGAATCTTAATAAATGACTAGTATAGCCATAACCATTGCCATTGTATGAACCTCTTACCATCTTAAGTGTGAAATTTTGACATGGAAATATTTTATAAAGTGATATTTGAAATGGTTATGTTCATGGCATGATTACCAATGATTTATGGTAATAGTTATATTTTGATGAACATACTTGTTATTGAAAGCATATTTTTGGCTATCATTATGAAAAGAAAAGAAATGAGCACGGTCACATGGCAATCCGTGTGGTGCACCAGTAGGGGACGCCCTACCAACGGTTATGATCATGATAATGAGAAAAGAAAGAGAAAGTGGGCCATGTCGGACGGAGCGAGAAAAGCCCGTACCGGAGAGTAGAGGATACTCACCCTGACCGGGGTAGCTTGAAATGAGAATAAGTTGATGGCCATCATATGATATTTTGAAAATAGTTAATCCTGTCATACATATCATTACAGTATGATTCTTATGTGCATAGATATAATGCATTCATGTGACCAAAGATATTTTCTGTAGTTTATACAGCTGAACATGACGTGATGAGCTTTACTGATGATAATTTATTGTTGAACTTACTGGGATTTAATTCTCACTATATTTCCATATCATGTTCAGAAAATTAATTATGCAGCTTTTGTTGCTAAGGCTCTGGCTTTTAGTGCACATTGGATCGAGTTACTTTATGTTGGGCAGATTTCAGAATCAAATAAGTTGTTTGTGGTCGAGTTGGCTCAGATCCCGGTGAAGGTGCAACCACCCGCACCTGTATCTCCGGAATTGGTCAACCAAAATAAACAAGATGTAAATATCTGTATTTGATATGTTATACGTTTGTTTTGATTAATGACATGTATGTGAACTCAATATTGTATAATAATAAAGGAAAAAAAAAGAGGTTGTTACATTTTACGTACGTTTTGGTTAATGATGTGTATGTGAACTTTATATTGTATAATAATAAATAGAAGAAAAGAAAAAGTTTTTACAGTAAGCCTAACACTCACTACATATATTGATTTTTGTTTTTCTCATTAGGGATTCTTTTACTTGAGTACAAGCAAAATGTTAAGTGTGGGCATATTTGATGTGTTCATAATTAAGCATGATTTTAATACGTTTAAGCTTAATTTTTTTTGATTTAAGTATAACATAAATAAGAATTAATTGAGTCTTTTCTTTTGTGTTTTAGGAATAATAAAGTGGAAAAGAAGAGGAAAGTAAAGATGAAATCATGAAAAATGCTGATTTCTGACCCTTTGTCACTAGCTAGGGCATATCTTACTCATTTGAACTTCAATTAAGGTGATTCCAGTAGCTATGGAAAGAAGAGACACTGTGTTACAACTTTTGTGTTTGGAATTTTGGCAAATTTTGGAAGTTTTTAAGAGCTGTGTTATCAAAATTAAGAGCACTATAGTGCTTCCCAATGTGCCGCGGCGCCCGAGCACCCAGAGGACCTAGTGCCACAGCGTCCATCCTAGAACACCGTGGCACCCTGTGGTTAGAAATACAAAGTGCCGCGGTGCTCGTCGCCGCACCAAAATGCTAAAGTCACAAATTTTACGTCTTTTTTGGCTCTAATGGAATCCCAACAGGCCTAGTTTTGACCTAGAAACAGTTCTACTTCAATAAGGAGAAGCCAATCTATAAAAAGGGGAAGAAAGGAACCATCAAAGATCATTCAAGCTCTTAATTACCTTCTTCAATTCTTCTTTAGATTTTTTAATGGCTCTGCATGGCTGATTTACTTTTAGTTGGTAAAGGAAGATTGAAACCTTAAGGGATCTTTATACATTATGAGATTTGGATTTAATTTTACTCGTTCAATCTTAATCAGTTATTGATTATTCATCTAATATTCTCTATTCAATGATTATTAATATAATTGCTAGGGAGGCCTACTAGTAAATTGTTTATTTTAATATACTATTGAATTAGGTTTTGAACAACATTTTCATTACTATATTCATGTGGCAAATAGGATTAAAGATTTTGGATTATAAATCATTAACCCTATGATGAATGATCAACTAAATTAGATGTAGTCGATGTGTTTATATTTGTTTTGCTCTATCAGTTTCTCTTGTTCTTAATGTAATTAATAGGTTAGATTTTACCAACGTGTTAAAGGACATCTTATTAATTAGGGTTTAATTGGTGCGATTATCATCAATTTACTAGACTTAATGACGAACAGGGATAGAATCCCAATAATAGATATTCGGTTTAAGATTTATTGTATTGTCGATGATTAATGCAATCCCTTGACAGTGGATATCAACTAAAGCCAACGCCTCTCTTATTAATTACTTTCATTATTGTTTACTTTTTTTTGCAATTTTCAACCCTGCTTTCTCAATTACGTAAGGTAATTCTAGTCTCTATGGGATCAACCCTTACTCCCATGACTATAGGTTAGTTTAGAGGTAAGGTATCAATTTAGGTATACCTGCAACAATATGCACCAGCAAGAGTCAAAAATTAACACTTTTTCCTATATGAACTTGCCAATATTTTATTGTCATGGAAAATTTTTGTTCTTTCTTTATATAACTTGGCATTCAAATAGGCTCCATTGTTAGAATTCATCTATGTTAATCAATTGAAGCATCCTTTTCTCTTCTACAGCTTGTAGATCCAAGTTTAATTTCTTAATTGCATAATAAGCTTTATGCTCTAGTTTCACCGGTAAGTCACAAGCCATTCCAAGCACTAGGTTGTAAAGTGGCATGCCAATAGTTGTTTTGAAGATTATTCTATAGGCTCAGAGTGCATCATCCAACTTCTTGGCCTAATCTTTTCTATTAGAGTTTATTGTCTTCTTTAAGATCCACTTTAACTCTCTATTAGAAATTTTAACCTGGCCATTGGTTTGTTGACGATATGTGGTGGCTATTTTATGCTTCACCCCATTTTTTGTTAGGAAAGCATTTAATTGATTATTACAAAAGTGCATACTGTAACAACTCCATTTTTTTTATAGATGTATATATTAATATAGTCCCATGAAGTCATTACTTCTTTACTTTTAACTATTTAACTCATAATAACGTTTAATTAATTTAACCAAGCATAATTAAGGTTTAAGGTCTACCATTAACACTGATACAATTTTGAGTTTACATGCACTTCATTAATCAAAATGTCCGTACAAAAGTCAAACACACACACACACACACACACACACACAGATATATATATATATATATATATATATATATATATATATATATATATCTTATTCATCAATGTTGACCAATTCTAGATATACGGGCGCGGGTGGTTGCACTTTCATCGGGATTTTAGCCAACTTGACAACAAACACCTTATTAATTATTGGGATTTGCCCAAAATAAAGTAACTCAATCCAACATGCACTAAAAGCTAGGGACATAGAGAAAATTTGTATATCTAGTTTTTTGAACATGATATTAAAATATAGTGAGAATTAAATCCTAACAAGTTCAATAATAAATCATCATCATCATCAATATTACTCATCACGTCATGTTCATTTGTATAACACTTTATCTATGCACATGAAAATCGTGTAGTAATGACATGTATAACATTAATAACTTTTTTCAAAATTTCATATGATGGCTATCAACTTATTTTCATATCAAGCTACCCTGATCTAGGTGAGTACTTTCTACTCTCCGGTACGAGATTTTCTTGCTTGTTTGACATGGCACACTTTCTCTTTCTTTTCTCATTATCATAATCATAGCCGTGAGTAGGGTGTCCCCTACTGATACACCACACGAACCGCCATGTCATTGTACTTGTCTCTTTTCTTTTCACATTAATAGCCAAAAATATGATTTCAATAACAATTATGTTCATTATACTCACATGCCATAATTTATCATCAAAGCATAATCATTACCAAAAATCATTGATAAAATGAAATCATGTCATGATCATAACCATTTTTGAATATCACTTTATAAAATATTTCTATGTCAAAATTACACATTTAAGATGGTAAGGAGTTCATGCAATAGCAATGGCTAGGACATACACTAGTCATTTATTATGCTTGGCCTCTAGTCACTTTCCTTCTACTTATATTATCTCCAACATATGCTCTCACAAAAATTATGGGGCATTCTTCTTTCATTTGGTTTCTATTATTACCCTATAGTTAATTAGATTCATTTAGGGTAGAAAAGTGTTGAAAATTAGCTTTACTAGCTCTCAACATGACCTGGCCATTTCCTATAAGACAGCCATACTCTAGGTTTCAAAAGGAACTTTCTTGCACTGAACATGGCTTGGCCGTCTCCTGGAACATGGCAATGTTGTGTGTTGTGTCATCCCTTGATGCAGGTTTTTGTCAAGCCTAACCTTCTCTCACTAAGAATATTATAACTCTCTCATTTTAACTCTGATTGAGGTGATCTTGGTGTCTATCTAAAGATAAGACAATTCTGTAAAACTCTTATGTTGAACATTTTAGTGAAATCTTACGAAATATTGGTTTTATTGATCCCTAAATTTCAATGTTATGTATTCTTGGTTAGGTTCTAACCGCCACTTACTAATTTGGCCATATCTCCATCATATGAATTCGAAATTGAGTGATTTTAGTGATTAAAATTCATGATACATATATCTATTATTTTCTTGTTAACCATTTCTTTTAATTCCATACATATTTCTCTTAGAAATACCAAAATCGAAGCTTACCTAACAGATTGTTCCTTGGTTAACTAGTTTCTGACCATTGCTTACTAATCGGACCATATCTGCCTAATTGGAACTCCAAATTGGTTGATCTAGTGGCTACAAATCTCTGAGACATATATCTACATTTTTCATGTTAAACATTTCTTTTAATTCTTAACCTATTCTTCTCAGAATTTCAAAAACAGAAGCTTTCTTGGTTACTCCGAAATCTACTTTTCTAACCAATACCTTCCTAAGGTTCTAGTTCATCCTTTTTATTATGTCCTCTTCTATTTTCTTCCTAATTTAGTTCTAACCATATGATTTCT
This sequence comes from Gleditsia sinensis, assembly GCA_037074535.1. Lineage (NCBI taxonomy): Eukaryota > Viridiplantae > Streptophyta > Magnoliopsida > Fabales > Fabaceae > Gleditsia > Gleditsia sinensis. The sequence continues at coordinate 57,813,240 of CM073464.1, forward strand.
CATTCCAACATTTTAAGTAGATTCCTTACACTTAATTTAACATATTCCATCATCTACTTCTCAAGAAAACAGAAATTAAATCTTGTATTATTAAGGGTATTTCTTAACAAAAATTTCTCTCGGTCTTCTTCTAAGTGTTTAAGGCCATACACATTTTATCAATCTAATCATATTCCATCATTTTTTCACCTCATTCAAATATCCATAACATCAGTATAAAAGCCCTAAAATTTTGCCACTCATAGCTATATTTATAAAAAACTTTCCACACTAACCGAAGTATTCAAAACATCCATCACATGCAAGATCAACATGTAACATGATATAGCAAAATCCATGTCTAATCATCAAAGCAATAAATATTGTAAATTTTATCAAATTTCTAAAATCAAAATCCCATATAAATGTTACAAATTTCAAATCTTTTCTTCAAATAGAGATATTGTTAAACCTACCTAAAGATCTCCCTTGCTCACTTAGTGAATTCTTTTTCTCATTTTCTCTTGATGGAACTGGCAAGATTCCTCCCTTCACTTAGCATTTTGAGTAGCTTAAATAAGAGAAGGAGGGTAAGTTTTGAGCCCCATGGATAAAGAGAAAAGATGGATTCAAGTAGAGATTAAGCTAATTTACCTTGAGTACTTTGTCCTCTAAACTTCTTCTTCTTCCTTCCTCTCTTCTCCTCTCTTTCTCTACTTTCCTTACTCTACCTTGCTTATGATTTTTCCTCTCCATTACTTGGACAAAATTATAATGTTATATGGGTGGTTTTTGCTTAAAAACTTCATCAAGTGGTTCACCTATCATAATCATTGGTCTACCTTATCAAAATTGGGATACACTTGTGATAAGAACCATGATAATGATCAAGTTAGCTCAAAATGTTCAGGTGATCCATTAAAAATTCCAAGTAGACCAATTACTAGAGCTTGAGCAAAAAGTATTAAAGAAGCTTTGAATAGGCTCGTTCAAGACACCTTATCTAATCAAATGACTCAAGAATCTGGGCTGAAAACTTATGAGGGCATGCTGAACAATATCCAGGTTGAAGATGGGCTTATTAAGAGCATTTTGGGAAAAAGTACTATTAAATGAAGAGCAAGGCCCATAAAGCACACATTAGCTGACTCATTGGGCCTTAATTATGCTGATTTGAGCAAAATATGCTAATTTAATATATTGTAATCTATTTCGGCAAAAGTTTACGCTTAATAGGCTCTTTAGTCAAATTTGAATAATTAGTAGTTTCTATTTTTTTATTTCTTAAAATTTTAATTCCCTAAGAATCTCCTTTTAGGTTAGGAATTAGACTTTCCTATAAAATGTAATCTCTTTCATTTTTTAAAGGGAACTTTGATATTTGAATAAAATCATATTTTCTTGAATACCATATTAGAGAGGAGGGTTCTTCTCTAAGGTTCTTCATAGAATTAATAGATCTGGGTGTTCTTGGGGTGCATATATTATTGCATTGGCTGTGGGTTTTAAGGTACAGATCGTCTGGGGTTTGCATTGCCGTGTTTAATAATGGGTTCTACGATATTTCCTTATGGATTCGCACCATCTTGGTATCACAGCACGATTCCCTATCAAGTCATATCTTTTTGTTTCTTTATTTATTTTTCATCTTTAGATTGTATCTTCTGTACTTCTTGTGTTTGCTCCTCTTTTTGTGTCTCTGTTTGTCACATTCTTTAGAATTGATGTTCGTCACATTTTCCTTTGGGATTTTCGTCGATTAATATTTTATTTTTATAGTTCAAAATCTCATCTTTCTTCTCATTTTGGAATTGTTCTAATCCAAAATATCTACTAAAATTATATTCATATTTATGTAGACTTGTATTTTCTAGAATTTTGCAAATTGATTAGCTTGTTTGAGTTTGTTTGTATGATTTTCATATTTCTACCAAAAAACAAAAGAAAAGGAGAAGTCTAGAAAAAAAAGTTTAAAAAAAAAAGAAAAATAACAGAAAAGAGGTTTGTGCTAAAAGTTTATTAGGAATTGTTTGATTTGGACTGTGATTCAGATTCTTGATATTGATTTTCCATTTTTTTTCTTTGATCCACATTTGTTTTCTTATCTTCAAGTGTTCAATTGGCTCTACAAGTTTTGGTACAACCTTGAGTTCATTAGTTACCTTAAAGAACCTATAGAGGGAACTAAGAAAGGAAAAAGGCAAAAGTGACACATCTTGAGAAAATCCTATAAGGAGTGAAACACTAGTGTAGAGTGACATTCCTTGAGTACAAACACGTAAGAAAATATGTGAGGATATTTTATTTTCACTAACTAATTTTTCTTGTAGGAAAAAAATGTCTAACAAGAAGGATTCAGCCAATGGTGGAAACTCACAAAACATGGAGCTTATCACAAAAGACATGAAACAACAGTTTAATCGCTTTAATGTGGTGTTTAGAGATATAAAAGATAGGCTGGATAGGCAAGACACTAGGATTGCCAATTTACAAAGGAGGCAACCAAATAGGAGTCCCAATCCTAGAAGATTTGTTAGACCTGAACATAAGTATGTAAATGAATGTGAGTTCGAAGATGGAGTATAGAGTAAGGATGATGATAGTTATGAGTCTGAAGCTGGCGTAGGAAGAAATAGGCATACAAGACTTAGGCAAGAAATGCCTCGTGGAAGGAATATTCATAGAGAAAAAAGGCAGGCAGATGGGAACCTTGGAAATGTTAAAATGAGCATACCATCTTTCCAAGGTAGAAATGACCCTGAAGCTTATTTAGAGTGGGGAAAAAAGATTGAGCTAATTTTTTAGTGTCATAATTATTTTGAAGTGAAAATGGTGAAGTTGGCTGTCATAGAGTTCTCTAATTATACAATTATTTGGTTGGATAAGTTGGTTCTAAACATGAGGAGAAATGGCGAGCATCCTATAGAAAATTGGGCAGAAATGAAGGCTGTAATGAGGAGGAGATTTATACCTACCCATTACTATGGAGACCACTACTAGAAATTACAGACTCTTACACAAGGTTCCATGAGTGTGGAAGATTATTATAAAGAAATAGAGGTAGCTATGATAAGGGCTAATGTCAAGGAAGATAGGGAGGCTACAATGGCTCGTTTTCTGAAGATGATGAATAAAGATATAGCCAATGTAGTAGAGTTGCAGCATTATGTGGAGTTAGAAGATGTGTTACGTGTGGCAATTAAGGTGGAAAAATAACTCAAGTGCAAAGGTTCCTTAAGATTCAATTCTAGTTCTAGTTCTTCAATGAAACAAAGTTGGAAGAAAGAAGAAAAGGCTATTCAAGAAGAGATTTCTTTGACTAAGGACAAAGGTAAATCTAAATCTCAAACTTCTAAAAATAGAGATAAAAAATGTTTCAAATGTTTGGGTGTAGGTCATATAGCTTCATAGTGCCCTAACAGAAGAGTTATGATTATGAGGGATAATGAAGTGGTGACTAAAAGTGAAAGTGATGACTCTATACCTTCAATTGAAGATGCTAGTGATGATTGGATTGAGTATGCAGTGGAAGGAGAAGCACTTGTCACTAAGCATACCTTGAGTGCTCAAGCTAAAGAAGATGATGTGGAGCAACAAAGTGAAAATATTTTTCATACACGCTGTCTTATCAACAATAAGGTATGCAATATGATTATTGATAGGGGGAGTTGCACTAATGTTGATAGCACTACACTAGTTGATAAATTAGATTTGCCAACTATTCCATACCCTAGACCATACAAGCTGTAATGGTTAAATGATTGTGGGGAAATCAACATTAATAAACAAGTTCTAGTTTCATTCTCAGTTGGAAAGTACAGTGATAAGGTGTTGTGTGATGTTCTTTCTATGCACTGGTTATATACTTCTTGGAAGACCATGGGAGTTTGATCACAGGGCAGTCAATGATGGATTTACAAATAGATATTCATTCATAATGAATGGAAGCACAATTACTCTTGCACCATTAACACCTAAGCAAGCGTACAAAGATAAAATTAAGATGAAAAATATAAGTGATTTGAAAAATGAGAAAAAAGAATGTGATTTGAAAAATGAAAAAAAATATAATGAAAAAGAAAGAAAAGTTGAGAGTTCAAAAAAAAATAAAGTCACAAAAAAGAAAATGCAAGAGTGAGCTTTTATGCAAAGGAGAGTGAAGTCAAGAGTGCTTTTCTAGCTAAGTAACCTTTGCGTGTACTTATCTACAAGGAGACCTTTTTAAACACTAACAAACAGGTAAAGATCCCCCTACCTTATCTCCATCTTTTGCATAGAGCACAACCTAGCCGTGTTAGGAGCTACAAGTCTCTGAATTTGCCAATTTTTGGTGTGTTGCCTCCTTGCTTCCTCCTTAACTTGTTCCAAGTCGTCGCAGCTCTTTACATGAATGTTTTCCATTGCTTCTTGACCTCTTTTGCTCACCTTCAATCATAAAACCAACCAAAGCAGTATCTAGAGCAAAGCATAACCAAAAGCAGAGAAATAATCACAAATTTACGTTAAATTGAGGGATAAAATATAATCATTAAGCCCTCAAATTTCAACTTTATCACACACTAACAATGGAATTTAAAGAGAAAATTATGAAATTCAATAATTGTAGTGCCATGAAAGATCTTATTTCCTATGCTTTTAATATGGTAGATTCTGTAGCAAAGGATGTTGTGCCTTCAGAGAAAAAGGTTGAGGAATCAGCCTTCAGTGTTCACTTGTAGGAGAATAACGAAGAATTAAAAGTATATCCAAAAGTGCAACAAACAGATAAAGATCCCCCTACCTTAGTACCAAATTCTAATTAAGCAAGTACATCTTCTATTTTGCTAGATCCTAGATCAAATATGTCACCTCTTCCTAACCACTTGAAATACTTGGAAGTTGGAAATGCATCACCTCTCATAGTGGCCAAAAATCTAGGTTCTCCAAAAGAGGAGGCATTAATGCATATTCTTTAGGAAAAAGGAAGTGCCATTGCAAAAATAGTTTCAAATCCTAAAGGCATAGACCTAACTGTAGAATTGCATTGAGCTCTAGAAATTAAAGGGGTTAGACCCCACAAAGGTAAGAAAACTCTCCCTTAGTTTAGACCCCTTAGTATCACTAATGGGTTGCTTATTAAGAAATAGAACTTCAAGGCTTGAATTAGTACCAAAAATTTTAGATTAAAGTAGACATTAATGATCCTTTATGAATGAGATAGGGAGCTTTGTGTCAAGCCAACGACATTAAACAAAGGTGCTTATTAGAAGGAAACCCAACATAGACATTAACAAAAGAAGTGAAAATCAGAATCATTCAGGGTCTAGCAATGTAGCATTCTATTTCTACCCCAAACAAATTTAGGGGATTTCACTTAACTTAAATCTCTTCATATTTCTCTCTTTATTTTCATCTTTATTTTACATTGAGGAAAATATAAAGTTTGATTGTGGGGGTAAAATTATAGTTGCCTAAATAATTGTGACCATATTTTGACCATCAATTTTTTGGTTTTCACTATCAATGAACATTTATTGCGTTTAGCAAGTTGAGTGATTGTGTAAGTATTTCAATTTATGTTTTTTGGTGTTAGGTTCAGCCAATAGCCAATGATATGACAATCGAAAATTTTTCAACTCAATCCAAAAATTTTCAACTCTTCAAAAATATAGAACATTCATGGTTATGTACGATTTTAATTCTTCTGCAATTTATTTTTACTTTAGAATCCTAAAACAATTTTGCAAAATAAATTTGGGAATTTAATTTATCTTTTACTTAGAGAAGATTTATAAATCCCAAAAATATTTTATGATCTCAATAGAATTCTAGAACTTATTTGAATGCTACTTGAGGCAAATTCTTAGGCTAATACTATTAATTAGAAGATGATTTAGGCATTTTTTGATAGATTGAGCCTTTCAAGCCCAACCCAAGAAATGAAATATCCTTAGTTCCTCTATTTTGAGCTTAATGAACTTTTTCTTCTATATCCATAAATGAACTAACAGCTAAATTTTGTATAAATATCTTCATTTTTTACCCTATTCACTCATTCCATGATTATATTTTTCTAAATATTTGTTTTGTAGAGCTTTATTGACCAAAGGGTGGAAGGGTGGAGCAAAGGAAAGAAATGAAATATGGAAAGGAAATAGAAGAAAAATTCAAAGAGGATAAAAGCAAATGATGTGGGTGCAAGAAAAGAAATAGAGAATCAAGGGAAAGGATGAATTAAATTCAATTGAAGCAAGAAAATGAGTGTGGGGGAAAATCTCCCCACCCCTACCACCAAACTTGAAAAAGCTCAAGAGATAAGATTTAATCATGTGGTGATGGGTGATTAAGCTTAAATTTATTTCCTTTATCATATCTTATACCCTAGCCACATTACAAGCTAAATAAAGTCATATTGATCTTAGAGGTAGTTTTGGCCTACATTAGTGGAGAGGGGCATGAAAAATAAGGCTATGGAAATCATAAACTAATTAAAGATCCGTACCCAAAATTTTGAGATATATAAACTAATCTGGGTAAAAGGGAATTTATTGACCCAAAAAGACACACTCACTTGGGATTCAGAAAAATAAAATAATGATTGTTGATTTTTGTCGTTAGGGAATATTTTACTTGAGGAGAAGAAAAATGTTGAGTGTGGGAATATTTCATTTCTTTATAATTAGGCATGATTTTAATACCTTTAAGCTTAATTTTAGTTTATTTAATTATAATATAAATAAGAATTAATTAAGTATTGTATTTTATGTTTTAGAAAGAATAAAGAGGGAAATTGTGAAAAATGCTTATTTCTGACCCTTTGTCACTAATTAAGGCATATCTCACTCATTTGAATTCTGATTGAAGTGATTCTAGCTGTTATACAAAAAAGAGACATAGATCTACAACTTTTGTGTTTGGAACTTTTGCAAATTAAGATTGATTTTGTTGTTGATAATTAAGGCAATCCCTTGGCTGTGGATATCAACTGAAACCAACAATTTTATTATTAATAACTTTATTTTTAATTACTTGCATTCTCTTTTACTTTGTTCTACTTTTGTTTATCAAAACCCCCTTTCAAGAATCATACAAAGTAATTCAAGTCATTGTGGGATCGACCCTTACTCCTACAACTACAGGTTAGTTGAGAGGTAAGGTATCAATTTTGGTGAACTAGCAACAATACACACCACAAACCCTCTAGACAAACCCTAGAAAACGCTGAACCCACCTATTATAGAGGTGGTTAAAAGGGACATACTGAAGCTCCTTGAGGTGGAGGTAATATGCCATATTTTAGACAACATTTGGGTTAGTTTAGTGCAAGTAGTACCCAAAATGATCGTGATAATTTTGATCAAAATTAGCATAAGGAATTATTATGTACCTGAGTTCAAAATTTGTGGAGATTTTTTATTGTTTATTCAAAAAACTCAATTCTATAACTTGAGAAGACCTTTTTCCTTACCATTTGTTGATCAAATGCTTCAAAGGCTAATAGGTCGTCCTTACTATTGTTTTCTGAATTGTTATTTAAGTTATTTCAAATTGTAATTACATTAGAGGATTAGGATAAGGCTACCTTCATATGTCCATTTAGAATATTCACTTTTCAGTGTATGCCTTTCAGACTATGCAATGCCCCAACTACTTTTCAATGGTTTATATTTAACATATTACCTGATTTCATTGAGAAATTCATAGAGGTATTTCTATGTAATTTTACCATCTATTGTATTTCATTTGAAGATTGTCTAAGTAACCTTACACTCATTTTGAAAGGTTGCATGGAAACTAACCTAGTTCTAAATTCTAAAAAATGCCACTTCATGGTAGAACAAGGCATGATTTTGGGGCATATTGTTTCAAAAAAGATACTAAAAGTAGATAATGCTAAAATTAATGTGAATCACTCTTTATCTTACCCTACTTGTTTGTGGGAAGTCTATTTTTTTCTTAGATAAGTAGGTTTTTGTAGGAGATTCGTCAAGGATTTCTCCAAGATAGCAACCACCTTATGTAAAGTACTATAAAAATAGATAATTTTTGAATTTGACAAAGAGTGTAAGCATACATTTGACACTCTAAAGGAATTGGTCATCTCTGCCCTTATCATCTAGCCTCTACATTCGAATTTGCCATTCAAATTTATGTGTGATGTTAACGATCATGTTGTTGGTGCAGTTATTGGTTAAAGAGTTAGAAAAGCTTCACATGTTATTTATATGCATTTATAACCCTCAACAATTCCTAGAAAAATTACAAAACCACTGAAAAATAACACTTAGCTTTTGTTTTAGGTTTAAAAAAAAATTAGATAATAACTAATTTTCCCTAAAGGAATTGTTTTCATTAATCATGTAGCATTGAGATATTTAGTGATGAAGAAAGAGGCCAAACCCAAATTAATCGTATGGTTCTTGCTCTTAATTGAGTTTGATTTAGAGATTAAAGATAGAAAGTGTAACATCCGCATTTTTGCTTTTTTAAAAGGCATGAGAAATATTAATTTAAAGTAGTGAGGAAGAAAAAAAACAAGGAAAAGAAAATTGATCATATAATTATAGAAAAATATTTAATAAAATATGTACATTATAAATTTCTAATGTGTAAGCATAAAATGTTTGTATAAGACTAAGGAAAAGGAAGGAAGATTTCTAAGAGGCAAAATTAGAGATAATTCTTTAGAATGGAACAAAATTTTGAGGAAGCAAAAAAAATTCAAGAAATAGTGTGTAAGCCTTGAAATTTTTTTATTAAATGAATTTCCTTAAATTAGGAACCAAGTTCTATAACCATGACACATTACCTTACACTTCATAATTAAACCTCAATATAAACTATCAACATCATAGGACACCTCATCACCTTCATCATCTCACATTAAGGAAGAAAAAGCCACCTCACATTGATGAATAGTAGGCCACATAGATGAATAATTTAACTAGGGACACCTCATAGAGAAACTACTAGGTCAAGGATTTGATCAATATTCAGTGACATGATTTTGAGTAAACATATCTCTTTCCGTTAGGTAAACTTTGGCCAAGCTATGAAGAGGGAGGGGGATCCGAAATCATGACATGAAATGGATGACTCTTTAAGTGATCAACAAGTAAGCAATTGACCAATTGTCTTAAAACAACTTGACCACATGATCATAAGCCATTAGCCACTTATTTCTTGAGAGCATGGTTCAGTCAAGATAGAAGAAGAAGAAAATTGAAGCTTGGCATGAGAGAAAGAAAGAGAATGAGGGGGAAAACAAGAAGAAAGTGTAGAGAAAAAGGAAGTATAAGGTAATGTAAGACATCCCCACTCTAGTATCCTCTTTTCTGTCCATTTTTAGAACTTAGATCTCGTCTTTTCCTCTGGAAAATTTTGTTGGAACAATAGGAAGAAGGAAGGATTTTTCATGCCACACTAAGATGAATGAAAGAAGAAACTAAGTAGTAAAGTGTAGGAAGAAATCTAAGGTAGGTTTAACAGTATCGCTTTTTGAAGAAAAGTTTTGAAATTTGTAACATTTATATGGGTATTTTTAACCTATGAATTTGATGAAATTTGTAATATTTGGTACTCTTAATGATGGCCATGGATGTCTATATCTTGCTACATGTGAATCTTGTATGTGATGCTTATAAACATTCTTCATTTGGTTTTGAATTTCTTGCATGGTATGGCTATCGGTGGTGAGATTTTGGGGGATGTTTATGTTGTTTTCTTTAGGTAATTTTGGCCCAGGAAAACTAATGTAGTGATGAGTGTGCTGGAAGATAAATATGTAAGCTAGAAACTTAGGAAATCAAGGGAGCAAGTTTCAATTTTCTTATAGCTTTTAGGATGCTTGCTGGAAAATTCTAGTTATGAGAGAAATGAAGTGTCAAAATATGACAAAATGAGATGAAAGAAAATAACTTGAAATGGTATAAAAGGAAGAGAACATTGAACCCTAGATTAGGAAAAATTATAAGGCAACATATGCAAGATAAACATGATAAGTGTTGGAAATAGGAAGTGGATTAGAAGTAATTCATACTTATATTGTAAAGATGAATGAGTGATTAAGGAAGAATAAGGATAAAATTTTGAAGAAGACCAAATAGATGGAAGAAGAAATTAATTAGGGAATTTGTACTCAAGTGGCTGAAATTTGATTTAAATAATAATAAAAGTATAGCTATAGAAAATAATAAGAATATTAAGTAAAAGTGATTGTTATAAAATGTACAAAAATACGTAATACGTGTCTCTGTGTGTGTGTGTGTCTATATATATATATATATATATATATATATATATATATATATATATATATGAATGAAAGTTTCACTTAAGTGCCTAATCCTATATCCAATTCTACAATAGTAAAGAATGAAATTTTGAAACTTTAAAGAAGAAGAATTTCCAAGTAAGCCCTTTCTCATGTTTTAATGAGGACTTTGTAAATAGAAAAAAAGAAGAATAAGAAACAGGTTAAAGGAAATGAATAGAGAAAATATGAAATTTTTCTAGAAGAATAATGCTAGTTTAATAGATAAAAAGAAAAATATCCATTTAGTACCTTTAGAATATGTTAAAAAATTCTAACGAAAGGTTTATGTTTATAATAACGAAAAATTAAGGTTTTAAAAGCAATTGGAGGTAAAACTTTAAAAAGTAAATAAAACTTAATTTTAGTAAGGAAGTAAGTTATCTTCATATAATAATTAGTGTAGAAAAGTGTGTGTGTGTGTATAACATAAATAAGTTATAAGTAAAGGTTGTTGTAAATAAATTTGAAATAAAGAATAAAAATGAGGATGAGACCCAGAATTAAAAATCTACTGGATGAAGGCCTAATAAGATTGAAAGGAATTCTTGGGAAAATTGATAAATGTAGTTGTGTTAATAAATAAAAACTAAACTAATTAATTAAGTATAAATACAAGAAAAAGAGAAAATAAGCGTTGTTAGTACGTAAATAAGAAAAGGGGTTGCCGAAATAAAAATAAATAAAGTAAATAAAATAACAAAAAGTGATACTAAAATATTTAGTACAAGATGAAGAAAATCTCCAAAAAGGGAAGAATAATTGAGAAGAAAAAAATTGCAAGGTAGGACATTTCTTTTATGGACAAAAACAAAGAAATTTTGGGGAAAATATAGTCATAAATATTGAAACTCATATTAAGTGTAATTTACACCGTAGCCGTAGCCATTGTGTAAATTATTTACCATCCTAAGCATATTATTTGGCATGATTTCAATGAATATTATATAAATTGGTTATGATTTAATGTGCATATGTTACCAAAAATTGGGATCATATCTTGGCTATTAATGAGAAAAGAAAAGAGTCGCATGGCTTTCTGTGTTTGATATACCAGATAAGGGATGCCTTATTCACGATAATGATGAGAAAAGAGATTTGTGCCATATCTGAATCGATTGAGAGAAGCATGTTTAGAAGTGAGTAGAGCGAGAGAAGAATGCTCACCTTAACCAAAAAAAAGGAAAAGAGAAAGATCTGATAAGATTATTTAATATCCAGCATATGACTAAAACTTGATGTTATTCATGCCCATGATATTATGAAATAGTTATTCATGCCATATCTGTCTTGACTACACGATTTCATGTGCATAGATACAGTACATTGCTATGGACTGATAATTCTATAGCTTATGCAGTTATATAACCAAAATTACATAAATAAATAATAGGCAATTTATTTATGGTTTAGTGACGCTTCATGTGGCTCTTGAGAGATGGTCGAAAAAACTTCAGTAAGAATGCTGAGTTCCTAACTAAGGGGGAATAAGAGGGACCCTTAGACGAATCCCACATCAAAAAAGCACGTGAGAGTCTTAAAATGTAGAAAGAAAATAACTAAAGCATAAAACTATCAAATATAAATAAAAGAATAAGTCTTGATAACATAAAATGAATGAATATGATTCTTTTACTTTATCTATAATCTTAAATATAAAAATTAAAATAATAAATGTGTATGTGTATACAAATATATCAAAATATGTCTATATAGCACAAGGGCATAATGAGGTAATGGCAATAATAATGAGAAATATGATAATGTAGGTCTAGCCCAATTGCTAAAGTGTCAACACATACTGACTAGTATCTTGTTTCATACATCCATATCATAGAATATTCCCCTTGAACCTTTTAGTATTATATATATATATATATATATATATATATATATATATATATATCTCTCTCTCTCTCTCTCTCTCTCTCTCTCTGTAAATTTCTAGCAATGTCTACCTAGCTCATAATTCCACCTATTCACTTATATTATTAATTATCTTTCTTGGATAACTATACAAGTGCTTCAAGATATTCCAAGTATTTTCAAATTTCATTACCTTATAGGTAACTAACTAGGCGTGATATGCATTAATTACAACAAAAAGGCTTTCACACCCTAAAGAAAAGTGTACAGTCCATAACTTATTTTACTTCACATTACTAGCTGTCTAAAAGGGACTTGGCACTCAACTAAGCCATCTTACACAATAGAAAATATACAATCCATATCCACATTTAGATGAGTCAACCTTGAGACCTCTATTGCTCACTTCTTGCTGGAGTACCTGAAATGTAATTATATGGACATAAAAAGATGATATGACAATCTCAATAGCTAGCAATTTTTTCTAAAAAATAGTATACATTCTATTCCTTAAAACATCTCAATTTATTTCACTGAAACATAAGAACTGACCATACATACATACATACATCATCTTGGTCACACTATGGACCCCTAACATTTTGGTCTACTTACCTAATGCAGTCCCATACCTACAAAAAAGTTATGCATCTCTTATTATTGGCCAATACATGGGGGAAATTGGGCTTACTTGGCACACCTTGGGCACCCCTTAATTCCCGAGAATGCATACATAACATGTCTTTAGACCATCATTCATCATAGCATAAAAGTCAAGCAACCAGTGAAATTGATAAATTCAAGTTCATAAACATAAAGAGTGTTTTAAGGAAAACTAGATACCTCAATTCCTACACAATCACTTCCTTTCCAATGCTGCCAATGTTACTATTTGCAACTCAAACTAAAACATATAAGATCTTTTGGTTAATGCATGCATATTAGCACCTAAAATCATAAGTCTCTAGTTTAAGAGCTTCTGCCCCCCAAAACAAAACTGTGATTCTGTTCAGATTTGTGGTTATTATAAAATATGACAAAAGTCCTCTAAAAATTCTAAAATTTTCGATAGAGGTTTCTCTACATGTCTATTTTATTTTTTGGTTCTCTCAGCCCTTAAGTCTTCCATTTACCCCAAGAACTACCTCCATAATCTAGAATAGTGCATATTAGTTTCAGTTCCATTTCTATTATGTTTTCCATTCCTTTGGATGGGAAAAACTTCTTTAAAATTAGTGATATTTGATATGGAGAATACTAGATATGTTATATAATTACCATAAAAATTTCAAGTTAAAAATAATTCATTTAACACACTTTGTATGGTTGTCCCCAATTCTGGTCTGTTCTGACTCACTTCCTGTCCTTTGAATTTCCATATTTTATTATATGCCTTATCTTGCCCAGAATTCTCTAAAATATTTTCGGGTCCTTAATTAGTCTCCCTATAACTTGTCATAAAAGGTTCATATGAAAATTCAATATCTAACCCCTTCAATGTTTAGTGTTTCAATTAACAGCCTAAGCTGTCTAGTAGATTATTCTCATCACTGTTTTGATTGTAAATGGCATTATTTGTAGGTTCTCAAAAATCACGAAAACTTCCAGAATTGATTATCAATATTTCAAGACTTCGATCACCAAACATTAGAAATTTTAAAGGCCATTTACCTAATCAAATAGTCCAAGAACACAGGGCCTAAAAGGTTTAGTTGCAGAATGTGTGGTGCTTCAGCATGTTTGTTACTTAGATGGTAAAGATTGTTCCCTACCACTAGATTTCCATTTTTTCAACTTTAACATCTTGCATCTCATGCTCAAGAATCACCCATGCAAAACCCAAAATGAGCTTTACTCACTACAAACCAACTTTCCTCAAGAGGGGAAACTCACCTTGTGCAAAAATCCTCTTATGGTTCTCAAATTTCAGCTTGCTTCTCCTCTTGGTTTCCCTTGCAACTTAGATAGGTCTTTTTTATATTTTCTCTCCCCCTTTGGATCTAATTTTTCTAGCTTCCTTCTCTCCCTCTTCGGTGCTAATTACATGAGGAATGGGGTTTGAATTTGCTACCCAAAATAATACCTAGACAGCATGATTCTTAGCTGCTGATTTCCACCACTCAAGAGGAAAAGGAGGGATATGCTTTGTAGGGATTCCCTTGTGTTTTTGCAGGGATTCCCTTGTGGTTTCTGTAGGGAAGGCATGAGGATGCAGAGGCATGAAGTGGGGCAGTAGCCTTTGCATTATTTTTCTAATTGTGGGTAGAAACATTGCTGAAGTGGGTGGCTATTTCTTGGCTGGAATGTTGCTGAAATAATTATGGCTATGTGGCAGGATGTCCTTGCTGAAAGGTGGCCTTTTTCTTGGTTGATTTTGGCTGAAGTTTTTGTGACTATGTGGCATGATTTGGTAGGTGCAAGGTGGCTGAACTTTTGTGGGAAATGTGGCATGCTTTGTGGCTGCAACTTTGTCGGAAATGTGGCATGCTTTGGTAGGTGCAAGGTGGCTGCAAATTTGTGGCCAATGTGACATGCTATGTGGCTTCAACATTGTGGGCAATGTAACTGCAAATGTGTGGCCAATGTGGCATGCTATGTGGCTGCAACATTGTGGGCAATGTGGCATACTATGTGGCTAAAATTTTATTGTGCTACTTGGTAGCTCCTTAGTTGTTTTATATTGCCTTAATTTACTACTAATCTTATATCAATAATGTTTTTAAAATGTATTTGTATCTTTTCCCCATCCATTATGGTCCTAAGAATTTTATTTATATGATTCATGATTAACTATGTCACCTATTTTATAAATGCCTTATTGTTACATTACTAAGCATTTTAATTCTTTGTCATATGTATTTTCTACTTATTCTTAGATTTATCTAACTTTATTAGAGACTTAGGATGTTACACAAAGCATATGCAAGGGTTTGCATTAGTGATATTTAATGTTACTACTTAAAAGAGAAACAGTGAAGGAAGGTTGATTGAGGAAATTAAGAGAACTTTAAGAATCCTATATGAGATTGAGTTAGACCAAGGTAAATGATTGAATTAGTAATCTTCAAAATTGTTGTATAAGTTTTAAAATTTATTTATCAAAACTATGAATTTGAAGTTTAAAGATAAATATACTATTTATAACTTAATTCTAATGAAAATAAGCAATTAAAACTAGCAAGAATACCACAAAAATATTTATAACTTAAACAATATAAGATAAATCATAACCTAATAAGTAAGACAATGTTTCTGCATGTTATAATTGTTTATTTACTCATTGAGTCACAAGACTCCTTCCTTTCTTTATATGTTTTTTAATTAGTATTAGAGAAGTGCAGCGGAAGCGTAGAAAGGTTAGATTATCTCTGGTGAGCCAAAATTGTTGTTGGGCCTTATACTTTTATTCTTTAGTATGTTTGTAATATTCTAGAGTATGCACCATTACAACAGGCAGGATCCTCATTTTCGATGCGTGAAAAGAAAAGGTAAAATGTCTATGTAAAGTAAGAAATGAAAAAAATGAATTGGAATCGCTTAACAAAGCTAGATCTTTATTTATGTTTTATTTGTGTTTAATGTTTTTAAGGGTGGTTATGAGCTCACATACTAAACCAGGATATTTAACGAGTTTTTGGTTTAGAATGCGATAATTAGGCTTACAGAGTGGGGAGCAATCTTCATTTCTTGCCAGTCATAGACTTGAATAAATTCAAGGTGTGACATTATTATAACCTCTTGGAAATTCAAGAATGGAATGTGATAGCTTACCCATGGATCTTGTGGTTGGCCTACCTAGAACATCAATTGGGTGTGATGCCATATGGATAATAGTAGACAAATTAACTAAGTCTACTCACCTTTTGCCAATCAAGATTAGTTATCTAATTGATAGACTAGTCCAACTACATACACAAAATAGTCCAATTACATGGAACCTTTCCTAACATTTTTTTGTAGAGGCCTTGGATTTACCTCTAGGTTCTAGAAAACACTTCTAGAAGCATTTGGTACCAAGTTGCACTATAACACGACCTTTCGTCCCCAAATGGATAGATAAGATGAAATACCTATTTAGTCCTTACAAGATATGTCAAAGACTTATGTTGTGGAATTGGGCAAAGGATGGTATAAATACTGATAAAGGGGAAATTTGAGTGTTTAATGGTTATATTTTATCCCATAATTAGTAGTAAACTTGTGATTATTTCCCTGCATTTGGTTATGCTTTGCTCTGGATACTGCTTTGGTTTCTTTTTATGTTTGTAGGAGAGCAAAAGAGGCCAAGAAGTAAGGGAAAACAATCATGAGATGAGCCATATGGACTTAGAATATGCTAAGGAGGAAGCAAGGAGGCAACACACCAAAAATTTGCAAGAAAGGAGTATGGCAACCCCAACACGGCTAGGTCGTGCTCTGGGCGAAAGATGCAGAAAATTCCCAAAATCCAGCTCGAAGCACGGCCAGGCCAGTCTTGGAACATTGCCGTTCTTCAGGTTCGTACATCACATGTTTTCTTAGGGTTTTGGGCAGCCAAGTGATACATATGCAAAGGGAAATGTAGAGGAACACATTCAGACCTGGAGAGACACCTTAGACTCAGTTTTTGGGCTTAAAAAACACTCTTAGATTAGGTTTTTTCTTGAATCATTGTTGAATTTATATTCTAGAGTAGGATTTACACTCATTGACGGTTGTATTTCATCTTTACTTTTCTGCAGACTAGGTTACATCTTTCTACTTTAATTCTCTACTTTTATTTATACTCATTCTCTTTAGATTGTATTGAACTTGAATGAATTATTTAATGGAAATGAATTTGATTTCTGTTTCTATTATGTGTGAGTAGATTTGATCTAGGGTTTTGGTAAACCCACTTGTGATATGATGATACTATGATGTTGAATTGAATGTTGGAACTCTAATTGTGATCACTTCTCGAGTAATTAGGATTAACTATTATATGCTTGAATAAGAGTTGGTAGAATGCCTAATCACCAATCTATCACATCTTAGGTATTTAATTATGAACCGAAAGGTGAAAGTTAAAACCCGAACTTAATAGTTAATTAGGTATATCTTAATCACGAAAGTAGTTTAAGATTATCTAGGAATGAATCAATTAGTAGGCAAGAGAAAACTGATTAATTGACTTCCATGGTTGGGATAAAGCTCAATGGACCTAGGTTGAACTAAGAACCACTAAAGTAGGCAATTGGATCAACCTAGGTACGATTAGTAATGCTTGAAAGAGGTTGCTAAGTAATTAAGGCTAAACCATCCGCAGATTACCTAGATGATTACAATTAGAGATACAAGTTGAATGTTGAATATCATAAGTGTGGTGAGCCCTAACCCTAGGTTTTAGTTAATTGAATCCTTAATTTCTTTAATTGTGACAAACTCTCTATTGAATTACATCGATTTAGATAGCATATTTCACATCATTCTAGTAATTGACATTGTTCTCTATGGGATACAACCCCTACTCGCCGGATTAACTACAGCTACGCCGTGTGCTTGCGGTTATTTAATAAAACACACATAACAAGTTTTTGGTACCATTTCCTGGGAATAATCGTCAATATTAGATATCTGTGAAATAGCTAGACTAGATTACTTTCTTTTGATTTTTCTGCATAATTTTATCTTGTTGATTTTTGTTTTTTTTCTTCCTTTATAGGTGTGTTTCTCTTTTATGCGAAGAGAACATGAGTTCGTTGCTGAGTTTGATCCAGAAATTGAAAGCACACTATGAAGGATAAGAAAAAGACAATAGCAAGAAAATTCTACACCTATCATGGCAGAAAGAGATAACTGATCTCTCGAGGATTTCACCGCACAGGATACTCATAGCCTGAATTCGAGTATCGTAAGACCAGTTGTTGAGGCCAACAACTTTGAGTTGAAGCCTTTTCTTTTGCAGATGGTTCAACAGAATCAATTTGAAGGGTCACCTACTAAAGACCCTAATCTCCACTTATCAGTATTTCTAGAATACTGTGACACCTTGAAGCTGAATGGAGTATCTTCTGATGCCAATAGACTGAAATTGTTCCCTTTCTCTCTGAGGGACAAGGCTCGTGCATGGTTGTATTCTCTTCCATCAGGGTCCATCACCATATGGCAGCAGCTTTCTCAAGCCTTCTTGGCCAAATACTTCCCACTGAGTAAGACGGCCCATCTTAAGAATCAGATCACTACCTTTGCTTAGAAAGATGGTGAGTCTTTATATAAGGCTTGGGAGAAATTTAAAGAGCTCCTCAGAATATGCCTACACCATGGATTGGAGAAGTGGCTCATTGTCCATACATTCTACAATGGACTAATCTATAGCACCCGTATGTCAGTGGATGCCGCAGTTGGAGGAGCTTTAATGAATAAAATGGTTGATGAGGCATATGAGTTAATTAAAGATATGGCTCAAAATCACTACTCCTGGTCTAGTGAGAGGCAGCCAAGAAAACTAGCAGGTATGTATGAAGTAGAGGCTTTTAATCATCTCACTTCTAAAGTTGATGTAGTATTTCAAAAGTTAGATAAATTAAGCATCAATGTTGTTGGTTCCCCTTCTTCATCTTTATCTTGTGAGATTTGTGGAGGTGTTGGTCATATGACCAATGAATGTCAGCTTAGAAACACTGCACTTTAGGATTGTGAGCAGCCAAATTTTGTGAACAATCAAAGAAACAATCCCTACATCAATACCTACAATCTAGGCTGGAGAAATCACCCAAATTTCTCACACAAGTTGAATGCAAATCAGTAGCCTCATAATAATTTTAGGCAGCCTCCTGGGTTTCAAAATCAAAGGCAATTCAATCCTCCTCCTTAACCAAAGTCAAATTTGGAGGCTCTAATGGAGAATTTCATCTCCACACAGAGTAAACAGAATGAAGAATTTAGAGCCCAGAATCGTTCAATGAACAAGGCTATAAAGGATTTAGCTTCTAAAGTTGACTCACTTACTACACATAATAAAATGCTAGAAACTCAATAGCATAGTAAGCGAGTTCTTCAAATAGAAACTTTGGCAAATTCCCTGGCTAGCCTAAGAATCCAAGAGAAAATTGCAAGGCTATCACTTTAAGAATTGGTAAGAAATTGGGTGAGTCAGTGGATAAAGAGGAAGATAAGGAGGAAGAATTGAGGGATATACCAGAAAAAGCAACTGAAGAAGAAGAGCAAGTTAGTGAAAGGAAAGAGGCAGAAGAGCCTAAATATGTCACTCCTAAACCATACAAGCCACCAGTTCCTTTCCCTCAAAGACTAGCTAAAGCCAAATTAGAAAACCAATATGGAAAATTCCTTGATGTGTTGAAAAAGCTGGACATTAATATTCCATTCTTGGAAGCTGTCTCTCAGATGCCTTCTTATGCTAAATTTCTGAAGGAAATCCTCTCTAACAAGAGGAAAATTGAGGAGTATGCCACAGTGGTATTAACTGAAGAATGTAGCGCATTGATCCAGAATAAATTGCCTCCTAAACTCAAGGACCCTGGAAGCTTCTCTATACCTTGTTTCATTGGAGATGTGCAAATCACTAGACCCTTATGTGATCTCAGAACAAGTGTGAGTCTTATGCCATTATCCATATGCAAGAAGCTCTAGATGGGTGGTTTGAAGCCCACTACTATCTCCCTCTAGTTGGTGGACCGATCTGTTACTCATCCGGTAGGTATATTAGAGGATGTTCCTCTAAAAGTAGGTAAATTTTTCATACCCATTGATTTTCTTGTCTTAGAGATGGAGGAAGATAGCCAAATTTCCATCATTCTTGGAAGGGCTTTCCTAGCCACTGCAAGTACCATTATCAATGTGAAAGATGGAAAGCTTTCTGTAAATGTAGGGGATGAAAAGATTGAGTTTAATCTAAATAATGCAATGAAGTTCCCATCTTTAGGTGATACTTGTTGCATGGTTGATGTAATTGAGCAAAATATTTGTGATAATGCATTAAGCTTTTGTTCTACTAACCTACTTGAGCTTTGCCTTGTGGATAGTTCTATTTCTTGTGCAGAATAGGTAGAAGCTGATGCATATGCTAAATTGCTTGATGAGTGTCCCATGCTCACCTCAAAAATAAAAAGCTAAAAAGTTGGAATTGGACCATAATAAAAAATCAGCCACTATTGAGGAAATCAAAGCACCTAAGGTAGAGCTCAAACCTCTTCCATCCAATCTAAGGTATGAATTTTTGGACCCTAACTCTTCATATCCAGTAATTGTGAATGTTGATTTGAATGTTGAAGAAACTGGTAAGTTATTGGAGGTTCTTAAAAAAGTTTAAAAAAGTAATTTGGTATAACATTGATGACATAAAAGGGATTAGTCCATATGTCTACATGCATCGTATTATACTTGATAATGATCATAAACCTTCTAGGGAGCACCAACGGAGATTAAATCCAAACATGAAAAAGGTAGTCAAGAAGGAAGTGCTCAAATTGCTTGATGCAGGTATTATCTATCCTATTTCAGATAGTGAGTGGGTAAGCCCTATTCATGTGGTTCCTAAGAAGGGAGGTATGACTGTTATTAAAAATGATAATGATGAATTAATTCCTACTAGAGCTGCTATGGGTTGGCGTATGTGCATTGATTATAGAAAATTAAATAAGGCCACCTATAAGGATCACTTCCCTTTGCCCTTTATTAATCAATTGTTGGAAAGACTTGGCTAAACATTCACATTTTTGTTATCTGGATGGATACTCAGGATTCTTTCAGATCCCTATCCATCTAGATGACCAAGAAAAGACAATGTTCACATTATAGAAGGATTCCATTCAGATTGTGCAACGCACCAGCCACTTTCCAAAGATGTACAATGGCTATTTTCTCGGACTTTATTGAGGATATAATGGAAGTATTTATGGATTATTTTTCTGTCTATGGTACCTCATTTGATAATTGTCTAAGTAATTTGACACAAGTACTTAAAAGATGTAAGGAAGTCAACCTAGTACTAAACTGGGAAAAATGCCATTTTTTGGTAAGGGAAGGAATAGTATGTTGGTTGCAAAATGTGTATGCAATGTCAGAACGCAAGTGCACGTATCATGACCAAGTAATAAAAGGATGAGTGAGTATCATCCCACAAGGAGTGTACTAAAAACTACTATAGAATACTTTGACTTGTGAAATGTTGTAGCAAAATTTTGTTGGTTCACAAGATTAGTGTTCAAGATGAGTTAGGATTGAACAAACTCAATAAGACTATAAGTAAGCTGAGGGATACTAGGTTATAAAAGAAAGGGATATTAGGTGAACCAGGGTTGCTTTAGGGTTACCATGAACTTATGCACTCATTTTGCTCTAGAAATTGCTGCAGCAATTTCCTCAGTGCTTAGTCTTTCTTGAATGGGGTCTTCCTAGACTTCATTCCATGCAACTCTGGGGTTTGGACACACATCCCTGTATTAATCCTAACCCCATAATTGTGTGTGAAACTCCTAACCATTGGGCTAAATGGGTCAACCATATATCCCTATATTGGCTAATCCCACACATTCAACTCTTTCTCCAGCCTCCACCACCCTTCTAGGTAAATATTAGCCTAGTTTTCCTCTATCAAATTTTAGTTATCAGAAGAAATTAAAACATCCACACACAGTTGAATGATACAGCAAAGTTGCAGCAAAAACATTGACGAATTAAGACGTGCTTGTGTTCATTACAACCCTTCTTCAACCCTAGCTAGAAATTAGCCCAGCCTCATAGCTAAACTAGTTACAAACATTGGAAAAATACCAGTATGCAATCTGAGTGATACAACTAAAATAAATAGGCAAATGCAGTTTCTTGCTAAACAATAAAAATCACAGAGGGATCGAGGGAATTCTGGAACAGCGGTCTCGTCTTCACTCTAATGCTTTACTATACAATGTTAGCGTATCCTCGGCTGGGGTGTTTTCTCACAACCCCCTCCCGTTAGGGATTCTGGATTCACTCTTTATATTTTCCTCTTTGTCCCCCGTAGCATCCTCTCATTCTGCACTCTATTTTCTGCCTTTTATAGTCAAGCCTTGTGGTCCCATTAAAGTGGCATGATTATGCTGACATTCTTCCTGCTTTTCGGCCAGCACCTCTTCTAGTAGCTTTCTCTCCACTTCTAGTAGTGGAGGCAGTTTCTGTGCCACCCAGTAGTCTGCTGTGTTAGCTGGGTGCTCCTTTCCCCTACTAGGTAGTGGCCGTGCCTGTTGCACTACTCTGACTCCCTGCCACCTGCACCATTTCAAACAGGATCAGGTCCCCATCATCTGCATTATATTAAAAAGGGCCAAGCTCATTCAGTATCACTTGGTTTGCTGCCATGTTTGCCACATATGTATACTGAATTGTCACAGCAACCGAATAGGTGATCTTGCATCCATGGAATGCAAAATATCTTATTAAAAGAGGGAGTACGAATGCTAATAATTCAGAGTGCACAGAAAATAATCCCAGAAAAGCATGGAGAAACTTTAATGAACTAGAGTTATCAAACCCCCCCGGCCAAACTTAAAGCTTTGATTGTCCTCAAGTAATTTGCTCTATTCACTACACCTCTTCTGATGAGTTGCATCCCTAGTCCCCTGTATAGTTCCATATGGTCCTGCTGCTAGCTCTCAACTCTCAAAGTTGTGTCCATATAGGGAACAACACATGCCTTCTTCCCAATCTCAAGCCAAAACCTTCTTTGAAGTTATGTGTGTGTGATATGGACAGTTTTCCAAGAGCCACTTAGGTTAAGATCAGCCAAAGTCCTAAGATTGTCATGCAAATATATCGAGCCTCCTTACTTAGGACAAGTTGGCATACTTCATAGGCACAGCCAGGGCAGCAAAGATGGGGGTAGCTCACTGATTTTTCTTTTCTCTGTTTTATATACATATATATATACATATATATACATATATATATATATATATATATATAACTATATTGTTCTAGCATAGGTTATTAGTGCCTTTTGATGCGAATGCCAACATGTAAGATGAAGGCACCAGGTTACTCAGCCTTATCACCCCTTAAGCAGAATCTTACTCATTACTCTATGTCCCTATTTTACGCAAAAGTACACATGGGGCTCATGCATACCCCTGGTTACTAAGGATCAACAGAGGCATTGGAGTGGCAATATTTCTTTCTTTTTCTCCACTTTCCCCCAAACTTAAGCCTTTCTGACAATAATCTCATGCCTCTTTTTAAAATTCAGCAGGAGACTCTCACATTAACTCTAAAAACTTAGGTTCAATTTCGGAAAAATCACTAAATTTCTCATGTCAAACTGACCATAGCCCTGTGTTCATTACAGGAAGGTTCTGTGTGTGATTGAGTCAACATGCAGAGTTCTTATTCTGGCTATTAGTGAAATTCCTGATCCTCCTCATGGAGTATCCTAAAACTACAGCAGGTTATGAAATACACAGACTCATCTCTCTCGATATTTTTTATTTTTTATATATATTTAAAATAAAAAGCAACAATTAATTGAACAAGTTTCCTAATTACTCAAACTAACCATACGTCATTCGTAAACATAATTAGACAGAGGCACAAATTAGAGTATGCACATTCAGTCAAGTCCATCACATGCAACAACAAACACTACAACAATAACTAAAACAACACTAATTCAATTCCCCAGCAAATGCCACAACAAACACTAGAGCAATCTATTTAACCCCTCAAACTTAAGGTTGAGAAATGTCCCCACTATTGATTATATTGTCAAATCCATAAAGATGCACAGTTCGAAAACATGACCAGCAACATGTAGAGCAAGGTAAAAAGAAAAATGCTAAAACAACAAAAATGGATTAGGAGTTAAGGGAACTTCCTGAGGGGCTTGTAGAGATGTGTTACGTGTGTTTTACTAAATACCGCAAATGCACGGCGTAGCTGTAGCTAGTCCGGCAAGTACGGGTCGTGTCCCAGAGAGAACAATGCCAATTACCAAAATCTCACAAAAAGTGCTATCTAAATTGATATAATATGATGGGCAAATATTGCAATTAAACAAGTCGAAGTAACCAATTAAGCTAAGCCTAGGGTTAAGGTTCACCACGCTTGTGCTACTCAACAACTGTTATTTACCCCTAATTGTAATTGTCTAGATTAATGGGGATGGTTTAGCCTAATATAATTAGCAATCTCTTTCAAGTATTACCAATCGTTCCTAGGTTAATCAAATTACCTACTTTCGTGGTGCTTAGCTTAACCTAGGTCCATTAAGCTTTATGCCAACCATAGAATGCAACTAATCGGTTTTCTCGTTTCCATTAATTGATTTAGGCCTAGAGTATCTTAAACTACTTTTGTGATTAAGACAACCCTAATTAACTATTGGATTCCAGTTTTAATCTTCACCCGTCACAGTTCATCGATTAAATACCTAATACGTAATATATTGGTGATCAGGCATTCCATCAACTAATATATGCATACAATAGTCAATCCAAATCAATCTAGTCCCAATTACAATTAGGGTTTCATAATTCAAGTCATAGACATAGTATCATTGTATCACAATTGGGTTTACCAAAACCCTAGATAGAAACTACTCACACATCATAGAATCAGAAACTAAATTCATAATCATTAAATTAACCATGATAGTTTGATATAATCTCAAGAGAATGAATGGAGGTAGAAGTAGAGATGAAGAATTGAAGTAGAAGGATATAACCTGGTATGCAGAAAAGTTCAGATGAATTACAACCTTCAATGCAGTAAAATCTACTCTATAACATCAAAATCCTCAATGATATATGTAAAAACCTAGTCTAAATGTGTTTCCTAAGCCTAAAAACTGATTTCCAAGTGTCTCCTTCGGTTTCCCCTTCTCAGCTGCGCACCCCCAAGCTTCTCCTCCCTTTTGGGCGTCCAAAACCCTAAATTTAACGCTCTTTACGGTCCCTAAAGGACGGCCGTGTTCCAGGACACGGCCTGGCCGTGCTTTGGGCGGGAAAAAGGAGAAGTGCAGCATGATCTACACAGAGCACGGCCTGGCCGTGTTGCTGGCTACCAAGCACGGCCAGGCCGTGCTGCATGCTGTGGTGCTCCTTTCATCATGATTTTTAACGTGCAGCTTCCTTGCTTCCTCCTTAGCATATCCCAGGTCTTTTAGGGTCTTTCCATGCCTGATTTTCCTTGCTTCTTGGCTTCTTTTGCTCTTTTGAAATCACAAAATGAACTACAATAGTACCCAGAACAAAGTATAGCCAAAAGCATAAAAATACCCACAAGTTACTATGAATTAGGGGACAAAATATGACCTATAAGCACTCAAAATTCCCCTTTATCAACTCCCCCATGCTTAAACTTTTTCTTGTCCTCAAGCAAATGACATGCCAAAACAGAAGGAAAGGGGAGAAGGATGCAATCAGATTCCACAAGATAGAAAAATGCAATATAGATAACTTTTCACTCAGTCCATGTACACACAATAGATATATGAATAGACAGTAATCAAATAGTCTCTATTCTTCTAAGACCAAACTAGAAATTTTTCTACTATATACCTTTTTCTATTGTGACCAGTGGTTGTATGCATCAGACTGATTTTCCAACACTCCAGTAGGCTACCTCATCCTTTAGATCTCCCTATGTTGCCTTACCTTTATTTCTATTTTTTTTTTATTTTCTTCTATTTCACATCTTCTCTTTTCTTCTTTTCTTTTCTTTTTTTTCTTTCTTTCTCTTTTATCACAGAAATATGCGGTGAGTGCATTTTATGCTCCATCTCACTAGGGTAACAGCATCTAGGTACTTATACTAAGGCCTTTTTGGTGCCTTGAAGGAGGTACTCAAAGTGAAAAACTTTTGGGTTTCACATACCCTCATTTCTCACCTATCCCTACCTTCACACTCTCATAGTGTGAAAAATCAGCTTAAGCATACAATTTACAGCACAATAGAGAGATGTTTTTCGAAAAATTAGAGGTTTAATGCTAGAAAAAGGAGACTAAAATAATAGCTACCTATTTCTTATTCTATTGTGCATCACATATTTATGAGCTAAAATTAGCCTATACTACACCAGTCTATCTTGGGAATAGTAACTATGTGGAATGCAAGACAAAAGGAATGCAGTATGTACAATATATACATGTAAAGAGAAACTAACTCAGCAAATAAACATGACCAGTGCATATCATAAGCTCATACAATATCAAGTACACTCCCCCATGCTTAAATCAGACAATGTCCTCAGTGTCATATGTATTAGAGAGAATAGGCAAAGGGGAGAAGGAACTTACGGAGTCACTAGACCAGGTGTACCATGCCTGCATCATACCTTGCATGCTTTGGATAGTTTGTTAGATGGCAGGCAGGGTTGATATTTGAGATTGTTGCCCGGCCTGCATGGCATGCAGGACGGCTTTCTATGAAAGCTGCTCGGCTTCAATGCGGGTTAACCTAGAAGAGAAGGAACGCTGATCCTCTAGTGGAGCAAATGATGGTCCTGCATGGTCAGTAAAATGGGAGGGGGTGGAGGTGGAAGAGCTAAAAGTGGCTCAAGGGAATAGTCATCCCCTTCAGGGGGAATCTCCTCATCATCCTTTTCTTCCTCTAAAAGGTAGATCCAGTTGGCCCTATTTTGGACTATTGTCCTAGAAGGGTTAGGGAGGCTGAATAATTTTGTGCCTCGAAGATACAACCAGTATTCAGTATTTTGCTTAACAACAAGTTTTATATTCAAGCAGGATTCTAAGTCAATCTTGTTGCTACCCCCTACTGGTTGCATGCCCTGGAGATTGGCCTCAAATCCTAACCCTCTAGCAATGGCGGTAATCAAGCCGCCAATGACTACCTTCCCATTCATGGCACTGCCGACCCTAGCCATCTAGTGTGCCATAAAGGCTCCAGTATCTACCTTGGTATTGTTTACCATAGCATATAAAAAATAAAGCTCTCTAAGATTTACAACCCCATCGCTTTCTGCCCTACCGAAAATAGTATGGGCCATAAGACACTGTAAATATCTGAAGGTGGGGTTGCAAATAAAAGATGCTTTGGAAGTTGATGCATTGTATTGCCCTTCAATTGCAATTGAGTTATAAAAAATATTAGCAAGGAAATTTGAGGGTACTGATCTAGTTCCCTCTGGAGTTAGGCCAAACAGTGCATTAAATTCCGCTAAATTCAAGTTAAAGCTACGGTTAAACAGTCTAAAGTTGACCTGGCCCTCATGGACATTCGGACCCCTAAACAGTACTTTATGAATAGAACTGAGAAACTCTAATGTGGGTCTAGGGTAGGCTGGGTATCGGTGGGTGAGAAAGGTGTTCCACCCAATTCGGTCAACAAGGTAACGGATGTCAGGTAAAAGTCCTAAGCGCTCCAAACATTCCTCATCTAGATATCGGGTACTCAGCATTCCCCATCGAACTAGGGTATCATATCGGGTTCGTTGATTATCGTCAACAAACTCAATACCATACTCGTTAATCTGATGTAGAAGTTAGGGCGGCGGTTGATTACGGCCTCTACGTGTTTGGTGGGAGTGGGTGGATGGTTGGCCGGTTCAAACTCTTTTGGGACCCATGGTGAATGATATTCAAAGTAATGCAAGGGGGAACCAAATGCAATTCAAGGTGGGCAATTTTGGTAAATGCAGAGACAACAAGGTGTATATAGCTGGTTAATTACAAATCAAGGTTATGTAGTAAAGACAAGATCAGACCATCACAAGTAAATAAAGTTCACATGCAAGGAAAAACCTAATCAGATAAAACAAAAACCAAACCAGAGGAACATATCATAGGCAAATGTAGCATGTAAATCACCAAGTGCATGAAGTTCAATGCATTAGACCAGCCCAAATTAGAATGAACCAAGGATTCAAAACCAGATGTGAGATTACAATTAGAAAGCTAAAACCATTCCGATGCATCAACCAGTACCAATATTAACAACCAATTATTCTATATCTAAAAAGTAAAACAAAGTAAGATACAACAAGTTACCTGATTGAAACTGAGAAAACACAACAAAGGGGTATTAGGTGAGGGTTCTCGATGGTGGAAAAGAGTATTTTGGTTGGATGGAGAGATGTGGAAATCGAATAGGTGAGGGAATGAAAAGGAAACCAGAGGGAGAAGGAAGAGAAGGATGGGTAACGGTGGAGAGGTGGAATGGGGAAAAGAAAACTGGTTAGGGCGTGGGTGAGGAAGAAATTGAGGAGAATAAAAGGTGAAGGGGAGCACAACCAAAGTATTGGGATGGAGAAGCTAGGGCACGGGTGGGTGTGAGGAGGAAAGCACCGTTGAAAGAGGGGGGAAATTTGGGGGTTTTAAGCCCCCACACCCGAAGCACGACCAAGCCGTACTTCGGGCGGGTTTCACTGCACCATTTTTTTTTACCTGGGGCATGGCCTTGTCCTGGGGCACGGCCTGCCCGTGTTTCTGGCTGGAAATCCCCTATTTTTTAGTTTTTACCTCTTCTTTTGATTCTCTTCAAGCACCTTCGCTTCTAGCTCTTTTAGACCACTTTGGAACCATTATAATGGACCTGGAAATCAAGGAAAATATTCAATAAACTCAACCTAAGAAATTAGCTAATTAAAGATAAAAACTAAAACTCAAAGCAAGAAATCAAACAAAGGAAAACTTTAAAAATCAAAATGTGGGTTGCCTCCCACAAAGCGCTTGTTTAAAGTCATTAGCTCGACTCCTTTGCTTCTTCAATGGATTGAGGGGGGCTCTAAAAGAGCTTGGGTGGCTCCTTTTTCAACTGGATGTCCCATCACAAAATGCTTGAGACGTTGCCCGTTGACCTTGAAAGATCTGGTCGATTCACTCCACACCTCTACTGCTCCATAAGGAAAGACTTGAGTCACTTGGAATGGACCAGACCATCGAGAACGAAGCTTCCCGAGAAAGAGTCTCAGCCTTGAGTTGAATATCAAGACCCAATCTCCTACTTGAAATTGGCGTCTGAGGATGTGCTTATCATGCCATCTTTTTGTTCTTTCCATGTATAACTTGGCATTGTCATAAGCATCAAGCCTCAGCTCATGTAGCTCATTTAATTGTAAGCATCTTCTCTTTCCCAACTACTGACAAGTTAAAATTGATTGTTTTGACTGCCTAATACGCCTTATGCTCAAGCTCCACTGGCAAATGACAGGGCTTCCCATATATTAACCGAAAAGGTGTGGTCCCTATCGGTGTTTTATAGGCAATCCTGTAGGCCCATAATGCATCATTGAGTTTGAGAGACCAATCCTTTCTGGCCTTCGAGACGGTCTGTTCCAATATTGCCTTGATCTCCCTATTTGATATTTATACTTGCCCACTAGTCTGACGATGGTAGGCTAGAGCCATTTTATGGGTGACTCCATATTTCTTCAAAAGGTTTTGGAATTGTTGCTCAGTGAAGTGAGAACCTCCATCACTTATTACGGCTCAGGGCACTCCAAATCTCAAGAAAATTATCCTCTTAAAGAGCTTGGCAACTACTCTAGAATCATTGGTGGGGGATGCTACTGCTTCAACCCACTTAGAAACGTAGTCCACAGCCACTAGAATGTACTTGTTCCCACATGAAGAAGGAAAGGGACCCATAAAGTCAATGCCCCAAACGTCAAATATCTCCACTTTTAAAATGCTGTTCAGGGGCATCTCATTCCTTCTGGATATGTTGCCAACTCTTTGGCACTGGTCACATGCTTTAACAAAAGTGTGCACATCCTTGAAAAGCGTAGGCCAATATAAACTAGCTTGAAGAATTTTAGCTGAAGTCTTAGAGATGCTAGTATGGCTTCCACAAGGTGAACTATGGCAATGGTATATAACAATGTAAACTTCTTCCTCTGGAATACACCTTCGGAATATGCCATCTGCACACCACTTGTACAAGCATGGATCATCCCAATAGTAAGACTTAATGTCAAAGAAGAATTTCTTTCTCTGATGATAGCTCAACCCCTCAAGGAGTATTCTGCATGCAAGAAAGTTCACAAAATCTGCATACTAAGGAGCATCAGCATAAGTGACCATCAGGAGTTGATCATCAGGAAAGGAATCATCAATAGGCAAATCATCTTTGTCATCTCTCATTAGATCTTGCCTAAGCCTTGAAAGGTGGTCTGCAACCACATTCTCTATCCCTTTCTTATCTCTGATTACAAGATCAAACTCCTGTAGTAAGAGGATCCATTTAATCAGCCTTGGTTTGGCATCCTTCTTACTTAACAGGTACCTGATGGTAGTAAGATCTGTGAATACTATGATTTCTAATCCCAGCAAATATTGTCTGAATTTATCAATTGCTAACACTACTACCAAGAGCTCCTTTTCAGTGGTAGAGTAGTTGACTTGAGCTTCATCTAGTGTCTTACTACCATAGTAGATGGCATAAGGCTTTTTGTCTCTCCGTTGTGATAGCTGCAATTTAATTTAGTTTATATATGCTTTCTGAGTGCATTTACTGAGTTGTTCTGGTGTTTTAAGGACTCTTATCCCCTGATTAAATTGAATGGGATGACCCTTTTAAAGATAACATCAGCTACCCCATTACTGCAGCATTTTAGTAAGCATATAGAAAAATCCTGAGTACTATTGGGTGAGCTGCTCCCTTTTTCTGCAACACATTGATTCTGCTTGATATGGTGCAGGTGACAGCAGAGCAGAGCTGCGTAGCAGGTGCAGCCTCCACCTAGCAAGAGAGAAAGCAACAAAAAATGACACCACAAGCTGCTAGCGCAGAACTGTCCCACTACTAAAAGTGGAGAGGACAAAGCTGTACGCAGAGGTGGTTTTGTAGTAGAGCAGGGGGAATGACGGCAAAAGCAAGGCAGCTGACTGGGACCACAAGGCTGAACGATAAAGAGAGGCAAAGAGGGGGAGACAAAAAATGGATGAGAGGGGGGAGAAAAGAAAGGAGTTGCTGCACACTACCAGGGCCATGAGTGAAAGAGATAGAGTGCAATCCTGGGGGTTCTATTATGGTTTTGTTTTTGTTTTCCTTTTACTTCTGTTTTCTATCAAGACTGCACTGGCATTTTTTTTTCTGTTATTGCTCGAGATATATACTAGTGATTCTGGGTTGTCTGTAATCAGTGTAACCATGAGGCTTGGCTAGTTTCCGGCTAGGGTTGCACAAGGGTTGTAATGAACTTAAGCACACTTTTTAGTAAAACACATTTCGCTGCAGCACTGTTTCTACATTCAGTTGTGTTTATATTTTAACTCCTCTGATAATGGAAGTTAGTAGAGGTAGACTGAGGCCAATATTCACCCAGGAAGGGAATGGAGGCTGGAAAAACAGTTTGAATAGATAAGGACAACCAGTATAAGAATATATGGCCCCCCATCTCCCCAGCAGTAGAGCTTCTTGCACAACTCAGAGGTGAAGATTGCTGCAGGAATGCATGTCTGATCCTCAAAGTTGCAAGGAATGGAAGTCTGGAAAGACTCCATTCAAGATTGAACTGGGCACCTAGGACAGTTACTGTAGCAATTCCTGGAGCAATATGAGTGCAATAGTTCATGGCAACCCTGAGCATCCCTAGACCTCCCTATTCATTTTCTTTACACGCCAGTACCCCTTGTCCTAGTTATAACTGTATTTAATCTGAATCACCTTTATTTTATTTTACAAACCATCCTATCTGTGCTACAACATTTCACACAGCAAAGTCTTCTTAACAGTTTTTAGTTCACTCCTCGTGGGACGATACTCACTCATCACTTTTTTACTTGGTCACGACATGTACACTTGCGTTCTGACACTGTGTTCATCTTTGCATGAATTATAACCCAACAAGTTTTTGGCGCCGTTGCTGGGGAGTGTCAACTTAAAAATTGTTTTTAGATACCCAACTGTGTGAAGTATTGTTTTGTTGTATTTTTTTTTTACTTTGGTGTCTTGTTGAGCAGGTAACGCAGTGCATGAGCAAGGCTGACAGATAACTTCTGCCTTTAGATCCAGAGATAGAAAGAACGCTTTTGAGAAGAAGAAGAGGACAGTTAACACACCAGCAGCAGGTAGAGATGGCTAATCAAAATGGAGCAGACAACATGGACGATAGAGATAGGGTCTTAAATTCTTATGTTCAACCAAATCTGAATGGGTTGAACCCAAGCATTGTGAGACCAGAGATCGAGGCTCTACATTTTGAGGTCAAACCAGTAATATTTCAGATGCTGCAGACGACAGGGAAATTCAATGGAATGCCTACAGAGGACCCTCACCTTCACTTAAGAGTGTTCATGGAAGTCACGGATGCTTTCAAAATGAATGGGGTAACAGAAGAAGTGCTCAGGCTAAAGCTATTCCCTTACTCATTAAGAGACCGAGCAAGAGCATGGCTAAACTCTCTGCCACCTGACTCTATTGCTAACTGGAGTGATTTGGCAGGGAAATTTATGCTAAAATACTTCCCGCCCACCAAGAATGCCAGATTGAGAAATGACATCACCTCTTTCGAGCAATTGGAAGGTAAATCTTTGTACGAGACCTGGGAGAGGTATAAAGAGTTATTACAGAGATGCACCCATCATGGAATTCCTTACTGCATTCAGATGGAGACCTTTTACAATGGCCTTAAAGTTCAAACACGCACTATAGTGGATGCAGCAGCTAATGGGGCACTCTTGTCCAAAACGTATAATGAAGCACACGAGCTGCTTGAAAGGATGGCCAGTAACAACTATCAATGGCCAATGGACAGAGTTTCAACTAGAAAAAAAGCAGCAGGCATGCATGAAGTGAGTGAAGTGACTTCTCTCACAGCCCAGCCAGCTTCACATGTTAATGTCTTAAAGAGCCAGCAAATGACCCGCCCTCAAGCAGCCAATGCAGTCCAGGAGACTAGACCATCTTGTGTACTGTGTAATGGGCCACATCTTTTTAAATGTTCCCCTCAAACCCAGAATCAGTATACTTCGTGGGAAATATGAATCGCAATAGCAATCCCTACTCTAACACATATAACCCAGGATGGAGGCAACACCCCAATTTCTCTTGGAGTAACTATGGTACGGGACAAGGGAACAACTCTGCCCCACAAAGATCATAGGCTCCCCCAGGTTTCATGCAGCAAAGACAACAGCCTCAGGAAACCCCCACTTCACTGGAATCCCTGATGAAGGAGTATATGGCAAGGAATGATGCTCTAATCTAGAGTCAAGCAGCCTCATTACGAAATCTGGAAACTTAAGTGGGACAGCTTGCCAATGAACTAAAAAGTAGACCTCCAGGAACACTTCCAAGTAATACTGAAGTCCCTAGGAGACAAGGGAAAGAGCATTGCAAGGCTATAGCCCTGAGAAGTGGAAAGATGGTGGAAGTACCAAAAGCAAAAGGGCAGGACCAGACAGACTCCACTATGCCCCTGGAGAACAAAAAAGACAAGAAGAAGCAAGAGGAGGAGGTAAGCAAGGAGGAAACCATCTCTGGAAAAAATGTTGCAACTATGCCACAGCAAAATTTGGCAACTTTGCCGCAGCAAGGCATGCAGCAAACCAAGCTACCTCTCCCTTTCCCTCAGAGATTTCAGAAGTAGCAGAACGACCAGTAGTTTAGAAGATTCCTGGATGTCCTGAAACAACTGCACATTAATATACCTCTGGTAGAAGCACTAGAGCAGATGCCTAATTATGTGAAGTTCATGAAGGACATCTTAACAAAGAAAAGACGATTTGGTGAGTTTGAGACTGTTTCTCTCACAAGGGAATGCAGTGCTGTGCTGCAAAATAAGTTGCCACCCAAACTTAAGGACCTAGGCAGTTTCACCATACCTTGTTTTATTGGGAACCAGTATTTTGGCAAGGCACTTTGCGACTTGCGGGCAAGCATCAACCTCATGCCAATGGCCATCTTTAAAAAGCTAGGAATTGGAGAAGCAAGGCCTACCACAGTCACACTGTAATTGGCAGATAGATCCATTGCCCATCCAGAGGGAAAAATAGAGGATGTCCTAGTTAAGGTGGATAAGTTCATCTTCCCAGTAGACTTTATAATTCTGAATTATGAAGCTGATGCAGAGGTACCAATTATATTGGGCAGACCATTCCTAGCAACTGGCCAGACACTAATTGATGTTCAGAAGGGTGAATTAACCATGAGAGTCCAGGATGAGCAGGTTACATTCAATGTGCTCCAGACCATGAAGTTTTCCAGTGAAGAAGAGGAATGTGCAGTGGTGTCTATGCTAGAGACATTAGCATCAGCGCAATTAAGAAAATGTTGCAAGGACCCACAATCGGTAGCTTGGACAGAAAACTCATATTCAGAAAAGGAGAACGAGAAAGAATGGGCTTGGATCGATGTCAGGCATGGCATTAGGAAGCAGGAGCCATTATATGTGACCCCACCAAATTCAAGGCCGCTGAAAGCATCAGTGGAGGAGCCACCAGCTTTGGAAATAAAACCTCTACCAGCACACCTCAAGTATGTGTACTTAGGAGAAACAACCACTCTTCTTGTGGTTATCTCAGCACTTTTGATAGTGGAAGAAGAGGAGAAATTAGTCCTTACATTGAAGAAATTCAGAAGGGCCATTGGGTGGACACTTGCTGACATTAAGGGAATCAACCCCTCATTTTGCATGCATAAGATCCTCTTGGAAAGCAATGAAAAAGGGTCTATAGAACCCTAGCGAAGGCTCAACCCAATAATGAAGGAGGTGGTTAAGAAGGAGATCATCAATGGCTGGATGCTGGAATTATTTACCCAATATCAGATAGCTCTTGGGTAAGCCCGGTCCAGTGTGTTCCCAAGAAGGGGGGTATGACTGTGGTGGAAAGCAACAACAATGAGCTTATCCCCACTAAGGTTGTAACTGGCTGGAGGATTTGCATGGATTATTGGAAGTTGAACAAAAGCACTAGGAAAGATCACTTCCCTCTGACGTTCATTGATCAAATGTTAGATAGACTTGCTGGAAGGGAATACTATTGTTTCCTGGATGGGTACTCAGGGTACAACTAGATTGCTATAGCACTAGAAGATCAGCATAAGACCACATTCACATGTCCTTATGGTACCTTTGCCTTTCGAAGGATGCCATCTGGGCTTTGTAATTCTCCAGCAACATTCCAGCGATGCATGATAGCAATATTCACAGAAATGGTCGAGCAGTTTGTGGAAATCTTCATGGATGACTTCTCAATCTTTGGGGACTCCTTTGACCTATGATTGAGAAACCTAGCTAAGGTCTTGCAAAGGAGCGAGGAAACAAACTTGGTGTTGAACTGGGAGAAGTGCCAGTTTATGGTAAAAAAAAGGGATTGTGCTGGGGCATAAGGTTTCTCAGAGAGGACTTGAGGTTGACAAGGCCAAGGTGGAAATCATTGAGAAACTGCCTCCTCCTACCTCGGTCAAGGGCATTCGAAGCTTTCTGGGACATGCAGAATTTTATAGGAGGTTCATTAAGGACTTCTCTAAGGTTGCCAAACCTTTATGCAGTTTGCTAGAGAAGGATAGAACTTTTTGTTTTGATGAAAGTTGCATGACAGCATTCTGCGATCTCAAACAGAAATTGAGTACAACCCCAGTTATCGTGGCACCAAACTGGACCTCCCCATTTGAGCTGATGTGTGATGCTAGTGAAAAAGCATTGGGGGCTATCCTCGGGCAGCGCAGAAACAAGTTGTTTCATTCTATTTACTATGCTAGCAAAATGCTGCAAGGTGCCCAGTTGAACTACACTGTGACAGAGAAGGAATTGCTTGCAGTAGTGTTTGCCTTTGAGAAATTCAGAGCATATCTGGTAGGAGCAAAGGTGATAGTGCACACAGACCACTCTGCCATCAAACACTTGGTTAGGAAAAAGGATTCCAAGCCCAGGCTCATTCGGTGGGTGCTTTTGCTTCAAGAATTCGATCTAGAGATCAGAGACAGGAAAGGAACTGAAAATCAAGTGGCAGACCATCTCTCCAAGTTGGAAGGGAACAGCTCCAGAGCAGATGATATTAATGAAAGATTCCCAGATGAGCAACTTTATCTCCTGTCCCAAGATGATGTGCCATGGTACGCTGATTATGTAAATTACCTTGTAAGTTAAATGCTCCCACCAGACTTGACGTGGCAGCAGAAGAAAAAATTTCTGCATGAAGTAAACTCATACTACTGGGATGAACCATATCTATACAAGCAATGTGCTGATCAGATGATAAGGAGGTGCATACCCAGTGAAGAGATGGAGCAAATCTTGCAGAAAAGCCATGCTTCCCCTTTTGGAGGTCATTTTGGGGGAGTTAGAACTGCAAACAAGGTGCTGCAGGCAGGGTTCTATTGGCCCTCTCTATTCAAGGACTCCCACTCCTACGCAAGGCGATGTGACCAGTGCCAGAGGACAGGGAATATATCTCGCAAACATGAAATGCCACTAAACAACATCTTAGAGGTGGAATTATTTGATGTCTGGGGAATAGATTTTATGGGACTATTTCCCTTGAGTTTCGGTAATCAATACATCCTAGTAGCCGTCGACTATGTCTCAAAGTGGGTGGGAGCCAGTGCATCCCAGACTAATGAAGCTAGAGTCATGACCAGATTTCTGAAGAGAAACATCTTTACAAGGTTTGGAACTCTCAAAGCCATCATCAGTGATGGAGGGACCCATTTCTGTAATCAGTAGTTTAAGGCACTGCTTGCCAAATATGGAGTAAGGCACAAGGTGGCAACCCCTATCAACCACAAACGAGTGGGCAGGCTGAAGTCTCCAACAAAGAGATCAAGAGAATCTTGGAAAAAATAGTAGGCCCCACGAGGAAGGATTGGTCCTCCAGGTTGGATGATGCACTATTGGCCTATAGAACAGCCTATAAGACACCTCTGGGCATGTCACCATACAGATTTGTATTCGAGAAGGCTTGTCATATACCAGTACAGTTCGAACATCGAGCATATTAGGCAGTGAAGAAGCTAAACTTGAACCTGGAAGCTATGGGTGAGAAGAAGATGCTGCAGCTAAATGAGCTGGATGAATTTCGTGGTCAGGCATATAAGAATGCCAAACTATACAAGGAGAAAGCAAAGCAATGACATGACAAGAAGATACAATCCAGGAGCTTCGAATTGGGACAGAGAGTACTATTGTACAACTCCAGGCTGACCTTGTTTCTTGGAAAGTTGAAATCTCATTGGTCTGGCCCCTTTCGCATAAGCAAGGTCTTCCTATTTAGGACTATTGAATTGGAAGAAGAAAAGGAAGGGAGGACATTCAGGGTTAATGGACAAAGGGTCAAGCACTATCTAGGAGGTGATGTGGATAGACAGCACACCTCCATTCAGTTGTAAGAGGAATGAACAGGAGGGAAGTCAGGCTGAAGACTCTAAAAACAAGCACTCATGGGAGGCAACCCATGTTTAAATTTGTTTTTGTTTAAGTTA
The DNA here is from genome assembly GCA_037074535.1 of Gleditsia sinensis. Classification (NCBI taxonomy): domain Eukaryota; kingdom Viridiplantae; phylum Streptophyta; class Magnoliopsida; order Fabales; family Fabaceae; genus Gleditsia; species Gleditsia sinensis. The sequence goes on from CM073464.1 coordinate 57,850,708, forward strand.
ATAGTTTTAAGATAGTTTAAATCATGAGTCTGATAGCTTTTGTGTTTGTTACGCAGGATGGGAAGCATAGAAGTTTGTAGAACCAGTTTTTGTTTTGCTGCAGCAAACCTATACTAAAGATAGTCCCTGCTTTGCTACAGCAGGATTAAGAACAAGCACTCTCTGCTGCAGCAAGCATCCTAGGCAACCCAATTTTTTACTGCAGCACGCTGCAGCAAACGCAGTCAGCCATGAATCAAGGGGTTCCCCTCTACTATGCTTCTTACATTCAAAAAAAAAAGACAAATATTTTCAAACAATAGTTGTCAGAAGCAAAATTAGGGCGGGAAAAAGGCAAAAGCCCATAAGTCCCGAAAGCACGTCGTCCACCCTCATTAAACCTTTGCAACTTCCCCACCCCCTTCACCCTCGAGCACTTCTTATGAGTTCCTAAAACTCTACAACCTCCTCACCTCCTTCGTACTAGAAACCTCCATTTCCAAATCCTCGAACCAGTCATGCCGAGAATCAAGATGATGCCTAGGAAGGCAAGCAAGGTGAAGAAATTCACCTCTGAGGAAAGTAGGAAGAAGCACGACGAAGAGATTGTGCACAGAAACTTCTGCGCCGAGAAAGGTTTCACCTTTGCCTGCTCTGGAGATTTGGGGATGCCAATGTACATTGGCACAGTGGTCAAGTAGAGGGGTTGGGAAAATTTTGCAATCCACCCGCAAACGGCCCTCATACCTCTGGTTCAGGAATTCTACGCGAACCTTTCACCCGGAAATGAGCAATGGGTGATAGTCTGGGAGACGAAGGTTCATTTTGACTAAACCTCCATCAATAAGGCTTACAATCTGCCGGACGAAGAGGACCAGTATGAGGAATATCTACAGAGTCTGCAGGATGGAGACTGGGATGTGATGCTTACCCGGGTGTGCCTTCCCAGAACCACCTGGGATAAATCCCCTTAAGGCTCCACCACCATCAATCGGGTCTCTCTCGTGCCTGCAGCTAAGGTGTGGTACCATTTCCTTAAGACCTACCTGCTACCTTCTAGCCATGGGCAGACAGTGAGCCGGGACAAAGTGGCAATGGTGGACGCACTCATATTCGGCAGACCACTAAACATTGGCCGAATCATCAGTGGCCAAATCCGAGCATGCGCCAACCGAAAAAAGGGAAGCCTACTTTTCCCTTCCCTTATCACTATACTGTGCAAGAATCGTGGAGTCCCAGTCTCCATTAATGAAGAAGCCCTGAAGGATGCTAGCCCAATCACTGCCACCACCATTGCCCGTATTGTCCTGGAGAAAGCAGCCCCACACCCACCAGCTGCTTCCCAAAATCCTCCACATACTGCCGGACCCTCTACGTCATCCACTGCCCCCCAGTCACCTGACAAGACTTTGCAGTTCATCCTAAACCAACAAGCTACAATTCTGAGGCAGCAAGCTATGCTTCTGCAACATCAGCAAACCTTCTGGGGTTATGAGCAGAAAAGGGATTTTACTCTTCACAACACCCTCGAGCAAAACTTTAAACAATTTTTCCCATTTCCGGAGTTTCCCACTGACTTGCTCCATTAAACCTTCGAGGAGTCAGCCCTAGCTCCTAAGCCACAGCCAGAGGAGCAAAAGGATTCTGAAGGATCCTCCTCCAGCAAGGAGCCCCACCCGGAACCCCACCAGACACCAGCAGGAACCGAATGCTCTGATGTTGATGAGCCCATTGCCAAACGGGCAGTAATGATGCATAAAGGAAAGGCCCCACAAAAATCAGCACAGCGCAGAAGTGGACTCAGAAGCTCCTCAAGGTTAGGGTGCTGCAGCATACCTGCTAGCACCCTCAGGAAGTTCCCTCACTCTTATCCCTTCTCTGTTATATTTGGAATTCCTTTGCTTCTGCTTCTGTTTTTTTTTTTGTGTCTTTTGTGTTTTGACCATTGCATCAGTAGTGAGGACACTGCTCACTTTTAAGTTTGGGGGGTATATTATAATGTTTGCTGTGGCATTTATGTGGCTTAGTGTTGCTTCGATATTACTGTAGAGGTTGCTGAAGCATGGACTTGCTTATTTGTGTGTTGCTTATCTATGTGACTGTTTATATTGCTGGTTACTTATGTTTTTGCCTACCTGTGTTAAATGAGTCTGCTTTAGTACTTACTAATTTTGATGAATACAGTTATAATTGTATGATAAAAAGCTTCCAAAAAAAAATTCTTAGGGTGAAATAAGTTTGCATATTGCATAGCCTGCTGAAAGTTCTGGGATACTCCATGAGGAGGATTGGTTAGTTCGCTAGAAACCAGAATAGGAGACCTACAACCTCACCCAATCACACACAGAACCCTCTTCTAATAAGCACAGGATCATGGGTAGTTTGCCAAAGAAAAATTTGGTGATCTTTCAGAAATTGGACCTAAGTCTTAGTGTTAGTATTGAGAGCTTTCTGTAGAATTATAAAATGGGCAGACGCTTAGGGTCAGAAAGGTTTAAGTTTGGGGGGGAAAAAGTATACAAAAAAAAATTGGACACTCCAATGCTCTGTAGTTCCTTAGTAACCAGGGGTATGCATGAGCCCCATGTGTGCCTTTGCGTAAAACAGGGATATAGAGTATAAGTGGGAAGCGGTTTAAGGGTGATAAGGCTGAGTAACCGGGTGCCTGCATTGAACATGTTGGCATTCGCGTCAAAAGGCATTAATGACCTCTGCTAGAAAAAAGATCTATGCCAAAAAAAAAAAATCAGGTAGCTGCTTTTTCCCCCCCACATTTGTTGCCCTATTTGCACCTATGATGAATGACAACTCAACTTAGGGAGCTCGATATATTAGCATGAAAGTCTTAGGAACTCTAGCTGTTTTTGACCCAAGTAGCTCTCAAGGAAACTGTCCATGTCACACACACAACTACAAAGAAGGTTTTTGTTATGATTGGGAGTAAGGTTTGTGGTTTCCTTTATATGAAAGCAATCCTGAGAGTTGAGAGCTATCAGCAGAACTATGGATTCATGCATAAAAAAAGTCTGGAATTTCTGGTTGGTAGGAATGTGGTGAACAGAGCAGATTGCTTAGGGACAAGCAATCCTTTAAGTTTGGGGGGATTTGATAGCTGCAATTTATTTTAGTTTCTATATGCTTTCTGAGTGCATTTACTAAGTTATTTAGGTGTTTTAAGCACTCTTATCCCTTGATTAAATTGAATGGGATGACCCTTTTAGAGATAACATCAGCTACCCCATTGCTGCAGCATTTTAGTAAGCATATAGCATAAACCTGAGTGCTATTGGGTGAGCTGCTCCCTTTTTCTACAACACACTGATTCTGCTTAATATGGTGCAGGTGACAATAGAGTAGGGCTGTACAGCAGGTGCAGCCTCCACCCGGCAGGAGAGAAAGCAATAAAAACTGACACCATAGGCTGCTGGCGTAGAATTGTCCCACTACTGAAAGTGGAGAGGACAAAGCTGGACGCAGAGGTGGTTTTGCAGTAGAGCAAGGGGAATGAAGGCAAAAGAAAGGGAGCTGACTGGGACCACAAGGCTGAACGATAAAGAGAGGCAAAGAGGGGGAGACAAAAATTGGACGAGAGGGGGGAGAAAAGAAAGGAGTAGCTGCACACTACCATGGGCATGAGTGAAAGAGATAGAGTGCAATCCCGGGAATTCTATTGTGGTTTTGTTTTTGTTTTCCTTTTACTTCTGTTTTCTATCAAGACTGCACTGGAATTTATTTTCCTGTTATTGCTAGAGATGTATACCAGTGATTCTTGGTTGTCTGTAATCAGTGTAACCATGAGGCTTGGCTAGTTTCCGGCTAGGGTTGCACAAGGGTTGTAATGAACTTAAGCACACTTTTTAGTAAAACAAATTTCGTTGCAGCACTATTTTTACATTCAGCTGTGTTTATATTTTAACTCCTCTGATAATGGAAGTTAGTAGAGGTAGACTGTGGCCAATATTCACCCGGGAGGGGAATGGAGGCTGGAAAAACAGTTTGACTAGATAGGGACAGCCTGTATAGGAATATATGGCCCCCCGTCTCCCCAGCAGTAGAGCTTTATGCACAACTCCGAGGTGAAGATTGCTGCAGGAATGCAGGTCTGATCCTTAGAGTTACAAGGAATGGAAGTCTGGAAAGACTCCATTTAAGACTGAACTGGGCACCTAGGACAGTTGCTGTAGCAATTCCTGGAGCAATATGAGTGCAATAGTTCATGGAACCTTGAGCAACCCTAGACCTCCCTATTCATTTTCTTTAAACCCTAGTACCCCTTGTCCTAGTTATAGCTGTATTTAATCTGAACCACCTTTATTTTATTTTACAAACCATCCTATCTGTGCTACAACATTTCACACAGCAAAGTCTTCTTAACAGTTTTTAGTTCACTCCTCGTGGGACGATACTCACTCATCACTTTATTACTTGGTCACGCGTGTACTTGCATTCTGACACTATGTTCATCTTTGCATGAATTACAACCCAACACGTTGCCCAAGTACAGCTCCCACGGCCTAGTCACTTGGATCACACATAATTTCGAAGGGAAGGCTCCAATCAGGAGGTTGGATGATGGGTGCAGATACAAGCGCCTCCTTCAACCTACAAAAAGAACGCAAGCAGTCATTATCAAATACAAATGGGACATCTTTAACAAGTAAATTAGTTAAGGGTTTAGAGATTTTTGAGAAGTCTTGGATGAATCTTCTGTAGAAGCCTGCATGTCCAAGAAAACTCCTCACTTCCTTAACGTTTAATGGTGGTGGCAGAGTCTGAATCGCCTCTAAATTTGCCTTATCCACCTCTATCCCCCTTTCAGACACCAAGTATCCCAGAACTATTCCTTCTCTCACCATAAAGTGGCATTTCTCCCAATTCAGGACCAGATTGACTTCCTCACATCTCTTAAGTACCTGTGTCAAATTTTTTAAACAGTCATCAAATGAGGTACCATAAAATGAAAAGTCATCCATAAACACTTCCATTATTTCCTCTATAAAATCAGAGAAAATACCCATCATACATCTCTGGAAAGTGGCAAGTGCGTTACACAATCCGAATGGCATCCTTCTATATGCAAAGGTGCCATAGGGACATGTGAACGTAGTCTTCTCTTGGTCGTCTAGATGGATATGGATTTGAAAGAATCCTGAGTATCCATCCAGATAACAGAAGTGCGAATGTCTAGCCAACCTTTCCAATAACTGATCAATAAAAGGCAAAGGGAAGTGATCCTTACGGGTGGCCTTATTTTATTTTCTATAGTTAATACACATGCGCCAACCTGTAACAGCTCTAGTAGGGATTAATTCATTATTATCATTTCTAACTATAGTCATACCTCCCTTTTTAGGAACCACATGGACAGGACTTACCCATTCACTATCCGAGATAGGATAGATAATACCTGCATCAAGCAATTTGAGTACCTCCTTCTTGACTTCCTCTTTCTTGACTACCTCTTTCATGTTGGGATTGAGTCTCCTCTGATGTTCCCTAGAAGGTTTATGATCATTATCAACAATTATATGATGCATACAAACATATGGACTAATCCCTTTTATATCATTTATACTATACCTAATCACCTTCTTAAATTTTCTGAGTACATCAAGTAACTTACCAGTTTCCTCAGTATTTAGATCAGCATTCACTATGACTGGATATGAAGAGTTAGGGTCCAGAAATTCATACCTGAGAGTAGAGGGAAGAGGTTTTAATTCTACCTTAGGTGTTTTGCCTTCCTCTAAATCAACTGATTTGTGGTTGTGGTCCTGTTCCAGCTTTTCAATTTTCACTTCTGAGGTGAACTTAGGACTCTCATCAAGCAATCTAGTGTATGCATCAGCTTCTACCTGTTCAGCACAAGAAATAGAACTATCCAAAAGGCAAAGTTCAAGTGGATCAGTAGGGCACAAACGCATTGCATTATCAACAATATTTTGTTCAATTATATCAACCATGCAACAAGTATCACCTAAGGAAGGACATTTCATAGCATCATTAAGTTAAATTCAATCTTTTCATCCCCTACATTCAGGGAAAGCTTTCCATCCTTAACATTAATAATGGCACTTGCAGTGGCTAGGAAAGGCCTTCCCAGAATGATGGGGATTTGGCTATCTTCCTCCATCTCTAATACCACAAAGTCAATGGGTATGAAAAACTTACCTACCTTTAGAGGCACATCCTCTAATATACCTACCGGGTGAGTAACAGATCGGTCCGCTAACTGTAAGGAAATAGTCGTAGGCTTCAGATCTCCCATCTGGAGCTTTTTGCAAATGGATAGTGGCATGAGGCTCACGCTTGCTCCTAAATTACATAAGGCTTTAGTGATCTGCACATCTCCAATTGAACAAGGTATTGAAAAGCTCCCAGGATCCTTGAGTTTAGGAGGCAGTTTATTCTGAATCAGAGCACTGCACTCTTCAGTTAATGCCACAATGGCATATTCCTCAATCTTCCTCTTATTAGAGAGGATTTCCTTCAAAAATTTGGCATATGAAGGCATTTGAGATACTGCTTCCAAGAATGGAATGTTAATGTGCAACTTTTTCAGCACATCCAGAAACTTTCCATATTGTTTCTCTAACTTAACCTTGGCTAGTCTCTAAGGGAAGGGAACTGGTGTCTTATACGGTTCAGGAGCCACATAATAAGGCTCATTTATTTCCTTCCTTCCACTAACTGGCTCTTCTTCTTCATTCACTGGCTCAGGCACATCTATTTTCTCAACTTCTTTTTCATCCTCCTTTTCCACTGGATCACCCAAATTGTTTACCTCTTCTCAAAGTGATAGCTTTACAGTGTTCTCTAGGGTTCTCAGGTTGACCAGGAAACTTACCAAAATTTTTGGTTGAAGAGCTCGCTTGCTGTGCTATTTGAGTCTCCAGCATCTTACTATGGGTAGCAAGTAAATCCACTTTAGACGCCAAGTCTTTAATTGCTTCATTCATACTGTGATTCTGAGCTCTAAACTCCTCATTCTACTTGCTCTATGTGGAGATGAAATTCTCCATTAGAGTCTCCAGATTTGACTTAGGTTGAGGAGGATTGTATGGCCTTGGATTCTGAAAGCCTAGAGGTTGTCTAAAATTATTCTGGGGCTGCTGACCAACATTTGGCTTATATGACAAGTTAGAGTGGTTTTTCCAGCCAGGATTGTAAGTATTGCTGTACAGGTTGTTCCTCTGATTGTTCACAAAATTGACCTGCTCACAATCCTGAACTGTAGAACTCCCAAGCTGACACTCATTGGCCATATGGCCAATACTTCCGCAAAGCTCACAGGATGCAGATGAAGAAGATGATGCAACAACATTAATGCTCAGTTTATCCAGTTTTTCAAATAAAGCATCAATATTAGAAGTTAGATGATTGAAAGCATCTACTTCATACATACCTACCGGCTTTCTAGTCTGCCTCTCACTAGACCAGGAGTAGTGGTTTTGGGCCATGTCTTCAATCAACTCATAGGCTTCATCAACCGTTTTATTCATCAAAGCTCCTCCAGCTGCAACATCCACAGACATCCGGGTGCTGTAAACTAGTACATTGTGGAATGTATGGACTATCAACCATTTTTCTAGCCCATGATGTGGGCTTACCCTGAGGAGTTCCTTGAATCTTTCCCATGCCTCATATAAGGATTCTCCATCCCTCTGAGCAAATGTAGTAATCTGGTTCCTCAAATGGGCCGTCTTACTTGGCAGGAAATACTTGGCCAAGAAAGATTAAGAAAGCTGCTGCCAAGTAGTGATGGACCCCGATGGAAGAGAGTGTAACCATGCACGTGCCTTATCCCTTAGTGAGAAAGGGAATAATCTTAACCTGATAGCATCTGAGGAGACCCCATTCAACTTCAGGGTGTCGCAGTACTCCAAAAACATAGAGAGATGGAGATTGGGGTCTTCAGTAGCCGACCCTCTAAACTGGTCCTGCTGAACCATCTACAAGAGAGATGGCTTCAGCTCGAAGTTATTAGCTTCTACCACTGGCCTGACTATGCTGGGGTTTAGGCCATGTGTGTCCGGGGCTGTGAAGTCCTTCAGTGACCGGTTATCTCTTTCTGATAACTGCATTTCACTCTAGTTCCTATGTGCTGCCCATGATTGTTTACTGTATTTTCTGGTGTTTTAAGAACTCTTACCCCCCTGATTTAATTAAATTGGATGACCTTTCTGGATGTAACGATAGCTACCTCTTTGCTGCAGCATTTCAGTAAGCATGTATAGTAATGATAGCAAAACCCCGGGTGATAGTGGGTAAGTTGCTTCCTCTCTCTCCTGCAATACGATGATACTGTTTGATTTGGTGCAGATGGCAGAGCTGCGTAGCAGGAGCAGCCACCAGTGAGCAGGAGACAGCAGCAGGAACACTGCAGGCTGCTAGTACAGAACTGCCCTCCACTACTGAAAGTGGATAAGGAAAAACTGCACAACAAGGGCACCGGCTGCAGAGTAGAAGGAATGTCAGCAATCCTGAGCGCTTTATTGGGACAACAAAGGGCTATCTATAAAAGCCATAAAGCAGCTGTAGCAGGAGAGCCCGTCGGGGAAGAAAAGGAGAGAATTGGGATAAAAATAACACCATAGCCTAGAGTGCTGCTAACACCGGGAGGTGCAGCATGAGGGGATAGTGCACAATTTTAGAAGGAAATTCTGATCACTGATTGTTGTTTTACTATTTTATCAAAAAGAAAGAACTGCATTTATAATTTAGTTTTTTTATCTCTTAGAATGTATACCAGTGTTTCTGGGATTTTTGTAACCGGTGCACCCATGAGGCTTGGCTAGTTTCCAACTGGGGTTGCACAAGGGTTGTAATGGACTGAAGCACACTTTTATTATCAATACATTTTGCTGCAGTTTTGTTTACCATTCAACTGTATTTCCTGTAGCTTTTCTTTCTTAATAACAGAAGTTTGAAGGAAGAAAACCAAGGCCACTATTCACCTGGAAGGGTAATGGAGGCTGGGAAAAAGCTAAATGTAAAGGGGTTACCTCATGTAGGGATATACGGGTACCTCATTAGTCCCATGATGGACTTCATGCACAATTCTGTGCTGAGGATTGATGCAGGAATGTGTGTCTGAACCTTGAAATTGTAAGGTATGGCAGTCTGGGAAGACTCCATCCAGGACTGAATTTGGCACTCAGAACAATTGCTGCAGCAAAGCCTAGAGCAATTTGAGTACAGTAGTCCATGACAACCCTGAGCAACCCCAGTTCTCCCCATATAGTTTCCTTTCTATTACTTTTCCTTTTAGTTATAGTAAAAGTTAGTCAACCCACGTCTATTCCAATTTTGTGAACAATTTAGTGTTGCTACAACATTCATACAGTAAAGTTCTAAATAGTTTTTAGTTCACTCCTCGTGGGACGATACTCACTCATCACTTTATTACTTGGTCACGACACGTGCACTTGCGTTCTGACATTGTATTCATCTTGTATGAATCACAAACCAACAAGTTTTTGGCGCCGTTGCCGGGAAGTGTCAACTTAAAAATTGTTTTTAGATACCCCACTGTGTGAAGGATTGTTTTGTTTTTACTTTGGTGTCTTGTTGAGCAGGTAACACAGTGCATGAGCAGGGCTGAGAGAAAGCATCTGCCCCTTGATCCAGAGATAGAAAGAACACTTTTGAGAAGAAGAAGAGGACAGTTAACACACTAGCAGCAGGCATAGATGGCTAATCAGAATGGAACAGACAACATGGACGACAGAGATAGGGTCTTAAATGCTTATGTTCAACCAAACCTGAATGAGTTGAACCCGAGTATTGTGAGACCAGAGATTGAGGCTCTACATTTTGAGCTTAAGCCAGTAATGTTCCAGATGCTGCAAACTGCTGGGCAATTCAATGGCATGCCTACTGAGGACCCTCACCTTCATTTAAGAGCGTTCATGAAAGTCACGGATGCTTTCAGAATGAATAGGGTAACTGAAGAAGTGCTTAGGCTAAAGCTGTTCCCTTATTCATTAAGAGACCGAGCAAGAGCATGGTTGAACTCTCTGCCACCTGACTTTATCGCTAACTGGAGTGATTTGGCAAAAAAATTTCTGTTGAAATACTTCCCGCCCACCAAGAATGCCAGACTGAGAAATGACATCACCTCTTTCCAGCAATTAGAAGGGGAATCTTTGTATGAGACCTGGGAGAGGTATAAAGAGCTATTACGGAGATGCCCCCATCATGGAATTCCTTACTACATTCAGATGGAGACCTTTTACAATGGCCTCAATGCCCAAACTCGGACAATAGTGGATGCAGCAGCTAATGGGGCACTCTTGTCCAAAACATATAATGAAGCATATGAGTTGCTTGAAAGAATGGCTAGTAAAAACTATCAATGGCCAATGGACAGAGTTTTAACTGGAAAGAAAGCAGCTGGCATGCACGAAGTGAGTGAAGTGACTTCTCTCACAGCCCAGCTAGCCTCACTAGTTAATGTCTTGAAGAGCCAGCAGGTCACCCGCCCTCAAGCAGTCAATGCAGTCCAGGAAACTGGACCATCTTGTGTATTATGCAATGGACCTCATCTATTCGAAGCTTGTTCCTTAAACCCAGAATCAGTGTGTTTTGTGGGTAATATGAATCGCAACAACAACCCTTACTCCAACACATATAACCCAGGATGGAGGCAACACCCCAATTTCTCCTAGAGTAACTATGGTACAGGACAAGGGAGCAACTCTGCCCCACATTGACCACAGAGTCCACCAGGGTTCCAACAACAAAGACAACAGCCTCAGGAAGCCCACACTTCACTAGAATCCCTGCTGAAGGAATATATGGCAAGGAATGATGCTCTAATCCAGAGTCAAGCAGCCTCACTGAGGAATCTAGAAACTCAAGTGGGGCAGCTCGCCAATGAACTGAAAAGCAGACCCCCAGGGACACTTCCTAGTAATATTGAAGTTCCTAGGAGAGAAAGGAAATAGCATCGCAAGGTTATAGCCCTGAGGAGTGGGAAAATGGTAGAAACACCAAAAGCAAGAGGGCAAGACCAGACAGACTCCACTGTACCCTTGGAGAACAAAAAAGACAAGAAGAAGCAAGAGGAGGAGATAAGCGAGGAGGAAACCATCTCTGGAGAAAATGCTACAGTTATGCCGCAACAAAAGTCGGCAACTTTGCCGCAGCACGGCATGCAGGAAACTAAGCCACCTCCCCCTTTCCCTCAGAGATTTCAGAAGCAGCATAATGACCAGCAATTTAGATGGTTTTTAGATGTCCTGAAACAGCTAGACATCAACATTCCTCTGGTGGAAGCACTGGAGCAGATGCCTAATTATGTGAAATTCATGAAGGACATCCTGACCAAGAAAAGGAGATTTGGTGAATTTGAGACTGTTTCTCTCACAACAGAATGCAGTGCTGTGCTACAAAATAAGTTACCACCCAAACTTAAGGATCCAGGCAGTTTCACCATACCTTGTTCAATCGGGAACCAGTATTTTGGCAAGGCACTTTGTGACTTGGGAGCAAGCATCGACCTTATGCCAATGGCCATCTTTAAAAAGCTAGGAATTGGAGAAGCTCGGTCTACCACAGTTACACTGCAATAGGCAGACAGATCCATTGCCCATCCAGAGGGAAAAATAGAGGATGTCCTGGTTAATGTGGATAAGTTCATCTTCCTAGTAGACTTCATAATTCTGGATTATAAAACTGATGCAGAAGTACCAATTATATTGGGTAGACTGTTCCTAGCAACTAGCTGGACACTGATTGTTGTTCAGAAGGGTGAATTAACCATGAGAGTCCAGGATGAGCAGGTTACATTCAATGTGCTCCAGACTATGAGGTTTGCCAATGAAGAAGAGGAATGTGCAGTGGTGTCTATGATAGACACATTAGCATCAGAACAATTGGAAAAATGCTGCAAGGAGCCACCACCAGCAGCATGGACAGACCACCCAGATTGCGAAGGAGAAGATGAGAAGGAATGGGCCTAGATTGATGTCAGACAAGGCTTCAGGAAGAACGAGCCAATAAAGGAGTCATTGTATGAGACCGCACCAGATTCAAGGCCGTTGAAGGCATCAGTGGAAGAATCACCAGCTCTGAAGATGAAGTCTCTGCCAGCACACCTTAAGTATGCATATCTAGGAGAAACAACCACCCTTCCTGTGGTTATCTCAGCACTTCTGACAGAGGAACAAGAGGAGAAATTGGTCTTGACACTGAAGAAATTCAGAAGGGCCATTGGCTGGACACTTGCTGACATTAAGGGAATCAGCCCCTCATTCTGCATGCATAAGATCCTCTTGGAAAGCAACGAAAAAGGGTCCATAGAACCCCAGCGAAGGCTTAACCCCATAATGAAGGAAGTGGTGAAGAAGGAGATCATCAAATGGCTAGATGTTGGAATCATTTACCCTATATCAGATAGCTCCTGGGTGAGTCCGGTCCAGTGTGTTCCCAAGAAAGGAGGCATGACTTTGGTGGAAACCGATAGCAATGAGCTCATCCCCACTAAGGTTGTAACTGGTTGGAGGATTTCCATAGACTATAGAAAGCTGAACAAGAGCACTAGGAAGGACCACTTCCCTCTGCCATTCATTGATCAAATGTTAGACAGACTTGCTGGAAGGGAATCCTATTGCTTCATGGATGGGTACTCAGGGTATAACCAGATTGCCATTGCACCAGAAGATCAGCATAACACCACATTCACATGCCTTTATAGTACCTTTGCATTTCGAAGGATGCCATTTGGACTGTGCAATGCTCCAGCAACGTTACAGCGATGTATGATGGCAATATTCACCGAAATGGCTGAGCAATTTATGGAAATCTTCATGGATGACTTCTCAGTTTTTGGAGACTCCTTTGACCTATGCTTGGGAAACCTTGCTAAAGTCTTGCAATGGTGTGAGGAAAAAAACTTGGTGCTGAATTGGGAAAAGTGCCAGTTTATGATAAAGGAAGGGATCGTGCTGGGGCATAAGGTATCTTAGAAAGGACTTGAGGTTGACAAGGCTAAGGTGGAAATTATTGAGAAACTACCTCCTCCCACCTATGTCAAGGGCATTCGAAGTTTCTTGGGACATGCAGGATTTTATAGGAGGTTCATTAAGGACTTCTCCAAGGTTGCCAAACCTTTATGTAGTTTGCTGGAGAAGGACAAAACCTTTTGTTTTGATGAGAGCTGCATGACAGCATTCTGTGACCTCAAACAGAAATTGAATACAGCCCCGGTCATCGTGGCACCAGACTGGACCTCCCCATTCGAGCTAATGTGTGATGCCAGTGAAACAGCATTAGGAGCTGTCCTCGAGCAGCGTAGAAACAAGCTGTTTCACTCTATTTACTATGCTAGCAAAATGCTGCAAAGTGCCCAGCTGAACTACACTGTGACAAAGAAGGAATTGCTTGCTGTAGTGTTTGCCTTTGAGAAATTCAGAGCATATTTGGTAGGAGCAAAGGTGATAGTGCACACAGACGACTTTGCCATCAAACACTTGGTTAGGAAAAAAGATTCCAAACCCAGGCCCATTCGGTGGGTGCTTTTGCTTCAAGAATTTGATCTAGAGATCAGAGACAGGAAGGGGACTAAAAACCAAGTGGCAGACCATCTCTCCAGGTTGGAAGGGCACAGCTCTGGAGCAGAGGACATTAATGAAAGATTCCCAGATGAGCAACTCTACCTCCTGTCCCTAGATAATGTGCCATGGTATGCTGATTATGTGAATTACCTTGTGAGTGGGATGCTCCCACCAGACCTAACGTGGCAGTAGAAAAAAAATTTCTGCATGTAGTCAACTCATAATACTAGGATGAACCATATCTTTACAAGCAATGTGCTGATCAAATTATAAGGAGGTGCATACCCAGCGAAGAGATGGAGCAAATCTTGCAGTAATGCCATGCTTCCCCTTATGGAGGTCATTTTGGAGGAGTTAGAACTGCAAATAAGGTGCTGCAGGCAGGGCTCTATTGGCCCTCTCTATTCAAAGACTCCCACTCCTATGCAAGGCAATGTGACTAGTGTCAGAGGACAGGGAATATATCTCGCAGACATGAAATGCCACTAAACAACATCTTAGAGGTGGAGTTATTTGATGTCTAGGGCATAGATTTCATGGGACCATTTCCCTCGAGTTTTGGCAACCAATACATCCTTGTAGCTGTAGACTATGTCTCAAAGTGGGTGGAAGCCAGTGCATCCCAGACCAATGATGCCAGAGCCGTGACCAGATTCCTGAAGAGGAATATCTTTACAAGGTTTGGAACCCCCAGAGCCATCATCAGCGATGGAGGGACCCATTTCTGCATTCGGCAGTTCAAGGCACTGCTTGCCAAATATGGAGTCAGACACAAGGTAGTAACCCCTTATCACCCACAAACAAGTGGCTAGGCTGAAGTCTCCAACAGAGAGATCAAAAGAATTTTGGAAAAAATAGTAGGTCCCACAAGGAAGGATTGGTCCTCAAGGTTTGATGATGCCCTTTGAGCATATAGAACAGCTTATAAGACACCTCTGGGCATGTCACCTTATAGGTTGGTATTTGGGAAGGCGTGTCATCTACTAGTAGAGTTAGAGCACCGAGCATATTGGGCAGTGAAGAAGCTGAACTGGAACCTGGAGGCTGTAGGAGAGAAGAGGATGCTGCAGCTAAATGAGCTGGACGAATTTCGTGGTCAGGCCTATGTGTAACATCTCGTAATTTTTAGATATTTTCCTTATAAATTCTTCACCTTACATATATTCATAAAAATTATCTAACATTAATGGAATATGTAAAGAAAGAAAACCTAAGAGGAAATATTAGAAATAAACATGCTAAAGAAAGGTGAAATTCTTAGGTAAGGAAAGATAAATTTTTATGAAGTAAGTAAAGGTCTTAAAATTTCAAGAAGATCGGATTAGGGTAATTTTTCTTAATTTAAGAGCAAAAGTTACTAAGTTTAGTATCTCCACCCGTAATTGGGCTTTAACCTATGGACACTTCATATAGAGTTTTTCTACTTCACATGAATTTTTAGCAAGCCAATAGGATAGCCCAAGGATGAAATTAAACATAGACTTGAACTAGGATATAGAAATTGGACCGGTAGCCCAAAAATCATGAAAATGTGACCAAGCCCATTATGAAAGGAAGAATTTTAACCAAAGTAAGGAAAATGGCCAAGAATGAGCCCAAACCCAAGAGGAAAAATAAAAATAAAAATAAAATTAAAGTGATGAAATATTAGTGTAATCAAGATTAAGTGACATGGCATTAAGACAAAAATTTGGCAAGTGGTGTGATTTTACATTCATCATTTTGGCAAGTGGCATAATAATACAAGGCTTTAGGACAAAAACATCTATATCCTACATTCATAACTTTAGCAAGTGGGTAATAATACATAGCATTATGACAAAACATCATTATCCTACACAAATAATTTTAGTTAAGTAAGGAAAATTCAAGGGCTAGAAATTTGCCACTTAAAAAGGCAAATCTATCATACTTGATTAAGACAAAAGAAAAAGGAAATGAATCCATAAATCAAAGGGATCTTGTCCCATATCTTAAGAACATATCATCATAATTTTCAAAATACAAATCTCCTTTTTCTATGCATATCTTGACTAAGGAAGAGGAAGACAAGAACATAAGTTGTTTGTTTTCCAAAAATTCAACAAAGTGTATCCTAATTGTGATAAGGTAGACCCATGATCATGAAAGGTGAATTATTTGGTGGTCTATATAAGAAAACCCACCCTTACAACATTATAATTTCGTCCAAGTGAGGGAGAGAAAAAAAATAGAAGCAAGGTAGAGTGAGGAAAGGAGAGGAAGAAAGGAAGAAAGAGGAAGGAGAAGTCTAGGGGACTAAGTGCTCCAGGTAAGTTTAACAATATTTCTTTTTGAAGAAAACCTTTGAAACTCATAATATTTATATGAGATTTTGATCTTAGAACTTTGATGATTGGTCATGAATGTTGCTATATCATGTTGCATATTGATCTTGCATGTGATGTATGTTTGAATACTTAGGTTGGTGTAGATAGTTCTGCATGGATATGGCTATGGTTGACAGAATTTTAAGCTTCGGTATTTTAATTTCTGGGAACAATCTATAAGGAATTAAAATAAATGGGTAACATAAGAATTAAAGATATATGTGTCACGGATTTTCTCCCACTGGAATCATTCCATTTGGAGTCCATATGAGGTAGCTATGGTCTGATGAGTAGTCAAAGGTCAGAAAATGAATCATCAGGGAAGAATATGTTAGGATAGCTTCGGTAATTTAATTTCTGGGAATTATTGGTAGGGAATTAAAATAAATGGTTAACATAAGAATTAAAGATATGTGTGTCATGGATGTTTAGCCACTGGAATCATTCAATTTGGAGTTCACATGTGGTAGATATGGTCCGATTAGTAAGCCAAGGTCAGAAAATGGTTCATCAGGGAAGATTATGTTAGGACAGCTTTTGTATTTTAATTTCTGGGAATTATCTGTATGGAATTAAAATAAATGGTTAACATGAAAGTTATATATCTATGTCTCATGGAAATATACCCACTGGAATTATGCAATTTGGAGTTCATATGAGGTAGATATGATCCGATTAGTAAGCAGAGGTCAGAAAATGTTTATTCAGGGAAGAGTATGTTATTAATGCTTTAGTTTTTTAATTTCGGGGACTATTCTGTAGGGAATTAAAATAGCGCGCCAACATAACAATTATAGATATATGGCTCATGGATTTTTACCAACTGGAATAACGCAATTTGGAGTTCCAATTTGGGAGATATGGTCTAATTAGTCAGTAAAGGTCAGAACCTATCCGAGAGGAACTATCCTGTACTTTGAGGGAGTAATATCACCTTTGTTTCTTAATTTTTCGCTACAATGTTCAACATAATAGTTTTAGATAATTGTTTTATCTTGAAATGGACACCAAGATCACCTACATCAGAGTTAAATTGAGGGAGTTATGATCTGATTAGTAAGAGAAGATTAGATAGGATGAAAACCTTCATCAAGAAAATAAAGAAATAAAATTAGTATTTAAAAAAGAAGATGAATCTTAATAAATGACTAGTATAGCCATAGCCATTGCCATTGTATGAACTTCTTACCATCTTAAGTATGAAATTTTGACATGGAAATATTTTATAAAGTGATATTTGAAATGCTTATGTTCATGGCATGATTACCAATGATTTATGGTAATAGTTATATTTTGATGAACATACTTGTTATTGAAAGCATATTTTTGGCTATCATTGTGAAAAGAAAAGAAATAAGCACGGTCACATGGCAATCCGTGTGGTGCACCAGTAGGGGACGCCCTACCAACGGTTATAATCATGATAATGAGAAAAGAAAGAGAAAGTAGGCCATGTCGGACGGAGCGAGAAAAGCCCGTACCGGAGAGTAGAGGATACTCACCCTGACCGGGGTAGCTTGAAATGAGAATAAGTTGATGGCCATCATATGATATTTTGAAAATAGTTAATCCTGTCATACATATCATTACAGTATGATTCTTATGTGCATAGATATAATGCATTCATGTGACCAAAGATATTTTCTGTAGTTTATACACCTGAACATGACGTGATGAGCTTTACTGATGATAATTTATTGTTGAACTTACTGGGATTTAATTCTCACTATATTTCCATATCATGTTCAGAAAATTAGTTATGCAGATTTTCTATAGCTCTGGCTTTTAGTGCACGTTGGATCGAGTTATTCTATGATGGGCAAATCCTAAATAAAATGTTTGTGAGCGAGTTGGCACAGATCCCGGTGAAGGTGCAACCACCCGCACCTGTATCTCTGGAATTGGTCAACCAAAATAAACAAGATGTAAATATCTATGTCTTTGATATGTTGCATGTACGTTTTGATTAATGACGTGTATGTGAACTCAATATTGTATAAATAAAAAAAAGAGGTTGTTACACTATGAGAATGCCAAACTATTCAAGGAGAAAGCAAAGCAATGGCATGACAAGAAGATACAACCCAAGAGCTTTGAAGAGGGACAGAGAGTACTATTGTACAACTCTAGGCTTACCTTGTTTCCTGGGAAGTTGAAATCACAATGGTCTGGTCCCTTTCGCATAAGCAAGGTCCTCCCATTTGGGACTATTGAATTGGAAGAAGAGAAGGAAGGGAGGACATTCAGGGTTAATGGACAAAGAGTCAAGCACTATCTGGGGGGTGAGGTGGATAGACAGCACACCTCTATTCAGCTGCAAGAGGAATGAGCAGGAGGAAAGTCAGGCTGAAGACTCTAAAACAAGAGCTCATGGGAGGCAACCCATATTTAAATTTGTGTTGTTTAAGTTTTAAAATAGTTTAAATTATGAGTCTGATAGCTCTGTGTTTGTTACGCAGGTTAGGAAGCAAAGAAGTTGCAAAACCAGTTTTTATTTTGCTGTAGCAACGCTACACTAAAGATAATCCCTGCTTTGCTATAGCAGGATTGATAACAAGCACTCTCTGCTGCAGCAAAAATCCTTGGAAACCCAGTTTCGCTGCAGCATTGTTGCAGCAACACAGTCAGCTTAAAATCAAGGGTTCCTTTCTGCTATGCTTCATTTATTGTTTACAGAAAAAAAAAGGGAGATTAAAAAGTGGGCGGGAAAAACTGGCAGAAGGCCATAAGACACCCACAATCTGTAAACCTCTGCAACTTCCAACCCACTTCTTCCCCGAGTTAAGACACCCACGTTTTCACCTCTGCAGCTTCCCTTCTTATTTCACCTCTCCCGAGTTCTCAAGCCCTACAACCTTCTCACCTCATTCGTTCTAGAAAACCTCTACCTCCAACCCTGCGAACCAGTCATGCCAAGAATCAAGACAGTGGCTAGGAAGGCGAGCAAGGTGAAGAAATTATCCTCTGAAGAAAACCAGAAGAAGCACGACGACGAAATCGTGCCCAGAAACTTCTGCGCTAAGAAAGGGTTCACCTTCACCTCTGCTGGCAATTTGGGGATGCCAATGTACGTTGGCACAGTGGTGAAGCAGAGGGCTTGGGAAAATTTTGCAAGCCATCTGCAAATGGCCCTCATTCCACTGGTTCGGGAGTTCTATGCGAACTTCTCACCAGAAACTGACAAGTGGTTGAGAGTTCGGGAAATGAAGGTACGTTTTGACCAAGCTGTAATCAACAAGGCCTACAATTTTCCCAACAAGGAGGACAACTATGAGGACTATCTGCATAGTCTGCGGGATGAAGACTGGGAAGCAATGCTCACCCGGTTGTGCCTTCCTGGCACCACCTGGGATAAATCTCCTCAGGGCACCACCACTGTCAATCAAATCTCCCTAGTGCCGGCAGCGAAAGTCTGGTATCATTTCCTCAAGACCTGTCTACTACCTTCCACCCATGGGCAGACTGTGAGCCGAGACAGGGTGGTAATGGTGGACGCACTCATCCTCGACAGGCCCCTCAACGTTGGCTGCATTATCAGTGGCCAAATCCGAGCATGTGCTAGCCAAAAGAAGGGAAGCCTACTCTTTCCTTCCCTCATCACCACCCTATGCAAGAATCATGGAGTACCAGTCTCCATTGACGAAGAGGTCTTGAAGGACACCAATCCCATCACCCATACCACTATTGCTCGCATTGTTCTAGAGAAAGCAGCCCCGCACCCACCAGCTGCCTTTCGAGACCGTCCACCAGCTGCTGGCCCATCTGCTTCTTCCTCTGCCACTCAGCCTGCCGACAGGACCCTCCAACACATTCTACAGTAGTAAGCAATAATCCTCAAATAGCAAGCACAGTTGCTGCAGCACCAGCAGACCTTCTGGCGCTATGAACAGAAGAGGGACTTTGCCCTCCACACCACTTTGGAGCAGAACTTTAAGCAATTTTTCCCATTCCTTGAGTTTCCTACTGACCTGCTCCATGCCACTTTCGAGGAGTCAGCCCCAGCACCTGCACCACAACCAGAGTAACCTTAGGACTCTAAAGGATCCTCCTCCAGCAAGGAGCCCCATCCCGAACCCCACCAGACACCAAGGGAAACTGAGTCCTCTGATGACGATGAGCCCATTGCAAAACAGGCAGCAATATTATACAAAGGAAAGGCCCGACAGCAATCAACACAGCGGAGGAGTGGGCTCAGAAGTTCATCAAGATCTTCTTGGGGTCAATGACCCTAGGGTGCTGCAGCATACCTGCTAGCACCCTCAGGAAGTTCCCTCCACCCTTATCTCTTCTATGCTGTATTTGGAATTCCTTTGCTTCTACTGCTATTTTTAGTTGTCTTTTGTTTTATGGCCATTGCATCAGCAGTGAGGACACTGCTTAATTTAAGTTTAGGGGGAGGGTGTGCTATAAAGTCTGTTGGGAATAATATTGTTGTGGCACTTTTGTGTTTTGATTCATTGCTGTAGTATTGCCGGAGCATATTTCATAATTAGTCTTGCTTATTTGTGTGTTGTTTATCTAGGTCTGTTACATTGCTGTCCACTCATGTTTTTGTCTGCCTGTGTTGAATAAGTCTGTCTTAAGTAATCACTGATTGGGATGAATACAATTATAATTGTTTGATAAAAAGTTTCAAAAAGTTTTGAAAAAAAAGGAAAAAAAAGGGAGAAAAGAGGGGGGAAATAGGTACATATTGCATAGCCTGCTGAATGATTCTGGGATACTCGATGAGGAGGATCGGGTATTTTGCTAGAAATCAGAATAGGAAACCTACAACCTTACCCAACCACACACAGAACCCTCTTCTTATAAGCACTGAATCATGGGCAGTTTGCCTAAAAGAGAATTTGGTGATCTTTCAGAAAGAGGACTTTAGTCTTAGAGCTAGTGTTGAGAGCTTCCTGTAGAATTATAAAAGAAGAAAACACATAGGGGCATAAAGGCTTAAGTTTAGGGGGAGGGGAGTAGAAAATAAAAAGAAAAATTTGTACACGCTACTAGTTCCTTAGTAACCAAGGGTATGTATGAGCCCCATGTGTGCCTTTGCGTAAAACAGGAACAAAGAGTGGACACTCCAATGCTCCGTAATTCCTTAGTAACCAGGGGTATGCATGAGCCCCATGTGTGCCTTTGCATAAAACAGGGATGTAGAGTATGAGTGGGAAGCGGTTTAAGGGTGATAAGGCTGAGTAACCGGGTGCCTGCATTGAACATGTGGGCATTCGCGTCAAAAGGCTGTAATGACCTCTGCATGAATAAGATGTTTACAAAAAAAAAACAGCAAAGGAAGAAATTCAGTAAGCTGCCCCATTTCCCCATATTTGTTGCCCTGACTGCACCTATGGTAAATGCCAACTTGACCTAGGAAAGGAAGCTCGAAATATTAGCATAAAATTCTTAGAAACTCTGGCTGTTTTTGACCCAAGTAACTCTTAGGAAAATTGTCCATGTAACACACACAAATTCAAAGAAGGTTTTTGCTGTGATTGGGAGTAAGATTTTTGGTATCCTTCATATGAAAGCAAACCTAAAAGTTGAGAGCTATCAACAGAGCTATGGAGTCTTACATGAGAAAAGTCTCGAACTACTGGGTGGTAGGTTTGTAGTGAGCAGAGTAAAATGCTTGGGGACAAGCAATCCTTTAAGTTTGGGGGGATTTGATAACTACATTTCACTCTAGTTTCTATGTGCTGCCCATGATTGTTTACTGTATTTTCTGGTGTTTTAAGCACTCTTACCCCCCTGATTTAATTAAATTGGATGACCTTTCTGGATGTAACGATAGCTACCTCATTGCTGCAGCATTTCAGTAAGCATGTATAGTAATGATAGCAAAACCTCGGGTGATAGTGGGTAAGTTGCTTCCTCTCTCTGCTGCAATACGATGATACTGTTTGATTTGGTGCAGATGGCATAGCTGCGCAGCAGGAGCAGCCACCAGTGAGCAGGAGACAGCAGCAAGAACACTGTAGGCTGCTAGTACAGGACTGCCCTCCACTACTGAAAGTGGAGAAGGAAAAGCTGCACAACAAGGGCGCCGGCTGCAGAGCAGAAGGAATGTCAGCAATCCTGAGCGCTTTATTGGGACCACAAAGGGCTGTCTATAAAAGGCCATAAAGCAGCTGTAGCAGGAAAGCCCACCGAGGAGGAAAAGGAGAGAATTGGGAGAAAAATAACACCATAGCCTAGAGTGCTGCTAACACCGGGAGGTGCAACATGAGGGGATAGTGCGCAATTTTCGAAGGAAATTCTGATCACTGATTGTTGTTTTACTATTTTATCAAAAAGAAAGAACTGCATTTGTAATTTAGTTTTTTTATCTCTTAGAATGCATACCAGTGTTTCTGGGATTTTTGTAACCGGTACTCCCATGAGGCTTGGCTAGTTTCCAACTGGGGTTGCACAAGGGTTGTAATGGACTGAAGCACACTTTTATTATCAATACATTTCGCTGCAGTTTTGTTTCCCATTCAACTGTATTTCCTGTAGCTTTTCTTTCTTAATAACGGAAGTTTAAAGGAAGAAAACCAAGGCCACCATTCACCTGGAAGGGTAATGGAGGCTGGGAAAAAGCTGAATGTAAAGGGGTTACCTCATATAGGGATATACAGGTACCCCATTAGTCCCATGATGGACTTCATGCACAATTCGGAGGTGAAGACTGATGCAGGAATGTGTGTCTGAACCTTGGAATTGTAAGGTATGGCAGTCTGGGAAGACTCCATCCAAGACTGAATTTGGCACTCAAAATAATTGCTGCAGCAAAGCCTAGAGCAATTTGAGTGCAGTAGTCCATGACAACCCTGAGCGACCCCAGTTCTCCCCATATAGTTTCCTTTCTATTACTTTTCCTTTTAGTTACAGTAAAAGTCAGTCAACCCACGTCTATTCCAATTTTGTGAACAATTTAGTGTTGCTACAGCATTCATACAGCAAAGTCTCTAAACAGTTTTTAGTTCACTCCTTGTGGGATGATACTTACTCATCACTTTATTACTTGGTCACGATACGTGCACTTGTGTTCTGACATTGTATTCATCTTGTATGAATCACAAACCAACACTTTCCCCCATAGTAACTGCAAAATTCTCTTGCTGCTTACCTTTTCTTAACCTTCGTAGGGTGTGTTCAATTTCTGGGTCAAATTCAACAAAAATTTCACACTTTCTTCGCATAAAAGAGAAACACACCTATGAAGGAAGAAAAGAAGCAAAATTAGCAAAAGAAAATTGTGCATAAAAATTAAGAAGAAAAATAAACCAAAATTAATCTAGTCTAGCTATTTTGTAAAATATCTAATATTGGCTTTGTTCCCTGGCAACGGCACCAAAAACTTGTTACGTGTGTTTTACTAAATACTGTAAGTGCACGGCATAGCTGTAGCTAGTTTGGCAAGTATGGGTTGTGTTCCACAGAGAACAATGCCAATTACCAAAATCTCACAAAAAGTGATATCTAAATCAATATAATATGATGGGCAAATACCGCAATTAAACAAGTCGAAGTAACCAATTAAGCTAAGCCTAGGGTTAAGGTTCACCACGCTTGTGATACTCAACAACTGTTATTTACCCCTAATTGTAATTGTCTAGATTATTGGGGATGGTTTAGCCTAATATAATTAGCAATCTCTTTCAAGCATTACCAATCGTACCTAGGTTAATCAAATTACCTACTTTTGTGGTGCTTAGCTTAACCTAGGTCCATTAATCTTTATGCCAACCATAGAATGCAACTAATCGGTTTTCTCGTTCCCATTAATTGATTCGGGCCTAGAGTATCTTAAACTACTTTTGTGATTAAGACAACCCTAATTAACTATTGGATTCCGGTTTTAATCTTCACCCTTCAGTTCATCGATTAAATACCTAATACGTAATAGATTGGTGATCAGGCATTCCATATCAATCTAGTCCCAATTACAATTAGGGTTTCATAATTCAAGTCATAGACATAGTATCATTGTATCACAATTGGGTTTACCAAAACCCTAGATAGAAATTACTCACACATCATAGAATCAGAAACCAAATTCATAATCATTAAATTAACTATGATAGTTTGATATAATCTCAAGAGAATGAATGGACGTAGAAGTAGAGATGAAGAACTGAAGTAGAAGGATATAACCTGGTATGCAAAAAAGTTCAGATGAATTACAACCTTAAATGCAGTAAAATCTACTCTAGAACATGAAAATCCTCAATGATATATGTAAAAACCTAGTCAATATGTGTTTCCTAAGCCTAAAAACTGATTTCCAAGTGTCTCTTTCGGTTTCTCCTTCTCAGTTGCACACCCCCAAGCTTCTCCTCGAATGCTCTTTACGGTCCCCGAAGCACGGTCGTGTTCCAGGACACGGTCTAGCCGTCCTTCGGGCGAGAAAAAGGAGAAGTGCAGTATCATCTACGCAGAGCACGGCTTGGCTGTGTTGCAGGCCACCAAGCTCGACTAGGCCGTGCTGCATGCTGTGGTGCTCCTTTCTTCATGATTTTTGACTTGCAGCTTCCTTGCTTCCTCCTCAGCATATCCCAAGTCTTTTAGGGTCTTTCCATGCCTGTTTTTCCTTGCTTCTTGGCTTCTTTTGCTCTCCTGAAATCACAAAATGAACTACAGCAGTACCCAGAACAAAGTATAGCCAAAACCATAAAAATATCCACAAGTTACTATGAATTAGGGGACAAAATATGACCTATAAGCACTCAAAATTCCCCTTTATCAAGATGCTACAGCACCCTAATGACAATGGTCCCCGAAGATTTTAAGGAGCTACAGAGCCTACTCCTTCGTTGAGTTGGTCTGGGTGGGCTCTGGAGTTTTGCCTTCCACTTTTTGATAGTAGCTGCTCTCTTTACCAGGGGTTCATCATCCTCTCATGACTCCATGTCCTCAAAAGTCTGTGGTGGGCAAGGCTACTGCTCATGGCTGTGGGAAGAGTCTTGGGACTCTTGGCCTTCTTTAGGCTAAGGCTCTGGGGTCCTCTACGCTTCCCTAGTTGTGTTGTGCAGTATTTCTAAGGGGAAGTCTGGAAAGGGGAAGAATTGCCAAAAAAATTTCTCAAGTGTTTGCTGGAGGGAAATGTCCTTCTGCTATTGGTAATGTCAGAAGGTGTGCTGGCGCTTGAGGAGTAAGGATTGCTACTTCAAGATTGTGTTTTGCTCCTGAAGTAGGAGTTGTAGGGTCTTGTCAGCTGGGTGAGGAGCAGAGGTGGATACAACTTGGTCTACTGAGGGTGCTAGTGCTTGTGGGGCAGCTAGTGGATCTGGAGCAGCTTTATCTTGGACAATTCGAGCAATGGTGATGCTACTAATGGGGTTGCCCCCTTTGAGTGCCTCCTCGTCGATTGAGATTGGCACCCTGTTGTGTTGGCACATCAGGGTGATGAGGGAAGGGAAGAGGAGGCTTCCCTTTCTTTGGCTTGCACACACTCTGATTTGTTCACTGATGACTCTGCCTACATTAATAGGTCTGCCCGAGATGATAGCATTGACCATTGCTACCCTGTCTCTGCTCACTGTTTGTCTATGTGTGGAGGGCAAAAGGCGAGTTTTAAGAAAGTAGTACCACACCTTTGCTGCCGATACCAAAAACATTCGATTGATAGTAGTGGCACCCTGTGGAGATCTATCCCAGTGTATGCCTGGGATGCACACTCGGGTTAGCATTTCTTACCAGTCATTATCTTGCAGACCCTCTACATGTTCTTCATATTCGTCTCCTCATCAGGCAGATTGTAGACCTTGTTAATGGAGGCTTGGTCGAACAAAACCCGAGTCTCCCTAACTCTAACCCACTCCTTGTTGTCTTGCAGAAAGTTGGCATAGAACTCCCTTACCAGAGGGATAAGGGTAGTTCATGGGTGACTGGCGAAGGTTTCCCATCCCGTCTGCTTGACCACGGCTGCCACATACATCGGTATACCCAAATCCTCTATCGCAAAGAAGGTGAAAGCCTTCTTTGTGCAGAAATTTCGCAGCAAGATTTCTTTATCGTGTCTCTACTTGTTTTCTTCAGTGGTGAACTTTTGCGCTTTGCTCGCCTTCCTTGCCACAGTCTTAATCCTCGGTATTGTTGGTTGTGGGGGGTGATTTTGAGAAATGTTGCTCTTCTGGTGTTTTAATGAGGGATTGAGGGAGTTGCCAAGGTTGGGTTGGTTTTAATGAGGGATGTTTGTGACTTATGGGGTTCTCCTAGTTTTTCTGCCCCTTTTTGCTTTTGATAACTTCTCTTTTGTCTCAAGCCCTTGGTGCCTCTTCGTGCTCCTTTTTTTTTTGAATGGGAGACTCCTTTCTTTAGGGCTGACTGTGTTGCTGCAGCAACTCTTATGGCAAAAACAGGCTTTCCTATGCTTTTGCTGCAGCGGAGGTGGCTTGCACATAATTTTTGCTACAGCAAAGCAAAAACTGACTTTCACACGGTTTTGCTGCAGCAAAGCAAAGACTGTTCTGCAGAGTGCTGTGTTTCCCAACCTGTGAAATGATATTAGATTACTATCTATAAACTGTCAAATAAAACAACAACAGATTTAAACATGGGTTGCCTCCCATGAGCGTTTGTTTTACAGTCAACAGCCTGACTTCTTCCCTGCTCATTGTAACAACTCCATTTAAATTTTTTTTTTAAATACCATGAAGTTATTACCTCATTACAACTTAACTCAATATAACATTTCTTTAATTTATACAATACAGAGTTCACATACATGTCATTAATCAAAACATACGTACAACATATCAAACACATAAAAATCTACATCTTATTTATTCTGGTTGACCAATTCCAGAGATACAGGTGCAGGTGGTTACACCTTCATCGGGATCTAAACCAACTCGACCACAAACATTTTATTTGCTTCTGGGATCTGCCCAACATAAAGTACTCGATCCAACGTGCACTAAAAGCCAGAGCTATAGAAAAATCTGCATAACTAATTTTCTGAACAAGATATGGAAATATAGTGAGAATTAAATCCCAGTAAGTTCAATAATAAATCATCATCAATATAGCTCATCACATCATGTTCAGCTGTATAAACTACAGAAAATATCTTTGGTCACATGAATGCATTATATCTATGCACATAAGAATCATACAGTAATAATATGTATGACAGGAGTAACTATTTTTAGAATATCATATGATGGCCAACAACTTATTCTCATTTTAAGCTATCCCGGTCAGGGTGAGTATCATCTACTCTCTGGTACGGGCTTTTCTCACTCCGTCCGACATGGCACACTTTCTCTTTCTTTTCTCATAATCATAATCATAACCGTTGGTAGGGCGTCCCCTACTGGTGTACCACACGGATTGCCATGTGACCGTGCTCATTTCTTTTCTTTTCACAATGATAGCCAAAAATATGCTTTCAATAACAAGTATGTTCATCAAAATATAACTATTACCATAAATCATTGGTAATCATGCCATGAACATAACCATTTCAAATATCACTTTATAAAATATTTCCATGTCAGAATTTCACACTTAAGATGGTAAGAAGTTCATACAATGGCAATGGCTATGGCATATACTAGTCATTTATTATTTTCATTTATAAAATTCGTCTTCTTTTTTAAATATTAATTTTATTTCTTTATTTTCTTGAAGCAGGTTTTCATCATATCTAACCTTCTCTTTATGCTTGGCCTTTAGTAATTTTCTTCTTATTTATATCATTTCCAACACATGTTCTTACAAATTTATAGAGCATTGTTCTCCAATTTGATTTCTACTATTATCCTAGAGTTAAAGAGGTTCATCTAGGGTAGAAAAATGTTGCAAAATAGGCTTAACCAGCTTCCAACACGGTCTGGCCATGTTCTAGGACACGGCCATACTTTAAAAATACTTCAAATGTACTCAAAAACAACCCCGAACACGGCTAGCCCGTGCTTGAAGCACCCAGAACACGGCCTGGCCGTGCTCTGTGACCTTTGCTCACTAATCAGTATATAACTCCCTCATTTTAACTCCGATTGAGGTGATCTTGGTGTCTATGGAAAGCTAAGACAATTATCTAAAACTATTTTGTTAATCATATAAGCAAAATAGTAATATATCATGGTGTTATTACTCCCTTAAAGTCAATATTATTTCTTCTCGTGTAGGTTCTAACCTTTACTTACTAATCTGACTATATGTCCCACATAAGAATTTCAAATTAAGTGATTCCAGTGGCTAAACATCCGTGACACAAAAATCTCTAATTCATATGTTAACCATTTATTTTAATTCCTTATAGAATTTTCCCAGAATTTAAAACACTGAAACTATCCTAACATATTCTACCCTGATTAACCATTTTCTGACCTTTGTTTACTAATTGGAACATATCTTCCTCATATGAACTCTAACTTGAATGATTCCAGTGGCTAAAAATCCATGACACATATATCTATAATTCATATGTTAACCATGTATTTTAATTCCTTATAGATTGTTCCCAGAAATTAAAACACCAAACCTTAAAATTCTGCCACCCATAGCCATACCCATGTAGAACTATCTACACCAACCTAAGTATTCAAACATACATCACATGCAAGATCAATATGTAACATGATATAGCAATATCATGACCAATCATAAAAGTTCTAAGATCAAAATCTCATATCAATATTATAAGTTTCAAAAGTTTTCTTCAAAAAGAAATATTGTTAAACTTACCTGGAGCACTTAGTCCCCTAGACTTCTCCTTCCTCTTTCTTCCTTTCTTCCTCTCCTTTCCTCACTCTACCTTGCTTCTATTTTTCCCCTCCCTCACTTGGACGAAATTATAATGTTGTAAGGGTGGGTTTTCTTATATATACCACCAAATAATTCACCTTTCATGATCATGGGTCTACCTTATCACAATTAGGATACACTTTGTTGAAATTTTGGAAAACAAACAACTTATGTTCTTGTCTTCCTCTTCCTTAGTCAAGATATGCATAGGAAAAGGAGATTTGTATTTTGAAAATTATGATGATATGTTCTTAAGATAAGGGACAAGGTCCCTTTGATTTAGGGATTTTTTTTCCATTTTCTTTTGTCTTAAACAAGTATGATAGGTTTGCCTTTTTAGGTGGCAAATTTCTAGCCCTTAAATCTCCATTATTTGGTTGATATTATTTGTGTGGGATAGGAATGTTTTGTCCTAATGCATTATATTATCATACCACTTGCTAGAATTATGAGTGTAGGATATAGATGTTTTTGTCCTAAAGCCTTGTATTATCATGCCACTTGCCAAAATGATGAATGTAGAATCACACCACTTGCTAAATTTTTGTCTTAATGCCATGTAACCTAATCTTTATTATTACATTATTATATCATCACCTAATTTATTTTAATTTATTTTTCCTCTTGGATTTGGGCTTATTCCTACCCATTATGGGCTTATTCCTACCCATTTTCTTTGCTTTGGATAAAATTCTACCTTTCTTGGAGGGTTTGGTCACATTTTCATAATTTTGGACTATTGGTCCAATTACTATGTCCTAGTCCAAGTCTATGTTTTATTTCTTGCTTAGATTATCCAATGGCTTGTTAGAAACTTATGTGAAGTGGAAAAACTCTATATGAAGTGTCCATAGGTAAAAGCCCAATGTATGGGTAAAGATTTTAAACTTAGTAACTCTAGTTCTTGAATTAGGAAAAATTACCCTAATCCAATGTTCTTGAAATTTTAATACCTTTACTTGTTTCTAAAAATTTATCTTCCTTATTCAAGAATTTTGCATCTCTTTAGTATGTTATTTCTAATTTCTTTCCTATTAGGTTTTCCCTCTTTATTTGTTCTCTTAATGTTACAAACATTTTCTATGCATATACATAAGGTGATGAATTTCTAAGGATTATATTTCCTTAGATATCTAAAATATTGTCTAATAAATTTTATTTCCTTAATTAAATTTTTATGTACTTTTATCAATAAAAGAAACGAAATTAGGGATGTTACATTTCTCTCCCCCTAAAAGAAATTTTATCCTCAAAATTTCAGAAATTACCTTATAAGAACAATTGCGGATATTTCTTCCTCATGACTTCTTCCAGCTCCCAAGTTGCTTCTTCCGGAGTCAAACCTTCCCATAACACCTTAATTAGGGGAATGGTTTTATTTCTCAGTTGCTTCACGTCATTGTCCAATATGGATGCAGGTACTAGCCGGTATGTCATGTTCTCCTTTATTTGGATTGGTTCATCCTGTATTACATGTGATGAATCTGGAAGATACTTCAGCAGCTGTGATACGTGGAAAACATTATGAAGGTTGGACAAATTAGGTGGGAGAGCAACTTGATATGCTGATGTCCCTACTTTCTTCAGAATTTGGTAGGGTCCCAAAAATCGCGGACTTAGCTTTCTTGTTTTGAGAGACCTACCAACTCCAGTAGTCGGGGAAAGTTTCAGAAATACATGGTCTCCTTCCTCAAACTCTAGAGGTCTATGTCTCTTATCGTAGTAACTCTTTTGCTGACTCTGAGCTGTAAGTATTTTGTTTCGTATCATCCCAATTTGTTCAGTGGTTTGTGATAAAGGGATATTTTGAGTACTTAATGACTATATTTTATCCCATAATTCATAGTAAACTTGTGGTTATTCCCCTGCTTTTGGTTATGTTTTGCTTTGGATACTGCTTTGGTTGTTTTTATGCTTGTAGGTGAGCAAAAGAGGCCAAGAAGCAAGGGAAAACATTCATGAAAAATGCCAAAAGGATACGGAACCATGATGAGAAGGAAGCAAGGAGGAAGCTTACCAAAACTCAACTAAAAAGAAGTATGGCAGCCCCCAGCATTTGACCTTTTAGCACTGTTTTAAGCATATCTCCGTCTTATGACCTCCAATCAAAGTGATTCAAGTTGCTATGCAAAGCTAACACAATGATATACAACTTTCATGTTGAACACTTGGTCAAATTCGGGATATTTCATGGCCTTAAAGAGCTCTCAATTCAAAATCACAGTGTAGTGGGACGAATTCTGACCTTTGCTTACTAATTTGGTCATATCTCCCTCAATATAGATTCGATTAAGGTGATTCCAGTGGCTGTGAAAAGAAGCTACAACTTTGATGTTTAGTACTTTTGCAAATTCGGGAGATTTGGGGCGGCACGGCCCTAGCACGGCCAGGCCGTTCTAGGTGGCATGCACCACGGCCAGGCCGTGCTCGTGGCGGATGCTGCAGTATTTCCCCAAAATTCCAGCCAGAAGCACGGCCAGGCCGTGTCCTGGACCACGGCCGTGCTGCGAGTCTGCAACCTCCGTGTTTTTTAGGGTTTTGGATGCCCAAGGTGTTATATATTGAGGGGAAACCATAGCCAAAGGGGGGAGGACTAAAAATACACTTGGAGAATGAGTTTTTAGGCTTAGGAAACACCTTAGGAGTAGATTTAGGGTAGGATTAGAGTTTGATTTCATGTTCTAGGTTAGATTTTACATTGATTCAAGCTTGTATTCAGATTTCATTCTGCAATTCCAGGTTTTATCTTTCCATCCTTACTTTTACTTCTATTTCTATTGCTTTCTCTTGGTTTGTATTGGATATTGATGATTTACTTAATGATTATGCATTTGGTTTATCTTTCTATCATGCTTGAGTAGTTTTTGATCTAGGGTTTTGGTGAACCCACTTATGGTGTGATGATACTATGTTGAATTGAACAATTAGAACCCTAATTGTGTTATCTATGGTTAAATTTGGATTGGCTATTATGCAATGGTTATATGAGTTGATGAATGTTTGGCCAACATTTTATTACGTCTTAGGATATTAATTGATAGACTGAGAGGTGAAGATTGATACTGGAACCTAATGGTCAATTAGGGATTTCTCAATCACGAAAGTAGTTTGAGATTATCTAGGAATGAATCAATTAATGGGCACGAGAAAACTGATTAATTGTATTCCATGGTTAGCATAGAACTTAATGAACCTAGGTTGAACTAAGAACCACGAAAGTAGGCAATTGGATTGACTTAGGTACGATTAGTAATGCTTGAAAGAGATTGCTAGTTAATTAAGGCTAAACCATCCCCAATAACCTAGATAATTGCAATTAGAGGTATAATTTGGATGTTGAGTATCATAAGTGTGGTGAACCGTAACCCTAAGCTTTGTTTGATTTTTTATCTTTACTTTTTTAATTGTGACACACTCTCTATCGTTTTACATCGATCTAGATAGTTCGTTTTGCATAATTCTAGTAGTTGACATTGCTCTCTATGGAATACGACTCGTACTCGCCGAACTAGCTACAGCTACGACGTGCGCTTGCGGTTATTTAGTAAAACTTATACAGCACATCAGTTTGTTGAACTAGATCAGGACCTAACAAGTTCTTTTCTCCTACCTCGAACCAACATAGTGGAGATCGGCACTTTCTACCGTATAAAGCTTCATAGGGGGCCATCTTAATACTAGAGTGATAGCTATTATTATAAGCAAACTCTACTAAAGGTAGGTACTTATCCCATCCTTTACCTTGCTCTATCACACAGGCCCTCAACATATCTTCTAGGGTTTGAAGGGTTCATTCTGTCTGCCCGTCAGTCTGAGGGTGGTAGGCAGTACTGAACCGCAACTGAGTACCAAAAGCTTCCTGCAACGCCTTCTAAAACCTCGACGTGAACCTCGAATCTCTATCAGAAACAATATTTAAGGGAATCCCATGGAGTCTAACTATTTCCTGGACGTACAATTGGGCTAATTTATCCAGTGGAAAGTTAATTTTTATGGGCAAAAAGTGAGCAGATTTGGTTAATCTATCAACTATTACCCGATAGAGTCATGTCCCACTGAAGTCTTAGGTAAACCTACAAAAAAGTCCATCGAGATACTATCCCATTTCCATTTAGGGATCTCAAGAGGTTGTAAAAATCCTGCTGGCTTTTGATGCTCTACCTTCACCTTTTGACAAATAAGACATTTCGCCACAAACTCGGCAATGTCCTTTTTCATCCCTGGCCACCAATACATCCTTTTTAAATCCTGGTACATTTTAGTGCATCCAGGATGGATTGTGTATTTACTCTCATGCGCTTCCTGCAGGATCTTAGTCCTCAACTCTCTTTCTTGAGGTACACAAATCCTTCCCTGATACATGATTGCTCCATCTTCCATGACCGAAAAATTACCTTGGTCTTTATGATCCTGTAAGTATTGGTCATGAGCTTGAGCCTCTTTGATCAGGGCTCTAAGGTCACACCCTATACTCAAACCATTAATGGTTAGCTTCTTTGAGGAAAAAGTAGTGTCTAGCTTCAAATTTCGAAACTCCTCTAGCATTTGCATCTCATACAACATCATCTGGCCCATGTGTAGAGATTTTCGACTTAAGGCATCAGCTACAACATTCGCCTTTCCTGGATGATACTTTATCTCAAACTTGTAGTCATTGAAAAATTTCACCCATCTTCGTTGCCTTATATTTAACTCCTTTTGATCAAAGAGATATTTAAGACTCTTGTGATCGCAATATACTTCAAAGGTTGCTCCATATAAGTAATGTCGCCAAATCTTTAAAGCAAACACCACCGCCGCCAATTTAAGATCATCGGTTGGATAGTTTCCTTCGTGGGGTCTTAGTTGTCTAGAGGCGTAAGCAACTACTCTCTTGTCTTGCATTAGCACACACCCTAGCCCTTTCTTTGAAGCATCACTATACACTTCAAAATGTCCTGTGGGGTCTAGAATAATTAAAACTGGAGGAGTGGTCAGTCTTGTCTTAAGTTCCTGAAAACTAGCTTCACATTGATCAGTCCATTTGAAAGGATTTCCCTTCCTGGTCAATTTAGTCAATGGCAAGGCTATACGAGAGAAGTTTTGTATAAACCTCCTGTAGTATCCTGCCAAACCCAGGAAACTTCTGACTTCCATAACCGTCTTTGGTCTCTCCCACTGAATCACTACTTCCGTCTTGCTAGGATCTACAGCTACCCTACTATTAGAGATGACATGTCCGAGAAACTTCACCTCTGACAGCCAAAACTCACACTTCTCCAATTTAGCATATAACTTTTTCTCTTTCAGCACTTGCAGCACGATTCAGAGATGTTGTTCATGTTCTTTCTCACTCTTAGAGTATATCAAGATGTTATCAATGAACACTACAACAAATTGATCTAGGTAGGGTCGAAAAATGCGATTCATGTAATCCATAAAAATTGCAGGTGCATTCGTCAACCTGAAGGGCATTACGAGAAACTCATAGTGCCCATACCTAGTCCTGAAGGCAATTTTTGGTACGTCCTCCTCCTTAATCCTAATCTGATGATATCCTGACCTCAAGTCAATTTTAGAAAAGATGGAGGCACCCTTCAATTGATCCAATAAGTCATCTATCTTAGGGAGAGGGTACTTGTTTTTGATAGTCACCTTATTCAGTTGTTTGTAATCTATGCATAGTCTCAAGCTCCCGTCTTTATTCTTAACAAACAATACAAGAGCTCCCCAAGGTGATACACTCGGTCTAATGAATTGCTTGTCTAATAGTTCCTCCAACTGCTTCTTTAGTTCTTGTAGTTCCTTCGAGGCCATTCGATATGGTGTAATAGAGATAAGCCCTGTCCCAGGTAGGAGATCAATAGAGAACTCTATCTCTCTCTTCGGAGGTAAGCCTGGAATATCTGATGGAAATACTTCAGGAAACTCGTTGGCTATTGGGATTTCATCAAGCTTTGATTCGACTTCTAGGTTTGATAAATACAAGAGAATGTATCCAAGTACTCCATTCTTCAACTCCCTATTAACTTGATTGGCATTTAGCATCAATAACTAGACCTCCTCTTTCGGAGTAAAAGGTTGAAATTCAACGGTCTTGTTACAACAATTCAATAAGACTCGATTTCTAGACATCCAGTTTAACTCTAGAATGACCTCAATACCTCTTAAAGGTAACAAATGAGGTCTACAGAAAACGTTCTCTCCTGGATGGTGACTTGACAGTCCTTACATACAGAGGAAGTTAATACCCGTTCCCCTATAGGGGTTACTACGGATAGCTCATAGGGAGTTTCAGAAATAGGGAACTAAAACTTCCTAATACAGTCTTCCAATATAAATGAATGACTAGCACCAGAGTCAAATAACACCATAAGAGCAAATCCATAGATATAGCATGTACCTTGAATTATTTTAGAAGATTGGGCTGCCTCTTGGCCGCTCAGGGTGAAAACCCTTCCTTTTACCTGAGGCCTCTGTTCTGGCTGCTTCCCCACATTCTGTGGGCAGTTTTTTGCAAAATGTCCCTTCTGTCCGCAATTGAAGTAGACATCTTGTCCCATGTAGCATGGCCGGTTACCATGCATGCGTCCGCACTTAACGCACTTCACTGAGGCGAGGTCTTGTTGAAAAGGCCTAGGACCCGCAATCAATGGCCTCTTACCAACTCCATATCCACTTCTTCTCACGTTCTTTCTAGGGTTGGGAAAATTTTTCTTCCTTTTCCATAGGTTTCGCCTTTGCTTTTCGTCCTCCACTGCCTTTAAACTCTTTTCCAGGAGTCTGCATTTATTTATCAGAGGTACAAACTCCCTGATCTCCATAGCTATAACAACATTCTTTATCTCCAGGTTTAGTCCCACTTCAAACTTAATTGCCTTCCATGCTTCATCTGGATTATATCGTAGATAAGAGGAGAACTTAGACAGCTTCTCGAACCTTGCGATATACTGGTCCATGGTCATGCTGCCTTGCCTGAGTTGGAGAAATTCGATCTCTTTCTCTGCCTGTACAGTACTTGGAAAGTAATTTTGAAAAAAATTTCCTTAAACACTTGCCAGGTGATCTGTCTTCCCTGATGAGCTAAAAGTTCTCTAGCTCCACGCCACCAATATTATGCTTCATCCTTTAACACATATGCAGTAAAAATAATTTGCTGCTCTTCAGTACAGCCCATCACTTGAAAGATTTTCTCTAATTCCTTAATCCACCTTTCGGCTACCGTTGGGTCATAGCCACCTTGGAAACAAGGTGGTCTAGTCCTTAGGAACTCGGATATGCCATTATCTTTTCCAGCCATTCGGTTGTTAGCACCATTCTCACCATTTGGGTTATTAGCATTCTAGAGATATTGTAAAATTTGGTTGGTGGTCATGAATTGGTCTCGAATTGCTATGGCCAGGTTGTGTAGGGTTTCCTCTGCATTGGTTGCTAGATTCCTCCGTGGTTGTGCCATTTCCTACTATGGCAAAAACAAAGTTATGCTGCTATTGAGGTGATCAAGCCCAATAGTTAGTTCAAAAATATTTAACAGCAGTCATAACACCACCTCGGCATATAGATAGGAAACACTAGTAATTTCTTACCTATATGAATCACTTATCCCCTACACAACACAACCACAACATACTCAAGACACTATAAGATCGATTCAGATAACCATCCACCCACTGGCCATCTAGGATCGACCTGCTCTGATACCAATTATGTAACAACTCCATTTAAATTTTTTTAAAAAAATACCATGAAGTTATTACCTTGTTACAACTTAACTCAATATAACATTTCTTTAATTTATACAATACAGAGTTCACATACATGTCATTAATCAAAACATACGTACAACATATCAAACACATAAAAATCTACATGTTATTTATTCTGGTTGACCAATTCTGGAGATACAGGTGCGGGTGGTTGCACCTTCACCGGGATCTAAGCCAACTCGACCACAAACATTTTATTTGTTTCTGGGATCTACCCAACATAAATTACTCGATCCAACGTGCATTAAAAGCCAGAGCTATAGAAAAATCTTCATAACTAATTTTCTGAACATGATATGGAAATATAGTGAGAATTAAATCCCAGTAAGTTCAACAATAAATCATCATCAATATAGCTCATCACATCATGTTCAACTGTATAAACTACAGAAAATATCTTTCGTCACATGAATGCATTATATCTATGCATATAAGAATCATACAGTAATAATATGTATGAGAAGAGTAACTATTTTTAGAATATCATATGATGGCCAACAACTTATTCTCATTTTAAGCTACCCCGGTCAGGGTGAGTATTGATAAAGGGGAATTTTGAGTGCTTATTGGTCATGTTTTGTCCCCTTATTCATAGTAACTTATGGATATTTTCATGCTTTTGGTTATACTTTGTTCTCGGTACTGTTGTGGTTCATTTTGTGATTGCAGGAGAGCAAAAGAAGCCAAGAAGCAAGGAAAAAGGGTCATGGAAAGACCCGAAAAGACTTGGATCATGTTGAGGAGGAAGCAAGGAGGTTGCACGTCAAATTTGATGAAGAAAGGAGCACCATAGCACCCAGCACGGCCTGGCCGTGTTGGTGGTATTTCCTACAGCCTCTTCAGAATTCCAGGGCATGGCCGTGCTTTAGGGCTCGTAAAGGACGTCGTTTTTAGGGTTTCTAGGGCCCAAACACAAGGGGGGACTGGGGGATTCGCAATTGGGACAAGGAGAACCGAAGGGGAGACCAGAAAAACACTTTTTAGCCTTAGGAAACACATCTAGATTAGGTTTTTACATAATTTTTTGAAGGATTTTGATGTTCTAGGATTGAATTTATTGCTTTTCAAGTTGTAATTGATCTAAGTACTTCTACAAACAGGTTCTATCCTTCTATTCCTACTTTTACTTGTTCTTCTACTACTTCTACCTCTTCCCCTACTTCTTAATTGTATTGAACTACTATGAATTATTCAATGAGTATGGTTTTAGATATTGATTTGACAATGTGTGAGTAGATTCCATCTAGGGTTACGGTAAACCCAATTGTGGTACAATGATACTATGCTTTTAAATTGAATTAAGAAACCCTAATTGTAATTGGGATTAGATTGAATTGGATTAACTATTGTATGCTTTAATTAGTTGATGGAATGCCTGATCACCAATCTATCACGTATTAGGTATTTAATGGATGAACTGAAAGGTGAAGATTAAAACCCGAATCCAATAGTTAATTAGGGTTATCTTAATCACGAAAGTAGTTTAAGATACCTTAGGCTTGAGTTAATTAGTGGGAACGAGAAAACCAACTAGTTGAACTCTATGGTTAGCATAAAGCTTAATGGACCTAGGTTAATCTAAGAACCACGAAAGTAGGTAATTTGATTAACCTAGGTACGATTAGTAATTCTTGAAAGAGATTGCTAGTTAATTAAGGCTAAACCATCCCCAACAATCTATGCAATTGCAATTAGAGGTGAATATCAGTTGTTGAGTATCACAAGTGTGGTGAACCCTAACCCTAGGCCTAGTTTAATTGATTCTTTCCACTTGCTTAATTGTGATTCTTGCCTATCGAATTTCATCGATTTAGATAGTACTTTTTGTAAGATTCTGGTAGTTGGCATTGTTCTCTGTGGACACGACCCGTACTTGCCGGACTAGTTACAGCTACGCCGTGCACTTGCGGTAATTGGTAAAATATATACACAACAAGTTTTTGGCGCCGTTGCCGGGGAACAAAGCCAATATTAGATATCTTATAAAATAGCTAGACTAGATCAAATTTTTTTATTTTTCTTTTTAATTTTTCTACATAATTTTCTTTTGTTGATTTTGCTTCTTTTCTTCCTTCCTAGGTGTGTATCTCTTTTATGCGAAGAGCGCGTGAAAGTGTTACTGAATTTGACCCTGAAATCGAACGCACTTTGTGAAGGTTAAGAGGAAGATAGCAGGAAGGAAGTTTACCAGTTACAATGGGGGAAATAGATAACCGGTCACTGAAGGACTTCACAGCCCCAGACACACATGGCCTAAACCCCAGCATAGTCAGGCCGGTGGTTGAAGCTAATAATTTTGAGCTGAAGCCATCTCTTTTGCAAATGGTTTAGCAGAACCAGTTTGGAGGGTCGCCTACTGAAGACCCAAACTTCCACCTCTCCGTATTCCTAGAGTATTGTGATACCTTGAAGCTGAACGGTGTCTCATCAGATGCAATTAGATTGAGGTTATTCCCTTTCTCACTGAGGGATAAAGCACGTGCATGGCTGCACTCTCTACCATCAGGCTCCATCACCACTTGGCAGCATCTTTCTCAAGCTTTCTTGGCCAAGTATTTCCCACCGAGTAAGACGGCCCATCTGAGGAACTAGATTACTACATTTGCTCAAAAGGATGGAGAATCTTTATATGAGGCATGGGAGAGATTCAAGGAGCTCCTCAGGGTATGCCCACACCACGGGCTAGAAAAATGGTTAATAGTCCATACGTTCGACAATGGACTAGTATACAACACCCGGATGTCTGTGGATGCTGCAGCTGGAGGAGCCCTAATGAACAAAATTGTTGATGAAGCCTATGAGTTGATTGAAGACATGGCTCAGAACCACTACTCATGGTCTAGTGAGAGGCAGACCAGGAAGCCGGCAGGTATGTATGAAGTTGATGCTTTTAATAATCCGACTTCTAAAGTTGATGTTTTGTTTCAGAAATTGGATAAACTGAGCATCAATGCCATTGCATCTTCATCTTGTACATCTTGTGAGATCTGTGGAGGTATAGGCCATGCAGCTAATGAATGTCAGCTTGGGAGTTCTACAGTTCAGGATTGCGAGCAAGTCAATTTTGTGAACAATCAGAGGGGTAATCCCTACAGTAATACTTACAATCCTGGCTGGAGAAACCATCCTAACCTATCATACAAGCCTAATGTTGGTCAGCAGCCCCAAAATAATTTTAGACAACCTCTAGGGTTCCAGAATCCAAGGCCATACAATCCTCTCCAACCGAAGTCAAATCTGGAGACTCTAATGGAGAATTTCATCTCCACACAGAGCAAGCAGAATGAGGAGTTTAGAGCTCAGAATCTCAACATGAATGAAGCAATTAAAGACCTGGCTTCTAAAGTGGATTCACTTGCTACCCATAATAAGATGCTAGAGACACAGATAGCGCAGCAAGCGAGCTCCTCAACCAGAAATTTTGGTAAGTTCTTTGGTCAACCTGAAAACCCTAGAGAACACTGTAAAGCCATTACTTTGAGGAGTGGGAAACGGATGGGGGAACCAGTGGAAAGGGAGGATGATAAAGATGTTGAAAATAAGGATGTGCCTGAGCCAATGAATGAAGAAAAAAAGCCAGTTAGTGGAAGGAAGGAACTAGATGAGCCTGAATAAGTGGCTCCTGAACCGTATAAGCCACCAGTTCCCTTCCCGCAGAGACTAGCCAAAGCTAAGCTAGAGAAACAGTATGGAAAGTTTCTGGATGTGCTTAAAAAGTTGCACATCAACATTCCATTCTTGGAAGCAGTATCTCAAATGCCCTCATATGCCAAATTTCTAAAGGACATCCTCTCTAATAAGAGGAAGATTGAAGAATATGCCACTGTGGCATTGACTGAAGAGTGTAGTGCCCTGATTCAGAACAAACTACCTCCTAAACCCAAGGATCCTGGGAGCTTTTCAATACCTTGTTCAATTGGAGATGTGCATATCACTAAAGCCATATGTGATTTAGGAGCAAGCGTGAGCCTCATGCCACTATCCATTTGCAAAAAGCTCCAGATGGGAGATCTGAAGCCTACCACTATTTCCTTACAGTTAGCGGACCGATCCGTTACTCACCCGGTAGGTATATTAGAGGATGTTCCTCTAAAGGTAGGTAAGTTTTTCATACCTATTGACTTTGTGGTATTAGAGATGGAGGAAGATAGCCAAATCCCCATCATTTTGGGAAGACCTTTTCTAGCCACTGCAGGTGCCATTATAAATGTTAAGGATGGGAAACTTTCCCTGAATGTAGGGGATGAAAAGATAGAATTTAATCTTAATGAAGCTATGAAATGTCCATCCTTAGGAGATACTTGTTGCATGATTGATATAATTGAACAAAATATTATTGATAATGCAATGAGCTTGTGCCCTACTGATCCACTTGAGCTTTGCCTTTTGGATAGTTCTGTTTCTTGTGCTGAACAGGTAGAAGCTGATGCCTACACTAGATTACTTGATGAGAGTCCTAAAGTCAACTCAGAAATGAAAACTAAAAAGCTGGACCAGGATCACCATCAAAAATCAGCAGACGTAGAGGAAGGCAAAGCACCTAAGGTAGAATTAAAACCTCTTCCTTCCAACCTCAAGTATGAATTTCTGGACCCTAACTCTTCAAATCCAGTCATAGTGAATGCTAATCTGAATACTGAAGAAACTGGTAAGTTGCTTGATGTACTCAGGGAATTCAAAAAGGTTATTAGG
This sequence comes from Gleditsia sinensis, assembly GCA_037074535.1. Taxonomy (NCBI): domain Eukaryota; kingdom Viridiplantae; phylum Streptophyta; class Magnoliopsida; order Fabales; family Fabaceae; genus Gleditsia; species Gleditsia sinensis. Next base: position 57,891,760 of record CM073464.1, read on the forward strand.
TATACCATAGATGATATTAAAGGGATTAGTCCATCTGTTTGTATGCATCGTATAATTGTTGATAATGATCATAAACCTTCCAGGGAACACCAGAGGAGATTCAATCCAAATATGAAAGAGGTAGTTAAGAAGAAGGTGCTTAAATTGCTTGATGCAGGTATTATCTATCCTATCTCGGATAGTGAATGGGTAAGTCCTGTCCATGTGGTTCCTAAAAAGGGAGGTATGACTTTTATTAAGAATGATAATAATGAATTAATCCCTACTAGAGCTGTTACGGGTTGGCGCATGTGTATTGATTATAGAAAACTAAATAAAGCCACCCGTAAGGATCACTTCCCTTTACCTTTTATTGATCAGTTATTGGAAAGGTTGGCAAAACACTCACACTTCTGTTATCTGGATGGATACTCAGGATTCTTTCAGATCCCTATCCATCCAGACGACCAAGAGAAGACTACGTTCACATGTCCCTATGGCACCTTTGCATATAAAAGGATGCCATTTGGATTGTGTAACGCACCAGCCACTTTCCAGAGATGCATGATGGCTATTTTCTCTGATTTTATAGAGGAAATAATGGAAGTGTTTATGGATGACTTTTCAGTTTATGGTACCTCATTTGATGACTGTTTGAAAATTTTGACACAAGTACTTAAGAGATGTGAGGAAGTCAATCTAGTTTTGAATTGGGAGAAATGCCACTTTATGGTGAGAGAAGGAATAGTTCTGGGACACTTAGTGTCAGAGAGGGGGATAGAGGTGGATAAGGCAAAGATAGAGGCGATTCAGATTATGCCACCACCTTCGAATGTTAAGGAAGTGAGAAGTTTTCTTGGGCATGCAGGATTCTACAGAAGATTCATCCAAGACTTCTCAAAAATCTCTAAACCTTTAACTAACTTACTTGTTAAAGATGTCCCGTTTGAATTTGATAATGACTGCTTGCGTTCTTTTTGCAGGTTAAAGGAGGCGCTCATATCTGCACCCATCATCCAACCTCCTGATTGGAGCCTTCCTTTTGAAATTATGTGCGATGCAAGTGACTATGCCATGGGAGCTGTACTTGGGCAACGGAGAGACAAAAAGCCCTATGTCATCTATTATGCTACCAAGACATTAGATGAAGCTCAAGTCAACTACTCCACCACTGAGAAGGAGCTCCTAGCAGTAGTGTTCGCAATTGATAAATTCAGACAATACCTGCTAGGATCAGAAGTCATAGTTTTCACAGATCATGTTGCCATCAGATACTTATTAAGTAAGAAGGATGCCAAACCAAGACTGATAAGATGGATCCTCTTACTTCAGGAGTTTGATCTTGTAATCAGAGACAAGAAAGGGACGGAGAATGTGGTTGCAGACCATCTTTCCAGACTTAGGCAAGATCTGATGAAAGATGATAAAGATAATTTGCCCATTGATGATTCCTTTCCAGATGACCAACTCCTAATGGTCACTAATGCTGATGCTCCTTGGTATGCAGACTTCGTGAATTTTCTTGCATGTAGAATACTCCTTGAGGGGTTGAGTTATCATCAGAAAAAGAAATTCTTCTCTAACGTAAAGGCATACTATTGGGATGATCCATGCTTATACAAGTGGTGTGCGGATGGCATATTCTGAAGGTGTATTCCGGAAGAAGAAGTTTATAGTGTGATATACCAATGCCATAGTTCACCTTGTGGAGGCCACACCAGTGCCTCTAAGACTGCAGCTAAAGTTCTTCAAGCTAGTTTCTATTGGCCCACGCTCTTCAAAGATGTGCACACTTCTGTAAAGGCATGTGATCGGTGCCAAAGAGTTGGCAACATAACCCGAAGGAATGAAATGCCCCTAAACAGCATTTTAGAAGTTGAAATATTTGACGTTTAGGGCATTGACTTTATGGGTCCTTTTCCATCTTCATGTGGAAACAAATACATTCTAGTAGCTGTGGACTACGTTTCTAAATGGGTTGAAGCAGTAGCATCCCCCACCAATGATGCTAGAGTGGTTGTTAAACTCTTTAAGAAGATAATCTTCCCCAGATTTGGAGTGCCCCGAGCTGTGATAAGCGATGGAGGTTCTCACTTCATTGAGCAACAGTTCCAAAACCTTTTGAAGAAATATGGAGTCACTCATAAAATGGCCCTAGCCTACCATCCCCAGACTAGTGGGCAAGTTGAGATATCAAATAGAGAGATCAAGGCCATATTGGAAAAGACCGTCTCGAAAACCAGAAAAGATTGGTCTCTCAAACTAGATGATGCACTATGGGCCTACAGGACTGCATATAAAACACCGATTGGAACCACACTCTTTCAGTTAATATATGGGAAACCCTATCATTTGCCGATGGAGCTTGAACATAAGGCATACTGGGCGGTCAAAACAATCAATTTTGACCGATCAGCTGCTGGAAAGAGGAGATGCCTACAACTAAATGAGCTAGATGAGCTAAGGCTTGATGCTTATGACAATGCCAAATTATACAAGCAAAGAACAAAAAGATGGCATGATAAGCACATCCTTAGGCGCCAATTTCAAGTGGGAAATTAGGTTTTGCTGTTTAATTCAAGGTTGAGACTCTTTCCAGGGAAACTTCGGTCTAGATGGTCTGGACCATTCCAAGTGACTAAAGTTTTCCCATATGGAGCAGTGAAGGTGTGGAGTGAGTCCACCGATTTTTTAAGGTCAACGGGCAATGACTCAAACATTTTGTGACGGGACATACAGTTGAAAAGGGAGCCACCCAAGCTCTCTTAGAGCCTTCCTCGATCCATTAAGAAGCAAGGGAGTCGAGCTAATGACTTTAAACACGCGCTTTGTGGAGGCAACCCACATTTTTGAATTATTTAGAACTTTTCTTTTCCTTACTTTGAGTTTTAGTTTTCATTAGCTATCTTTTTAGGTTAAGTTTATTAACTATTTTCCTTGATTTCTAGGTTCGTTTCGATGTTTCCAAAGTAGTTTGAAAGGGTTAGAAGCAAGGATCCTTAAAGAAGGTCTAAAGAAGAAGCTAAATGTGGAGAATTGAGGGATTTCAGTCAATCACTTGGGCTATACATGTTCCACAATGCGTTTATGAAGAAAAACACAAGAAAATGGAGAAAATTGGGCATTCCCGCAGGCAACACGGGCAAGCCGTGTCCCATGACACGGCCGTGCCCGTGTGAAAAAAAAAGTGTGCAGCCAGCCTGCAAGAAGCACGGGCTGGCCGTGCTGTGTGCGCGGGCTGGCATATAATTGCCAAGCCCTCCCTTTCTCCACCCGTGCCCTAGACCGTATTCCCCCCTTTCTCCCGTGCTCCGCCTTCTCTTCTCCCTTCCCCCTCCTTCGCCGAATACCCACCACCAACCCTCCATCCATGTGCGTCTCTTCTTCATCCCCCTCATCTTAATCGGCCACACTCCCCTCAAACTTCCCCCCCCCCCTCATCATTTCTTCACCTCCATTCTTTCCACACCCACCCCACTTCCCCCTTCCCCTCTCCACCGTAACCCAACCTTTCCACACCCAAATTGCTACCTAACCCATTCTCCCATTCCCCACACACACCCACTCGGTTCTCATTTGCCCATTACCAGCAATATTCATCGTGCGGCGCTTTCATCCAGGTATTTCTCATCCTTACAATTGCTTCAATTATCTGAATATGACTATTGCTGTTTGCTGGAAATATTTCTGCTCATGGTTTAGTTAGCACTCAAACAACTAATGACTGTTTCTCTTGGTACATCATCTGCATTGGGTTTTTACTTTGTAATGTGAATACTGCCAATTCGTGATTGTACTAGAGTGCCCTGTTTTGACTAATTTGAGCATTGGACCAGTTTTGAATTTTTATCTGCACTTTACCCTCTTGCATTGGACCTCACTTGCACTAGTATTGATCAATTGGTGCCTTGACTAGCATTTAATTTAACCTTCTTGGAATTCCTGCTACAAATATGGATGCATGCTTTGAATTCCTTTAAGGTTTACATTTGTTCATAATTTTGACTACGGATGTTTACGTGCATAATTAGCCATTGCTCCTACTTTTATTGAAATTACTCATGGATTATTGATTGAATTCTGAATTGGTCCCAATTCCCTGACTTTGCCAATTACTGGTTCTACTCTGACAATCATCCACTGAATTGACTGCTTTGAGTTCCTAGATTGCTATATCTCTGATTCAACCATTCCTCTCTGGTCCTGAATATTGTTGAATTATTGGTTGCTTGGTACATAACTGCTATATTTCAACTGTGACACATCTGGCTCTGTTTTTCCTTGAGTTGCATTACTGGTGATTTAAATTCTGCATCTTTGATTAGGTTCTCTGTTTTGGTGCCATCTGTTCTCATTATCTTTAATTTTACATTCATGGGTCCCAAAAGAGCCCGGAAAGAGTCATCTTCATCCCAATCCTCTCAACCACGTAGAGGACGCAACCTTGCACCACCCCAACTCCCTCATCAAATAAACGAGTATGGTATTGAGTTCGTTGACGACAATCAACGAGCACGATACGATACTCTTGTTAAACGGGGAATGCTGAGTACCTGGTATATAGATGAGGACTGTTTGGAGCGGCTGGGTCTTTTAAACGACGTCCAATACTTGATTGACAGGATTGGGTGGAACCAATTTATATCCCTAAGATACCCCGCCTATCCTCGGCCCACCTTGGAGTTTTTCAGCTCCATTACCACGATCTTATATCAAGGCCCTGATGTCCATCAGGGCCAAGTAAAATTTAAACTTTTTGATCGTACTTTTAATCTTACATTGGCTGAATTCAATGCACTGTTTAGCCTACCTTCAGGAGGTACTAGACAAGTCCCCTCCAGCTTTCTCTCTAACCCATTTTGGACTTCCATTGCAATTGATGGGCAATACAGTGCATCGAGTTCAAAAGCCTATTTCATTTGCAACCCCAATTTCAGGTATTTACAAAGGCTTATGGCCCATACTATTTTTGGTAGGACTAAAAGTGATGGGGTAGCCAGTCAAAGAGAGTTTTATTTTCTACATTCGATGATTAATGGTACAAAGGTGGATACTGGAGCCTTCATGGCTCATCAGATGACCAGGATAGGTGGGGCAATGACTGGGAAAATTGTCATGGGTGGTTTGGTTACTACTATTGCTAGAGGATTAGGATTTGAGGCTACTTTGCAGGGTATGCCACCAGTACTTGGTAATACCCGGATTGATATGGAAACCTGTTACCATATGAAATTAGTTGTTATAAAAGATTACCAGTACTGGTTGTATCTCCGCGGTCATCCATTATTCCCCCTCCCCAATCCTACTAAAACTACAGTAACCAATAAAGAGAATTGGATCTATTCAATTGATAATGAGTTCCCCATGGAACCACTGTTAGCTCTTCCACCACCCCTCCCATTTTGCTGACACTGCAGGTCCATCTTCTGCTCCCTCAGAGGATATGAATTCCATCTCATCATGGCTTAGCCGCATTGAGGCTGAGCAACTGTTTCAGAGAGCTACCCTGCATGCCATGCAAGACTCAATTCAAAGCATGCAGGGTATGATGCAGGCATGGTACACCTGGCACTTGAGCCAGCACCCACCTCCACCACCACAGGACGACTAGTGCTTTGTAAGTACCCTCTTCCCTCTGCATCCTTTCTATCATACTTATGACACTGAGGCCACTGTCTAGTTTAAGCATGGGGGAGTGTACTTACATATCTTTCATTGCTTGAGTTTATCTGCACCGGTCATTTTCTTTGTGTGTATATATTGTACATTCTGCATTTCTTCTGTCCTACTACAATACCACATAGTACTATTCTCAAAATAGACTAATGTAGTATATGCTAATTCTAGCTCATGAAGATGTGATGCACAATAGGATATGAAATATGTAGCTATTATTTTAGTCTCTCTCTTCTAGCACTAAACCTTTAATTTTTTGAAAAATATCTCTCTATTGAGCCATGAATTGTATGTTATTTTTGATTTTTACACTATGAGAGTGCGAAGGTAGGGAGAGGTGAAAAATGAGGGTATGTAAAACCCAAAAAGTTTTCACTCTGAGTACCTCCTTCAAGGCACCAAAAAGGCCTTAGTATGAGTACCTAGATGCCTTTACCCTAGTGAGATGGAGCATAAAATACACTCATTGCATATTTCTAATAAAAAAAATGATGATGAATGGATGAAAAAGAAAAAAAAATATGATGAAAAGTAAAAGAGTTTGAGTTTAAATAGAAATAAGGGTAAGGCAACATAGGGAGATCTAAGGGATGTGGTGGCCTACTTGAGTGTTTGAAAATCACTCTAAAGCATACAACCTCTGGTCACAATAGGAGAAGATATTTAGTAGAGGAAATTTTTGGTTTGGTTTTAGAAGAATAGAGACTATTTTGATTACTGTCTATTCATATATCTATTGTGTGCACTTGGATTGAGTGAAAAGTTATCAATGCTGCATTCATCTATCTTATGGACTTTGATAGCATTTGTCCCCCTTCCTTTTGTTATGGCATGTCATTTGCTTGAGGACAAGAAAAGGTTTAAGCATGGGGGAATTTGATAAAGGGGAATTTTGAGTGCTTATTGGTCATGTTTTGTCCCCTTATTCATAGTAACTTATGGATATTTTCATGCTTTTGGTTATACTTTGTTCTGGGTACTGTTGTGGTTCATTTTGTGATTGCAGGAGAGCAAACGAAGCCAAGAAGCAAGGAAAAATGGTCATGGAAAGACCCTAAAAGACTTAGATCATGTTGAGGAGGAAGCAAGGAGATTGCACATCAAATTTGATGAAGAAAGGAGCACCATAGCACCCAACATGGCCTGGCCGTGTTGGTGGTATTTCCTGCAGCCTCTTCAGAATTCCAGCCCGAAGCACGGCCAAGCCGTGTTCCAGGGCACAGCCGTGCTTGAGGGCTCGTAAAGGACGTCGTTTTTAGGGTTTCTAGGGCCCAAACACATGGGGGGACTGGGGGATTCGCAATTGGGACAAGGAGAACCGAAGGGGAGACCAGAAAAACACTTTTTAGCCTTAGGAAACACATCTAGATTATGTTTTTACATAATTCTTTGAAGGATTTTGATGTTCTAGGATTGAATTTATTACTTTTCAAGTTGTAATTGATTTAAGTACTTCTACAAACAGGTTCTATCTTTCTATTCCTACTTTTACTTGTTCTTCTACTACTTCTACCTCTTCTCCTACTTCTTAATTGTATTGAACTATTATGAATTATTCAATGAGTATGGTTTTAGATCTTGATTTGACAATGTGTGAGTAGATTCCATCTAGGGTTACGGTAAAACCAATTGTGGTACAATGATACTATGCTTTTAAATTGAATTAAGAAACCCTAATTGTAGTTGGGATTAGATTGAATTGGATTAACTATTGTATGCTTTAATTAGTTGATGGAATGCCTGATCACCAATCTATCACGTATTAGGTATTTAATCGATGAACTGAAAGGTGAAGATTAAAACCCGAATCCAATAGTTAATTAGGGTTATCTTAATCACAAAAGTAGTTTAAGATACCTTAGGCTTGAGTCAATTAGTGGGAACGAGAAAACCAACTAGTTGAACTCTATGGTTAGCATAAAGCTTAATGGACCTAGGTTAAGCTAAGAACCACAAAAGTAGGTAATTTGATTAACCTAGGTACGATTAGTAATTCTTGAAAGAGATTGCTAGTTAATTAAGGCTAAACCATCCCCAAAAATCTATGCAATTGCAATTAGAGGTGAATATCAGTTGTTGAGTATCACAAGTATGGTGAACCCTAACCCTAGGCCTAGTTTAATTGATTCTTTCAACTTGCTTAATTGTGATTCTTGCCTCTCGAATTTCATCGATTTAGATAGTACTTTTTGTAAGATTCTGGTAGTTGGCATTGTTCTCTGTGGACACGACTCGTACTTGTCGGACTAGTGACAGCTACACCGTGCACTTGCGGTAATTGGTAAAATATATACACAACAAGTATCCTCTACTCTCTGGTACGGGCTTTTCTCGCTTCGTCTGACATGGCACACTTTCTCTTTCTTTTCTCATAATCATAATCATAACCGTTGGTAGGGTGTCCCCTACTGGTGCACCACACGGATTGCCATGTGACCGTGCTCATTTCTTTTCTTTTCACAATGATAGCCAAAAATATGCTTTCAATAACAAGTATGTTCATCAAAATATAACTATTACCATAAATCATTAGTAATCATGCCATGAACATAACCATTTCAAATATCACTTTATAAAATATTTCCATTTCAGAATTTCACACTTAAGATGGTAGGAAGTTCATACAATGGCAATGGCTATGGCATAAACTAGTTATTTATTATTTTCATTTATAAGATTCGTCTTCTTTTTTAAATATTAATTTTATTTCTTTATTTTCTTGATGCAGGTTTTCATCATATCTAACCTTCTCTTTATGCTTGGACTTTTGTAATTTTCTTCTTATTTATATCATTTCCAACACATGTTCTTACAAATTTATAGAGCATTGTTCTCCAATTTGATTTCAAGTATTACCCTGGAGTTAAAGAGGTTCATCTAGGGTAGAAAAATGTTGAAAATAGGCTTAACCAGCTTCCAACACGGTCTGGCCATGTTCCAGGACACGGCCATTCTTTAAAAATACTTCAAATGTACTCAAAAATAGCCCCGAACACGGCTAGCCCGTGCTTGAAGCACCCAAAACACGGCATGTTCGTGCTTTGTGACCTTTGCTCACTAATCAGAGCATAACGCCCTCATTTTAACTCCGATTGAGGTGATCTTGGTGCCTCTGGAAAGCTAAGACAATTATCTAAAACTCTTTTGTTAATCATATCAGCAAAATAGTAATATATCGTGGTATTATTACTCCCTTAAAGTCAATATTATTTCTTCTCAGGTAGGTTCTAACCTTTACTTACTAATATGACTCTATCTCCCACATAAGAATTTCAAATTTAGTGATTCCAGTGGCTAAACATCTATGACACAAAAATATATAATTCATATGTTAACCATTTATTTTAATTCCTTATAGAATGTTCCCAGAATTTAAAACACCGAAGCTATCCTAACATATTCTTCCCTGATTAACCATTTTCTGACCTTTGTTTACTAATCGGAACCTATCTTCCTCATATGAACTCTAAATTGAATGATTCCAGTTGCTTAAAATCCATGGCACATATATCTATAATTCATATGTTAACCATTTATTTTAATTCCTTATAGATTGTTCCCCGAAATTAAAACACCGAAGCTTAAAATTCTGCCACCCATAGCCATACACATGTAGAACTATCTACACCAACCTAAGTATTCAAACATACATCACATGCAAGATCAATATATAACATGATATAGCAACATCATGACCAATCATAAAAGTTCTAAGATCAAAATCTCATATCAATATTATAAGTTTCAAAAGTTTTCTTCAAAAAGAAATATTGTTAAACTTACCTGGAGCACTTAGTCCCCTAGACTTCTTCTTCCTCTTTCTTCCTTTCTTCCTCTCCTTTCCTCACTCTACCTTGCTTCTATTTTTCCTCTCCCTCACTTGGACGAAATTATAATGTTGTAAGGGTGGGTTTTCTTATATAGACCACCAAATAATTCACCTTTCATGATCATGGGTCTACCTTATCACAATTAGGATACACTTTGTTGAATTTTTGGAAAACAAACAACTTATGTTCTTGTCTTCATCTTCCTTAGTCAAGATATACATAGGAAAAGGAGATTTGTATTTTGAAAATTATGATGATATATTCTTAAGATAAGGGGCAAGGTCCCTTTGATTTAGGGATTTTTTCCATTTTCTTTTGTCTTAAACAAGTATGATAGGTTTGCCTTTTTAGGTGGCAAATTTCTAGCCCTTGAATCTCCATTATTTGGTTGATATTATTTGTGTGGGATAAGAATGTTTTGTCCTAATGCCATGTATTATCATACCACTTGCTAGAATTATGAGTGTAAGATATAGATGTTTTTGTCCTAAAGCCTTGTATTATCATGCCACTTGCCAAAATGATGAATGTAGAATCACACCACTTGCTAAATTTTTGTCTTAATGCCATGTAACCTAATCTTTATTATTACATTATTATATCATCACCTAATTTATTTTATTTTATTTTTTATCTTGGATTTGGGCTTATTCCTACCCATTATGGGCTTATTCCTACCCATTTTCTTTGCTTTGGATAAAATTCTACCTTTCTTGGAGGGCTTGGTCACATTTTCATCATTTTTGGGCTATTGGTCCAATTACTATGTCCTAGTCCAAGTCTATGTTTTATTTCTTGCTTAGATTATCCAATGGCTTGCTAGAAACTTATGTGAAGTGGAAAAAATCTATATGAAGTGTCCATAGGTAAAAGCCCAATGTATGGGTAAAGATTTTAAACTTAGTAACTCTAGTTCTTGAATTAGGAAAAATTACCCTAATTCAATGTTCTTGAAATTTTAAGACCTTTACTTGTTTCTAAAAATTTATCTTCCTTATCCAAGAATTTTGCATCTCTTTAGTATGTTATTTCTAATTTCTTTCCTATTAGGTTTTCCCTCTTTATTTGTTCTCTTAATGTTAGAAACATTTTCTATGCATATACATAAGGTGAAGAATTTCTAAGGATTATATTTCCTTAGATATCTAAAATATTGTCTAATAAATTTTATTTCCTTAATTAAATTTTTATGTACTTTTATCAATAAAAGAAACAAAATTAGGGATGTTACATTCATTCGTCTTACAAATGGATTGAGGTGTGCTGGCGATCCACATCACCTCCCAAGTAGTGCTTGATTTGTTGTCCATTAACCCTGAATGCCCTCCCTTCCTTTTCTTCTTCTAGTTCAACGGTTCCAAAAGGGAAGACCTTGCTAATTCGGAAGGGCCCAGACCAACGAGATTTTAACTTTCCAGGGAACAGGGTCAGCCTGGAGTTGTACAACAACACTCTCTGTCCTACTTCAAAGTTCCTTGGTTGTATCTTCTTGTCATGCCATTGCTTTGCTTTCTCCTTGTATAGCTTGGCATTCTCATAAGATTGACCACGGAATTCCTCCAGCTTATTTAGCTACAACATCCTTTTCTCACTAGCAGCTTCCAAATTCAGATTTAGCTTCTTCACTGCCCAATACGCCCGATGCTCAGCTCTACTGGTAGATGACAAGCCTTACCAAACACCAACTTATATGGTGGCATCCCCAGCGGTGTTTTATAAGTTGTTCTATAGGCCCACAATGCATCATCTAGCCTTGAAGACCAATCCTTTCTAGTTGGGCCTACCGTTTTCTCGAGAATTCTCTTGATTTCCCTATTGGAGATTTCAGCCTTCCCACAGGTTTATGGATGATAAGGTGTTGCCACCTTGTGCCTTACTCCATATTTGACCAGTAGTGCTTCGAACTGCCTATTAAAGAAAAGGGTTCCTCCATCACTGATGATGGCTCTAGGGGTTCCAAACCTTGTAAAGATATTCTTCTTCAAAAATCTTATTACCACGTTTACATCATTAGTTTGAGATGCACTTGCTTCCACCCACTTTGAGACATTGTCAACAGCTACTAGGATGTATTGGTTCCCAAAACTTGCAGGAAATGGGCCCATGAAATCTATTCCCCATACATCGAATAATTCTACTTCTATGATATTGTTCAGTGGCATTTCATGCCTTCTAGACATATTTCCTGTCCTCTGGCACCTATCGCAATGCATCACAAAGGAGTGGGAGTCCTTGGATAGAGAAGGCCAGTAGAACCCTAATTGTAGTACCCTGTTTGTAGTCCTCACTCCTCCAAAGTGTCCTTCGTAAGGTGAATCATGGCATTGCTGCAAGATTTACTCCATCTCTTCACTGGGAATGCATTTTCTTATCATCTGATCAGTACACTGCTTGAAAAGATACGGTTCATCCCAGTAGTATGAGTTCACCTTATGCAGAAATTTCTTCTTCTGCTGTGACGTCAAATCTGGCGGAAACAGGCCACTTACCAGGTAGTTTACATAGTCAGCATACCATGGCACACCAACTTGGGTTATGAGGAGGAGTTCTTCATCTGGGAATCTCATTAATTTCTTCTGCTCCTACGCATTCCCCTTCTTGTTTAGAGAGATGGTCTGCCACCTGATTTTTAGTTCCCCTTCTATCCTTGATTTCCAGATCGATTTCATGGAGCAAGAGCACTCATCTAATGAGTCTGGGCTTGGAATCCTTTTTCCTAACCAAGTGTTTGGTGGCAGAATGGTCCGTGTGTACTATCACTTTTGTTTCTACCAAATATGATCTGAATTTCTCAAAGGCAAATACCACTGCAAGCAGCTCCTTCTCTATCACTGTGTAGTTTAGGTGGGCCCTTTGCAGCGTCTTGCTTGCATAATATATAGAATGAAAAACTTTATTCCTACGCTGCCCAAGGACTGCTCCCAATGCTGCCTCACTTGCATTACACATTAGCTCAAATGGAGAGGTCCAGTCTGGTGCCATAATAACCGGTGCAGCACTCAACTTCTTCTTGAGGTCACAGAATGCTGTTATGCAGCTTTCATCAAAGCAGAAAATTTTGTCCTTCTTTAGCAAACTGCATAGAGGTCTAGCAATCTTTGAGAAGTCCTTGATGAACCTCCTATAGAATCCTGCATGGGCAAGGAAGCTTCTGATACCCTTGACTGAGGTGGGAGGTAGCAGCTTTTCTATGATCTCTACTTTGGCTTTGTCAACCTCTAGTCCATTTTGAGAGACTTTGTGTCCTAACACAATCCTCTCCTTCACCATGAATTGACACTTCTCCCAGTTCAGCACCAAGTGTGTTTCCTCACATCTTTGTAGGACTTTAGCAAGGTTTCCCAAACATAGGTCGAAAGAGTCCCCGAAAACTAAGAAGTCATCCATAAAAATTTCCACAAATTGCTCAGCCATATATGTGAAAATTGCCATCATGCACCTCTAAAAAGTTACTAGAGCATTGCATAGTCCAAATGGCATCCTTCGAAATGCAAAGATGCCATAAGGACATGTGAATGTAGTCTTATGCTAGTCTTCGGGTGCTATAGCAATCTGATTGTACCCTGAGTACCCATCTAGGAAACAATAGAATTCCCTTCCTACAAGTCTGTCCAACATTTGGTCAATGAATGGTAGGGGGAAGTGATCTTTCCTAGTGCTTTTGTTCAGTCTCCGATAGTTCATGCAAATCCTCCGCCCAGTCACAACCTTGGTGGGGATGAACTCATTGTTTTCATTTTCCACCATAGTCATGCCCCCTTTCTTGGGTGCACATTGGATAGGACTAACCCAGGAGCTGTCTGATACGCATTAAATAATCCCAGCATCTAATCACTTGATGATTTCCTTCTTTACCACCTCCTTCATTATTGGGTTGAGCCTCCATTGAGGTTCTATGGACCCTTTTTCATTGTTCTCCAAAAGGATCTTATGCATGCAAAATGAGGGGCTGATACCTTTTATATCGGCAAGGGTCCAACCAATTGCTTTTCTGAATTTTTTCAATGTCAGGACTAGTTTCTCCTCTTGCTCTCTTGTCAAGAGTGCTGAGATGATCACAGGAAGAGTGGTTGTTTCTCCTAGATATGCATACTTAAGGTGTGCTAGTAGTGGCTTCAGCTCCAAGATTGGTGGTTCCTCCACTGATAACTTCGACAGCCTGGGTTTTGCTGAGGACAAGTCTAATGGCTTCATCAGCCCCTACTTCCCAGTGCCGTGTCTGGCTTCAATCCAGGCCCATTCTTCCTTGTTTTCCCCTTCTAAATCAGAGTTATCTGTCCATACAACTGGTGATGGGCCCTTGTAGCATTTTTCAAACTGCTCTAATGCTAATGTGTCTATCATAGACACAACTGAACATTCCTCTACTTCACTGGGAAACTTCATGGACTGGAATACATTGAATGTAACTTACTCATCCTAGACTCTCATGGTTAGTTCCCCTTTTTTAACATCAATTAATGTTCGGCCAGTTGCTAGGAATGGTCTGCCCAAAATAATTGGCACCTCTGCATCAGCTTCATAGAACAATATTATAAAATCTACTGGGAAAATGAATTTGTCCACCTTAACCAGTACATTCTCGATTTTCCCTTCTGGATGTGCAATAGATTTGTCTGCCTATTGTAGTGAGACTGTAGTAGGCCTTGCTTCTCCAATCCCCAGCTTCTTGAATATGGTCATTGGCATGAGGTTGATGCTTACTCCCAAGTCACAAAGTGCCTTGCCAAAATACTAGTTCCTGATAGAACATGGTATGCTAAAACTACCTGGATCCTTGAGTTTGGGTGGCAGCTTATTCTATAGCACAGCACTGTATTCCCGTGTGAGAGCAACAGTCTCAAACTCCCCAAATCTTCTTTTCTTGGTCAAGATTTCCTTCATGAACTTTATGTAGTTTGGCATTTTCTCTAGTGCTTCCACCAAGGGGATGTTGATGTGTAGCTGTTCAAGGAGATCCACGAATCTCCTAAACTGTTGGTCATTCTGCTGTTTCTGGAATCTTTGAGGAAATGGTGGAGGTAGCTTAGTTTGTTGCACATTTTGCTATGGCAAAGTTGCAGAATTTTGTTGTGGCAAAGCTGCAGCATTTCCTCCAGAGCTTCCTGCTTCCTCCCTTTCTTCCTTGACTTGCCTCTGCTTGTCTTCTTTCTTTTCTGGGGGTATTGTGGGGTCTTTCTGGTCCTGTCTTCTTTCTTTGGGTGCTTCCACCACCTTCCCACTTCTCAGAGCTATAGCCTTGCAATGCTTTTTCCTTTCTCTCCTAGAGACTTCAGTATTGCTTGGAAGTTTCCATGGATGTCTGCTTTATAATTCACTGGCAAGCTATCCCACTTGGGTCTCCAGATTTCTTAATGAGGCAGCTTGACTCTGGATCAGAGCATCATTTCTTGCCATATATTCCTTCAGCAGGGATTCTAGGGAAGTGGGAGTTTCATTAGGCTAATGCCTTTGCTGCTGAAGTTCAAGGGGGGCTTGTGGCCTCTGTAGGGCAAAGTTGCTCCCCTATCCAGTACTATAATTACTCCAAGAAAAATTGGGATGCTGCCTCCAACTTGGGTTATACGTGTTTGAGTAGTGATTGTTGTTGCGATTCATGTTTCCCACATAGCATACCAACTCCGGATTCGAAGGATAGCTGTCGAATAAATGAGACCCGTTGCATAGAACACACGATGCTACACTCTCCTGGACTGCATTAGCTGCTTGAGGGCAGATCAGCTGCTAGTTTTTTAGGAAATTCACTAATGAAGCTAGCTGAGCTATAAGAGAAGTGACTTCACTTAATTCATGCAAGCCTGATGTCTTCTTTCCAGTTGAGACTCTATCTATAGGCCATTGATAGTTATTGCTAGCCATTCTTTTGACCAACTCATGTGCCTCATTGTATACTTTGGACAGTAGTGCTCCATTAGCCACTGTGTCCACTATGGTTCGTGTCTGAGCATTAAGGTCATTATAAAAGGTCTCCATCTAAATGCAGTATGTGATTCCGTGGTGAGGGCATCTCCATAACAACTCTTTGTACCTTTCCCAAGTTTTGTATAGTGATTCTCCTTCTAGTTGCTGGAAGGATGTGATATCATTTCTCAATCTTGCATTCTTGGTAGGTGAGAAGTATTTCAGTAGAAACTTCTTTGCCAGATCACTCCAGTTAGCGATAGAATCAGGTGATTAAGAGTTTAACCATGCTTTAGCTCAATCTCATAATGATTAGGGGAACAGTTTCAGCCTGAGAACTTCAACTGTCACCCTATTCATCTTGAAAGCATCAATGACTTCGATGAACACTCTTAAGTGAAGGTGGGAGTCCTCTGTAGGCATTTCACTGAATTGCCCTGCGGTCTGCAGCATCTAAAACATTACTGGCTTGAGCTCAAAATGAAGAGCTTCAATTTCTGGTCTCACAATACTCGGGTTCAACCTATTCAAGTTTGGTTGAACATAAGCATTAAGGACTCTATCTCTGTCATCCATGTTGTCTGCTCCATTCTAGTTGGCCATTTCTGCTTATGGCTGAGGTCCCAATAGTCTTCTCCTTCTTCTCAAAAGCGTTCTTTCTATCTTTGGATCTAGAGGCAGAAGCTCCCTATCAGACCTACTCATGCACTGCGTTCACTACCCAAAATGACACCAGAGTGACTAAAAGATAAAATCCTTTACACAGTCAAATATCTAATAACAGTTTTCAAGTTCACACTCCCTAGCAACGGCGCCAAAAACTTGTTGGTTGCAAAATGTGTATGCAATGTCAGAACGCAAGTGCACGTATCGTGACCAAGTAATAAAATGATGAGTGAGTATCGTCCCACGAGGAGTGTACTAAAAACTACTATAGAATACTTTGACTTGTGAAATGCTGTAGCAAAATTTGGTTGGTTCACAAGATTTGTGTTCAAGATGAGTTAGGATTGAACAAACTCAATAAGACTATAAGTAAGCTGAGGGATACTAAGGTATAAAAGAAAGGGATATTAGATGAACCAGGGTTGCTTCAAGGTTGCCATGAACTTCTGCACTCATTTTGCTCTAAAAATTGCTGCAGCAATTTCCTCAGTGCCTAGTCTTTCTTGAATGGGGTCTTCCCAGACTTTCATTCTATGCAACTCTGGGGTTTGGACACAAATCCCTGTATTAATCCTAACCCCATAATTGTGCATGAAACTCCTAACCATTGGGCTAAATGGGTCAACCATATATCCCTATATTGGCTAATCCCACACATTCAACTCTTTCTCCAACCTCGACCACCCTTCTAGGTAAATATCGGCCTAGTCTTCCTCTATCAAATTTCAGTTATCAAAAGAAATTAAAACATCCACACACAGTTGAATGATACAGTAAAGCTATAGCAAAAACATTGACGAATTAAGACGTGCTTGTGTTCATTACAACCCTTCTACAACCCTAGCTAGAAATTAGCTCAGCCTCATAGCTAAAATGGTTACAGACATTGGAAAAATACCAGTATGCGATCCGAGTGATACAACTAAAATAAACAGACAAATGTAGTTTCCCGCTAAACAATAAAAATCACAAAGGGATCAAGGGAATTCTGGAACAGCAGTCTCGTCCTCACTCTAATGCTTCACCATGCAATGTTAGCGTATCCTCGGTTGGGGTGTTTTCTCACAACCCCCTCCCGTCAGGGATTCTGGGTTTACTCTTTCTATTTTCCTCTTTGTCCCCCGTAGTATCCTTCCTTTCTACACTATATTTTCTGCCTTTTATAGTCAAGCCTTGTGGTCCCATTAAAGTGGCCTGATTATGCTAACATTCTTCCTGCTTTTCGGCCAGCACCTCTTCTAGTATCTTTCTCTCCACTTCCAGTAGTGGAGGAAGTTTTTGTGCCACCCAGCAGTCTGCTGTGTCAACTGGGTGCTCCTTTCCCCTGTTAGGTAGTGGCCGCGCCTGTTGCATTGCTCTGACTCCCTGCCACCTGCACCATATCAAACAGGATTAGCTCCCTATCATTTGCATTATATTAAAAAGGGATAAGCTCATTCAATATCACTTGGTTTACTGTCATTTTTGCCGCATATGTATACTGAATTGTCACAGCAACCGAATGGGTGATCTTGCATCCATGGAATGCAAAATATCTTATTAAAACAGGGAGTATGAATGCTAATAAGTCAGAGTGCACAAAAAATAATCCCAGAAAAGTATGGAGAAACTCTAATGAATTAGAGTTATCATAGTACTTGGACACTTAACTAATTTTCTTATTAAGGACATTCCATTCTTATTTGATAGTGATTGCTTACATGCTTTTTGCAGGTTGAAGGAGGCACTAATATATGCACCAATCATTCAACCTCCTGATTGGAGCCTTCCCTTCGAGATTATGTATGATGCAAGTGACTATGCTGTGGGAGCTGTACTTGGGCAAAGAAGAGATAAAAGTCCCTATGTCATTTACTATGATAGCAAGACCTTGGATGAAGCCCAAGTCAATTATTATACCACAGAAAAAGAGCTCCTGGCAGTAGTGTTTTCAATTGACAAATTCTGTCAATATTTGTTGGGATCTGAAGTTATTGTATACATAGATCATGCTGCCATCAAATATTGGCTAAGTAAGAAGGATGCCAAGCCAAGATTGATCAGATGGATCCTTCTATTGCAAGAGTTTGACCTTGTGATCCGGGATAAGAAAGGAACAGAGAATGTGGTTGCAGACCATCTTTCAAGGCTTAGGCAAGATTCAATGAGAAACGATAAAGATGAGTTGCCTATAGATGATTCTTTTCCTTATGACTAACTCCTTGCAGTCACTCATACTGATGCTCCTTGGTATGCAGATTTTGTGAACTATCTTGCTTGCAGAATTTTACCTAAAGGGTTGAGCTACCATCAGAGAAAGACATTTTTCTCTCATATCAAGTCTTACTATTAGGATGATCAATTTCTATACAAATGGTGTGCAGATGGCATCTTCCGAAGGTGTATTCCAGAGGAAGAGGTATATAGTGTCATATTTCACTGCCATAATTCACCTTGTGGAGGCCATACTAGTACCTCAAAAACTACAGCTAAAATTCTTTAAGCTGGTTTTTATTGGCCTTCGCTTTTCAAAGATGTGCGTACCTTTGTAAAAGCTTGTGATCGGTGTCAAAGAATTGCCAATATATCAAGGAGGAATAAGATGCCCCTAAACAGTATTTTAGAAGTAAAAATATTTGATGTTTGGGGTATTGACTTTCTAGGCCCCTTTCCATCCTCATGTGGGAATAAGTATATCCTAGTAGCTGTGGACTATATGTCTAAGTGGATAGAAGTAGTGGCATCTCCCAGTAATGATGCTAGAGTGGTCGCCAAGCTCTTCAAGAGAGTGATTTTTCCAAGATTTGGAGTACCTCGAGTTGTGATAAGTGATGGAGGTTCCCACTTCACTGAGCAACAATTTCAGAATCTCTTGAAGAAATATAGAGTCACTCATAAAATGGCTCTAGCTTATCATCCTCAGACTAGTGGACAAGTGGAAATATCAAATAGGTAAATCAAAGTAATCTTGGAGAAGACTGTATCAAAAGCAAGAAAAGATTGGTCTCTCAAGCTTGATGATGCACTATGGGCTTACAGAACAGCATATAAGACACTGATAAGAACCACACCCTTTCGGTTAATATATGGAAAACCTTGCCACTTGCCAGTAGAGGTTGAACATAAGGCGTATTGGGCAATCAAGACAATTAATTTTGACTTGACAATTGTTGGAAAAAGGAGATGCCTACAATTGAATGAGCTAGATGAGTTGCGACTTGATGCTTATGATAGTGTTAAGTTATATAAAGAAAGAACAAAAAGATAGCACGATAAGCACATCCTAAGGCATCAATTTCAAGTAGGAGAATGGGTCCTACTATTTAATTCAAGGCTAATGCTTTTTCCCAGAAAGCTTTGTTCTCGTTGGTTTGGTCCATTCCAAGTAAGTCAAGTTTTTCCATATGGAGCAGTGGAAGTATGGAGTGAAGCTTCCAAATCGTTTAAAGTTAACGGACAACGCCTCAAGCACTTTATCACGGGACAGCTGATTGAAAAGATAGTCAACCAAGCTCTCTTAGATCCCCCATCAATTGAAGAAAGTGCAAAAGAGTCGAGCTAATGACTTTAAACAAGCGTTTTGAGGGAGGCAACCCACATTTTAATTTTCAAGTTTCTTTTTGTTTGATTTCTTCCTTTAAGATTTAGTTTTCTTCTTTAATTTAGCTAATTTCTTAGGTTAAAAGTTTAATGAGTGTTTTCTTTTGATTTTTAGGTCTATTCCTATGTACCCAAGGTAATACAAAAGGATTAAATCAAAGGAAATCAAGAAGAATAAAAAACAGAGGCCAAATTCAAAGAATTAAAGCTTCCAGCCAGCAACACGGGTCAGCCATGTCCTCTACCACACCCGTGCTATAAGCACAGGCTAAATTTTGAAAAATTAATCAAACCCGCCAGCAACATGGGCTGGCTTTGTCCTAGGGCACAGCTGAGAGAGTTCGCATACTTTTATCTATCTATTTCATGAGTTGTTGATTAAAGGGTAGGTCCCTTAAAGTTTTGGGATTGGGACAATTATTGTAAAAGGGAGAGAACCCGTCTACTAACTTGAATTAAATTGTGTTTTTGTAATGTCTCACAAGTGCCCGTTTGTAAACTTATGGTTATAATGAAAATCTCAAGTTGAGACTTAAGGACTAGATGTAAACTTGATGGTTAAGAAGAACCAAGATAAATCTTTGTGTCTTCCCTATCCCCTTTTATTCTTAAAGTAATTGGTTTCATATTTTATATTTAACTCATTCTATTTGGCATTATTTTTTTGAGTTGTTGCACTTTTTCTATTTTATTAATTTTTTGGTATAGTTTGTTGAAAGTGTAACATTTTCCTGTTACACATTTGTTTAAATGATGTAACGCCCCCAATTTACGTTACGTAAAATAAACATTTTATTATTATTATTATTATTTCCGCAATCTGATGAATATCAGCTGGTTGTATGGCTTGTGACGGTACCGAATAGGGGACACCCTATTAGCCTGAGTGAGCCGGGGGAGGGCCGCTCCAACCGGGTAACAGTGGTAATGTGGGGGGCAGGAGGGTGATGTACTCACATTAAGATACATAATTCAATTCTTTATCATGGGAACATATACATATAGGATCTCTCATGTATACACAATATACAGACCAAGTCTATAAACATCAAAGTACAGCAGAAAGGAGGATCCTGCCTGTAGCGTTCAGAGCACTCTAGAATACAAACACAGTATATTTCCGGCGATGAATAGATACCAAGCTCCTGGAGTCATTTTCTAAGTCTTTGGACCCTCCAGACATATTTTTGAGGTCTAATTAGTCAAATTCTGCTTCGAAAAGCACATTGAATATGTGGTTCTAAATGTATTTATCATTATTTGATAAAGTGAATACTATATGCACGATGCATTGATTTGTAAAGTTATATACTTGTGAAAATGATGCATGTCATATATAAATGAGATTGAATGACAAGCATAAAGCTGATGGTGAGTTGTTTGATAAATATGACAAGCGTAAAGCTCATGGCGAGTTGCCTGATAATTTTACATATACATATTAAAAGAAAGAATATTTCTAAAAATACAACAAAAATTCATTAAAGACCAATATAATTATTTCAAGTAAAACAATAATTATTTTAATTAAAAATAGACTTACTTTTAGCAGAACATAATCATTTTTAAACAAATAAAAATATATTTGTTTATAACAAAATATTATTATTTAAAAATAAAAATTATGGGTCACATAGAAAAAACAGTTTAGAAGTACATTCATATGTGACCCATATTTCAAATATTCTCAAATCAAAGGATATTCAGATATCCAAAACTATTTGCACCATGTTATGATCATTAAACAAATGTTGTTATGCTTAACTGTATAAGCTATAGTAAAATATTATGATTTAGAGATAAAATTATCAATTTAATGCTCTTGCCTCACTCGGCAATCTGGTCAATGCAATGAAAATATAACTCATTTGCTATACGCATAGTGACCTCGACCACAGTCACAAAGAGAAAAAGTTGAAGGTTACTATTTATTTACTATTCACTCACTATTCATCGGTTTTCTTTTTCGTTTTGCAGACATCCGCCCTCCGTTTATTGCCTCCCCCTTCCCCTTTTTATTTTTATTATATTTAATAAATAATAATGTTTTTTCATAAACAAATATATTTTTATTTGTTTAAAAATGATTATATTCTACTAAAAGTAGGTCTATTTTTTAATTAAAATAATTATTATTTTACTTGAAATAATTATATTGGTCTTTAATGTATTTTTATAAATATTCTTTCTTTTAATATGTATAAAGATATTTATTTTGAAATTTTTTTTATTATGATTTTTATCAAGAAAAATCATGATTTAAGAGTTTAACTAAAGGTTTATGAGAATGTAAATTTTTAGAAATTTTTGGGATGTTTTAGGGTGAAAAACGGTATTTATATGAATATATATGAAATAAAATAAAAGAAAGAGGGGAAAGGGGAGTTTGTCAACAAATTTTCAAAAAGAATCAAGTAGATAAATAGTCATCTTCAACTTTTTCTCTAGATCTGGAGTGCCTATTGGCGTCCGATCTCAAAACTGAAAGTGCTACTGGATTTAGAACGAAGAATACTACGATTTTGACTGATCAATTTTTCAAATCAACCGTTAAATCGTTGTAAATGTGAAGTAGAAAATCTCAGAAAAAGGTAAATTCTAAAACTCTTACTTAAATACCTCTAATTGACATTCTGACACCATAGATAGATACAAGAGCTAGATAAACCTTAGGATATGAAATTTTTCAGCTATCTGACAACATTTTGTTCTTGGTGAATAGTAATTTCTAGAAGGTGAATAGTGTTTTTCGACGGAGAATAGTGACCAAGCTCCCGGAGTCATTTTCTAAGTCTTTGAACCATCCAGACACGTTTTTAAGGTCTAATTAGTCAAATTCAGCTTGGAAAAGTACATTTTAGGGCTATCCAACCAGGAGCCCTACCTTGTGAGTAGATAATTCTTTCTATGACTTACCCCATGCTCTTCTTAAACTATAAATGTATTATTGTTTCTGTTTATAAATTACTTATACTATTATAAGTTTCTGAAATGTGTTAAAATATCTATTATACTTATGAACTGGCACATAGTTCAAGAAGAGTATGGTTTTAGAAATGGATTTTAGAACTCATTGAATACATGGTTCTAAATGTATTTATCATTATTTGATAAAGTGAATATTATGTGCACGATGCATTAATTTGTAAAGCTATATAACGAGGATCCTGCCTGTAGCGTTCAGAGCACTCTAGAATACAAACACCTCGAATTCTTTATATCAACAAAATATATCATTAAAAATTATGGGATGTTACAAATGATGCATTGAAGTTTCCTCATTTTTTAATATATTTGAAATTTCTATTCAAATTTTAAGATAACTTCTATCTCAAAGGGTTCTAAATTGGATTTTTGAAAAATATTCTTGTTTTATTGAAACACCCAATTCACTCCTTGGATGTTGGCTACCTTACCTAACAACTATTAACCCTATAAGTTTGCCCTTCTTCACTCTATCCACTAACATACATTAACAAGGTAATTGAGGATCAATAGGTCTTTCTAGGTTTATAATGGATGCCTAAGGTAAGGGTAGATAAAAATGATGCATTTAGGCTCATTTCACCTTTGTGCCCTTACTTTTCAACTTTAGGAGCTTGGCACTTCAAAACTTAAGAGCTTTTCCTTTTTTTTGTTTTTTAAATACCCCTTTTTTATATAATATTTTTATATCACTATTTGCTTTCATGACCTTTTTTCACTCTCTTGAATATAAATTCATGCTAAATTTTATTTCTAGCCTTAGGCTTCTAAGATAAGGGTAATTCACATGAAATACTTGAGTTGGGCTAATCATTTGGTAATTTTCAACAAAAAGGAATAATCATTAGGCTCAAAATGAGAACTAGGGATAAAATTTCAGAAAATTAAGAACAATAAATAAAGGCTCAAATGATTAGACTATGCCTATATCATATTCTTAATTACTCACAATAAAAAAAATTTCCTTGAAAATGAATAAGACAACTCCTAGAATTAATACCACGTGTATAAGCATAATGTACTATAAAGCATATGCAAAATTCTTCAAGAAATTACCATGCATACCACTCTTCAAGAAACATACATTTCTATCAATTACTATACTTCGCGTAAGAAAACAAATACTTCAAAATTGAGATTAATCAAGCCAATGCATACAAGATATTGTCCGGTCATCAAACAAATAGGGCTTTCAACAAAAAAAATTACCTGCATGAATAGAATCAATAAAATACCAAAGATCAATAGAGTAAACCCAAGAGATTCATGCCACTAAAAAAATATATAGTACCAAAGTGACAAGAAAAGAAGAAGAAGAATAAAATAAAAGAAAAACCATAGGCAAATGCAAAATAAACCAACCATTATTGACCATCAGTAGTCAAAATCAAAAGAAGCTAAAGCTAACCCCTAAACTTAAATGACACATTGTCCTCAATGTGATAAAAAAACACATAAAAGTATAAAAAGAGATAGATAACTCCACTAAATTCCAAGCAAGGCAAAGGCTACTAATAATAATCTTTTTCCTCTTCCTGTTGGGATGGCCATGAGCCACTAGGAGATGGGATCATAATAGGTGGTATAGGTAGTAGGTAAGCATCTATGTTGATGTTGAAGTGGTTTCCAAATGGTTATGTTGCTTAGTTAGTGCTTCCAAATTGGCTTCCATTCAATTTTATATAGTAGGTATGGATTGGTTACCCTTATGTTATGCCACCTTAGATTGTCACTTTAAGATGATAAAATTTAACATTCCAGGAGAATCTCCTTTCCTTATTCAATGTGATTGTAGAGAGGCACCAAGTAACTTAATTTTAACCTCTGGAGCCCAGAGATTACTACGAAAAAGATTCCAAGGGTATTTGGCCCTTGCTAGAGATTTGGATAAGAATTCACCAGTATGGATTAAGTCCCAATAGTTAATGATTTTTTTTTTATATTTCTAGAATAGTGATTTGGAATACCTCTAAAGGGTGAGATTGAGTTTAGTATTAATTTCTTAAAACTCAGCTAATATCTATATTGCTCTATAGAATAGCTCCTATAGATCTCAATGAGCTGAAAATTCAATTACAGGACTTATTAGATAAATAGAGAAATATAAGAGCTAAAAGATGAAAAAGGCTTAAGCACGATTTTTCTAACTTTCAAACATTCAACAAAGAATACAACTATTGGGAGTCATTTAGAACCGAAATCAATGAAATTTGACTGTAACCAAAATCAATGAAATTTGACTGTTGTAAGGCTATAAATTGCTTTCCCATTTAGGCAATAGCCATTTGTTACATCCTATAGGTGCTTATGGTGATGAAAAATACTCGAATTTAGGTTTTCAAAATGTTTTAGGCACCTGTTGAACACTATATGCACTTGTTGCTCTATGAATCAAAATTCTAAAACAACATAAGTGTTTGTTGGCTACTATTGGCTCTTATTGGTCCTTGTAACCCGTTACTTTTCAAAATACAGAGGCCAATAGGTATATAAAGTTATCAATAGGTCCTTGTTGGTTACTAATTTATAAAGTTTGTTCAATTTCCATCCAACAAGCACTTGCTAAACATAACAAGATTCTATAGCAATTTAAAAGAATTGTTTCGAGAAAATTTACAAACTAATCAACCAACAAACTCAGAACACAAAACTTAAATATTTTTGAAAACATTTCCATGAGCCCAAGGGTTATCTAAGTTTTTCTATTACAAGAATTGTAAGGCTAGGGAAACCTAAGAGATAAACACAATCTTCAACCTTGCATCTTTTGTATTGAATCCATTCAAATTTTGATACATTCCTTTGATATCTTCATGAGTTCTTGATGCATCATCTAAAAACACATTGAATTTTCTATAAAAAAAAAACTTTTTGCAATAGGGTTAAATTTTAATTTATTAAACACATACAAGATCGTTAAATTCAAATGTTCTTCTAAATCACATAATGCAATAAAAAAAATATTATATGAAGAGCAAGGGATATGAAAGTTCCCTATATCTTTGCATATATTGTAGTTCTTTTCAATGCCTACTTTTCATTTCTCAGCTTCTTCTTGCTTTCTTCTTAAACCATTATCACTACCATTACTTGTTCTCTTGGGTTTTTCTTAGTATCACTTGGTAGTGTCTCTTGAGGTCCTGCACTATGGGAATTATTCGATTGAGAAAATCGTTCTTCCAAGGCTTTTATAAATGCTATCAAGGTTTGTTCAGTGACTTTAGCTCTTGTCATGAAATTGTCCACTTTTTCTTCCCAAACCAATCTTCCCTTAAAGGCCTTATTTCTTTATTGAGGTGGAAACCTAGGAGGTGTAACATCCCTAATTTCATTTCTTTTATTAATAAAGTACATAAATATTTAATTAAGGAAATAAAATTTATTAGACAATTTTTAGATATCTAAGGAAATATAAGCCTTAGAAATTCTTCACCTTATGTGTATGCATAGAAAATGTTTCTAACATTAAGGGAATAAGTAAAGAAAGAAAACCTAATAAGAAAAATTAGAAATAACATACTAAAGAAAGTCGAAATTCTTGGGTAAGGAAGATAAATTTTTGGGAAGTAAGTAAAGGAATTAAAATTTCAAGAAGATTGGATTAAGGTAATTTTTTCTAATTCAAGAGCTAGAGTTCCTAAGTTTAACATCTCCACCCATACATTGGGCTTTCACCTATTGACACTTCATATAGAGTTTTTTCACTTCACATGAGTTTCTAGCAAGCCAGTTGGATAGCCCAAGCAAAAAATAAAACATAGATTTGGACTAGGAAATAGGAGTTGGACCGATAGCACAAAAATCATTAAAATGTAACTAAGCCCTCCAAAAAAGGTAGAATTTCAACCAAAGCAAAGGAAATAGGTAAGAATAAGCCCAAATCCCAGAGGAAAAAATAAGAACCATGTGAGGAAATAGTTGTGTAATAATAATAAAGATTAGGTCACATGGCATTAGGACAAAACATATATATCCTACATTCATAATTTCAACAAGTAGGTAATAATACATGGAATTAGGGAAAAACACCTATATCCAACATTCATAATTTCAACAAGTTGGTAATAATACATTGCATTAGGACAAAACATCTATATCCTACATTCATAATTTTAGCAAGTAGGTAATAATATATGGCATTATGACAAAACATCCTTATCCTACACAAATAATTTCAGCCAAGCAAGGGAGACTTAGGGTCTGGAAATTTGCCACCTAGAAAGGCAAACCTATCATACTTGAGTGAGACAAAAGAAAAAGGAAATGAATCCCTAAATCAAAGGGACATTGTCTCATGGCTTAAGAACATTTATCATGATTTTCAAAATACAAATCTCCTTTTGCTATGCATATCTTGACCAAGGGAGAGGAAGACAAGAATATGAGTTGTCTTCTCCCAAAAAATAACCAAGTGCATCATAATTATGATAAGGTAAACCCATGATTATGAAAGGTTAACCACTTGATAGTTTTTTTAAGTAAAACCCACCCTTATAACATTATAATTTCATCCAAGTGAGGGAGAGGAAAAAGATAATCAAGGTAGAGTGAGGAAAGTAGAGAAAGAGAGGAAGGATGAGGAAGGAGAAGTCTAGAGGACTAAGTACTCAATGTAAGTTAGCTTAATCTCTACTTGAATCCATCTTTTCTCTTCATCCTTGGGGTTCAAAACTCACCCTCCTTCTCTTATTTAAGCTACTAGAAAAGTTAAGGGAATGGAGGAATCTTGCTACTTCCTTCAAGAGGAAACAAGAAAAATAATTCACTAAATGAGCTAGAGAGATCTTTTGGTAGGTTTAACAATATCTCTTTTACAAGAAAAGCTTTGAAATTTCTAACTTTTATATGGGATTTTGATCTTAGAAATTTGATGAAATTTACAATATTTGCTACTTTAATGATTGGTCATGGATGTTGCTATATCATATTACATGTTATCTTGCATATGATGGATGTTTTGAACATTTCGGTTGTTGTGGAAAGTTCTGCATAGGTATAGCTATGGGTTGCAAAATTTTAAGATTTTTATACTGGTATTTTGTATATTTAAATGTGTTGAAAAATTGATGGAATATGATTATATGTAAATTAGGAAGAAAATGAAAGAGGATTTAATAAAATGATGAACTAAAACCTTAGGAAAGGTTTGGTTAGGAAACTAGATTTTAGAGTAACTAGGGAAGCCTCTACTTTTGAAATTCTAGGAAGAATCAGTTAGGAATTAAAAAGAAATGGTTAACATGAAAATTGTAGATATATGTCTCATGGATTTTTAGCCACTGGAATCACTTAATTTGGAGTCCAAATGAGGGAGATATTGTCCGATTAGTAAGTAGTGGTTAGAAACTAGTTAACCAGGGAAGAATCTATTAGGTATGCCTCTGTGTTTGAATTTTTGGTATAAATCTGTAGGGAATTAAAAAAAATACTTAACATGAAAAATATAGATATATATCTCACGAAGTTTTATCCACTAGAATCATTCAAATTGAAATCAATATGAGGGAGATATGGTCAGATTAGTATGCAGAGGTCAGAAACTAGTTATGTAAATTTTTCTTTGGCTCTGCCTCTTAGTGTATGTTGGATCAAGTTACTCTATTGGAGCGTACTGTCGCAGGTACATCCAAATTGATACTGTACCTCTCAACTATCCTATAGTAGGGAGAGTAAGAGTCAATCCCACAGAGACTGGTGTTACCTTATGTGATTGAAAAAAAAGGGATTTGATAATTGTAAATAATAAAACAATAATGAAAGTAATTAAGAGAGTAATTAATGAGCAAGGCATTGGTTTTGATCGATATTCCCCATAAAGGGATTGCATTGATCATTGACAAAATCATCAATCTTAAACCAAATATCTATCATTGGGATTCTATCCCTGTTCCTCCTTAAGCCTAGTGAATTGCTAACAATCGTACCAATTAAATCCTAATTTATAAGATATCATTTAGCACATCGGTAAAGTCTAACCTATTAATTGCATGAAGAACGAGAGAAATTGACAGGGCTAAATAAATATAAACACATCGGTTATATTTAATTTAGTTTATCATTCATTATAGGGTTAATTATTTATAATCCAAAATCCTTAATCATATTTGTTTTATGAATAAAGTACATAAAAATTAGCAGGGAAAATTAGATCACCAACTTGCACTAAAACATTCTCAACTACACCCTCGGGGAGGGTATTAGATTTGTCAGCCAATTGAACTATAACACTAGTTTCTTTCAGAAGTCCTAGTACTAAAGATGCATAGACAAAGTATGGCATGACATTAATAGATGCTCCTAGATCTAGCACAGCCTTCTCAAATGTATTGTTTCCTATAGAGCAGGGAATAGAAAACATACCTGGGTCCTTGCATTTTGTAGGGAGTTTTCTCTAAATAATTGTAGAGACATACTCACCTTCTTTTACTTTCTCAACTCCTTTCAACTTCTGCTTCCTCTATTGTGTGTGTAATTCCTTTAAAAAATTGGCATAGTGAGGTTCCTGGCTGATTGCATCTAAAAGAGGAAGATTCACCTCACACTTTCTTGAGGTATCATATAATTCATAAGTTTTCTCATTCATCCTATTTTCCTTCAGAGCTTCAAGAAAGGGAGGTGTATATTCATATTCAAATAAAAGTGTAGACTTACCTTTTGGATGCTTACCTGCCTTGGTTGCATTATTTTTTTCTTCCTCTTGCTCAGTTGGTGCATGTACTTCTTGCATTGGGATCTCAACTTCTTTATCACCCTGTAGCATGATTGCACGCACATTTTCCCTTGGGTTTACCATAGTTTGAGAGGGTAACTTACCTAAATTTTAAGCCTATAATATGCTAACTGTAGTTGCTAATTGGCTCATTTGATTTGCCAAGTTTTGAATAGTAGCTCTTGTCTCCTGCTGAAATTTTTGAGTGTTATATGCAAGAGATTTAACAATATCTTCTGAAGAAGTACTTACTTGAGAATCCTAAGATGTATTCTGTTTAGGATAGTAGGCCTGTTGAGGATGCTAAAAATTTTGTTCTACAGGTCTATTTTGTGTATTCTCATACCTGAAATTGGGATGATCCTTCCATCCAAGATTATATGTATTAACATAAGGATCATACCTCTTTTGTTGGCCAAGGAACCCTTCCACAACATTAGCTTGTTCTGTGGATTCCTCTTGAAGTGTAGGGCACATATCAGTTAGGTGCCCCTTTGCTAAACATATTCCACAGAATTTAATTTGTTGCAGTGTACTTATAGCAATTTGGCATACAAAAGAGGCCGGTTCAGATATCTGTTACTGAAGGATGGAATTACTTACCTCATGGGCATGTTGAACTGGAGAATCATTCTTAATTCCAAATTGTTGAGAATTAGCAGCCATGTTGAATATCAAGATTTTGGCTACTTCAGGAGTCTTATCTACTAGTGATCCTCCACTAGCTGCATCTATCATGCTCCTGAGTTTAATTTGTTCTTCTGTTACTCCAAGAGGCTTCATACTAGTACACACCACATGGAATTTCTTCAAGTGTTTATGTGGGCCTTCACTTGGAAGACCATGAAAATTAAGTATGAAATGAATCAATCCTGATTTTAATTCAAAATTAATGTTTTCATCAAGATTAGGAAAATTAATACATAAAGGTTGATGGTGTAGATCTGAAGCTGCAAGCTCTTTCAAAGTGGGGTGTTTGGCCATGATTACTTCCTCCTTCTCCTGATGAATGTCCTCTTGAAGTTCTCTTCTATGCCTATGAATAAATTTTTCAATGTCTAGATTGAACTATAAATCTTGAGAATTAGAAGAACGAGTCACATGCATAAATCAAAATAAAAATCACAAAAGGTAATAGATGCAGTCCTCGACAACGATGCCAACATTTGGTGCGTACTATCACAGGTACACCCAAATTGATTTCTTATCTCTCAAATAACCTGTAGTAGTGGGAGTAAGAGTCGATCCCACATAGACTGGTGTTACCTTATGTGATTGACAAAAAAAAAGGATTTGATAATTGTCAATAATAAAGCAAATAATAATGAAAATAATTAAAAGAGTAATTGATGAGAGAGTCTTTGGTTTTAGTCGATATTCACCATCAAGGGATTGCATTGATCATGGACAAAATCATCAATCTTAAACCAAATATCTACCATTGGAATTCTATCCTTGTTCCTCCTTAAGCCTAGTGAATTGCTAACAATCGTACCAATTAAACCCTAATTAATAAGATATCCTTTAGCACATCAGTAAAGTTTAACCGATTAATTGCATGAAGAACGAGAAAAATTGATAAAGCTAAATAAATATAAACACATCGGTTATAATTAATTTAGTGGATTATTCAGCATAGGGTTAATCCTTAATCCTATTTGCTTCATGAATAAAGTAATGAAAACTTTGTTCAAAATCTAATTCTGTAGTAGATTAAGACATACAATATACTAATAGGCCTCCCTAGCAATTATATGAACAATCATTAAGAAAAGATAAGAATAGATGAATAATCAATACCTGGTTAAGATTGAACTAATAAAATCAACTCCAAATCTCACAATGTATAACGATCCCTTGAGGTTTCAATCTTCCTTTACCAACTAAAAGTAAATCAGCCGCGCAGGGCCATAAGAAAATATAAACAATAATTAAAGAAGGTAATTAAGAGCTTCAATCCTCCTTGATGCTTCTTTTCTTCCCCTTTTTATAGATTGGCTACTCCTTAATGAATTAAGGTTGTTTCCAGGTCAAATCTCGACCCATCGGGCATCATTTGGAGTTTAAAAACCCTAAAAATTGCAATATCAGCATTCTGCTACGGCGGCAAGTTCCACAGCGCACTACTCAGGCACCGCAGTGCTACGAAAATTTACTGACAGGGTTCCATGGCACCTAAGCTAGTGTTGGGGCATTATGCTTTTGACGCTCGGGTGCCATAGCGTTGGGGCTCGGGTGCCACAATGCCTGATGCTTCTGGGCAGCCAACGCTAGGGCACAATGGGGAGCACCGCAACACCTCAAAAACTTATTGATGCAGCACCGGGGCGCCAATAAAATTCCATAATTTTCCAAAGTGACAAACATCAAAGTTGTGGTTCTTTGTCGTTTCTTTCCATAGCCATTGGAATCACCTCAATCAGAGTTCAAATGAGTGAGATATACCTCAATTAGTGATGAAGGGTCAGAAATCAGCATTTTTCATGATTTTCTCTTTATTTTGCTCTTCTTTTCTTCTTTCTTCTTTCTTCTTTCTAAAACACAAAATAAAAAACTAAATTAATTCTTATTTATATTATAGTTAAATCAAACAAAAAATAAGCTTAAAGGCATTAAAATTATGCTTAATTATAAACACATCATCTATGTTGGGCAGATCCCAAAAATTAATAAGGTATTTGTGGTCGAGTTGGCTAATATCACAGTGAAGGTGTAATCACCCGCACCCGTATCTCTAGAATTAGTCAACATAGATGAATAAGATGCAAATATTTATGTGTTTTATTTTTGTATTGACGTTTTGATTAATGATGTGTATGTGAACTCAGAATTGTATCAGTGTTAATGGTAGACCTTAAATCTTGATTATGCTTGGTTAAATTAATTGAATGTTATTATGAGTTAAGTAATTAGAAGTAAAGAAGTAATGAATTTATGGGACTTTACAAAGATTTTTTTTTTAAAATGGAGTTGTTACAGGAGGAGTTTTTGGCTTTTGCACTTGTGAATTTTATTGAGAAAAATCAAGATTTTTTTAATTGGGATTTTATGTGTTTGAGTACAATTTATTTTATTGGTTCAAATTTTGAATGGAATTAGCTAACTTAGTATTCCATTAGCATAGTTCACTATATTAACTTCCTACAAATGACCCATCACTCACAAAAGGACTTTAAATAGGCTTGTTTTTCCTATAATATGCTCTTTTTGTAAGAACTTCAATTTGGGCTAAGATAGTTGTACCTATGTCAACATCAAGAACTCTAACTACCTTTCTAGGAGTTAATCTCTCAATAGGCCATTAATAGTTGCTTACAAATATCTCCTTCAAAAGTTCATACACCTCCTCAAGTGACTTTGCCATAAGAGCACATATAGTGCCTCATCGTGATGTAGAGCTAAGTAGAAAATTTCTTACTCTCCCTTTTTTATTTTTTTTATTTTATAGCCGGGTTGCCTCTCGGTAAGAGCTTTAATAGCCATAATTTTTAATCTACAAAACTTTTAAAGGAATTAGATCAGCTTGCTCTTTGTAGAGCTTTACATTCTCATAAGCATCTCTAAAAAATACATAGCAAATATATTCAGGTGATATATTCATACCTAGAGGAAAATTACTTGATGCTTGTTGCAACTGTTGCTCAAATTTTTCTATTGTAGTAAACTTGCTCCTTATAAATGTTTGTACTTTCATAGGCATCGCCCCAGAATGCATACTGAAGATATTCATATGATAGTTTCAATTCTGGAGAAATATTACCTTATGTTTGATGTAGCTCTTCCTATATTTTAACTACTGATGTTGCTACATAAATTTCAAGATCTAACTCATCTTTACTTTATTCATCTTTCCTTTTAGCCTTGCCTAGTGATGCTTCATTAAGTTCTGCTTTTAAAGTGCTTACATAGTGAAGAATCTCTTCACCTTCACTAGCTGTAAGTGAATCATCTCAACAGCCTACTAAATTAATGATATTAAATGCTTGAATTAAGTTAATGATACCTTGCTTTGGGAGATTAGTAAGTGCATTTAATAGACCTCTTCCCAATAGTTCTCCACAACTCCTTCCTCAAAGCAAGTGCTAATCTCCTCTATTTTAGGCTTAGTTAGCTATATATCACTCTAAAGGGTCTCAATATTTACTTATTCTTCTAGTTCTTCCTCAATCTAAAGAACATTGGGACCTATTAGTGATTAGTTCAGCAAGTTTACCTTCTTGATGTTCTAAATTTCTAATGGTAGCTCCTTGGCTCTCAATAGCAGTATTTATGCCTGCCAAAAATTGCTTAACATCCTTTTCAAATCTCTCAATTTTTTCTTGAAATTCTTTGGTACTTCTTTCAAGTTGGGCAAGAGCTACTTTAAAAGAATCTTTAAGTGGCCTGGGTTGAAATTAATTATTTTGATATGGGAAATTTGGATGATTATGCCAGTCTTGATCATAGTAGTTCAAATAAAAATTGTTTGGCATGTAAGAATTTCCAACCCAGTAAGAAGCCTCTATTTGGAATGAAGAATATGGATTACCAACACTGTATTCATAATTAGAATAGGTTCCATAATTTATGGGTGGAGCATAATATTGGGGTGCCCAATGATTCTAGCTAGTCATATTTTCTGTATTCTCCTTAGTAATAGATTTTTCCTCTTGAGATATTACCTGAATAAAATTCAACTAGGATTAGGATTACATAGTAACAATATTAATAAAAAAATAATCCCCGGCAACAGCACCAAAAACATGATAGGCACAAATTAGATATTCGTTAAGTGTAAACGTACACTGTCATTTTCAAGTAATAAAAATAAAATCTCTATATACGAGTATAGAGTGTTGATCCCACGAGGATTGATATTATTAATTACTTCACAAAATTAATCTTTATCCCAATTGAATAATTTGAATATTAAATTGAATAATAATAAAATAAAATAAATAAAATTACAAAGTTTGAAAGTAAGAGTAAATCAAAATTGATTGTGATTCTAGGGATTTTGATTTCACCGTAACTAATCCACTTTTTATTTATTTATCTCTTTAATCTAGAAATTATAATCTTAATTTACAATTGAGACACCCTAAATTGTCCATTAGCCTCTCTCAAGGTCCAACAGAAATACCTTCCGAATGCTAACACATTATGTTTCAATGCGAATTATAACAAGTAAAGATTCATTAAGATCCATGGTTATCAACTAAGACTACACAAACCATGCAAGTATATCTCTATCTTACATCCAATCTATGGTTCTTACACACTAATCTAGACACAAATCTCCTCTCGGTCTCCTTATGATTAACATACCATCTAATTGGTGATCAAACAATTATAAGCATTATACATAGTATAGAAACTCAATTAAGAAAAATAATTCATTGATTAAATTGAATAGACAATAAAATGTTCATAATTAGGCTCCATTGTTGCCCTTGAAAATAAACTAGAACATAAAAGAAAACATAGAAGAAGATGATGATGATGATGAAGTTGAAGCCACCGTCCAAAGAGAGCCTGAGCTCCTCTCCTCCTCCACTAATTCATAGCTCCATGGTCCTTTTAAAGGTGAAGTTAATCTTTGAATACTTCTCCAACTCTATCTTTAAAAGGTCTTTTAGTCCAACTCAAACTCTTTTAATAAAAGATATTTCAATTCAACTTAAACTCTATCTTTTTTTATTATTTTATTTTTTAAAAACTGCATTATCATCTTTGGATTACGATGCCAATATCCAGCATCTGTGTAACAACCTTTTTTTTATTATACAATATAGAGTTTACATACACGTCATTAATCAAAACGTACATACAACAAAATCGAACACATAAATAACTACATCTTATTTATTCTGGTTGACCAATTCCAGAGATATAGGTGCG
Source organism: Gleditsia sinensis (assembly GCA_037074535.1). Taxonomy (NCBI): domain Eukaryota; kingdom Viridiplantae; phylum Streptophyta; class Magnoliopsida; order Fabales; family Fabaceae; genus Gleditsia; species Gleditsia sinensis. The sequence continues at coordinate 57,926,965 of CM073464.1, forward strand.
GGTGGTTGCACCTTCACCGGGATCTGAACCAACTCGACCACAAACATATTATTTGATTCTGGGATCTGCCCAACATAAAGTAACTCGATCCAACGTACACTAAAACCCAGAGCCATAGAAAAATCTGCATAACTAATTTTCTGAACATGATATGGAAATATAGTGAGAATTAAATCTCAGTAAGTTCAACAATAAATCATCATCAATATAGCTCATCACGTCATGTTCAGTAGTATAAATTACAGTAAATATCTTTGGTCACATGAATGCACTATATCTAAACACATGAGAATCGTATAGTAATGACATGTATGACAGGATTAATTATTTTCAGAATATCATATGATGACTATCAATTTATTCTCATATCAAGCTATCCCGGTCAGCGTGAGTATTTTCTACTCTCTGGTACGGGTTTTTCTCGCTCCGTCCGACATGGCACACTTTCTCTTTATTTTCTCATTAACATATTCATAACCATTGGTAGGGCGTCCCCTACTGGTGCACCACATGGATTGCCATGTAACCGTGCTCATTTTTTTTCTTTTCTTAATGATAGCCAAAAATATGCTTTCAATAACAAGTATGTTCATCAAAATATAACTATTACAAAAAATCATTGGTAATCATGCCATCAACATAACCATTTCATATATCACTTTATAAAATATTTCCATGTCAAAATTTTACACTTAAGATGGTAAGAAGTTCATACAATGGCAATGGCTATGGCATAGACTAGTCATTTATTATTTTCATTTATAAGATTCTTCTTCTTTTTTTAAATATTAATTTTTTCTTTATTTTCTTGATGCAGATTTTCATCCTATCTAACCGTCTCTTACTAATCAGAGTATAACTCCCTCAATTTAACTCCGATGAGTTGATATTGGTGTCAATTTCAAGATAAAACAATTATCTAAAACTATTATGTTGAACAATTTAGCGTAATATTAAGCAATCAAGGTGATATTACTCCCTCAAAGTACAAGTTATTTCTTTTTGGATAGGTTCTAATCTCTACCTACTAATCTGTCCATATCTCTCTCATAAGAATTCCAAATTAAGTTATTCTAATCGCTAAAAATCCGTGACACATATAGAAATAATTTTTATCTCAATCATTTATTTTAATTCCTTACAGAAAGTTTCCAAAAATTAAAACACAAAAGCTATCCTAAAATATTCTTCCCTGATTAACCAATTTCTGACAACTGTATACTAATCGGACCATATCTACCTCATACGGACTCTAAATTGAGTTATTCCAGTGGTTAACAATCCGTGACACATATATCTATAATTATTTTGTTAACCATTTATTTTAATTGCTTATAGAAAATTCCTAGAAATTAAAACACAGAAGCTATCCTAACATATTCTTCCCTGATTAACTATTTTCTGACCATTGCTTATTAATCAGACCATACCTACCTCATATGGACTCCAAATTGAGTGATTCTAGTGGCTAAAAATCCATGAGACACAGATCTACATTTTTCATGTTAACCATTTGTTTTAATCCCTTACTGATTCTTCCCAAAATTTTAAAAACAAAAGCTTTAAATATTTGCCACCCATAGCCAAACCTAAGCAGAACTATCGTCACCAGCCTAAGTATTCAAACATACAAAATATGTAACATGATATAGCAACATCCATGACCAATCATCAAAGTTCTAAGATAAAAATTTCATATAAATATTATAAGTTTCAAAAGTTTTCTTCAAAAAGAAATATTGTTAAACTTACCTTGAGTACTTAGTCCTTTAGATTTCTCCTTCTTCTCCTTTCCTCACTCTACCTTGCTTCTATTTTTTCCTCTCCCTCACTTGGACAAAATTTTAATGTTATAAGGGTGGGTTTTGCTTATATAGACTATCAAATAATTTACCTTTCATAATCATGGGTCTACTTTATCACAATTAGGATGCACTTGGTTGAATTTTTGGAAAACAAACAACTTATGTTCTTGTCTTCCTCTTCCTTAGTCAAGATATGCATAGGAAAAGGAGATTTGTATTTTCAAAATTATGATGATATGTTCTTAAGATAAGGGACAAGGTCCCTTTAATTGAGGAATTCATTTCCTTTTTCTTTTGTCTTAATCAAGTATGATAGGTTTGCCTTTTTAGGTGGCAAATTTCCAACCCTTGAATCTTCCTTGCTTAGCTAAAATTATTTGTGTAGGATAAAGATGTTTTGTCATAATGCTATGTATTATTACCCACTTGCTAAAATTATGAGTGTAGGATATAGATGTTTTGTCCTAATGCCATGTATTATCATACCACTTGCTAAAATTATGAATGTAGGATATCACACCACTTGCTAAATTTTTGTCTTAATGCCATGTCATCTAATTCTTGATTACACCATTATTCCATCACTTTATTTTTATTTTTATTTTTATTTTTCCTCTTGGGTTTGGGCTCATTCTTGCCCATTTTCTTTACTTTGGTTAAAATTCTACCTTTCATAATGGGCTTGTCACATTTTCATGATTTTTGGGCTACCGGTCCAATTTCTATATCCTAGTCCAAGTCTATGTTTTATTTCTTGCTTAGGTTATCCAATGGGCTTGCTAAAAAAATTTATGTTAAGTGGAAAACCTCTATATGAATTGTCCATAAGTGAAAGCCCAATTTATGGGTAGAGATACTAAACTTAGTAACTTTAACTCTTAAAGTAGGAAAAATTACCCTAATCTAATCTTCTTGAAATTTTAAGACCTTTACTTACTTCACAAAAACTTATCTTCCTTATCCAAGAATTTCGACTTTCTTTGGCATGTTTATTTCTAATATTTCCTCTTAGGTTTTCTCTCTTTACCTATTCCATTAATGTGAGAACATTTCTATGCACACACATAAGTTGAAGAATTTCTAACGATTATATTTCCTTAGGTATTGAAAAATTGTGTAATAAATTTTATTTCCTTAAATATTTATGTATGTTTATCCATAAAGGAAACGAAATTAGGGATGTTACTTTGAATACTTTTGTACTTTTATTAATACATGAAATGAAATTAGAGATGTTACATTTCCCTCCCTCTAAAAGAAATTTTGTCCTCAAAATTTCAAAAATTACCTAGTAAGAACAATTTCGGATATTTCTTCCTCATGAGTTGTTCTAGCTCCCAAGTTGCTTCTTCTGGAGTCAAACCTTCCCCATGAGTTATCTATGCATACACGTAAGTTGAAGAATTTATAAGGATTATATTTCCTTAGATATCTAAAAATTGTCTAATAAATTTTATTTTCTTATGGGATGTTACAATCTGCATGTTGAATCCCTCAAAACTCAAAACATAAAAATTGTATATGTTTTCCTTAGCTTTCCACGGCCTTTTGAATTATCTTTATCAGAGTTCGGATTAGAGTGATATGTTTAAATTAGTGAAGCAACATTGAAGCAATCTCAAATATACAATTCTTACTCATTTTTCTCCAATTTTTCTTCAATTCTTTATCTTCTTTCTACCTACAAAATAAACACACAGTCACACATAAATCTAATATAAATTACTCAAAAACTCACAAAATTCTAAGTTAAAGAAAATTAATTTATGTGTATAAAACTCACTCATCAAGGCATATAATAATTCTGATTTTCTATGCAAAAGATTGATCCACCCATACCTAAAGTGATCATCTATGAAGGTAATGTAATATTTGTAGCCACCCACAGTAGCCGAAGTGATGGAGAAACAAATATTAGTATGTAAAAGATCTAAAATATTCTCATGCCTACTTTTCCCTTTATATATTCAAAACAAGTACCATAATATGTAAAGTTAAGATCATTTAGTAAACTATGTTTAACCAATCTCTTTGATATCTCTCTAGAGATATGACCCAAACGTCTATGCCATAACATAGACAAGTTCTCATTAAACCTTTGTTGTTTGTGTCCAGTTATAACATTAACAAGAGCACTAGAAAAACCTACTGAAAAAATATTTAAATTTAAACGAAATAATCCATTTTGTAAAGAAGCAGAACCAACTGCAATGGAATTAAAATAAATGTTATTCTTTCCATTTCCTTGCCAAAAGGAACAACCATAATTGTTTAATATAGAACTAGAAATCAAATTCCTTGGTGAATAACATACATAGACCATATATTCAAATTTAAAACATGTCTAGATGGTAAATTAAACTAATAGAGCCTATACATTCAACTATTGCTTTGCTCCCTTCAACTCCCAAAATGGCCTTCTTCTTTTCACTTAGGATCTACCTGTTTTTGAGCTCCTACCACCAAGAATAATAAAAAAATCTCTAAACTATTGGATTCAAAACAAACTAGAGCTAGAGAAATAAATTTAGAGGATATCACTAGTTTAGGTTCTCTAAGGGCTTAATCTATCTTAATATAATTTGGTACAGATTTAGTGACTCTCTTTAGTAATCAAAGTTAGTTCCATTAAGATTTTTTACCACTGATAGTTGTTGGGATACAAAAATTGAGAAGATAAAATTGGAAAACATTAATAATGCGTGCACAACATAATTATAAACTATACTTCCCAACAAAACTTAGTTCATGCAACTATAAAATCCAAACATTTATCATAATCCCACTTAAAGATCCTACATTATGATAAACTAAGAAAACTCAATGCGTACCAAAAAGATTTGGCTTATTAGATTCTTTACACAAAAATCTACTTAACATATTTGTACTGATAGGATACATGACATGTTGAGATATTAAAATATGCTACTAGCCTATCCAATATGGTCAGCAACAAATTACATTGATAACATCACATATCCACTTATAACAAAGTTCATGATAGTGAGTGGTTAATTTCTAGGTGTAAAAAATTCTCAATATAAGTGTGAAAATGCATAAACTCATACGACGCAATTCTAGGCACAAACTAGTTAAAATACAAACTCTATAAATATTCATAAATTTTTTTGACATATCAAATCATACTTCTAGTCAGAATGAACCACATATATTTTATATAATAATATGTATTTTATTCATAATTTTTGTCACATAATAATTCCAAGAATACAATATAATTTTTTACCATACAAACTTTGAAAAATTCTAAATAAATATTCGTAGGGTCAAAAAATTCTAGAAAAATATCCATTGAGTCTAGAACAAAAAATGGAGACCATAGGAAAAACAATAGGTAAAAAAAATCATATTGTGTTCAATACACACACCAACACTTACCAAGGGGCAAGTGTGGGCATGGGTAGAGCAAGGTCATTTATAACATTGCTCCACCCCTTCCAACAATGGTAGAAATTCACAATTGTTGACCCTTCAAGAGCTTCAAAAACATGGTTTTCACAGCATTTGACACCATAATATCATCATAAACACTTTTTTAACCGAGAATCATGTATCAATCCAAGTCAAGAAAGGCCATACCATACCTAAAAAGGAATTCAAAATACCCTCTTAAAAAAATTATCTATCATATGGAGGCTACTTTAGTGCAATTCAACCATTGAAAAACATTGTAGGACGTATTTAGAAGCACAACCCCTAACCAATTGCACAAAACAACCAATGAATCAAGAGATCCCAATTTGGAAAATTTTCAAAACCCTAACATAATGCAATTTCAAAGTTTTCTTGCAAATTATAAGCTATTCCTACAAATTGGCATAAGCACAACATGTAATAATATTTAGATTTCATATATTAACCAACAATTGAAGCAAGTAACATAATTTGGTTTCATAATCAAAAACCCCCAATTTCAAGAGTTCTTAATTTTGAAAATTTGGGTTTTTTTTGTAAAATATTCATAAAATCACAATTAATTTCATATGATAAACTAATTTAGAATACAATACTGCTAGACTTAGTCTAATACCATTTGCCAACAATATTCATGATACACAATGAGATAAATGCATAATTGATGATGATCCAGCAGGGTCTCTTATATAGATAATAGATAGAGATGGGAATAAAGATTCAACCTCCTTTGCCCATTAGAATGATGAAAAAACTCAAAGAGAGAATGAGAGAGAGATCAAATGAGAATGAAGGATTTTGTGTTCTATCTCTAGGGTAGTTTTCCAAAGCACGATAAATAACGTGTGTGTAACTCCCTTTTTATTTATTTTAAAATTATTATTTAACTCCCTTTAGTTAATTATTATTTAATATATAAATAATTAAATAATAATTAATGATAATAAAAACTTCTTCTCTCTCAAGTTACTATTGTGATAGAAAACAAACTTATCACTAAGGGAATGCAGGTTGAAGCCTATACCCAATGGGTTTGTGTGCAATCTAATATATCTTAGATTGCACACAATTAACCAAGATCCAATCTGTTTTAGGCCTAGCACTAACCACTTAATTTAAGTCAGTTGATGTAATAATAATTAATTAATGTTGATCTACAATTATAATTAATAAAAATTAATTCTACATTATAACGATGGTTTGTTATAAAAAACCACTACTACAACAAAATAGGTTTTCAGTGACCACTTTTCAATGGCAACCTAAAAAGTCGTCACTCAAAATTGCTTTCAGTTGTGACTTTTACATGTTGTCACTGAATGTACCATAATTCAGTGACGACCTTGAATGGTCGTCACAAAAGGCTAGATTTTTCCTTTTCAGTGACGACCTTTTAGGTCGTCACTAAATGCTACAGCACTCTCTATTCCTAAAAACCACCTGGGCTTTTTATTCCTTCTCCCGCATTCTAGCACTTTCACTGGTAAACTTCCTAACTCATCTTGCAAAAGTAGCTCGTGAACTTATTCCTTCTCCCATGCTTATCAAACTTTCCCTCCGGCCACTTTATCAAAAAGGTTGTTCCTTCTCCCACACTTCTCAGATCTTCTTCCTAACTAAGTAAGTTCCCTCCGGCCACTCTGTCAAACTTTTGCGCTTTGGTTCTCAATTTCTCTACTTCTACGTGGGTTTCTCCCGTACTTGATAAATCAATTCCTTCTCTCTCTCACACGGTTAGAGCTCTCTAAGAAATTGTTCTCCCATACTTGCAAAATCATCGAGCTTGGTGAGAGAACCCCACGGAGAAAGAAGTCTTATTTTCACCATCGCAGAACTGCGGGCTACTTCCTTCCACTGTTGGAGAGTCCCCCGTGAAGTGCTTGAGGTTTTGCTTTTTCGATTTTCTATATGTTGTCATTCAATATGGGGTTTTTCTTTTCATTTGGAATGGATGCTCTGTAGGGATTCAATTAGGGGGTTTTGCATCTTTGCTAACTTTGTAAGCTTGGTTTACAATTTCACGATGGGAATGGAAAGCTTTGTAAGCTAATGTTGTAAACTTTGTAAGCTTGGATTCAATCTATCAAGTGGTTCACCGTGGGAATATTATTCTAAAATAGATTAACATAGGATCTGTAATAATTGGATTTAAATCCTTTGTACTTCCTATTTACCTTTCCTATATTCTAAAATGAATAGCCTTGTATATATGGAATAACTAATTTGACTATTTCATGACAATCTTGCAGAGTGGCTTTTGCTCGATTGGAGTCATGTGAACGTTACCTTTGAAGTTCTTATTCTTATAGGTTTTCCTTATTGCTTGTCTTGTCTGTTTAGGTTTTCTTACAATTGTTTAATTTGGTTTTCTACTTGATATTTAGTGTTTGTTTGTTTTATTAAGTTGATGAGTACTTGCCTTCACCAACCTTTTCCCTAAGTACCCAGTTCCCCCAACTATTAGGACTCTGCTCTTCTCCATGTTTCTTTCTCCCTCTTTACCTTATTCTAGTTGTGATTGTTCTTGCTGGTTTAATATATATATATATATATATATATATATATATATATTAACCTGATCTTGATGTCTTGGAGTGTACACATAGTTTGAATTATTAATATTTTTCATTCCACATGTGATAGTTTAGCTTGGGAGATATACAATTTGTTGTAATTTATATATATATATATTAACCTGATCTTGATGTCTTGGAGTGTACACATAGTTTGAATTATTAATATTTTTCATTCCACATGTGATAGTTTAGCTTGGGAGATATACAATTTGTTGTAATTTATGATTATGTATCTGAAGTTATAGAGGAAATAAATTGAGTGATTGAATTTATTGAGCAACTTGGATTTAATTGGTGGATGAAGATTGGAAATAAATTGAGCGATTGAATTTATTTTTCATTCAACTTGAATTTATTGAGCAGTTTGAATTTATTGCTGCAATTGGCTTATATTGGTGGATGAAGAACAAATTAAGAGGGAGATTTTTGAATGTCTTTGACATAAGATATGATGACTTTATAAAAGTGATTGAATTTATTGAGCAACTTGGGTTTAATTGCTGTGATATTTCTGTTTGAAACTGCCAAATAATGTTGGCAGAATGTACAAGTTTTTGAGTTTTATATAGCTATCATATTATAGAAAATGAAATAAATATAATGGAGATTTGATCTGATTGAAGTGGTAGCGAGCAATAATCTTTTTCTCAAGTTAAGTGGTCATAGATTATTTGCTTTCTTCCAGACTTTAGAGTCTAGTTTTATCATATTCTGAATTCTAGCAGATTATGTACACGTTCATTTATATTAGTAAAAGAAATAAGATTAGATGCCTACTTAATGGAACAAAGTGATTATGTAGTTTATGGACCTTGTTTATTTGCTTATTTGGCCATTGGATTAGAATCTTAAATAGGATTATTATGAACCAACCATTGGTAGTGAGGTTTTATTCCATCTAATTACTGAAAAAAATGGCTCATGAATGTCCTTGAAGTGGAACGAAATCTGTTCATTAGCTCTGGCATGCAGAAACTTGAAACAGTAGCCAGCACCACAAGAAAGTAAATAGGGAAAAAGAGAGGAAGGGAATAAATTCCATTGCAACTGAACTAAAATAGGATACAGTGTAGAGATAGGAGGGGAAAGGAGAGAAGGGGAAAGCAAAGAAGATAAAAGGGTGGAAAACAACTAGTTCAGCTTTCCTATTCAATGCTTATACCTGCAGTTTCTCAGCCAAGAATTGGTGCTATGTTTGATTACTTTCAGGTCTTTGGAACTTTATGCAGCTACATAATTTACTTTTGATGTCTGAATTTCTCTGGCCAGCATTACTTCTTCCAGTTGCTGTCAATAAGGTTATATGTTTTACCTTATCTGACCTTAAAGTATTGCTCTTCTGCTTATTTTGAAATAAGACTCCTCTCACCCTACTCAAAAGTTTCCTAACTACTCATAAAAAAAAAGAGAGCCTAATTCATTTCTTTTCTAAAATGGCAATAACTTTGGCTTGTTGGATGTCTATGTGCACATCATTCAACTAGGTTTTTTATAGTCATCTACTCACATTTGGGTACAACACTATTTTTCTATTTTAAGATATGTTTTATATTAAGCTTGATAAAGTTAAAATGAAGGTGATTATTTTCAAAAAGGGTTTTTCTTCATTATTTTATAAAGTCTTCATATTTTTTTAGTTGACTTTTGTTAGAAACAGGCCTAAAAGGAGGTTCTCCTCTCTACTGCATTTTACCATTTTTTATAGGTTGCTCATTTGTTGTTGCCTATATATCTTAAACTTAACTGTGAAAGATGGATCACTAAAAATCTGAGCCTGTTGAAAAAATTAAGGTTAGTGTTGCTTATTGAGTTGCAAAACCTAAGCGAGGAGATACTTCAAGATAGTATCCGTCAATTGAACATTTCTTATTTGAACTTCAAGAAACTAGCACTTAACTGCAGAATGTAACAACCTTTTTTTTTCCTTTATTATTATACAATATTGAGTTCACATACATGTCATTAATCAAAACATACATATAACATATCAAACAGATAGATATTTACATCTTGTTTATTTTGGTTGACCAATTCCGGAGATACAGGTGCGGGTGGTTGCACCTTCACCGGGATCTGAGCCAACTCGACCACAAACATCTTATTTGATTCTGAAATCTTCCCAACATAAAGTAACTCGATCCAATGTGCACTAAAAGCCAGAGCCTTAGAAACAAAAGCTGCATAAATAATTTTCTGAACATGATATGGAAATATAGTGAGAATTAAATCCCAGTAAGTTCAACAATAAATTATCATCAGTAAAGCTCATCACGTCATGTTCAGCTGTATAAACTACAGAAAATATCTTTGGTCACATGAATGCATTATATCTATGAACATAAGCATCATACTGTAATTATATGTATGACAGGATTAACTATTTTCAAAATATCATATGATGGCCATCAACTTATTCTCATTTCAAGCTACCCCGGTCAGGGTGAGTATCCTCTACTCTCCGGTACGGGCTTTTCTCGCTCCGTCCGACATGGCCCACTTTCTATTTCTTTTCTCATTATCATGATCATAACCGTTGGTAGGGCGTCCCCTACTGGTGCACCACACGGATTGCCATGTGACCGTGCTCATTTCTTTTCTTTTCACAATGTTAGCCAAAAATATGCTTTCAATAACAAGTATGTTCATCAAAATATAACTATTACCATAAATGATTGGTAATCATGCCATGAATATAACCATTTCAAATATCACTTTATAAAATATTTTCATGTCAAAATTTCACACTTAAGATGGTAAGAAGTTCATACAATGGCAATGGCTATGGCTATACAAGTCATTTATTAAGATTCAGCTTCTTTTTTAAATACTAATTTTATTTCTTTATTTTCTTAATGCAGGTTTTCATCCTATCTAACCTTCTCTTACTAATCAGAGCATAACTCCCACAATTTAACTCTGATGTAGGTGATCTTGGTGTCCATTTCAAGCTAAAACAATTATCTAAAACTATTATGTTGAACATTGTAACGAAAAATTAAGAAACAAAGGTGATATTACTCCCTCAAAGTACAGGATAGTTCCTCTCGGATAGGTTCTGACCTTTACTAACTAATTAGACCATATCTCCCAAATTGGAACTCCAAATTGAGTGATTCCAGTTGGTAAAAATCCATGAGCCATATATCTATAATTGTTATGTTGGCGCGCTATTTTAATTCCCTACAGAACATTTCCAGAAATACAAAAACTAAAGCATTAATAACATACTCTTCCCTGAATAAACATTTTCTGACCTCTGTTTACTAATCGGATCATATCTACCTCATACGAACTCCAACTTGCATAATTCCAGTGGGTATATTTCCATGAGACATAGATATATAACTTTAATGTTAACCATTTATTTAAATTCCATACAGATAATTCCCAGAAATTAAAATACAAAAGCTGTCCTAACATAATCTTCCCCGATGAACCATTTTCTGACCTTGGCTTACTAATCGGACCATATCTACCACATGTGGACTCCAAATTGAATGATTCCAGTGGCTAAAAATCCATGACACACATATCTTTAATTCTTATGTTAACCATTTATTTTAATTCCTTATAGATTGTTCCCAGAAATTAAAATACCGAAGCTTAAAATTCTGTCAACCATAGCCATATCCATGCAGAACTATCTACACCAACCTAAGTATTCAAACATACATCACATGCAAGATCAATATGCAACATGATATAGCAACATCCATGACCAATCCTCAAAGTTCTAAGATCAAAATCTCATATAAATATTATGAGTTTCAAAGGTTTTCTTCAAAAAGAAATATTGTTAAACTTACCTGGAGCACTTAGTCTCCTAGACTTCTCCTTCCTCTTTCTTCCTTTCTTCCTCTCCTTTCCTCACACTACCTTGCTTCTATTTTTGCTCTCCCTCACTTGGACGAAATTCTAATGTTGTAAGGGTGGGTTTTCTTATATAGACCACCAAATAATTCACCTTTCATGATCATGGGTCTACCTTATCACAATTAGGATACACTTTGTTGAATTTTTGGAAAACAAACAACTTATGTTCTTGTCTTCCTCTTCCTTAGTCAAGATATGCATAGAAAAAGGAGATTTGTATTTTGAAAATTATGATGATATGTTCTTAAGATATGGGGCAAGATCCCTTTGATTTAGGGATTCATTTCCTTTTTCTTTTGTCTTAATCAAGTATGATAGATTTGCCTTTTTAAGTGGCAAATTTCTAGCCCTTGAATTTTCCTTACTTAACTAAAATTATTTGTGTAGGATAATGATGTTTTGTCATAATGCTATGTATTATTACCCACTTGCTAAAGTTATGAATGTAGGATATAGATGTTTTTGTCCTAAAGCCTTGTATTATTATGCCACTTGCCAAAATGATGAATGTAGAATCACACTTGTCAAATTTTTGTCTTAATGCCATGTCACTTAATCTTGATTACACTAATATTTCATCACTTTAATTTTATTTTTATTTTTATTTTTCCTCTTGGGTTTGGGCTCATTCTTGCCCATTTTCCTTACTTTGGTTAAAATTCTTCCTTTCATAATGGGCTTGGTCACATTTTCATGATTTTTGGGCTATCGGTCCAATTTCTATATCCTAGTCCAAGTCTATGTTTTATTTCTTCCTTGGCCTATCCTATTGGCTTGCTAAAAATTCATGTGAAGTAGAAAAACTCTATATGAAATGTCTATAGGTTAAAGCCCAATTACGGGTGGAGATACTAAACTTAGTAACTTTTGCTCTTAAATTAAGAAAGATTACCCTAATCCGATCTTCTTGAAATTTTAAGACCTTTACTTACTTCACAAAAATTTATCTTTCTTTACCTAAGAATTTCACCTTTCTTTAACATGTTTATTTCTAATATTTCCTCTTAGGTTTTCTTTCTTTACCTATTCCATTAATATTAGAACATTTCTATGCATATATGTAAGGTGAAGAATTTCTAAGGAAAATATCTAAAAATTACGGGATGTTACACAGAACATGGTGGAACTCACAAATCTAACACTTGCTTCAGCAATACCATTAAATATTTTCTATTATTTGAAACTATGCGAATCCCATATGTGTTTGTCAAGTGAAGAGGAATGGAAAATGGCAACTAAAATTTGTGATGCCAGAATTGTTTTATGCTATTGAGTGAGTTATGTTCTAATAGTCATTTTTTACCTGCATATATTGACTTTTAAAAGTTTTATAATTTAGATTTCCTTTGATTGAATGGCTAGCATGTCCTTGTGACAAAATCGAGATATATGGCTTCAAGTTTGATTAGCAATTTGACAAGTATTGGGGTATGATTATGGCGAGGTTAATAGGGGCTGTTATGGACCCTAGATATAAAGGGTGCAGTAAAATTACTTTATTCCCTTCATGTATGGAGATAATGCTCCAAATGAGTAGAAAAGTTGAAGTTCTAATAATTATGTTTTGACACCATTCTTATTTACTGCCATGAATTTATATGGGAATAACAGTTCTCTAATGTTTCTTTTGTAGACTCTAAACTTTGTTCTGATGGCCTACAAAAGGGAAGTGCCAATATAAAAATTAGAGTTGGAGCTGGAGTTAGAGCTCAAAGGAATGTTTGGGAGAGAAAAAGGTGAATACTATGTTTTCATGCTTAAATCATACATTCAGTTCAGTATGTTTGTGTCCAACTCCTTTTTTCCATATTTCTAATTACGTCAAATTCTCACTTACAGTCTAGAACTTCTTAAACTAAACAATATGTAAATCCTATAAGTTTAAGTATGGATGCATGCCCTCACAATTAAGAGAAAGGTCAAAACAAACAAAGAGATCAATTTCCATTTCTCTTAACTTTAGATATTGGTAGCATCATTTATGTCTTTAGAGGTAGCGGATTCCTGTACATACAAACAGTTTAAACCATGGAATTGTATATGGTCACTGCCAATCTTCAATATATTGTCCTATATTATCTACCTTGATCAATATACATGAAAATATTCTTAGTATCCTAAACAATATGCCTAATTAACTTCTTATTGGGCACACATTCTCCTTCCCACCTTGCAATAATGTTCATAAAGTAAATAAGATCCAATCAATTCTTGACATTCAACTGATTGCAGCATGGCATAGAGAAGGGAAAGTTACAAATTTAATTTAAAACATAATAAATGGGAAGGGGATATTTCTATGACTGATTTAATTTTACATTCTGATATTCTGATATGTGTGTAATGTGTTGCTCTAATTTAGAAACAGCTGATATGTGTGTAATGTGTTGCTCGAATGTGTTGCTCTAATTCTTGACATTCTGATATGTGTGTAATGTGTACCTTCTCCTCCTCTGGTGTCTAATGATATTCAAAGAATTGTTTTGCTCTACAAATCCAAACAGTACGGTCATCCAATCCAATCAAATCTTGCCATAACATAATCAAATCTTGTGTTTGTGGCAGCAAACATGCATCTCTTTTAGATTTCTCTCTTGCCCAGCCGAGAGTGAATTTACCTCTACCTCCAGATGATTCACTTATTGTTCATCCATGCCAGGCTCTTATACCAAACTGTTATGTGCCTTAATAGACCTGGTTAATGGCCTTTGTAGGGGAGGAGTTGTGGAGGTGATAGCCTTCTTTTTACCTATTTTTGTGACCACTTTGTACCTAAAAATCTACAACCATTTTCTACATATATTTTAAACAAACTTTTTTTTAACTGCTCCAAAACCACTCTCACCCCTTTGCACATTTTTCCCATGTCAAAAGTATATGATTTAAGCACAAATTTTATTATTATCTAAAAGTATAATAATTTTTTAATTCATTAAAAGCACTTTCATTGGAGATGCTTGAATTCTAATTTCTGGTTTGAATTGTGGTTTAAATTCCCCTCATTCCTGAATGTTCATTGGTTTAAATTCTGGTTTTTGGTTTGAATTCTAGTTTAAATTCCCCCCATTTCTGAATGTTCATTGGTTTGAATTCTGGTTTCATTGGTTTAAATTCTAGCTACTGATTTTACCATCTCAGGTCCTAGTGGTCTTGAAAAAAATTGTCATTTTTAAGGATTTGAAGTGTGGAAGTTCCCAACTGGAGTTGTTGATAAGGTATCATGGGTATCTTTCTCATTATAGTGTATGAAGCTATGTTTTGTGCATAGAATCCACTAATTCAATAACTAATACAGGGAGAAGATATTTGTGTAGCAGCAGCAAGAGAGGTCAAAGAAGAAACAGGAGTAAGCAATATGTTTGTGTTATCAATATTAAATGTGGCTAGTCCTCAAATCATTTATTTATAAAGTGTAGATGAAGTTTTTCATTGTAATTAAGGTTGACAGAGTTTTTGGAAATATTAGCATTCAGGTAGCAAGTTTGTCATTGGAAATTTTAGGGCCATCATTGAATCTGTCAAGCTTGGAATTAAGCATATATGCATGGAAATCATATGGAACCACAACAGCAGCTTTTTTTTCTAGCTCTCCCACATTTGAATAATCTCAAAATGTGGGATATTAATAATTTTAGTTTAAATCCAGCTAAAAAAAGTCAAAAGGTTTATTATAGGATTATAAAGAATTGAATTCACTCACCCGAGTTAATTACCCATATGCATGCAGTAGACTTTAATTAATCATATTTAGTGTTTTGGTTAGGTATAGCCAATGCTTTAGAGGAAAAATAATAGATAAAGATGCAATAGTATTAAATAGTGTGTGTATATATTATTTATATCAATAAAGTCTAATATATTTATACTTGAATTGGAACATGCAATTTATGTTGGGCCCAAGTGCAGTAGCCAGGTTAGTTACGTAACAAGATGGTTTAGATTTGACAAGACTTTTATTTTGATACTTAGAAAGATAGTATCATTATTAATTTAATATTTTTAATTTTTTATACTAATTTAATATTTAAAAATATAATTTTATTTCAATTCCGTGTAATCTTTATTCCTTGAAAAATTGTATAACAACGTTATAGTACCTTTGAAAGGATGAAATTAGAAAGAAAAATCATACTTTAGATACTAAGGTGTAAAATAAATCTTTAGAGTATCATACTTTTAAACTATAGAGACATATTTAGAAATTGACTAAAACTATAGGAATCCATTGAGTAATTCATTTTATAACACTTTAGCACCTGAAAATGTAATTTTGTTTTAATTCCATAGCACTTTGCTCCTCAAAAGATTGTATGTTATCATTGTAAGCTATTATATGATATTAAAAACTTAAGTTGTTAAAGTCACGACTCATTAAATTATATCAACTTTCAATCATCATTATAAAAGCTCCAAAATGATTAAATTGAAACAAAGTCATACTTCCAATTGTCAAAGTGATGCAAAAAAAATTCTTTAGAACAAAAATTGGTAAAATACAAACTTTCAAGGATCGAAATAAGATTTTTGTCTTGAACAATTGTCACACCATCAATTGAATGGGAGGTTGGGTGATTGCAGTGTCAGAGTTAGCAATGAACTAGGTGCTGCTCATCCACGTGTAGAAAATTTTCAATATTTGTGGTGAATGGGACCAGTATCCTCATATGTTTGGTTTTTTATGCAACCGTGAGGGTTTGAGCAAGCTTTTCAATTCTGATTTTGAAGTCATTGAGGTTGTGTCTAGTTTGAATCCTTTGCTTGCCATTTCTGTTTTCCTATATGGGATTCAACCTATACTCTCAGGTAACATAAAGCATGAATACCACTTTGAATTTATTCTTATTTCAAATGAAATAAATTTTAGATGGACTTGATTTATAAAGGATAAGTGTACGAGTAAACTAACAATTTGATTCCTTGATTCATAGTCTCATTTAACTTTAATCCTTGAATTTTTTTGTATATATAAGTTAATCATTTCTCTTATATCTCAAATAGTTTCATAGTGTTTTGAATCTATTGTTAGGATTAAGCTAATAATTTCAATTTTTAAATATCAACTTCATTATACTAATGACTATAAAAGACTATAAAATTGTTCACAAAAATAGTTTTAAAACTTATCTGATTACTTATGAGTAAATTATTATTTTAGTCCTTGAAATATATACATTTTCTCAATTTGGTCCCTTATTAAGTCTAAGGTTGTAGGCCCTCATTCTAAACTATTTTGTTGGAACCTTATCTAGAGTTCTAGACCAATGGTTTGAACTCATTTATTTGTTGGATCATCTATGCATGCAAGACCAGTCATATTGCATGTTATCTTACATAACAAGTTTTCTTCCTAGGATTATGATATTTCTTTATTGTGTCTAAATACTTTGTTATTTTTCTTTTCCAATTGCTCACTTTGACTCTGGCCAAAATTGTAGCAAATTTAATGGATAAGTGTTGGTTGAAAATTAAAAATAGAGTTGATCGAAGGTACATAAAAGGGGTGGATGAATTTCTTGAGTGGGCATACAATCAACCGAGGGTGGGCAGTAGAATTAGGTGCCCATGTAAAAAATGTAGAAACGTGGTGTTCAAAGTTAAACATGAAGTACGGTTTGATATGTTAAAGAATGGTTTTTGGCAATCTTACGAGGTTTGGGATCGCCATGGAGAAGTTGCAGGGACAATTTCATATCCCATTGATGAAGGGAATGCTCATTTAGAAGACTTTGTTGAGGTGGATGATATCAATGTAATGATTCACGATGCATATGGAGTTGCAAACACAGAGGAGATGAATACTAATGTAGAAAACAATGAAGAGCCAAATTTTCATGTAAAAAAGTTTTATCAATTACTGCAAGATGCCAAAACAAGTTTATATCCAAGTTGTGAGAAGGTGTCAAAGTTGTCGTTCATCGTTAAGCTACTTAATTTAATGTGCCTTAATCATTGGAGCAATAAGTATGTGGACATGTTGTTAGACTTATTTAAAGAAGTACTGCCAGAGGCTGCCCAAGTACCTAATTCCTACTACGAAGCCAAGAAGGTTGTTCAAGACTTGGGGTTAGACTATACAAAAATAGATGCATGTCAAAATGATTGCATTCTGTACAAGAAAGAACATGCTACTGCACAATCATAACCTACGTGAAAATTGTCTAGATGGAAATCAAATGGGCAGATAGGCAAGCCAGAAGCACACAAAGTGTTGCGATATTTTTCAATAAAACCTAGGTTAAAAAGACTATACATGGCAACACACACTGTAAAAGACATGAGATGGCATAGAGAGGAACGTGTAGATTATGGTGTGTTAAGACACCCAGCTGACTCCATTGCTTGGAAGTCTTTTGATGAGAAATATCCTAATTTCTCAATGGATCCTAGAAATGTGAGGATGGGTTTAGCAAGTGATGGGTTCCAACCATATGGAAATATGAGTGCCAACCATAGTATTTGGCCAGTTGTTCTTGTGCCATATAACTTGGCCCCCTAGAAATATATGAAACAACCGTTCTTCATGATGACACTTCTTATCCCTGTCCCTAAGTCTCCAAGAGACGATATAGATGTATATTTGGAACCAATGATTCATGAACTTAAAGAATTATGGGAGGTGGGAGTAGATATGTATGATGCTCATTCACAATCAAATTTCAATATGCGAGCTGCAATCATGTGGACAATAAATGATTTTCCTACATCTGACAATCTTGCAGGTTGGTCAACAAAAGGAAAATTGGCATGTCTTTGTTGCAACAAAGATACTCACTCCGTATCATTGAGAAGCAAATTATATTATATGGGCCATCGTTGTTTCTTGCCAGCTAATCATCTTTGGCGGCAGAATAGGAGGGCATTTAATGGTAAAGTGGAAAACAATGACGCACCGACATATTTAACTGGTGAGGAAGTGCTTCAACAACTAGAACTCCTACCCTATGTGACGTTTGGAAAAGGGAAGAAGCAAATGCGTGACTAATCAGTTGTTGCTTATAATTGGAAGAAGAAGAGCATATTCTTCCAACTTCCTTATTGGAGCACACTTTTACTGCGACATAATCTTGATGTCGTGCATATTGAGAAAAAAGTGTCAGACAACATTGTGTCAACGGTGATGGATATGGCTGGAAAGACGAAGGACACAGTGAAGAGTCACTACGATTTGGTGGATATGGGAATTAGGCCAGGTTTACACCCTGTTGAGCAAGGAAATAATATTTTACTACTAGTGGAATCTTATGTGTTATCACCACAAGAGAAGTTGAAGATCTGCAACTTTTTAACCCAGTTAAAAGTTCCTGATGCATTCTCTTCAAAAATTTCAAGGTGTGTCAATGTGGCAGAGAAAAAGATATATGGACTAAAGTGTCATGACCATCACATATTATTGTAAGAGGTATTTCTAGTTGCGATTCGTGGATTATTGCCTAAGGACATGAGTGATCCTATAGTGGAGTTGGCACAATTTTTCAAGATTTTGTTCTCAAAATGCTTAACCATGGAAGAGTTAGATTCAATTGAAAAACAAATTGTCATTACCTTGTGCAAATTGGAAACTGTGTTTCCTCCAGCATTCTTTGATGTCATGGTCCACCTCCCTATCCACTTAGCAAGAGAGGCAAAGATTGCAGGGCCTCTCCAATATCGTTGGATGTATCCAATTAAGAGGTAACATTAGCAAACCTATACTAATTTATTGAGCTGCGTTGACTACTAAACTCAAATAATTTTGACTTACATTTATAGGAATCTATGAACGTTGAAATCATTTGTTCATAATAAAGCTCGTCCTGAAGGCTCAATTGCTGAAGGCTATCTAATTGATGAAACCTTGATATTTTGTTCAAGATATTTGAGCAATATCCCAACAAAATTCAATAGAGCTACAAGGAATGATGATGAAAATATGACAACTTCTAAAAGATCAATATTTGGCCAAAGTGGCCAATTAAGAGGTGCCGCCAAAGCAACTTTATTATCTAACAAGGAATTTGATCAAGCGTGTCTATACATGCTATAAAATTGTGAAAAAGTTTGGTCGTTCATAGAGTACGTATATTATAGTTTGTTGACAATCAAATTATTGGCAAACCAAACTCTAATAGATGAAATGACACAATTTGTAGAGAGCACAAAAGGGAGCTTCAGACACATGCATCAAATGTTGATTCAAGGAACATTAAAGAGTTTTCTCAGTGGTTTAATCGCCTAGTAAGTGTCTTTTAATTAGGTCAACTAATGCATTATATTATATGTCATGTCATAACCTTATGATAATGTTACTTTTTTATAGGTTATGAAGCCAGGTTCACATTGGCAAGAAGACAGTGAGCTACTTAGTTTAGCCATTGGTCCTCAAAGAAGAAAATTGAATTCTTTGCACATTTTGTTTTTGTATTAAATTCCACATTGTTTTGTATTGAATTCTTTGCACATTTTGTTTTGTATTGAATTCCACATTGTTTGGTATTTAATTGTTTGCATTTTTAGCCTAAGGTGTTTAACTAACAACGTGATTTGTTTATTTGCAGTAAGTTGATATTTAATCATGGCAGTAAGAGGAAGAGGTGGACGAGGTGGTTGTGGGTGCAAATGTGTCACACAGGATAGTTGTAATGACAGAACCACCCCACTGCCGAGCATAGAGCCCCACCATAGGGAGACAGAGGCACAGCTCACCACACCTACTTCTCGGCATCCAATTAGTAGTGCAGGTATGTAAAGAAATTTTTTTAGCAACAATTAGTTAAGGATCAAGGGATCTCAATGTTCGATTATGTGCCTAATACCCTTGTTTTTTGTGATTCACAGCTTCTTGCAGTATAAGTCGAAATTTCAAGGGATCATACAAATGTATTACTGTAGGCTCAAAGACAAAAAATGGACAAAAAATCCAAATTGTGATCCCTAACAATATCCTTCGAGCTATGGTAGAAGGATCAAGGGAGCTCGTCAATTACATTGGGCACATCATACAAGGCACTTGTCCTTTGAAAGAGAGGGACTGGACTAAAATTTGAAAACAATGTTGAGAACAAATCTTAATGCAAGTGAAGGTAACAAGTAGCATAATTGTTTATTGTACACATATCCATATACACTTCTCTAATTTAACATCTTTGAGTTTATTATTATAGGACAAATTTGAAGTCGGTGCAAGTCTGCAGTGGCGATTTGATGCATTTATCAATGCCACTTTGCAACGTTTATACAAAAATTGTTGGAGTCGCTTGCACGTCTTGTACTCCAAGTACAACACAGACGAGGAGAAACTAGCACATCCACCTTCCACGGTCAATGATGACGAATGGAAGCACTTGGTCAGTTATTTTGGCTCAGATGACTTTAAGGTATTATGTAATACCATATTTAAAGAGCGATCTAATATGAAATGTGTAACATAACTAAATATGAAATGAAATGCAGGGCAAAAGCTCAACAAATGCACAGAACAGGGCCAAGCAAACAACAAAACATATGTGTGGTTCTCATTCATTTGCCGAAGTTAAAGAATTAACGGTGAAACTTTAGAATAACATATTCTCATATATAACATTATATGAATGTTTTATTCATCATTGGGTGGCAATTATGTTTGATTGTAGAGAAATCCTAAAATTGGAGAGAAGGCTCCAATTGACCAGATATGGGAGCTGCAATATACTCGTAAGAATAAAAAAGGAGAAGTTATATGGTCAGATGCAAAGTCTCAGGAAGTTCATATATATTTAAATTTTTTAATTTATACAAATTGTAGTTTATATTTCTTCTTGTTATTCTAAATATTTAGTTGCTTTAAACATAGGTCCAATTGAAAGAGATTATAGCCAAGCAATCTGAAGAAGACACTCTTGGTCTGAGCAATGAGCAAATGTTGTCACAAGTTCTCGGTCAACGGTCTGGCTACTTTCGCGGTAAAGGATATGGGGCTAAACCTCCCACTAAGAGAACTGATAACCAAATCACTTTTCAACACCTTGAAGAACAAGAGAAGAAAATACGTGAAAATGTTGCAACATAACTACGCGAAGAAATGAGATTACGAGAAGAAAGGATGCAAGCACAATTTGAGGAAAGAATACAGTCACAGATGACCTCTTTAATCATATCTCTCTAACAGGTACTAATATCCATATACACTTTTTGAATTTAATAGTTTAGTCATTTGTATACACTATGATTGAAATTAAATTTTACTTTTTTGGTCTCTACCTCTCTTTCCTTTGGGGTTGAGGAATGATGGTCAGTCATGCTTTTTATACATATATGATGGCTGGTACGTAGCAAAAATCTCAAAGAGATTTGTGAAGAAGTAAATGTATAAACTTCTGTCAACAACTAGTTTTCAAATTTCTGTGGATGAAAATTATCTGAAATTATATTATAACAATGCCTCCTTGTATTAATATTTATAAAAGCTGGCTATATATGATGGCTAGTATGTAGTAAAAATTTTAGAAGCTTGTCTGGATGTTTTAAAATCTTACTGTTGATGGCTGGTTTTTGATGGCTGGATATTGCTCTTGATGGCTAGTTTTTTATGACTGAATATTGTTCTTGATAGCTAGTTTTTTATGACTAACTATTGCTCTTGATGGTTGATTTTTTATAACTGAATATTGCTCTTGATGGTTGGTTTTTTATGACTGGATATTACTCTTGATGGCTGGTTTTTTATGACTGTATATTGCTCTTGATGGCTGGTTTTTTATGATTGAATATTGTTCTTGATGGCTAGTTTTTTATGATTGGATATTGGTCTTAATGGCTGGTTTTTTCTAGTTTTTTATGCTATACTTGTACATATGATCTACTTCACATATGTTGGGCTATTTAATTTAATTCTTATTACTTTTGTCTTAATTTGCTATACTACCGGCTTCACTCTCTCAATTATGTGATGTGTTCTACAATTACCTTTTCCACTTTCATATGTATATTATCATCTGTTCTTAAACTATTTTGTAATTATATGCTTGAGTTTCAATTGACTTGGTTAAAGGAGAAGGAAAGGTAAACTTGGAGAACCTATGCTTAAGAACCTGTATTACTATACTTGTACATATGATCTACTGTACATCTGCTGGGTTAACAATTTCAAGAACATATTCAAGTACCGATTCAAGCATACACAAAATAATATGTTGGCATTTAAGGATATTATATTTTGGGCGTTCATATTTCATTTGTTTTCAAATTTATCAATATTTGTTATATATGGTTTAATAATTGAATTAACTTGAACACCTTGATCATCCAAGTGAGTGAAGAAGTTTAAGAAAAAAAAGAAGAATCGTAGACATGTATAATAATTTATATGAAGCATGAGCGATAAGCAATTAGAATATTTTTTATTGTCTACATACAATATGTTGCCTTTCAAAGAAGAGAAGAAAATAAAGAAGGGAAGGTAATGGTAATATTTTGACATGTATGTCTGTTGGCCATGCATGTCTTACATGTAGGCATTCAATATGTCTTTGAAAGCATTTTTCATCTCTTGAGGAGTTTTTCTTGATTTTAGGGTAATGCTGGTTTTATATATCTTAGTTGCTATGGTTTTTTTTCCCTTGGTTGAGTTTGATTGACATACTTGTTAAGTGTCATATGTTATATTAATTTTGTTGAATTTGGTAATATTTAATATTTTTATGATTTTCTTCATGTTAAAGGTTTTGTTAATTTTTTTATATTAAATTTGTCAAGTTATATATTAATTTTTTACTGTGATATGGACAGGGACAAACTACATTGGGCCTTATAGGTAGTGCTGCACCAAGTTCTACAAATAATGCAATACCAACATCTGCTAGAGAGCCACCAAGTTAATTATTTTTAATTTGTTGATATCCTATGTATAATATTTTTTATTAACATCTTATATCACTCTCAAGAATTATGTATATTTTTTGAGATTATATATAGAATTTTATTATTCTTCTTGTTCATGATCTTTATTCATATAACACTGTTTTATTTAAATAGCAAACGAAAATATTCAAATATATATATATATATATATATATATATATTGGATTCAGCGACGACTAATGTCGTAACTAAATACCTCGAATAAGTTTCAGTGATGACCTAAGTCGTCACTCAAATTAGAAAAATTACATTCAGTGATGACTTAAGTCGTCACTAATTAAAAAAATTATACTTTCAATGACGGCTTTAGTTGTCACTAAATATATTTTCAGTGGCGACATCGAAGAAGTCGCCACTGAAAGGGTTAATCAACGATAAATTTTTTTTTTCTATAACACACATTTTCAATGACGACATCTCATAGTCGTCACTGAAACCTGTCTTTAGTGACGACTATAGTGGTCACTGAAAACCCCTTTCAATGACGACTATGAGAGGTCACCACTGAAAATAACCTTCAGTGACGAGTAAAGTCGTCACTGAATGTTAGGTTTCAGTGGCGACTTTGAATGGTCGTCACTGAAAGTGCTTTTCAGTGACGAATATGTGTTTTTAGCGACCAATTCTGGGAAATTTAGTGGCGATATAGTCGCCACTGAAAGGGGTTTTCAATGGCGACTTGTTTAAGTTGTCACTGAAAGTTTAAATGACGGGCCTTTTCGCAACCAGTCGGTGACGACCAAAAGTCGTCATTGAATGTCTTCAGTGACGAAATTTGGACTTTCAGTGGCGACTTTTGTCGCCACTGAATCCCTGTTTTGTTGTAATATGGATATATTCTATTTTGTGGCTATTGTTAAACTGTCACAAAATTCCACATTTTCAATAGTGTTTTTAAAGTCACTAAAAAAATAACCACCGCTCAATAATAAATGTGTTTTTTGTAGTGTATTAATTTTTATTAGTGAATTTAATCGAATTCTTTTATTTAGTTTATTTTGGTGTTTGAGATAAATCTTAAATTTTGTAGAATTCAATTGAATTTTAGTGTCTTATATTTTAAGGTGATAGAATTTTATTATATTATTAATTTTATAATAATATCATTTTCTAATATTACAACAAAGAAAGAATGGCAGAGTAAAAAATTCTTGTTGCCACCAAATAAATTCTTGATAGTGAAATTCTATCATTTTTAGAGGGATTTTAAAAACAACTGAGATTCCCCCCATTTTTTTCTAAACAAAAAGGTTAAATGAAATTCTAATTCAATAGAGTTATCAAATTCTTGAATGTTGCAAACGTGACATGCCACTAGATTACAAATTCTTTCATATCCTTTTGTTTCCTGTAATTAACTTAATTCAGGACAGATAGTGTTTGAGGGGTGGGGGTCCAACGTCTTCATCATTATCTCCTAAACTGCTTTAGAAACTCTTTAATCACATGCATGATATGCTCCACTAGTTTTTCATTCTTTCTTTCTTTTGTTTTTTTGCTTTTTATTCCCTTCAAGTTCAATTGGTATCTCACTATTTGATGATGTTACAACGGAATCATGTACTCAATACGTTACATTCACTTATGGCAGTGTGTTTATTATTCCATTTCGTGCATTTGTCCATCATCACCAATTAAGTGCGTAGGATAAGGTTTATGGCCTGTTATCAAATGTTACTATTGCTTCCTCATAATATATATGCCACTCCACTATATCTAGTAAGATTTTGGTTTTTTTATTCTTGTAGATATAATGTAATGCTGCATAGCAGTTAATTATCATGTTCTGGCATTGTAACTTAAGTTTTTGTTACTAGTTATCTCTTGGACCCGCAACTAGCAAGAGTTTATTAAGGGTCAACGAGTGGGTCTGATGCTTAATAAATTATTATGCAGTATAAAATTTGAAGTCCGATCCATGATCAAGTTTATCTCTAATTAATTTTAAAAAGAAAATTAGAAGCTACTGGTAAGAGGGTTTTTAAAGAGTAGCTTAGTAAGGGCTACAAACCCCAGCTAGAAGAGAATTCCTACTGTCCTTTTTTTATTTTACCTTATAAGGAGATAATGCGTTGAAGGAAGATTAAATAAAGACATCATGATATGGAAAAATCGAAGGAGTCTACAAAGAATTTTTATTCTGCTGTTATATATAATGCAAGTGTCCGTGTCCGTATACTTCATTAGTTAGTAGATAGATTCTTCTTTTGTTTCCTCCCCTTTCTGTATTTTGAGTCAGTACCGTAAACCTGCGTCACTTTTAGTATATTATCTTAGGTTTAATTATCTCTACAGATTATAATACAAAAACTGATTTGAAGCTAACTTTGAAAATTCTTATAAATCATTAACCGCTGTTAGCCTGATGCTTAAAAAACACACTGCATTCACAACAAAAAAAAGGCTAAGTTACACCTCAGTCAACTTAGCCTTAATGCCATATTATTGAATTTAACTTAAGTTCTATAATATTTGCATATATTGCTCTATCTATCGGACCTTTACGTACACTCTTAGTCACATAATCAAAACAGATTTATTAGTGCCTATGTAGAAGCTCATTATTATAGTTTCTCAAACCCAAAGAGCACCTGCTCGCTTAAGCATTGGGATCAAGGAGCGGTTAAGGTGAAGGCTCATGACTTCATTGGCTCCACCCACAAGCTCACCACCAATGAACACAGCTGGCACAGAAGGACTGCACCCTAGCCTTGAAAGAGCTTGCTCAACTTCCCTGCCTCTAGGTATCTCGTCTAGCTCGTGAACTGCTGGGTTCACCCCAAAATCAGAGAAGAGGGTCTTGACTGTGTGGCACATGCAGCAGGAGCTCTTGCTGAAGATCACCACAGGCCTCTCTGATGCCATGTTTATCACCCTTTCCATTGCTGCCCAACCCAAATCAAACCCACGAAGAAACTGTGTGCAGTTTTAGCTTCAATTTAGGTTAAAGATAGAGCAATGCCAAATGGTTTCAATGTCGATTTAGTATTAGGAATTGGGAAAGATGAGTTTGGAGGAGAAACTTACAAGCAAATGTGGGTAAGTGAGAAAGGTGAAATTCAGAGGCACTTGTTGAGGATTTTGATTTGAGAGGGTTGAGCTATGTGCAGCTAGGGCATGTTTAAATAGGGGTTTGAGAGAGGTATTGGGTTTTCTGTGTGGTGGATTGGCACTGATAATTGATAAAGCTTTGCCAAAGAAAATTAAAAGATATTGTGGGTGAGGGGAAAAGGGAATGTTCTATTAGATATTTCAATTGGCTTTTAAATTTTTCTTTGATCATTTGTTGAAAGAGATTGATCAAGGTTTCACTGTACAACAACGAATCTATGCATACGGAAACAAACACGTGTCCTTGGTACGGCTTTAAATTATTTTATGCCACATATCCCTTTATAAAGGTCACTTTTTATTTCAACTTTAATGCATACAATTCTTTGTACGAAATCAACAATTTTTGCATGCGTTAGGTTTTAACTTTTCCCCTATTGTATACAATGATACAACCTTCAAAGGAGGGACGGAGTAGTAGTCATAATCGCAGATCAAGTTTGGGATTTCATTTTATATAGAAAATTGTTCGGCTTTAATTTTGGAACCTTCGAAAATTGGCAAAAAGTCAAACTCGATGATTCATGATGAGATCTTAGATTAGGGAGTAGAAGATGAAATGTTGAGCTAATGAACCCATTAAAATTAACTTGCAAATCATGGTAAATATTCATTGGGAGGTTTTATATTTTGTAATTAATTGTGGCAATTTAACTTTCCTACATTGAGGAATTTCTGGTTTCTGCCTTATCTATCTTTGAGGCATCTGCTGCGTTGGAATAAAAAAGTTGAATTTATCCAATTGGGACCCCTTTTTTGCTATTAAGATTCGCGTCCAATTCCAGAAAGCGAAATATGGTTAAAGGTTTTAGGTGATAGGAAAGATTAGGACGCTATAGTTTTGGCTAGGTTGTATTGTATTCAGTGTCAATTCCTCTCTTATCTTTTATTAATCACACAATGAATTCTCTAATTAAGTGGCAATATTTTTACCGGAAAATATGAAGTTCAATTGTATTTATAAAAAAATTGAAACAAAAATTGACCGGCAGTCATCGATGCTGTCATTGGACTACTGTCATTGGACTACGGATTAGGGAAAAAAGAGAGGGAACTTATTAATCTTTTTTTTTAAAAAAAAAGAATATTTTTTTTTATATATAACAGCTTTAAACGTAATTAAGTTATTGATAATAACCAAATTGAAAAATTATTGCAAGACCTGCGGTAGCAGCACAAGTCATAAGATAATGCAGGACTTCTTGTTATCAATTTTCTGAAAGAGATTGTTTTCTTTCCCTTATGCCATAAATTGATGCCAAGGGATTCGGAAGAGGCGCCTAACATTATCCTATGCTCTCTTTTTCCCATTCGCATTTTCCTTTCCTGATTTGTCAAGTTCTCAAATATAATTATGTTAATGATTTTTTTTACCTTATATTAAATCCCTTAATATTAACAGATAAGTAATCATTTAGTTCAACAACTATATATGCCAATAAAATAATGAGGAAAACGAACAGAACATAGAAATTTTTTTTAATGAAGTGTTAAAAATATGTATTAATAATTAAACTATTTTTTAAATTTTTGTTAATAATTTAAGTTGTTGAAATGAATTAATTATTAATAATAAAATTAATGTTTTACCTTGTCTGAAAAAGATTCTGGAAAGGTCAAGTGCATGCATACATTCCTGGTTTTTGTCCTATATGATAATCTCGAGAAAAAACCTATCAAATCAAAAGCTAGTTGCCTTTCTTTCCAACCTTTATCGTTGTCACTGCTAATCTTGGTCGTGCAGTGAGGTTGATGTTCACGTAAAATAGAAGTCAGTGCATATTATTTCCTTAATAATGTATTCGCAAAGTTTGGCTTGGTGGAGCCACGTTTTATAATAGCAACATGACTCACACACAAAGCTGAAAAATGCATCAATTTCATTGGCTTCAGGTATATTTGTAAACATTAACCAGCTCTATGGGGAAGTGAAGAGACAATTCTTGTTTGTTCGTCTATATCTGACCTCCGTACTTACATGCATGAACATACTATAGACAAGGAAGCTTATGGGTCTACAGAGTCTTTATGTGTAAGCTAATAGTTCAAAGATTTTAAAATGATGATTTATATATATGTACATTGATTCTTATTTTTATGTCATTGGTTTTCACTTTTATACTAATAACACTAGTATTTATATTGAGTCAGTATTATAAAATTTTCTTGCATATTCATGATATATGCATAGTAGTATAGTTTTGTATACTAATGCAATCATGGCAACAGTGCTCGATCCATGAAAACCACTTATGATAAGTGGAGTAGGGAGAATCTCCATTAAGCTCTGTGTGAATAACAACGCATGCTAAATAAATATATATACTAAATTCTATTATATATACGTATATATGTTAATTTCACTATATTAATATATTTTTATTTTGTTTAACATAACAAATAGGCTTTTCTTTATATTCTTCCAGATTACCCTTTATCTCTTCTAATGTGAGACTTTAATGTCTCATAATAATACAAACTATTCAACACTTCATAAACTAAAAAGGATAGAGATCAATGCAATGACGAATCCTAGCATCACAGATTAGGGTTTCAAATTCAATGGGCTGGCGAAGTACAGAACTGTACAAATTGCTCTTTTCTTAGGTATATAGTACACTCTTTCTCTCAAGAGAGAGGGAAAAAAAGGAAAAGGAAAGGGCCAAAAAGAATCATAGGCTATATTCTTTTACTGTTTGCTATTGCTTTTTAAGATACGAGACAAAGAGAATAGTATAGCCTCTGGTTATGAAATATCCAAAACACTAAAAGCACAATGAAAAAAAAAACTCTTTCAAATTTATTGCTAAGGAAGGAATTTGTTTGTTTAGATTTCTTGCCTATGATTCCTAAATCCACTATTAATTTCCCTCGTTTTTGGCATGGCATCTTCTTCATGCCCACCATCATAAGCAATCATTAACACATATAGATCACTGGATTTAAATATTAGAAATTCTTTATATATATATATATATATATATATATATATATATTGATGAAATATTATTCCAACATAAGCACAACTGTTCGGCTCCACATATTGGACTAATATATGTCATTAAATATACTCGGAGTATTACTGGAAGAGTATACAGAAGAAATAATTCCTCATTAATTAATTGTAGTATGTAAAGTGTTTTTGCAAAAATTGTGGTCTAATAGCAAGGAATTAGTTTGCAGTAGGGTCTTAGGTTCCGTTGTGCCATCATAATCAAGAACATTTTTGCAAGTGGTAGCAAGTGGCACACTTAGTCTAGTTTGTCAATAGAGTTAGTTTTGTGTAGGTTAAAATTATATAAATTTACCAATAATTAAATGTAATTTGTCACATGATATTTTGGTCAGATTCATTAAATTAAAACTAAATTTTTTTATTATTGATTTTCATTGTGAATAGAGTCCATAGACGTGATAGGCTGAACCTAGCTACCAAAAAAATGCTTGGCAATAATAGTTTTATTTATTTTATTGTATAAAATGGTAGTGGTCCCGCCTAAATTACTTTTGGGCTAATGATGCATAGTTTAATAAATTACATAAATAACCAACAAGTGTTGAGCTAAGTAGTACCAGACCAATGTTATTAAGGTTAATATATAAGTTCAATATTTAAAGCAGATATATGTTGAGAAAAATTTTTAATTACAATAAAATTGGATAGAGATTAATTTTTTTAATACTAGTAGCCTGTAAAGATACATTTAAAAACTCTTAAAAAAATTTATAAACAATCATATAAATGAAATTATTTCTAATGATGTAACACCCCTAAGATTTAGTAATTTTTATTTATGTATGGATTATTAAAATAAATAAAAGAATAGGAATGTAATTGAAAGGTTTTAGAAATGAAAATAAAAACTTATTAATATTTTTAAGGTCAAATTGTAATTTCTTAAAATTTTAGGGGTCAAAATGTAAATAATAAAATTTAAAAGGACCTCCCTTAAAAATTGAATATTTGCATAATGATCCCTCCATCAATATTAAAAAAAATCTGTAAACGAGGCGAATGAATAATATGAATATTTTTTCTCTCTATTTTTTCTCTTTAGATTTAGAGTACTTTCGAGTATTTGATCTCAAAACTAAATGTAACACTAGATTCTGGACGAAGAATATTATGATATTAGTCGAATAATTTTTTAAATCAGCTGCATAATCGTCGTAGATCGAAAGTAGAAAATATTTAAAAAAATATAAGTTCTAAAACTTCTATTTAAATACCTCAAATTGAAAATTTGACACCGTAGATGGATTCAGGAGATAGATAAACCTTAAAATATGAAATTTTTCAGTCATCTGACAATTTTTTGTGTGTCCTTAATAATAAATCTAGCGGGGTATGAATAGTGATTTTGACGGTAAATAGTAATTTTAACCCTAAATAGTACCCATCAGTTGACTAGTGTTGACCAAACTCTTAGAAGCCAAATTTTGCTATTGTGGAGTTATTTTTTAAGTTTTTTGACCTTCCAGACTCATTTTTGAAGTCTATTTGATCAAATTTGAATTGAAAAAGTATATTTTGGGGCTGTCCAACCTGGATCCTTATCTTATGAGTAGATAATTCTTTCTATGACTTCCTTTATGCTCTTCTTGAACTTTAAATGTATAATTGATTATGTTTACAAGTTATTTATACTTTTATATGTCTCTGAAATGGATTAAATTACCTGATTTATTTATAATCTGGCATATAATTCAAGAAAGTATGGTTTTAAAAATGAATTTTTGAATTCATTGAATACGTGATTTTAAATGTATTTCTCATTATATGGTAAATGAAATATATTGTGCACGTGGTATTGATATGTAAAGCTATAAGATTGCTTTCAAAAATGGCATGTATATGTGATTACCCTTGATTGGGAAGTTTCTAACAAAAGAATTGTATTAAAACTGAAAATTTTGAATTTATACTGAAACTTCTGTTTTGAACGATATGTCATATGTATAAATAATGATTTCTGTGCAGGAATCCTATTAGAAACACTGTTCGCTAATAGCAAGTGAAGTTAGCCCTAGTACACCTTGACACCTCAACTAGCAAGGGTGGTGCTAGCCTCGTGTGACGGCCAACACACAAAATATGATATGTGAAGGAGAGTGAGATGCCTCCTATTTGATCGAGATGCCGACAATATGAATTGTGATTTTCCCTCCCTTGCTGTGTACTTGAGAAATTGTCCATATTAGAATTCCTTCATGTGTCCTCTTGAATGGTGGTAGGACAAACCTTAGTTGAGATGCTGAGTTTAGGCAAATCCTACACCACTAAATGACGAAAGTGCTTGAACTCTGATATGATGATTTTGATATGGAATCCTCCTAATGTTTTCATGATAAATATTTTGATGCATAACAATATTTGAATAATGATCATACTGTATTACATATGATTTTGGATATATAAATGTGATTTAAATTGAGAATATTTGAAATGCAGGTCCCATATAGATGTACTTCTGAACTATAATTTTCAATGTGATAAATTTTAATATATGAGTACATCCATATGTTGACCTAAGAGGTTATAAGAGGTATTATCTGCTCATTGAATTATCAAAATCACTACACGATATTTTTACATTTTTTAGAAAAGAATAGAGTTTGGTCATTTCCCTTCAGATAGGTGATCAGTTAGGCCACATATTCTTTGGTGAGCCTATTTTGTTTCTAGGGCTCAGAGATTTTAATTTATATTGTTCTTGTACTCTAGAGTATACTCTGAACGCCACAGGTAGGATCCTTACTTCTATTGTTACTTTGATATTTATAAACTTAGTCTGTATATTGTGTTTACATGAAAAAACCTATATGTATCTATTTCCATAATGAATGCTTGTATTATACCTATTATAGTAAAAATCTGTCCGTAAAGTATATGTTTCACATGCCCTAAAAAATTAGACTCATGACAAGTTGATATTAGAGCATTAGGTTTTCCTGTGGCTATCATAGTAAAGGATTCTGTAGTATAACTTTGAGTATGGATATGTAATCACAGACATATTTATACTCACGATACTGCTGTAGAATTCTATAGGGTGTCATCCTTTTCTTCTTTATAAATCTAATCCTTAGGTATGCGATGTATAACCATCGATGCATATGTTCTAGGCAATGCATCTTGAGTGTGGACTACCTGTTCAGCTTTTGAACTCATTTTGATGAATAGTGATAAAGAGAACTCTCTTAGGTACAAAGAAAAAGAATTGGCTGAAAATTAAAAGATTCCATCCGAACATAAAGGTAATGGCTTGTTTGGATGTTAAGAAGGCTTGAATTGGTTGTTTGATTTGCTTATGTGAAACAATATGACAAATAGCTAATACAATATTGATAGTGTGTTATAATGTGATCGAGCATATTAACTTCAAGATAATGGTTTGTAATAAAGTGAGTGTTTTAGAAACAAATGTAAATCTTTTTTTGGATGTATGAGTTGAAACTTACACATATAATTGGAATTGACAAGTTGTGAGGTGGATTGAATTGGAGAGCAGGGAATCTATGAAGATAATGCTTTCAATAATAGATTTTGTTTATATAAAAGATTCAAAGATAGTTTAGTTTTCAATAATATTTTGTACAAGCATTATGAGAAAGAAAGGTTTGCCCATAGAAATTTAAAATTTGAGGTAGCAAAATGGGTAATTCATGTGAAGGACTCTTGGATAGACATAAGTTTTTCATGATTGATTGTTAAGACATTGCATAAGCATGTTAAGGAATAAAGTCAAAATGGGTTGACCTTGTTTAAGTGTTTTGAAATGCGTTCTAACTGATACAGTATGAAGATGTCATCAATAGCATAAAAGGTTAGTAAATGAGTTGCAAGTAGTGAACAATTAGTGGAGACATGTCCCCAGTAATTTAATTTTAGCTTTAGCAGCCCATAAGTTATTACAAAAAAAATGGTGCCAAGGATATTTGGCAATGGTGAGAGATGTTGATATAAAGTATACCAATGTAGATTAGATTCCAGTGGTTAGGGAATTTTCTGATGTGTTCCCAGAAGAATTGCCTGGATTACCTTCAAAACGAAAAATAAAATTTGATATTGATTTATTTTCTGGAACCCAACTAGTATATATATTCCTATATAGAATGATATCGACTGAACATAAGGAAATAAAAAAAAAGAATTAGTTACAAGACTTGTTAGACAACGGATTTATATACCTTAGTACTCTTATTAAGGTCCTCTAGTTCTATTTGTAAAAAAGAAAGATGAATCACTGCGGTTATGTATAGATTATATATAATTGAATAAAGTGATAGTGAGTAATAAATACCTATTATCTCGTATAGATGTTTTGTTTGACCAACTATAGTGTGCTCAATGTTTTTCAAAAAAAAAGATTTCAGATATAGGTATCATTAATTAAGGATAAGGGAAGAGGATATTTGGAAAACTACTTTCAAGACTCAGTATGAGCATTGAGTTCTTAGTAATGTCATTTAGTTTGACAAATGCCCCAGCTGCATTCATGGAATTGATGAATAGAGTACTTAAACTGTTCTTCGATCAATTTATTATTGTATTTATTGATGATATACTATTATATTCTAAGTTCAAAGGATCATAAGCAACATTTGCAGATAGTTTTACAAACTCAAAGGGAACATCAGCTATTTGCTAAGTTTCAAAATGTAAATTCTCACTTAGTAGTGTTACTTTTCTAAGGCATATGGTTACCAAAGATGGTATTTAAATTGATCCTAAAATGGTAGAAGCGGTGTAGCAATGGCCATGCCCTACCATAATTATAGAGATTTATAGTTTTCTTAGTTTAGCAAGTTATTATTGTAGATTTGTTAAATATTTTTTCGAAAATTACTGGTCTTTTGACAAGATTGACAAGGAAAGGAATAAAATTTGTCTGGTCATATGAATGTGAGAGAAGTTTCCAAAAACTAAAATAATGTTTGACTACGGGGCCAGTACCGTCTATTCTTTTAGGTACCAGAGGATACACAGTATACTCTGATAAATTGAGAATTGTATTAGGGTGTGTGTTGATACAACATAGTCGAGTCATTGCATATGCATCCAGACAACTTAAGCCACATGAGCAAAATTATCCGACTCATAATTTGAAAATGACAGCATTAGTTTTTACGCTCAAAATTTGAAGGCATTATCTGTATGGTGATACATGTGAAATCTATACATATCATAAAAGTCTTAAATACATTTTCCAACAAAAGATGTTAACTTAAGACAAAGACGATGGATGGAATTACTTAAAGATTATTACTGTACAATATTATATCATCCAGGTAAGGACAATGTAGTGGCTGATGCATTAAGTAGAAAGTCAATGAGTAGTTTGACTCATATCACAATGGTAAGGAGGCTGTTGATTAAAGAAATACATAAGTTGGAAATTTATGGGGTAGTATTGGAAGTAAAAAAGCCTGGGATACTATTGGGCATATACAGTTTTAATCATCTTTGGTTAAGTAGGTGAAAAAGACACAGAAAGATAATGTCTATTTATGTAAAAAAATTGAAGAGGTGAAGAATGACAGTGATGTTGAATTTACTATAGACTCTGAAGGAATTATGAGATTGGATAAGTAATTGTATGTACCTAATAAAGAAAAACTCAAGAAAGAGATTCTAGGAGAAGCCCATCAATCTATGTATACTATTCATCCTGGATCAACTAAAATGTATCAAGATTTAAAAGATTTATTGGTGAGATAGTATGAAGAAAGATATAGCTGATTATGTTTTTCAGTGTTTAACATGTCAACAAGTAAAGGCAAAACATCAGAGCATGTGAGGTTACATCAACAAATAAAAATACCTGAATGGAATTGAGTGAGAATAACTATAAATTTTGTTACAGGGCTATTGGAGACACTAAAAGAGTTTGATTCAATATGGGTGATCATTGATAGATTGACTAAATCAGCATATTTTCTACCAGTGAAAACCACTTATAACGTAGCTCAATATGCAAATATGTATTTGAATGAGATAGTGAGACTACATGGGGTACCGATATAGATTATTTCTGATCGAGGACCATAGTTCACGGCTTATTTTTTTAGAGTCTTCCAAGAAGCTTTGGGCACGAAGCTAAATCTCAGTACTGCTTTCCATCATCAAATAGATGGATAGTCTGAGTGAACCATCCAAATATTGAAAGACATGCTTTGGGCTTGTGTGCTTGATTTTTAAGGTAATTGGGAAAATTTTTTGCCCCTAACTGAATTTTCTTATAACTATAGCTGCCAAGCCAATATACAAATGGCACTATTTGAAATTTTACATGAAACATCGTAAGTTTCCTAATAGGTGAATGAGTAAATAACATAAATTATAGCATGGAGAAAAAGTATATATTTGTCTCTAAATTTATAGGTGGTTATGTAATGTAAATTTATGATCATTTTTGGTATGTTGAGATTGTGACTTGGATGATATTTGAGATTTGGATATTATGTCACTAAAATGTATAAATGTGTGAGAAGTGAATTGAAATAGGTAGGTAGTAGACATGATATGAATGGTAAAAGTAAAATATGTTAGGATTGCTTAAGAATTGGCTATTGATAGGAAAGTGTCATCATAGAGAGATTTGAACATATTGGGTTTAGGCCTCGTTTGGGTAAACAACATATTTAAGTACTTATAGAAGAAAGACTTATGTGAAAAGCTATTATATCATAAACTCATTTTAAATTAAGCTAGTTAGCATTTGGATACATAATAAAAAAAGTGCTTTTAAAATTTATTAGCTCTTCTTAAACCATTTGGATAGATAAATATATAAGTGCTTATAATTATGAATATTATTAAAATAGGCATTAATAAGCACTTATTAAAGATTGTGTTTGGATAAATAAACATTTTCTTTCATAATTTGAAAAGAAATTTTTTTTCCACTTAAAATATTTATATAGTGTTATGATTATTGTATTTCATTCAAGTGCTTAATTTTTTGTTTTTAGATTATTATTTTCAAGTGTGATTTTTTACAACCAAAGTGGTTCATTTAGAAATCAAAGCCAATGTTTGAAGGTCATTGTCTTTGTAAACAAATAAATGAATAAATATACACATTTGACACAACATTATTGTCTCTTTTTTGTCGTAGAGGCAGATATAAAGGCTAAATTCGACTTAGTATTCCTTTCTTGCACGAGTTAATTAAATCGCGATAAAAAAAGTAGAGTTGGTGATTGGTCTAGAATCTCAGTTTTCGCCATTTATATGTCAAATTAATTTGATATCAAAACATGCCCAATTCAAGAAAATAAAAATATGAAATTAATTGAGAAGAATAAATGAAAAAACCCAAATCACACTTTACACTGCCACACACAATAATAGTGGTTCATATTTGAGTGAAACAGAGAAGACTTGCAGAAACTAATTTCTACCATATAAATTATGACAAAAAAGAAAGAAATAGAAATTAAAATCTAACAAGTGTTTGTACAGCAATATGATTTTATAGAAATATCAGTTCATAAATTGTATTCTATATAGAAATAATAAATGCAATAAAGCTAATGATTCGTAGGAAACTGAATTTTTTTCCTTTCTCATTTGCTCCATTTTTCTAACGCTTTCTTCATTTGGTTCCTCCCATATGATATTACTAAACCCTGCTTCATCCATAATTTCATCATCGGCAAACTCAAAATTCTCATTAAATGTTTCAAATTCTACAACACTTGTATCATTTCTCCTTATAAAATTGTGTAAAGCCATGCAAGCAATTATGATTTTAACTTACGTCTCTAATGGGAATGAAGGCATAGCACCTAGTATTTTCCATCTTGCTTTGCAACATCCAAAAGAGCATTCAATTGTACATCGAAGGCTAGAGTGATAATAGTTAAACACTTCAGTTCTTCCCCTTGCTCTTGGCCCTAATTTGAATTGTGGAAGATGATATCTTTGTCCCTTGTAGCGACCTAAGAAACCTATAAAAGTAGGATAACCAAAATTGACCAAATAGTATTTACCTACAAACAAAAACTTGAAATTGAATAAACAAATAAAATATAACATATTTTAAAGCTTGAAATTCAGATAGTAATGTCTAAAAACCACTAACTTTCAGGAGGAAGAGGGAAATGCAAGTTTGGTCTGCGTATAGACTCATTGAAAATTTTAGTATCATGTGCAAACTCCTCCCAACCTGCCCATACAAATGTGAAGCACATATTAAAATCACAAGCACTCATTAGATTGGTAGTTGCAATACCTTTTCTACCAATGTAAGGTGTCATGCCCCAATTTAATGAAACGTGAATAACACATCTATCAGAAAAATTCACCACTTATTTATTTGCATATGGCCCACGAAATCACATATAAGGAAAATATCATATGTTTACAATTTTCCAATATGGTTAATTATACATGCCAAAACTACCTTTAACATTATTACAGCAGAAGCAGAGATCCTGCTTGGGGCGTTCAAAGCATACTCTAGATTACAATGACATAATATTTCAAAACATTTCGAGCCTTGGAAGCAATATAGGCTCACCTAGAGATTATAACAACTAGCGGATCATGTAGCTATAGGGTCAACCTTTGTATCTTTATCTAAAAAATATGGAAATATCGTGTAGTGAGTTTTGGCAACTCAGTGAGCAGATAACACCTCCTATGACATCTCATATCAACATAAGAAGGTACTCATTAATTAAAATTCATCATATTAGAAATTATAGTTTAGAAGTACATCCATATAGGACCCGCACTTTCAAACATTCTCAGTTCAAATCAATTCAAATATCAGTATCCATATATGATACATTATGATCAATAATCAAACAGTAATATGCATTTATAAACATTTCTTATAAAAATGTTAGGAGGATCCCTTATCGGAACCACCATATTTGAGATCAACCCCTTTCGTACTTTGTTGGTGTAGGATTTGCCTATACTCAGCATTTCAGCCAAGGTTTGCCCTACCACCATTCAAGAGGACACGCGAAGGGACTCTAATATGGGTAATTTTTCAAGCACAAAGCAAGGGAAGGCAAATAAAATCTCATATATCAGGCATCTTGCCCAGATAGGAGGCATCCCGTTCTTCTTCATATATCATATTCTGTGTGTTGGCCCTCACACGAAGCTAGCACCACCCCTGCTAGCTGAGGTATCAAGGTGCACCAAGGCTAACATCACCTGCTATTAACAGACAATGTTTCTAATATAATTCCTCCATTAAATTATCATATGCACATATTCTATATTATTCAAAACAGAGCTTTTAGAATAATTCAGAATCTTAGTCTTAATGCAGCTCATCTGCCATAAATTACCCAATTAGGGTTTATCACATATACATGCCCTTTCTCGAGGCAATCATATAGCTTTATAAATCAATGCCATGTGCATAAGTATTCATTTTACCATTCAATGAAAAATACATGTAAAATCAGATATACCATGAGTTCAAAAATTCAGTTTCAAAACTATACTCTTCTTGAACTATATCTCAAATTGTAAGCAATCCAGATAGTTTTAATGCATTTCAAAAACATATAAAAGTGTAAATATCTCATAAACACAATCAAATACATGCTTAAAGATCTAGAAGAGTATATGACAAGTCATATAAAGAATTATCTACTCACAAAGTTGGGGTACCAAGTTGGACAACCCTAAAATCTATGTTTTTGGTCTGAATTTGGAAAAATAGACGACAAAATTGAGTTCAGAAGGTCCACAAACCTTGAAAAGGACTCCGAATTTGTGAAATTTGGCTTCCAGGAGCTCAGTCAATGCAAGTCAACGCAACAGGGTCCGATTTCACGCACTGCACGTGCCACCAGGGGGAGCTGTGCATGGGCTTCACTCGCTTAGGAAGAAGAAACACATGGGGGCGCGTACAAGGGATGATGAGTTTAAAATTTGAGATTCTAAGATTTCGACACCTTCTGGATTGATCTACAGTGTTAGTTTTTGCATTTGAGAACTATAGATAGGAGTTTCAGAGATTACCTTTTTAGGCAATTTTTCCTTCCATTTTTCGACCAATCCACGACTAATTTTCCAGTAACCAGTTGAATAAATTTGTAGAACTCTTCATCTTGAGTCCGTTGGTGGTGGTGGTGTCGAAATCTAGGGTCCGAAAGATGTGAAATCTTAGAGAGAATTTTGAGGATTTCGAAAGAAAAAATTTGGAGGAGAGAGTGAAAAATCTAAAAATGATCAGCTTCTTGAGTGGCTGAAACCCTTAAAATATCCCAATGGACCATTCTATAAGAATTCACTTTTAGAAGGAGGTTCTTGCAAATTTTCATTATCTATATTTTGACTCCTAAACTTTTAAGAAATCTCATATTTTCTTTGTAATTCTTTAACCCATGTAGTAAATAAACATATTTTCAATGGTTCTTATCTACATTTTCAAAATCCTCTCTTTTATTCAAAATTTTCTTTAATTAGAATTTTCTTTAAATTTACGGCTATTACATTCTTCCCCTTAAAGAAATTTGGTCCCCGAATTTCATCACCATAGTTGTAGATAAATACTAACCTCATTGTTCAAACAAATGCAGATATCTGGCGTGTATGTCATCATCTCTTTCCTAAGTGGTTTCCTCAGAAGAGTGATTTTTCCATATCACTTTCACTATAGGTGTTTCTTTTGATCGCAACTTATTTACTTGTCCGTCCACTATTGCTACTGGTTGTTCCTCATAAGTTAAATCTTTCTGTAACTGAATCTGTGGACACTGTATAACATGTGTAGGATCCGGTAAATATTTCTGTAGTATAGACACATGAAAAACTGGATGGACATTACCCAATTTAGGGGGGTAAAGCCAAACGATAAGCTATTGGACAGATCATATCAAGAATTTCAAATGGTTCTATATACCATGGACTTAACTTCCCTTTCTTCCCAAATCTTACTACTCCTTTCATGGGAGATATTTTCAGAAAAACATGTTCACCTATGGCAAATTTCAATGGTCAACGTTTATTATCAACATAAGCTTTATGTCTACTCTGAGCTGCTAATAACCTTTTCTTAATTAATTTTACCTTAACCATTGCATCCTGTACCATATTAGGCCCTAAAATCTTAGCTTCGCCCATCTTAAACCATCCAATCGGAGAACGGCAATGTCTACCATATAATGCCTCAAAAGGAGTCATTTGTATACTGGCTTGATAACTATTGTTATAAGAAAATTCAGCTAAAGGCAGAAAATCTTTCCCAACTACCTTGAAAATCTAAAACAAGCCTGAAGCATGCCTTCCAATATTTGAATGATTCGCTCATATTGTCCATCTGTTTGAGAATGGAATGCAGTACTGAGATTTTACTTTGTGCCCAAAGCTTCTTGGAAGGCTCTCCAGAAACGAGCTGTGAATTGTGGTCTTCGATCAGAAATAATTGATATTGGCACTCCATGAAGTCTCACTATTTCATTGATATATAAACTTACATACTGGGCTACGTTGTATGTGGTTTTCACTAGTAAGAAATGTGCTGACTTAGTCAACCTATCAATGATCACCCATATTGAATCAAACCCCTTTGGTGTTTGCAATAGCCCTGTAACAAAATTCATAGTTATTCTTTCCCATTTTCATTCAGGTATCTCTATCTGCTGATGTAGTCCTGCAGGCCTTTAATGTTCTGCTTTTACCTGCTGGCAAGTTAAACATCAAGAAACATAATCAACTATGTGTTTCTTCATACCTTCCTACTAATAATTTTTTTTTAAATCCTTATACATTTTAGTTATTCCAGGATGAATGGTATACATAGATCTATGGGCTTCCTTTAAAATTTCTTCCTTAAG
Source organism: Gleditsia sinensis (assembly GCA_037074535.1). Lineage (NCBI taxonomy): Eukaryota > Viridiplantae > Streptophyta > Magnoliopsida > Fabales > Fabaceae > Gleditsia > Gleditsia sinensis. The sequence goes on from CM073464.1 coordinate 57,968,453, forward strand.
TTCTTCTTTATCAGGTACACATAAATGCTTACCCAATCTCATAATTTCTTCAGAGTCTACAGTAAATTCAACTTCACCGCCATTTTTCACCTCTTCAATTTTCTTGCATAAATAGGCATCCTTTTTTGTGTCTTTTTCATCTTCTCGACCAAAGATGATTGAAACTGTATATGGGCTAATAATATTCCAAGCTCCTTTACTTTTATTACTACCCCATTACTTTCCAGCTTATGCATCTCTTTAACCAACAGCCTTTTTACCACTGTGATATGAGCCAAACTACTCATACACTTTCTACTTAGTGCATCAGCCATTAAATTGGCCTTACTTGGATGATATAGTATTGTGCAGTCATAATCTTTAAGTAACTACATTCATCGTCTTTGTCTCAAATTAATATCTTTTTGTTGAAAAATATATTTGAGACTTTTATGATCTGTAGAAATTTCGCATGTTTCACCATACAAATAATTCCTCTAGATTTTCAGAGCAAAAATGACTGCTGCCATTTTCAGGTCATGAGTCGGATAATTTTGCTCATGTGGTTTAAGATGTCTAGATGCATATTCAATGACTCGACCATTTTGCATCAACACACATTCTAATCCAATTCTCGATGCATCACAGTATACTGTGTATCCTCCGGTACCTGAAGGAATAGCCAATACTGGTGTCATAGTCAAACATTCTTTGAGTTTCTAGAAACTTTTTTCACATTCATCTTATCAGTCAAACATTATTCCCTTTCTTATCAATCTCATCAAAGGAGCAGCTATTTTTGAAAAATCTTTAACGAATCTACGGTGATAACCTGCTAAACGAAGAAAACTACGAATCTCTATAATTGTCATAGGGCATGGCCATTGCTGCACCGCTTCTATCTTTTTAGGATCAACTTGAATACCATCCTTGGTAACCACATGCCCTAAGAAGGTAACACTACTAAGCCAAAATTAACATTTTGAAAACTTGCCATACAACTGATTTTCTCTTAGGGTTTGCAAAGCTATTCTTAAATGCCTCTTATGCTCTTCCGAACTCTTTGAATACACTAGGATATCATTAATAAATACAGTAACAAATTGATCCAGGAAAAGTTTAAATACTCTATTCATCAAATCCATGAATATAGCTGGAGCATTTGTTAGACCAAATGGCATTACTAAGAATTCATAATGCCCGTACCAAGTCCAAAAAGCATTTTTCAAAATATCCTCCTTCTTTATCCTTAATTGATGATACCCAGATCTCAGTCGGTGCCATTCTATACGGGGGCATAGACACTGGTTGAGTTCTAGAAAGTAAATTAATACCGAACTCAATTTCCCATTCTGGGGGTAACTCTAGCAACTCATCAAGAAATTCTCTAACCACTAAAACCTGCTCTACCTTGGTGTACTTCATATCAACATCTTTGACTATTGCTAAATATCCTTGGCATCCTTTTTGTAACAGCTTATGAGTTGTTAGAGCAAAGATTAAGTTATTAGGCACCTCACTACGATCTCCTTGTATCAAGAAGGAAGATTCTCCAGAGATATTAAACTTAATCACCTTAAGGTGACAGTCTAGAATGGCATGGCATGATGACAACCAATTAATATCCAGTATCACATCAAAGTCTATCATATATAGAACTATTAAATCTATAAGAGTCTTCTTATCTTCTATCAAAATCTCACATGATTTATACACATAATTTACTAATAAGAATTCTCCCATTGGAGTAGCAACCATGAATGAATAATGTAAACTAGTAGGATCTCTATCCAATTTCTTATCAAAGCAAGGTGATATATAAGAATGAGTAGAACCAGGATCGAACATGACATATGCTTTATGGGAACATACTGATAATGTTCCTATCATAACTGCATTTGAGGCATGAGCATCCTGTCGTGTCAAGGCAAAAAACCTGAGCTTGTTCCTAACCTCGACTTCTTGATCATCTACCAGTACCACCACTACTTGCTTGAAGCTACTCTATTTGGTTGGACTGGTACAGATGCAAAGGATAAAGTTGGTTGTACTAATACTTGACTAAAAATTCATAATTGTGGACAATTCCTCATCATATAAACCATTTGTCCACACTTAAAACGTGCACCAGTTTCTCTGTGACACTATCCAGTATAAGGCTTACATAGTGGAATTGATCTTGAATCCTGTTGGCTAACAGGTCTCATATCTCTTTGATTCATTCTTTGCTTATTGACATTAATTGATGTCTGGTTAGAGTTGCCAGATCCTGTTTGAGTAAAACGCTGTGCATTTTGGAATCTTGATCCTTTGACATTAGGATTGTAACTTGTCTAAACATTACTATCTCACTCTCTTTTCTTCTCTTTAGACCTTCAATATGTGCTTGCTCTTTTATTTCCATCATTCTAGCATAGTCCACAGCTGCTAAATAAGTTGAAAAATGATTCATCTGAGAACCCACCGATTTAAACAATGGGCGTATCAATCCTGAAACAAACCTCTTAATTCTATCTTTTTCAGTAGGAACCAGATATGGTGCATATCTGGAAAACTTAGTAAAACGGATGTCATATTCAGAAATTGTCATGTTCAGTGTTTGTTTTAATTCTTCAAATTCTCTGGCCCTCATGTCTCTTTCTGTAACAACTCCATTTAAGTAATAATTTTTTTTTTATATTTGTAAAAAATCAATGAAGTTATTATCTCTTTACAACTTAACTCAAAATAACATTTATTTAGTTTATACAACACTGAGTTCACATATACATCATTATTTTACAAACATCCGTACAAAAGTCTAACAAATACATATTAGCCTTAATCATCTACGTAGACAACTTCCGGAGACACTGGTGCAGGTGGCGGCATGTAACAACTCCATTTAAGTAAATTTTTTTTAAAGAATACCATGAAATTTTTACCTTGTTACAACTTAACTCAAAATAACATTTATTTAATTTATACAATACAGAGTTTACATACATATCATTAATCAATAACATCCGTACAAAAGTCTAACGCATATATAATTACATCTTATTCATCCCTGTTGACCAGTTCCGGAGATACGAGTGCGGTTGCTTGCACTTTCACCGGGATCTTAGTCAACTCGACCATAGACACCATATATATTACTGAGATCAGCTCAAAATAGAGTAACTCGAACCAACATACGCTAAAAGCTTGTGCCATAGAGAAAATCTACATAATTATTCTTCTGAACATGACTTGGAAATATACGGAGAATTAAATCCCAATAAGTTCAACAATAATTCATTATCAATAAAGCTCATCACGTCAAGTTCATCTGTATAAACTACAACAAATATCGTTGGTTACATGAATGCACTATATCTATGCATATGAGAATCGTACAGTAATGACATGTATGACATGATTAACTATTTTCAGAATATCATATAATGACTATCAATTTATTCTCATATCAAGCTACCTCGGTCAGGGTGAGTATTTTCTACTCTCCGGTATGGGCTTTTCTCGCTCCGTCCGACATGGCCCACTTTCTCTTTCTTTTCTCATTAACATGATCATAACCGTTGGTAGGGCGTCCTCTACTGGTGCACCACACGGATTTTCATGTGCCGTGCTCATTTCTTTTCTTTTCACAATAATAGTCAAAAATATGCTTTCAATAATAAGTATGTTCATCAAAATATAATCATTATCAAAAATCATTGGTAATCATGCCATGAACATAACCATTTCAAATATTACTTTATAAAATATTTCCATGTCAAAATTTTACACTTGAGATGGTAAGAAGTTCATACAATAGCAATAGCTATGGCATATACTAATCATTTATTATTTTCATTTATAAGATTCTTCTTCTTTTTAAAATATTAATTTTATTTCTTTATTTTCTTGATGCATATTTTTATCCTATCTATCATTCTCTTAGTAATTAGAGCATAACTCCCTCAATTTAACTCTGATGTAGGTGATCTTGGTGTCAATTTAACGATGAAACAATTATCTAAAGCTATTATGTTGAACAGTTTAGCGAAATATTAAGAAATCAAGGTGATATTACTCCCTCAAAGTACAGGTTATTTCTTCTCGGGTACGTTCTAACCTATAACTACTAATATGTCCATATCTCCCTCATAAAAATTCCAAATTAAGTGATTCTAGTGGCTAAATATCCATGACACATATAGAAATAATTTGTATGTTAATCATTTATTTTAATTCCCTACACAATGTTCCCAGAAATTAAAACACAAAAGCTATCCTAAAATATTCTTCCCTGATTAACCAATTTGTGACCACTGCATACTAATCAGACCATATCTACCTCATATGGACTCCAAATTGAGTGATTCCAGTGTCCAAATTTTTTTGACACATATATCTATAATTCTTATGTTAACCATTTATTTTAATTCCCTACATAATGTTCCCAGAAATTAAAATACAGAAGCTATCCTAACATATTCTTCCCTGATTAACCATTTTCTGTTGACTACTTACTAATTGGACCATATCTACCTCATATGGACTCCAAATTGAGTGATTTCAGTTGCCAAAAATCTGTGAGACATAGATCTACATTTTTTATGTTAACCATATGTTTTTATTCCTTACCAATTCATCCCAGAATTTTAAAAATAGAAGCTTAAAATTTTGCCACCCATAGCCATACCTATACAAAACTATCTACACCAGCCTAAATATTCAAACATACATAATTTGTAACATGATATAGCAACATTCATGACGAAACATCAAAGTTCTAAGATCAAAATCTCATATAAATATTACAAGTTTCAAATCTTTTCTTCAAAAAGAAATATTGTTAAACTTACCTTGAGCACTTAGTCCTCTAAACTTCTCCTTCCTCTTTCTTCATTTCTTCCTCTCCTTTCCTCACTCTACCTTGCTTCTATTTTTCTCTCCCTCACTTGGACGAAAATTTTAATGTTATAGGGGTGGCTTTTACTTAAATAGACCACCAAATAATTCACCTTTCATGATCATGGGTCTACCTTATCACAATTAGGATACACTTGGTTGAATTTTTAGAAAACAAACAACTCATGTTCTTGTCTTCCTCTTCCTTAGTCAAGATATGCATAAGAAAAGGACATTTGTATTTTGAAAATTATGATAATATGTTCTTAAGATAAAGGACAAGGTGTAACATCCCCAATTTTATAATGGTGAAGGGAAGGAAAGTGAATGTCAGGGAACATTGAAGAAACCCCAGAAAATTATAAAGTGGTCATATGGCAAAAAGGAAAAAAACCTAGAATGGGAGAAAGTATACTACTCTAATTCTTCGGGGTTAGATTCGAACATCAAGAAATGAGTTAAAGATATGTTTTGGGCGTGACCCCAAACATTGGAATTTTCATAAAAGAGGAATTAAAACATTTTGGGAATTTGAGGAAGCCAAACAAGGCCTTAGTCAAGGGGTTAGTCACAATCTAATGGAGTGGCAATCTTGTAATAGTTAGGGTTTTGGGGGCCATTAGTTAGGGAAGGAGTGACTTGTTGGATAAGCTTGGATTAAAATAAGCTTTTCCCTTGACTTGGAGGAGAAGTCGACCAAGCCAAGGTGAAAATATCCAATCTGGGGGGGAGGCTGCGCAAAGGGAGTAGAGAAAGAGAGAGACCAAGAGAAAGAGAGAAAGGAAGAGAGAGAGAGAGACAAATAAGAGAGAGAAAGGAACAAGGTGAAGATCTAAGAGAAAAGGAAGAAGGAGAGTGATCAAGAGGAGGAAATCCAAGGAAAGCTTGAGAAGAGAAAGAATCTCTGGTTTGGTAGGTTTAACATTATTCATGTTTCTATGGAATTTAATGTATCTTGAATGATTTATAAGTGTTTTATATATCCTTTTTTGATGATTCATGATGTATATTTATGGTTGGCCATGAAAGGTGAGAGTTGGATGCATAGATCGTACATGTGTTTGCTGATATTTGGCTTGAAAATGGTGCAAATCGATGTTCTGAATGGTTGGTTCTGGGTGTTATGTTTTAGGTCGAATCTAAAAATATGTATAACATATGAGTTGTAGCCCTGTTTCTTAGCTTTTTAATGCCTCTAGAATCACCATGAACGGATTTGAAATGAGAGATATATTCCCTAATGAGTGAAGAAAGGTCAGATTTAACACATAGAATCGCGATGCAGTTTTTGTACACATTTTTCACCTATTTTTGTTTCTAATATGTTAAAGTAGTAAAAATAAAAGTTGTCGATATTTGTCGTAGCTTTCTATAGACACTGAAATCACCATAATCAGAGTCAAATTGAGAGAGTTATGGTCTTTTGAGTAAATGAAGGTCTGATTGGACGAAAAGCTGGACTGCAGGGAAAAAACCCAAAGCACGGCCGTGCTTAGGGACATGGCAAGGCCGTGCTTCGGGTGGTTTTGTTATTTTTTAGCATGTTTTGCATAGCTTGAAGCACGGCCATGCTTGGTGACACGACCCTGCCATGCTTGAGGTTGTTTCTGCTTTGTTTTGCATTTTGAAAGCTTTAAATAAACTCCAATGAATGTATGATGTTAAGGGGAACTAATATACAAATAAATACCTTGTTAATGATGCATTGTAGTGTGAATTCCATCCTTTTATTTTGAGAAATTAAATCACATATTGCTTATTGATAAGATGTATGTTTAATATATGAATAAAAATACATATTAATGAGACATATGTAAGTGAATTGCATATGAGATATATGTATGATGCATTGTAGTGTTAATTCCATTCTTTTATTATGAGATATATGTACGTAAATTGCCTATGAGATATATGTGCAATGTATGGATGAAATGCATGTTGATTTGATGCCTACGCTAGTATATTATGCATGATGATTACATGATATAATGTATGCGTTGTCACATGATGATAAGTGTATTAATACATATTTGTTAAATGATATGGTGAGGATATTATGCATGATATTAGCGATGTACTTGTTAAGTGCATAACTTCATCATGGAGGTAATGATGATTAGAGATTAATGAATAGTATGAAACATACATGAGGATTATGATGGGCATGCATATGATGTTATTGACATATGTTTGTTGATAAAATATGGCTAGAAATTGAAAGATATTAAGATGTTGGGATGATCCTTCCCAAACCAAAATGTCATCTGACATCTTGCTGTGTTAAGGTGACCGACGAATAATTGAAAAGATTCATGTGCATGGTCAGGAGGACCTTCTCGGAAGCAGGGTGGCCTGGCAACAAGTGTCACCTTGCTGTATTGAGGCGACTGATGGTCAAAATGATCCTCTCTGAAGCAGGATGGCCTGGCAATAGGTGTCACCCTTGTAACATCCCTAATTTCGTTTCTTTTATTGATAAAAGTACATAAATATTTAATTACGAAAATAAAATTTATTAGACAATATTTTAGATATTTAAGGAAATATAATCCTTAGAAATTCTTCACCTTATGTATATGCATAAAAAATGTTTCTAACATTAAGAGAACAAATAAAGAGGGAAAACCTAATAGGGAAAAAAATAGAAATAACATACTAAAGAGATGTAAAATTCTTGGATAAGGAAGATAAATTTTTAAAAACAAGTAAAGGTCTTAAAATTTCAAGAACATTGGATTAGGGTAATTTTTCCTAATTCAAGAACTAGAGTTACTAAGTTTAACATCTTTACCCATACATTGGGCTTTTACCTATGGACACTTCATATAGAGTTTTTCCACTTCACATAAGTTTCTAGCAAGCCCTCCAAGAAAGGTAGATTTTATCCAAAGCAAAGAAAATGGGTAGGAATAAGCCCATAATGGGTAGGAATAAGCCCAAATTCAAGAGGAAAAAAAAATTAATAATAATAAAGATTAGGTTACATGGCATTAAGACAAAAATTTAGCAAGTATTGTGATTCTACATTCATAATTTTGGCAAGTGGTATGATAATATAAGGCTTTAGGACAAAAACATATATATCCTACAGTCATAATTTCAGCAAATAGTATGATAATACATAGTATTAGGACAAAACATTCATATCCCACACAAATAATATCAACCAAATAATGGAGATTCAAGGGCTAGAAATTTGCCACCTAAAAAGGCAAATCTATCATACTTGTTTAAGACAAAAGAAAATGGAAATGAATCCCTAAATCAAAGGGACCTTGTCCCTTATCTTGAGAACATCTCATCATAATTTTCAAAATAAAAATCTCATTTTCCTATGCATATCTTGACTAAGGAAGAGGAAGACAAGAACATAAGTTGTTTGTTTTCCAAAAATTCAACAAAGTGTATCCTAATTGTGATAAGGTAGACCCATGATCATGAAAGGTGTATTATTTGGTGGTCTATTTAAGCAAAACCCACCCCTACAACATTTTAATTTTGTCCAAGTGAGGAAGAGAGAGAAATAGAAGCAAGGTAGAGTGAGGAAAGAGAGAAAGAGAGGAGAAGAAAGGAAAGAAGAAGAAGGAGAAGTTTAGAAGGCTAAGTACTCAAGGTAAGTTACCTTAATCTCCACTTGAATCCATTTTTCTTCTTCATCCTTGAGGTTCAAAAACTCAACCTCCTTCTCTTACCTAAGCTGCTAGAAAAGCTAAGGGAAGGGAGGAATCTTGCTACTTCTTTCAAGAGGAAACAAGAAAACCAATTCACTAACTGAGCTAGGGAGATTCTTAGGTAATTTTAACAATATTTCTTTTCGAAGAAAAGTTTTAAAATTTGTAACATCTATATGGGAATTTGATTTTAGAACTTTGATGATTGGTCATGGATGTTGCTTTATCATGTTACATATTGATCATGCATCTAATGTATGTTTGAATACTTAGGCTGGTTTAGATAGTTCTGCATAGGTATGGCTATGGGTGGTAAAACTTTAAGCTTCCATATTTTAAAATTCTGAGAAGAATCAGTAAGGAATTAAAATAAATGGTTAACACAAAAAAGGTAGATATATGTCTCACAGATATTTAGTAACTAAAATCACTCAATTTGGATTTCAAATGTGGGAGTTATAGTCATATTAGTAAGTAAAGGTTAGAACCTACCCGAGAAGAAATAATATTGAATTTAAGGGAGTAATAACACCTAGATTTATTACTATTTTGCTAATACGATTAACATAATAGTTTTAGATAATTGTCTTAGCTTTCCATACACACCAAGATCACCTTAATCAAAGTTAAAATAAGGGATTTATGCACTGATTAATGAGCAAAGGTCACAGAACACGGCCAGGCTGTGTTCTGGGTGCTTCAAGCACAGGTTAGCCGTGTTCGGGGCTATTTTTTTAGTACATTTGAAGTATTTTTAAAGCATGGTCGTGTCCTGGAACATGGCCAGACCATGTTGGAAGCTGGTGAAGCCTATTTTCAACATTTTTCTACCCTAGATGAACCTCTTTAACTATAGGGTAATAGTAGAAATCAAATTGGAGAAAAATGCTCTATAAATTTGTAAGAACATGTGTTAGAAATGATATAAATAAGAAGAAAATGAATAAAGGCCAAGCATAAAGAAAATGAAGAGATGAAATTAATATTTAAAAAAGAAGACGAATCTTATAAATGAAAATAATAAATGACTAGTATATGCCATAGCCATTGCCATTGTATGAACTTCTTACCATCTTAAGTATGAAATTTTGACATGGAAATATTTTATAAAGTGATATTTGAAATGGTTATGTTCATGGCATGATTACCAATGATTTTTGGTAATAGTTATATTTGGATGAACATACTTGTTATTGAAAGCATATTTTTGGCTATCATTGTGAAAAGAAAAGAAATGAGCACGGTCACATGGCAATTCGTGTGGTGCACCAGTAGGGGACGCCCTACCAACGGCTGTGAATATGATCATGTTAATAAGAAAAGAAAGAGAAAGTAAGCCATGTTGGACGGAGCGAGAAAAGCCCGTACCGAATAGTAAAAAATACTCACCCTGACTGGGGTAGCTTGATATGAGAATAAATTGATAGTCATCATATGATATCCTAAAAGAAAATAGTATTTATGCCATACATGTCATAATTGTATAATTTTCATATGCATAGATAAAGTGCATTCATGTGACCTAAAGATATTTTATGTAGTTTATATAGATGGACATGACATGATGAACTATATTGATGGTATATTATAATTTATTGTTAAACCTACTGGGATTTAATTCTCACTATATTTCCATATCATGTTCAGAAGAATAATTATGCAGATTTTCTCAATGACACTTATTATTTCCATACGTTGGATCGAGGTGCCCTACCTTAGGCAACTACCAATTATATTAGAAGTATCTGTAGTAGATGTGACTGAGATTCCAGTGGAGGTGCCACCGGCACCAGTGTCCCCAGAAGTAGTCGACATAGATGATTAGAGCTAATATGTATCTTTGTACAAATGTTTGTAAAATAATGGTGTGTATGGAAACTCAGTATTGTATCACTGTTAATAACAATTATGCTTGGTTAAAGTGATTATTATTACGAGTTAAGTGGTTAGAATTAAAGCAGTAATAACTTCATGGAATTTTATAAATATAAATTTTTTTTTACATTTACCTAAAAGGAGTTGTTAAATAATTGGTATCAGAGCAGGTCGATCCTAGATGGCTAGTGGGTGGATGGTTATCTGAATTGATCTTATAGTGCCTTGAGTAAGTTGTGGCTGTGCTGTGTAGGGGATCAGTGATTCATATAGGTAAGAAATTACTAGTGTTTCCTATCTATATGCCGTGGTGGTGTTATGACTGCTATTAAATATTTTTGAACTAACTATTGGGCTTGATCACCTCAATAGCAGCATAACTTTATTTTTGCCACAGTAGGAAATGGCACCACCAAGGAGGAATCCAGCAACCAATGCAGAGGAAACCCTGCACAACCTTGCCACGGCAATTCGAGACCAAGTCATGATGACCAACCAAATTTTACAATATCTCCAGAATGCTAATAACCCAAATGGTGAGAATGGTGCTAACAACTGGATGGCTGGAAAAGATAATGGCATATCCAAGTTCCTGAAGACTAGACCACCTTGTTTCCAAGGTGGCTATGACCTAACGGTAGCCGAAAGGTGGATAAGGGAATTAGAGAAAATCTTTCAAGTGATGGGTTGTACTGAAGAGCAGTAAGTTATTTTTGCTACATATATGTTAAAGGATGAAGCAGAATACTGGTGGCGTAGAGGTAGAGAACTTTTAGCTCATCAGGGAAGACAGATCACCTGGCAAGTGTTCAAGGACATTTTTTTTTGAAAAGTACTTTCCAAGTACTGTACGGGCAAAGAAAGAGATCAAATTTCTCTAACTCAGGCAAGGCAGCATGACTGTGGACCAGTATATCGCAAGGATCGAGGAGCTGTCTAAGTTCTCCTCTTATCTGCGATATAACCCAGATGAAAAATGGAAGGCTTCTAAGTTTGAAGCGGGACTAAACTCAGAGATAAAGAATGCTGTTATAGCTATGGAGATCAGGGAGTTTGTACCTCTGATAAATAAATGCAGACTCCTGGAAAAGAGTTTAAGGGCAGTGGAGGAAGAGAAACAAAGGCGAAACCTATGGAAGAGGAAGAAAAAATTTTCCAACCCTAGAAAGAATGTGAGAAGAAGTGGATATGGAGCTGGTAAGAGGCCATTGACTACGAGTCCTCGACCTTTTCAACAAGACCTCGCCTCAGTCAAGTGTGCTAAGTGCGGACGCATGCATGGTAATCGACCATGCTACATGGGACAAGATGTCTACTTCAATTGCGGACAGAAGGGACATTTTGTGAGAAACTGCCCATAGAATGTGGGGAAGCAGCCACAACAGAGGCCTCAGGTGAAAGGAAGGGTTTTCACCCTGAGCGGCCAAGAGGCAGCTCAATCTTCTGAAATGATTCAAGGTACATGCAATATCTATGGATTTTCTCTTATGGTGTTATTTGACTCTGGTGCTAGTCATTCATTTATATCAGAAGAATGTATTAGGAAGTTTCAGTTTCCTATTTCTGAAACTCCCTATGAGCTATCCATAGTAACCCCTACAGGGGAAAGGGTATTAACTTCCTCTATATGTAAAGACTGTCAAGTCACCATCCAGGAGAAAACTTTTTCTGTAGACCTTGTTTGTTTACCTTTAAGAGGTATTGAGGTCATTCTAGGATTAGACTAGATGTTTAGAAATCGAGTCTTGCTGAATTGTTGTAACAAGATAGTTGAATTTCTATCTCTTACTCCGAAAGAGGAAGTCCAGTTGTTGATGTTTAATGCCAATCAAGTTAATAAGGAGTTGAAGAATGGAGTACTTGGATACATTCTCTTGTATTTATCAAACCTAGAAGTCGAATCGAAGCTTGATGAAATACCAATAGCCAACGAGTTTCCTGAAGTATTTCCATAAGATATTCTAGGCTTACCTCCCAAGAGAGAGATAGGGTTCTCTATTGATCTCCTACCTAGGACAGGGCCTATCTCTATTGCACCATATAGAATGGCCTTGAAGCAACCACAGGAACTCAAGAAACAGTTGGAGGAACTATTAGACAAGCAATTCATTAGACCGAGTGTATCACCTTGGAGAGCTCCTGTATTGTTTGTTAAGAAGAAAGACGGGAGCTTGAGACTATGCATAGATTACAGACAGCTGAATAAGGTGACTATCAAAAACAAGTACCCTCTCCCTAGGATAGATGACTTATTGGATCAATTGAAGGGAGTCTCCATCTTTTCTAAAATTGACTTGAGGTCAGAATATCATCAGATTAGGATCAAGGAAGAGGACGTACCAAAAACTGCCTTCAGGACTAGGTATGGGCACTATGAGTTTCTCATAAAGCCCTTCGGGTTGACGAATGCACGTACAATTTTCATGGATTACATGAATTGCATTTTTCGACCCTACCTAGATCAATTTATTGTAGTGTTCATTGATGACATCTTGATATATTCTAAGAGTGAGAAAGAACATGAACAACATCTTCGAATCGTGCTGCAAGTACTGAAAGAGAAAAATTTATATGCCAAATTGGAGAAGTATGAATTTTGGCTGTCAGAGGTGAAGTTTCTTGGATATGTCATCTCTAATAGAGGGGTAACTGTAGATCTTAGCAAGACGGAAACAATAATTCAGTGGGAGAGACCAAAGATGGTTACGGAAGTCAGAAGTTTCCTGGGTTTCGCAGGATACTACATAAGGTTTATACAAAACTTCTCTTGTATAGCCTTGCCATTAACTAAATTGACCAAGAAGGGAAGTCCTTTCAAATGGACTGATCAATGTGAAGCTAGTTTTCAGGAGCTGAAGACAAGACTGACCACTCCTCCTATTTTAATTATTCCAGACCCCACAGGACATTTTGAAGTGTATAGTGACGCTTCAAAGAAAGGGCTAGGATGTGTGCTGATGCAAGATAAGAGAGTAGTTGCTTACGCCTCTAGGCAACTGAGACCCCACGAAGGAAACTATCCAACCCATGATCTTGAATTGAAAGCAGTGGTGTTTTCCTTAAAGATTTGGCGACACTATTTGTACAGGGCAACCTTTGAAGTATATTGTTATCATAAGAGTCTAAAATACCTTTTTGATCAGAAGGAGTTAAATATGAGGCAACGAATATGGGTAGAATTCCTCAATGACTACAAGTTTGAGATAAAGTATCATCCCAGAAAGGCGAATGTTGTAGCAGATTCCTTGAGTAAAAAATCTCTGCACATGGGTTAGATGATGGTGTATGAGATGCAGATGCTAGAGGAGTTTCGAAATTTGAAGCTAGCCACTACTCTTACTCCAAAGAATCTAGTCATTAATGGTTTAAGTATAGGGTGTGACCTTAGAGCCTAGATCAAAGAGCCTCAAGCTCACAACCAATACTTACAGGATCATAAAGACCAAGGTAATTTTTCTGTCATGGAAGATGGAGCAATCATGTATCAGGGAAGGATTTGTGTTCCTCAAGAACGAGAGTTGAGGACTAAGATCCTGCAGGAAGCGCATCAGAGTAAATACACAGTCCATCCTGGATGCACTAAAATGTACCAGGATTTAAAAATGATGTATTGGTGGCCAGGGATGAAAAAGGACATTGCCGAGTTTGTGGCGAAATGTCTCATTTGTCAAAAGGTGAAGGTGGAGCATCAAAAGCCAGCGGGATTCCTACAACCTCTTGAGATCCCTAATTGGAAATGGGACAGTCTCTCAATGGACTTTGTTGTGGGATTACCTAACACTTAAGTGGGACATGATTCTGTCTGGGTAATAATTGACAGATTAACCAAATTTGCTCACTTTTTGCCCATAAAAATTAACTATTCACTATATAAATTAACCCAATTGTACGTCCAGGAAATAGTTAGACTGCATAAAATTCCCTTAAATATCATTTCTGATAGAGATCCAAGGTTCACATCGAGGTTTTGGAAGGCATTGCAGGAAGCTTTTGGAACTCAGTTGCAGTTCAGTACTGCCTACCATCCTCAGACTGATAGGCAGATAGAACGAACCATTCAAACCCTAGAAGATATGTTGAGGGCTTGTGTGATAGAGCAAGGTAAAGGATGGGATAAGTACCTACCTTTAGTAGAGTTTGCTTATAATAATAGCTATCACTCTAGTATTAAGATAGCCCCTTATGAAGCTTTATACGGTAGAAAGTGCCGATCTCCACTATGTTGGTTTGAGGTAGGAGAAAAGAACTTGTTGGGTCCTAATCTAGTTCAACAAACCACTGAACAAATCTGGATGATACGAGACAAAATACTTACAGATCAGAGCGGGCAAAAGAGTTACTACGATAAGAGACATAGACCTCTAGAATTTGAGGAAGGAGACCATGTATCTCTAAAACTTTCTCCAACTACTACAGTTGGCAGGTCTCTCAAAACAAGAAAGCTATGTCCGTGATTTTTGGGACCCTACCAAATTCTGAAGAAAGTAGGGACATCAGCATATCAAGTTGCTCTCCCACCTAATTTGTCCAACCTACATAATGTTTTCCACGTATCACAGCTGCGGAAGTATCTTCCAGATTCATCACATGTAATACAGGATGAACCAATCCAAATAAAGGAGAACATGCCATACTAGCTAGTACCTACATCCATATTGGACACTGACGTGAAGCAACTGAGAAATAAAACCATTCCCCTTATTAAGGTGTTATGGGAAGGTTTGACTCCGGAAGAAGCAAGTTGGGAGCTGGAAGAAGTCATGAGGAAGAAATATCCACAATTGTTCTTATTAGGTAATTTCTGAAATTTTGAGGACAAAATTTATTTTAGGGGGAGAGAAATGTAACATCCCTAATTTCGTTTCTTTTATTGATAAAAGTACATAAATATTTAATTACGGAAATAAAATTTATTAGACAATATTTTAGATACCTAAGGAAATATAATCCTTAGAAATTCTTCACCTTATGTATATGCATAGAAAATGTTTATAACATTAAGAGAACAAAAAAAGAGGGAAAACCTAATAGGAAAAAAAAATTAGAAATAACATACTAAAGAGATGCAAAATTCTTGGATAAGGAAGATAAATTTTTAGAAACAAGTAAATGTCTTAAAATTTCAAGAACATTGGATTAGGGTAATTTTTCATAATTCAAGAACTAGAGTTACTAAGTTTAACATCTTTACCAATACATTGGGATTTTACCTATGGAAACTTCATATAGAGTTTTTCCACTTCACATAAGTTTCTAGCAAGCCCATTGGATAACCTAAGCAAGAAATAAAACATAGACTTGGACTAGGATATAGTAATTGGACCAATAGCCCAAAAATTATGAAAATTTGACCAAGCCCTCCAAGAAAGGTAGAATTTTATCCAAAGCAAAGAACATGGGTAGGAATAAGCCCAAATCCAAGAGGAAAAATAAAATAAAATAAACTAATAATAATAAAGATTAGGTTACATCGCATTAAGACAAAAATTTAGCAAGTGGTGTGATTCTACATTCATAATTTTGGCAAGTGGCATGATAATACAAGGCTTTAGGACAAAAACATCTATATCTTACAGTCATAATTTTAGCAAATGGTATGATAATACATGGTATTAGGACAAAACATTCCTATCCCACACAAATAATATCAACCAAATAATGGAGATTCAATGGCTAGAAATTTGCCACCTAAAAAGGCAAATCTATCATACTTGTTTAAGACAAAAGAAAATGGAAATGAATCCCTAAATCAAAGGGACCTTGTCCCTTATCTTAAGAACATATCATCATAATTTTCAAAATACAAATCTCCTTTTCCTATGCATATCTTGACTAAGCAAGAGGAAGACAAAAAACATAAGTTGTTTGTTTTCCAAAAATTCAACAAAGTGTATCCTAATTGTGATAAGGTAGACCCATGATCATGAAAGGTGTATTATTTGGTGGTCTATTTAAGCAAAACCCACCCCTACAACATTCTAATTTCGTCCAAGTGAGGAAGAGAGAGAAATAGAAGCAAGGTAGAGTGATGAAAGGTGAGAAAGAGAGGAAAATAAAAGAAGGAAGAAGAAGGAGAAGTTTAGAAGGCTAAGTACTCAAGGTAAGTTACCTTAATCTCCACTTGAATCCATTTTTCTTCTTCATCCTTGAGGTTCAAAAACTCACCCTCCTTCTCTTACCTAAGCTGCTAGAAAAGCTAAGGGAAGGGAGGAATCTCCACTTGAACCAATTCACTAACTGAGCTAGGGAGATTCTTAGGTAAGTTTAACAATATTTCTTTTCGAAGAAAAACTTTGAAATTTGTAACATCTATATGGGAATTTGATTTTAGAACTTTGATGATTGGTTATGGATGTTTCTTCATCATGTTACATATTGATCTTGCATGTGATGTATGTTTGACTACTTAGGTTGGTTTAGATAGTTCTGCATAGGTATGGCTGTGGGTGGTAAAACTTTAAGCTTCTGTTTTTAAAAATTTTGGGAAGAATCGGTAAGGAATTAAAATAAATGGTTAACATAAAAAATGTAGATACATGTCTCACGGATATTTAGCATATGAAATCACTCAATTTGGATTTCAAATGTGGGAGATATATTCAGATTAGTAAGTAAAGGTTAGAACCTACCCGAGAAGAAATAATATTGAATTTAAGGGAGTAATCACACCATGATGTATTACTATTTTGCTAATATGATTAACATAATAGTTTTAGATAATTGTCTTAGCTTTCCATAGACACCAAGATCACCTCAAGCAGAGTTAAAATGAGGGAGTTATGCGCTAATTAATGAGCAAAGGTCACAGAACACGACCAGGCCGTGTTCTGGGTGCTTCAAGCACGGGTTAGCCGTGTTCGGGGCTGTTTTTGAGTACATTTGAAGTATTTTTAAAGCATGGCCATGTCCTGGAACATGGCTAGACCGTGTTGGAAGCTGGTGAAGCGTATTTTCAACATTTTTCTACCCGAGATGAACCTTTTTAACTATAGGGTAATAGTAGAAATCAAATTGGAGAAAAATACTCTATAAATTTGGAAGAACATGTGTTAGAAATGATATAAATAAGAAGAAAATGACTAAAGGCCAAGCATAAAGAAAATGAAGAGATGAAATTAATATTTCAAAAAGAAGATGAATCTTATAAATGAAAATAATAAATGACTAGTATATGCCATAGCCATTGCCATTGTATGAACTTCTTACCATCTTATGTGTGAAAGTTTGACATGGAAATATTTTATAAAGTCATATTTGAAATGGTTATGTTCATGGCATGATTACCAATGATTTTTGGTAATAGTTATATTTGGATGAACATACTTGTTATTGAAAGCATATTTTTGGCTATCATTGTGAAAAGAAAAGAAATGAGCACAGTCACATGGCAATCCGTGTGGTGCACCAGTAGGGGACGCCCTACCAACGGCTGTGAATATGATCATGTTAATAAGAAAAGAAAGTGAAAGTAATCCATGTCGGACGGAGCGAGAAAAACCCGTACCGGAGAGTAGAAAATACTCACCCTGACCGGGGTAGCTTGATATGAGAATAAATTGATAGTCATCATATGATATCCTAAAAAAATAGTATTTATGCCATACATGTCATAATTGTACAATTTTCATGTGCATGGATAAAGTGCATTCATGTGACCTAAAGATATTTTCTGTAGTTTATACAGATGGACATGACATGATGAACTATATTGATGGTAAATTATGATTTATTGTTGAACCTACTGGGATTTAATTCTCACTATATTTCCATATCATGTTCAGAAGAATAATTATGCAGATTTTCTCAATGACACTTATTATTTCCGTACGTTGGATCGAGGTGTCCTACCTTGGGCAACTACCAGTTATATCAGATGTATTTGTAGTAGATGTGACTGAGATTCCGGTGGAGGTGCCACCCGCACCAGTGTCCCCGGAAGTAGTCGACATAGATGATTAGAGCAAATATGTATCTTTGTACAAATGTTTGTAAAATAATGGTGTGTATGGAAACTTAGTATTGTATCACTGTTAGTAACAATTATGCTTGGTTAAAGTGATTATTATTACGAGTTAAGTGGTTAGAATTAAAGCAGTAATAACTTCATGGAATTTTACAAATATAAAAAAAAAATTACATTTTCATAAAAGGAGTTGTTACAACCCTTGCTATATTGAGGACATTGACAAGCCCAGAATGACCCTTACCCAACAAAGGTGACCTGGCGACATGCGGCACCTTGTGTAGGTAAGGCGACTGAGGACTCGTGGCTACAGACGATTAGTCACTGAGTATGGGGATGTGGCTACAGACGATTAGTCACTATTTGTTGGACCTCATGGCTTCAGACGATTAGTCAATTAGGGTTGTGATGTGGCAATAGACGATTAGTCATTGAGGGTTGTGATCTGGCCATAGACGATTATTCACTATTTGTTGGACCTTATGGCTACAGACGATTAGTCATTGAGGGTTGTGATGTGGCTACAAACAATGAGTCACTATTTGTTGGACCTCATGGTACAGACGATTAGTCATTGAGGGTTGTGATGTGGCTACAGACGATTAGTCACTATTGGTTGGACCTCATGGCTACAGACGATTAGTCACTGTTGAGGACCTCATGGCTGCAGACGTTTAGTTACTGTTTATTGACCTCGTGGCTACAAACCCTTAGTCATTGATGGTTGAAGTATGGCTCCAGACGATCAGTCTTCATGCATAAAAGCACTGCATATGATATTTTAATTGTTGAGCATGTGACTATTGGTGCGCACTGTTGTAGGTACACCCAAATTAATACCTTACCTCAAAACTAACCTATAGTAGTGGGAGTAAGGGTCGATCCCACAGAGACTGGTATTATCTTATGTGATTGAAAAAGGGGGGAATTGATAATTGTAAACAAAATCAAGTAGACAATAATGAATGTAATTAAGAGAAAGTAATTAATGATAAAGACATTGGTTTCGGTTGATATCCACCGTCAAGGGATTACATTGATCATTGACAACATAATCAATCTGTAATTGAATATCTATCATTGGGGTTCTAACCATGTTTCTCCTTAAGTCTAGTAAATTAAGGACAATCGTACTAATTAAAGCCTAATTAACAAGCAATCCTTTAGCACATCGGTAAAACATAACTTGTTAACCGCATGAAGAACTACAGAAACTAACAGAGCTAAACAAATATAAACACATCGGCTATATCTAATTTAGTTAATCATTCATCATAGGTTCAATTATTTATAATCCAAAATCCTCAAACCTATTTGCCTCATGAATCGCAGAATTGAAGACTTTGTTCAAAACACAATTCAACGGTAGATTAAGATAGACAATATACTAGTAGGCCTCCTAGCAATCATATGAATAATCATTAAGAAGAAGAACAGATGAATAATCAATACTCAATTCAAATTGAAACAATAAAATCAAATCCAAATCTCATAATGTATGAAAATCCCTTGAGGTTTCAATCTACCTCAACCAATTAAAAAGAACTAGCCACGCAGGGCCATAAGAAAATCAAAAGAAGAATTGAAGAATATAATTAAGAACTTGGATGAAGGATTGGATGAATTATCTGCTTGCTTTCCTCCCTTTTTACATATTAACTCCTTATAATCAAAGTAGGAATGTATCTAGGTAAAATCCCAGCCCATCGGGTTTCAATTGGAGTCAAAAAAACCTAAAAATCACAAATTTCATGAGCTGGTGCAGCGGCGGCACTGCGGCGCTATGGAAATATGCTCTCGGGACGCCACGGTGGGCTGTGTCGAAGATACTCAGGCGTCGCGGCGTGCTGGGTTGAGTGCTGCGACGCTCCCACCTAGGTAGCTCCGCGGCGCTCCGGATTTGCCTTCACGTGGCACCGCGGCACCCAGATTCTTCTGGATTTTGACAAAGTGCCAAACATGAAAGTTGTTTCTCTATGTCTCTTCTTTCCATAGCCACTGATCTCACCTTAAGCGGAGTCCAAATGAGTGAGATATGCCTCAATTAGTGACGAAAGGTCAGAAATCAGCATTTTTCTATGATTTTCTCTCTATTTTCCTCTTCTTTTCTTCTTTATTATTCCTAAAACACAAAACACAAAACTCAATTAATTCATATCTATTTTCTACTAAAATTAAATAAAAAGCAACTTAAAACAAGTCAAAGACATGTTTATTTTATAGCATGTCAAATACCCCCACACTTACTCTTTTGCTTGTCCTCAAGCAAACATTGATTCATGTAAACAAATTTCAATATATGAAATGAGTGAGTGGCTTACCAATATGCTGCCTCATAGTGAAAATTGTATGCTCTTGAAGAAATTTCAGAAAATTTTAATGACCATGTGCAAAATTTAATTCAAATGCAATTTATGAGTTTATTCTCTAAAATCCTTTGTGTGTGTGTGTCTTTGAATGATTTAATTTTCTTTTACCTAACTGAGTTTATATATCTCAAGAATTAGAGCATGGATCTCTGTGTAAGATGTCCATAAGCTTATTTTTCATGCTACTCTCCACATAATTATGACTTTCTTACGTCTCTCAAGAGCTATAAGCAATTTAAACAGTTATATCATTGACTATTGGTTCAGCTAACACCGATTCATAGATTGAGATAAAGTTCACATGCTCACCCTGTTTAATAACTAGAATAAAAGTACAAAGATCATAGAAGCTTACTGTAGTACACAGCAAAGTAAATAGTGCACAAATATTAGTTATTATACAGTCATCCAACTGAATCAGAAAGTAACCGCCCCACACTTGAGATTTTACATTGTCCTCAATGTACAATAGAAAAGCATAAAATAAGAGAGGCAAGTAATAAAAAGAGGAGGGTCTAGTGAAACTTCCCTGATTAGTGATCACTATCCATCTCATCATGCTCAGGTGCAGGCCTAAAGGGTGGCTCAGGAGGTTCCGGGAATGCTATAGGAAGGTTTAGGGCATGGGCCAGCTGGCTGAAGCAAGTAGTGTTGTGCTGCGCTATAGAGTATTGGTAGAGAGCTAAGTCATTCATCTAATGAGTGAGGACCTCTGTTCGCTCTCATAGATCTTCAATAGTGTGTTGGGCTGGTGGTGGAGCTAAATTGCTACCAGGTTCCTCTGTAATTATAGGCTGAATGCCTAACTCTTCTTCTGCTGCTTCCTCATGTCCCTTATATTTCTGAATGTCCGCATAGGAAATAGGTTTCATTTGTGGAATGAGAGCCTCAATAGAATCCCAGCTTACTCCAGCCTTCCCACATAGACCAGTGATTAAACTGGGGGCAAAGAGGGATCCGCTTCTAGAACGAATGCAGCCAAGTATTTTTCTGTGGATGAGTTTTCCCACATCAATGGAAAAACCTTTAAGTATAGCAAAAATCAGAATGGCTCTATCCCTCTTGACCTAACTCATATTCAAACTAGGCATGAATCGTGCAACTACGAAATAGTACCAAGCTTTAGCCACTTTATTCATGTCGACCCTGGCAAAATACAGTGGTTGTCCATTGCTATCTAACTTCCAGGAAGCCCCTCTGAAGCAAAGAGTGGAGATAATCTCTTCAAAGTCGATGTCTGATTGGATGAAGGCAGAGTACTCATCATCTTCAATGTCAGGCAGAGAGTAGAATTCGTTGATAGCATGAGGATTAAAATTCACCATCTTGCCTCTAATCTATGCTTTGTGGTGTTCATGAACTGTAGCATTGGAGTAAAACTCCTGTACCACGGGAATGACTCCTGGTTCGGGGTTCTTGCAGAAAATATCCCAGTGCCTGTGGAGGATATTGTCTCTATAAGGAAATTCAATGGTGACAATGAAGCCCCTCTCAAGAACAATTGCTTTATGAACCACCAACTTACTATGATGTTGATAGACTTCTTCACTCACAAATGTCGTGCTATCAAATGCTGGAGGTTCCTCTGCTCTGTTCTTCCTCTTTGAGAGGCCTAATTTGGAAGTTTTTGGGTCTATTGCACTTAGCAAATTCACTGGGGCATTTTATCAAACACCTGGTGTGCGCTTTTGAAAAATTGAGAGAATGGATGGTAGATTCGTAGCTTGAAGTCCCAATGTAGTGAAAACCAGTAGCAATGAAGTATGTAGATCAACTTCAGCAGGATAAACAAAGCAAATCATACCCAATTCAGCTTGATTTGTGGCTAGAAAGTGCAAGATCAAAATTGCTTGAAAACCCTAGAAAATTGCCATTGAATCCAACCCAAAAGCTGAAAGAATTGGTTAATCCTGCAAAAGAAGATGAAAAACCACTTAATTCAATCAAATAAACGTAATGGGAGGTTTAGATGGTTGATTGACTGTAAGAAATTGGGATTTAGGGTGAGGGAGAGTGAAGAAAAGTGGGTAGGGGAAGAAGAGACCGCACGGGTCTCTTATAGAGAGCGCCGCGGCGCTCACCCGATCTGGGGGCCTAGCGCCGCGGCTCTGTTCTTGAGCACCGCGGCACTCCGAATCTTGATTCAGAGCGCCGCGGCACTTTCCCGATCTGGGCGATGGGCACCGCGGCGCTCAGTTTGAGAACCGCAGCGCTTGTGCGTCCGTAGTTCTGCCTCTGCCAATATATATATATATATATTTTCAAAAATAAAGAGAAATTAAACTATGAACAGAAAAATAAGAAGAAGAAGAATGATTGTTAGGTTGCCTCCCAACCAGCGCCTTTGTTTTACGTCGTTGGCTCGAAAAAAACTAAAAAAAATCAAGGAGGGTCTTGAAGAGTTGTCCATTGTGACTCCTCTTGCTGAAATCCTTCATAATATAGTTTAAGCCTATGCCCATTCCATCCCATTGCAGATTTGTACTTTTGAATTGATTTTTCCTCCTGATTAGTTTCAAGCTTGCTGGGAATTTTATCAGGGGGTATTTCTACTTTCCCCAAGAACACATATTGGAGAGGATCAGGAAGAGGTTTTAATTCAGGAGTAAGAACCTGCACAACAAAAGGTAAAAGAGTAGTATCAGTAAGTGGTAATTCTATGTAAGCAACCTTACCTGTTGGTGGCTCTGCTGAGAAATTATTTAGTGCAGCCGAGTCCTCTTTTGTTTCTATATTCTGTTCTATCTCACCATTATCTTCCTCTATGGATTTGCTCACAATCACTTCCAGTTTATCCTTTCCATCTACTTCATGTGTTAAAGAACTAATGACATTGATAGAATAAATAGGAATATCATCACTTGGGTGTTTCATGGTCTCATACATATTAAAATTTATTACTTCACCATCAAATTCCATAGTGAGTGTGCCATTGTGAACATCTATTTTAGTTTGAGAGGTTTTCAAAAATGGTTTCCCTAATAATATTGGAGAAGTAGGATCTCCATTTTCCATGTTAAGTACATAAAAATCCGTAGGGAAAACCAAATCATTTACCTGTACCAAGACATCCTCAATTACTCCTTTAGGATATGTATTGGACCTATCTGCTAGTTGAATTATCAAATTTGTTGAGTTTAAGGGTCCCAATTTCAAAGAAGTATATACAGAATATGGCATGACATTTATGGAAGCTCCTAAATCTAACATAGCCTGTTTAACACGAGTGTTCCCAATTTTGCATGGAATAATAAACATACCTGGATCCTTGCATTTAGTGGAAAGTTTTGTTTATATCATGGCAGATACATTCTGACTCATCTGTATCTTTTCAAATCCCTTCAATTTTCGTCTTCTCTTTTGAGTACATAGTTCTTTTAAGAACTTTGTATATCTTGGCACCTGTTTAATAGCATCTAGAAGGGGAATATTAACTTCACATTTTCTAAAGGTTTCATACAAATCAGAAGTCTTCGCATGTAACCTATTCTCTTTAAGAGCTTCTGGAAAAGGAGGCACTACTTCATAATTCGGGGTAGATAGAGACTTACTTGTAGATACTTCTTTCTCCTTGTCTAATTTCTCTTGCTTTTTAGAGGAAGAAACGGATGGTAGATCTTCAGCTTCCTTACCATTCATTGAAATAATTGTACTGACATTTTTTCTAGGATTTACCACAGTTTGAGAAGGTAACTTACCTTAGTTTTGAGCATCCAATTGACTCACTATGGTTGCTAACTGACCTACTTGAGTTGTCAGGTTCTGAATACTGGCTCTTGTCTCTTGCTGAAATTGATGATAATTATGTACAAGAGTTTTCACAATTTCTTCCAATGGATTACTTACCTGGTGATCCTGGGATGCATTCTATCTAGGATAATAGGCTTGCTGATTTTGTTGAAAATTTTGTCCTGCAGGCCTATTTTGTGCATTCCCGTATCTAAAATTGGGATGATCCTTCCATCCAGGATTGTATGTATTAGCATATGGATCATACCTTTTTGGTTGGCGAGGAAAACCTCCTACAACATTGGCTTGTTCTGTGGATTCCTCTTGAAGTGTAGGACACATGTTAGTGGAGTGCCCTATTACTGAACATATTCCACAGACTTTAACTTGCTATAGTGTACCTGTAGCCATTTGGCGCACAAGAGAGGTAAGTTTAGATAATTGATTCTGAAGAGAAGTAGTACTTAGCTCATGGGCATGTGTAATAGGAGGATCATGCCTAATGCCAAATTGTTGAGAATTGGCAGCCATATTTGATATCAGAATTATGGCTGCTTCAGGAGTCTTATCTATTAGTGCTCCTATCTCCCTGCAAAAGACCTTCATAGAAATATTGGATTAGTAGCTGCTCACTAATTTGATGATGTGGGCAGCTTGCACAAAGCTTTTTAAACCTCTCCCAATATTTATAAAGTGTTTCTCCATGCAATTGCCTAATTCCGCATATTTCTTTCCTGATAGTAGCAGCCCTAGATGCAGGAAAATAACGTTCTAAAAACATTCTTTTCATCTCATTACAAGTAGTGATAGTACCAGAGGGTAAATAATACAACCAATCTTTGGCTGAATCTCTTAATGAAAAAGGAAAATCCCTGAGTTTTATTTGTTCCTTAGTTACTCTAGGGGGCTTCATACTGGTACATACCACATGAAATTCCTTCAAATGTTTATGCGGGTCTTCTCTTGCAAGACCATGAAAATTAGGTAAGAGATGAATTAATCCAGATTTCAACTCAAAATTAACATTGTCATCAAGATTAGGAAAAGTAATGCAAAACGGTTGCTGAGGCAAATCTGGAGCTGCAAGCTCCTTCAGAGTGGGGTGCCTCGCCATGATTACTTCCTCCTTTTCTTGATCAATGTCCTCTTGAAGTTCTCTTCTATGCATGTATACATATTTTCTAGTATCTGGATTGAACTCTAAATTTTGAGAATTAGAAGAACGAGTCACTGGCATAAAATAAAATCACAAAAAGTAATAGACGCAGTCCCCGGCAACGGCACCAAAATTTGGTGCGCACTGTCGCAGGTACACCCAAATTGATACCTTACCTCAAAACTAACGTGTAGTAGTGGGAGTAAGGGTCGATCCCACAAAGACTGGTATTACCTTTTGTGATTGAAAAAGGGGGGAATTGATAATTGTAAATAAATTCAAGTAGACAACAATGAAAGTAATTAAGAGAAAGTAATTAATGATAAAGACGTTGGTTTCGGTTGATATCGACCATCAAGGGATTACATTGATCATTGACAACATAATCAATCTGTAATTGAATATCTATCATTGGGGTTCTAACCCTGTTTCTTCTCAAGTCTAGTAAATTAATGACAATCGCACTAATTAAACCCTAATTAACAAGCAATCCTTTAGCACATCAATAAAACATAACTTGTTAACCGCATGAAGAACTACAGAAACTAACAGAGCTAAACAAATATAAACACATCGGCTATATCTAATTTAGTTAATCATTTATCATAGGTTCAATGATTTATAATCCAAAATCCTCAAACCTATTTGCCTCATGAATCGCAAAATTGAAGACTTTGTTCAAAACACAATTCAACGGTAGATTAAGACATACAATATACTAGTAAGCCTCCTAGCAATCATATGAATAATCATTAAGAAGCAGAACAGATGAATAATCAATACTCAATTCAAATTGAAAAAATAAAATCAAATCCAAATCTCACAATGTATGAAAATCCCTTGAGGTTTCAATCTACCTCAACCAACTAAAAAGAACTAGCCACACAGGGCCATAAGAAAATCAAAAGAAGAATTGAAGAATATAAATAAGAACTTGGATGAAGGATTGGATGAATTATCTGCTTGCTTTCCTCCCTTTTTATAGATTAACTCCTTATAATCGAAGTAAGAGTGTATCTAGGTCTAATCCCAGCCCATCAGGTTTCAATTGGAGTAAAAAAACCTTAAAAATCGCAAATTTCACGAGCTGGTGCAACGGCGGCGCCGCGACGCTACAGAAATATGCTCTCGGGATGCCGTGGTGGGCTGGGTCGAAGATGCTCGAGCGCCGCGGCGCTCCCACCTCGGTAGCTCCACGGCGCTCCGAGTTTGCCTTCACCCGGCGTTGCGATGCTCTTTTGTGAGCACGTGGCACCTAGAATCTTTTAGATTTTGCCAAAGTACTAAACATGAAAGTTGTAGCTCTATATCTCTTCTTTCGATAGCCGCTAAATTCACCTTAATCGGAGTCCAAATGAGTGAGATATGCCTCAATTAGTGACAAAAGATCAGAAATCAGCATTTTTCTTTGATTTTCTCTCTATTTTCCTCTTCTTTTCTTCTCTATTTTTCCTAAAACACAAAACACAAAACTCAATTAATTCATATTTATTTTCTACTAAAATTAAATAAAAGGCAACTTAAAACATGTCAAAGATATGCTTATTTTATAGCATGTCAACTATATTGTGTTAATCATGCATTTGCAATTATTATGACTTTTACTACAAAGAGAAAATGTTTTATGTAGTTTATACAGCTGGACAAAACACTGTGATTTCTCTTATAATATGTTGTTGTTAATGTTGAACCTATTGAGACTCTGTTCTCATTAATATTTGGTGTTATGTTCAGATAAAGGTAATTGAGACGCCAGAAGACTTCCTATCCTTGTTTGGGAGTTCCAAGCGGTGGAGATACCTTGGTTGGGCCAGCTGACCATTATGCAGTTAATTTTGTGGAGATCCTGATGCCAGCACCACCTCCTTCACCCTTTATACTGAGGGTGATGTGTAGTATAAGGTCAAATGTTAAGTTAATGTAATTTTGTGACTCAGGTATAAATCATGACCACTGATGTGGCCCTTTTATTATGATGAAAATACAATATGAATTGTGTTTATATGATGTGTGTTAATTGATGTTGGAATGTGGTAACTATATATATATAAAAAAAAAGGAAAAAAAAAGAAAAAAAATGGTCGTTACACAAGGCCCCTTTGATTTAGAGATTTATTTCTTTTTTCTTTTGTCTTAATCAATTATGGTAGGTTTTCCCTTTTAGGTGAAAAATTTCTAGCCCTTAAATCTCCATTATTTGGTTGAAATTATTTGTGTGTGATAGGAATGTTTTGTCCTAATGTCATGTATTATCATACCACTTGCTAAAATTATGAGTGTAGGATATAAATGTTTTGTCCTAAAGTCTTGTATTATCATACTACTTGCTAAAATGACGAGTGTAGGATATAGATGTTTTGTCCTAAAGCCTTGTATTATCATACCACTTGCTAAATTTTTGTCTTAAAGCCATGTAACCTAATCTTTATTATATTATCACATGATTTATTTTATTTTATTTTTCCTCTTGGATTTGGGCTTATTCCTACCCATTTCCTTTGCTTTGGATAAAATTCTACCTTTCTTGGAGGGCTTAGACACATTTTCATAATTTTTTGGGCTATCGGTCCAATTTCTATATCCTAGTCCAAGTCTATGTTTTATTTCTTGTTTAGGTTATCCAATGGGCTTGCTAAAAACTTATGTGAAGTGAAAAAATCTATATGAAGTGTCCATAGGTGAAAGCCCAATTTATGGTTGGAGATACTAAACTTAGTAACTTTAACTCTTAAATTAGGAAAAATTACCCTAATCCAATCTTCTTGAAATTTTAATACCTTTGCTTACTTCACAAAAATTTATCTTCCTTACCCAAGAATTTCACCTTTCTTTAGTATATTTATTTCTAATTTTTTCTCTTAGGTTTTCTCTCTTTACCTATTCCATTAATGTTAGAACATTTATATGCATACACGTAAGGTGAAGAATTTCTAAGTATTATATTTCCTGAGATATCTAAAAAATTGTCTAATAAATTTTATTTTCTTAATTAAATATTTATGTACCTTTATCAATAAAAGAAACGAAATTAGGGATGTTACACGGCACCTCCATCGGAATCTCAGTTACATCTACAATAGATATATCTGATATAATCGGTACTTGCCCAAGGTAGGCCAGTTCGATCCATCGTAAAGCAATAATAAGAGTTATAGAGAATAGCTGTATAATTAATTTTCTGAACATGATATGGAAAAATAGTGAGAATTAAATCCTAGTAAGTTCAACAATAAATTATCATTAATATAGTTCATCACGTCATGTTCATCTGTATAAACTACAACAAATATCTTTGGTCACATGGATGCACTTAATCTATGCACATGAAAATCGTACAGTAATGACATGTATGACAGAATTAACTATTTTCATAATATTATATGATGACTATCACTTTATTCTCATATAAAGCTATCCCGGTCAGGTTGAGTATTTTCTACTCTCCAGTACGGGCTTTTCTCACTCCGTCCGACATGGTACACTTTCTCTTTTTTTTTTCTCATTAACATAATCATAACCGTTGGTAAGGCGTCCCCTATTGGTGCACTACACGGATTGCCATGTGACCATGCTCATTTCTTTTCTTTTCACAATAATAGCAAAAAAATATGCTCTCAATAACA
This sequence comes from Gleditsia sinensis, assembly GCA_037074535.1. Classification (NCBI taxonomy): domain Eukaryota; kingdom Viridiplantae; phylum Streptophyta; class Magnoliopsida; order Fabales; family Fabaceae; genus Gleditsia; species Gleditsia sinensis. Next base: position 57,997,696 of record CM073464.1, read on the forward strand.
AGTATGTTCATCAAAATATAATTATTACCAAAAATCATTGGTAATCATGCTATGAACATAATCATTTCAAATATCACTTTATAAAATATTTTCATGTCAAAATTTCATACTTAGGATGGTAAGAAGCTCATATGGCAATGGCTATGGCATATACTAGTGATTTATTATTTTTATTTATAAGATTCTTCTTCTTTTTTAAATATTAATTTTATTTCTTTATTTTCTTGATGCACGTTTTCATCCTATCTGACCTTCTCTTACTAATCAGAACATAAATTCCTCAATTTAACTCCGATGTAGGTGATTTTGGTATCAATTTAAAGATAAAACAATTATATAAAACTATTATGTTGAACCGTTTAGCGAAATATTAAGAAATCAAGGTGATATTACTCCCTTAAATTGCAGGTTATTTCTTCTCAGGTAGGTTCTAACCTCTACCTACTAATCTATCAATATCTCCCTTATACGAATTCTAAATTAAGTGATTCTAGTGGCTAAAAATCCGTGACACATATAGAAATAATTTTTTTGTTAATCATTTATTTTAATTCCCTACAGAATGTTCCCAGAAATTAAAACACAGAAGCTATCCTAAAATATTCTTCCCTAATTAACCAATTTCTGACCACGGCATACTAATCGGACCATATATGCCTCATACGGACTCCAAATTGAGTGATTCCAGTGGTTAAAAATCTATGATACATATATCTATAATTCTTATGTCAACCATTTATTTTAATTCCCTATAGAATGTTCCCAAAAATTAAAACACAAAAGCTATCATAACATATTCTTCCCTGATTAACCATTTTCTGACCACTGCTTACCAATCGGACCATATCTACCTCATATGGACTCCAAATTGAGTGATTTAAGTGGCTAAAAATCCGTGAAACATATATATATATATATATATATATATATATATATATTTATGTTAACCATTTATTTTAATTCTCTACAGAATGTTCCCAAAAATTAAAACACAGAAGCTATCCTAACATATTCTTCCCTGATTAACCATTTTCTGATCACTACTTACTAATCGGACCATATCTACCTCATATGGACTCCAAATTTGAGTGATTCCAGTGACTAAAAATCCATGAAACATATATATATATATATATATATATATATATATATATATATATATATATATATATATTTCTTATTTTAACCATTTTTTTTAATTCTTTACTGATTCTTCCTAGAATTTTAAAAATAGAAGCTTAAAATGTTGCCACCCATAGTCATACTTCTACATAACTATCTACACCAGCCTAAGTATTCAAACATACATAATATGTAACATGATATAGCAACATCCATGACCAATTATCAAAGTTCTTAGATCAAAAATCTCATATAAATATTACAAGTTTCAAAACTTTTCTTCAAAAAGAAATATTGTTAAACTTACCTAAGAATCTCCCTAGCTTACTTAGTGAATTTATTTTCTTGTTTACTCTTGAAAGAAGTAGCAAGATTCCTCCCTTCCCTTAGCTTTTCTAGCAGCTTAAATAAGAGAAGGAGGGTGAGTTTTTGAATCTCAAGGATAAAGAAGAAAAATGGATTCAAATGGAGATTAAGCTAACTTACCTTGAGTACTTAGCCTTCTAGACTTCTCTTTCTTCTTCCTTCCTTTCTTCTCCTCTCTTTCTCTGATTTCCTCACTTTACCTTGCTTCTATTTTTCCCTCTCCCTCACTTGGACGAAATTAAAATGTTATAGGGGGTGGGTTTTACTTAAATAAACCACCAAATAATTCACCTTTCATGATCATGGGTCTACCTTATCATAATTAGGATACACTTGGTTGAAGTTTTTGGAAAACAAACAACTTATGTTCTTGTCTTCCTCTTCCTTAGTCAAGATATGCATAGGAAAAGGAGATTTGTATTTTGAAAATTATGATAATATGTTTTTTAAGATAAGGGACAAGGTTCCTTTGATTTAGGGATTCCTTTCCTTTTTCTTTTGTCTTAATCAAATATGATAGTTTTGCCTTTTTTAGGTGGCAAATTTCTAGCCCTTGAATCTCCATTATTTGGTTGAAATTATTTGTGTGTGATAGGAATGTTTTGTCCTAATGCCATGTATTATCATACCACTTGCTAAAATTATGTGTAGGATATAGATGTTTTGTCCTAAAACCTTGTATTATCATACCACTTGCTAAACTTATGAGTGTAGGATATAGATGTTTTGTCCTAAATCCTTGTATTATCATACCACTTGCTAAATTTGTGTCTTAAAGCCATGTAACCTAATCTTTATTCCTATTATATTATAACATGATTTATTTTATTTTATTTTTCCTCTTGGATTTGGGCTTATTCCTACCCATTTCCTTTGCTTTGGATAAAATTCTACCTTTGTTGGAGGGCTTGGACATATTTTCATAATTTTTGGGCTATTGGTCCAATTTCTATATCCTAATCCAAGTCTTTGTTTTATTTCTTACTTAGGTTATCCAATGGGCTTGTTAGAAACTTATGTGAAGTGGAAAAACTCTATATGAAGTGTCCATAGGTGAAAGCCCAATGTATGGGTGAATATGTTAAACTTAGTAACTCTAGTTCTTGAATTTGGAAAAATTACCCTAAACCAATGTTTTCTTGAAATTTTAAGACCTTTACTTGTTTACAAAAAAAATTTATCTTCCTTACCTAAGAATTTCGCATATCTTTAGTATGTTATTTCTAATTTTTCCTGTTAGGTTTTCTCTCTTTACTTGTTCTCTTAATGTTAGAAACATTTTATATGCATACACATAAGGTGAAGAATTTCTAAGGCTTATATTCTCTTATATATCTAACAAAATTGTTTAATAAATTTTATTTCCTTGATTAAATATTATGTGCCTTCATTAATAAAAGAAACAAAATTAGGGATGTTACACTTTCACTCATTGGTAAGAAGCGATTCACAAATAATTCCTTAAATTCATCCCACTCCATTAGGGGAAAAATAACTGCCCTTCCTTGTACAAGTGTCTCAAACCAAACTTAGGCCACATCTGATAGTTGAAAAGACACTAATTCAACAGATCTTCTACTAGAACACCCCAAAGCTCTGAGAACTCGTTCCACAACATCAATGAATATCTGTGGGTCTTCTTGAACATCTGACCCCAAAAAAGTCAGAGGTTTCAACTTAAGGAATTACTGTAATGACACCTCAATCTCTGTAAGCTAGTCCTCTTGCTCAGCGATTCTTCCCAGTTCTTATGCTTCAGCAGCATTTCTTGTGGCTAACCATCCTTTCTGCCCTGTTCAACTATAAATCTAGCCAATGTCTCTAAACTCCTATGTATACCAGCAATAATATTAGTTGTTCTATCATGTGGCTCTTGAGGTGGTTCTACTTTTTCCTCAGAAACTCTATTAGATACATGGGCTTGTTCATCATGTCTCAGGGTTCTCATACCCTGTGCATGCCCTCAACCTTTACCTCTTCCTCTAGGCCGACCTCTACCACGGCCTCTTTGTACTGGAATTGTAGATTGTGCATACTCTTCTGTAGAGAGTGCACAATCTGTAATATCCTAAAATTTTTATTTTGAAATAATATTTTATTATAAAAAAGTATGACTTTTTTTTAAATGACTATACATGTTTTGTTGGAAGTAAATATATTTTTGTTTCAAATAATTATTGTTTTGCTTAAAATAATTATATTGGCCTCTAATAAATTTTTGTTGTATTTTTAGAAATATTCTTTCTTTTACTATATATAAAGATATTTATTTTGTGATTTGTTTTATTAAGATTTGTATCAAGAAAAGTCATGATTTAAGAGTTCAACTAAATTTTTATGAGAATGTAAATTTTTAGAAATTTTTGGGATATTTTAGGATGAAAATGGTATTTATATGAATAAATATGAAATAAAATAAAAATAAATCTAAATATTTAATTATTAAATAATAATAATTATTATTATTATAAAAACAGGGGGGAAGGGGAGACGGAATATAGAGGATGAAACGGAAGAAGAAAATGAATAGTGTGAATAGTTAATAGTACCTCCATATTTTCTCTTTAGATATGAAGTGTCTACATGCTTCCGATCTCAAAACTAATGATACCAATGGATTCAGGATGGAAAATACTACGATTTTGACCCAACAATTTCTTAAATCAGCCGTTGAATCGCTATAAATCGGAAGTAAAAAATCTCAAAAAAAGATAAACTCTGAAACTCTTACTTAAAGACCTCAAATTGAAAATCTGACACCGTAGATGGATTCAGGAGTTAGATAAACCTTAGGATATGAAATTTTTCAACTATCTAACAACTTTTTATTCTTGGTGAATAGTATTTTTCGGCGGTGAATAGTAACCAAGTTTCTGGAGTCATTTTCTTGATTTTCGGATCCTCCAGACACGTTTTTGAAGTCTGTTTAGTCAAATGTGGATTGAAAAAGTATACTTTGGGGCTGTCCAATCTATAGCCCTTACCTTGTGAATAGATAATTCTTTCTATGACTTACCCCATGCTCTTCTTGAACTATAAATGTATAATTGTTTCTGTTTACAAAGTATTTATGTTATCATAAGTTTATTAAATGTGTTAAAATATCTGTTATACTTACGAACTGACACATAGATCAAGAAGAGTATGGTTTTAGAAATGGATTTTAGAACTCATTGAGTATGTGGTTTAAAATGTATTTATCATTATTTGATCAAGTAAATATTATGTGCACGATGCATTGATTTGAAAGCTATATACTTGTAAAAATGATGCATGTCACATTATAATGAGAATGAATGGCAAGCGTAAAGCTCATGGCGAGTTGCTTGATAATTTTATATGTATTTATATGTATGGATGAATATCGACTGGTTGTATGGCTTGTGATGGTACCGAATAGGGGATGCCCTATTAGCCTGAGTGAGTCGGGGGAGGGCCGCTCCAACCAGGTGACAGTGATAATGTGGGGGGGGTAAGAGGGTGATGTACTCACATTCCCTGATTACTTATTATGATTGTAGTCGAACAGTCAATATACGTATAGCAAATGAGTTATGTTTTCATTGCATTGACCAGATCGCCGAGTGAGGCAGGTGTATTAAAAGTGATGATTTTATCTCCAAATCTTAATATTTTACTATAGCTTATATAGCTGAGCATAATAGCATTTGTTTAATGATCATATCGTGCTACATATGGTTTTGGATATATGAATATCCTTTGAATTGAGAATATTTGAAATATGGGTCCCATATGAATGTACTTCTGAACTGTATTTTCTGTGACAAATTTTAAAATATAAGTACATCCATATGCTGACCTAAGAGGTCATAGGAGGAAATATTTACTTACTGAGTTGTCAAACTCACTACACAATATTTTCACATTTTTCATATAAGAATACAGAGTTTGATCCTGTAGATAGGTGATCAGTTAGGTGACATATTCTGTGGGTGAGTCTACGTTGTTTCTAAGGCTCACAATTTTTAAATTATACTGTGTTTGTATTCTAAAGTGCTCTGAACACTACAGGTAGGATCCCCGTTTCTACTATACTTTGATGTTTATAGATTTGGTCTGTATATTGTGTATACATGAGAGAAATGACAGAGAATTGAATTGTGCATCTTTATGGAGATTATCTGATTGTGGGAAAAAATGTTTATTCTACGTAACGTAAATTGGGGGCGTTACACAATCTACAGCTTCTCTAGTAACCGCTCTAGTTCTTGGCGGCATCATCGACTATGTAGAACAAAACACCTCTTTAAGATACAGTAATATTCAATGAAACCTTATACTAAAAACTTTAGTAAACTTGGAATGGAAAGGAAGTTAATATTCTATAGAATCCCTCAACTTCTGAAGTATAAATATGTCCGGCTCATATCCATACTAAAGGTTCTACTAAAGAATCCTTTGCACTGATAGCCATAGGGAAACCTAATACTCTGATACCAACTTGTCACGCCCCAATTTAATGAAACGTGAATAACACATCTATCAGAAAACTTCACCACTTATTTATTTGCATACAACTCACGAAATCATATATAAGGAAAATATCATATGTTTACAAGTTTCCAGTATAGTTAATTATACATGTCAAAACTACCCTTAACCTTATTACAACAGAAGCAGAGATCTTGCTTGTGTCGTTCAGAGCATACTCTAGATTACAATGACATAATATTTTAAAAAAATTTGAGCCTTGGAAGCTATGTAGGCTCACCTAGAGATTATAACACATAACAAATCATGTAGCTGCAGGGTCAACCTCTGTATCTTTATCTAAAAAATTTGGAAATATCGTGTAGTTAGTTTTGGCAACTCAGTGAGCCGATAACACCTCCTATGACCTCTCAGATCAACATATGGATGTACTCATTAATTAAAATTTATCATATTAGAAATTACTATTCAGAAGTACATCCATATCAGACCCGCATTTTCAAACATTCTCAGTTCAAATTAATTCAAATATCGGTATCCATATATGATACATTATGATCAATAATCAAATAGTAATATGCATTTATAAACATTTCTTATAAAAATGTTAGGAAGACCCCTTATCGGAACCACCATATAAGTGAACAACCCTTTCCATACTTTGTCGGTGTAGGATTTGCCTACACACAGCATTTCAGCTAAGGTTTGCCTTACCACCATTCAAGATGACACATGAATGGACTCTAATATATGCAATTTCCCAAGCACAAAGCAAGGAAAGACAAATCACATCTTATATATCAGGCATCTTGCCTAGATATGAGACATCCCGTTCTCCTTCTCATATCATATCCCGTGTGTTGGCCCTCACACGAGGCTAGCACCACCCTGTTAGCTGAGATATCAAGGTGCACCAAGGCTAACATCACCTGCTATTAGCAGACGGTGTTTCCAATAGAATTCCTCCACTAAATTATCATATGCACGTATTCTATATTATTCAAAATAGAGCTTTCAGAATAATTCATAATCTCAGTCTAAATGCAGCTCATCTGCCATAAATTACCCAATCAGGGTTTATCACATATATATGCCCTTTATCGTGGTAATCATATAGCTTTATAAATCAATGCCATGTTCATAAGTAGTCATTTCACCATTCAATGAAAAATACATGTGAAATCAGATATACTATGAGTTTAGAAATCTAGTTTCAAAATTATACTCTTCTTGAACTAAATTTCAAATTGTAAGCAATTCAGATAGTATTAATGCATTTCAGAAATATATAAAAGTGTAAATATCTCATAAACAAAATAAAATATATTCTTAAAGATCAAGAAGAGTATAGGGCAAGTCATAGAAATAATCATCTACTCACAAAGTTAAGGTAACAAGTTGAACAACCCCAAAATCCATGTTTTTGGTCTGAAGTTGACAAAATAGACCCCAAAATTGAGTTCGGAAGGTCCAAAAACCTTAAAATACTCCAGATTTGCAAAATTTGGCCTCTAGGAGCTTGGTCAATGTAAGTCAACGCAACAGGGTCTGGTTTCACAAGTTGCACATGCCACCAGTGGGAGCTGCGTGTAGGCTTCACTTACTGAGGAAGAAACAGCCCGTAGGGGCGTGTGCAAGGGAGGATGAGCCTAAAAGTTGAGATCCTAAGGTTTCGGCACCTTCTGGATCTATCTATGATGTTAGTTTTTGCGTTTGAGAACCATATATAGGAGTTTTAGATATTACCTTTTTAGGCAATTTTTCCTTCCACTTTCCAGCCAATCTCTGGCCAATTTTTCAGTAACCAATAAAATGGATTTGTAGAACTCTTTGTCCTAAGTCTGTTCTGAGGTTCGGAAGCAGTGAAATCTTAGAGATAAGTTTGAGTGTTTTGGAAGAAAAAATTTGGAGAAGAGAGAGAAAAATCTAAAAATGATCAGCTTCTTAAGTGGCTGAGGCCCTTAAAATATCCGGGGGACCTTTCTGCAAGAATTCACTTTTAGAAAGAGGTCCTTGCAAATTTTTCTTATTTACATTTTGACTCCTAAACTTTTAAGAAATTTCATTTTGGCCACGAAATGTAAATTCTCATATTTTCTTTGTAATTCTTTAACCCATATAGTAAATAAACATATTTTCAACAATTCTTATCTCCATTTTCAAAATCCTCTCTTTTATTCAAAATTTTCTTTAATTAGAATTTTCTTTAAATTTACGGCTATTACATAAGAAATTTGCAAATTTGGAGGAACAACAACACGTATATAAGTGCCATCTATGGCACCAATACAATTCTTAAAATATAGAAAATATCGGTCATCATTTCTAATCTCAACGGGACTGTCTCTGAAGTGTGGATCAATATGCTTAATTATATCTTTAGCAATGTTGCAAACATCATCTAAGACTCGATGGAATTGTCTAGAGATTATCTTCCGTAAATGTTGAAACCTTTCCTCTGAGTTATGAACTGAACCTGGTTGTCTTAACATGTATAAAAATAATCCCACTTGTTCTTGAATTCTAACATGTCTTGTTGGCTTGAGATTGTAATTACTTTGTAGAGCATCACATAACTAGAGAAAAACATATTTTTTTCATCCTAAATTGTTCATAGCAACGGATATAATGTCCATTTAGAATCTCTAATACCCATTTATGACCAGGTAGATTGGAAGTTCTGCATGGACTCTTCACAACATACTTTGAAAAGTAGTTGACAACACAAGACATTACCACCACTAACATTTTCTGCTTATTCTGCTTTATCATAGTTTTATTTTTATCGCAAGATTCTTCATCTAAAAAACTCTCATCAGATTCATCTGAAAAACTTTCACTTGAGCTATAATACATCCTGTTATATAAATAATCAAAATAAAAAGTAATTAATTTTCAAATGATAACATACATATGAAATAACCACATAAAAAGAATAAAGAAAGCATATAAACTAATTAATCAAAATAAAAAGCTATAATACATCATGTTAAAATGATGCAAATGAAATAACCATATAAAAGAATAAAGAAAGCATTAGTCAATCACTCTTGTACATTTTAAAGTTATAATTAATATTTTATTTCAATAAACACCGCAAGACTTTCACCCTAAAATTAGTCACTCTTTGTGGTTGAAAGTTTTAGATTCAAGTTTCATGAATTCATGCATCAAAGTGTTACTATAATAACTAAATAAGTGTGACTAATGATATTCTAAAATGCTTTGAAACAAAGAACATTACATAAAGGAGAGACACATCCTGTTATATAAATAATCAAAATAAAGTAGTAATATTAGTTGCATAAATATCCATAGAAAAAAAATATATAGTATGCATTGTAATATTAGTTCCACCGTACAAATTACAAATAAAATTCAATCAAGCTAAAAAATACAATATCATAGTAAAACTACTCAAAGGTGAGATACATTTGCTATGTTATGAGTCTTCAACCAACCAAGTTGGAGGGTAGGGTGTAACAACTGTTTTTATTATTATTATTATACAATATAGAGTTCACATACACGTCATTAATCAAAACATAAGTACAACATATCAAACACATAAATATCTACATCTTATTTATTTTGGTTGACCAATTCCAGAGATACAAGTGCGGGTGGTTGCACCTTCACTGGGATCTGAGCCAACTCAACCACAAACATTTTATTTGATTCTGGGATCTGCCCAACATAAAGTAACTCGATCCAACGTGCAATAAAAGCCAGAGCCATAGAAAAATCTACATAACTAATTTTTTGACGTGACATGGAAATATAGTGAGAATTAAATCCTAGTAAGTTCAACAATAAGTCATCATCAATATAGCTCATCACGTCATGTTCACCTGTATAAACTACATCAAATATCTTTGGTCACATGAATGCATTATATCTATACACATGAGAATCGTACAATAATGTCATGTATGACAGGATTAACTATTTTCAGAATATCATATGATGACTATCAATTGAATACATGAAACGAAATTAGGGATGTTACATAGGGTCTTTTAGTTCCATAAAAAATCTCCCTATTTGCCCTCTTTCCTATTAATCTTGTACCTATGAAGAATAACTCATTACCAACCTTTAGTCTTGGCAATTTCTTGAGCATAGTTAAACAAGTTGATATGCTATGTTCATTTTTTTACAAGAAACTTCAATAGCATTTTGTGCCTCAAAGCCATCAATCATACGTGTCAATTGAGTAGAAAGTTCAACAGCTCCTGATCTCTTTTCACTCTTCCCACCCCTTTTTCTTTTTCCTTTTTGACCCCTAGAAGGCCCTTGTTCAATATTCAAGCTATCCAAGCCTCCTTCATCAGACCCCTCTTGTGCTATCTCTTCATCACCTAAATATTCAATTTCAACATCTTGCTCAATAGGTACGTTCATATTTCCTCCCTCATTTCTATCGCCTTCTTCATTTCTATCATCTTTTTATCCTTCAAGTTTATCTTGAGATGGTACCGAAGCTTTTCAACAAGTAGCTACAATATCCTTAAAAGGATTTTCATTTCATTTAAGTATTTTGAACCCTCCTCCCTGAATTTCTCCACATCAAGATTTACCTATGAAAAGGTTAAAAATTAATTAAGAGCCTCTATAATTATGATTTAAAATTAATATGAAAAATTAATTATCAACTTTCAGATACCTGAATCTTAGCTTCGCACCAAGCATTATCTGCTTCGATTGTCTTTTTAACAGGATCCCAACCAATACCTGTCTCTTTTCCAATAAGTTTTACCCACAACTGCCACTCCTTTTTCATTGTTTCCCATTTATTTTTAAATTGCTTGTATTCACAAGGCAATCCAGTTGCCTTAAGAAACTTTGACTTCAAGTTTGCCTAACCTGCTTTATTAAAATGTGTGTGAGGTTTATTTCTAGCATACACATCCTCAACACATATTTTTACAAATACAGTAGTGTTCTTCTCATTCCAATCAGCCTTTAACCTCTTTGCACTACCACTACTTTTTCCACTTTCATCTACTTGCATAGGATGCATTTTTGGAGTCATTCTAATACATACAAAAAAAAGGTCAATATAAATAGCAACGATAATTCAAAGGCAAGGAAATACAATCAAAACAATTGCACACGTGAAGTTAATTATAGCAAGAACAAAGTCAAAACAATGTCAGCTTTCAATCTAGATTAGTTCACCCAAATGAGAACTTTCAATTGAAAATTTCATTTTTTGCCATAGAACCTATTTTTTTAGTTCCTACAAACTTTTAAGAGGTACATACTACAACAAAACTAGAATAAAGATGATCTGGATTGATTCATGAAGCAAGAGACCCTAGCTATTGTTTGTTATTCAAACATCAAGTAGATAAATTTCAACAATTTAAGCTACATTCAGTTGAGTACCATAAATATTCAATTGGGATATGCATATCATCATACTATTTTTTTTATTATGAAACTTAATAACAAACATCATAGAAACTATATAATAATCCATTTTTAATCAAATATCAATTATATTAAATGAAATAAAATCAATTATATCAAGTTGCTCTCGGAACCTTCCCTCCCAAACATCCTAGGAGAAATCAATTTTGTCTTTGTTAGCTTTATTTGGGTAATTCTATGTATAGTTTAGCCTCCTAAGTGTTTGATTTTAGAGTTTTCCACAAGCAGAGTTTTCAGCTAACTGTAAAGAAAATGGAATGAGACTAATTTTTTTTCTTCAAATTTGTTAACATATATATATACAACGTAATGACACTAAAGTCTCCCAATGGTGTCCGAAGTCTTAGTATAATAACTCTACCTAACAAGTACCATAATTAATTCTTCATGATTACAATCTTAAATTTGAGCACATTTCACTCAACATTAAATAAACTTGCTCATTATATCTTGACTTTGAAGGCAGCAAGTGTGTCAATATTCAACTAGAAGAGGTCGAACTCTCACACTATTATATGTATATTAAGATTTTCTCACTTTAATTTTTTGAATTCTCATTTAACAATTTTAACAAGAATCTAATGATAAATTATCATTTGGTAATTGGTGATGTATATTGGCTATTAAGTAGTTTTACTGTTAAAATCATAGCATTGAGGACTTTTTTCCTTCAGCTTAACAATTCAAAACAAGTGAAATTTTATGACATCCATAAATCAACCATTCTTTCTGAATTTACTGGAAATATTTAGATTCTACCAGTAAATAACATGTAGGCAATTAGGTATGGTATATTGTGAATTTACTCACATATATAGATAATGTATTTTTACCCTTATGTTCATGCATGGTTAGGAAAAATTAATTGGATTAGGTCTCTTGTTTCAACTGCTTGAGGATGCTTACGTGAACTTATGGCTATAATTGGGATTGGCCACATTTAAATTTGCTTATAATGGCTATAAATCAGTAAAATTTTATATAGTATAACAGATGGTTTAAGCAAAGTAAAATCGTTATGTGTTTGCTTTTTATATTTATAGGATTACTAGTTGGTACCAAAATTGATGTGAACCCCTAATATGAACCTCACCAAGAGCAGTGAGACCCAGAATCAATATGGGATCCAATTGAAAGGATCGTGTTCTAATCAGATTTATAACAAAATAAATTAAAAGGCAAATGGCCTTGACCCGTTATCTATAAAGAGATAAGAACCAAAGGTATAAGAAATATTGCAGATGCCACACTTAAGATTGTGAGTGATAAATCTTGCTTGAACGCCATAAGATAAATCTTAATAAGTTCATAAAAGTTCTTTAAAGAACCAAAGAGAAAATCCTCTCAATATTATTAATGATAATATGTATTTTTCATGAGCATACATGCCTATTTATAGGCTAATAACCTAAACTAACAAGGAAAACTAATAACCTAAACTAAAAAGGAAAACTATATAGAAAACTCCTATAGGACAAGGAAAATTAGAAATAGGAAATTGTTCTTGAAACTATCAAATAAGAAACTCCTATAGGGTAAGGAAAAATACAAACAGAAAACTCTTGTAGAAACTATAAAATAGGAAACTTTCCTAGTCAAATAAACAAAACACTAAAAGTAAATAAATTAGAAAAAAAAACGTAGCTTAAATTGGGCCATTAAATAAATCCATTATTTTGGGCCTATATTTAGTGTTCAGCCTTGAATCTTCTTGTACTTTAGGTCGATATTTAAATTGGTTGGTCTTGACCCATATTTAAGTGAGTTTCAATGACATGGACCAGTTTTGGGCTCTTCTTTTGTAGTAATGCATGTATCTCCTTGATGGACCTCTAGAATTAAACTATTAAGTTCTTCTTTGAATCTTTTAGCCCAAACTCTTCTAATATATCCAAGTGGAACTTGAAGACAGCTTGCACTCCATTTCTATTCGTTAGCCGTGCTCACATCATTTCCCTCCTCTTGAAAAAGATTTGTCCTCAAATCAGCTCCTACATAAAAGAAATTTAAATCAATAAATTTGAAACACACACTCTCATTACACTTAACTAAAAGATCTTGCTTGCAGGCATTATCATTGATTCTTTCATTCACTTTAGGCAAACCATATCTTCTTTGAAGTGGTTTAAAATGCTTTTGATATAGAAATTTTTTCTTCCTCGTATGCTACCAAATCCAATTGCCCGAGTCAAATACAATTCTTTTGTGTCCCTTTTTAGCTTGATTGGCATATAGTTCAATTTTTCTCTTAATGTTTTGTCTTGCCTTCCTATAGATCTGCTTAACAAAATCAACTTTCTTCTTTTCATCTAAGTTAACACAATCATCCATCGGTAAAGGAATTAAATCCTAGGGAGTTAATGGATCAAAACCATGCACAATTTTGAAATGTGAAACCTTAGTTGCAAAATGCACACTCTTATTATATACAAACTTGACATGTTTCAAAAACAAATTAAACACAATACTCTTAGGCATGCCATGCAATCTCACAATTTTCTTGAAAAACAAATTACCAATATATGATACATCATCGGTTTTATGACATGGTATGATATGTGTCATTTTAGAAAATTTGTCAACAATCGCATATATAGAATCTCTACCCCATTTTGACCAAGGTAAACTCAACACAAAAATTGTAGATAAGTCAATCCAAGGTTCACTAGGTATATGTAAAGATATATATAATCCATTAGGCTTCATTTTAGACTTAACTTGTCTACAAGTAATAAACTGCTCATATATTCATTCCACATCATGTTTCATATGCAAATCATCTAAAGTGTTAGATATGTAAAAATTCCTCATCAAACTACCTCTTTGTGCTTCCTTAACAAGCAAGTCATGTAATGAATATTTAGGCATAAACAAATTGTTTTTTCTAAATAGAAATTCAATATGCTCAAATAACTTATCAAAAGCCAATTTCTCATATACATTTAGAACATTACCCTACAAAAGAGAAACTTCAATATTTGATAAATAAGAGTTAAGCTCATTAATACAATCATTGGCAAAATTGAAAGAAAAACATTTTTTATCACACTTTCTCTTGCACAAAAATTCATTTGTTTTCTCTCGATTTTTCTTTCAATAACCTAATTGGTTCTTTTAATTTCTCCATCAATTTTCTCAGCCTCTCTCTCATTTTCTCTCTTAATTTTCTCGACCTCTATCTCTTTTTCTTTCATAATTTTCTCAACCTCTCTCTCTTTTTCTCTCTTAATTATATCATCCTCTATCTCTTTTTCTCTCATAATTTTTTCAGCATCTCTATCTTTTTCTCTCTTAATTCTTTCACTCATTTTCATTTCTTCACTCTCTTTCTTTTGTAACCCCACTTGATCAACATAATAGTCTTTAACACTTTTGGAACCTTGGGTAGGGCTTTGCAACTTCTTAAATAATTCTCTTTGGAAGTGACTTGGAATAAATCGCTTCCTCATAACTGTTTTCATATCCTCTCATGTCTCAATAGACATTTCTCCATTTCGTCTCCTGCTTAAAATCAATTGATCCCACCAAATAATAGCATAGTCACTAAATCTCATGATAGCCAACTTTACCATTTTCAATTCAGAATAGTTGTGACAACCAAACAACAACTCCATCCTTCTCTTCCAATTTAGATAAGTTTCGGGGTCATTCTTGCCTTGAAACGATGGAACCTTCATATTAAAATTACCCAAGTTATTATTTTTCCAATTCCTAACTTCTCTAAACCTCCCACCATATCTTGTACTCAAATTCCTATCATTTTCATCAAAATCATCTCTATAATACTCTCTACCTTCAAAACTCACTTTCCTCGGTTGAACTATCTCTCTCCTATGCATATTGGGAATATTTTGTGAATTCTCTACCCAATCTAAATGTTCATGAACTTGTTCTATCTCCTCTTTCAAAACTCGCATCATCTCACTCACTAAAGCTTCCATCATCAACTTTGGATCCACCATTCTCGACACACCGTCGGAAGTATTTTTGTCCTTGTTGTGTGACATTATTTTCCTACAAAACAATGTTAGACAATTTTTATTGATAAAAGTACAAAAGTATTCAAAGTAATATCCCTAATTTTGTTTCTTTTATTGATAAAGGTACATAAATATTTAATTAAGGAAATAAAATTTATTAGACAATTTTTAGATATCTAAGGAAATATAATCCTTAGAAATTCTTCAACTTACGTGAAAAGCAAATGTTGTAGCTTATGCTCTAAGTCAGAAATCTCTGCACATGGGCCAGATGATGATATATGATATGTAGATGCTAGAGAAGTTTCGAAATTTGAAGCTGGACACTATTTTTTCCTCAAAGAAGCTAATCATTAATGGTTTAAGTATAGGGTGTGACCTTAGAGCCTAGATCAAAGAGGCTCTAGCTCACGATCAATACTTACAGGATCATAAAGATCAAGGCAAATTTTCTGTCATGGAAGATGGAGCAATCATGTATCAAGGAAGGATTTGTGTCCCTTAAGTACGAGAGTTGAGGACTAAGATCCTACACGAAGCGCATTAGAGTAAATATATTGTCCATCCTGTATGCACTAAAATGTACCAGGACTTAAAGAGGATGTATTGGTGGCTAGCCATGAAAAAAGGATATTGCTGAGTTCATGGTGAAATGTCTAATTTGTCAAAAGGTGAAGGTAGAGCATAAAAAACCAGTGAGATTTCTACAATCACTTGAGATCCCTAAGTGGAAATAGGACAGTATCTCGATGGACTTTGTTGTAGGTTTACCTAAGACTTTAGTGGGACATAACTCTATCTGGGTAATAGTTAACAGATTAACCAAATCTGCTCAATTTCTGCCCATAAAAATTAACTTTTCAATGGAAAAATTAGCCCAGTTGTACATCCAAGAAATAGTTAGACTACATGGAATTCCCTTAAATATCATTTCTAATAGAGATCCAAGGTTTACATCGAGGTTTTGGAAGGCGTTGCAGGAAGCTTTTGAAACCCATTTGCAGTTCAGTACTACATATCATCCTTAGACTGATGGACAGACAGAATGGACCATTCAAACTCTAGAAGACATGTTATGGGCCTGTGTGATAGAGCAAGGTAAAGGATGGGATAAGTACCTACCTTTAGTAGAGTTTGCTTATAATAATAGTTATAACTCCAGTATTAAGATGGCCCCCTACGAAGCTTTATACGGTAAGAAGTGCCGATCTCCACTATGTTGGTTTGAGGTAGGAGAAAAGAACTTGTTGGGTCCTGATCTAGTTCAACAAACTACTGAACAAATCAGGATTATACGAGACAAAATGCTCACAGCTTAGAGTCGGCAAAAGAGTTACTATGATAAGATACATAGGCCTCTAGAGTTTGAGAAAGGAGACCATGTATTTCTAAAACTTTCTCCGACCACTGGATTTGGTAGATCTCTCAAGACCAAAATGATAAATCTGCGATTTTTGGGTCCCTACCAAATTCTGAAGAAAGTGGGGACGTCAGCATATCAAGTTGCTCTCCCACCTAATTTGTCCAACTTGCATAATTTTTTCCATGTATCACATCTCCGGAAGTATCTTCCAGACTCCTCACTTGTGATACCAGATGAACCAATCCAAATAAAGGAGAACATGACATACCAGCTAGTACCAGCGCCTAAATTGGACACTGATGTGAAGCAATTGCAGAACAAAACTATTCCCCTGGTTAAGGTGTTATGGGAAGGTTTGACTCCGGACGAAGCAACTTGGGAGTTAGATGAGGTCATGAGGAAGAAATATCTAAAATTGTTCTTATTAGGTAGTTTTTGAAATTTTGAGGACAAAATTTTTTTTAGGGGGAGAGAAATGTAACATCCCTAATTTCGTTTCATGTATTAATAAAAGTACAAAAGTATTCAAAGTAACATCCCTAATTTTGTTTCTTTTATTGATAAAGGTACATAAATATTTAATTAAGGAAAGAAAATTTATTAGACAATTTTTAGATATCTAAGGAAATATAATCCTTAAAAATTCTTCATCTTACGTGTATGCATAGAAATGTTTTAACATTAATGGCATAGGTAAAGAGAGAAAACCTAAGAGGAAATATTAGAAATAAACATGTTAAAGAAAGGTGAAATTCTTGAGTAAGGAAGATAAATTTTTGTGAAGTAAGTAAAGGTATTAAAATTTCAAGAAGATTGGATTAGGGTAATTTTTCCTAATTGAAGAGTTAAAGTTACTAAGTTTAGTATCTCCACCCATAAATTGGGCTTTCACTTATGGACACTTCATATAGATTTTTTTCTACTTCACATGAATTTTTAGCAAGCCAATAGGATAGCCCAAGGAAGAAATAAAACATAGACTTGGTCTAGGATATAGAAATTGAACTGGTAGCCCAAAAATCATGAAAATGTGACTAAGCCCACTATGAAAGGTAGAATTTTAACCAAAGTAAAGAAAATGGGTAAGAATGAGCCCAAACCGAAGAGGAAAAAAAATAAAAATAAAATAAAGTGATGAAATAATGGTGTAATCAAGATTAGGTGACATGGTATTAAGACAAAATTTAGCAAGTGGTGTGATATCCTACATTAATAATTTTAGTAAGTGGTATGATAATACATGGCATTAGGGCAAAACATCTATATCCTACACTCATAATTTTAGCAAGTGGGTAATAATACATAGCATTATGACAAAACATCCTTATCCTACACAAATAATTTTACCTAAGCAAGGAAGATTCAAGGGTTGGAAATTTGCCACCTAAAAAGGAAAATCTATTATAATTGATTAAGACAAAAGAAAAAGGAAATGAATCCCTAAATCAAAGGGACCTTGTTCCTTATCTTAAGAACATATTATCATAATTTTCAAAATACAAATCTCCTTTTCCTATGCATATCTTTACTAAGGAAGAGGAAGACAAGAACATGAGTTGTTTGTTTTCTAAAAATTCAACCAAGTGCATCCTAATTGTGATAAGGTAGACCCACGATTATGAAAGGTGAATTATTTGATAGTCTATATAAGCAAAACCCACCCTTATAGCATTAAAATTTCATCCAAGTGAGGGAGAGAAAAATAGAAGCAATGTAGAGTGAGGAAAGGATAGGAAGAAATGAAGAAAGAGGAAGGAGAAGTCTAGAGGACTAAGTGCTCCAGGTAAGTTTAACAATATTTCTTTTTGAAGAAAAGTTTTGAAACCTGTAATATTTATATGAGATTTTGATTTTAGAACTTTAATGATTGGTCATGGATGTTGCTATATTATGTTACATATTATGTATGTTTAAATACTTAGGCTGTTGTAGATAATTCTGCATAGGTATGGCTATGGGTGGCAAACTTTTAAGCTTCTATTTTTTAAAATTTTGGAAATAATCAGTAATGAATTAAAACAAATGGTTAACATAACAAATGTAGATCTGTCTCACGGATATTTAGCCACTGGAATCATTCAATTTAGAGTCCATATAAGGTAGATATGGTCTGATTAGTAAGCAAAGATCAAAAAATGGTTAATCAGGGAAGAATATGTTAGAATAGCTTCTGTGTTTTAATTGCTGGAAACATTCTATAGGGAATTAAAAAAAATGGTGGACAGATTAGTAGGTATAGATCAGAACTTACCCGAGAAGAAATAACCTGTACTTTGAGGGAGTAATATCAGCATGATGTCTTAATTTTTCACTAAACTAATGACCATAATAGTTTTAGATAATTTTTGTATCTTTAAATTGACACCAAGATCACCTAAATCAGAGTTAAATAGAGAGAGTTATGCTCTGATTAGTAAGAGAATGTCAGATAGGATGAAAACCTGCATCAAGAAAATAAAGGAATAAAATTAATATTTAAAAAAAAGAGAATCTTATAAATGAAAATATTAAATGATTAGAAGATGTTATAGCCATTGTCAATGCATGAACTTTTTACCATTCTGAGTGTGTAATTTTGACACGGAAATATTTTGATGAAATATTATGGTATGTGAGTATAACGAACATACTTATTATTGAAGTCATATTTTTTGCTATTAATGTAAAAAGAAAAGAAATAAGCACGGTCACATGGCGATCCGTGTGGTGCACTTGTAGGGGATGCCCTACCAACGGTTATGATTATGAGAAAAGAAAGATAAAGTGTGCTATGTCGCACGACGCGAGAAAAGCCCGTATCGGAGAGTAGAAAATACTCACCCTGACCGGGGTAACTTGATATGAGATTAAATTTATAGTCATCATATGATATTCTGAAATTAGTAATTCTTGCCATACATGTCATTACTGTACGATTCTTATGTACATAGATAAAGTACATTCATGTGACCAAAGATATTTGCTGTAGTTTATACAGATGAACATGACGTGATGAGCTATATTGATGATGATTTATTGTTGAACTTATTGGGATTTAAATCTCACTATATTTCCATGTCATGTTCAAAAAATTAGTTATGCAGATTTTTCTATGGCTATGGCTTTTAGTGCACGTTGGATCGAGTTACTCTATGATGGGCAGATCCTAAATAAAATGTTTGTGGGCGAGTTAGCTCAAATTCCAGTAAAGGTGCAACCACCCGCACCTGTATCTCTGGAATTGGTCAACCAAAATAAATAAGATGTAGATATTTATTTGTTGAAATGTTGTACATACGTTTTGATTAATGACGTATATGTGAACTCTATATTGTATAATAATAAATATTAAAAAAAAATTTGTTACAGCTTCACTATTTTTAGAGACTACGGGCTATCCTGAGTGGCAAATGGAAACTTGAATGCATGAAGAAGTTAATGCAAATGGAGATGGAGAAGCAACGAATGGAAACAGAGATTGAAATGCATACCTAGTTGCAACCGAAGCAAGGAATGCAGACGGAGAAGCCATTGAAGTTTCAAAGAAAAAATTGAAACGTTGAAAAAGCTAGAATAGACATTAAAGAAGCTGGAATAGACGTGAGGGATAAATGTTTGATGGAATAGACGTCAATAGCAGAAGGATACAGTTGTCTTGTGTAAAATACGAAATAGCTTCTTAGTCATTTAATTTTGGCTTTCGTAAAAGGCTTCTCCAAGAAGCTTCAAAAAATAGCTTCAACAAATAAACTGGAAATAACTTTTTTAAGATTAATAAGTAGCTTAATTAAATTTATACAAACACTACATTTTAATTATAAAAGCACTCATGTTAGTAAAAAACCTCTAATAAGCTATAATCCTTACTATCCAAATGGGCCCTTACTTAAGGATAGGTAAGACAAAATTAGAAAACTTGCAATTTCAATTTTTGGAAGTGATTAATGTAGAAAATCGTGGAGGAAGTTGGATATTAAACTAGTCATAATTTAAAATAGTGAGTTTGGACACCGAATTGTATAAAGATTTTTAGGTGAAAGGAATAGACGGATGATGGCCTTATGGTGCTTTGAGAAATGTAACAAAGTGAATTAGTGGTATTGAAGTTCATGAGGAATAAAATATGGGAAGTAGGATTCAAGAACCATGTCAAAAAATAATGCAAAGTGATCAAGGTATACCATGTTAAAGGTTTATACCATGTTAAATTGAGTCTAGTATCTAGAATGTAAATTATGTTGAGATTGGAAATTTATGTGTGATTAATTGTTGAGAAAAGTCTTCTTAGAATGAATGGGCTAGTTAAATGGAATTGAAAGAAACTAGAATGATATGCTTTTAAAAATGAAAGTAAAAAAGGTTTGAGATTCATGGGAAGATGCTGACACATGAGAATCAAAGATGACTTGATAGAAGTTTGGAATAAGAAAAGTTGATTACCCAATATGGATGTGTATATCTTCTTTTATGTGTATGGTTCCTAATTATATTGACTTATGGATATAAATTTACAAATTTGAGGATAGTTCAAATATTAGTGAAGATTATATATGTAACATCCCTAATTTCATTTTTTTTATTAATAAAGGTATATAAATATTTAGTTAAGAAAATAAAATTTATTAGGCACTTTTTAGATATATAAGGAAATATAATCCTTAGAAATTCTTCACCTTATGTGTATGCATAGAAAATGTTTCTCACATTAAGGGAATAAGTAAAGAGAGAAAAACCTAATAGGAAAATATTTGAAATAACATACTAAAGAAAGGCGAAATTCTTGGTTAAGGAAGATAACTTTTTGAAAAGTAAGTCAAGGTCTTAAAATTTCATGAAGATTGGATTAGGGTAATTTTTCCTAATTCAAGAGTTAAAGTTCTTAAGTTTAACATCTACACCCATACATTGGGCTTTCACCTATAGACACTTCATAGAGTTTTTCGACTTCACACGAGTTTCTAACAAGACAATAGGATAGCCCAAGAAATAAATAAAACATAGACTTGGACTAATAGCTCACAAACCATGAAAATGTGACCAAGCCTTCCATGAAAGGTAGAATTTCAGCCAAAGTAAAGAAAATGGGTAAGAATGTGCCCAAATACAAGAGGAAAAAATAAGAATCATGTGAGGAAATAATAGTGTAATAATAATCAAGATTAGGTCACATGGCATTAGGACAAAACATATATATCCTACATTCATAATTTCAACAAGTAGGTAATAATACATGGCATTAGGATAAAACATTTATATCCTACATTCATAATTTCAAAAAGTAGGTAATAATACATGGCATTATGAAAAAAAATCCTTATCCTACACAAATAATTTCAGCCAAGCAAGGGAGACTCAAAGGTTGGAAATTTGCCACCTAGAAAGGCAAACATATCATACTTGATTAAGACCAAAGAAAAAAGAAATGAATCCTTAAATCAAAGGGAACTTGTCCCTTGTCTTAAGAACATTTTATCATAATTTTTAAAATACAAATCTCCTTTTGCTATGCATATCTTGACTAAGAGAGAGGAAGACAAGAACATGAGTTGTCTTTCTCTAAAAAATAACTAAGTGCATCCTAATTGTGATAAGGTAGACCCATGATTATGAAAGGTGAACCACTTGATAGTTTATTTAAGCAAAACCCACCTTTATAACATTATAATTTCGTCCAAGTGAGGGAGAGGAAAAACATAAGCAAGGTAGAGTGAGGAAAGGAGAGAAAGAGAGGAGAAGAGAGGAAGGAAGAAAAATGAGAATTTTAGAGGACTAAACACTCAAGGTAAGTTAATTAAATCTCTACTTGAATCCATCTTTTCTCTTCATCCTTAGGGTTCAAAACTCACCCTCCTTCTCTTATTTAAGCTGCTAGAAAAGCTAAGGGAATGGAGGAATCTTGCTACTTCCTTCAAGAGGAAACAAGAAAATAAATTCACTAAGTGAGTTAGGAAGATCTTTATGTGGGTTTAACAATATCTCTTTTTGAATATATTTTTTGAAATTTGTAACATTTATATGGGATTTTGATCTTAGAACTTCGATGAAATTTATAATATTTGTTACTTTGATGATTGGTCGTGAATGTTGCTATATCATGTTACATGTTATCTTGCATATGATGGATGTTTTGAACATTTTAGTTGGTGTGAAAAGTTCTGCATAGCTATGGCTATGGGTGGCAAAATTTTAGGATTTTTTGCTGTTATTTTGTATATTTGAATGTGGTAAAAAATTGATGGAAGATGACATAATAAAATGATGAACTAAAACCTTAGGAAAGGTTTGGTTAGGAAACTGGATTTTAGAGTAACTATGGAAGTTTTTTTAAAAAACATTCTGGGAAGAATTGGTTAGGAATTAAAAGAAATGGTTAACATGAAAAATGTAGATATATGTCTCAAAGATTTTGTGCCACTGGAATCACTCAATTTGGAGTTTATATGAGGGAGATATTGTCTGATTAGTCAGCAGTGGTCAGAAAATGGATAACCAAGAAAGAATTTGTTAGGTATGCTTTTGTGTTTGAATTTTTAGGATAAATCTATAGGGAATTAAAAGAAACGCATAACATGATAAATATAGATATATGTTTCAAACAATTTTAGCCACTAGAATCATTCAAATTGGAATCAATATGAGGGAGATATGGTCAGATTAGTCAGCAGATGTCAGAAACGAGCTAACCAGGGAAGAATATATTAAGTATGTTTCTGTGCTTGAATTTTTGTATACAATATATAGGGAATTAAAGGAAACAGTTAACATAATAAATATAGATATATGTATCACGGATCTATAGGATCTAAAATCACTTAATTTGGAGTCCTTATGAGGGTGATATGGCTAATTAATGAGTAGAGGTCATAATCAGTCTAAAATCTAAGGTGGTAAATGTAATCATTTTTGTTTTGGATTTTCTAGGAATAATTGTAACAACTCCATTTATGTAAATGTAACAAAAAAATATTTTTTTTATTTGTAAAATTTCATGAAGTTATTACTACTTTAATTCTAACCACTTAACTCATAATAATAATCACTTTAACCAAGCATAATTGTTATTAACAGTGATACAATACTGAGTTTTCATACACACCATTATTTTACAAACTACACACCATTATTTTACAAACATTTGTACAAAGATACATATTAGTTCTAATCATCTATGTCGACTACTTTCGGGGACACTGGTGCGGTTGGCACCTCCACCGAAATCTCAGTCACATCTACTATAGATACATCTGATATAACTGGTAGTTGCCCAAAGTAGGGCACCTCGATCCAACGTATGAAAATAATAAGTGTCTTTGAAAAAATCTACATTATTCTTCTGAACATGATATGGAAATATAGTGAGAATTAAATTCCAGTAGGTTCAACAATAAATCACAATTTACCATCAATATAGTTCATCATGTCATGTTCAGCTGTATAAACTACAGAAAATATCTTTGGTCACATGAATGCATTATATCTATGCACATAAGAATCATACAGTAATGATATGTATGACAGGATTAACTATTTTCAGAATATCATATGATTAGCCATCAACTTATTCTCATTTCAAGCTACCCCGGTCAGGGTGAGTATCCTTTACTCTCCGGTACGGGCTTTTCTCCCTCCGTTCGACATGGCACACTTTCTCTTTCTTTTCTCATAATCATAATCATAACCGTTGGTAGGGCATCCCCTACTGGTGCACCACATGGAATGTCATGTGACCGTGCTCATTTCTTTTCTTTTCACAATGATAGCCAAAAATATGCTTTCAATAACAAGTATGTTCATCAAAATATAACTATTACCATAAATCATTGGTAATCATGCCATGAACATAACCATTTCAAATATAACTTTATAAAATATTTTCATGTCATAATTTTACACTTATGATGGTAAAAAGTTCATACAATGGCAATGGCTATGGCATATACTAGTCATTTATAAGATTCGTCTTCTTTTTTAAATATTAATTTTATTTCTTTATTTTCTTGATGCAGGTTTTCATCATATCTAACCTTCTCTTACTAATCAGAGCATAACTCCCTCAATTGAACTCCGATATAGGTGATCTAGGTGTCAATTTCAAGATAAAAGAATTATATAAAACTATTATCTTGAACATTGTAGCGAAATATTAATAAATCAAGGTGATATTACTCCCTAAATGTATAGGTTATTTCTTCTCGGATAGGTTCTGACCTCTACCTACTAATCGGAACATATCTTCCTCATATTGACTCCAACTTGAGTGATTCCAGTGGTTAACAATCCGTGACACACATATCTATAATTCTTATGTTAATCATTTATTTTAGTTCCATACAAATAATTCCCAAAAATTAAAATACAAAAGCTATCCTAACATATTCTTCCTTGATTAACCATTTTCTGACCTTTGACTACTAATCAGCTCATATCTTCCTCATATGGACTCCAAATTGAATGATTCCAGTGGTTTAAAATCCGTGACACATATAGCTATAATTCTTATGTTAACCATTTATTTTAATTCCATACAGATAATTCCCAGAAATTAAAATACAGAAGCTATCCTAACATATTCTTCCCTGATGAACCATTTTCTGACCTTTGATTACTAATCGAACAATATCTACCCCATATGGACTCCAAATTGAATGATTCCAGTGGAAAAAAATCCGTGACACATATATATTTAATTCTTATGTTAACCATTTATTTTAATTCCCTACAGATAATTCCCCAAAATTAAAACACAGAAGCTATCCTAACATATTTTTCCCTGATGAACCATTTTCTGACCTGTGCTTACTAATCAGACCATATCTACATCATATGGACTCCAAATTGAATGATTCCAGTGGCTAAAAATCCGTGACACATATATCTTTAATTCTTATGTTAACCATTTATTTTAATTCCCTACAAATAATTCCAAGAAATTAAAACACAAAAGCTAAAAATTTTGCCACCCATAGCCATACCTATGCAGAACTTTCTATACCAATCTAAGTATTCAAACATACATCACATGCAAGATCAATATGTAACATGATATAGGAACATCCATGACCAATCATCAAAATCTCATATAAATATTATAAGTTTCAAAAGTTTTCTTCAAAAAGAAATATTGTTAAACTTACCTAAGAATCTACCTAACTCACTTAGTGAATTGGTTTTCTTGTTTCCTCTTGAAAGAAGTAGCAAGATTCCTCCCTTCCTTTAGCTTTTCTAGCAACTTAGGTAAGAGAAAATGGGTGAGTTTTTGAACCTCAAGGATGAAGAAGAAAAATGGATTCAAGTGGATATTAAGGTAACTTAGCTTAAGTACTTAGCCTTCTAAACATCTCCTTCTTCTTCCTTCCTTTCTTCTCCTCTCTTTCTCTCATTTCCTCACTCTACCTTGCTTCTATTTCTCTCTCTTCCTCACTTGGATGAAATTAAAATGTTGTCGGGGTGAGTTTTGTTTAAATAGACCACCAAATAATACACCTTTCTTGATCATGGGTCTACCTTATCACAATTAGGATACACTTTGTTTAATTTTTGGAAAACAAACAACTTATGTTCTTGTCTTCCTCTTCCTTAGTCAAGATATGCATAGGAAAAGGAGATTTGTATTTTGAAAATTATGATGATATGTTCTTAAGATAAGGGACAAGGTCCCTTTGATTTAGGGATTCATTTCCATTTTCTTTTGTCTTAAACAAGTATGATAGGTTTGCCTTTTTAGGTGGCAAATTTCTAGCCCTTGAATCTCCATTATTTGGTTGATATTATTTATGTCGGATAGGAATGTTTTGTTCTAATGCCATGTATTATCATACCACTTGCTAAAATTATGAGTGTAGGATATAGATGTTTTTGTCCTAAAGCCTTGTATTATCATGCCACTTGCCAAAATTATGAATGTAGAATCACACCACTTGCTAAATTTTTGTCTTAATGCCATGTAACCTAATCTTTATTATTATTACATTATTATATCATCACCTAATTTATTTTATTTTATTTTTTCTCTTGGATTTTGGCTTATTCCTACCTATTTTCTTTGCTTTAGATAAAATTCTACCTTTCTTGGAGGACTTGGTCACATTTTCATAATTTTTGGGCTATCGATCCAATTACTATATCTTAGTCCAAGTCTATGTTTTATTTCTTGCCTAGGTTATCCAATGGACTTGCTAGAAACTTATGTGGAATGGAAAAACTCTATATGAAGTGTCCATAGGTAAAAGCTCAATGTATGGGTAAAGATGTTAAACTTAGTAACTCTAGTTCTTGAATTAGGAAAAATTACCCTAATCCAAGGTTCTTGAAATTTTAAGACCTTTACTTGTTTCTAAAAATTTATCTTCCTTATCCAAGAATTTTACATCTCTTTAGTATGTTATTTCTAATTAATTTTTTTTCCTATTAGGTTTTCCCTCTTTATTTGTTCTCTTAATGTTAGAAACATTTTCTATGCATATACATAAGGTGAAGAATTTCTAAGGATTATATTTAGATATCTAAAATATTGTCTAATAAATTTTATTTCCTTAATTAAATATTTATGTACTTTTATCAATAAAAGAAACGAAATTAGGGATGTTACAATAATTAATGAGGAATCTAAAGAAATTATAAACATAAAAGTTGTATATAAGTGTCTTATTTTATAGTCTTTGGAATCACCTCAATTGGAGTTCGTATGAAGAAAATATGGTCATATTAGTAAGTAGAGGTCTAAACCTACCCGAGAAGAAATAACATTGAATTTGAGGGAGTAGTAACACCATGATTACTTAAGATTTCACTAAAATGTTTAACATAAGGGTTTTAAAGGATTGTCTTATCTTTCAATTGACACCAAGATCACCTCAATTGAATTTAAAATGAGGGTGTTATGCTATGTTTTGTGAGAGAAGAAAATAATATTTTAAAAAAGAAGAAGAATCTTATAAATGAAAATAATAAATGACTAGTGTATGCCATAGCCATTGCCATTACATGAACTCCTTACCATCTTAAGTGTGTAATTTTGACATGAAAATACTTTATAAAGTGATATTTGAAATGATTATGTTTATGGCATGATTACCAATGATTTTTGGTAATAATTATATTTTGATGAAAATTATGGCATGTAAGTATAATGAACATGTTATTGAAATCATATTTTTGGAAATTAACATGAAGAGAAAAGAAAAGAAAAGAGACAACCACGGTCACATGGAAATCCGTGTGGTGCACCAGTAGGGGACGCTCTACTCACGACTATGATTATGTTAATGAAAAAAGAAAGAGAAAGTGTGCCATATCGGACGGAGTGAGAAAAGCTTGTACCAGAGAGTAAAAAGTACTCACCCTGACTGGGGTAACTTGATATTAAAATAAGTTGATAGTCATCATATGATATTCTGAAAATAGTTATTCATGCCATACATGTCATTTCAGTATGATTTTCAAGTTCATAGATAAAGTGCATTCATGTGACCTAAGATATTTGTTGTAGTTTATATAGATGAACATGACATGGTGATCTATAGTAATGATAATTATGATTTATTGTTGAACCTACTAGGGTTTAATCCTCCCTATCTTTCCATATCATGTTCAGAGGACTAGATATGCACATATTCTCTATGACCGGCTTTTAGCGTACGTTGAGTCGAATTGGTTAAGATCTCGGTGAAGGTGCAACCACCTGCACCCGTATCCCCAAAACTGGTCAATATGGATGAATAAGATGTAGACATATATGTGTTTTTTGTGTGTACGGATGTTGTTAATTAATGATGTGTAAACCTTAATTATACTTGGTTAAATTAATTGAATGTTATTATGAGTTAAATAGTTAAAAGTAAAGAGGTAATGACTTCATAGGATTATATATATATATATGTGTGTGTGTGTGTGTGTGTGTAAAAAAAATGAAGTTGTTACAATATACAAAAGAGATATCCCCAATAGCTTGAGTAGTAAGGTTAATAATCGTAATTTATGCCTTGACTTCATTCCTTACTTATGATAGGATGGTGTGAAATTCAAGGACTGAATTTCTTAAGGGGGAAGAATGTAACACCCCTAAAATTTAGTAATTTTTCTTTATGTAGGAATTATTAAAAGAAATAAAGGAGTAGGGATGTAATTGAAAGATTTTAGGGATGAAAATGAAAACTTATTAATATTTTTTGGGTCAAATTATAATTTTCTATACATTTTAGGGGTCAAAATGTAAATAATAAAATTTATGAGGACCTCCCTCAAAAATTAAATATTTGCAAATGCTCATTCCATCAATATTAAAAAAAGGAGAAAATTTTCTGTAAACGAGGCGAATGAATAGTATTTTCTTTCTCCTCATTATTTTTTTCTCTAAATCTGGAGTACTTTTGAGCATCCGATCTCAAAACTAAGGGTACCACTGGATTCAGGACGAAGATTGAATAATTTTTCAAATCAGCTGCAAAATCGTCGCAGATTGGAAGTAAAAAATCTTAGAAAAATATAAGTTCTGAAAATTCTATTTAAATATATCAAATTGAAAATCTGATACCGTAGATAGATTCAGGAGATAGATAAACCTTAGGATATAAAATTTTTCAGTCATTTGGTAACTTTTTGTGCATTGTGAACAGTAAATCTAGCCGGTATGAATAGTGATTTTGTGTATTTCTTAAGTTTTTGGACCCTCTGGACTCGTTTTTGAGATCTATTTGATCAAATTTGAATTGAAAAAGTGTATTTTGAAGCTGTCCAACCTGGAGCCTTACCTTGTGAATACATAATTCTTTCTATTACTTACCCTATGTTCTTCTTGAACTTTAAATGTATAATTGCTTCTATTTACAAGTTATTTATACTTTTATGTGTATCTGAAATGGATTAAATTACCTGATTTATTTATAATCTGGCATATAGTTTAAGAAGAGTATGGTTTTGATAATAGATTTTTGAATTCATTGAATATGTGATTTTAAATTTATTTCTCATCATATGGTAAAGGAAAATATATTATGTACTTGCCATTTATATGTAAAGTTATAAGATTGCCTTGAAAAATGACATGTATATGTGATTACCCTGATTGGGAAGTTTTTAACAAAGGAATTGTACTAAGATTGAAAATTTTGAATTTATACTGAAACTTCTGTTTTGAACTATATGGCATATGTATAAATAATGATTTCTGTGTAAGAATCCTATTGAAAACATTGTTTACTAACAGCAGGTGATGTTAGCCCTAGTGCACCTTGACACCTTAGCTAACAAGGTTGGTGCTAGTCTCGTGTGATGACCAACATACAGGATATGATATATGAAGGAGAGTGGGATGCCTCCTATTTGGGCGAGATGCCGACTATATGATATGTGATTTTCCCTCCCTTATTGTGTGCTTGGGAAATTGTCCATATTAGAGTTCCTTCGTGTGTCCTCTTGAATGGTGGTAGGGTAAACTTTAGTTGGGATGCTGAGTTTAGGAAAATCCTATACCTCCAAAGTACGGAAATGCTTGAACTCTGATATGGTGGTTCTGATATGGGATCCTTCTAATGTTTTCATAAGAAATATTTTAATGCATAACAGTATTTGAATAATGATCATACTGTATGGAATATGATTTTGGATACTGAATGTGATTTGAACTGAGAATATTTGAAATGCGGATCTCATATGGATGTACTTCTGTACTATAATTTTCAATATGATAAATTTTAATATATGAGTATATCCATATGTTAACCTAAGAGGTCATAGGAGGTATTATCTGCTCACTGAGTTGTCAAAATCATTACACGATATTTTCACATTTTTTAGATAAGAATACAAAGTTTGGTCATTTTCCTTCAGATAGATGATCAGTTAGGCGACATATTCTCTGGTGAGCCTATTTTACTTCTAGGGATCGTAAATTTTAATTTATATTGTTCTTGTACTCTAGAGTATGCTTTGAACGTCATATGTAGTATCGTTGCTTCTGTTATTACTCTAATATTTATAAACTTGGTTTGTATATTGTGTTTACATGAGAGAACCTATATGTATCTGTTTCCATAATGAACGCTTGTATTATACCTATTATAGTAAAGATCTGTCCATAAAGTATGTGTTTCACATACCCTTAAAAATTGGGGGCGTGACAAATGAAGTTTCGTAGCGCAACCCCAAAATATGAGGACTCCAGGAGGACAACTTTAAATATATTGAAATAATTTATTTTGCTTTGCTTAATTATATACTTATAATTATGTAATTTTTTTTATAATCTTTATTCTTTAAATTTTTATTAATTTTCCTGTTTTTATCTAATAGAGAGAGCAAACATACTAAAAAGAATTCTAAATCTATTACAAGGCTCCAGATCATGAAAATATGTGTGTTTGAAGATTAACCAGTAAATATCTATTTCAGTATGAAAGGTATACTTTGATTTATGGAGAAAATCTTAATAAGAGCTATATGTTATATGATTAAATACATTTTTGGTCCTCCTATTTTTGTGATTGCATGCAAAAAGTTCCCTTGTGTTTGAATTTATTGGTCTTAATCTCTATTTTTACTAACTGCATAAAAATAGTCCCTTTGGAGGGACCATTTCTACCTAATTAGTAAAAATAAAGCGACCAAAAGTTTACTTAAATGGACGTTTCAAGTAGTCAAATCAACCAACACAGTACTTATTTTGATACATTTTTATTGATCTCTTACACTATATCTAACAATGCAAATAGTGCACCAAAAAATGACTCTTGTATATGGGTGTGATTAATTATTATTTGCATCCTAGGAATTAATTTGGTTACCATCTGGCAAGATCACAGAAGTGACTTTATATTCCATTATTATATCTTCACAGTAACAAGGCTTGTTTTGAACAGATTCTCCTAAATGCATTTTGTTCTATTCTTTATGTGGACTTGTTGATAAGATTGGATTTTATTGCTAACCTCAGACCTATTGAGTTTGCTACTCCATGGTGTAACATCCCAAATTTTAATAAATGGAAAATAATTCTCATGGTGAAGGGAATGGAAGAGAATAAAATGGAACATCGATGAAACCTTAGGATGAAGTGGAATTAAAGCATTTAGTGGAATTTTCCTACAATCAAACAAAACCTTACCTAATGGCATAGTTCAATTGTGATGGAATGGCAAGGTTGTAATAGTTAGTTAAAGTAGGGTTTTGAGATAGGAGGATGATGGCTTGTTGAGGAAGGCTAAATAAAATACCTTATCCTTGCTTGACTCAAGGAGAGAGTTGACCAAACAAGGTAGAGAAGGGGAGAGGGATGGCTTGGAGAGGAAGCCTTGACTTGGCAAAGTCTTGGCTTGGAGAGAAAGCCTTGACTTGACAAAGTCTTGGCTTGGAGAAGAAGTAGGTCAAAAGGTGAAGGAAGAGGGAGGTAGCAGCCAAGGAAAGGAAGAGAAGAGAGAAAGGCCGAGAGAAGGAGAGGAAGGAAAAGAGGAGAGAGAGAGGAGAGAGAAAGGCAACAGGTGAAGGTCCAAGGATTTGTAGAGAAAGGAAGAAAGATGAGTGATCAAAGAGGAGAAAATCCAAGGAAGGTTTGAGAAGAGAAAGAATCTCTGGTTTTGGTAGGTTTAACATTATTCATATTCCCATGGAATTTTATGTATTTTGAATGATTTATAAGTGTTTCAAATATCCTCTTTTGATGATTCATGATGTATATTTATGTTTAGCCATGAAAAGTGAGAGTTTGGATGCATAGATGATACATGTGCTTGCTGAAATTGGCTTGAAAAGAGTGAAAATCGATGGTCTGAATGGTTGGTTCTGTTGGTTATGATTTATATCGAATTTGGAAATCTATTACAAAGATGAGTTATATCCTGTTTTCTTAGCTTTCTAATGCCTCTGGAATCACCTTAATCAGATTTGAAATGAAAGAGATATCCCCTGATGAGTAAAGAAATGTCAGATTTAACGCACAGAATCGCGACGCTATATTTAGACAGAGGTTTAATCTATTTCCGTTTCTAATCTGTTAAAGTGGTAAACAAAAAAGTTGTAGATAATTTTCTTAACTTTCCATGACACTAAAATCAATTTACTCAGAGTTAAAATGAAGGAGTTATGGTCTTTGTAGCAAAGGAAGGTCTAGCTAGACAAAAATCTGAAGTGCAGGAAAACCCGAAGCACGGCCGTGCTTGTTACTGAAATTGCTTTGTTTTTCATTTTGAAGACTCTAAATGAATTCCAATAAATAGATGATATTAAGGGGAACTAAAATACAAATAAATACCTTTTTAATGATGCATTGTAGTGTGAATTCTATCCTTTTATTATGAGAAATTAAGTCACATATTGCATATTGATGAGATGTATGTTTAATGTATGGATAAAAATACATATTAATGAGACATATGCAAGTGGATTTGTTATGTATTGATGATACATTTGTAAGTGAATTGCATAGGAGATATATGTATGATGCATTGGAGTGTTAATTCCATTCTTTTATTATGAGATATATGTGCAATGTATGGATGTAATGCATGTTGATTTGGTGCCATGCTAGTACATCAATGCATGAGGATTACATGATATATGTTGTTGTTTTAATTAAAACTCATAAGTGCACGAATCTATTGGAGTATAGATTTAGTGGTATGCAAGGTCGATCTCACAGGGATTGCCAATTGAGAGAAAATTCTAATTTAGATTCGAAATAAATACTTATAACCTAATTGCCAATGTCTTGTTTTGTGAGAGAAATATTGAAAAAAGTATGCAAAGAACTAATATACTGAAATTAAATGAATATGTATTCAAAGTAAGGACGCATGCTAAGGTTAGGGGATCCACTCTTGGTATATCGAATAAAAATAAATTTAACTCTTTTGTTACTCAATTAGACTCTTTACACGAATGAAGTTCTAATCGGATGATATTTTAATTTAAACTCAACTTTGTTTATACATGAATTATATTTACCTCCTTACTAATAATTAAAACATTCTTGTAAAATGGGTTCAAGTATATATTGTGTCAATTGTCATGTTGTCTACAATATATCAAAATTCACACTTCGCAAGATTAAAAATACAAGGATGCAAAACATAACTTGTAACTAAATTCAAGCGTACATTGTGCCAATCATTATATTGTCTACAATAAATCAAGATTGATTCAAGCCTTTATTGTGCCAAAGATTGTCTACAATGTATCAAGATTCAAGGTTTACAAGATTAGAATGAAAAGAGGTACGAAGAAGAAACATAACAAGAGATAGGTGGCTTAGCCAGCCAGTAAAACATAACATAAGAAAAGGAGGAGGTAAATACAACATCAAATATAAACATTAAAATTAAGAGTTAAATGAATTATTATTTTTATACCAAGCGTTTCACCCTTTCACCTTAGCATTAGGAGATTAGTTCTCCATAATTAAAGCAAGAAAGTAAAATGAAAAATGAAGAAACATGATAATATTACGAAAGAAAATGAAAAATACAAAATGTCTAAAGAGATAATAACATTACAAATATGTAGAATTCCAACAAAACTTTCCCAAGCTCTCTCCAAACCTCTTTCACTCACCCCTCAAACCCTCTATTTATCGATACAATTAGGTGTGGTAGGTGTGATAATTGTCAAAATTGTTAGGTAGGAAGTTGTACAAAGTTGACAATTTGGATTCCATCATGTGCACCGAAATTGATCCTTGAATATCATCTTAACATCCGCTGAATTTGAAGACTTCATCAACACCAAAGTTGTAGACAATTTCATTAACTTTCTGTCAAGACAAATTTTTGACAAATGAGATACGTAATTTGTGACTTATGGTCAAAATACTAGAGCAAATTCGGGCTGGACTGCAGCAGTAGTCAGATTCTCTTCTAACCCACTTTTGGCCTTTTTAATGTTCGAATTTGCTGACCACTTGAACATGAAAGTTGTACCCAATTGTGTCAGCTACACACCTACCAAATTGTATACATATTGGATATGTATTTTCGGAGATATATCCCAAGTATTGTAGCAAGGTTGGGCTGGACTACAAACATCAAACATATTCTCAACATTGGGTGCTTTGCCGTGAATCTTTATGTTTTAGTTCTTTTGGAAATGTGATCATAAATCAAGAATAAATTTGTACATATCTCCATTAGGATGCATCTCAAGAGTCAATATGATAATGCTCCTTACTAAGTCATCTTTAATAAATTTGTTTTATCTGCTTGATTTATAGACATCATTCCCAAAAAACCACAATTTAGCTCTGATTCCTCCAATTAAGTCAATTTTCTACTCTTCTCTCCATCTATAAGAAATACACAAACTAAAGATAAGTAAGGGAGATTTATGCTTAATTATGGCAAAAAGATAAGATGAAAATATTTAATTTATGAGTATAAAACTCACTCATCAATATAAGGTATGCATTATTGGTAAGTGTATTAATACATATTTGTTAAATGATGTGATGATGATATTATGCATGATATTAGTGATATGCTTGGTTAATGCATAATCCTATTGTGATGGTTATGATGATTAAAGAAGATGATGTGTATACATTATTATATGACAATAAAGGAGTTATTACACAGTGATTATATAAAGAGACGAAATTGATTATGCATGGTGAGCATGATGATAAAGGTGAGTTGTTTGATGTATACATACTTATATCATGTTAATGTACATGGTTGAACTCGTGGCTACAGACGATTAGTCACTGAGTGTAGAGATGTGGCTACAGATAATTAGTCACTGAGTGTTAAAATGTGGCAGCAGACGATCAGTCACCCTGTTTGAAAGCACTGCAAAGATATATATATATATATATATAAGCATATTACTGAAGTATAACCTAATTATTATACATGCCTAATATTGATGCATAACCTGTCTATCGACTATGAAAGCATGCTATACATTTTTGTTATTTTATCATATACAAAGAGAAAATGTTTTCTGTAGTTTATACAGCTAGACATAACACTGTGTTTTCCTTATTTACTATATGATGCTTTTAATGTTAAACCTATTGGGAACCTTCGTTCTCATTATTATTGGTGTTATGTTCAGATAAGAGCAACGATTTGCTAGCGGCTTCCGTGCACTTGATCATAGAAGATCTAGTGGATGGTGATGCCTTGTATAGATCTCGATGTTAGCACCACCTCCTCCATCCTTTACACCGAAGGGAGATGTGCGATATAGGGTTCAATGTTAAGTTGATGTAGTTATGTGTCTCAATGTCGCTTATGTATAAATATTAATTTTTGATGTAGTTTGAATATTATGATAATAGAATATTAACTACTTATATAAATGTGTATGGTTTGTTGCTTGGAATGCGTTATTGGTCACTATATATATATATATATATATATATATATATATATATATATATATATATATATATATATATATATATATATATATACACACACACATATAAAAACCAGTCGTTACACATGGCACAAATGAAGTTTTGTAGCGTGATACCAAAATATGAAGATTCGAAGGGGACAACTTTAGAAATATTGGTGTGACTTATTTTGCATTACATAATAATGTACTATATATGATAATGTAATTTATTTTTGTTATTTATTTTTAAATTTATATTATTATTCTTGTAATTAGGTCAGACAGTGAACATGACAAAAAAAATCCTATATCCATTAATATTTGAAATATATTAAGAAATACAAGTTTCCAGAAAATGAAAATTTCTCTGGTTGAAAACTAAATATCTGTTGTAGTAATTATATGTTCATTTATATCTAGAGGCTTGCTTTTGCGTATGAAGAAATTGTTAAAAGTCATATACTATATTAACAGATTATATAAAGAACTCTTAAAACTTTACTGAAGTGGGTGTTTAGTTAAAGAAGTTCACTGACACACCTATTTCGATTGGCTTCTGCATCATGTAACTGTGCAAAAAGTATATCTATGAATTTCTCTTGGGCTGATTTATTAGCTATTTGTATCTTGAAACTGATTTGGCTACCTCTTGGGCAATATCGAAGTAGTAACTTTATATCCTATAATCTGATCTTCACATTAACAAGGCTTGTTTCGAACGGATTCTCCAAACAAGGTTATGGAGAATAATTCATGAAACGCATTTTGTTCTATTCTGAATGTGAACTTTTGGATAAGATAGGATGCGATTGCAAACCTCTGACCAATTGAATTTGCTACTACATTGTTAATAATCTTGAGAAAGATATACGAATTGGATAAGGTAGGATGTGATTGCAAAACTCTGACCAATTGAATTTGCTACTATCTTGAGAAAGATATACGAATATATATATATATATATATAGCAAAACCTAATTCTTGAAGTGACTTTCGATTCTTCAGAATTGGTACAATGAAATTTTTTTTTTGGGTATTGTGATCAAGTGATATTCAGACCAACTTAATATATCTCTAATAATTTATCTCTCTGGTTTGATCATAGGCTATCCACATTAAAACTAAGACTTCACAAGAAAATTCGTTGTGGTTTGGTCCCAAGAAATTAACATAGATAGGTTTCAGACCTGTGATCAACTCTACCACTAGACAAACCATTTAGAGAGTTTTTTTTTTTTTTTGCACTGGGTTGAGTTAGTTGAATACAAAGACATTTCAAATTGCAATATATACGGTAATTGTAGAAAAATATAACAAATTAAATAAACATAAATACAATCATTGTGTAGACCTAAATTAACTTGGCTAAATATATATTTTAAGACTTTATATATTTTGTTCATCTGAAAAGTGTTACAAAAACTTGAATCTCTAGAATATATTGTTATTTTTAAAATTTCTATCTAACAACTCGAGCTAATTCTAGATGACTAAAATCTTCCACCCCAAGCTTCTTCTTGTTGTTGTTTTTTATTTTTGGTAAACAGAGTTGCAATTTGATTTATCAGCTTGGAGCAATCTTTCATTTTAAAGTCAAAATAACACATTAAGTTTCACTATTTGTCTAATAATCTGGTATAGTTTTAATTTTGACAATTTTTTTACTAGTTTAAGCTTCTATTCCTTTTACCATCAATTGAAAGAATGAGCGGAAAGAAGGTGAACAAATGGTTAGAAATAAATTAGAGATAGATATGAATTTAAAATTTGGAATGAAGTCATTATATGCTTGCCTGCTATTAAAATATGATGAAAAAAAGTCTAAAAAATGAAATACCTGTCTTTTACTTATATTTCACTTTTATACCCGATATTAAATAATTAATAAAATTAAATCTTTTTTTACTTTTTTCCTGATCTTTTTATTGTTCACTTTTCATAAATTATATAAGCTGAAAAGCGCCCTATAAAGAAATAAACACAATAGAGTAATCATAGAAGAGAAAATTAGGGCTGGAGATAGTTTTCAGATCAACTAAAGAACAACATTAATTAGTGCTTGAGGAACTTAAATTCAAGTTCCATTTATTTTTAAATAAAAAACCTTGAACATATTAGAATTTGAGGTTGATTCAGCGGCTTAATTCTTCCCAACGATGAGCTTTTTGAGGTTTGAGTGGGTGCAAGAAATCTTGTGCAGCTCTTATTCATCAAATCTTAATCACGTCACTCACCTCGCCTGTGATGCAACTATTCGTATCCGTCATCTCTGACAGTCACCTCGACATGCTCATCCAAGGTTGACATTCTTCACGCACGCACGCACGCACCTTCATGCACTCACAAATCACAAGCACCTATTCAAGGGCATTTTCGCCCACAAAAACCATGTCACCATGCCCTCCCTTCTCCCTGTCCCCCTCTAATTCTTATACTCAACTTTCGGCAGTGTTTGGCTTATATGCATATATGGCCTAGCATGTAGATTCTTTCATCTTTGTCCCACAAGTAGCTGGGTGACTTTGCAACCAACACGCCACACAAGTCCCTATCAACATCAAGTGTGTGGCTTTGGCATCAAATCAAAACCAAGAACCTCACCTTTTCAATATCCCCCTCTCTCCAATTCCATTTAGTTTTGCATATTAAATGAAACAATGCTCGACCCCTATAGAGGTTTATAGCCTCTCCATATATATATAAATACACTGCTCCTTCATCCTTCAATGACATCACAGCACAAACCAACAAGCCTATCTCCTCTCTTCTTCTTCCTCCTCCTCCAAACATATTCATTTCTCTGCTCATTTTCTCTTCATTTATACCCATTTTTGGTTCTTCAAGCATACCTTCGAATTGAAACTATATTGATATAGCCATGGATCGCATCGCGAAATTGGCATCGCAGAAAGCAGTGGTGATCTTCAGCAAGAGCTCATGTGGGATGAGCCATGCCATTAAGAAGCTATTCTACGAACAGGGGGCGGGCCCTGCAATTTACGAGCTTGATGAGGACTCTCGAGGGAAGGAGATCGAGAGGGCTCTCATGAGGCTAGGCTGCAACCCCTCTGTGCCCGCTATGTTCATTGGTGGCAAATTTGTGGGTTCAGCTAACACAGTCATGACCCTTCACCTCAATGGCTCTCTCAAGAAAATGCTCAGAGATGCTGGAGCTCTCTGGCTTTAGAAAATCAAAAATCCACTATGTGGCTCTCACATTCGCAAAAGCACAACCAAACACAACCTTAGCAGAAACCTAGCTAGCTAGTTGTATAATAATTTCTTATCTCTAGGCTCTTCTTTTTTCTGGTACGTGGCGGCTTTTTATAATCCACATTTTACCTCTCTAATCTAATGAGTTTTAGAACTCGTTTCAGTCTTATGTTGGGCATATAATACAAGTTTTGGAGTTGCTAATTAATCAGTGAACTACTACTTATATCAGAAAAGTATTGTTAAAATTTTATGTTCCTTTCTCTTTTTTAGTCAAATAAAACGAGTAGTGTTACTATATTTTGTGATTGGAAAATCAAAGCTAATTAATTATTTAACACGTCATGAAATGAAAATTGGAGGAAATGAGGGTCACACGCATACCCAAAAATCTTGGAATAAAGCGTGGCACAAAGATGACAATAAATTTATGTTGCAGTCTTGTTTTTTAATAAAAAAATTTGGAAGTACACCGAAAATCGTTTAAGAACTCCATTATGTGAGATGACATGTAATGTACGTTGAAATCTTGGTCATTTTAAAAGATGGGATATATTCCATGATATATACATATAGAAGTGGATAAATTTCTCATGCAACAGCGATATTCTTACTGTAGCGTTCTTCCATCAATACCATCATGTGGTGTCCTTCGATACTTGTGGGGCTTTTCGATTATATTGCCTCCTAATTTGAGTTATTCCAAACTCAGTTAACCTTCCACGTAAATTAGATTGTTTGAAATATTCATTTTTTACTAAATGATTAATTATACTCTTATATATATATATATATATATATATATATATATATATATATATATATATATATATATATATATATATATATATATATATATATATATATATATATATATATATATATATATATATAACTTATTTAGTTGGTACATCTTATGTTTAATCAAGTTCGATATTTGGATTTCAACTTGTGAATTCTTTATATGAAATATTTATATTTTGAGTTCGTTTATGTACAACTATATTACTACATATTTTTTTCTATCTAATATGAATTTAAGATGGTACCAAATTGATACATTGAGAAAGTATTAAATTGAAAAGTAAATACAGGACATTTGAACTATCTTATTTCCAAATTATTTTGAAAGAAAATAATGTCTTAGTAACATAGGTTTTAAATTCGAAAACTCTTTAAATATAATTCTAATCAACACAGTAAATAGGAAAATAAAAAAAAATCCTTAAAATTAATTCAAAAATAGGAAAATAGGTCATTTTGTGACTTATTTCTTCTTCTGAGCATTATTATGCTCGATAGCGCCCACTAGCTAGCAATCCTATTCACGTCACAAACTATTCAAAAAATTTCTAAAACCTTTATATATATATATATATATATATATATATATATATATATATATATATATATATATATATATATATATATTGTAATTCAAATTTGTCCTATAAATATTCCCCCTTTCAACTTATTCAAAAATAACTTTTATAATATTCAAGTAAAAGCAACAGAAAAAAAAGGATGCTAGAGGAAAAACTATGGAAAATAAGGGAATTGTCTGCCCTCCTTGCGACTCTTCTTGCTTGGTAGAGCCGACCGAAGCTTCTCTATTACTCCTAAGGTTCCCCTAATACTTTTGGTTTGGAGTAAGATTGTTATGCCAACTTATTAGTTGGGAAGCTATATTTTCCACTCATATTGTGTAGGGAGTCTAGACAAGGTATTTATTGATGACATTTTCTAGGACTTCTAAAGAAGGATTGTGAACATCATACGGACTTCCACTACAAAAAAATCGCGGCATTACGGCGGTTTTTTAGTGGGCTTAACGACGGTTTCGACTGTCGTTAAGCCCATTAACGACAGTTTTAAAACCGTTGTGGAACTCTAGGTCTAGCGACGGTTTTATCAACTGTGGGAATAACCATCGCTATGTCTGGTTTAACGATGGTTATAAGAACTGTCGTTAAACCAATTTTAACGATGGTTTTTAACCGCCGTTAAAAGTAACGCCGGTTTAATTATCATCGTTATTTTTTATTTTTTATTTTTAATTAATAAAATTAATTATAACGACGGTTTTTAACAAAAACCGTCGTTATTTCTTTCTTTTTTTTTTAATTATAACAACGGTTTTTAACAAAAACCGTCATTATTTATTTATTTTTAATTATAACGACGGTTTTTGTTAAAAACCGTCGTTATTTCTTTTTATTTTTTATTTTTTAATTAATTAAATTAATTAAATTTTTTATGACAATTTTATTTGTAATTTAAAATATATACTATTCATAATACTACTAATGCTGTTTTTATTATTAAATTTTTATGCAAAATAAAAATTAATTTATAAAAATATAAATTAATTTTTATATATTTTATTTTATTATATAATAATTAAGCGTTTGAATTATTTAAAAATTAAAAATTGTATTTTGAAATTTAATAATATTTAACTAGATAATAAAGATGCATAAATTATTGAATTATAATGAATCTATATATAAAAAAAAATGTATATACAGAAAATTAATAGTAATAAAAGTGACAAAATTACATATACAAATATAATAACTAAATCAAATATCCGGACCCTACGGATGTTGATCACGCTGATGCCCACTACCACGATCGCTGGGGTCCTGAAAAATCAATTTTGTTTGTTAGAATTTTGAATGTTTTTAAAATAAACAAAATTATACCAACAATTTTTATGTATTAAAAGGTTACCTTAGGTCCGGGACTATAAAGTCCTGAAATTTCAGGTGGCAGCTGACCCTGAAATTTTTGTAGCAGGAATGTCATAGCAGCCTCCATCTGTGCTTGCCGTGCTGCAAGCTCAGCATCTCGTCGCTGGAGTTCAGCGTCTCGCTCCTGCATAGTTGTCTTCAGGCGCTGGTGCTCGACGTCCCGCTCCTGCATAGCTATCTTCAGGCGCTCCACCTCACTCTGTAAGTCGTGGTATGACGGTCCAGACTGTGAGCTCGACCCAGACGAACCACGACCGAAGACTTGAGTTGGGCAAACACCCAACCCAAATCCTCGAACGTGGCCGGAGTGCTCCTTAGTTCCAATAGTTCTCGCAAACGAATCGGCCGTCGAGAGCTCTTGGGATGAGCTGTCCTCCTGCTGAATTGAAGCAATTTTCTCCTAACATTCAATAACAGGAAATTAATAATATTAAACATTATCTAAAAAT
The DNA here is from genome assembly GCA_037074535.1 of Gleditsia sinensis. Classification (NCBI taxonomy): domain Eukaryota; kingdom Viridiplantae; phylum Streptophyta; class Magnoliopsida; order Fabales; family Fabaceae; genus Gleditsia; species Gleditsia sinensis. The sequence continues at coordinate 58,040,135 of CM073464.1, forward strand.
TAAATAATTATCCATGTAAGGTTGATAAGATTCTATTACTCACCGCAACAGCCCGAGCTTGATCGTTGATGTATGATCCGTCAGCTCTTTTATGAGCTGCCGTCCATACATCACCACGAGTCATTGGACCCTGAAACTCAATCTCCTGAAAATTAAAATGATTAATCAATCAATTTATGATTATAGTCTTCTCAACATTTAAAAAAACAAAATATTTATAGATTTAAACTTACCATCTCCGCCTTTTTACGCGCAAGGCTCTTCGATCCAGTAGTGTATGGCATTGTCAGCTGTCTTCTGTTCCGTTTATTCTTCGCAGCCACATCCTAATTAATCACATAGGAAAAATAATTAGTGACAATATTTAAAAGTTAAATTTCATAAATATATATATTAACAACTTACCCTAGACTTCGCGTCTAGGTGATAGTCTACGAAAGTTGCCCACTGATCAGGTGGGATGCCTGTCGAGACTTCACTCCACAACTGATCTCTGGTCTTCGTACCATCGTACGCCAGGCGAAATATATTGTATCGTGCTGCTCTCCATTTCGCTCCTAGCGACTGCATGATCAGTTTCTTGTGTTGATCCATCACATTAAAATGTGTCTGCAAACAAAATTAAAAAAGTAGTTACACATAAATAATATATAAATTACAAATAAATATAATTACTTACAAAAGATATATGTTTTCATACCTGAATATTATTTACGAAGACATTCGTCTTCGACTGCTGAGGAATGCTCCTCCAATCCTTGTAAGAGATCGGGAATAACCGAAAGTTATCCCCGATGGTGCCGAGGAAGACACCGAGTAAACCGCCACTATCTCCGATAGGCTGGTGGTTGTCGTTAAACTGGACAACCACCTTTGACTGCTCAGGCAGGGCCCATATGTCGTGGACAGTCAACTGTCTGGACGTCGTGTGCCCGGTCCCGTCTGTCAAAATAATTAGTGACAATTATATATTATATTACTAAGATAAAATTATTAAGCGCATAAAGTGTACATGATTACAATACTCACCGACTACATCAACTGTCCAACTCCTCCTGCGTCTGTGCTCCTGCTCAGCGGGCTGATGCTTCGCCTCTACACCGCCAAAGATCGCCTCAAAATCGAACGAATAATCGTCATACGATGCTTGAGCGTCGGGTGGGGGGAGTGTGCAGGGGACAGCCTGCGAATCCAGTGGCTGGGAGTCGCTAAGAGGGACTGAAGATGCGGCAGCCTCCAACTCCATAATGGGCTCTCCGCCCTCACTGATCGCCCCACGGAGCGTGGGAGTCTGAGAACTGGACGCCCCTGCTATGTCTGATCTAGCCTTCTTCATCGTCACCGCTACTGGCAAAATGAAATTAATAAAACAATTATAAAATAAATTTTGCCTAATAAAAGTGATGGAAATAAATAAAATAGTACAGTAATTATAAGTAGTCTAAAATATATATAAATAGGCGACAACAACAAAACTAATACCGTAACAAGCATAAATTAACTTCTCCTTCTGGAAATAATCTTTCTAAATTTTGTGTTTGTAACGGATCGCTCTCATATATAAGATTTTCATCTTCATCGCCCATCTCGTATAAGTCACGGGGTTTTAAATGCATCACTATACTCCAGTTCTTGTCCAACTCATCTTGTACATAGTATACTTGATGAGCCTCAGATGCCTGGATGTATGGCTCGTCATCATCATTTTCACCAGTGTGAATCAACCGAGAAAAATCAACCGATGTCACCCCGAATTCATCAATTGCAATTCCTCTCGTTGTAGTTGTGTTGGCCCACATACACTTAAATAATACGACTGTAAAATGGCCATGGTAGTTTAACTCGACAATGTCTAATAATTTTCCGTAATACGGGATGCCACCAAATTGCATATTCGTATCACTAGTACTTGCATAACTCCTCGTCCCGAAAGTACCGTAAACTCCACTATTTTGAGATGTCATCCCTTGGTCTCGCTCTAAAGTTCAAAATTTGAATTCATTGACATTGTAAGCACTGTATCGACGTGCTCTATCTAGTGGACCAAGTGCCAGATATTTTAAATCAACACACTGCGATCCATCGACATCAATTGCGATCTGGAAAACGACTAAAGGATGAGTTGTACTCATATTTGACATATGAATTAAATGTGACCGTGTTGAAATACTTAGACGACGCGAAAATCAAGAGACAAATTCTCTGTGGACTTTTTTATCTATCTCGGTAGATGATCGCGTCCGACTTCTTAAACTATGCCGTACATAGTCTCTAAATTCCCTGTTCAGAAAACATTGTCTAAACACTTAATGCTACACATGACAAAAAATTGTAGAATCATGTAGCTAAGTGTGAGTTAACTTACTGTAAGTAAGGATCAACTTCTTTGCAGTTTGTTAAGACATGCCGATGAGCCTGCAATTTTTCCGAAGGAGAAATGGTGAAATAATCAAATCCACCAACTGGTCTTCCTATTGGTGGGAACAAACCCCTGTCAGACGTCCTAACATCGGGTCGATCATCCACACAAGGAGGACGATTGAAGACAATGTCAACACCATCTATGTACCTAGAACAGAATAACAAAACTTGTAATAGCCGTAAATTTAATGAGAAAGTTCAACTAAAGAAATTTAGAATAAAAGAGATAATTTTGGAAAATGGAGATTTTAATTAAGGAAAATTTGGAATTAAAGAGAGGATTTCGAAAATGGAGTTAGGACCCGGTGAAAATAAGTTATTATTTACATGGATTAAAGAATTATAAAAGAAATGTTAGAAATTTATGTTTCGGGGCAAAAATGCAATTTCTTAAAAGTTTCGGTGTTAAAATGTAAATAAGAAAATTTTGCAAGGACCTCCCTCAAAAAGTAAAATTTTGCAGAAAGGTCCCCCGGGATATTTTAAGGGCCACAACCAATCCGGAAGGTGGTCAATGACAGATTTCTCTATCTCTCTTCAGAAAATTCTCCTCAAAAACCCTCTAACTTCTCTCTAAGATTTCTTCGCCTACGAACCTCGGATTTCGACACCACCACCACCAACGGACTCAGGACGAAGAGTTCTTCAAATCCATCCGATTGGTTTATGGAGAATTGGCCGGAAAATTGAAGGGAAAAATGACCAAAAAGGTAACCCCCGAAACTCCTACTTTTAGTTTTCAAACGCAAAAACTAATACCGTAGATTGATCCAGAAGGCACCGAAACCTTTGGATCTCAAATTTCAGCCAGACCCACCACCGCACGCGCCCCCACGCGCCGCATCTCCCTCGGCGAGTGAAGCCCACGTGCAGCTCCTCGGGTGGCGCATGTAGCGCGTGGCAGCCGGACCTCCTTGCGTTGACCTGCGTTGACCGAGCTCTCGGAGGCCAAATTTCGCAAATCTGGAGTCGTTTTCAAGGTTTTAAGACGTTCCGGACTCGATTTTGGGGTTTATTTTGCTAAATTCGGATCAGAAAATAGGATTTGAAGGGTGTCCAACTTTGTACTTCAAAGTGTGAGTAGATGATTCTTTCTATGACTTGTTTTTACTCTTCTTGAACTTTACATTGATAAATGAGCACGATTACATGTTATTTATACTTTCATATGTTCTTGAAATGGTTTGGAAATGTCTGAAATATTTGGTATGTGATATGTAGTTCAAGAAGAGTTTGATTTTGCAATAAATTTTGAAACACATTGAACATGTGATTTTTTTTTACACGTATTAATTGTTGGATATGAAAATTATGCATATTATTTTACGAAAGAAATTGAATGGCAAGCGTAAAGCTTATGGCGAGTTGCTTGATAATTACGGCAAGCGTAAAGCTCATGGCGAGTTGCTTGATAATTACGGCAAGCGTAAAACTCATGGCGAGTTGCTTGATAATTTTACATTCTATTTGATGAATATGCATTAATATATATATATATATATATATATATATATATATATATATATATATATATATAGATATATATATATTGATGAATTTTGTCGATTATATGGCTTGAGACGGTAATGTGAAGGTGATAGTAGTGGGAATGTGAGGAGGCAGTTGGGTGATGTACTCACATTCCCTGTTGATGGAAGTTGTAGTCAGAGGTATTGTGAGGAGGCAGTTGGGTGATGTACTCACATTCCCTGATTACTTATTGTGATGATGACAGTGGTAATGTGAGGAGGCAGTTGGGTGATGTACTCACATTTCCTATTGATCTATTGAAGTTGTAGTCAGTGGTATTGTGAGGAGGCAGTTGGGTGATGTACTCACATTCCCTGATTACCTACTGTGATTGTGACTATGGTATTGTGAGGAGGCAGTTGGGTGATGAACTCACATTCCATATTTATCTATTGAAAAAATTTGATTTTTAATGCATACCAAAATCTATTTAAGATTTATTTGTATCATATGTAGTTACAGCTATTAAAATGTGATTTGAACTGAGAATATTTTGAAAATGCGGGTCCCATAAGAATATACTTTTGAACAGTAGATTTTGATATGATAAGTTTTACTATATAAGTACATCCTTATGTTGACCTGAGAAGTCATAGGAGGTGTTATCTGCTCACTGAGTTGTAAAACTCACTACACGTGGTTGATATATTTTTCAGATAAAGACCCAGAATTTGGTCCCGTGGCTACTTGATCGACTAGGTGTCGTGCTTCAGTGGTGAGCCTAACTTGTTTCTAGGCTCTCAGTGTAACATATTGTAATATATTTGTACTCTAGTGTTGCTCTGAAAGTCACAGGCAGGATCCTTGTTTCCACTGTAAACTTGATGTATATAGACTTGGCATGTATAATTATTGGTTTTGTAAACTTGTGAACGTTGAATAATACTTGGATATGTATTATCGTGAGATCATTTGCATATGTGTAATAAAAATTTTAACGGATATTAAAGGTATTCGCGTTCCTAAAGTAGGGACGTGACAAGTTGGTATCAGAGCATTAGGTTTCCCTGTGACAATCAGAGCAAGGGATTCTTTAGTAGGACCTTTAGTATCGATATGAGCCGGACATATTTATACTTCAGGTGCTGCTGAGGGAATCTATAGGATATTCACTTCCTTTCCAAGTGTCTTTAAATTCCTTGAGTAAAGTTTGAATACATGTATCTTAAAGAGGTGTTTTATTCTGTATAGTTAATGATGCCGCCAAGAACTAGAGCGGTCACTAGAGAAGAAGCTGTAGATCGTGCACCCTCTACAGAGGCCGTGGTAGAGGCCGACCTAGAGGAAGAGGTAGAGGTAGAGGACGTGCACGGGGTCTGAGAACCCCAAGACAAGGTGAACAGACTCCTGTACCTGATAGAGTTCCTGAGGGAAGAGTAGAAATCCCTCAGGAGCCACCAGATAGAAATACTGATATGATTGCTGGTATACATAGAAGTTTAGAAACATTGGCTGGATTTATAGTGGAACAGGGTAGAAGGGAAGGCCAGCCCGCAGAACATGCTCCTGAAGTGCAAGAACTGGGAAGAACAGCTGACCAAGAGGATAAGCTAAGAGGGATTGAGGTGTCATTACTGCAATTCCTTAAGTTAAAACCTCTGACTTTTTCTGGGTCAGATGTTCAGGAAGACCCACAGATCTTTATTGATACTGTGGAACGAATTTTCAGAGCCTAGGGTGCTCTAGTAGAAGATCTGTAGAGTTGGTGTCTTTTCAACTATCTGATGTGGCCCAAGTTTGGTTTGAGACATTTGTACAAGGACAGGCAGTTGTTTTACCACCGATGGAGTGGAACGAATTTAAGGAAGCATTTATGAATCGCTTTCTACCAACAAGTAAAAGAGACAAGAGGGCCAGAGAGTTTGAGGAATTGAAACAAACACCAAACATGTCAGTTTCTGAATATGACATTCGTTTTACCCGGTTGTCCAGATATGCACCATACCTGGTCCCAACTGAAAAGGATAGAATTAAGAGGTTTGTTTTGGGATTGATACGCCCATTGTTTAAGTCAGTGGGTCCTCAGATGGATCATTTTTCAATTTATTCAGCAGCTGTGAACTGTGCTAGAATGATAGAAACACGAGAGCAAGCTGACATAGAAGATCTTAAGGGAAGGAAAAGAGATCGAGATAATAATGCCCAGACTAGATATAATCCTACTGTCAGTGGGTCAAGATTTCAAAATCCACAGCGTTTTAATCAAACAGGAGCTGGTAGTTCTAACCAGCCATCAGTTAACATTAATAAGCAGAGAATGTTCCAAAGAGATATGAGACCCCCAAGTCAGCAAGACTCAAGATCAATTCCACCATGTCCAAATTGTGGTAGGTCCCATGTAACCTAATCTTTATTATTATTACATTATTATATCATCACCTAATTTATTTTATTTTATTTTTTCTCTTAGATTTGGGCTTATTCCTACCTATTATGGGCTTATTCCTACCCATTTTCTTTGCTTGGGATAAAATTCTACCTTTCTTGGGGGGCTTGGTCACATTTTCATAATTTTTGGGCTATTGGTCCAATTACTATGTCCTAGTCCAAGTCTATGTTTTATTTCTTGCTTAGGTTATCCAATGGGCTTGCTAGAAACTTATGTGAAGTGAAAAAACTCTATATGAAGTGTCCATAGGTAAAAGCCCAATGTATGGGTAAAGATTTTAAACTTAGTAACTCTAGTTCTTGAATTAGGAAAAATTACCTTAATCCAATGTTCTTGAAATTTTAAGACCTTTACTTGTTTCTAAAAATTTATCTTCCTTATCCAAGAATTTTGCATCTCTTTACTATGTTATTTCTAATTTCTTTCCTATTAAGTTTTCCCTCTTTATTTGTTCTCTTAATGTTAGAAACATTTTCTATGCATATACATAAGGTGAAGAATATCTAATGATTATATTTCCTTAGATATCTAAAATATTGTCTAATAAATTTTATTTCCTTAATTAAATATTTTTGTACTTTTATCAATAAAAGAAACGAAATTAGGGATGTTATATTTCTCTCCCCCTAAAAGAAATTTTGTCCTCAAAATTTTTGAAATTACCTAATAAGAACAATTGCAGATATTTCTTTCTCATGACTTCTTCCAACTCCCAAGTTGCTTCTTCCGGAGTCAAACCTTCCCAGAATACCTTAACAAGGGGAATGATTTTATTTTTCAGTTGCTTCACGTCAGTGTCCAATAAGGATGCAGGTACTAGCTGGTATGTCATATTCTCCTTTATTTGGATTGGTTCATCCTTTATTACATGTGACGAATCTGGAAGATACTTCTGCAACTGTGATACGTGGAAAACATTATGCAGGTTGGACAAATTAGGTGGGAGAGCAACTTGATATGCTGATGTCCCTACTTTCTTCAGAATTTGGTAGGGTCACAAAAATCGCGGACATAACTTTCTTGTTTTGAGAGACCTACTAACTCCAGTAGTTGGGGAAAGTTTTAGAAATACATGGCCTCTTTCCTCAAACTCTAGAGGTCTATGTCTCTTATCGTAGTAACTCTTTTGCCGACTCAGAGCTGTAAGTATTTTGTCTCGTATCATCCTGATTTGTTCAATGGTTTGTTGAACTAGATCAGGACCCAACAAGTTATTTTCTCTTACCTCAAACCAACATAGTGGAGATCGGCACTTTCTACCGTATAAAGCTTCATTGGGGACCATCTTAATACTAGAGTGATAACTATTATTATAAGTGAACTCTACTAAAGGTAGGTATTTATCCCATCCTTTACCTTGCTCTATCACACAAGCCCTCAACATATCTTCTAAGGTTTAAATGGTGCGTTCTGTCTGCCCATCAGTTTAAGGATGGTAGGCAGTACTGAACTGCAACGGAGTACCAAAAGCTTCCTGCAATGCCTTCCAAAACCTCGATGTGAACCTCAGATCTCTATTAGAAACGATATTTAAGGGAATTCCATGAAGTCTAACTATTTCCTGGACGTACAATTGGGATAATTTATCCAGTGAATAGTTAATTTTTATGGGCAAAAAGTGAGTAGATTTGGTTAATTTGTCAATTATTACCCAGATATAGTCATGTCCCACTGAAGTCTTAGGTAATCCCACAACAAAGTCCATTGAGATACTGTCCCATTTCCATTTAGGGATCTCAAGAGGTTGTAGAAATCCCGCTGGCTTTTGATGCTCCACCTTCACCTTTTGACAAATGAGACATTTCGCCACAAACTCAGCAATGCCCTTTTTCATCCCTGGCCACCAATACATCCTTTTTAAATCATGGTACATTTTAGTGCATCCAAGATGGACTGTGTTTTTACTCTGATGCACTTCCTGCTGGATCTTAGTGCTCAACTCTCATTCTTGAGGGACACAAATCCTTCCCTGATACATGATTGCTCCATCTTCCATGACAGAAAAATTACCTTGGTATTTATGATCCTGTAAGTATTGGTCATGAGCTTGAGCCTCTTTGATCTGAGCTCTAAGGTCACACCCTATACTTAAACCATTAATGACTAGATTCTTTGGAGTAAGAGTAGTGGCTAGCTTCAAATTTCGAAACTTCTCTAGCATCTGCATCTCATACACCATCATCTGACCCATGTGCAGAGATTTTCGACTCAAGGCATCTGCTACAACATTCGCCTTTCCGGAATGATACTTTATCTCAAACTTGTAGTCATTGAGGAATTCTACCCATCTTCGTTGCCTCATATTTAACTCCTTCTGATCAAAGAGGTATTTAAGACTCTTATGATCACAATATACTTCAAAGGTTGCCCTGTACAAATAGTGTCGCCAAATCTTTAAGGCAAACACTACTGCCGCTAATTCAAGATCATGGGTTGGATAGTTTCCTTCGTGGGGTCTCAGTTGCCTAGAGGCGTAAGCAACTACTCTCTTATCTTGCATCAGCACACATCCTAGCCCTTTCTTTGAAGCGTCACTATACACTTCAAAATATTCTGTGGGGTCTGGAATAATTAAAACAGGAGGAGTGGTCAGTCTTGTCTTCAGCTCCTGAAAACTAGCTTCACATTGATCAGTCCATTTGAAAGGACTTCCCTTCCTGGTCAATTTAGTCAATGGCAAGGCTATACGAGAGAAGTTTTGTATAAACCTCCTGTAGTATCCTGCCAAACCCAGGAAACTTCTAATTTTCGTAACCGTCTTTGGTCTCTCCCACTTAATCACTGCTTTCGTCTTGCTAGGATCTATGACTACCCCTTATTAGAGATGACATGTCCAAGAAACTTCACATCTGACAGCCAAAATTCACACTTCTCCAACTTGGCATATAACTTTTTCTCTTTCAGCATTTGCAGCATGATTCGGAGATGTTGTTCATGTTCTTTCTCACTCTTAGAATATATCAAGATGTCATCAATGATCACTACAACAAATTGATCTAGGTAGGGTCAAAAAATGAGATTCATGTAATCCATGAAAATTGTAGGTGCATTCGTTAACCCGAAGGGCATTACGAGAAACTCATAGTGCCCATACCTAGTCCTGAAGGCAGTTTTTGGTACGTCCTCCTCCTTGATCCTAATATGATGATATCCTGACCTCAAGTCAATTTTAGAAAAGATGGAGGCTCCCTTCAATTGATCCAATAAGTCATCTATCCTAGGGAGAGGGTACTTGTTTTTGATAGTCACCTTATTCAGTTGTCTGTAATCTATGCATAGTCTCAAGCTCCCGTCTTTCTTCTTAACAAATAATACAGGAGCTCCCCAAGGTGATACACTCAGTCTAATGAATTGCTTGTCTAATAATTCCTCCAACTGCTTCTTGAGTTCCTATAGTTCCTTCGAGGCCATTCGATATGGTGCAATAGAGATAAGCCCTGTCCCAGGTAGAAGATCAATAGAGAACTCTATCTCTCTCTTGGGAGGTAAGCCTGGAATATTTGATGGAAATACTTCAGGAAACTCATTGGCTATTGGGATTTCATCAAGCTTCGATTTGACTTCTAGGTTTGATAAATATAAGAGAATGTCTCCAAGTACTCCATTCTTCAACTCCCTATTAACTTGATTGGCATTTAGCATCAATAACTGGACGTCCTCTTTCGAAGTAGGAGGTAGAAATTCAACATTCTTGTTACAACAATTCAACAAGACTTGATTTCTAGACATCCAGTCTAACCCTAGAATGACCTCAATACCTCTTAAAGGTAAACATATGAGGTCTACAGAAAAAGTTTTCTCCTGGATGGTGACTTGACAGTCTTTACATACAGAGGAAGTTAATACTCGTTCCCCTGTAGCGGTTACTACGGATAACTCATAGGGAGTTTCAGAAATAGGAAACTGAAACTTCCTAATACATTCTTCCGATATAAATGAATGACTAGCACCAGAGTTAAATAACACCATAAGAGCAAATCCATAGATATAGCATGTACCTTGAATCATTTCGAAAGATTGAGCTGCCTTTTGGCCGCTCAGGGTGAAAACCTTTCCTTTCACTTGAGTCCTCTATTCTGGCTACTTCCCCACATTTTGTGGACAATTTCTCGCAAAATGTCCCTTCTGTCCGCAATTGAAGCAGACATCTTGTCCTATGTAGCATGGCCGGTTACCATGCATGCGTCTGCACTTAGTGCACTTGATTGGGGCGAGGTCTTATTGAAAAGGTCTAGGACCCGCAATCAATGGCCTTTTACTAGCTCAATATCCACTTCTTCTCACGTTCTTTCCAGGGTTGGGAAAAATTTTCTTCCTCTTCCATAGGTTTTGTCTTTGCTTCTCGTCCTCCACTGCCCTTAAACTCTTTTCCAGGAGTCTGCATTTATTTATCAGAGGTACAAACTCCCTGATCTCCATAGCTACAACAACATTCTTTATCTCCAGGTTTAGTCCCGCTTCAAACTTAACCGCCTTCCATGCTTCATCTGGGTTATATCGCAGATAAGAGGATAACTTAGACAGCTCCTCGAACCTTGCGATATACTGGTCCACGGTCATGCTGCCTTGCCTGAGTTGGAGAAATTTGATCTCTTTCTCTGTCCATACAATATTTGGAAAGTACTTTTCAAAAAAAAATTCATTGAACACTTGCCAGGTGATCTGTCTTCCTTGATGAGCTAAAAGTTCTCTAGCTCCACGCCACCAGTATTCTGCTTCATCCTTTAACATATATGCAGTAAAAATAACTTGCTGCTCTTCAGTACTGCCCATCACTTTAAAGATTTTCTCTAATTCCCTTATCCACCTTTCGGCTACCGTTGGGTCATAGCCACCCTAGAAACAAGGTGGTCTAATCCTCAGGAACTCGGATATGCCATTATCTTTTCCAGCCATCTGGATGTTAGCACCATTCTCACCATTTGGGTTATTAGCATTCTGGAGATATTGAAAAATTTGGTTGGTGGTTATGACTTGGTCTCGAATTTCTGTGGCAAGGTTGTGCAGGGTTTCCTCTGCATTGGTTGCTGGATTCCTCCTTGGTGGTGCCATTTCCTACTATGGCAAAAACAAAGTTATGCTGCTATTGAGGTGATCAAGCCCAATAGTTAGTTCAAAAATAGTTAATAGCAGTCATAACACCACCACGGTATATAGATAGGAAACACTAGTAATTTCTTACCTATATGAATCACTCATCCCCTACACAGCATAATCACAACATACTAAAGACACTATAAGATCGATTCAGATAACCATCCAACCACTAGCCATCTAGGATCGACTTGCTCTGATACCAATTATGTAACAACTTTTTTTTTCTTTTATTTATTATTATACAATATAAAGTTCACATACACATCATTAATCAAAACGTACGCACAACATTTCAAACATATAAATATCTACATCTTATTTATTCTGGTTGACCAATTCCGGAGATTCGGGTACGGTTGGTTGCACCTTCATCGGGATTTGTGCCAACTCGTCCACAAACATTTTATATAAGATTCGCTCATCATAATATAACTCGATCCAATGTGCACTAAAAGCTAGGGCTATAGAAAATCCACATAACTAATTTTCTGAACATGATATGGAAATATAGTGAGAATTAAATCCCAGTAAATTCAACAATAAATCATCATCAATATAGCTCATCACGTCATGTTCAGCTGTATAAACTACAGAAAATATCTTTGGTCACATGAATGCATTATATCTATGCACATAAGAATCATACAGTAAAGGTATGTATGACAGGATTAACTATTTTCAGAATATCATATGATGGTCATCAACTTATTCTCATTTCAAGCTACCCCGGTCAGGGTGAGTATCCTCTACTCTCTGGTACGGGCTTTTCTCACTCTGTCCGACATGACACACTTTCTCTTTCTTTTCTCATAATCATAATCATAACCGTTGGTAGGGCGTCCCCTACTGGTGCACCACACGGATTGCCATGTGACCGTGCTCATTTCTTTTCTTTTCACAATGATAGCCAAAAATATGCTTTCAATAACAAGTATGTTCATCAAACTATTACCATAAATCATTGGTAATCATGCCATGAACATAACCATTTCAAATATCACTTTATAAAATATTTTTATGTCAGAATTTCACACTTAAGATGGTAAGAAGTTCATATAATAGCAATGGCTATGGCATATACTAGTCATTTATTATTTTCATTTATAAGATTCCTCTTCTTTTTTAAATATTAATTTCATCTCTTCATTTTCTTTATGCTTGGCCTTTAGTCAATTTCTTCTTATTTATATCATTTCTCACACATGTTCTTACAAATTTATAGAGCATTTTTCTCCAATTTGATTTCTACTATTACCCTATAGTTAAAGAGGTTCATCTAGGGTAGAAAAATGTTGAAAATATGCTTCACCAGCTTCCAACATGGTCTGGACATGTTCTAGGACATGGCCATACTTTAAAAATACTTCAAATGTACTCAAAAATAGTCTCGAACACGGCTAACCCATGCTTGAAGCACCCAGAACACGGCCTGGTCGTGTTCTGTGACCTTTGCTCACTAATCAGAGCATAACTCCCTCATTTTAACTTTAATTGAGGTGATCATTGTGTCTATGGAAAGCTACGACAATTATCTAAAACTATTATGTTAATCATATCAACAAAATAGTAATAAATCTTGGTGTTATTACTCCCTTAAATTCAATATTATTTCTTCTCGGGTAGGTTCTAACCTTTACTTACTAATCTGACTATATCTCCCACATAAGAATTCCAAATTAAGTGATTCTAGTGGCTAAACATCCGTGACACATAAATATATAATTCATATGTTAACCATTTATTTTAATTCCTTATAGAATTTTCCCAAAAATTAAAACACCGAAGCTATCCTAACATATTCTTCCCTGATTAACCATTTTCTGACCTTTGTTTACTAATCGGAACATATCTACCTCATATGAACTCTAAATTGAATGATTCCAGTGGCTACAAATTCGTGACACATATATCTATATTTTATATGTTAACCATTGATTTTAATTCCTTATAGATTGTTCCCAGAAATTAAAACACCAAAGATATCCTAACATATTCTTCCCTAATTAACCATTTTCTGCCTTTGTTTACTAATCAGATCATATCTATCTCATATGAACTCTAAATTGAATAATTCCAGTGGCTAAAAATCCGTGAGACATAAATCTACATTTTTTATGTTAACCATTTGTTTAGATATCCTATAGAATGTTCCTAGAAATTAAAACACATAAGCTTAAAATTCTGCCACCCATAGCCATACCTATGCAGAACTATCTACACCAACCTAAGTATTCAAACATACAACACATGCAAGATCAATATGTAACATGATATAGCAACATCCATGACCAATCATCAAAGTTCTAAGATCAAAATCTCCTATAAATATTATAAGTTTGAAAAGTTTTCTTAAAAAAGAAATATTGTTAAACTTACCTAAGAATTTCCCTAGCTTACTTAGTGAATTGGTTTTCTTGTTTCCTCTTGAAAGAAGTAGCAAGATTCCTCCCTTCCCTTAGCTTTTCTAGCAGCTTAGGTAAGAGAAGGAGGGTGAATTTTTGAACCTCAAGGATGAATAAGAAAAATGGACTCAAGTGGAGATTAAGGTAACTGACCTTGAGTACTTAGCCTTCTAAACTTCTCCTTCTTCTTCCTTCCTTTCTTCTCCTCTCTTTCTCTCATTTCCTCATTCTACCTTGCTTCTATTTCTCTCTCTTCCTCACTTGGACAAAATTAAAATGTTGTAGGGGTGGGTTTTGCTTAAATAGACCACCAAATAATACACCTTTCATGATCATGGGTCTACCTTATCATAATTAGGATACACTTTGTTGAATTTTTGGAAAACAAACAACTTATGTTCTTGTCTTCTTCTTCCTTAGTCAAGATATGCATAGAAAAAGGAGATTTGTATTTTGAAAATTATGATGATATGTTCTTAAGATAAGGGACAAGGTCCCTTTGATTTAGGGATTCATTTCCATTTTCTTTTGTCTTAAAAAAGTATGATAGGCTTGCCTTTTTAGGTGGCAAATTTCTAGCCCTTGAATCTCCATTATTTGGTTGATATTATTTGTGTGGGATAGGAATGTTTTGTCCTAATACCATGTATTATCATACCACTTGCTAAAATTATGAGTGTAGGATATAGATGTTTTTTTCCTAAAGCTTTGTATTATCATGCCACTTGCCAAAATGATGAATGTAGAATCACACCACTTGCTAAATTTTTGTCTTAATGCCATGTAACCTAATCTTTATTATTATTACATTATTATATCATCACCTAATTTATTTTATTTTATTTTTGCTCTTGGATTTGTGCTTATTCCTACTCATTATGGGCTTATTCCTACCCATTTTCTTTGCTTTGGATAAAATTCTACCTTTCTTGGAGGGTTTGGTCACATTTTCATAATTTTTGGGCTATTGGTCCAATTACTATATCCTAGTCCAAGTCTATGTTTTATTTCTTGCTTAGGTTATCCAATGGGCTTGCTAGAAACTTATGTGAAGTGGAAAAACTCTATATGAAGTGTCCATAGGTAAAAGCCCAATGTATGGGTAAAGATTTTAAACTTAGTAACTCTAGTTGTTGAATTAGGAAAAATTACCCTAATCCAATGTTCTTGAAATTTTAAGACCTTTACTTGTTTCTAAAAATTTATCTTCCTTATCCAAGAATTTTGCATCTCTTTAGTATGTTATTTCTAATTTCTTTCCTATTAGGTTTTCCCTCTTTATTTGTTCTCTTAATGTTTGAAACATTTTCTATGCATATATATAAGGTGAAGAATATCTAAGGATTATATTTCCTTAGATATCTAAAATCTTGTCTAATAATTTTTATTTCCTTAATTAAATATTTTTGTACTTTTATCAATAAAAGAAACGAAATTAGGGATGTTACATTTACCACATGTAGGGAATGAAATCAAGGCATAATTTGGAGTTATCAACCTTATTACTCAAATAATTAAGGATATCTTATCTGTATATCATCTTTTCTTTTTAAGATGTCTCGTCACTTGAGCGATTTTGCCATAAAACTTAACTATAGGAATTTTTGTCATCCATAAGTTCTTCACTTGTGGATCAACAATAAACATCGATTGTACCCATAGTTAAGCCAAATTTTTGTCCAATTAAATATCTAGAAATTAGGTAACATAAGAAGAATCGAATAGGTACTTCCTTAACATTGATACAAGAAAGTTTGTATCCATATTACTCAATCTTGATGGCAAGGTTAGGCAATGTATTACTATGCCTACTTTGTTCAAGTTTTCAAAAGATTCTATATACTAGAGATTAAATTTTTCCTTCTTTTTAAACCTCATTACCTCTTTCATTGGTGAGTCCTTCCAGAATATGTGGTCACCAACTGATAATTTCTAGTGCTCAACATTCATGGTCCTTATAGACTTTTGACCTGTATTGAGTTGCTCGTATTTTTTTTTCATTCCATTTCACTTTATCAACAACATCTTACCATAAGTCCAACTCCACTGAGTCGTGAAATAAAAAGTTTGTAACACCTTTACTTCAAAAATTAAATCATCCAATAACACTTTATTATAAGCAAATTCTGTTAGGGAACTCCCTCCAAACTCGAAGACATACGTTTGAAGCATACTCTCTAATTTAACATCATCGATTTAGGTTAATCATATTCTATCTATTTCTTAATATTCCAAATTAAATTCGAAAAACTTAACCTTATTCAACTCATCCACCTATTAGGAGTCCTACGATGCTTAATATAAAACCTCAAATAGTGCCATTTGTTTGTAAGGCCCGATAATTACTAATATGGACAAGTTCAACTAAGGATAAATGATTTTCTCCAAAATTTCATCAAAATTATATAAAGATACTTAAAGCATAATTTCTAATGTATAAACACATCATTTTACTATCAGCTATACTATAATCTAGTTAAGATCCTAAGTTTCCTGATTATCTTTCTTAAAAGAATATATTCAATTCTTATTTGCTGACATACCAAACAACGAAAAATATTTCACTTATATTTTCTTTTACCATTATACTAGTACAATTATTTCATATCTTAGTATATCTTTATTGTCTCAGGTTATCCATGTTCACAATCTATGACTTCCTCTGAAATCTCCTTTCTCAAAAATTGTTCACACGTGAATTTCCAATTTCAATATAATTCATATCCTAGGTACTAGACTCAACTTAACATGGTATAAACCCTTAACACAAATACCTTGATCGCTTTACATTATTTTCGAACATGGTTCTCAAATTATTCTCCTTTCCCTTCTCAACCACATTAGGTAAAGTTAGGTGTTCTTCATACCTTAATACTCAATCAGTATATACTGTAAACTCATTATTCTTTCTATTTTTCACATAGTCTGCCAACTTACACAGTTATACATACTTGATATAAATTTTTTTTAATACGTTCTTTGTTAGATAAAGTCTTTCAAAATCTCCATATTTCCAAATTAAGAGTTCAAAGATTAATTTAAATCCTACTTTCCATATTTTATTCCTCAAGAACTTTAACATCACTAATCCTCTTAATTACATTCGTCAAAACACCATAAGGCCATCATCCGTCAATTCCTTTCAAACTTTTCATTACTTTAACCTACTAACAACTTGGACATCATAATAATTGAGTTTCAAAGAAAATAAATTAACTTTTCTTGTAATGAGGGAAAAGAACTTTCATTTAATGCCAAACATTAATAAGGGAGAATGTAGTAGAACAGACAAAAAGTATAATAGAAAACGGTGCCAAATAGAAAGTCAAAAATTTGAACAAAACATTGAAAAAAATTAATATCGGTGGTCGTAATTCTTGAAAATCTGTAAACAAAATCTAGCTATTATTTTGACAAAAATTAGTGGCTACAAATTTTGAAAATATGTGCCAAAATCTACTTTAAAGCTGTTGATATTCAGTGGAAAAAAAACATTTATGAGCTTATAAAAGTTTGTGAAAATCAAAGAATACGTAGTTAACTGGTAGGATGTAGTTGATTGCTTCAAAATAAATATAATCAATCAACTGTAAAATAACCAGTCCAAATTAAAATTTCTCAAAATAGCTAGTCGACTTAATAATACCGATAGTGAACTAGAAAAAACATTGGAAAAGCAAAATAAAGTATTTGATTGTCCTTCTTCAACAACTAACTTGTTTACATTTTTTTTACAATTACGCCTATCACCTACAACTTCCTTACAAGAATCAAGACATCATTGCTTCATCAAGGACAACAAGGAAAGACAAATTTCTGGTGATATCTTAACTTTATTCTCTTTATATGTCTAATATGAGCAACTATCACAAGTACTGTACATATACATGCTTGCTGTCATTTTTGAAAATTTTACCTTTAATTGAGCTTATATCCACCAATCACTCACATAACTGTTCTAATTATTCTCGGCCTATTTGCATAGCTATCATAAGGATTCCTTTCTTTGAGTTCTATAAATGCACACGTTAAGATCTTTAATTTTATACTCAAAGTTAAAGTGTGTGCAATTATGGAGGGAGTTGATAAAGGGGAATTTTGAGTGCTTATTGGTCATATTTTGTCCCCTAATTCATAGTAAGTTGTGATTATTTCTGTGCTTTTGGTCATACTTTGTTCTAGGTACTGTTATAGTTTATTTTATGGTTGCAGGAGAGCAAAAGAAGCTAAGAAGCAAGGAAAAGCAATCATGGAAAGAGCCAAAAAGATTTGGGACATGCTAGGAAGAAGCAAGGAGGTTACACATCAAAAATCATAAAGAAAGGAGCACGACAGCATGCAGCACGGCCAGGCCGTGTTTGGTGGCTTGCAACACGGCCTGACCGTGCTCTGAGCAAGAGATACAGGATTTACCCAGAAATTAGCCCGAAGCACGGCCAGGCTGTGTCCTGAACCATGGCCGTGCTGTGGGCCTGCGCACACCGTATTTTTTAGGGTTTTGAGCGACCAAAGTGATATATATGGAGGGAAAAACGCAGCCAAAGGGGTTGGACCGAAAAGAGACACTTGGGAATTAGTTTTGAGGCTTAGGAAACACCTCTAGATTAGGTTTTTACTTGAATCATTGTAGATTTGATGTTCTAGAGTGGGATTTACAACATTGAAGATTGTATTTCAGTTTACTTTTCTACATTCCAGGTTATATCTTTCTACATCAGTTCTTTATCTCTACTTCTACCTCTATTCATTATCTTGAGATTGTATCGAACTATCATGGTTTATTTTATGATTATGAATTTGGTTTCTGATCCTATGATGTGTGAGTAGTTTTTATCTAGGGTTTTGGTGAACCCACTTGTGATATGATGATACCTTGATTGAATGTTAGAACCCTAATTGTAATTGCTCTAGATGGATTAGGATTAACTATTATATGCATGAATTAGTTGGTAGAATGCCTGATCACCAGTCTATCACGTCTTAGGTATTTAATTGATGAACTAAAAAGTGAAGATTAAAACCTGAACCTAATGGTTAATTAGAGTTATCTTAATCACAAAAGTAGTTTAAGATCCTCTAGGATTGAATCAATTAGTGGGCATGAGAACAACTATTATTTGTATTCCACGAGTGGCAAAAAGCTTAATGAACCTAGGTTAAACTAAGCACCACGAAAGTAGGCAATTGGATTAACCTAGGTACGATTAGTAATACTTGAAAGAGTTTGCTAGTTATCGAGGCTAAACCATCCCCTAGCTAATCTAGATAATTGCAATTAGAGGGACAAACTTGTTGTTGAGTATCACAAGTGTGGTAAACCCTAACCCTAGGTTTTGTTTAATTGGTTATTTTCATCTATTTTATTGTGACACTATCTCATCAAATTTGCATCGATTTAGATAGCATAATTTGCATCACTCTAGTAATTGACATTGTTCTCTGTGGGATACGACCTGTACTCGCCGGATTAGCTACAGCTACACCGTGCGCTTACGGTAACTAGTGAAATACACACAAGTTTTTGGCGCCATTGCTGGGGAGCAAAGTCAATATTAGAAATTTTATGAAATAGCTAGACTAGATCATTTTCTTTTCTGTTTTTCTGCATAATTTTCCTTTCCTAATTTTTGCGCCTTTTTCATCCTTCATAGGTGTGTAGCTATTATATGCGAAGATGCCACAAAGTCCTTCTTGAATTTGACCCAAAGATTGAGCGCACGCTGCGGAGGAGAAGAAGAATACAGCAACAAGGAAACTCTGCAGCTACCATGGGGGAGAGGGATAACCGATCTCTAAAGGATTTTACCGCCCCAGATACTCATGGCCTGAATCCCAGCATAGTCAGGCTAGTCGTTGAAGCTAACAACTTTGAGCTGAAGCCCTCTCTTCTGTAAATTAATGGTTCAGCAAAATCAATTTGGAGGGTCGCCTACTGAAGACCCCAATCACCACCTGTCAGTTTTTTTGGAGTACTGTGACACCCTGAAGCTGAATGGGGTATCCTCAGATGCCATCAAATTGAGACTATTCCCTTTCTCTTTGAGGGACAAGGCCCGTGCATGGCTTCATTCTCTTCCTTCAGGGTCTATCACCACTTGGCAACAGTTTTGTCAAGCTTTCCTGGCCAAATACTTCCTACCGAGCAAGACAGCCCAACTTAGGAATCAGATCACTACTTTTGCTCAGAAAGATGGCAAGTCATTGTATGAGGCATGGGAAAGATTCAAAAAGCTCCTTAGAGTATGCCTACACCATGGGTTGGAAAAGTGGCTGATAGTCCATACATTCTATAATGGACTGATTTACAGCACCCGTATGTCTGTGGACGCTGCAGCAGGATGAGCAATTATGAACAAAACAGTTGATGAGGCTTATGAATTAATTGAAGATATGGCTCAAAATCACTACTCCTGGTCCTGTGAGAGGCAACCAAGAAAACCTGCAGGGATGTATGAAGTAGATGCATTCAATCATCTAACTTCTAAAGTTGATGCCTTATTTCAGAAATTAGATAAGCTAAGCATCAATGCAGTTAGTTCATCTTCTTCCTCTTCATCTTGTGAGATTTGTGGAGGTGTTGGTCATGCAGCCAACGAGTGTTAGCTTGGAAACTCTACACTTCAGGATTGTTAGCAGGCAAACTTTGTGAACAACCAAAGAAAGAATCCCTACAGCGATACCTATAACCCAGGCTAGAGAAATCACCCGAACCTCTCTTACAAGCCAAATGCTAATCAGCAACCTCAGAATAATTTTAGGCAACCTCCATGCTTTCAGAATCAGAAGCCATTCAATCCTCCTCCTCTTCAACCAAAGTCAAATTTGGAGGCTCTGATGGAGAATTTCATCGCCACACAGAGTAAACAAAATGAAGAATTTAGAGCCCAGAATCATTCAATGAATGAGGCCATTAAGGACTTAACTTCTAAAGTTGACTCACTTGCTACACATAACAAGATGTTAGAGACTCAAATAGCATAGCAAGCGAGTTCTTCAAATAGAAATTTTCGTAAATTTCCTGGTCAACCTGAGAATCCAAGAGAACACTGTAAAACCATTGCTTTGAGAAGTGGTAAACAATTGGGTGAGTCAGTAGAAAAGGAGGAAGATAAGGAAGAAGAAAAGAGAGATGAGCCTGAAAGAGCAATTGAAGAAGAGGAGCCAGTTAATGAAAGGAAAGAAGAAGAGCCTAAATATGTAGCTCCTAAACCATACAAGCCACCAGTTCCCTTCCCTCAGAGACTAGCAAAGGCCAAGTTAGAAAAACAGTATGGAAAATTTTTGGATGTAATGAAAAAGATGCAAATCAATATTTCATTCTTGGAGGCTGTCTCTCAGATGCCTTCATATGCCAAATTTCTGAAAGAGATCCTCTCTAATAAGAGGAAGATTGAGGAATATGCCACTGTGGCATTAACTGAAGAATGCAGTGCCTTGATTTAGAACAAACTGCCTCCCAAACTCAAGGACCATGGGAGCTTCTCTATACCTTGTTCTATTGGAGATGTGCAGATCACTAAAGCTTTATGTGATCTCGGAGCAAGTGTAAGTCTTATGCCATTGTCCATTTGCAAGAAACTCCAGATGGGAGATTTGAAGCCTACCACTATTTCTCTCCAGTTAGCAGACCGATCCATCACTCACCCGGTAGGTATATTAGAGGATGTTCCTCTAAAGGTAGGTAATTTTTTCATACCTATTGATTTTGTTGTTTTAGAGATGGAGGAAGATACCCAGATCTCCATCATTTTAGGAAGGCCTTTCTTAGCCACTGCAGATGCCATTATAAATGTTAAAGATGGAAAGGTTTCCTTGAATGTAGGTGATGAAAAGATTGAGTTTAGTCTTAACGATGCAATGAAATGCCCATCTCTAAGTGATACTTGTTGCATGGTTGATGTAATTGAGCAAAAAATTGTTGATAATGTAGCGAGTTTATATTCTACTGATCCACTTGAACTTTGCCTTGTGAATAGTTCTGTTTCTGGTGCTGAACAGGTAGAAACTTATGCATATGCCCAGGTGCTTAATGAAAGTCCCACGCTAACCTCAAAAGTAAAAGCTGAAAAACTGGAATGGGACAATGAAGAATCAGCAACCATTGAGGAAAACAAAGCACCTAAGGTAGAACTCAAACCTCTTCCATCCAACCTGAGGTATGAATTTTTGGACCATAACTCTGCATATCCAATCATAGTGAATGCTGATTTGAAAGCTGAAGGAACCGATAAGTTGTTGAATGTACTTAGGAAGTTTAAAAAGTGATTGGATATAGTATTGATGATATAAAAGGGATTAGTCCATTCGTTTGCATGCATCGTATTACAGTCGATAGTGATCATAAACCTTTCAGGGAGCACCAAAGGAGACTCAATCCAAATATGAAAGAGGTAGTCAAGAAGGAAGTACTTAAATTACTTGATGCAGGTATTATCTATCCTATTTCAGATAGTGAATGGGTAAGTCCTGTCCATATGGTGCCCAAAAAGGGAGGTATGACTGTTGTTAAAAATGATAATGATGAATTAATCCATACTAGAGCTGTTACGGGTTGGCGCATGTGTATTGATTATAGAAGATTGAATAAGGCCACCCGTAAGGATCACTTCCCTTTGCCATTTATCAATCAATTGTTGGAAAGGCTGGCTAAGCATTCTCACTTTTGTTATCTAGACGGATACTCAGGATTCTTTCAAATCCCTATCCATTTGGATGACCAAGAAAAGACCACATTTACATGTCCCTATGGCACCTTTGCATATAGAAGGATGCCATTTGGATTATGTAACGCACCAGCCACCTTCCAAAGATGCATGATGGCAATTTTCTCTGACTTTATTGAGGATATAATGGAAGTATTTATGGATGATTTCTCTGTCTATGGTACTTCATTTGGTAACTATTTTAATAATTTGACACAGGTACTTAAGAGATGTGAGGAAGTCAACCTAGTACTGAATTGGGAGAAATGCCATTTTATGGTAAGGGAAGGAATAATACTCGGACACTTGGTGTCTGAAAGGGGAATAGAGGTGGATAAAGTAAAAATAGAGGCAATCCAGACAATGCCACCACCATCAAATGTTAAGGAAGTGAGGAGTTTTCTTGGGCATGCTGGCTTCTACAGAAGATTCATCCAAGACTTCTCTAAAATTTCTAAACCCTTAACTAATCTGCTTATTATGGATAACCCATTTTTATTTGATAATGACTGCTTACGTTCTTTTTATAGGTTGAAGGAGGAATTAATATCTGCACCGATCATCAAACCTCCTGATTGGAACCTTCCCTTCGAGATCATGTGTGATGCAAGTGACTATGCTGTGGGAGCCGTACTTGGGCAAAGGAGAGATAAAAAGCCCTATGTCATCTACTATGCTTGCAAAACCCTGGATGAAACCCAAGTCAATTATTCGACCATTGAAAAGGAACTCCTAGCAGTAGTGTTTACAATTGACAAATTCTGACAATATCTGCTGGGATCCGAAGTCATAGTATTCACAGATCATGCTGCAATCAAGTACTTGCTAAGTAAGAAGGATGCTAAGCCAAGATTGATTAGATGGATCCTCTTATACAAGAGTTTGACCTTGTGATCCAGGATAAGAAAGGCACAGAGAATGTGGTTGCAGACCACCTTTCAAGACTTAGGCAAGATCTGATGAAAGATGACAAAGATGAGTTGCCTATAGACGATTCTTTTCCCGATGATCAACTCCTTGCAGTCACTTACGCTGATGCTCCTTGGTATGCAGACTTTGTGAATTATCTTGCATGCAGAATACTACTTGAGGGCTTGAGCTACCATTAAAGGAAGAAATTTTTCTCTGATATTAAGTCTTATTATTGGGATGACCCATGTTTATACAAATGGTGTGCAGACGGCATCTTCCAAAGGTGTATTCCGGAGGAAGAAGTTTATAGTGTTATATTCCATTGCCATAGTTCACCTTGTGGAGGCCATACCAGCATTTCTAAGACTGCAGCTAAAATTCTCCAAGCTAGTTTTTATTGGCCTACGCTTTTCAAAGATGTGCACACTTTTGTAAAAGCATGTGATCGGTGTCAAAGAGTCGGTAACATATCCAGAAGGAATGAGATGCCCCTGAACAATATTTTAGAAGTTGAAATATTTGACGTTTGGGGCATTGACTTTATGGGTCCATTTCCATCTTCATGCGGGAAGAAGTGCATCCTAGTGGCTGTGGACTATGTGTCTAAGTGGGTAGAAGCAGTAGCATCCCCCACCAATGATGCCAGAGTGGTTGCTAAGCTCTTCAAGAGGGTAATTTTCCCAAGATTTGGAGTACCCGAGCTGTGATAAGTGATGGAGGTTCCCACTTCACTGAACAACAATTCCAAAACCTCTTGAAGAAATATGGAGTCAATCATAAAATAGTTCTAGCCTACCATCCTCAAACAAGTGGACAAGTGGAAATATCAAATAGGGAAATTAAAGCAATACTGGAAAAGACTGTATCAAAGGCAAGAAAAGATTGGTCTCTCAAGCTTGATGATGCATTATGGGCTTATAGGATTGTATATAAAACACCGATAGGAATCACACCTTTTCCGTTAATATATGGAAAACCCTGTCACTTGCCGGTAGAGCTTGAACACAAGGCATATTGGGCAGTCAAAGCAATTAACTTTGACTTGTCAGTTGCTGGAAAGAGGAGATGCCTACAATTGAATGAGTTAGATGAGCTGAGGCTTGACTCTTATGAGAATACTAGATTATATAAAGAAAGAACAAAAAGATGGCATGATAAGCACATCCTTAGGCGCCAATTTCAAGTAGGAGATTAGGTCTTGCTATTCAATTCAAGGCTGAGACTCTTTTCTGAGAAACTCCGTTCTTGTTGGTCCGGTCCATTCCAAGTAACTCATGTTTTTCCGTATAGAGCAGTGGAGGTGTGGAGTGAATCCACCTGATCCTTCAAGGTCAATGGGCAATGCCTCAAGCATTTTGTGACGAGACAACCGGTTGAAAAGAGAGCCACCCAAGCTCTCTTAGAACCCCCCTCAATCCATTAATAAGCAAAGGAGTCGAGCTAATGACTTTAAACAAGCGCTTTGTGGGAGGCAACCCACATATTGATTTCTAAAAGTTTCCTTTTGTTTGATTTCTAGCTTTAAGTTTTGATTTTCATCTTCAATTAAGTTAATTACTCATGTTGAAGTATATTGACTGTATTTCCTTTGATTTTTCAGGTCATTTCCCATGTTTCGAAGGCAACCAAAAGGAGTTAGAAGCAAAAGAGTTCAAAGAGAGTCAAAATTGATCCAAAAATAAAATAAAATTTTTGGGGGCTGAACAAACCTGCAAGAAGCACGGGCATGCCGTGTCCTAGGACACGGCCGTGCCCGCGGCACTTCTAAACAAAAAAGGGAGGTTGCAGCGGAAACCCGCTTAAAGCACGGCCGTGCTTCAGGCGTGGGGGCTTAAATCCCCCAAATTTCTCCTCATCCTTTCACCCGTGCTCTCCCATCCTCTCTCCTGTGTTCTTGCGCAGCCATAACCGTGACCTAGCCCGAGCTCCCACTCCTCTTCTCCCTTCATCTTCTACCCGTGGTTTAGACCCCTCATGCCGTGCTTCCTTCCCTTTCACCCGTGTACCTCTTCTATTTCTCTGCTTCGGTTTTCTTCCCTAACCCATGCCTTCAACCCTCCTTCTTCTCCCCTCTTCGTATCTACCCGTGCCCTAACCCTTGCACCCCCTTCCCTACTTCGGTTCTCTTTCACTCTCTTCGCCGAAACCCACCACCCATCCCCATTCTCCCCTCTTCGCATACACCCGTGCCCATAGCTGCGTCTTGCCCACCCATAGCAGCAATTGACTCTTCTTCCTTGTTGCATTCTTGCTGTCACGTATTGCACCTTTGAATCAGGTAGTTTACTCTCTTTAATTTTTTTTTTAATTTTCTGCATACCTAAATCCTACTTGCTGTTAGCACTTATTTCTAGCACTGATTAGGGATGCTTCTAGTTTATTTGTTGCTGTTAGCACTTGTTTATGGCTCAGAATAGGAAAGCTCCTAGTTCACCAATTACAATTTGAACTGGTTTATGACTCTGAAAATAGCATGCTTTGCACAGCATTTGCCTAACTTACATTGACTGAAATTCGCACTTCTGGAATTGATATACCCCGTTTTCTATTTCCTCCTACATTTGACAATT
Source organism: Gleditsia sinensis (assembly GCA_037074535.1). Lineage (NCBI taxonomy): Eukaryota > Viridiplantae > Streptophyta > Magnoliopsida > Fabales > Fabaceae > Gleditsia > Gleditsia sinensis. The sequence goes on from CM073464.1 coordinate 58,066,158, forward strand.
TGAAGTGCATTTGGTACCCCTCTGTTTTTTATTGCAATTTTTAAATAAATGTGGTCCTAAAAGAGCCCGAACCAGCCAACCATCCACCCAATCCCACCAAACACGTAGAGGACGTAATCAACCACCGCCCCAACTTCCTCATCAGATTAACGAGTATGTTATTGTGTTCGTTAACGATAGTCAACGGACCCGATATGATACCCTAGTTAGACGGGGAATGCTGAGTACCCGGTATCTAGATGAGGAATGTCTGGAACGCTTAGGCCTTTTACCTGACGTCCAATACCTAGTTGACCGGATTGGGTGGAACACCTTTCTCACCCATCGATACCCAGCCTACCCTAGACCCATATTAGAGTTTCTCAGTGCTATTCATATAGTACTGTTTAGGGGTCCAAATGTCCATGAGGGCCAGGTCAACTTTAGACTGTTTAACCGTAGCTTTAACTGAAATTTAGCAAAATTTAATGCACTGTTTGGCCTAACTTCAGAGGGAACTAGATCAGTACCCTCAGATTTCCTTTCTAACGTTTTTTATAACTCCATTGCAATTGAAGGGCAATACAGTGCATCAACTTCCAAAGTATCTTTTATTTGCAACCCTACCTTCAGATATATACAGCATCTTATGGCCTATACTGTTTTCGGTAGGGCAAAGAGTGATGGGGTTGTAAATCTCAGAGAGCTTTATATTTTATATGCTATGGTAAACGGTACTAAAGTGGATACCGGATCCTTCATGGCTCATCAGATGGCCCGGGTAGGTGGGGCCATGAATGGAAAGGTAGTCATAGGAGGCCTAATTACTGCCATTGCTAGAGGGCTAGGATTTGAGGCCAATCTCCAGGGCATGCAACCAGTAGGGGTAGTAACAGGATTGACTTAGAATCCTGTTTGCATATGAAACTTGTTGTTAAGCAAAATACTTAATACTGGCTGTATCTCCGAGGCCAAAAATTATTCAGCCTCCCTAACCCTTCTAGGACAACAGTCAAAAATAGGGCTAATTGGATCTACCTTTTAGAGGAGGATATGAATGATAAGGAGATTCACCTTGAAGGGGATGACGTTCCCCTTAAGCCACTTTTGGCTCTTCCGCCCACACCCCCCTTCCATTTTACTGACCATGCAGGACCATCATCCACTCCACCCAAGGATTAGGCCTCCCTTTCTTCCAGGCTCACACGCATTGAGGCTGAGTAGCTTTCACAGAGAGCAGTCTTGCATGCCATGCAGGCAGAGCAACATTCTCAAAGAACAACCCTGCATGCAATGCAAGACTCCATCCAAAGCATGCAGGGTATGATGCAAGCCTGGTATACTTGGCACCTAGGTCAAAATCCCCCTCCACCACCACCAGATGACCAGTGAATACGTAAGTTCTCTCCTCCCTTTTGCCGTTATTTCTGATATTTACGACATTGAGGACACTATCTGATTTAAGCATGGGGGAGTGTACTTTCGTATTTGATTTTTAGTGCATCAGTTATGATTTGCACTGGCCATCTTTATTTGTTGATTTAGCTTCTCTTTGCATGTATATATTGTACATATTGCATTCCTTTTGACTTGCTGTATCATCACATAGTTACTAATTCTAAGATAAACTGGTATAGTATAGGCTGATTTTAGCTCATGAACATGTGATGCACAATAGGATATGAAATAGGTAGTTATAATTCTAGTCTCTCTCTTCTAGCATTAAACCTTTACTTTTTTGAAAATATCTCTCTATTGTGCTATGAACTGTATGCTATGGCTAATTTTAACACTATGAAAGTGTGAAGGTAGGGAGAGGTGAAAAATGAGGGTATGTGAAACCCAAAAAGTTTTCACTCTGAGTACCTCCTTCAAGGCACCAAAAAGGCCTTAGTATGAGTACCTAGATGTTTTTACCCTAGTGAGATGGAGCATAAAATTCACTCACAGCATATTTCTAAAATAAAAAAGAGACAAGAGAAGAAGAAAAGAGAAGATGAGAAATAAAAGAAATTGGCTAAATATATATATAGAAATAAGAGTAAAGCAACATAGGGAGATCTAAAGGATGAGGTGGCCTACTTGAGTGTTTGAAAATCAGTCTGGTGCATACAACCAATGGTAACAGTAGAAGTAGATATAGAATAGAAGAATTTTTTGTTTGGTTTTAGAAGAATAGAGACTGTTTGATAACTGTTTATTCATATATCTATTATGTGCACACTGATTGAGTGAAACGTCACTTGTATTGCATCCTTCTATCTTTTGGAATTTTGATTGCATCTTACCCCCTTTCTTCTAATATGACATGTTATTTGCTTGGGGACAAGCAAAAGTTTAAGCATGGGGGAGTTCATAAAGGGGAATTTTGAGTGCTTATTGGTCATATTTTGTCCCCTAATTCATAGTAAGTTGTGATTATTTCTGTGCTTTTGGTCATACTTTGTTCTGGGTACTGCTGTAGTTTGTTTTATGGTTGTAGGAGAGTAAAAGAAGCCAAGAAGCAAGGAAAAGCAATAATGGAAAGAGCCAAAAAGACTTGGGACATGCTAAGGAAGAAGCAAGGAGGCTACACATAAAAAATAATGAAGAAAGGAGCACGGCAGCATGCAGCACGGCCAGGCCGTGTTTGGTGGCCTGCAACACGGCCTGACCGTGTTCTGAGCAAGAGATGCAAGATTTACCCAGAAACTAGCCCGAAGCACAGCCAGGCCGTGTCCTGGACCATGGCCGTGCTGCGGGTCTGCGCACACCGTATTGTTTAGGGTTTTGAGTGACCAAAGTGATATATATGGAGGGAAAAACGCAGCCAAAGGGGGTGGACCGAAAAGAGACACTTGGGAATCAATTTTGAGGCTAAGGAAACACCTATAGATTAGGTTTTTACTTGAATCATAGTAGATTTGATGTTCTAGAGTGGGATTTACAACATTGAAGATTGTATTTCAGTTTACGTTTCTACATTCCAGGTTATATCTTTCTACTTCAGTTCTTCATCTCTACTTCTACCTCTATTCATTATCTTGAGATTGTATCGAACTATCATGGTTTATTTTATGATTATGAATTTGGTTTCTGATCCTATGATGTGTGAGTAGTTTTTATCTAGGGTTTTGGTGAACCCACTTGTGATATGATGATACCTTGATTGAATGTTAGAACCCTAATTGTAATTGCTTTAGATGGATTATGATTAACTGTTATATGCATGAATTAGTTGGTAGAATGCTTGATCACCAATCTATCACGTCTTAGGTATTTAATTGATGAACTGAAAAGTGAATATTAAAACCTGAACCTAATGGTTAATTAGAGTTATCTTAATTACGAAAGTAGTTTAAGATTCTTTAGGATTGAATCAATTAATAGGCACAAGAACACCTATTATTTGTATTCCACGGGTGGCATAAAGCTTAATGAACCTAGGTTAAACTAAGCACCACGAAAGTAGGCAATTAGATTAACCTAGGTACGATTAGTAATACTTGAAAGAGTTTGCTAGTTATCGAGGCTAAACCATCCCCTAGCTAATCTAGATAATTGCAATTAGAGGGACGAACTTGTAATTGACATTGGTAAACCCTAACCCTAGGCTTTGTTTAATTGGTTATTTTCATTTATTTTATTGTGACATTATCTCATCAAATTTGCATCGATTTAGATAGCATAATTTGCATCACTCTAGTAATTAACATTGTTCTCTGTGGGATACGACCCGTACTCGCCGGATTAGTTACAGCTACACCGTGCGCTTTGCGGTAACTAGTGAAATACACACAACAGGAATCGCATTCCGTCAGTTTCAAAATATTTGTGTCTTTTGTTGTTCCAATCCTGGGAAAGATGGAGAGTATGTTAAAGCTACACAAAACCTAGGTATGGTGCTGAAAAGGAGAAAGATTCATTTAGTCTATGGTGGAGGTAACCGTGGATTAATGGGGTGTGTGTCTATAGCTGCACTTGTAGGAAGATGTCAAGTTCTAGGTATTATTCCTACAGCTCTAGCTGCATCCAACATCGTAGGAAAGATAATTGGGAAAGAGTTTAGGGTAGCTTCCATGCATGAGCGCATGGTTAGAATGATGAGCAATGTTGATGCCTTCATTGTCTTACCAGGTGGTTTTGGTACTTTAGAAGAGATTTTCCAAATAGTTTCTCAAGCACAACTGAATATGCATCACAAACTGATAGGTTTGTTAAATGTTAACCATTTCTTTGATGGTATGTTGTCTTTTCTTGATCAAGCTGTAAAATAAAGGTTTATCCCACACTCAGCACGACAAATTCTCATCTTAGCTTCAAATGCTGAGAAGTTGATTGATACTTTACAAGCATTTGTTCATGTGCCTGATCCAACTATGGCTCAAATAGAATGGACGGCAGACAACAGCAGGAAGTGCAAATTGGATTTGGATCTTCTTCTTTAGATGTAGTAAAACACATCCATTGTTGTACCACTTTTACTTTCTTAGAGTCTACTTGGATACCATCTTTACCAACCATACTCTCTTAGAGTTGGTAAAACTATCTTTAGATGTTGCTTACAATTCTCTAAACTCTTGAAATATTATAGTATATCATCAATAAATATAATAACAAATTGATCCACGGATGAATTAATTACTATTCATTAAATCTATGATTACAGCTAGGGCATTTGTCAAACTAAATGACATAACCAAGAACTCATAAAGCTCATAATGAGTCTTAAAAGATTTTTCTTTTTTGAATATCCTCTTCCCTTATCCTCAATTAATGTTACTCATATCTCAAATCAATTTTTGAAAAAAATATTGAGCACCTTGTAACTGGTCAAACAGATCATCTATACGAGGTCATGAGTATTTATTCCACACTATCACCTTATTCAACTGTCTATAATCTACACACAATCGTAACGATCCATCTTTTGTTTTTCACAAATAGTATTAGAGCTCTCCAAGAAGGAGTACTAGGGTATGAAAATCTCTTGTTCAACAAGTCCTACAACTAATTTTTCAATTCCTTGAGTTCAGTCGTTACCATTCTATATGGGGGTATAGACACTAGTTGGGTTTTAAGAAGTAAATCAATACCAAATTCTATTTTATGTTTCAAGATAATCCTGACAATTTCTCAGGAATTACATCAAAAAATTCTCTAACCATTGGAACTTGATTTACACTGGTATACTTTATATCAACATCTCCCACTACTGCCAAATATCCTTGGCACATTTTTGTAATGACTTATAGGCTGCCAAAACAGAGATTAGATTTTTGGGTATCTCACTATAGTCTCCTTGTATAAAGAAAGAAGATACTCTAGGAATATTGAATTTAATCATCTTCGGATGACATTCTAAAATGGTCTGACATATTGCCAACCATTCCATTTCTAATATCACATCAAAATCTACCATATCTAGACATTCAGGTAAAAAAAATATTATATTATGAAATGATCATATTTGACATTTGTCCCAATTCTTTATATTTTCTAGGACACCTATCCTTTTCACTTTCAAGTAGTAATTGACCCACAGATACCTCTTAAGATGTCACAATACTCAATCAACTTTATACTAGGAAATTTAATAATTTGAAATAGAAAGGAAATTAAAATCCTATAGAATCCCTCAATAGCACCTGAAGTATAAATATGTCTGGCTCATACCCATACTAAAGGTCCTATTAAAGAATCCTTTGCTCCGATAGCCACAGGAAAACCTAATCTTCTGATACCAACTTGTAATGCCCCCAATTTTCGAGGACAAAAAAGAAACATTTTTTTCCACAATCAGATATTTTTCTTAACATGCATAACACTATTTTTTGTCATAGAAATAGATACATATAGGTTCTCTCATGTATATACATTATACATACCAAGTTATAAATGTCAAAGTAACAATAGAAGTAAGGATCCTGCCTGTAGCAATCAGAGCAACCTCTAGAATAAAAACACAATATAATTCAAAAATATGAGGCTTGAAAGCAACGTAGACTCTTCCCAGAGAATATGTCACCTAACTGATCACCTATCTGTAGAAGCAGACTTTGTATTCTTATCAGAAAAATGTGAAAATATCATGTAGTGAGTTTAACAACTCAGTGAGCAGATAATACCTCCTATGACCTCTTAGGTCAGCATATGGATGTACTCATGTTTTAAAATTTGTCACTTAGAAAATACAATTTAGAAGTACATCCATATGAGACCTGTATTTCAAATATTTTCAAATAAAAGGATATTCAAATATCCAAACCATATTCAGCACGATATAATCATTAAACAAATGTTGTTATGCTCAGTTGTATAAACTATAGTAAAATAATAAGGTTTTGAGATAAAGTTATGAATTTTTAAAATGACCTGCCTTATTCGATGATCTGCCCAACTCACACACACATTTGCTATATGCATAGTGACCGATCGACTACAGTCACAATAGTAATCAGGGAATGTGAGTCCATCACCCATCTGCCTCCTCATATTACTACTGTTATCCAGTTGGAGCGGCCCTCCCTCGGCTCACTCAGACTAATAGGGCGTCCCCTATTCGGTACCGTCACAAGTCATACAACCCGTCAATATTTATCCATACATATAAATACATATATATATATAAATGCATATTCATCAATGCAATGTAAAATTATCAAGCAACTCGCCATGAGCTTTACGCTTGCCATTCAATCATAATTAGTAACTTTATAGTTTTACAAATCAATTCCATGTGCATAAATATTCACTTTATCCTTTAATGAGAAATACATGTGAAATCAGATATACCATGAGTTCAGAAATCTATTTTCAAAACTATACTCTTCTCGAACTATATTCCAAATTGTAAGCAATTCAGATAATTTTAATGCATTTCAGAAACATTTAAAAGTGTAAGTATCTTATAAACATAATCAAATACATGCTTAAAGATCAAGAAGAGTATAGGGAAAGTCATAGAAAGAATCATCTACTCACAAGGTAAGGGCTCCAGATTAGACAGTCCCAAAATGCACTTTTCCAATCCACATTTGACTAAATAGACTTAAAAAACATGTCCGGAGCATCTAAAAATCAAGAAAATGACTCCAGGAACTTGTTCACTATTCAAACCCCAAAAACACTATTCACTGCGTAGAAAACACTATTCATCGCTGGAAAATACTATTCACGAAGAACAAAAAGTTGTCAACTGAAAAATTTCATATCCTAAGGTTTATCTAACTCTTGAATCTATCTACGGTGTCAGATTTCCAATTTGAGATCTCTAAATAAGAGTTTCAGAGTTTACCTTTTTATGAGATTTTCTATTTCTGATCTACGACGATTCTATGGTTGATTTGAGAAATTGTTCGGTCAAAATCGTAGTATTCTCCGTCCTGAATCTGGTGGTACCCTTAGTTTAGAGATCGGAGGCCTGTAGACACTCCAGATCTAGAGAGAAAATATGGGGGTACTATTTATACTATTCATTCTCTTCCTCTCCCTTTTCTCTTTTTCATTATAATAATAATTATTTTTATTTCATAATTAAATAATGTAATTTTATTTTATATATATTCATATAAATACCAATTTTTTTATCCTAAAACATCTCAATTTTTTAAAACTTTACATTCTCATAAACCTTTAGTTAAACTCTTAAATTATGATTTTTCTTAATAAAATTTTTAATAAAACAAATCACAAAATAAATATCTTTATACATAATAAAAAAAAGAATATTTCTAAAAATAAAAAAAAAATTATTAAAGGCCAATATAATTATTTTAAGCAAAACAATAATTATTTTAATTAAAAGTATACTTGCTTTTAACATAACATAATCATTTTTAAACAAATAAAAATATATTTGTTTATAGCAAAACATTATTATTTAAAAATAAAAATTACGGGATGTTACATGTTGAGCCCAAACTCTTTGGGGGAGTTTTATCCTTGTATTGGCTAAGTAGCAACTCATATCGGGGGAGTGTTTTCTTGAGTTGTGTAACAACTCCATTTTTTTTATGTAATAACTCCATATTTTCTTTTACACACACACACACACACACATATATACATATATATATATATATATATATATATATATATATATATATATATATATATATATATACATATATATATATATATATATACATATGTACATATGTATATATACATATGTACATATGTATATATCTATATGTACATATGTATATATCTATATATACATATGTACATATGTATATATACATATGTACATATGTATATATCTATATATACATATGTACATATGTATATATATATATATATATACATATGTATATATATATATATACATATGTATATATATATATATATATACATATGTATATATATATATATACATATGTATATATATATATATATATATATATATATATATATTTGTAAAATCTCATGACACATCTTATTCATCCCTATTGACCAGTTCTGGGGATATAGGTGCGGGTGGTTGCACCTTCACCAGGATATTAGCCAACTCGACCAAACGTACGCTAAAAGCCGGTCATAGAGAATATATGCATTTTTAATCTTCTGAACATGATATAGAAATATAGTGAGAATTAAATTCCAATAGGTTCAACAATAAATCATAATTATCATCAATATGGCTCATCATGTCGTGTTCATCTGTATAAGCTACAACAATTACCTTAGGTCACATGAATGCACTTTATCTATGCTAACGAAAATCGTATAGTAATGACATGGATGTCATGAATAACTATTTTTAAAATATCATATGATGGCTATCAATTAATTTTTATGTCAAGCTACCCCAGTCAAGGTGAGTACTTTCTACTCTTTGGTATGGGCTTTTCTCAATCCGTACGACATGGCACAATTTCTTTTCTCATTAACATAATCATAGCTGTTGGTAGGGCGTCCTCTACAGGTGCACCACACGGACCACCATATGACTGTACTCGTCTATTTTCTTTTCTTTTATTTTTACATGAATAGCCAAAAATATGATTTCAATAACAAGTATGTTCATTATACTCATATGCCATAAATTAACATCTAGCATAATTATTATCAAACATTATTGAAAAAATGCAATCATGTCATGAATATAATCATTTTCAAATATCATTTTCAAATATTTAGATGTCAAAATTACATACGTAAGATGGTAAGGAGTTCACGCAATGGCAATGGCTATGGCATACACTAGTTCTTTATTATTTTTATTTATAAGATTCTTCTTCTTTTTTAAATATTATTTTTTTATCTTTTCATTTTCCTGGTGCTTGGCCTCTAGTCACTTTCCTTATATCATTTCCATCACATGTTTTCACAAATTTGATACGGCATTCTTTTTCAATTTGGTTTATATTATTATCCTATAGTTAATGAGATTCATTTAGGATAGAAAAATGTTGAAAATAAGTTTTACTAGCTTCCAACACAGCCTAAACGTATCCTGTAACACAGCTTGTCCATTTATTGTAAGAAAATCATGCTTTAAGCTTCAAAATGTCATTTTCAGCACCGAACACGGCCTGGCTATGCCTTGGAACACGACCATGCTCTATGTTGTGTTACTCCCTGATGCAGGTTTTTGTTCTACCTGAACTTCTCTCACTAATCAGAGTATAACTCCCACATTTGAACTCCAAATGAGGTGATCTTGGTGTCCATTTAAAGACAAAACCATTATCTAAAACAATTATTTTGAACATTATAGTCAAATCTTAAGGAATCTTGATGATATTACTCCATCAAAGTAAATGTTATTTCTTCTCGAGTAGGTTCTGAGCTCTACATACTAATATGACCATATCTTCCTCATATGAACTCCAAATTGAGTAATTCCAGTGGCTAAATTTCGTGAGATTTATATCTATAGTTTTTATGTTAATTAGTTATTTTAATTTTCTACAGAATGTTCCCATAAATTTAAACACAGAAACTTTCTTAACAGATTCTTCCCTAGTTAACCATATTCTAACCACTTCTTACTAATCTAACCATATCTACCTCGCATGGACTCCAATTTGGGTTCTTCTAGTGGCTAACAATCCATGAGACATATATCTACATTTATCATGTTAACCATTTCCTTTAAATCCTAACCGATTCTTCCTAAAATTTGACAAATAGAAGCTTCCCTAGTTACTCCAAAATCTAACTTCCTAACCAGATTTTTCTAAGGTTTTAGTTAATCATTTTATTATGTCCTCTTCCATTTTCTTCCTAATTAACATCTAATCATATTCTATCAATTTTTCGCCACATTTAAATATACAAAATAGTAGCATAAAAATCTTAAAATTTTGCCATTCATAGCAATACTTATGCAAAAATTTTCACACCAACCTAAATATTCAAACATACATCACATGCAAGATCAACATGTAACATGATATAGCAACATCCATGGCCAATCATCAAAGTAACAAATATTATAAATTTCATCAAAATTCTATATAAATGTTTCTAATTTCAAAGCTTTTCTTTAAAAAAAAATATTGTTAAACTTACCTAATGATCTCCCTATCTCACTTAGTGAATTCTTTTCCTTGTTTCCTCTTGAAGAAAATGGCAAGATTCTTTCCTTCCCTTAGCTTTTCCAACAATTTAAATAAGAGAAGGAGGGTGAGTTTTGAACCCCAAGGTTGAAGATAAAAGATGGATTCAAGTGGAGATTAAGCTAACTTACCTTAAGTACTTAGCCCTCTTGGCTTCTCTTTCTTCTTTCTTCCTCTCTTATCCTCTCTTTCTCTACTTTCCTTACTCTACCTTGCTTCTATTTTTCCTCTTCATCACTTGGACGAAATTATAATGTTATAAGGGTGGTTCTTGCTTAAATAAAGTATCAAGTGGTCCTCCTTTCATGATCATAGGTCTACCATATCACAATTAGGATGCACTTGGTTGCTTTTTGAGGAAAGACAACTCTGTTTCTTGTCTTCCTCTCCCTTTGTCAAGATATGCATAGAAAAAGAAGATTTGTATTTTGAAAATCATGATAAAATGTTCTTAAGATAAGGGACAAGGTCTCTTTAATTTAGGGATTAATTTTCTTTGACTTTTTGTGTCATACAAGTATGATAAGTTTGCCTTTCTAAGTGGCAAGTTTCAAGGCTTTAAATCTCCCTTGCTTAGCTGAAATTATTTGTGTAGGATAGGAATGTTTTGTCCTAATGCCATGTATTATTATACCACTTGCTAAAATTATGAGTTTAGGATGTATATGTTTTGTCCTAATGCCATGTATTATTATACCACTCACTAAAATTATGAATGTAGGATATATATATTATCACACCACTTGCTGAATTTTTGTGTTAATGCTATGTGACCTAATCTTTATTATTATTACACTATTATTTAATCACATGATTTAGTTTATTTTATTTTTCTTCTTGGATTTGGGCTCATTCTTACCCATTTCCTTTGTTTTGGATAAAATTCTACCTTTCTTGGAGGGCTTGGTCATATTTTCATAATTTTTGGTCTATCGGTCCAACTTCTATATCCTAGTCCAAGTCTATGTTTTATTTCTTGTTTGGGCTATCCAATGGGCTTGCTAGAAACTTATGTGAAGTGGAAAAGCTCTATATGAAGTGTCCATAGGTGAAAGCCCAATGTATGGGTAAAGATGTTAAACTTAGAAATTTCTAACTCTTGAATTAGGAAAATTTACCGTAATCCAATCTTCTTAAAATTTTAAGACCTTTACTTATTTGAAAAAAAAATTATCTTCCTTACCAAAGAATTTCTCCTCTCTTTAGTATGTTATTCTAATTTTTCCTGTTAGGTTTTTTCTCTTTACTTATTCCCTTAATGTTAGAAACATTTTCTATGCATAGACATAAGGTGAAGAATTTCTAAGGCTTATATTTTCTTAGATATAAAAAAGAAATAGGTTTTATTTCCTTAAATATTTATGTACATCTACTAATAAAAGAAACGAAATTAGGGATGTTACAAGCTGAGTGGCCAATTTTAATTTTAAAAGGGACTTTACCCTTACGTGGATTGTAAAAAGTCTTATTGGCTCTTAGGTGCCTCTCTTTTCTGCTGTAGTTGAATAACCTTTTGAGGGAATTCTTATTTTTTCTTCTAGGAAATCATTTAGGCTTTGGACGAAGTTTGCATGCCTTGTTTGACCAAAGGACCATTTTTTTTATGAAGTTTGGATCCCATTTTTTGGCAAAAAGGTCCTTGTGTTTTTTAGGGAGCTCTTCTCCCTTCTTTTGTCAAGGGCTTATTATACTTTTTAGCGATTTCTTATCCCTTCTTTTGCCCAGGGGACATTGTGCTATTAGGGGAGTTTTTATCTCTTTTTGTATGAAGGGCCATATTTTGATTAAGCAGAGAATGTCTTACACTTTGTCTGTAAGATTGATGACTGCATGAGAAGTAGGAGCATAGTTTTCTTCCTCCTCATCCTCTTTAGGAATAAGGTACTAAATATTGAATAACCCTATACCAAACCTCCTTACACATGTCAATACCTTCAACATGAAGGTTTGGGATAAGAAAGAACCACTACAAAAAATAGGCTTTTAGTGGTACTAAAGTCATAAACCTAAAAGTCACTATCAAAGATTTCTAGTAGTGACTTTTAATCACCACTAAGTCATTTCTTATACTTTTGTTGTCAAAGGTTTTCAATGGCAACCTTTTAGGTTGCCACCAAAAATCATAAATGTCAATGCCCTACTTTTAAGGGCACGTGAAACACACACTTTAAGAACATAGTTTCTCTATAACATGTATAATACACTCCTTTACAGATAGGTATTCTCATGTATACACAATATATATATATACCAAGTTTATAAATAACAGAGAAACAACAAAAGTAAGAATCTTTCCTATGGCATTTAGAGCATACTCTAGAGTAAAAGTACATTATAAATCAAAATCTATGAGACTTGGAAACAAAATAGGTTCATCAGAAAATATGTCACCTAGCTTATCAACTATCTGAAGGGGAAAGGCCAAACTCTGTATTCTTATCTGAAAAAAAATGTAGATATTGTGTAGTGAGTTTGACAACTCAATGAGTAGATAATACCTCCTATGACCTCTTAGGTCAACATATGGATGTACTCATATTTTAAAATTTATCACATAGAAAATTACAGTTCAAAAGTACATCCAAATGGGACCCGCATTTCAAATATTCTCATTTCAAACCACATTCAAATATCTGAAACCATATGCTATACGGTATGATAGTTAATCAAATATTGATATGCATCAAAACATTTTTCATGAAAAACTTTAGGAGGATCCCATATTAGAACTACCATATCAGAGTTCAAGCCCTTCTGTACTTTGGTGGTGTAGGATTTGCCTATACTTAACATCCTAGCTAAGGTTTTTCCTACCATTATTCAAGAGGATATGCGAAGGAACTCTAATATGGACAATTTCTAAAGCACACAATAAGGGAGGACAAATCACATATCATATAGTCAGCATCTCGCCCAGATAGGAGGCATCTCGTTCTCCTTCACATATCATATTTCGTGTGTTGGCCGTCACAAGAGGCTAGCACCATCCCTACTGTAATTCCCCCAACTTACATACACATGAAACAATTTTTTTTTTCTGCAATCAAATATTTACCATAACATGCATAGCACTATTCTTTGTCATGAAAATAGATACATATAGGTTCTCTTATGTATACACATTACACATACTAAGTTATAAATGCCAAAGTAACAACAGAAGAAGGGATCCTACTTGTGGTGTTCAGAGTACACTCTAGAATACAAACACAGTATAATTTAATTACTGTGAGTCTTGGAAGTAATGTAGATTTAATCAGAGAATATGTCACCCAACTGATCACCTATCTATAGAATCAGACTTTGTATTCTTATATAAAAAATGTCGAAATATCGTGTAGTGAGTTTGACAACTCAGTGAGCAGATAATACCTCCTATGACCTCTTAGATCAACATATGTTTGTACTTATATTTTAAAATTTGTCACTTAGAAAATACAGTTCAAAAGTACATCTATATGGGACCCGTATTTCAAATAATTTCAAATTAAAGGATATTCAGATATCCAAAACCATATACAACATGGTATGATCATTAAACAAATATTGTTATGCTCAGCTGTATAAGTTATAGTAAAATATTAAACTTTTGAAATAAAATCATAACTTTTGTTGATGCATAATTAACATACTATATATGCACTGAAAATCTATTCTTTTTACATAATGCTCAAGCAAGTTACAGCTCTCAATACACTCAATTCACTTATTTGTTATACACATAGTGACCGATCGACTACAGTCACAATAGTGATAAGGGAATGTGAGTTCATCACCCATCTGCCTTGTAACATCCTAAGCCTCTAATAAAGTTTGATAACTTTAAGGATGAATAGAAAATACATATGACAAGTAATCAATATGCTTAGTTATGTGACTATAGGGCAAGTATAAAACATGTGACATAGTTAATATTGAATCATATAAATAAAATATTTTTGGAGCATAAATGAGAGGAATAGGATACAAATATATTCCTTAGGATGCTACTAATTTAGGTTTAGAAACATAATAAGGAAGGAAGAAGCATTATGTTATGCAATATATATATATGCATGTAATTCCTCTCACCTCCACCATGCATATTATATTATACATTTACAATATATACCCTTGCCTTATTTACACCATGCATAACATAATACATATATTTACCCATGCATGCATGTGAGGATGTGAAGCAATATACCAGCAGCTTTGGTGGGTTAAAAACACACATGCAGCATAGGAAATACAAGCTGAAAACACCACCCATCCTTGCTCCACATCCAGCAGAAACACGTCCCATAAAGCAAGAAGAGAACCTGCCCCACATGCAGCAGATTCATGCCCATCTTGCTCAGCAAAAACACACCCAAACTTGCCCCAAAAATCTAGCAGAACCATGCTCTATTAGATAGCAGAATCAGCGCCACATCAAGTAGAAAAAGACATCCCACATGGCAACATCTTCACGCCAACCTTGCTCCACGAAGCCAGCAGAAACAAGTTTTGGAATCCAAGCTGAAACACGTCCCACAAGCAGAATGCACGCCATTCCTTGCTCCATGAGACAAGCAGCTGAATTCACACACCTTCTGCAACAGCTTCATGCCAGAAAGTAGAGCACTCACGCAGGCAGGATATGTGGCAGCCTAGGTCCCTCTTATGTGTAAAACACCCATCCCCCTTTGAGCATATTATAATATAGTTATGCATGCATAAACCCACGTGGCAAGGTAGTATAAAACCAACTCCCCTGCCCTGCAGAATCCAAGGAATTCTTGCAACCTTTAGCGTCCAACAACATGCATCTCTGGTAGCAGCAGAAAATGCCTGGACTTGCCTCACGCTAGCAGGAGAAATGAGAGAGGGAAGGTAGTCAAAAACTCAAGAGGCAAGAGGAAGGAAGAGGGAGAGAGTAGCCAGGAAGAAGAAGAAGGTTGAGAAAGGAGGAAGAGAGTGAAAGAACTAGAAAATGTGGAGAGTTTTCTTCCCTCATCGTAAGGCAGTGAGAGTGAGAGTGAGTGCTAAGATTTGAAGCCTTGCTCACCCCTTATTTGGTGCAAGAAATGTGGCTGAGTTGCAAATGAAAGCAAGAGGAGAAGCAAGCTACAAATTGAGAGCCATAGGAGTAAGTTTACACAAGGTAAGTATTGTGGCTTCTTATAAAAATCCAGTTTAGTGTTATTAGGCTAACCTTAGGCTTTGAATGGATGACCTTCTGTCTAAAATATGAAACATGTTCAACATAGAAGTTGTACTCCAGGGAGTGAAGAGAGGTCAGAATCGGGTCTGGAATTCAGGCTGGTGAAGAATAGCTTTGTTTTCAAATTTCTAGGACTAACCTATAAGAATCACCCATTTTTGAGTCCATAAGAGTGAGTTAGAGTCTGATTAGTGAGTAAAGGTCATAGAGCACAGAAGGGTTAGGTTGAGAACATAGAAACCTTTTAGTACCTGAAAATATTGGCTTAGTAAATTTAGTAAATGGCCTTTAAATTCTCTAAATTTTGGTGAGAAAAGTCATAAAATATTCATAATCCATTCTGGAAACTTTCATGATTTTTGAGAACCTACAACTAGTCCTTTTGCAGTTAAAACTGTGTTGAAAACAATCTGTTGGACAACTTAGACTATTGATGGAAATACAAAATATTGAAGGGGTTAGATGTTGAATGTTTGTATGAAAATTTTATGTAATATTATAGGGATCCTAATTAAGGCACAGAACAAATTTTAGAGAATTCTGGACTGGTTAAGGCATATAATAAAATGTAGAAATTAGGTAGGACAGGAAGTGAGTTAGAACAGACCATAACTAGGGACAGCCTTTAAAACTTGAGTTATTCGAGGGGTTAAATGAATTATGTTTTACTTGAAATTTTTATGAAAATTATATAACATATCTAGGATGCTTCATATAAAATATCATGAATTTGGAAGAAAGTTTACTAATCCAAATGAATGCAAAACTGAATAGAAATGGAACTGAAACTAATCTACACTATTCTGAGTTATGGAGGTAGTTTTTGGGTTGAATGGAAGAGTTAAGGGCTGAGAGAATTATTAAATAAAACAAACATGTAAAGGTACATCCATACAAAATTTTAGAGTTTTTAGATAACTTTTGTCATATTTAATAATAACCTCAAATCTCAACAAAATCATAGTTTTGTTTTGAAGAGCAGAAGCTCTTAAACTAGAGATTTATGACTTTAGGTACTAATATGCATGCATTAACCAAGAACTCTTATATGTTTTAGTTTGAGTTCATGGTAGTAACCTTGGAAGCCTTGGAAAGGAAGTGGTTGTGTTCGAATTGAGGTAGCTAGCCTTTCCTTAAAACACTTTATGTTTATGAAATTGAATTTATCAATTTTCACTAGTTGCCTGACTTTTATGCTACGATGAATGATGGTCTAAAGATATGTTATGTATGCATTCTCGAGAATTAAGGGGGTGCACAAAGTGTGCCAAGTAAGCCCCATTTCCCTCACGATTGGCCAATAATAGGAGATGCATAGCCCTTTGCAGATATGGCCATATGCGACTGCACTGGGTAAGTAGACCAAAATGTTATGGGTCCCAAGTATGACCAAGATTATGAATGTATGTATGGTCAGTGTTTATGTTTCAATGAAATAATTTTAGATGTTTTAAGGAATGGAATGTGTACTACTTTTCTAAAAAATTTGCTAGTTATTGAGATTATCATCTCACTTTTTATGTCCACATAATCACATTTCAACTACTCCAGCAAGAGGTGAGCAACATGGGTCTCAAGGTTGACTCATATGATCATGATTGTATTTTCTTTGGTTGTGTAGTATTTGTGTGGGATTGCTTAGTCGAGTGCCAAGTCCCTTTCTCGAGGCAATCATATAGCTTTATAAATCAATGCTATGTGCATAAGTATACATTTCATCATTCAATGAAAAATACTTGTGAAATCAGATATACCATGGGTTCAGAAATCTAGTATCAAAACTATACTATTATTAAACTACATTCCAAATTGTAAGCAATTCAGATAATTTTATTGCATTTTAGAAACATATAAAAGTGTAAATATCTCATAAACATAATCAAATACATGCTTAAAGATCAAGAAGAGTATAGGGTAAGTCAAAGAAAGAATTATATACTCACAAAGTTTGGGTACCAAGCTGGACAACCCCAAAATCCACATTTCTAGTTCGAATTTGGCAAAATAGACCCCAAAATCGAGTCCAGATGGTCTAAAATCCTTAAAAATGACTTTGGATTCATGAAATTTGGCCTCTGGGAGTTTAGTCAATGCTGATCAACTATAGGGAACTATTCACCACTGAAAATTACTGTTCACAACTACCGGATTTACTTACTACGGTTTCTCCTCTACTTTTCGGCAGATTTCCAACCAAATTTTTAGAAACCAATCATATAGAATTGTTATCCTCGTCATTCTGAATTCGTAGGCGATGATGGTGTTGAAATCCGAGGTCTAGAAGTGTTAGAAATCTAGAGAGAAGTTTTAAGGTTTTTTTAGAGAGAAAGTAAATTTTGGGAGAGAGTGTAGAAAAATCTTCACGCCACTTCTGCATCTGATTTCTCTTAAATCATTTGAGGGACTTGTTAGCAAAATTTCAATTGTTGAGGGGTGTCCTTAAAATATTTGTGTTTTATATTTTGACCTATAAACTTTCAGAAAATTATATTTTGGCCCAAAACTTAAAATCCACATATTAGCTTCACAATTTCTCAAACAATATGATAAATAAACATTTCCAATGGTACTTATCTCCATTTCCCGTAATTCTCACTTTCATTCAAAATTTTCATTTATTTAGGGTTTTCCTTTCTTTTTTTTTTTTTTTTCTTCATTTTAAGGTTATTACATTCTTCCCCCCTTTACGAAATTTGATCCCCGAATTTTATCTCCATATTAACAAATAGAAATTAACCTAATGATTCAAAAAGATATGGATATCTAACATGCATATCATCCTCTCTTTCACAAGTAGCCTCCTCTAAAGAGTGATTTTGCCACATCAACTTCACTATAGGTTTTTCTTTTGAATGCAATTTCTTTACTTGTCTGTCCACTATCGCTACTGGTTGTTCCTCATAAGTTAAATCTTCCTGTAATTGAATCTTTGGACACTGTATAACATGTGTAGGATTCGGTAAATACTTTCATAGCATAGACACATGAAAAACTGGATGGACATTACCCAATTTAGGGGGTAAAGCCAAACGATAAGCTACTGGGCCTATCCTATCAAGAATTTTAAATGGTCCTATATACCGTGGGCTTAACTTCTCTTTCTTCCCAAATCTTACTACTCCTTTCATGGGAGATATTTTCAAAAAAACATGTTCACTTATGGCAAATTCCAATGCTCAACGTCTATTATCAACATAGACTTTCTGTCTACTCTGAACTGCTAATAACCTTTCTGTAATTAATTTTACTTTGACCAGTGCATCCTGTACCATATTAGGCCCTAAAATCTTAGCTTCCCCCATCTCAAACCATCCAATCGAAGAATGAAAACATCTACCATATAATGCCTCAAAAGGGGCCATTTGTATACTAGCTTGGTAGCTATTGTTATAAGCAAAGTCAGCTAGGGGCAAAAATCTTTTCCAACTACCTTGAAAATCTAAAACACAAGCCCGAAGCATGTCTTCCAATATTTGAATTGTTTGCTCAGTCTGTCTATCTGTTTGAGGATGGAATGTAGTACTGAGATTTAACTTTATGGCCAAAGCTTCTTGGAAAGCTTTCCAAAACTGAGCTATGAATTATGATCCTCGATCAGAAATAATTGATATTGGCACTCCATGAAGTCTAACTATTTCATTCAAATATAAATTTGCATATTGAACTACATTGTATGTGATTTTCACTGGTAAGAAATGTATTGACTTAGTTAACCTATCAATGATCACCCATATTGAATCAAACCCTTTTAGTGTTCTCGGTAGTCCTGTAACAAAATCCATAGTTATTCTTTCCCATTTCCATTTAGGTATCTCTATCTGTAGATGTAGTCCTGCAGGCCTTTGATGTTTTGCTTTTACCTACTGGCAACTTAAGCATCGAGACACATAATCCACTATGTCTTTCTTCATACCTTCCCACCAATAAATTTCTTTTAGATCCTTATACATTTTAGTTATTCCAGGATGAATGGTATACATGGATCTATGGGCTTCTTGTAAAATTTCTTTCTTAAGTTCATCTTTATCAGATATACATAACCGCTTACCCAATCTCAAAATTCCTTCAGGGTCTATAGTAAATTCAACTTCACTGCCATTTTTCACTTATACAATTTTCTTGCATAAATAGGCATCCTCTTTCTGTGCCTTTTTCACCTTCTCAACCAAAGATAATTGAAACTGTATATAGGCTAATAATATTCTAAGTTCTTTTACTTCAATTACTACCCCATTACTTTCCAGTTTATGCATTTTTTAAACCAACGACCTTTTTTACCACTCTGATATGAGCCAAACTACTCATAGACTTCCTACTTAATGCATCAGCCATAACATTGGCCTTACTTGGATGGTTTAGTATTGTGCAGTCATAATCTGTAAGTAATGTCATTCATTGTCTTTGTCTTAAATAAAGATCTTTTTGTTGGAAAATATATTTGAGAATTTTACGATCTGTATAAATTTCGCATGTCTAACCATACAGATAATACCTCCAAATTTTGAGAGAAAAAACTACTGCTGCCATTTCTAAGTCATGAGTCGGATAGTTTTACTCATGTGGTTTAAGCTGCCTACATGCATATGTAATAACTTGACCATGTTGTATCTGTAACAACTTTCTATTTTATTATTATTATACAATATAGAGTTTACATACATGTCATTAATCAAAACATATGTACAACATATCAAACACAAAAAAAATCTACATCTCATTTATTCTGTTTGATCAAATCCAGAGATACAGGTGCGGTTCGTTGCACCTTCACCGGGATCTAAGCCAACTCGACCACAAACATTTTATTTGCTTCTGGGATCTACCCAACATAAAGTACTCGATCCAACATGCACTAAAAGTCAGAGCCATAGAAAAATCTACATAACTAAATTTCTGAACATGATATGGAAATATAGTGAGAATTAAATCCCAGTAAGTTCAACAATAAATCATCATCAATATAGCTCATCACGTCATGTTTAGCTGTATGAACTACAGCAAATATCTTTGGTGACATGAATGCACTATATCTATGCACATGAGAATCATACAATAATGACATATATGATAGGATTAACTATGTTCAGAATATCATATGATGACTATCAATTTACTCTCATATCAAGCTACCCTGATCAGGGTGAGTATTTTTTACCCTTCGGTATGGGCTTTTCTCGCTCCGTCCGACATGGCCTACTTTCTCTTTCTTTTCTCATTAACATGATCATAACCGTTGGTAGGGCGTCCCCTACTGGTGCACCACACGAATTTCTATGTGGCCGTGCTCATTTCTTTTCTTTTCATAATGATAGCCAAAAATATGCTTTCAATAACAAGTATATAACTATTACCAAAAATCATTGGTAATCATGCCATGAATATAACCATTTCAAATATCACTTTATAAAATATTTTCATGTCAAAATTTCACACTTAAGATGGTAAGAGGTTCATACAATGGCAATGACTATGGCATATACTAGTCATTTATTATTTTCATTTATAAGATTTTTCTTCGTTTTTAAATATTAATTTTATTTCTTTATTTTCTTGATGCAGGTTTTCTTCATATCTAACCTTCTCTTACTAATCAGATCATAACTCCCTTAATTTAACTTTGATTTAGGTGATCTTGATGTCAATTTCAAGATAAAACAATTATCTAAAATTATTATGTTGAATATTTTAGTGAAATATTAAGAAAGCTAGGTGATATTACTCCTTCAATGTACATGTTATTTCTTCTCGGTTAGGTTCTGACCTCTACCTACAAATCTGTCCATATCTCCCTCATAACTAACTATTCCAAATTAAGTTATTCCAGTGGCTAACAATCCGTGACACATATAGTAATAATTTTTATGTTAATCACTTATTTTAATTCCCTACAGATTGTTTCCAAAAATTAAGACACAAAAGTTATCCTAAAATATTCTTCGTTGATTAACCAATTTCTAACCGCTGCATACTAATCGGACCATATCTACCACATATGGACTCCAAATTGAGTGATTCCAGTGGATAAATATCCGTGACACATATATCTATAATTCTTATGTTAAAAATTTATTTTAATTCCCTACAGAACATTCCTAGAAATTAAAACACAGAAGCTATCATAACATGTTCTACCTTGATTAACCATTTTCTAACCACTGCTTACTAATCAGACAATATCTACACCATATGGACTCCAAATTGAGTGATTCTAGTGGCTAAAAATTTGTCACACATATATATATAATTCTTATGTTAACTATTTATTTTAATTCCCTACAAAAAGTTACCAGAAATTAAAACATAGAAGCTATCCTAAAATATTCTTCCTTGATTAACCAGTTTCTGACCACTGCATACAAATCAGACCATATCTACCTCATATGGACTTGAAATTGAGTGATTCCAATGGCTAAAAATCCGTGAGACATAGGTCTATAATTCTTATGTTAACCATTTATTTTAATTCCCTACCGCAAATTCCAAAAAACTAAAAGACATAAGCTATCCTAACATATTCTTCCCTGATTAACCATTTTCTGACCACTGCTTACTAATCAGAACATATCTACCCCATATGGACTCCAAATATAGTGATTGAAGTGGCTAAACATCTGTGACACATATATCTATAATTATTATGTTAACCATTTATTTTAATTCATTACAAAAATTTACCAAAAATTAAAATACAAAAGCTATCCTAAAATATTCTTCCGTAATTAACCAATTTCTGACCATTACATACTAATCAGACAACATCTACCACATATGGACTCCAAATTCAGTGATTCCAGTGGATAAACCTCCGTGACACATATATCTATAATTCTTATGTTAACTTTTTATTTTAATTCTCCACAAAAAAGTCCCAGAAATTAAAACACAGAAGCTATCCCAACATATTCTTCCCTGATTAACCATTTTCTAAGCACTACTTACTAATCAGACCATATCTACCCCATATGGACTCCAAATTGAGTGATTCAAGTGGATAAAAATCCATGACACATATATCTATAATTATTATATTAACAATTTATTTTAATTCCCTATAGAAAGTTACCAGAAATTAAAACACTCAAGCTATCCTAAAATATTCTTCCCTGATTAACCAGTTTCTGACCACTGCATACTATTCAGACCATATGTACCTCATATGGACTTCAAATTGAGTGATTCCAGTATATAAAAATCCGTGAGACATAGATGTACATTTGTTATGTTAACCATTTCTTTAAATACCTTACTGATTCTTTCCAGAATTTTAAAAACAGAAACTTAAAATTTTTGCCACCCATAGCCATACCTATGCAAAACTATCTACACCAGTCTAAGTATTCAAACATACATAATATGTAACATGATATAGCAACATCCATGACCAATCATTAAAGTTCTAAGATCAAAATCCCATATAAATATTACAAGTTTCAAAACTTTTCTTCAAAAAGAAATATTGTTAAACTTACCTGGAGCACTTAGTCCTTTAAACTTCTCCTTCCTCTTTCTTCCTTTCTTCCTCTCCTTTCCTCACTCTACCTTGCTTCTATTTTTCCTCTCCCTCACTTGGACGAAAATTCTAATGTTGTAAGGTTCGGTTTTGCTTAAATAGACCATCAAATAATTCAACTTTCATGATCATGGGTCTACCTTATCACAATTAGGATACACTTGGTTGAATTTTTGGAAAACAAACAACTTATGTTCTTGTCTTCCTCTTCCTTAGTCAAGATATACATAGCAAAAGGAGATTTGTATTTTGAAAATTATGATAATATGTTTCTAAGATAAGGGACAAGGTCCCTTTGATTTAGGGATTCATTTCCTTTTTCTTTTGTCCTAATCAAGTATGATAGGTTTGACTTTTTAGGTAGAAAATTTCTAGCCCTTGAATCTCCATTATTTGGTTGAAATTATTTGTGTGGGATAGGAATGTTTTGTCCTATTGCCATGTATTATCATACCACTTGCTAAAATTATGAGTGTAAGATATATATGTTTTGTCCTAAAGCATTGTATTATCATACCACTTGCTAAAATTATGAATGTAGGATATCACAGCACTTGCTAAATTTTTGTCTTAATGCTATGTCACCTAATCTTGATTACACCATTATTTCATCACTTTAATTTTAATTTTATTTTTATTTTTATTTTTATTTTTCCTTTTGGGTTTGGGCTCATTCTTGCCCATTTTCTTTACTTTGGCTAAAATTCTACTTTTCATAATTGGCTTGGCCACATTTTCATGATTTTTGGGCTACCAGTCCAATTTCTATATCCTAATCCAAGTCTATGTTTTATTTCTTCATTGGGCTATCCTATTGGGTTGCTAAAAATTTATGTGAAGTAGAAAAACTCTATATGAAATGTCCATAGGTGAAAACCCAATTTATAGGTGGTGATACTAAACTTAGTAACTTTTACTCTTAAATTAGGAAAAATTATCCTAATCCAATCTTCTTGAAATTTTAAGACCTTTACTTACTTCACAAAAATTTATCTTCCTTACCTAAGAATTTCACCTTTCTTTAGTAGGTTTATTTCTAATATTTCCTCTTAGGTTTTCTTTCTTTACCTATTCCATTAATATTAGAACATTTATATACATACACGTAAGGTGAAGAATTTCTAAGGATTATATTTCCTTAGATATCTAAAAATTGTCTAATAAATTTTATTTCTTTAATTAAATATTTATGTACCTTTATCAATAAAAGAAATGAAATTATGAATGTTACTTTGAATACTTTTGTACTTTTATTAATACATGAAACGAAATTAGGGATGTTACATTTCTCACCCCCTAAAAGAAATTTTGTCCTTAAAATTTCAGAAATTAGCTAATAAGAACAATTTCAGATATTTCTTCCTCATGACTTCTTCTAGGTCCCAAGTTGCTTCTTCCGGAGTCAAACCTTCCCATAACACCTTAATTAGGGGAATAGTTTTGTTCCGCAATTGCTTCACGTCAGTGTCCAATATAGATGCTGGTACTAGCTGGTATGTCATGATCTCCTTTATTTGGATTGGTTCATCTCGTATCACATGTCTGGAGTCTGGAAGATACTTCCAGAGCTATGATACATGGAAAACATTATGCAAGTTGCACAAATTAGGTGAGAGAGCAACTTGATATGCTGACGTCCCCACTTTCTTCAGAATTTGGTAGGGTCCCAAAAATCGTGGACTTAGCTTTCTTGTTTTGAGAGACTTACCAACTCTAGTAGTCGGGAAAAGTTTCAGAAATACATGGTCTCCTTCCTCAAACTCTAGAGGTCTATGTTTCTTATCGTAGTAACTCTTTTGCCGAGTTTGAGTTGTAAGTATTTTGTCTCGTATTGTCCTGATTTGTTCAATGGTTTGTTGAACTAGATCAGGACCCAACAAGTTCTTTTCTCCTACCTCAAACCAATATAGTGGAGATCGGCACTTCCTACTGTATAAAGCTTCATAGGGGGCCATCTTAATACTGGAGTGATAACTATTATTATAAGCAAACTCTACTAAAGGTAGGTACTTATCCCATCCTTTACCTTGCTCTATCACACAGGCCCTTAACATATCTTCTAGAGGTTGAATAGTATGTTCTGTCTGCCCACCAGTCTGAGGATGATCGGCAGTACTGAATCGCAACTGGGTTCCAAAAGCTTCTTGTAACACCTTCCAAAACCTCGACGTAAACCTTGGATCTCTATCAGAAACGATATTTAAAGGAATTCCATGTAGTCTAACTATTTCCTGGACATACAACTGGGCCAATTTGTCCAGGGAAAAGTTAATTTTTATGGGCAAAAAGTAAGCATATTTGGTTAATTTATCAACAATTACCCAGATAGAGTCATGTCCTACTGAAGTCTTAGGTAAACTCACAACAAATTCCATTGAGATACTGTCCCATTTTCATTTAGGGATCTCAAGAGGTTGTAGAAATCTCGTTGGCTTTTAATGCTCCACCTTCATCTTTTGACAAATGAGACATTTTGCCACAAACTCGACAATGTCCTTTTTCATCCCAGGCCACCAATACATTCTCTATAAATTCTGGTACATTTTAGTGCATCCAGGATGGACTGTGTATTTACTCTGATGTGCTTCCTGTAGGATCTTAGTCCTCAACTTTCGTTCTTAAGGGACATAAATCCTTCCCTGATACATGATTACTCCATCTTCCATGACAGAAAAATTACCTTGGTCTTTATGATCCTGTAAGTATTGGTCGTGAGTTTGAGCCTCCTTGATCTGGGCTCTAAGGTCACACCCTATACTTAAACCATTAATGACTAGCTTCTTTGGAGTAAGAGTAGTGGCTAGCTTCAAATTTCAAAACTAATCTAGCATTTGTATCTCATACACCATCATCTGACCCATGTGTAGAGATTTTCGATTCAAGGCATCTGATACAACATTTGCCTTTCCTGGATGATACTTTAACTCAAACTTGTAGTCATTGAGGAATTCTACCCATCTTCGTTGCCTCATATTTAACTCCTTTTGATTAAAAAGGTATTTAAGACTCTTATGATTACAATATACTTCAAAGGTTGCCCTGTACAAATAGTGTCACCAAATCTTTAAGGAAAACACCACTGCCGCTAATTCAAGATCATGGGTTGGATAGTTTCCTTCATGGGGTCTCAGTTACCTAGAGGCGTAAGCAACTACTCTCTTATCTTGCATCAGCACACATCCTAGCCCTTTCTTTGAAGTGTCAATATACACTTCAAAATGTCTTGTAGGGTATGGAATAATTAAAACAGGAGGAGTGGTCAATCTTGTCTTAAGCTCTTGGAAACTAGCTTCACATTGATCAGTCCATTTGAAAGGACTTCCTTTCCTGGTCAATTTAGTCAATGGTAAGGCTATATGAGAGAAGTTTTGTATAAACCTCCTGTAGTATCCTGCCAAACCCAAGAAACTTCTGACTTTCGTAACTGTCTTTGGTCTCTCCCATTGAATCACTGCTTCCGTCTTGTTAGGATCTATGGCTACACCTCTATTAGAGATGACATATCTAAGAAACTTTACCTCTAACAGCCAAAAATCACAATTCTCCAATTTGGTATACAACTTTTTCTCTTTCAGCACTTGCAGCACGATTCAGAGATGTTGTTCATGTTCTTTCTCACTCTTAGAATATATCAAGATGTCATCAATGAACACTACCACAAATTTATCTAGGTAGGGTTGAAAAATGTGATTCATGTAATCCATGAAAATTGCAGGTACATTTGTCAACCCAAAAGGCATTACAAGAAACTCATAGTGCCCATACCTAGTCCTGAAGGCAGTTTTTGGTACATCTTCCTCCTTGATCCTAATCTAATGATATCCCAACCTCAAGTCATCTTAGAAAAGATAGAGGCTCTCTTCAGTTGATCCAATAAGTCATCTATCCTAGGGAGAGGATACTTGTTTTTGATAGTCACCTTATTTAGCTGTCTATAATCTATGCATAATCTAAGGCTACCATCTTTGTTCTTAACAAACAATACAGGAGCTACTCAAGGTGATACACTTGGTCTAATGAATTGCTTGTCTAACAGTTCCTCTAACTATTTCTTAAGTTCTTGTAATTCCTTCGAGGTCATTCTGTAAGGTGCAATAGAGATAGGCCCTATCCCAGGTAAGAGATTAATAGAGAATTCTATCTCTCTCTTGGGACGTTAGCCTGGAATATCTGATGGAAATACTTCAGCAAACTCGTTGGCTATTGGGATTTCATCAAGCTTTGATTTAACTTCTAGGTTTGATAAATACAAAAAAAATGTATCTAAGTACTCCATTCTTTAACTCCCTATTAACTTGATTGGCATTAAGCATCAATAACTACACCTCCTCTTTTAGAGTAGGAGGTAGAAATTCAATAGTCTTGTTACAACAATTCAGCAAGACTCGATTTCTAGACATCCAATCTAACCCTAGAATGACCTCAATACCTCTTAAAAGTAAACATAGGAGGTCTACAGAAAAAGTTTTCTCCTGGATGGTGACTTGACAGTCCTTACACACAGAGGAAGTTAATACCCTTTCCCCTGTCGAGGTTACTATAGATAGCTCATAGGGAGTTTCAGAAATAGGAAACTGAAACTTCCTAATACATTCTTCCGATATAAATGAATGACTAGCACTAGAGTCAAACAACACCGTAAGAGCAAATCCATAGATATAGCATGTGCCTTGAATCATTTCAGAAGATTGAGCTGCCTCTTGGCCACTCAGGGTGAAAAGCCTTCCTTTCACCTGAGGCCTCTCTTCTGGTTGCTTCCCCACATTCTGAGGGCAGTTTCTTGCAAAATGACCCTTCTGTCCGCAGTTAAAGCAGACATCTTGTCCCATGTAGCATGGCTGATTACCATGCATTCGTCTGCACTTAGCGCACTTGACTAGGGCGAGGTCTTGTTGGAAAGGTTTGGGACCCGCAGTCAATGGCTTCTTTCCAGTTCCATATCCACTTCTTCTCACGTTCTTACTAGGGTTGGGAAATTTTTTCTTCCTTTTCCATAGGTTTCGCCTTTGATTTTCGTCCTCCACTGCCTTTATACTTTTCTCCAAGAGTCTGCATTTATTGATAAGAGGTACAAACTCCCTAATCTCCATAGCTACAACAGCATTCTTTTTGGTTGGGTTCAGCCCCGCTTCGAACTTAATAGCCTTTCATGCTTCATCGGGGTTAAATCGTAGATAAAAGGAGAACTTAGACAACTCCTCAAACCTCGCAATGTATTGGTCTATGGTCATGCTACCCTGCTTGAGTTGGAGAAATTCAATCTCTTTCTCCGCCCGTACAATACTTGGAAAGTACTTTTCCAAAAAGGTGTCTTTGAACACCTACAAAGTGATCTGCCTTCCCTAGTGAGCTAAAAGTTCTCTAGCTCCACGCCACCAGTATTCTGCTTCATCTTTTAGCATATATGCAGCGAAGATTACTTGCTGCTTCTCAGTACAGCCCATCACTTCAAAGATTTTCTCTAACTCCTTTATCCATCTTTCAACTACAATCGGGTCAAAGCCACTGTGAAAAAAAGGTGGCCCAGTCCTCAGGAACTCGGATATGCCGTTATCATTTCCAGCCATCCGGTTGTTAGCACCATTCAACCATTCAAGTTGTTAGCATTTTGGAGGTATTATAGAATTTGGTTAGTAGTCATGACTTAGTCTCGAATTTCCGTGACCAGATTGTGCAGAGTTTCCTTCGCATTGTTTGCCAGATTCCTCCTTGGTGGTGCCATTTCCTATTGTGGTAAAAACAAAGTTATGTGCTATTGAGGTGATCAAGCCCAATAGTTAGTTCAAAAATATTTAACATCAGTCATAACACCACCTCGGCATATAGATAGGAAACACTAGTAATTTCTTACCTATATGAATTCACTTATCCCCTACACATCACAACCATAACATACTCAAGACACTAGAAGATCGATTCAGATAACCATCCACCCACTGACCATCTAGGATCGACCTCCTCTGATACCAATTATGTAACAACTTTTTTATTATTATTATTATACAATATAGAGTTTACATAAACGTCATTAATCAAAACATACGTACAACATATCAAACACATAAAAAATCTACATCTCATTTATTCTGGTTGACCAATTCTGGAGATACAGGTGCGGGTGGTTGCACCTTCACCGGGATCTAAGCCAACCCGACCACAAACATTTTATTTGCTTCTAGGATCTGCCCAACATAAAGTACTCGATCCAACGTACACTAAAATCCAGAGCCATAGAAAAATCTGCATAACTAATTTTCTAAACATTATATGGAAATATAGTGAGAATTAAATCCCAGTAAGTTCAATAATAAATAATCATTCATATATCTCATCACGCCATGTTTAGCTGTATGAACTACAACAAATATTTTTGGTCACATGAATGCACTATATCTATGCACATGAGAATCGTACAATAATGACATGTATGATAGGATTAACTATGTTCACAATATCACATGATGACTATCAATTTACTCTTATATCAAGCTACCCTAGTTAGAGTGAGTATTTTCTACTCTTCGGTATGGGCTTTTCTTGCTCCGTCCGACATGACCTACTTTCTCTTTCTTTTCTCATTAACATGATCATAACCGTTGGTAGGGCGTCCCCTACTGGTGCACTACACGGATTGCCATGTGACTGTGCTAATTTCTTTTCTTTTCACAATGATAGCCAAAAATATGCTTTCAATAACAAGTATATAACTATTACCAAAAATCATTGGTAATCATGCCATGAACATAACCATTTCAAATATCACTTTATAAAATATTTCCATGTCAAAATTTCACACTTAAGATGGTAAGAAGTTCATATAATGGCAATGGCTATGGCATATACTAGTCATTTATTATTTTCATTTATAAGATTCTTCTTCTTTTTTTAAATATTAATTTTATTCTTTATTTTCTTGATGCAGGTTTTCATCCTATCTAAGCTTCTCTTACTAATCAGATCATAACACCCTCAATTTAACTACGATTTAGGTGATCTTGATGTCAATTTCAAGACAAAACAATTATCTAAAATTATTATGTTGAACAGTTTAGCGAAATATTAATAAATCTACGTGATATTACTCCCTCAATATACAGGATATTTCTTCTCAGTTAGGTTCTGACCTCTACCAACTAATCTATCCATATCTCCCTCACAAGAAGTCCAAATTAAGTTATTCCAGTGGCTAAAAATCTGTGACACATATAGAAATAATGTTTATGTTAATACTTTATTTTAATTCCCTACAGAATGTTTCCAAAAATTAAGACACAGAAGCTATCCTAAAATATTCTTCCGTGATTAACCAATTTTTGACCACTGCATACTAATCGGACCCTATCTACCACATATGGACTTCAAATTGAGTGATTCTAGTGGATAAAAATTCGTGACACATATATCCATAATTCTTATGTTAACCATTTATTTTAATTCTCTACATAACATTCCCAAAAATTAAAACACAGAAGCTATCCTAACATATTCTTCCCTGATTAACCATTTTCTGACCAATGCTTACTAATCAGACCATATCTACCCCATATGAACTCCAAGTTGAGTGATTCCAGTGGCTAAAAATTCGTGAAATATATATTTATAATTATTATGTTAACCATTTATTTTAATTCCCTACAAAAGGTTACCAAAAATTAAAACACTGAAGCTATCTTAAAATATTCTTCCCTTATTAACCAATTTCTGACCATTGCATACTAATAAGACCATATCTTCCTCATATGGACTGCAAATTGAGTGATTCCAGTGGCTAAAAATCCGTAAGACATAGATCTACATTTTTCTTGTTAACTATTTCTTTAAATACCTTATTGATTCTTCCCAAAATTTTAAAAACATAAGCTTAAAAATTTTGCCCCCCATAGCCATACCTATGCAAAACTATCTACACCAGCCAAAGTATTCAAACATACAAAATATGTAACATGATATAGCAACATGCATGACCAATCATTAATGTTCTAATATCAAAATCCCATATAAATATTACAAATTTCAAAACCTGTCTTCAAAATGAAATATTATTAAACTTACCTGGAGTACTTAGTCCTCTAGACTTCTCCTTCCTCTTTCTTCCTTTCTTCCTCTCCTTTCGTCACTCTACCTTGCTTCTAGTTTTCCTCTCCCTCACTTGGACGAAAATTCTAATGTTGTAAGGTTGGGTTTTGCTTAAATAGTCTATCAAATAATTTACCTTTCATGATCCTGGGTCTACCTTATCACAATTAGGATACACTTGGTTGAATTTTTGGAAAACAAACAACTTATGTTCTTGTCTTCATCTTCCTTAGTCAAGATATGCATAGCAAAAAGAGATTTATATTTTGAAAATTATGATAATATGCTTCTAAGATAAGGGACAAGGTCCCTTTGATTTAGGGATTCATTTTCTTTTTCTTTTGTCCTAATCAAGTATGATAGGTTTGACTTTTTAGGTGACAAATTTCTAGCCCTTGAATCTCCATTATTTGGTTGAAATTATTTGTGTGGGATAGGAATGTTTTATCCTAATGCCATGTATTATCATACCACTTGCTAAAATTATAAGTGTATGATATAGATGTTTTGTCCTAAAGACTTGTATTATCATACCACTTGCTAAAATTATTAATGTAGGATATCACAGCACTTGCTAAATTTTTGTCTTAATGCCATGTCACCTAATCTTGATTACACTATTATTTCATCACTTTACTTTTACTTTTATTTTTATTTTTCCTCTTGGGTTTGGGCTCATTCTTGCCCATTTTCTTTACTTTGGTTAAAATTCTACTTTTCATAATGGGCTTCGTCACATTTTCATGATTTTTGGGCTACCGGTCTAATTTCTATATCCTAATCCAAGTCTATGTTTTATTTCTTCATTGGGCTATCCTATTGGCTTGCTAAAAATTTATGTGAAGTAGAAAAACTCTATATGAAATGTCTATAGGTGAAAGCCCAATTTATGGGTGGAGATACTAAACTTAGTAACTTTTATTCTTAAATTAGGAAAAATTACCCTAATCCAATCTTCTTAAAATTTTAAGACCTTTACTTACTTCCCAAAAATTTATCTTCCTTACCTAAGAATTTCACCTTTCTTTAGCATGCTTATTTTTAATATTTCCTCTTAGGTTTTCTTTCTTTACCTATTCCATTAATATTAGAACATTTCTATACATACACATAAGGTGAAGAATTTTTAAGGATTATATTTCCTTAGATATCTAAAAATTGTCTAATAAATTTTATTTCCTTAATTAAATATTTATGTACCTTTATCAATAAAAGAAATGAAATTATGAATGTTACTTTGAATACTTTTGTACTTTTATTAATACATGAAACGAAATTAGGGATGTTACAGTATCAAGACACACCCTAATCCAATTCTCAATGCATCACAATATACTGTGTATCCTCCGGTGCCTGAAGGAATAACCAATACTGGTGCTGTAGTTAAACATTCTTTGAGTTTCTGGAAACTTCTTTCACATTCATCTGACCAGTCAAACTTTATTCCCTTTCTTGTCAACCTCGTCAAAGGTGTAGCTATTTTTGAAAAATCTCTAATGAATCTACAGTAATAGCCTGCTAAACCAAGAAATCTACGAATCTCTGTAATTGTCGTAAGGTGTGGCCATTACTGCATCGCTTCTACCTTTTTAGGATCAACTTGAATACCATCCTTAGTAACCACATGCCCTAGGAAGGTAACACTACTGAGCCAAAATTCACATTTTGAAAACTTGGCATACAGTTGGTGTTCCCTCAGGGTTTGTAATGCTATTCTTAAATGCCGCTCATGCTCCTCTGAACTCGTTGAATATACCATAATATCATCTATGAATACAATGAAAAATTAATCCAGGAAAGGTTTAAATACTCTATTCATCAAATCCATGAATGTAGTTGGAGCATTTGTTAAGCCAAATAGTATTACTAAGAACTCATATTGTTCGTACTGAGTCCTAAAAGCAGTTTTTAGAATATCCTCCTTCCTTATCCTCAATTGATGATACCTAGATCTTAAATCAATTTTTGAAAAACATTGGACACCTTGTAACTGTTCAAATAGATCATCTATATGAGATAATGGATACTTATTACGTATTGTCACCTTATTCAACTGTCTATAATCAATACACAGTCATGGCTATCCATCTTTCTTTTTAACAAAAAGGACAGGAGCACCCCAAGGAAAAGTACTAGGGCATATAAATCCCTTGTCTAACAAGTCTTGTAATTGGGTTTTCAACTCCTTGAACTCAATCGGTGCCATTCTATACGGGGGTATAGACACTGGTTGAGTTCTAGGAAGTAAATCAATATTGAACTCAATTTCTCGTTCTGGGTGTAACCTTGGCAACTCATCAGGAAACACATCAAGAAATTCCCTAACCATTGGAACTTGATCTACCTTGGTGTACTTTATATCAACATCTTTGACTACTGCTAAATACCCTTAGCATCCTTTTTGTAATAGCTTATGAGCTGTTAGAGCTGAGATTAAGTTACTAGGCACCTCACTACGACCTCCTTGTATCAAGAAGGAAGATTTTCTAGGGATATTAAAGTTAATCACCTTAAGGTGACAATCTAGAATGGCATGGCATGATGACAACCAATCCATTCCTAATATAACATCAAAGTCTACCATATCTAGAACTATCAAATCTATAAGAGTCTCCTTATCTTCTATGAAATCTCACATGATTTATACACATCATTTACTAATAAGAATTCTTCCATTAGAGTAGCAACCATGAAAAAATAATGTAAACTAGTAGGATCTCTATCCAATTTCTTAGCAAAGCAAAGTGATATATAAGAATGAATATAAGAATGAGTAGAACCAGGATCGAATATGACATATGCTTTATGGGAACATACTGATAATGTACCTGTCATAACTACATTTGAGGCATGAGCATCCTGTTGTGTCAAGGCAAAAAACTCGAGCTTGTTCTCGGCCTCAACTTCCTGATCCTCTACTAGTACCGCCACTACTTGCTTGAACTAAAGCTTCTCTGTTTGGTTATGCTGGTACAGAATTAAGGGGAGAAGCTGGTTGTACTGATGCTTGACTAAAACTTTGCAATTATGGAAAATTCTTTATTAAATGACCCATTTATCCACACTTAAAACTTGCATCAATTTCTCTGCGACACTGTCCAGTATGAGGCTTGCCACAAATGAGACATGGTGGAATTGATCTTAAATCCTGTTGACTAATAGGTCTCATATCCCTTTGATTCATTCTTTACTTAATGACATTAACTAAAGTCTGATTAGAGCTACCAGATCCTGTTTGAGTAAAATGCTGTGGGTTTTAAAATCTTAATCCTCTGACATTAGTATTGTAACTTGTCTGAGCATTACTATCTCGCTCTCTTTTTCTTTTCTTTAGGCCTTCAATATCTTCTTGCTCTCGTGTTTCCATCATTCTAGCACAGTCCACAGCTACTGAATAAGTTGGAAAATGATTCATCTGAGTACCCACCGATTTAAACAATGATCCCGAAACAAACCTCTTGATTCTATCTTTTTCAGTAGGAACCAGATATGGTGCATATCTGGACAACTAGGTAAAATAGATGTCATATTCACAAACTGTCATGCTTGGTGTTTGTCTTAATTCTTCAAATTCTTTGGCCTTTTTGTCTCTTTCACTCATTGGTAAGAAGCAATTCATAAAAGCTTCCTTAAATTCGTCCTACTCCATTAGTGGTAAAATCACTGCCCTTCCTTATATAAGTGTCTCAAATCAAACTTGAGCCATATCTGATAGTTGAAAAGACAACAGTTCAACAGATCTTCTACTAGAATACCCTAAAGCTTTGAGAATTTGTTCCACAGCATCAATGAATATTTGTGGGTCTTCCTGAACATCTGACCCATAAAAAGTCGAGGGTTTCAACTTAAGGAATTACAGTAATGACACCTCAATCCCTGTAAGCTTGTCTTCTTACTCAGCTGTTCATCCCAATTCTTGTGCTTTAGGAGCATTTCCTGGTGGCTGACCTTCTCTTTTGTCCTGTTCTACTATAAATCCAGCCAAAACTCCTATGTATACTAGCAATCATATCAATTGTTCTATCTTGTGGCTCCTGAGGGGGTTCTACTCTCTCCTCAGGAACTCTAACAGACACTTGAGCTTATTCGTCTTGTCACGAGGTTCTCATACCTTCTGCACACCCTCAGCCTCTGCCTCTTCCTCTAGGTCGGCCTCTACCACGACCTCTTTGTACTAGAATTATAGATTGTGTAGACTCTTCTGTAGAGGGTGCACGATCTACACCTTCTCTAGTAATCGCTTTAGTTC
Organism: Gleditsia sinensis; assembly: GCA_037074535.1. Classification (NCBI taxonomy): domain Eukaryota; kingdom Viridiplantae; phylum Streptophyta; class Magnoliopsida; order Fabales; family Fabaceae; genus Gleditsia; species Gleditsia sinensis. The sequence continues at coordinate 58,101,707 of CM073464.1, forward strand.
ATGGCGGCATCATCGACTATACAGAACAAAACACCTCTCTAAGATACCATAATACTCAATCAAACCTTATACTAAGAACTTTAGTAAACTTAGAATGGAAAGGAAGTTAATATCCTATAGAATCCTTCTGTAGCACCTGAAGTATAAATATGTATGGCTCATATCCATACTAAAGGTCCTACTAAAGAATCCTTTGCTCTAATAGCCACAGGGAAACCGAATGCTTTGATACCAACTTGTCATGCCCTAATTTAATGGAACGCAAATAACACATTTATTAGAAAACTTCACCACTTATTTATTTGCATACAGTTCACAATATCACATATCAGGAAAATATCATACGTTTACAAGTTTTCAATATAGCTAATTATACATGCCAAAGATACACTTAACAATATTACAGCAGAACTAGGGATCCTGCCTGTGGCGTTTAGAGCATACTCTAGATTACAACAACATAATATTTTAAAACATTTTGATCCTTGGAAGCAATGTAGGCATACCTAGAGAATATAACACCTAGCGGATCATGTAGCTGCAGGGCCAACCTCTATATTTTTATCTGAAAAATGTGGAAATATCGTGTAGTGAGTTTGACAACTCAGTGAGAAGATAATTCTTCCTATGACCTCTTAGGTCACCATATGGATCTACTCATATTTTAAATTTATCACATTAAAAATTATTGTTCAGAAATGCATCCATATGGGACCCGTTTTTCAAATATTCTCAGTTTAAATCAATTCAAATATCTGTATCCATATATGATATAATATGATTATTAATCAAACAGTGATATGCATTAAAAATATTTCTTATAAAAATGTTAGGAGGACCCCATATCAGAATGACCATATCAAAGTTCAACCCCTTCCGTACTTTGTTGGTGTAGGATTTCCCTATACTTAGCATCTTAGCCAAGGTTTGCCCTACCACCATTCAAGAGAACACGTGAAGGGACGTTAATATAGGCAATTCCCTAAGCACAAACCAAGGGAAGGCAAATCACATCTCATATAATAGGCATCTTGCACAGATAGGAGGCATCTCGCTCTCCATCACATATCATATCTCGTGTGTAGGCTCTCACACGAGGCTACCACCACCCCTACTAGCTAAGGTATCAAGGGGCACTAAGACTAACATGACCTGCTATTAGCAAACATTGTTTCTAATAGGATTCCTCTACAAAATTATTATATGCACATATTTTATATTATTCAAAACAGAGCTTTCAGAATAATTCAGAATCTCAGTCTCAATACAGCTCATCTGTCATAAATTACCCATTCAAGGTTTATCACATATACAAGCCTTTTCTCGAGGCAATCATATAGCTTTATAAATCAATGCCATGTGCATAAGTATTTATTTCACCATTGAATGAAAAATACATATGAAATCAGATATACCACGGGTTTAGAAATCTAGTATCAAAACTATACTCTTATTGAACTACGTTCCAAATTGTAAGCAATTCATATAATTTTAATGCATTTTAAAAACATATAAAAGTGTAAATATCTCATAAACATAGTCAAATACATGCTTAAAGATTAAGAAGAGTATAGGGTAAGTCAAAGAAAGAATCGTCTACTCACAAAGTTAGGGTAGCAAGTTGGACAACCACAAAATCCATGTTTCTGGTTTGAATTTGGCAAAATAGACCCCAAAATCGAGTCTAGAGGGTCTAAAAACCTTGAAAATGACTTCGGATTTACAAAATTTGGCCTCCAAGAGCTTAGTACTGTGGGGGAACTATTCACTACCAGAAATTACTGTTCGCCGTTGGAAATTTCTATTCACAATAGCCGAATTTACTTCCTAGGGTTTCTCCTCCACTTTTCAGCAGATTTCCGACCAAATTTTCAGAAACCAATAGGATAGAATAGTAATCTTCGTCATTCTGAATCCGTAGGCGGTGATGGTGTTAAAATATGAGGTCCATAAGTGTTAGAAATCTAGAGAGAAGTTTTAGGACTTTTAGAGAGAGAAAGTAAATTTGGGAGAGAGAGTGTGGAAAAATCTTCACGCCACTTCTACATCTGATTTCTCTTAATTATCTGAGGGACCTGTTAGAAAAATTCCAATTTTTTAGGGGTGTCCTTGAAATATTTGTTGTTTACATTTTGATCCCTAAACTTTTAAGAAATTATATTTTGGCCCAAAACTTAAAATCCTCATATTAGCTTCACAAGTTCTCAAACAATATGATAAATAAACATATTTCCAATGGTACTTATCTTCATTTCCTGTAACACTCACTGTCATTCAAAATTTCCATTTATTTAGGGTTTTCCTTTCTTTTCTTTTTTTCTTTTATTTTGAGGTTATTACAAAGCTAATGCCTTATGTCAAAAATCTCTACACATAGGTCAGATGATGGAGTATAAGATGCAGATGCTAGAAAAGTTTCAAAATTTGAAGCTGGAGACTACTTTTACCTCAAAGAAGATAATCATCAATGGGTTGAGTATAGAGCGTGAGCTTAGAGCCCAAATTAAAGAGGCTCAAGTTCACGACCAATACTTACGGGATCATAATGATCAAGATGATTTTTTTGTCTCGAAAGATAGAGTAATCATGTATCAAGGAAGGGTCTGTGTTCCTTAAGAACAAGAGTTGAGGACTAAGATCCTACAGGAAGCGCATTAGAGTAAATACACAGCCCATCCTGGATCCACTAAAATCTACTAGGATTTAAAGATGATGTATTGGTGGCTAAGGATGAAAAAGGACGTTGCTGAGTTTGTGGCAAAATATCTAACTTATCAGAAGTTGAAGGTAGAGTATCAAAAGTTAGCGACATTTCTACAACCTATTGAGATCCCTAAATGGAAATGGCATAGTATTTCGATGGACTTTGTGGTGGGCTTACCTAAGACATCAGTTGGACATGACTCTATTTGGGTAATAGGTGACAGATTAACCAAATTTGCTCACTTTTACCCATAAAAATTAACATTTCACTAGACAAATTGGACCAATTGTACGTCTAGAAAATAGTTAGACTACATGGAATTCCCTTAAATATCATTTCTGATAGAGATCCAAGGTTTATGTCGAGGTTTTAGAAGGCATTGCAAGAAGCTTTTGGAACCCAGTTACAGTTCAGTATTGCGTACCATCCTCAAACTGACAAGCAGACAGAACAAACCATTCAAACCCTAGAAGATATGTTAAAAGCTTGTGTGATATAACAAGGTAAAGGATGGGATAAGTACCTACCTTTAGAGAAGTTTTCTTATAATAATAGTTATCACTCCAGTATTAAGATGGCCCCCTATGAAGCTTTATACAGTAGGAAGTGCCGATCTCCACTATGTTGGTTTAAGGTAGGAGAAAAGAACTTGCTGGGTCCTGATCTAGTTCAACAAACCACTGAACAAATCAGGATGATACAAGACAAAATACTTATAGCTCAAAGTCGGCAAAAGAGTTACTATGATAAGAGAAATAAACCTCTGAAGTTTGAGGAAGGAGACTATGTATTTATGAAACTTTCCTCGACTACTAGAGTTGGTAGGTCTCTCAAAACCAGAAAGCTAAGTCCACAATTTTTGGGACCCTACCAAATTTTGAAGAAAGTGGGGATGTCAGCATATCGAGTTGCTTTCCCACCTAATTTGTCCAACCTGCATAATGTTTTTCATGTATCACAGCTTTGAAAGTATCTTCCAGATTCATCACATGTAATATAGGATGAATCAATCTAAATAACGGAGAACATGACATACCAGCTAGTACCAACATCTATATTGGACATCGACGTGAAGCAATTGAGGAATAAGACCATTCCCTTGGTTAAGGTGTTATGGGAAGGTTTGACTCCGGAAGAAGCAACTTGGGAGCTGGAAGAAGTCATGAGAATTTTTTTTTCAATTGTTCTTAATAGGTAATTTCTGAAATTTTGAGGATAAAATTTCTTTTAGGAGGAAAGAAATGTAACATCCCTAATTTTATTTCATTTATTAATAAAGGTACATAAATATTTAATGTAACATCCATAATTTCATTTCTTTTATTAATAAAGGTACATAAATAATTAATTAAGGAAATAAAATTTATTAGACAATTTTTAGATATCTAAGAAATATAATCCTTAGAAATTCTTCACCTTATGTGAATGCATAGAAAATGTTTCTAACATTAAGGGAATAGGTAAAGAGAGAAAACCTAATAGAAAAAATTAGAAATAACATACTAAAGAGAAGTGAAATTATTAGATTAGGGTAATTTTTCTTAATTCAATAGTTAGAGTTACTAAGTTTAACATCTCCACCCATAAATTTGACTTTCATCTATAGACACTTCATATAGAGTTTTTCCATTTCACATGAATTTCTAGCAAGCCAATATGATAGCCTAAGTAAGAAATAAAACATAGAATTGGACTAGGATATAGAAGTTGGACCAATAGCCCAAAAATTATGAAAATGTGACCAAGCCCTTCATAAAAGGTAGAATTTCAGCCAAAGCAAAGGAAATGGATAAGAATGAGCCCAAATCCAAGAAGGAAAAAATAAGAATCATGTGAGAAAATAGTAGTGTAATAATAATCAAGATTATGTCACATGGCATTAAGACAAAACATCTATATCCTATATTCTTAATTTGAACAAGTAGGTAATAATACATGGTTTTAGGACAAAACATCTATTATATTCATAATTTCAACAAGTGGATAATAATACATAGCATTATGACAAAACATCCTTATCCTACACAAATAATTTTAGCCAAGTAATTGAGATTCAAGGGATAGAAATTTGCCACTTCAAAAGCAAACTTATCAAACTTGATTAAGACAAAAGAAAAAAGGAAATGAATCCCTAAATCAAAGGGACCTTGTCTCTTGTCTTAAGAATAGTTTAACATGATTTTCAAAATACAAATCTCCTTTTACTTTGCATATCTTGGCTAAGGGAGATGAAGACAAGAACATGAGTTTTTTTTCCACAAAAAACAACCAAGTGCATCCTAATTGTGATAAGGTAGACCCATAGTTATGAAAGGTGAACCACATGATAGTTTATTAAAGAAAAACCCACCCTTATAACATTATAATTTCGTCCAAGTGAGGGAGAGGAAAAACATAAGCAAGGTAGAGTGAGGAAATGAGAGAAAGAGAGGAGAAGAGAGGAAGAAAGAGGAAGGAGAAGTCTAGAGGACTAAGTACTCAAGCTGCTAGAAAAGCTAAGGGAAGGAAGGAATCTTGCTACTTCCTTCAAGGGGAAACAAGAAAAAGAATTCACTAAGTGAGCTAGGGAGATCTTTAGTTAGGTTTAACAATATTTTGTTTACAAAAGCTTTGAAATTAGAAACATTTATATGGGATTTTGATCCTAAAACTTTGAAGAAATTTACTATATTGCTATTTTTTTTGTTTAAATGTGGTGAAAAATTGATGAAATATGATTAGATGTAAATTAAGAGAAAAATGGAAGAGAACATAATAAAATGATGAACTAAAACCTTAGAAAAGGTTTAATGAGGAAACTGGATTTCAAAGTAACTAGGGAAGATTCTGTTTTTCAAATTTTGAGAAGAATCAGTTAGTAATTAAAAGAAATGATTAATACTATAAATATAGATTTATGTCTCATGGATTTTTAACAACTGGAATCACTCAATTTGGAGTCCATATAAGGTAAATATGGTTAGATTAGTAAGAAGTGGTCAGAAAATGGTTAACCAAGGAAGAATCTATTAGGAAAGCTTCTGTGTTTGAATTTTTAGGAAAATTATGTAGGGAATTAAAATAATTGGTTAATATAAAAAATATAGATATATGGCTAATGAAAATTTAACCACTAGAATCACTCATTCTGGAGTTCATATAAGGGAGATATTGTCAGATTAGTAAGTAAAGGTGAGAACCTACCCGAGAAGAAATAACGTTTAAATTAAGGTAGTAATATCACCATGATTCCTTACGTTTTCATTAAACTGTTCAACATAATAGTTTTAGATAATTTTTTTTATCTTTAAATGGACACCAATATCACCTAATTCAGAGTTAAAATGAGGGAGTTATGCTCTGATTAGTGAGAAAAGGTCAGGTAGGATAAAAACCTACATTAGGGAATAACACAACATAGAGAATGGTCGTGTTCTATACTGGAAAGGGAATTTTGAAGCCTAAAGCTTGCTTGTTTTATAGAAAATGGCCAAGCAATACTATAGGATACGTTTAGGCTGTGTTAGAAGTTGGTAAAACTTATTTTCAACATTTTTTACCCTAAATGAACCTCATTAACTATAGGATATTAATATAAACCAAATTAAAGAAGAATGCCCTATTAAATTTGTGAGAACTGGTGTTGAAAATGATATAAGTAGGAGAAAAGTGACTAGAGGCCAAGCATAAAGAAAAATGAAGAGATAAAAATAATATTTAAAAAAGAAGAAGAATCTTATAAATGAAAATAATAAATGACTAGTGTATACCATAGCCATTACCATTGCATGAACTCTTTACCATCTTAATTATGTAATTTTGAAATGGAAATATTTTATAAAGTTATATTTGAAACTATTATGTTCATGTCATGATTACCAATGATTTTTGGTAATGATTATATTTTGATAAAAAATTATGGCATATGAGTATAATGAACATACTTGTTATTAAAATCATATTTGTTGCCATTAATGAGAAAAGAAAAGAAAAGAAATAAGAACGGTCACATGGCGGTCCGTATGGTGCACCAGTAGGGGACGCCCTACCAACGACTATGGTTATTGTAACATCTCGTAATTTTTAGATATTTTCTTTAGAATTTCTTTACCTTACATATATGCATAGAAATGTTCTAATATTAATGGAATAGGTAAAGAAAGAAAATCTAAGAGGAAATATTAGAAATAAACATGCTAAAGAAAGTTGAAATTCTTAGGTAAGGAAGATAAATTTTTGTGAAGTAAAGGTCTTAAAATTTCAAGAACATTGGATTAGGGTAATTTTTCCTAATTCAAGAACTAGAGTTACTAAGTTTAAAATCTTTACCCATACATTGGGTTTTTACCTATGGACACTTCATATAGAGTTTTTCCACTTCACATAAGTTTCTAGCAAGCCCATTGGATAACCTATGTAAGAAATAAAACATAGACTTGGACTAGGATATAGTAATTGGACCAATAGCCCAAAAATTATGAAAATGTGACCAAGCCCTCCAAGAAAGGTAGAAATTTATCCAAAGCAAAGAAAATGGGTAGGAATAAGCCCATATCCAAGAGAAAAAATAAAATAAAATAAATTAGGTGATGATATAATAATGTAATAATAATAAAGATTAGGTTACATGGCATTAAGACAAAAATTTAGCAAGTGGTGTGATTCTACATTCATAATTTTGGCAACTGGCTTGATAATACAAGGCTTTAGGACAAAAACATCTATATACTACAATCATAATTTTAGCAAGTGGTATGATAATACATGGCATTAGGACAAAACATTCTTATCCCACACAAATAATATCAACTAAATAATGGAGATTCAAGGGCTAGAAATTTGCCACCTAAAAAGGCAAACCTATCATACTTGTTTAAGATAAAAGAAAATAGAAATGAATCCCTAAATCAAAGGGACCTTGTCCCTTATCTTAAGAACATATCATGATAATTTTCAAAATACAAATCTCCTTTTCCTATGCATATCTTGACTAAGGATGAGGAAGACAAGAACATAAGTTGTTTGTTTTCCAAAAATTCAACAAAGTGTATCCTAATTGTGATAAGGTAGACCCATGATCATGAAAGGTGTATTATTTGGTGGTCTATTTAAGCAAAAACTACCCCTACAACATTTTAATTTCTTCCAAGTGAGGAAGAGAGAGAAATAGAAGCAAGGTAGAGTGAGGAAAGGAGAGAAAGAGAGGAGAAGAAATGAAGGAAGAAGAAGGAGAAGTTTAGAAGGCTAAGTACTCAAGGTAAGTTTAACAATATTTCTTTTTGAAGAAAACTTTTGAAACGTATAATATTTATATGAGATTTTGATCTTAGAACTTTGATGATTGGTCATGATGTTACTATATCATGTTACATATTGATCTTGCATGTGATGTATGTTTGAATACTTAGACTGGTATAGAAATTTTTGCATAGGTATGGCTATGGCTGGCAAAATTTTTAGCTTATGTGTTTTAATTTCTTGGAATTATCTATAGGGAATTAAAATAAATGGTTAACATAAGAATTAAAGATATATGTGTCACGGATTTTTAGCCACTGGAATTATTCAATTTGGAGTCCATATGAGGTAGATATGGTCTGATTAGTAGTCAAAGGTCAGAAAATGGTTTATCAAGGAAGAATATGTTAGGATAGCTTCTGTATTTTAATTTCTGGGAATTATCTATATGGAATTAAAATAAATGGTTAACATATGAATTATAGATATATGTGTCATGGAGTTTTAGCCACTAGAATCATTCAATTTAGAGTTCATATGAGGTAGATATGTTTCGATTAGTAAACAAAGGTCAGAAAATGGTCAATCAGGGAAGAATATGTTAGGATAGCTTCGGTGTTTTAATTTTTGGGAAACTTCTATAAGGAATTAAAATAAATGGTTAACATATGAATTATATATTTATGTGTCGCAGATGTTTAGCCACTGAAATCACTTAATTTGGAATTCTTATGTGGGATATATAGTCAGATTAGTAAGTAAAGTTTAGAACCTCCCCGAGAAGAAATAATATTGCATTTAAGGGAGTATGAACACCAATATTTATTACTATTTTGCTGATATGACAAACATAATAGTTTTAGATAATTGTCTTAGCTTTCCACAGACACTAAGATCACCTCAATCGGAGTTAAAATGAGGGAGTAATGCTCTAATTAGTGAGCAAAGGTCACAGAACATGGCCAGGCCGTGTTCTGGGTACTTAAAGCACGGGTTAGCCGTGTTTGGGGCTGGTTTTGAGTACATTTGAAGTATTTTTAAAGCATGGATGTGTCCTGGAACATGGCCATACCGTGTTGGAAGATGGTGAAGCCTATTTTCAATATTTTTCTACCCTAGATGAACCTCTTTAACTATAGGATAATAGTAGAAATCAAAATGGAGAACAATGCTCTATAAATTTGTAAGAACATGTGTTGGAAATGATATAAATAAGAAGAAAATGACTAAAGGCCAAGCATAAAGAGAAGGTTAGATATGATGAAAACCTGCATCAAGAAAATAAAGAAATAAAATTAATATTTAAAAAAGAAGACGAATCTTATAAATGAAAATAATAAATGACTAGTATCTGCCATAGCCATTGCCATTGTTTGAACTTCTTACCATCCTTAGTGTGAAATCCTGACATGGAAATATTTTATAAAGTGATATTTGAAATGGTTATGTTCATGGCATGATTACCAATTATTTATGGTAATAGTTATATTTTGATTAACATACTTGTTATTGAAAGTATACTTTTGGCTTTCATTGTGAAAAGAAAAGAAATGAGCACGGTCACATGGCAATCCGTGTGGTGTACCAGTAGGGGAAGCCCTACCAACGGTTATGATTATGATTATGAGAAAAGAAAGAGAAAGTGTGCCATGTGGGACGGAGCGAGAAAAGCCCGTACCGGAGAGTAGAGGATACTCACCCTGACCGGGATAGTTTGAAATGAGAATAAGTTGATGACCATCATATGATATTCTGAAAATAGTTAATTCTATCATACATATCATTACTATATGATGCTTATGTGCATAGATATAATGCATTCATGTGACCAAAGATATTTTCTGTAGTTTATACAGCTGAACATGACGTGATGAGCTATATTGATGATGATTTATTGTTGAACTTACTGGGATTTAATTCTCACTATATTTCCATATCATGTTCAGAAAATTAGTTATGCAGCTTTTTCTATGGCTCTGGCTTTTAGTGCACATTGGATCGAGTTACTTTATGTTGGGCAGATCTCAGAATCAAATAAGATGTTTATGGTCTAGTTGGCTCAGATCCCGGTGAAGGTGTAACCACCTGCACCTGTATATCCAGAATTGGTCAACCAAAATAAACAAGATGTAAATATCTATGTGTTTGATATGTTGCATGTACATTTTGATTAATGACGTGTATGTGAACTCAATATTGTATAATAATAAAGAAAAGAAAAGGTTGTTACATAATTGGTATCAGAGCAGGTCGATCCTAGATGGCCAATGGGTGGTTAGTTATCTGAATCGATCTTATAGTATCTTGAGTATGTTGTGGTAGTGCTGTGTAGGGGATCAGTGATTTTATATTGGTAAGAAATTACTAGTGTTTCTTATCTATATGCCGAGGTGGTGTTATGACTGCTGTTAAATATTTTTTTTTGAAACTAACTATTGAGCTTGATCACCTCAATAGCAGCATAACTTTATTTTTACCTCAGTAGGAAATGGCACCACTAAGGAGGAATCCGACAAACAATGCAGAGGAAACCCTGCACAACCTTGCCACAACAATTCGAGAATTTGATATTGATTTACTCCTTAGAACCCAACTAGTATTTATGTTCCTATATAGAATGATATCGATTGAATTTAAAAAAAAAAATTCTAAGACTTGTTAGACAAGGGATTTAAATGCCCTAGTTTTTTTTTTTGGAGTGCTCCAGTTCTATCTGTGAAGAAGAAAGATGGATCACTATAACTATGCATAGATTATAGACATTTGAATAAGGTGACAATGTAGAATAAAAACCCATTACCTCGTATAGATTCCTTGTTTGACTAGTTATAAGGTGTTCAATATTTTTCCCCAAATGGATTTAGGATATGAGTAACATTAATTAAGGATAAGAGAAGAGGATGTACGGAAATTTTATTTTAGGACTTATTATGGGCATTATGAGTTCTTGGTGATGTCATTTAAATTAACAAATATTTTAGCTACATTCATAGATTTAATGAATAGTAATTAGGTCATCCCTGGATCAGTTTGTTTTTATTGATGATATACTAGAATATTTCAAAATTTCAGAGGATCATAAGCAACATTCAAAGATAGTTTTACCAACTCTAAAGGAGTATGGTTGGTAAATATGGTATCCAAGTAGACTCAAAGAAAGTAAAAGTAGTACAATAATAGCTACGTTTTACTACATTTAAAGATGAAGATCCAAATCCAATTTACGCTTCCTGCGGTTATCTGCCGTCCATTCTATTTGAGTCATAGTTGGATCAGGTACATGAACATATGTTTGTAAAGCATCAATCAACTCCTCAGCATTAGAAGCTGAGATGAGAATTTGTCGTGCTGAGTGTGAGATGAACCTTTGTTCCACAGCATGATCAAGGAAAGACAACAAACCATCAAAGAAGTGGTTAACATTTAACAAACCTATCGGTTTGTGATGCATATTCAGTTGTGCCCAAGAAATTATTTGGAAAATCTCTTCTAAAGTACCAAAACCACCTAGTAAGGCAATGAAGGCATCAGCATTGCTCATCATTCTAGCCATTCATTCATGCATGGAAGCTACCCTAAATTCTTCCCCAATTGTCTTTCCTACGATGTTAGATGTAGCTAGAGCTGTAGGAATAATACCTAGAACTTGGCATCCTCCTACATGGGCAGCTGTAGACACACACCCCATTAACCCACGGTTACCTCCACCATAGACTAAATGAATTTTTCTTCTGGCCAGTACCATACCCAGGTTTTGTGCAGCTTTCGCATAATCTCCATCTTTTCCAGGACTAGAACCACAAAAGACACAAATATTTCAAAATTGACGAAATGCGATTCCCTCCATAGTTGCACACTCCCTGACTTGAAGAATAAAAGTAAAGATATTAACGTGTGCATTTATAGAACTCGGAGAATGGCATACTTATGATAGCTATACGAATATGCCAGAAATAATTAGAACAGTTATGTGAGTGATTGGTGGATATCAGATAGATTGAAGATGAAATTTTCTAAAGTGACGGCAAGCATGTATATGTATAGTAAATGTGATAGTCGCTCATATTAGGCATATAAAGAGAATAAGGTTAAAATATCATCAGAAATTTGTCTTTGTTGTCTTTGATGAGACCTTGATATCTTGATTCTTGTAGAGAAGTTGTAGGTGATAGGCGTAATTGAAAAACAAAAGAAAGTGAAAATGTAAACAAGTTAGTTGTTGAAGAAGGACAATCAAATGATTTATTTTTTTTTCCCAATATTTTTTCAGTCGACTATTAGTATTATTAAGTCGACCAGCTATTTTGAGAAATTTTAATTTGGACTGGTTATTTTACAGTTGATTGATTACATCTATTTTGAAGCAATCAACTGCATCCTACCAGTTAACTACGTATTCTTTGATTTTCACAGACTTTATAAGCTCAGAAATGTTTCTTTTTCTATGTGATATCTTTCCACCGAATACCAACAGATTTAAAGTAGATTTTGGCACATATATTCAAACCTTGCGGCCACCGATTTTTGTCGATATAAGAGCTAAATTTTGTTTTCAAATTTTCAAGAATTACGGCCACTGATTTTAACTCTCTCTAATGTTTTGTCCAAACTTTTGACTTTCTATTTTAGCATCGTTCTTTATTATACTTTTCGTCTGTTCTACTGCATTGTCCTACATTAATATTTGGCATTAAATGCAAGATTCTTTTCTTACATTAAAAGAAAAGTTAATTTATTTTCTTTAAAACTCAATTATTATGGTGACTAAGTTGTTAGTAGGTTAAAGTAATGAAAAGTTTGAAAAGAATGGACGGATGATGGTCTTATGGTGTTTTAACGAATGTAATCAAGAGAATTAGTGGTGTTGAAGTTCTTGAGGAATAAAAATATAGGAAGTAGGATTTAAGTTAGTCTTTGAACTCTTAATTTGGAAATATAGAGAATATTCTGAGAACCATGTCTGAAAATAATGTAAGTGATCAAGATATTTGTGTTAAAGGATTATATCATGCTAAATTGATTCTAGTATCTAGGATGTGAATTATGTTGGAATTGAGAATTCATGTATGAGTAATTGTTAGAAAAAAAAAATCTTCTTGAAATGATTGGGTGAATTAAATGGGATTGACATAAGCTAGAATGAGGTGCTTTTGGATATGATAGAAGAAATAATTGAAAGTTTTAAGAATGAGTTTAATGGTGTTAATAAGCTTGTATAAAATTACTGTGATGAAGTAAGTTGGAATTATTAGACATGTGTCAATGGTACATAAACGTTATTAAAGGTTTGAAGGATTTATTGCTACGTATGTTTAACATATTGATTAAAGGATTTGAGGATAAAAATAGATGATAGATTAAGATGATGATATTCAAGGGATGATGTTGATATATGAAAACAAACAAAAAAAAGACTTGACAGAAGTTTGGAATAAGAAAAGATAGTTACCCAATATGAAGGTGAATATGTTCCTTTATGTGTGTGTTTTCTAATATCGACCCATAGATATATCCATGCGAGCTAGAGGATATAAATTGAAGAACTTATGAGTGAAAGAAATCCTTATGGTTAAGTTATATGGCAAAATCACTCAAGTGAATAGACATATTAAAAAGTAAAGATGTTATACAGAAAAGATACCCCTAATTATTTAGGTAATAAGGTTGGTAACTTTGAATAATGCCTTAATTTCATTCCCTACATGTGGTAGGATGGATTGAAATTCGGGGACCGAATTTCTTAAGGGGGGAAGAATGTAACATCCCGTAATTTTTAGATATTTTCTTTAGAATTTCTTCACCTTACATATATGCATAGAAATGTTCTAATATTAATGGAATAGGTAAAGAAAGAAAACCTAAGAGGAAATATTAGAAATAAACATGCTAAAGAAAGGTGAAATTCTTAGGCAAGGAAGATAAATTTTTGTAAAGTAAAGGTCTTAAAATTTCAAGAACATTGGATTAGGGTAATTTTTCCTAATTCAAGAACTAGAGTTACTAAGTTTAAAATCTTTACCCATACATTGGGCTTTTACCTATAGACACTTCATATAGAGTTTTTCCACTTCATATAAGTTTCTAGCAAGCCCATTGGATAACCTATGTAAGAAATAAAACATAGACTTGGACTAGGATATAGTAATTGGACCAATAGCCCAAAAATTATGAAAATGTGACCAAGCCCTCCAAGAAAGGTAGAAATTTATCCAAAGCAAAGAAAATGGGTAGGAATAAACCCATATCCAAGAGAAAAAATAAAATAAAATAAATTAGGTGATGATATAATAATGTAATAATAATAAAGATTAGGTTACATGGCATTAAGACAAAAATTTAGCAAGTGGTGTGATTCTACATTCATAATTTTGGCAACTGGCTTGATAATACAAGGCTTTAGGACAAAAACATCTATATACTACAATCATAATTTTAGCAAGTGGTATGATAATACATGGCATTAGGACAAAACATTCCTATCCCACACAAATAATATCAACCAAATAATGGAGATTCAAGGGCTAGAAATTTGCCACCTAAAAAGGCAAACCTATCATACTTGTTTAAGATAAAAGAAAATAGAAATGAATCCCTAAATCAAAGGGACCTTGTCCCTTATCTTAAGAACATATCATGATAATTTTCAAAATACAAATCTCCTTTTCCTATGCATATCTTGACTAAGGAAGAGGAAGACAAGAACATAAGTTGTTTGTTTTCCAAAAATTCAACAAAGTGTATCCTAATTGTGATAAGGTAGACCCATGATCATGAAAGGTGTATTATTTGGTGGTCTATTTAAGCAAAACCCACCCCTACAACATTTTAATTTCGTCCAAGTGAGGAAGAGAGAGAAATAGAAGCAAGGTAGAGTGAGGAAAGGAGAGAAAGAGAGGAGAAGAAAGGAAGGAAGAAAAGGAGAAGTTTAGAAGTCTAAGTACTCAAGGTAAGTTTAACAATATTTCTTTTTGAAGAAAACTTTTGAAACTTATAATATTTATATGAGATTTTGATCTTAGAACTTTGATGATTGGTCATGATGTTGCTATATCATGTTACATATTGATCTTGCATGTGATGTATGTTTGAATACTTAGACTGGTATAGAAAGTTCTGCATAGGTATGGCTATAGGTGGCAAAATTTTTAGTTTCTGTGTTTTAATTTCTGGGAATTATCTATAGGGAATTAAAATAAATGGTTAACATAAGAATTAAAGATATATGTGCCATGGATTTTTAGCCACTGGAATCATTCAATTTGGAGTCCATATGAGGTAGATATGGCTAAGTAGTAGTCAAAGGTCAGAAAATGGTTTATCAAGGAAGAATATGTTAGGATAGCTTCTGTATTTTAATTTCTGAGAATTATCTGTATGGAATTAAAATAAATGGTTAACATATGAATTATAGATATATGTGTCAGGGATTTTTAGCCACTAGAATCATTCAATGTAGAGTTCATATGAGGTAGATATTATTTGATTAGTAAACAAAGGTCATAAAATGGTTAATTAGGGAAGAATATGTTAGGATAGTTTCGATGTTTTAATTTCTGGGAAACTTCTATAAGGAATTAAAATAAATGGTTAACATACGAATAATATTGAATTTAAGGGAGTAATAACACCAATATGTATTAGTATTTTGCTGATATGACTAACATAATAGTTTTAGATAATTGTCTTAGCTTTCCGCAAACACCAAGATAACCTCAATCGGAGTTAAAAGGAGGGAGTTATGCTCTAATTAGTGAGCAAAGGTCACAGAACACGGTCAGGCCGTGTTCTGGTTGCTTCAAGCACGGGTTAGCTGTGTTCGGGGTTGTTTTTGAGTACATTTGAAGTATTTTTAAGGCATGGCCGTGTCCTAGAACATGGCCAGATCGTGTTGGAAGATGGTGAAGCCTATTTTCAACATTTTTCTACCCTAGATGAACTTCTTTAACTATAGGGTAATAGTAGAAATCAAATTGGAGAACAATACTCTATAAATTTGTAAGAACATGTGTTGGAAATGATATAAATAAGAAGAAAATGACTAAAGGCCAAGCATAAAGAGAAGGTTAGATATGATGAAAACCTGCATCAAGAAAATAAAAAAATAAAATTAATATTTAAAAAAGAAGACGAATCTTATAAATGAAAATAATAAATGACTAGTATCTGCCATAGCCATTGCCATTGTATAAACTTCTTACCATCTTTAGTGTGAAATTCTGACATGGAAATATTTTATAAAGTGATATTTGAAATGGTTATGTTCATGGCATGATTACCAATGATTTATGGTAATAGTTATATTTTGATGAACATACTTGTTATTGAAAGCATATTTTTGGCTATCATTGTGAAAAGAAAAGAAATGAGCATGGTCACATGGAAATCCGTGTGGTGCACCAGTAGGAGACGCCCTACCAACGGTTATGATTATAATAATGAGAAAAGAAAGAGAAAGTGTGTCATGTCGGACAGACCGAGAAAAGCCCGTACCGGAGAGTAGAGGTTACTCACCCTGACTGGGGTAGCTTGAAATGAGAATAAGTTGATGGCCATCATATGATATTCTGAAAATAGTTAATTTTGTCATACATATCATTACTGTATTATTCTTATGTGCATAGATATAATGCATTCATGTGACCAAAGATATTTTCTGTAGTTTATACAGCTGAATAAGACGTGATGAGCTATATTGATGATGATTTATTGTCGAACTTATTGGGATTTAATTCTCACTATATTTCCATATCATGTTCAGAAAATTAGTTATGCAGCTTTTTCTATGGCTCTGGCTTTTAGTGCACATTGGATCGAGTTACTTTATGTTGGGTAGATCTCAGAATCAAATAAGATGTTTATGGTCGAGTTGGGTCAGATCCCGGTGAAGGTGCAACCACCCGCACCTATATATCCGAAATTGGTCAACCAAAATAAACAAGATATAAATATCTATGTGTTTGATATGTTGCATGTACGTTTTGATTAATGACGTGTATGTGAACTCAATATTGTATAATAATAAAGAAAAAAAAAGGTTGTTACAGTTATGTTAATGAGAAAAGAAAGAGAAAGTGTGCCATGTCGGACAGAGCGAGAAAATCCTGTACCGGAGAGTAAAAAGTACTCATCCTGACCAGAGTAGCTTGATACGAAAATAAGGTGATAGCCATCATATAGTAATATGAAAATAGTTATTCATGTCATATATGTCATTACTGTCTGATTTTCATGTGCATATATAAAGTGCATTCATGTGACCTAAGATATTTGTTGTAACTTATACAGATGAACATGACATGATGATCTATATTGGTGATAATTGTGATTTATTGTTGAACCTAATAGAATTTAATTCTCACTTTATTTCCATATCATGTTCAGAAAACTAGTTTTGCATATTTATCTTTGGCTCTGGCTCTTAGTGTACATTGGATCAAGTTACTCAATGTTATGTAGATCCCCAAAATTAATAAGGTGCTTGTGGTCGAGTTGGCTAAGATCCCAGTGAAGGTGCAACCATCCGCACCTGTATCCCCAAAACTGGTCAATATGGATGAATAATATATAGACATATATGTCTTTGATTTGTGTACGGATGTTGTTAATTAATTATGTGTAAACCTTAACTATGCTTGGTTAAATTAATTGATTGTTATTATGAGTTAAATAAAGGTAATAACTTCATGGGACTTTAAACAATTTATATATATGTATATATGTTTAAAAAAATGGAGTCATTACACTATTCGCATAGTGACCGATCGACTATAGTCACAATAGTGATAAAAAAATGTGAGTTCATCACCCATCTGCCTCCTCACATTACCACTATCACTCTATTGGAGTGGCCCACCCTTGGCTCACTCAAGCTAATAGGACGTCCCCTACTTGGTATCGTCACAAGCCATACAACCTATCGATATTCATCTATACAAATAAATACATATATATATAAATGCATATTCATCAAATACAATTTATAATTATCAAGCAACTTTCCATGAGCTTTATACTTGCCATTCAATCATAATTAGCAACTATATAGTTTTACAAATCAGTGCCTCATGCACATAATATTCACTTTACGAAATAATGATAAATACATTTAGAACCATATAGTCAATAAGTTTCAAAATCTATTTGCAAAACCATACTCTTCTTGAACTGTGTGCCAGTTCGTAAGCAAAACAGATATTTTAACACATTTCAGAAACTTATGATAGCATAAATAATTTGTAAACATAACCAATTATACATTTTAAGTTCAAGAAGAGCATGTGGTAAGTTATAGAAAGAATTATCTACTCACAGGTCAGGGCTCTAGGTTGGACAACTCCAAATGTATTTTTTCAAGCCAAATATGATGAAATGAATATCAAAAACGAGTTCGAAGGGTTCAAAAACCTAAGAAATGACTACGGAATCACGAAAGTTGGCCTATAGGAGCTTGGTCAACTGATAGGAGTCATGATCAAAAAATACTATTCATCGTTGAAAAAACTATTCATGCCGGAGTTACTATTCATAACACCAAAAATTGTGAAATGACTGTAAAACTTCATATCCTATAGTCTATCTATCTCCTGAATTCATCTACGGTGTCAGATTTCTAATTTGAAGTCCCTAAATAAGAGTTTCAAAGTTTACCTTTTTTTAAGATGTTTTATTTGTGATCTATGACGATTCTGTGATTGATTTAAAAAATTATTTTGCCAAAATAATAGTTCTCTTCGTCCTGAATCTAGCGGTATCCTTAATTTTGATATTAGAGGCCTGTAGATACTCTAGATTAGAGAGAAAACTTGGAGGTTATTATTTATATTATTCATCATATTCATCGGTTACGGGATTTTGTAGATTCACGCTTCATGTCCCTCCCCCTTTCTTTTATTTATTTATTTATTATTATTATTTAATAATTAAATATTTAATTTTTTTTATTATATACATATAAATACTATTTTTCATCCTAAAATATCCTAAAAATTTCTAAAAATTTATATTATTGCAAAACTTTAGTTGAACTCTTAAATCATAGTTGTTCTTGATAAAATTGTAATAATAAAATCACAATATAAAATATCTTTATGCATATTAAAAGAAAGAAATTTATAGAAATAAAAATAAAATTTATTTAAAGACAAATATAATTATTTTAAGTAAAACAAAAATATTTAAATTAAAAGTGTATTTACTTTTAGCAAAACATAATCGTTTACAATAAAAAAATATTTGTTCATAGCAAAATATTATTATTTTAAATTTACGAGATATTACACCTGCTAACTGAGATATCAAAGTGCACTAGGGCTAACATCACCTGCTATTAGAAAACTGTGTTTCCAATAGGATTCTTCCACAGAAATTATCATTTACATATATGCTATGTCATTTCAATCATAGCTTTGAGTATATTACAAAATTTTAGTCTTAGTATAGCTTATCTGTCATAAACGTCCTAATCAGGGTTCATCACATATACATGCCCTTTTTCTAAGGCAATCTTATAGCTTTACAAATCAATGCCACATGCATAAAATATTCACTTTCTATACTATCGAGAAATGTATGCAAATACATGTTTTATGGCTTTAAAATCATTATACAAAATCATACTCTTCATGAACAATATGCTAGTTAGCAAATAAATTAGGTTATTTAATCCATTTCAGTGACATGTAATAGTATAAATAACTTGTAAACAAAATCGATTATACATTTAAAGTTCAAGAAGAGTGTAAGGTAAGTCATAGAAAGAATTATCTACTCACAGGGTAAGGCTCTAGGTTAGACAGCCCCAAAATACAATTTTCAAATTCAAATTTGATTAAATAGACTTAAAAAATGAGTTTGGAGTGTCCAAAAATTTAGGAAATTACTCCAAAATCAGAAAATTTGACCTTCGAGAGCTTGATCAACACTAGTCAACTAATGAGTATTATTTGTAGTCAAATTACTATTCATGGCAAAAAACTACTATTCATACCAATTGGATTTACTGTTCACGACGCATAAAAAGTTGTCAGATGACCAAAAAATTTCATTTCCTAGGGTTTATCTATCTCCTAAAAAATTATTCGGCTAATGTTATATTACTGTTCGTCCTGAATATAGTGGTACCCTATGTTTTGATATCAGAGGCTCAAAGGTACTCCAGATCTAAAGAGAAAAATAAGAAGAGAGAAAGCATTATTTATCACTACTCATTCAGTTTATGCAGATTTCTTGCATCTCTCCCCTTTTTCTTTCTTTTTTTATTATTTAATTATTGAATAGTTGCAATTTATTATTATTATTTATATATACACATAATAATATTATTTTTCATCCTAAAGTATTTCAAAAATTTCTAAAAATTTATATTATTACAAAACTTTAGTTGAACTCTAAAATCATGATTTCTCTTAATAATTTTTTTAATAAAACAAATGATAATATAAAATAATTTCATACATGTTAAAAGAAAGAAATTTATAAAAATAAAATAAAAATTTATTTAAAGCCAAATATAATTGTTTTAAACAAAAAAAATAATTTTAATTAAAAGCGTATTTACTTTTAGCAAAACATAATCATTTAAAATAAAATAAAAATATTTGTTTATAGTAAAACATTATTATTTAAAAATTACGGGATATTACATTCTTACCCCCTTAAGAAATTCAATCCCCAAGTTTCAAACCATCCTATCAAAAGTATGGAATGAAACCAAGGCATAAATTACAGTTATTAATGTCATTACTCAAGCAATTGGGAATATCTCTTTTGTATATCATCTTTACTTTCTAAGAAGTCTCTTTACTTGAGTGATTTTGCTATATAACTTTAGTCATAGGAATTTCCTTCAACCATAAGTTCTTCACTTATCAATCAACAATAGGCATCAGATTTTGTTTTTCCATAATTAACCAAAATTCTTGTCCAATTGAATTTCTTGGAATTAGATAACATAAGAAGAGTCTAATAGGTACTTCTTTAGCATTGATGCAAGAAAGACTATATCAACATTACTTAATCCTAATGGCAAGGCTAAGCGATATACTACTATACCTACTTGTTCAAGATTTCAAAAGAGCCTATATATTAGAATTTAAGTTTTTTCTTCTTTCCAAATCTCATTACCTCTTTCATTGGTGTGTCCTTTAAGAATATTTAATCACCAACTGATAATTTCTAGTGCTCAACATTCATGGTCCTGATAGAATTTTGACCTGTATTGAGTTGCTTGTATTCTTTTTCTAATCAATTTCACTTTATCAACGACATCTACAATAAGTTTGACAACAATGAATCATTTAACAGAAAGTCTGTAACACCTTTTATATAAGGCTTTAAGTCATCCAATAATACTTTATTATAGGCAAATTCTGCTAAGGGATCTCCCATTATGTAACAACTCTAATTTTTTTACATATATATATATATACATATATACATATATAGATACACACACACACACACATATATATATATATATATATATATATATATATATATATATATATATATATATATATATATATATATATATATATATATATATATATATATATATATATATATATATATATGTGTGTGTTTGTAAAATCCCATAAAGTCATTACTTCTTTACTTCTAATTACTTAACTCATAATAACATTCAATTAATTTAACCAAGCATAATCAAGGTTTAAAGTCTACCATTAACACTGATACAATTATGTGTTCACATACACATCATTAATCAGAACGTACGTATAGAAATCAAACAAAAAAATATCTACATATTATTCATTCATCTTGACCAATTCCAGAGATACGGGTGGTTGCACCTTCATCGGGATCTTAAGCAACTCGACCAAATTTTAGAGAATTCTCTAAAATTTGGTGGGGTCTTTAATTAGGATCCCTATATCTTGTCATAAAATGTTCATATGAAAATTCAACATTTAACCCCTTCGATGTTTAGTATTTCCATTAACAGCTTAAGCTGTCCCGCAGATTTTTCTCAACACTGTTTTCATTGCAAATGTCTTATTTGTAGGTTCTCAAAAATCATGAAAATTTTTAGAATTGATTATCAATATTTCAAGACTTTTCTCACCAAATATTAGAGAATTTAAAGGCTATTTACCTAATCAATAGTCTAAGAACATAGGGCCTAAAATTTTTAGGTGTGAAATCTGTGGTGCTTCAGCATGTTTGTTACTTAGATGGCAAAGATTGTTCCCTACCGCTAGAGTTCCATGTTTTCAACTTTAACATCTTGCATCTCATGCCCAAGAATCATCCATGCAGAACCCAAAATAAGCTCAACTCACAACAAACCAACTTTCCTCAAGAGGGGAAATTTACCTTGTGCAGAAATACTCCTATAGCTCTCAAATTTCAGCTTACTTCTCCTCTTGGTTTTCCTTGCAACTTAGCTACGTTTTTCTGGTTGCTCTCCCCCTTGAGCTCTATGTTTTCTGGCTGCCTTCTCTCCCTCTTGGGTGTTGATTGCATAAGGAATGGAGTTTGAATTTGTTGTCCAAAATAATACCTACGCAACATAATTCTTGGCCGCTGGTTTCCACCACTCAAGATGAAAAGAAAGGATGTGTTTTGCAAGAATTCACTTGTGTTTTTGTAGAGATTCCCTTGTGGTTTCTATAGGGATGGCGTGAGAATGTAGAGCATGGTGTGGGGATAGAAGCCTTTGCATTATTTTTTTGATTGTGGGCAAAAATATGGCTGAAGTGGGTGGTAATTTCTTGGCTGGAATGTGGCTGAAATGTTTATGGGTATATGGCAAGATTTCCTTGATAAAAGGTGGCATTTTTCTTGGCTGATTTTGGTTGAAGTTTTTGTGGCAATGTGGCATGCTTTAGTAGGTGCAAGGTGGCTACAACTTTGTGGGCAATGTGGCATGCTTTGGTAGGTTCAAGGTGGCTGCAAGCTCGCAATAATTTTGTGGACAATGTGGCATGCTATGTGGCTGCAACTTTGTGAGCAATGTGGCATGTTTTGATAGGTGTAAGGTGGTTGTAAGGTGGTTGTAATTTTGTTAGCAATGTAGCATGCTATGTGGCTGCAACTTTGTGGGCAATGTGGCATGCTTTGGTAGGTGTAAGGTGGCTGCAAGGTAAATGCAATTTTGTGGGCAATGTGGCATGCTATGTGGCTGCAACTTTGTGGGCAAGTTGCAAGGTGGCAACAATTTTGTGGGCAATGTGGCATGCTTTAGTAGGTGCAAGGTGGCTGCAAGGTGGTTGTAATTTTATGGGCAATGTGGCATGCTATGTGGCTGCAACTTTGTGGGCAATGTGGCATGCTTTGGTAGGTATAAGGTGGATGTAAGGTGGCTACAATTTTATGGGCAATATGGCATACTATGTGGCTGAAATTTGTGGTGCTACTTGGTAGCTCTTTAGTTGTTTTATATTATCTTAATTTACTACTAATTCTAGATTAGTAATGTCTTAAAAATGTATTTGTATCTTCTCCCCATCCATTATGCTCTTAAGAATTTTATTTATATTATTCATGATTAAGTATATGTCACCTATTTTATAAATGCCTTATTGTTACATAACTAAGTATTTTAATTCTTTGTCATATGTATTTTCTACTTATTCTTAGATTTATCTAACTTTATTAGAGACTTAGGATGTTACAGGATCTCCCACCAAACTCGAAGACATATGCTTGAAGCATGCTTTCCAAACTAGCATCATCAATTTAGGTTAGTCATATTATATCTATTGCTTGTTATTCCAAATTAGATTGCAAAAGCTTAACTTTACTAAACTCATCCACCTATTAGGAGACCTACGATTTTTCATGTAAAACCTCAAATGGTGCCATTTGTATATTGGTCTGATAACTATTGATATGGGCAAGTTCAACTATAGATAAATAATTTCTCCCAACTTTCAACAAAATTATATAAAGATACCTAAAGATAACTTCTAATGCGTAAACACATCATGCAGATTTATTATAAGCTATGCTATAATCTAACTAAGATCCTAAGGCTTTCTGAATAGCTCTCTTAAAGGAATATATTCAATTCTTACTTGACTCACCAAACAACAAAAAATATATCATTTGTGTCTTCTTTTTACCATTATACTGGTATAATTATTTCAAATCTTAGTATATCCTTGTTGCATTAGGGTTATTAATATTCAAAATCTATGAATTTTCTAAAATCTCCTTTCTCAACAATTATTTACATGTGAATTTTTAATCTTAACATAAATCACATCCTAGATACAAGATTCAATTTAGCATGGTATAAACTTTTAACACAAATATCTTGATCACTTACATTATTATCGGATATGGTTCTCAAAATATTCTCCATATTTTCAAATTAAGAGTTCAAAGATTAATTTAAATCTTACTTCCCATATTTTATTTCTCAAGAACTTCAACACCACTTATTCACTTGATTACATTCAGCAAAGCACCATAAGGCTACCATCCATCTATTCCTTTCAAAATCTCTATAACTTTAACCTACTAACCACTTGAAAACCATAATAATAGAGTTTTAAAGAAAGAAAATTCACCCTCCTTGTAATAAGGAAGAGAACCTTACATTTAATGCCAAACATTAATGAAAGATGACATACCAAAAAAGAGAAATACATAGTAGAGCATGGTGCCAAAATAGAAAGTCAAATTTGGACAAAGCATTGAAAGAAAATTAAAATTGATGGCCGTAATTCTTGAAAGTCTATAAACAAAACCTAGCTATTATTTTGGCAAAAATCGGTGGCCACAAGTTTTGAATATATGTGCCAAAATCTAATTCAAAGTTATTATTATTCGGTGGAAAAATAGCACATGGAAAAAAATATTTTTGAGCTTATAAAAGTTTGTAAAGAACAAAGAGCACGTAGTTAACTGTTAGGATATAGTTGGTTGCTTCAAAGCAGATGTAATCAATCAACTTTAAAACAAACCAGTCAAAATTAAAAATTCTCAAAATAGTTAATCGACTTAATAATATCGATAGTCGACTAGCAAGAACATTGAAAAAATAAGATAAATCATTTGATTGTCTCTTTTCAACAATTAACTGATTTGCATTTTAACTCTTTTTGTTAATGACGCCTATCACCCACAACTTCCTTACAATAATCAAGACATCAATGTTCATCAAGGACAACAAGGAAAATGAAACTTTCTGGTGATACCTTAATCTTATTCTCTTTGTTTTCTTAATATGGGTCACAGTCACAACTACTGTACATATGCATGTGTGCCGTCATTTTTGAAATTCACCTTCAATTTAGCTGATATATGTAACAACTCCATTTTTTTTAAAATAAATATTTTTAAAGTCCCATAAAGACATTACTTCTTTACTTCTAATTACTTAACTCATAATAACATTCAATTAATTTAACTAAGCATAAATTAAGGTTTAAGGTCTACCATTAACATCGATACAATTCTAAGTTCACATACACATTATTAATCAAAATGTTTGTACAAAAATCAAACACATAAATATCTACATCTTATTCATCCATGTTGACTAATTTCGGAGATATAGGTGCAGGTGGTTACACCTTCACCAGGATCTTAGCCAACTCGACCAGAAACACCTTATTAATTTTTGGGATCTACCTAATATAGAGTAACTCGATCTATCATATACTAAAAGTCAAAGCCATAGAAAAATATGCATAACTATTTTTCTGAACATAATATGGAAATATAGTGAGAATTAAATCCCAGTAGGTTCAACAATAAATTATAATCATCATCAATAATGCTCGTCACGTCATATTCATCAATATAAACTACAACAAATATCTTAGGTCACATGAATGCACTTTATCTATGCACATAAAAATTGTACAGTAATGACATGTATGGCATGAATAACTATTTTTAGAACATCAAATGATGGCTATAGACTTATTTTCATATCAAGCTACCTCGGTCAGGGTGAGTACTTTCTACTCTTTGGTACGGGCTTTTCTTACTCCATCCGACATGTCACACTTTTTCTTTCTTTTCTCATTAACATAATCATAGCCGTTAGTATGGCGTCCCCTACTGGTGCACCACATAGACCGCCATGTGACTGTGCTTGCCTCTTTTTGTTTCTTTTCTTTCCACATTAATAGCCAAAAATATGATTTCAATAACAAGTTCATTATACTCACATGCCATAATTTATCATGAAATTATAATCGTCACCAAAAATCATTTGTAAAATGAAATCATGTCATGATCATAATCATTTTCGAATATCTCTTTATAAAATATTTTCATGTCAAAATTACACACTAAATATGGAAAGGAGTTTATGCAAATGGCAATGGCTAGGGCATACACTAGTTATTTTTTATTTCCATTCATAAGATTCTTCTTCTTTTTTAAATATTATTTTTATCTTTTCATTTTGTTTATGCTTGGCCTCTAGTTACTGTCCTCCTTCTTATCTCATTTCTAACACATGTTCGCATAAATTCTATAGGGAATTCTTCTCTAATTAGGTTTCTTTTATTACCCTATAGTTAATGAGATTTATTTAGGGTAGAAAAATGTTAAAAATAAGTTTTACCAACTCTCAACACGACCTGGCCATGTTCCAGGACATGGCCATGCTTGAAAACTACTTCAAACATACTCAAAAATAGCCTTGAACATGGCCAACCGTGCTGAAGCATCCCAGAACACAGATTTGCTGTGTTCTATGACCTTTCCATACTTATTCAACCATATCTCCCTCATATGAACTCTTATTGAGGTGATTTCAAAGCCTATAAAAAGATAGGACAATTATCTACAACTGTGATGTTTATCATTTCTTCAATTTCATTACAAAATAGTCCCATAAAATCGAAAATCCAAATGCTTAGATTTACCACCTTGGATTCTAGATTGATTCTGACATTTACTTATTAATCAGACATATCTCCCTCATATGGACTCATAATTAAGTGATTTCAGAGCCTATAGATCCTTGAGACATATATCTATATTTATTATGTTAAAAATTTCCTTCAAACACAGAGGCATACTTAATAGATTCTTCTTTGGTTAGTTGGTTTCTGACCACTGCTTACTAATATGACTATATCTTCTTAATATAGATTCCAAATTGAATGATTTCAATAGCTAAAAATTCTTTAGACACACACACACACACACACACACACACACACACACACACACACACACACATATATATATATATATATATATATATATATATTCATGTTAACTATTTATTTTAGTTCCCCATAGATATTTCCTAGAAATTCAAACACAAATGCTTACCTAACAGATTCTTCCCTGGTTAACCATTTTCTAACCACTACTTACTAATCTGACCATATCTCCCTCATTTGAACTTCACATTTGGTGATTCTAGTGGCTTAAAATCTGTGAGACATATATCTACATTTTTCATGTTAACCATTTCTTTTAATTCCTAACTGATTCTTCCCTGAATTTCAAAAATAGAAGCTTCCTTGATGTCTCCAAAATCACGTTTTCTTAGCGTAGCATTTCGTCAAGTTCTAGTTCATCCTTTTATTAATTCATGTTATATTTTTCTTCCAAATTTCCACCTAATAATAGAATTACTCATCTCAACATTTAATTATATTTCTCACTTAATTTAACATATTCGATCATCCACTTCAAAAGAAAAATAGAATTAAATCATGCATCAGTAAGGGTGTTTCTTAACAGAAATTTCTCACAAATTTCCCCTAGTTGTTTAAGGCCATACTTAATTTACCAACCTAACCATCTTTCATCAATTTTTACCATATTCAAATATACATAACAGTAGCATAAAAGCCCTAAATTTTTGTCACCCATAGCTATATCTATGCAGAACTTTCCATACCAACGGAAGTATTCAAAAACATCCATCATATGCTAGATCAACATATAACATGATATAGCAACATCCATGGCCAATCATCAAAGTAGTAAATATTGTAAATTTCATCAAATTTTTAAGATCAAAATCCGATATAAATGTTACAAATTTCAAAAAAATTCTTCAAAAAGAGATATTGTTAAACCTACCTAAAGATCTCCCTAGTTCACTTACTGAATTCTTTTTCTTGTTTCCTCTTGAAGGAAGTAGCAAGATTCCTCCCTTTCCTTAGCTTTCTAATAGCTTAAATAAGACAAGGAGGTTGAGTTGTGAACCCCAAAAATGAAGAGGAAAAATGGATTCAAGTGGAGATTAAGCTAACTTACTTTGAGTGCTTAGTCCTTTAGACTTCTCCCTCCTCTCTTCTCCTATCTTTCTCTCATTTTCTCACTCTACCTTACTTATGTTTTTTCTTTCCCTTAAAAAAGGAGATTTGTATTTTGAAAACTATGATAAAATATTCTTAAAACAAGAGACAAGGTCCCTTTGATTTAGTGATTCATTTCCTTTTTCTTTTGTCTCACTCAAATATGATAGGTTTGTCTTTCTATGCGGCAAATTTTTAGCCCTTGAGTCTCCCTTACTTGGCTGAAATTATTTAGGTAGGATAAGGAAGGTCCCTTTGATTTAGGGATTCTTTTCTTTTTTCTTTTGTCTCACGTAAATATGATAGGTTTACCTTTCTAGGTGGCAAATTTTCAGCACTTGAGTCTCCATTGCTTGGCTAAAATTATTGATGTAGTATAAGGATGTTTTATCATAATGCTATGTATTACTACCCACTTATTGAAATTATGAAGTAGGATATAGAAGTTTTGTCCTAATGCCATGTATTATTACCTACTTGTTGAAATTATGAATGTAGGATATTGATGTTTTGTCCTAAGGCCATATGACCTAATCTTGATTATTATTACACTACTATTTCCTCACACGACTCTTATTTTTCCCTCTTGGATTTAGGCTCATTCTTACCCATTTCCTTTTCTTTGACTGAAATTCTACCTTTCATGGAGGGCTTAGTCACATTTTCATAATTTTTGGGCTATCGGTCCAACTTCTATATCCTAGTTGAAGTCTATGTTTTATTTCTTGCTTGGGCTATCCAATTGGCTTGCTAGAAACTCATGTGAAGTGGAAAAACTCTATACGAAGTGTCCATAGGTGAAAGCCCAATGTATGAGTGGAGATGTTAAACTTAGAAACTCTAACTCTTGAATTAGGAGAAATTATCCTAATCTAATTTTCTTGAAATTTTAAGACCTTTACTTACTTCCCAAAAATTTATCTTCCTTACCCAAGAATTTTGCCTCACTGTAGTATATTATTTCTAATTTTCCTTATTAGGTTTTCTTTCTTTACTTATTACCTTAATGTTAGAAATATTTTCTATGCATACACATAAGGTGAAGAATTTCGAAGACTTATATTTCCTTATATATATCTAAATATTGTCTAATAAATTTTATTTCCTTAATTAAATGTTTATGTACCTTAATTAATAAAATAAACAAAATTACGGATGTTACATTTTTCTTCCCTTAAAAGGAATTTTGTCCTTAAAATTTCATAAATTACCTAATAAGAAAAATTGTGGATATTTCTTCCTCATGACTTCTTTCAGCTCCCGAGTTGCTTCTTCCGGAGTCAAACCTTACCATAACACCTTAACCTGGGGAATGGTCTTATTCCTCAATTACTTTACGTCGGTGTTCAATATGGATGTCGGTATTAGCTGGTATGTCATGTTCTCCTTTATTTGAATTGGTTCATCTCGTATTACATTTGATGAATTTGGAAGATACTTTCAAAGCTGTGATACTTGAAAAACATTATGCAGGCTTGACAAATTAGGTGGGAGGGCAACTTGATATGCTAACGCCCCCACTTTCTTCAAAATTTGGTAGGATCCCAAAAATCACGGACTTAGCTTTCTGGTTTTGAGAGACCTACTAACTCCAACAGTTAGGAAAAGTTTCAGAAATACATGGTCTACTTCCTCAAACTCCAG
Organism: Gleditsia sinensis; assembly: GCA_037074535.1. NCBI lineage: Eukaryota > Viridiplantae > Streptophyta > Magnoliopsida > Fabales > Fabaceae > Gleditsia > Gleditsia sinensis. Next base: position 58,131,518 of record CM073464.1, read on the forward strand.
AGGTCTATGTCTCTTATCATAGTAACTCTTTTGTTGACTCTGAGCTATAAGTATTTTGTCTCGTATCATCCTGATTTGTTCAGTGGTTTGTTGAACTAGATCAGTATCCAAGAAGTTCTTTTCTCCTACCTTAAATCAACATAGTGGAGATCGGAACTTCCTACTGTATAAAGCTTCATAGGGGTCATCTTAATACAAGACTTATAGCTATTATTATAAGCAAACTCCACTAAAGGTAGGTACTTATCCTATCCTTTACCTTGGTCTATCACACAGGCCCTCAACATATCTTCTAGGGTTTGAATGGTCCATTCTGTTTGTCCGTTAGTCTGAAGATGGTAGGCAGTATTGAACCACAACTGGGTTCCAAAAGCTTCTTGCAATGCCTTCCAAAACCTCAACTTGAACCTTGGATCTCTATCAGAAACGATATTTAAGGAAAATCCATGCAGTCTGACTATTTTCTGGACATACAAATGGGCCAATTTGTCCAGTGAATAGTTAAACTTTATAGGTAGAAAGTGAGCATATTTGGTTAATTTATCTACTATTACCCAGATAGAGTCATGTCCAACTGAAGTCTTAGGTAAGCCCACCACAAAGTCCATTGAAATACTATCCTGTTTCCATTTAAGGATCTCAAGAGGTTGCAGAAGTCCCACTGGCTTCTGATGTTCTACCTTCAATTTTTGGAAAATTAGGCATTTAACCACAAATTTAGCGATGTCCTTTTTCTTCCCTGGCCACCAATACGGCCTCCTGAAGTCATGATACATTTTAGTGGATCCAGGATGGATAGTGTACCTACTCTAATATGCTTCTTGTAGGATCTTAATCCTCAATTCCTATTCTTAGGGAACTTAAACCCTTCCTTAATGCAGGATTACCCCTTTTTTCAAGACAAAAAAGTTTATCTTGATCTTTATGATCTTGTAGATATTGGTCATGGGTTTAAACTTCCTTGATCTATGCTTTAAGGTCACATTTTATTCTTAACCCATTGATGATCAATTTGTTTGGAGTGAGAATAAGAGTGAGCTTCAAATTCTGAAACTCTTCTAGCATCTTCATCTCATACACCATCATTTGACCCATGTGTAGAGATTTCTGACTCAAGGTATTAACTACAACATTCGCCATCCCTGGATGATACTTTATCTCAAATTTATAGTCATTGAGAAATTTCACCCATCTTCATTGCCTTATATTTAACTCCTTTTGATCAAAGAGGTATTTAAAACTCTTGTGATCGCAATATAATTGAAAGGTTGCTCCGTATAAGTAGTGTCGCCAAATCATTAAAGAAAACACTACCGCCGCTAATTCAAGATCACAGGTCGAGTGGTTTCCCTCATGTGACCTCTGTTGCCGAGAGGCGTAAGAAACTACTCTCTTGTCTTGCATCAGCACGCACTCCAACTCTTTCTTTGAAGCATCACTATTTGCTTCAAAATGTCTTGCGGGGTCTAAAATAAATAAAACTGGAGGAGTGGTCAATCTTGTCTTAAGCTCCTGAAAATTAGCTTCACATTTATCAGTCCATTTGAAAGGACTTCCCTTCTTGGTCAATTTTGTCAACGGCATGACAATACGAGATAATTTTTGTATAAATCTCCTGTAGTATCCTACCAAATCCAAGAAACTTCTAACTTCTATAACCATCTTTGGTCTTTCCCACTGAATCACTTCTTCCATTTGGCTAGGGTCTACAGCTACCTCTTTATTAGAAATGACATGTCCGAGAAATTTTACCTCTGACAGACAAAATCCACTCTTCTCCAATTTGGCATACAACTTTTTCTCTTTCAGTATTTGCAGTATGATTCAGAGATGTTGTTCATGTTATTTCTCACTCTTAGAATATATCAAGATGTCATCAATGAACACTACCACAAATTGATCTAGGTAGGGTTGAAAAATTTGATTCATGTAATCCATAGAAATTGTAGGTGCATTTGTCAACCAAAAGGGCATTATGAGAAACTCATAGTGCGCATTCCGTAACTCCTCCATTTTTTGAGCACGTGAAACAAACATTATTTTTTTGCAATCAGATATTTTTCATATCATGCATAACACTATTCTTTTTCATAGAAATAGATACATATAGGATCTCTCATGTATATACATTACACAAACCAAGTTATAAATGTCAAAGTAACAACAAAAGTAGGGATCCTGCCTGTGGCGTTCAGAGCACACTCTAGAATACAATATAGTATAATTCAAATTTGTGAGCCTTGAAAGCAACATAGACTCAACCAAAGAATATGTCACCTAACTAATCACCTATTTACAGGATTAGACTCTGTATTCTTATATAAAAAATGTGGAAATATCGTGTAGTGCATTTGATAACTTAGTGAGCAGATAATACCTCCTATGACCTCTTAGATCAGCATATGGATGTACTCATGTTTTAAAATTTGTCACATAGAAAATACAATTAAGAAGTACATCCTTATGGGACCCGTATTTCAAATATTCTCAAATAAAAGGATATTCAGATATCCAAAACCATATTCAGCACGATATGATCATTAAACAAATGTTGTTATGCTCAATTGTATAAACTATATTAAAATACTAAGCTTTTGAGATAAAGTTATAACTTTTAAGATGACCAGTCTCATTTGGCGATCTGGTCAACTCACACACTCAATTCACTCATTTGTTATATGCATAGTGACCGATCAACTATAGTCACAATAGTGATTAGGAAATGTGAGTTCATCATCCATCTGCCTCCTCACATTACCACGGTCACCCAGTTGGAGCGGCCCTCCCTTGGCTCACTCAGGCTAAAAAGGCATTCCCTATTCGGTACCGTCATAAGCCATACGACCCGTCAACATTCATCTATACATATAAATACATACATATATATATATAAATACATATTCATTAAATGCAATGTATAATTATCAAGCAACTCGCTATGAGTTTTACACTTACCATTCAATCATAATAAGTAACTTTATAGTTTTACAAATCAATGCCTCAGGCACATAATATTCACTTTATCAAATAATGATAAATACATTTAGAACCACATATTCAATTAGTTTCAAAATCTGTTTATAAAACCATACTCTTCTTGAACTATGTGCCAGTTCATAAGCAAAACATATATTTTAACACTTTTCAGAAAGATATAAAAGTGTAATTATCTTATAAATATAATAAAATACACATTTAAAGAACAAGAAGAGTATAGGAAAAGTTATAGAAAGAATTATCCATTCACAGGTCAAGGCTCCAAGTTGGACAGCTTCAAATGTACTTTTCCTAGCCAAATCTAATCAAATGGATCTCAAAAATGAGTCCGGAGGGTCCAAAAACCTAAGAAATGACTATGGGAACTTGGTCACTGTCCACGACAGGAAAATACTGTTCATATGTCGGCGAAATCACTATTCACCTCAGAAATCACTATTCACAAAGAACAAAAAGTTCTCAGATGATTGGAAAAATTTATAGCCTAAGATTTATCTAGCTCCTGAATCCATCTACGATGTCTAATTTCTAATTTGAGGTATCTAAGTAGAAGTTTCAGAACTTACCTTTTTCTAAGATTTTCTACTTTTGATTTACGGCGATTCTGCAGTTGATTTGAAAAATTGTTCAGTCAAAATCGTAGCATACTTCATCTTGAATCCAATGGTACCCCTAGTTTTGAGATCGGAAGTATGTAGACACTCCAGATCTAGAGAGAAAACTTAAAATTTACTATTCACACTATTCATAGAAATTTCACAGAAAACTCACGCCTCTCAATTCGTCTCCCACTCCCCATTTTCTTTTATTATTATTATTTAATAATTAAATATTTAAGATTATTTTTATTTTATTTTATATATATTCATGTAAATACTTCATCCTAAAACATCCTAAAAATTTCTAAAAATTTACATTATTGCAAAACTTTAGTTGAACTCCTAAAGCATGATTTTTCTTGATAAAAATCTTAATAAAATAAATCACAAAATAAATATATTTATGCATAATAAAAGAAAGAATATCTCTAAAAATAGAACAAAAATTTATTAGAAGCTAATATAATTATTTTAAGCAAAACAAAAATCATTTTAATTAAAAATATATTTTCTTTTAGCAAAACATAATCATTTAAAATAAAAATATATTTTTTATCGTAAAAAATTATTATTTAAAAAATTATGGGATATTACATTCTTTCCCTCTTCAGAAATTTAGTCCCCGAATTTCAAACCATGCTATCTTATGTAAGGAATGAAATCAAGGCATAATTTAGAATTACCAATCTTATTACTCAAATAATTAGGGATATCGAATCTACATGTCATCTTCTACTTTCCAGGTGGCTTCCTCACTTTAGAGGTTTTGCCATATAATCTTAACAATTGAGATTTCCTTCAACCATAAGTTCTTTACTTGTCGATCAATATTAAACATCGGTTTTTCTTCATGATTAAGCCAAATTCTCGTCCAATTAAATTTCTTAGAATTAGATAACATGAGAAGAATCTGATAGGTACTTCCTTAGCATAGATGTAAGAAAGATTGTAACAATATCACTTAATCCTGATAGCAAAGCTAGGCGATATATACTATGTATAATTTATCCAAAATTTCAAAAGAGCCTATACATTAGAGCTTAACTTTTTTCTTCTTTTCAAACCTCATTACCTCTTTCATGGGTGAGTCCTTCAAGAAAATTTGATCATCAACTGATAATTTTGAGTGCTCAACATACATGGTCCTTATAGACTTTTGGCCTTTATTAAGTTTATTGCATTTTTTTTCTAATTAATTTCACTTTATTATTGACATCTTACCATAAGTCTGACTCCACTAAGTCATCTGACAGAAAGTTTGTAACACCTCTTACATAAGGCTTTGAGTCATCCAATAACACTTTATTATAGGCAAATTCTGCTAAGAGATCTCCCTCCAAACTCGAAGACATAAGCTTAAAGCATACTCTCTAAATTAACATCATTAATTTAGGTTAGTCATATTCTATCTATTTCATGATATTCCAAATTAGATTCCAAAAACTTAACCTTATTCAACTTATCCACCTATTAGGAGTCCTACGATGTTTAATGTAAAATCTCAAATAGTGTTTGTTTGTTGGCCTGATAATTACTAATATGGGCAAGTTCAACTAAGGATAAATAATTTTATCCAAAATTTCAAGAAAATTATATAAAGATACCTAAATCACAACTTCTAATGTATAAACACATAATTTAAATTTACCATCAGTTATACTATAATCTAGATAAGATCCTAAGCTTCGTAATTAGCTCTCATGAAACAAAATATTCAATTCTTACTTGCTTACATACCAAACAACGAAAAATATTTTACTTGTATCTTCTTTTTACCATTATACTAGTACAATTCTTTTTTATCTTAGTATATCCTTATTGCCTCGGGTTATCCATATTCACAATCTATGGCTTCCTCTGAAATCCCCTTTCTCAACAATTGTTCACACGTGAATTTCCAATCCAATATAATTCACATCCTAGGTACTAGATTCAACTTAGCATGGTATAAACCCTTAACATAAATACCTTGATCGTTTTATATTATTTTCGAACATGGTTCTCAAATTATTCTCTTTTCCCTTCTCAACCACATTAGGTAAACTTAAGTGTTCTTCATACCTTAATACTCAATCAGTATATACTGTAAACTCAGTATTCTTTCTAATTTGCACATAATTTTCCAACTTACACAGTTATATATACTTGATATACTTTTTTTTTAAAATACGTTCTTTGTTAGATATATTCTTTCAAAATTTCTATACTTTAACCTATTAACCACTTGGACACCATAATAGCTGAGTTTCAAAAAAAAGAAATTAACTTTTCTTGTAATGAGGGAAAAGAACTTTACATTTAATGCCAAACATTAATAAGAGAGAATGCTGTAGAACAAATGAAAAGCATAATAAAAAACAGTGCCAAAATAAAAAGTCAAAAAATTGGACAAATCATTGAAAGAAAATTAAATTCGGTGGTCGTAATTCTTGAAAATCTATAAACAAAATCTAGTTGTTATTTTGAAAAATATCGGTAGCCAAAAATTTTGAATATATGTGTAAAAATCTATTTTAAAGCTGTTGGTATTCGGTTGAAAAGAAACATTTTTGAGCTCATAAAAATCTGTGAAAAACAAAGAATACAAAGTTAACTGGTAGGATGCAGTTGATTGCTTCAAAATAGATGTAATCAATAAACTGTAAAATAAATCAGTCTAAATTAAAAATTCTCAAAATAGCTAGTCGACATAATAATACCGATAGTCGACTAGCAAGAATATTGGGAAAACAAAATAAACCATTTGATTGTTTCTCTTTAACAATTAACTTGTTTGCATTTTCACTCTTTTATTTTACAAGTATGCCTATCACTTATAACTTTCCTACAAGAATCAAGACCTCAATGCTTCATCAAGGACAACAAAGAAGAGACAAATTTATTGTGATATCTTAACTTTATTCTCTTTATGTGCTTAATATGAACTATGATCACAATTACTATACATATACATGCTTGCCGTCATTTTTGAAACTTTTCACCTTCAATTTAGCTGATATCCGCCAATTACTCACATAGCTGTTCTAATAATGCCTGCTTTATTCGCATAGCTATTATAAGTATGTCCTTCTATGAGTTCTATAAATGCTCATGTTAGTATTGTAATAACTCCATTTAAGTAAATTTTGTTTAAAGAATACTATGAAGTTATTACCTCGTTACAACTTAACTCAAAATAACATTTATTTAATTTATACAATACAAAGTTTACATACATATCATTAATCAATAACATCCGTACAAAAGTCTAACACATATATAATTACATCTTATTTATCCCTGTTGACCAATTCTGGAGATACAGGTGCCGGTGGTTGTGCCTTCGCCAGGATCTTAGTCAACTCGACCATAAACACCATGTATATTACTGAAATCAACTCAAAATAGAGTAACTCGAACCAACATACGCTAAAAGCCAGTGCCAAAGAGAAAATCTGCATAATTATTCTTCTGAACATGACATGGAAATATAGTGAGAATTAAATCCCAATAAGTTCAACAATAATTCATTATCAATAAAGTTTATTACATCATGTTCATCTGTATAAATTACAGCAAATATCGTTGGTCACATGAATGCACTATATCTGTGCATATGAGAATCGTACAGTAATGACATATATGATTGGATTAACTATTTTCAGAATATCATATAATGACTATCAATTTATTCTCATATCAAGCTACCCCAGTCAAGGTGAGTATTTTCTACTCTCCAGTACAAACTTTTCTCGCTCCGTCCGACATGGTCCACTTTCTCTATCTTTTCTCATTAACATGATCATAACTGTTAGTATGGCGTCCCCTATTGGTGCACCACACGGATTTCCATGTGACCGTACTTATTTATTTTATTTTCACAATAATAGTCAAAAATATGCTTTCAATAATAAGTATGTTCATCAAAATATAATCATTACCAAAAATCATTGGTAATCATGCCAAGAACATAACCATTTTAAATATCACTTTATAAAATATTTTCATGTCAAAATTTTACACTTAAAATGGTAAGACGTTCATACAATGGCAATGACTATGGCATATACTAGTCATTCATTATTTTCATTTATAAGATTCTTCTTCTTTTTTAAATATTAATTTTATTTCTTTGTTTTCTTGATGCAGGTTTTCAACATATCTGACCTTCTATTACTAATCAGAGCATAAATCCCTCAATTTAACTCTGATGTAGGTGATCTTGGTGTCAATTTAAAGATAAAACAAATATCAAAAACTAATATGTTGAATAGTTTAGTGAAATATTAAGAAAGCAATGTGATATTTTTCCCTCAAAGTACAGGTTATTTCTTCTCGGGTAGGTTCTAACCTCTAACAACTAATCTGTCCATATCTCCCTCATAAGAATTCCAAATTAAGGGATTCCAGTGGTTAATTATCTGAGACACTTATAGAAATAATTTTTATGTTAATCTTTTATTTTAATTCCCTACAGAATGTTCCCAGAAATTAAAACACAGAAGCTATCCTAAAATATTCTTCCCTAATTAACCAATTTCTAACTACTACTTAGTAATCAGAACATATCTACTTCATATTGAGTCCAAATTGAGTGATTCCAGTGGGTAAAAATCCGTGACACATATATCTATAATTCTTATGTTAACCATTTATTTTAATTCCCTATAGAATGTTCCCGGAAATTAAAACACAGAAGCTATCCTAACATATTCTTCCCTGATTAACCATTTTCTGATGACTACTTAATAATCGGACCATATCTACCTCATATGGATTCCAAATGTAGTGATTTCAGTGGATAAGAATCCGTGAGACATAGATATACAATTTTCATGTTAACAATTTGTTTTAATTCCTTACCGATTCTTCCCAGAATTTCGAAAAACAGAAGCTTAAAATTTTGCCACCCATAGGCATACCTATTCAAAACTATTTACACCAGCCAAAGTATTCAAACATACATAATATGTAACATGATATAGCAACATTCACGACCAATCATCAAAGTTCTAAGATCAAAATCTCATATAAATATTACAAGTTTTAAATCTTTTCTTCAAAAAGAAATATTGTTAAACTTACCTTGAGCACTTAGTACTCTAGACTTCTCCTTCCTCTTTCTTCCTTTCTTCCTCTCCTTTCCTCACTCTACCTTGCTTCTATTTTTCCTCTCCCTCACTTGTTCAAAAATTCTAATGTTATAGGGGTGGGTTTTGCTTAAATAGACCACCAAATAATTCACATTTCATGATCATGGGTCTACCTTATCACAATTAGGATACACTTGTTTGATTTTTTGGAAAACAAACAACTCATGTTCTTGTCTTCCTCTTCCTTAGTCAAGATATGCATAGGAAAAGGAGATTTGTATTTTGAAAATTATGATAATATGTTCTTAAGATAAGGGACAAGGTCCCTTTGATTTAGGGATTCATTTTTTTTTCTTTTGTCTTAATCAATTATAATAGGTTTTCCTTTTTAGTTGGAAAATTTCTAGCCCTTGAATCTCCATTATTTGGTTGAAATTATTTGTGTGGGATATGAATGTTTTGTACTAATGTCATGTATTATCATACCACTTGCAAAAATTATGAGTGTAAGATATATATGTTTTGTCCTAAAGCCTTGCATTATCATACCACTTGCTAAAATGATAAGTGTAGGATATATATGTTTTGTCCTAAAGTCTTGTATTATCATACCACTTATTAATTTTTTGTCTTAAAGGCATTTAACCTAATCTTTATTATATTATCACACGATTTATTTTATTTTACTTTTCCTCTTGGATTTGGGATTATTCCTACCCGTTTCCTTTGCTTTGGATAAAATTCTTCCTTTCTTGGAGGGCTTGGACACATTTTCATAATTTTTGGGCTATCGGTCCAATTTCTATATCCTAGTCCAAGTCTATATTTTATTTCTTGTTTAGGTTATCCAATGGGCTTGCTAGAAACTTATGTGAAGTAGAAATATCTATATGAAATGTTCATAGGTGAAAGCCCAATTTATGGGTGGAGATACTAAATTTAGTAACTTTAACTCTTAAATTAGGAAAAATTACCCTAATCCAATCTTCTTGAAATTTTAATACATTTACTTACTTCACAAAAATTTATCTTCCTTACCCAAGAATTCCACCTTTCTTTAGTATATTTATTTCTAATTTTTCCTCTTAGGTTTTCTCTCTTTACCTATTCCATTAATGTTAGAACATTTCTATGCATACACGTAAGGTGAAGAATTTCTAAGGATTATATTTCCTTAGATATCTAAAAATTGTCTAATAAATTTTATTTCCTTAATTAAATATTTATGTACCTTTATCAATAAAAGAAACGAAATTAGGGATGTTACTTTGAATACATGAAACGAAATTAGGGATGTTATATTTCTCTCCCCTTAAAAGAAATTTTGTCCTCTAAATTTTAGAAATTACCTAATATGAACAATTTCGGATATTTCTTCCTCATGCCTTCTTCTAGCTCCCAAGTTGCTTCTTCCGGAGTCAAACCTTCCCGTAACACCTTAACTAGGGGAATAGTTTTGTTCCACAATTGCTTCACGTCAGTGTCCAATATAGATGCTGGTACTAGCTGGTATGTCATGTTCTCCTTTATTTGGATTGGTTCATCTCGTATCACATGTCTGGAGTCTGGTAGATACTTCCGGAGCTGTGATACATGGAAAACATTATGCAAGTTGGACAAATTAGGTGGGAGAGCAACTTGATATGCTGATGTCCTTACTTTCTTCAGAATTTGGTAGGGTCCCAAAAATTACGGATTTAGCTTTTTGGTCTTGAGAGACCTACCAACTCCAGTGGTTGGGGAAATTTTAGAAATACATGGTCCCTTTCCTCAAACTCCAGAGGCCTATGTCTCTTATCATAATAACTCTTTTGCCAACTCTGAGCTGTGAGCATTTTATCTCATATAATCCTGATTTGTTCAGTGGTTTGTTGAACTAGATCAGGACCCAACAAGTTCTTTTCTCCTACCTCAAACCAACATAGTGGAGATTGACACTTTCTACCATATAAAGCTTCATAGGGGGCCATCTTAATACTAGAGTGATAGCTATTATTATAAGCAAACTCTACTAAAGGTAGGTATTTATCCCATCCTTTACCTTGCTCTACACACAGGCCCTCAACATATCTTTTAGGGTTTGAATGGTCCATTCTGTCTGCCCATCAGTCTGAGGATGGTAGGTAGTACTAAACCGCAACTAAGTACCAAAAGCTTCCTGCAACGCTTTCCAAAACCTCGACGTGAACCTCATATCTCCATCTGAAACGATATTTAAGGGAATCCCGTGTAGTCTAACTATTTCCTGAACGTACAACTGGGCCAATTTGTCTAGTGAATAGTTAATCTTTATGGGCAAAAAGTGAGCAGATTTGGTTAATTTGTCAACTATTACCCAGATAGAGTCATGTCCACTTGAAGTTTTAAGTAAGCCCACAACAAAATTCATCGAAATACTGTCCCATTTCCATTCAGGAATCTTAAGAGGTTGTAGAAATCCTGCTGGTTTTGATGTTCCACTTTCACCTGCTAAAAAATTAAATATTTTGCCACGAACTCAGCAATGTCCTTTTTCATCCTTGGCCACCAATACATCTTTAAGTTTTGGTACATTTTAGTGGATCCAGGATGGACTTAGTATTTACTCTGATGTGCCTCATGCAGGATCTTGGTCCTCAACTCTCATTTTTGAGGGACACAAATCCTTCCCTTATACACGATTGCTCCAGTTTTTGAGACAGAAATATTATCTTGATCTTTGTGATTCTATAAGTATTGATTGTGAGCTTGGGCTTCTTTAATCTGGGTTCTAAGATCACACTCTATACTCAACCCATTGATGATTAGCTTATTTTGTAACATCCCTAATTTTGATTCATGTATTAATAAAAGTACAAGAGTATTCAAAGTAACATCCCTAATTTAATTTCTTTTATTGATAAAGGTACATAAATATTTAATTAAGGAAATAAAATTTATTAGACAATTATTAGATATCTAAGGAAATATAATCCTTAAACATTCTTCACCTTATGTGTATGCATAAAAATGTTCTAAAATTAATGGAATAGGTAAAGAAAGAAAACCTAAGAGGAAATATTAGAAAGAAGCATGCTAAAGAAAGGTGAAATTCTTAGGGAAGGAAGATAAATTTTTGTGAAGTAAGTAAAGGTATTAAAAGTTCAAGAAGATTGGATTAGGGTAATTTTTCTTAATTTAAGAGCAGAAGTTACTAAGTTTAGTATCTTCACCCATAAATTAAGCTTTCACCTATGGACACTTCATATAGAGTTTTTCTACTTCACATGAATTTTTAGCAAGCCAATAGAATAGCCCAATGAAGAAATAAAACATAAACTTGGACTAGGATATAGGAATTGGACCGATAGCCCAAAAATCATGAAAATGTGACCAAGCCCATTATGAAAGGTAGAATTTTAACCAAAGTAAATAAAATGGGCAAGAATGATCCCAAACCCAAGAGGAAAAGTAAAAATAAAAATAAAAGTAAAGTGATGAAATAATGGTGTAATCAAGATTAGATGACATGGCATTAATACAAAAATTTAGCAAGTGGCGTGATATCCTACATTCATAATTTTAGCAAGTGGTATGATAATACAAGGATTTAGGACAAAACATCTATATCCTACACTCATAATTTTAGCAAGTGGTATGATAATACATGGCATTAGGACAAAACATTCCTACCCCACATAAATAATTTCAACCAAATAATGGAGATTCAAGGGCTAGAAATTTGTCACCTAAAAAGACAAACCTACCATACTTGATTAAGACAAAAGAAAAAGGAAATGAATCCCTAAATCAAAGGGACCTTGTCCCTTATCTTAGAAACATATTATCATAATTTTCAAGATACAAATCTCCTTTTGCTATGCATATCTTGACGAAGGAAGAGGAAGCCAAGAATATAAGTTGTTTGTTTTCCAAAAATTCAACCAAGTGCATCCTAATTGTGATAAGGTAGACCCATGATCATGAAAAGTGAATTATTTGATGGCCTATTTAAGCAAAACCCACCCTTACAACATTAGAATTTTTGTCCAAGTGAGGGAGAGGATAAATAGAAGCAAGGTAGAGTGAGGAAAGGAGAGGAAGAAAGGAAGAAAGAGGAAGGAGAAGTCTAGAGGACTAAGTGCTCCAGGTAAGTTTAACAATATTACTTTTTGAAGAAAAGTTTTGAAACTTGTAATATTTATATTAGATTTTGATCTCAGAACTTTAATGATTGGTCATGGATGTTGCTATATCATGTTACATATTATGTATGTTTGAATACTTAGGTTGGTGTAGATAGTTCTGCATAGGTATGGCTATGGGTGGCAAACTTTTATGCTTCTGTTTTTAAAATTCTGGGAAGAATTGGTAAGGAATTAAAATAAATGGTTAACATGAAAAATGTAGATGTATGTCTCACAGATTTTTACCCACTGGAATCACTCAATTTGGAGTCCATATGAGGTAGATATGGTCCGATTAGTAAGAAAAGGTCAGAAAATGGTTAATTAGGGAAGAATATGTTAGGATAGCTTCTGTGTTTAAATTTTTGGGAACATTCTGTAGGGAATTAAAATAAATGGTTAACATAAGCATTATATTTATATATGTCATGAATTTTTAGCCACTGGAATCACTCAATTTGGAGTCCATATGAGGTAGATATGGTCCGATTAGTAAGCAATGGTCAGAAAATAGTTACCCAGGGAAGAATATGTTAGGATAACTTCTGTGTTTTAATTTCTGGAAACCATCTGTAGGGAATTAAAATAAATGGTTAACATAAGAATTATAGCTATATGTGTCACGGAGGTTTAGCCATAGGAATCACTTAATTTGGAATTATTATGGGAGAGATATGGACATATTAGTAGGTAGAGGTCAAAACCTAACCGAGAAGAAATAACATGTTCTTTGAGGGAGTAATATCACCATGATTTCTTAATATTTCGTTCAACTATTCAACATAAGAGTTTTAGACAATTATTTTGTCTTTAAATTGATATCAAGATCACCTAAATTAGAGTTAAATTGAGGGAGTTATGCTCTTATTAGTAAGAGAAGGTTAGATAGGATGAAAACCTACATCAAGAAAATAAAGAAATAAAATTAATATTTTAAAAAAGAAGAATCTTATAAATGAAAATAACAAATGACTAGTATATGACATAGCCATTGCCATTGTATGAACTTCTTACCATCTTAAGTGTGAAATTTTGACATGAAAATATTTTATAAAGTGATATTTGAAATGGTTATGTTCATGGCATGATTACCAATGATTTTTGGTAATAGTTATATTTTGTTGAACATACTTGTTATTGAAAGCATACTTTTGGCTATCATTGTGAAAAGAAAAGAATTGAGCACGGTCACATGGCAATCCGTGTGGTGCACCAGTAGGGGACGCCCTACCAACGGTTATGATCATATTAATAAGAAAAGAAATAGAAAGTGGGCCCTGTCGGACGGAGAGAGAAAAGCCCGTACCAGAGAGTAGAAAATACTCACCCTGACTGGGGTAGCTTGATATGAGAATAAATTGATAATCATCATATGATATTCTGAAAATAATTAATCCTGTCATACATGTCATTACTGTACGATTCTTATGTGCATAGATATAGTGCATTCATGTGACCAAAGATATTTGTTGTAGTTTATATAGCTGAACATGACATGATGAGCTATATTGATGATGATTTATTGTTGAACTTACTAAGATTTAATTCTCACTATATTTGCATATCATGTTCAGAAAATTAGTTATGCAGATTTTTTTATGGCTTTGGCTTTTAGTGTACGTTGGATCGAGTACTTTATGTTAGGCAGATCCTAGAACCAAATAAAATGTTTGTGGTCGAGTTGGCTTAGATCCCGGTGAAGGTGCAACCACCCGCACCTGTAACTCTGTAATTGGTCATCTAGAATAAATAAGATGTAGATTTTTATGTGTTTGATGTGTTGTACATATGTTTTGATTAATGACATGTATGTAAACTCTATATTGTATAATAATAATAATAAAGTTGTTACATATTTGGTGTAAGGGTAGTGGCCAGCTTCAGATTTCGAAATTCCTTTAGCATCTACATCTTATACACCATCATCTGACCCATGTGTAGAGATTTTCGACTCAAGGCATCAGCAACAACATTCGCCTTTCATGGATGATACTTTATCTCAAACTTGTAGTCATTGAGAAATTTTACCCACCTGTGTTGCCTAATATTTAACTCCTTCTGATCAAAAAGGTACTTAAGACTCTTATGATCACAGTATACTTCAAATGTTGGCCCATACAAATAGTGTCGCCAAATCTTTAAAGAAAACACCACCGCTCCCAATTCAAGATCATGGGTTGGACAGTTTCCTTCGTGGGGTCTTAGTTGCCTAGAGACGTAAGCAACTACTCTCTTATCGTGCATAATCACACACCCTAGCCCTTTCTTTGAAGCATCACTATACACTTCAAAATGTTCTGTAGGGTCTGGAATAATTAAAATAGGAGGAGTGCTCAGTCTTGTCTTGAGCTCCTAGAAACTTGCTTCACATTGATCAGTCCATTTGAAAGGACATCCCTTCTTGGTCAATTTAGTCAATTGCAAGGCTATATGAGAGAAGTTTTGTATAAACCTCCTGTAGTATCCTGCCAAACCCAGGAAACTTCTAACTTCTGTAACCATCTTTAGTATCTCCCACTGAATCACTGCTTTTGTCTTGCTATGATCTGCGGCTACCCCTCTATTAGAGATGACATGTCCGAGAAACTTCACCTCTGACAGCCAAAATTTACACTTCTCCAATTTGGCATATAACTTTTTCTCTTTTAGCACTTGCAGCACGATTCGGAGATGTTGTTCATGTTCTTTCTCACTCTTAGAATATATCAAGATGTCATCAATGAACACAACAACAAATTGATCTAGGTAGGGTCGAAAAATGCGATTCATGTAATCCATGAAAATTGCAGGTGCATTCGTCAACCCGAAGGGCATTACAAGAAACTCATAGTTTCCATACCTAGTCCTGAAGGCAGTTTTTCGTACGTCCTCCTCCTTGATCCTAATCTGATGGTATCCCGACCTTAAGTCAATTTTAGAAAAGATGAAGGCTCCTTTCAGTTGATCCAATAAGTCATCTATCCTAAGGAGAGGGTACTTGTTTTTTATAGTCACCTTATTCAGCTGTCTGTAATCTATGCATAGTCTCAAGCTCCCGTCTTTCTTCTTAACAAACAATACAGGAGCTCCTTAAGGTGATACACTTGGTCTAATGAATTGCTTGTCTAATAGTTCCTCTAACTGTTTCATCAAGCTTCGATTCAACTTCTAGGTTTGATAAATACAAGAGAATGTATCCAAGTACTCCATTCTTTAACTCCCTATTAACTTATTGGCATTAAGCATCAATAACTGTACCTCCTCTTTCAGAGTAGGAGGTAGAAATTCAATGATCTTGTTACAACAATTCAACAAGACTCGATTTATAGTCATCCAATCTAACCCCAGAATGACATCAATACCTTTTAAAGGTAGACAAATAAGGTCTACAGAAAAAGTTTTCTCCAGGATAGTGACCTGACAGTCCTTACATACAGAGGAAGTTAAGACCCTTTCCCTTGTGGGAGTTACTACAGATAACTCATAGGGGGTTTCAGCAATAGGATACTGAAGCTCCCTAATACATTCTTCAGATATAAATAAATGACTAGCATCATAGTCAAACAACACCATAAGAGAAAATCCATAGATATAGCATGTACCTTGAATCATTTCAGAAGATTGAGCTGCCTCTTGGCCGCTTAGGGTAAAAACCCTTCCTTTCACCTGAGGCCTCTGTTTCGACTGCTTCCCTACATTCTGTGGGCAGTTTCTCGCAAAATGAGCCTTCTGTCCACAGTTGAAGCAGACATCTTGTCCCATATAGCATGGCCTATAACACCATATTTTTTTTTATCACATTTCTCATAACAATATATATATATATATATATATATATATATATATATATGTGTGTGTATAAATACTCATATATGTATATTACAAATCCTGCATAAGTATTCATGATACAATACAAGTTGTAATTACAATATAAATACAAGAGTCCCCATACAGCACACCACCCTTGAAACACGAAGGGTGAGGAGGTGGTGTTGACATCGGGATCTTTACTGGTAATGCCATCCATGGAAGCATCTCACTTCCTTTTATCTGAACATAACACCACAAAATAGTGAGAACATGGTTCCCAGTAGACTCAATCTTTTATAATAAAATGTGTAAAAATAGATATTATGTTCAGCTGTATAAACTATAGAAAATATCAAGCTTTTATGATAAAATCATAACTTTTAATACACCTGCCTCACTTGGCGATCTGACACACTCAATGCATGAAAAACATAGTTCTTCATATTGCACAATGCTCATCGCATGCCATAGCTATAAAATCACACATTTTCACTCATTGCTTCTCTTTTATTCTCTTTTTCTTGTCTTTTATTCTCATGTAGTTGGGTTGCCTCATCAGCTCACTCAGACTAGTAAAGCGTCCCCTACCCGGTACTGTCACAGCCATACAACCCATCAATATTCATCGATGTCCACTCAAGTCAAATGCAATGCATATGCACCAAGCAACTCGCCACGAGCTTTACACTTATCAATCAATAACAAATGCAATGCAAAAACATCATTCTCTTACTCAATGAGTTATATAAATATACATCACAACTCTTACCATGAGCATATTTTAAATCATATGTTCAATAGGTATTTCCATCTATATCACTTTCAAAATATCTCAAATCAATATTCAATGTAAGCCCTTTGAAATCAAGTAAAGAAAATAATGTTTTGGTGATATAAAACCATCACTTTAGAAGTATTCTCTTGGTCAATTGGTTTCTAAAATCCCTTCAACAAATAAGATTCTTTTTCCTATAGAATACAGTGAAAAATAAGGTTTTCCAGCCCTAAACACGGCCTTGAAACTCAGAACACGGCTGGATCGTGTTCTGTGACCTTCCCTCATTAATTAGATCATAGCTCTCTTATTTTAGCTTGAATTAAGGTGAATTCAGTGTCTATGTAAAGCTAAGACAATTACCTACAACTTTTATGTTTATCATATTTTCCAATTCCTTACCGATTAGTCCCTGAAATTGGAACCCTAAAGCACTCATATTTACAATCTTGGATTCTTGACTCTTCGTGTGTTCTATAACCTTCCCTCACTAATCAGAACATAACTCTCTCATTTAAACTCTGATTAAGGTGCTTTTGGTGTTTCTGTAAAGCGAAGACAATTTCCTACAACTTTCATGTTTACCAAATATTCAAAATCCTTACATATTAATCCCATAATTTCAAACACTAAAGCACATATTTATTATCCTGGATTCCAGACTCGAATTTGACCTCCGCCAATTACACGGCTCATATCTTCATCATATGAACTCCAAATTAGGTGATCTTAAAGCCTATAGATTCGTGAGACACATATCCACAATTCTTATGTTGACCATTTCTTTAAAATAATTATCAATTTTTCCCAGACATTTGAAGCGTCCAGAATAGAAAAATCCACATAATATACAGCCCACATGTTGCACAATTTCACATTTAATTACTTGTAAAACATAGAAATTGCATCAAAATTTGTGGAGAGTAGGTGTTAAGCCTACCTTAACAAGCTTCCTAAACTTTGTATACTAATTTTCTCACCACCAAAACCTACATCCATACCTTGAATTAGGAAATGCATTGAAGAAAATATGATCGTAGAAGAATTTGGATCAAGAAAACCTACCCTGATTTCCTCCTTTTGCACTTTCTCTCTCTTCTTCCTCTCTCTTCTCTCCTTTCTGAATTTTGCTGATCACTCCCCTCCCCTTTGATAGTCAAGACCATCATCACCTCTTAAGTGTTTTAAAAATACTTCTAGCCTACCAATCAAGTGTTTTAGAAATACTTCTAGCCTATCACTCAAGTGTTTTAAAAATACTTCTAGCCTACCACTCAAGTGTTTTAGAAACACTTCCAGCGTACCATTCAAGTGTTTTAGAAACACTTCCAAGCTACTTGGTTGGAATTACCAAAATGCCATTATACTAAAAAATCGTATAAATACCAAAATACCACTTTAAAATATTTACAATATTACTAGTCTATTGAAATTACACAATTGTCACTCTCTAAAAGATTTACAATACAACCCTTACATTAAAGAATACGCAAATACCCATTAGTATTTTAGGGAAAAATTAAGGATGTTACATGGCCGGTTACCATGCATGCGTCCGCACTTAGCGCACTTGACTGGGGTGAGGTCTTGTTGGAAAGGTCTAGGACCCGCAGTCAATGGCCTCTTCCCAGCTCCATATCCACTTCTTCTCACGTTCTTGCTAGGTTTGAGAAAAAATTTCTTCCTTTTCCATAGGTTTCTCCTTTGATTTTCGTCCTCGACTACCTTTAAACTTTTCTCCAAGAGTCTACATTTATTGATCAGAGGTACAAACTCCCTGATCTCCATGGCTACAATAGCATTCTTTATGTTCGGGTTTAGTCCCACTTCGAACTTAACTGCCTTCCATGCTTCATCGGGGTTAAATCGTAGATAAGAGGAGAACTTAGACAACTCCTCGAACCTCACGATGTATTGGTCTATGGTCATGCTACCCTACCAGAGTTGGGGAAATTCGATCTATTTCTCTGCCCTCACAGTACTTGGAAAGTACTTTTCCAAAAAGGTGTCTTTGAACACCTGCCAAGTGATTTGCCCTCCCTGATGAGCTAAAAGTTCTTTAGCTCCATGACACCAATATTTTGCTTCATCTTTTAGCATATATGTAGCAAAGATTACTTGCTGCTCCTCAGTACAACCCATCAATTCAAAGATTTTTTCCAACTCCCTTATCCATCTTTTAGCTACAATCGAGTCAAACCCACCTTGAAAACAAGGTGGCCTAGTCCTCAGGAACTCGGATATGCAGTTATTATTTCCAGCCATCCGGTTATTAGCACCATTCACACCATTTGAGTTATTAGCATTCTGGAGGTATTGTAGAATTTGATTAGTGGTCATGACTTGGTCTCGAATTGCCGTGGCCAGGTTGTGCAGGGTTTCCTCTACATTATTTGTCGGATTCCTCCTTGGTGGTGCCATTTCCTACCATGGCAAAACAAAGTTATGCTGCTATTGAGGTGATCAAGCCCAATAGTTAGTTCAAAAATATTTAACAGCAGTCATAACACCACCTCAGCATGTAGATAGGAAACACTAGTAATTTCTTACCTATATGAATTCACTGATCCCTACACAACACAACCATAAACATACTCAAGACACTATAAGATCGATTTAGATAACCATCCACCCACTGGCCATCCAGGATCGACCTTCTCTGATACCAATTATGTAACAACTCCATTTAAGTAAATTTTTATTTTTAAATAATACCATGAAGTTATTACCTCATTACAACTTAACTCAAAATAAAATTTATTTAATTTAAACAATACAGAGTTTACATACATATCATTAATCAATAACATTCGTACAAAAGTCTAACACATATATAATTACATCTTATTCATCCCTGTTGACCAATTCCGGAGATACGGGTGCGGGTGGTTGCACTTTCGCTGGGATCTTAGTCAACTCGATCATAAACACCATGTATATTACTGAGATTAGCTCAAAATAGAGTAACTTGAACCAAAATACGCTAAAAGTCAGTGCCATAGAGAAAATTCTGCATAATTATTCTTCTAAACATGACATGGAAATATAGTGAGAATTAAATCCCAGTAAGTTCAATAATAATTCATTATCAATAAAGTTCATCACGTCATGTTCATCTGTATAAACTACGGCAAATATTCTTGGTCACATGAATGCACTATATCTATGCACATGAGAATCGTACCATAATGACATGTATGACAGGATTAACTATTTTCATAATATCATATAATGACTATCAATTTATTCTCATATCAAGCTACCCCGGTCAGGGAGAGTATTTTCTACTCTCCAGTACAGGTTTTTCTCGCTCCATCCGACACGACCCACTTTCTCTTTCTTTTTTCATTAACATGATCATAACCGTTGGTAGAGCGTCCCCTACTGGTGCACTACACAGATTGCCATGTGATCGTGCTCATTTATTTTCTTTTTACAATAATAGTCAAAAATATACTTTCAATAATAAGTATGTTCATCAAAATATAAACATTACCAAAAATCATTGTAATGATGCCATGAACATAACCATTACAAATATCACTTTATAAATATTTCTATGTGAAAATTTTACACTTAATATGGTAACAAGTTCATACAATGGCAATGGCAATGGCATATACTATTCATTTATTATTTTCATTTATAAGATTCTTCTTCTTCTTTAAATATTAATTTTATTTCTTTATTTTCTTGATGCAGGTTTTCATCCTATCTGACCTTCTCTTACTAATTAGAGCATTACTCTCTCCATTTAACTCTAATGTAGGTGATCTTGGTGGCGAAATATTAAGAAATCAATGTGATATTACTCCCTCAAAGTACATGTCATTTCTTCTTGGGTAGGTTCTGACCTCTAACTACTAATCTGTCCATATCTCCCTCATAAGAATTCCAAATTAAGTGATTCCAGTGGCTAAAAATCTGTGACACATATAGAAATAATTTTTATGTTAATAATTTATTTTAATTCCCTACAGAATGTTCCTAGAAATTAAAACACAGAAGTTATCCTAAAATATTCTTCTCTGATTAACCAATGTCTGACAACTACTTACTAATCGGACCATATCTACCTCATATGGACTCCAAAATGTGTGCTTCTAGTGGTTAAAAATCCGTGACACATATATCTATAATTCTTATGTTAACCATTTATTTTAATTTCCTAAGAAATTTTCCCATAAATTAAAAAACGGAAGCTATCCTAACATATTCTTCCCTGATTAACCATTTTCTGACGACTACTTACTAAAGGGACCATATCTACCACATATGGACTCTAAATTTAGTGATTTCAATGGCTAAAAATCCTTCAGACATAGATCTACAATTTTCATGCTAACCATTTGTTTTAATTCTTTACCGATTCTTCCTAGAATTTTGAAAAACAGAAGCTTAAAATTTTGCCACCCATAGCCATACTTATGCAAAACTATCTACACTAGCCTAAGTATTCAAACATATATAATATGTAACATGATATAGCAACATGCATGACCAATCATCAAAGTTCTAAGATCAAAATCTCATATAAATATTACAAGTTTGAAATCTTTTCTTCAAAAAGAAATATTGTTAAACTTACATTGAGCACTTAGTCCTCTAGACTTCTCCTTCCTCTTTCTTCCTTTCTTCCTCTACTTTCCTCACTCTACCTTGCTTTTATTTTTCCTCTCCCTCACTTGGACGAAAATTCTAATGTTATAGTGATGGGTTTTGCTTAATTAGACCACCAAATAATTCAACTTTCATGATTATGGGTCTACCTTATCACAATTAGGATACACTTGGTTGATTTTATGGAAAACAAACAACTCATGTTCTTGTCTTCCTCTTCCTTAGTCAAGATATGCATAGGAAAAGGAGATTTTTATTTTGAAAATTATGATAATATGTTCTTAAGATAAAGGACAAGGTCCCTTTGATTTAGGGATTCATTTTTTTTCTTTTGTCTTAATCAATTATGATAGGTTTTCCTTTTTAGGTGCCAAATTTCTAGTCCTTGAATCTCGATTATTTGGTTGAAATTATTTGTGTGGTATAGGAATTTTTTATCCTAATGTCATGTGTTATCATACCACTTGCTAAAATGATGAGTGTAGGATATAGATCTTTTGTCCTAAAGCCTTGTATTATCATACCACATGCTAAAGTTTTGTCTTAAAGGCATGTAACCTAATCTTTATTATATTATCACATGGTTTATTTTATTTTATTTTTCCTCTTGGATTTGGGCTTATTCTTACCCATTTCCTTTACTTTGGATAAAATTCTACCTTTCTTGGAGGGCTTGGACACATTTTCATAATTTTTGGGCTATCAGTCGAATTTCTATATCCTAGTCCAAGTCTATATTTTATTTCTTGTTTAGGTTATCCAATGGGCTTGCTAGAAACTTATGTGAAGTGGAAAAATCTATATGAAATGTCCATAGGTGAAAGCCCAATTTATGGGTGGAGATACTAAACTTAGTAACTTTAACTCCTAAATTAGGAAAAAATTCCCTAATCCAATCTTCTTGAAATTTTAATACATTTACTTACTTCACAAAAAATTATCTTCCTTACCCAAGAATTTTAGCTTTCTTTAGTATATTTATTTCTAATTTTTCGTCTTAAATTTTCTCTCTTTACGTATTCTATTAATGTTAGAACATTTCTATGTATACACGTAAGGTGAAGAATTTCTAAGGATTATATTTCCATAGATATCTAAAAATTGTCTAATAAATTTTATTTCCTTAATTAAATATTTATGTACCTTTATCAATAAAAGAAACGAAATTAGGGATGTTACTTTGAATACATGAAAGGAAATTAGGGATGTTACAAGTATCTTTACCTTCATACTCAAAATTAGGATGTGTACAATTATGGAGAGAATTGCATTCCGTCAGTTTAAAAATATTTGTGTCTTTTGTGGTTCTAGTCTTGGAAAAGATGGAGAGTATGTGAATGCGACACAAAATCTGGGTATGGTGTTGGCCAGAAGAAAACTTCATTTAGTCTATGGTGGAGGTAACTGTAGGTTAATGGGGTGTGTGTCTACAGCTGCACCTGTAAGAGGATGTCAAGTTCTAGATATTATTCCTACAGCTCTAGCTGCATCAAACATCATAGGAAAAAAATTGAGGAAGAATTTAGGGTAGCTTTCATGCATGAGCACATGGCTAGAATGATGAGCAACGCTGATGCCTTCATTGCCTTACCAAGGGGTTTTAGTACTTTAGAACATATTTTCCAGGTAATCTCCTGGGCACAACTAAATATCCATCACAAACCAATAGGTTTGTTAAATGTTAACCATTTCTTTGATGGTCTTTTGTCTTTTCTTAATCAAGATGTGGAACAGAGGTTCATCTCACACTCAGCATGACGAATTGTCATCTCAAATTCAAATGTTGAGGAGTTGATTGATGCTTTACAAACATATGTTCATGTACTTGATCCAACTATGGCTTGAATAGATTGGAAGACAGACAACCGTGGAAAGCACAAGTTAGATTTGGATCTTCATCTATAACTGTAATAGGACATGCCATTGTTGTACCGCTTCTACTTTCTTAAGGTCAACTTTGATACCATCCTTACTAACCGTACTCCCTTAGAGTTGGTAAAACTATCTTTAAATGTTGGTTATGATCCTATGAACTCTCCAAACATATTAGTATTTCGTTAATAAAGACAATAATAAATTTTTCCAAGAATAGTTTAAAAACTCTATTCATTAAGTCTATGAATGCAGATGGGGTAATTGTCTCAATTCTTTAAATTTTCTGAGACAGCTATCCCTTTCACTTTCAGGAAGTAATTGACCCATAGATACCTCTTAAGATGTTACAATATTCAATCAACTTTATACTAGGAAATTTAATAACTTGGAATATAAAGGAAATTGAAACCCTATAGAATCCCTCAGCAGCACCTGAAGTATAAATATGTCTAGCTCATATCCATACTAAAAGTCATAATAAAGAATCATTTACTTTGATAGCCACAGGAAAATCTAATGCTCTGATACCAACTTGTAACGCCCCCAATTTTCAAGCACGTGAAACAACCATTTTTTTTTTGTAATCAGATATTTTTCATAACATGCATAACATTATTCTTTGTCATAGAAATATATACATATGGGTTCTCTCATGTATACACATTACACAGACCAAGTTATAAATGTCAAAGTAACAACAGAAGCAGGGATCCAGCCTGTGGCATTCAGAGCACACTCTAGAATACAAATATAGTATAATTCAAAATTGTGAGCCTTGAAAGCAATGTAGACTCAACTAGAGAATATGTCACCTAACTGATCACCTATCTATAGGATCAGACTTTGTATTCTTTATATGAAAAATGTGAAAATATCGTGTAGTAAGTTTGAAAACTCAGTGAGCAGATAATACATCCTATGACTTCTTGGATCAGCATATGGATGTACTCATGTTTTAAAATTTGTCACATAGAAAATACAATTTAGAAGTACATCCATATGGGACCATATTTCAAATATTCTCAAATAAAAGGATATCCAGATATCCAAAACCATATTCAGCACGGTATGATCATTAAACAAATATTGTTATGTTCAACTGTATAAACTACAGTAAAATATTAAGCTTTTGAGATAAATTTATAACTTTTAAAATGATCTGCCTCATTCGACGATCTGGTCAATCCAATTTAAAATGACTTGTCTCATTCAGTGATCTGGTCAACCCATACACTCAATTCACTCATTTGCTATACATATAGTGACCGATCGACTACAATCACAATAATGATTAGGGAATGTGATTTCATCATCTATCTGCCTCCTCACATTACCATTGTCACCCGATTGGAGTGGTCCTCCTTTGGCTCACTTAGGCTAATAAGGCGTCCCCTATTCGGTACCGTCACAAGCCATACGACCCATCAATATTCATCTATACATATAAATACATACATACATATATATATATATATACATATATATATATATATATATATATATATATATATATATATAAATGCATATTCATCAAATGCATTGTATAATTAGCATCTTTATAGTTGTACAAATCAATGCCTCATGCACATAATATTCACTTTATCAAATAATGATAAATACATTTAGAACCACATATTCAATGAGTTTCAAAATCTATTTGCAAAACCATACTCTTCTTGAACTATGTGCCAGTTCGTAAGCAAAATATATATTTTAACATATTTCAAAAACATATAAAAGTGTAATTATCTTATAAATGTCAAAACCTACTGACTAGCATCCTATTTCATATATCCACATCATATAATATTCCCACTTAAAACTACGTTTTAGTATTATATATATATATATATATATATATATATATATATATATATATATATATATATATATATATATATATATATATATATATATATATATATATATATATATATATATATATATATATATATATATATATATTTTCCTATATGTAAATTTCTATAAATGTCTACCTAGCCCATAAATTAACTTATTCACTTATATTGTTTATCTTTCTCGGATAAGCATACAAGTGCTTTGAGGTATTCCAAGCATTTTCAAATTTCATTTCCTTATAGGCAACTAACTAGCCATGATATGAATTACTTATAACAAAAAAGCTCTCATGTCATAAAAGAAAATGGTACAGTCCATAATTTATTTTACATCACATTATAAGCTGTCTAAAAGGGACTTGGCACTCAACTTAGCCATCCCACAAATATTACACAACGAAAGAAAATACAATCCATATCCATAATCAGATGAGTCAACCTTGACAACCCTGTTGCTCACTTTTTGCTGGAGTACCTGGAATGTGATTACGTGGACATAAAAAGATGAGATGACAATCTCAATAGCTAGCAAATTTTTTAGAAAAATAATATACATTCCATTCATTAAAACATCTCAATTTATTTCATTGAAACATAAGCACTGACCATACATACATACATCATCTTGGTCACACTAGGGACCCATAACATTTTGGTCTACTTACCCAATTGAGTCTCATACCTGTAAAAGGGTTATGCATCTCTTATTATTTGCCAATATGTGGGGGAAATGGGGCTTACTTGGCACACTTTGGGCATCCCCTTAATTCCCGAGAATGATACATAACATATCTTTAAACCATCATTCATCATAGCAAAAAGTCAGGCAACCAGTGAAATTGATAAATTCAAGTTCATAAACATAAAGAGTGTTTTAAGGAAAAGCTAGCTACCTTAATTCCTGTACAATCACTTCCTTTCCAAGACTGCCAATGTTACTACCAGCAACTCAAACTAAAACATATAAGAATTTTTTGTTAATGCATGCATATTAGCACCTAAAATCATAAGTCTCTAGTTTAAGAGCTTTTGCTCCCCAAAATAAAACTATGATTCTGTTGAGATTTGGGATTATTATTAAATATGAAAAAAGTCCTCTAAAAATTCTGAAATTTTCCATGGAGGTTTATCTACATGTGTATTTTATTTCGTGGTTCTCTCAGCCATTAACTCTTCCATTCACCCCAAGAACTATCCATAATCTAGAACAATACATATTGGTTTCAGTTCCATTTCTATTCTGTTTTCCATTCATTTTGATAGGTAAAAATTCTTCAAAATTTGTGATATATTATATGGAGCATCCTAGATATGTTATATAATCACCATAAAAATGATTCATTTGACCCCTCAAATAACACACTTTTTATGTCTGTCCCCAGTTTTGGTATGTTCTGATTCACTTCTTGTCCCACCGAATTTCCATATTTTACTATATACTTTATCTTGCCCAAAATTCTCTAACATTTGGTGGGGTCCTTAAATAGGATCCCTATAACGTGTCATAAAATTTTCATATGAAACTTCAACATCTAACCCTTTCAATGTTTAGTATGTCCATGAACACCTTAAGTTGTCCAGCAGATTATTCTCAACACTATTTTGATTGTAAATGGCCTATTTGTAGGTTCTCAAAAATCACAAAATTTTTTGAAATTGATTATCAATATTTCAAGACTTTTCGCACCAAATATTAGAAAATTTAAAGGCCATTTACCTAATCAAACAGTCCAAGAACATAGGGTCTAAAACTTTTAGGTGCAGCATGTGTGGTGCTTCAGCATGTTTGTTACTTAGATGGCAAAGATTATTCCCTACCACTAGATTTCCGCATTTTCAAATTTAAAATCTTTCATCTCATGCTCAAGAATCGCCCATGCAGAACCCAAAATGTTCTTTGCTCACTACAAACTAACTTTTCTCAAGAGGGGAAACTCAACTTATGCATAAATGCTCCTATGGTTCTTAAATTTCAACTTGCTTCTCCTCTTGGTTTCCCTTGTAACTTAGCTACTTTTTTTCTAGTTTCTCTCTCCCTTTGGCTCTAAGTCTTCTACCTGCCTTCTCTCCCTCTTAGGTGCTGATTTCATGAGGAATGGGGTTTGAATTTTGTTGCCCAAAATAATACTTAGACAACATGATTCTTGGCTGTTAGTTTCCACCACTCAAGAAGAAAAGGAGGCTATGTTTTACAAGGATTCCCTTGTGTTTTTGTAGGGATTCCCTTGTGGTTTATGCAGGGAGGGTGTGATAATGCAGAGGCATGAAGTGGGGCAGTAGCCTTTGTATTATTATTTTTAATTGTGTGTAGAAAAATGGCTGAAGCGGGTGGTTGTTTCTTGGCTAAAATGTTGCTGAAATAATTATGGCTATGTGGCAGGATTTCCTTGCTAGAAGGTGGCATTTTTGTTGGATGATTTTAGCTAAATTTTTGTGTGGCTATGTGGCATGCTTTGCTAGGTGCAAGGTGGCTGAAATTTTGTAGCAAATGTGGCATGCTATATGGCTGCATATCTTCTAAAGTTTGAATTGTTCTCTTTGTCTGCCCATCAGTTTGTGGATGGTAGGCTGTGCTAAACCTAAGTTTAGTACCTAAGGCATCTTGCAAGGATCTACAAAATCTAGAAGTAAACATGGGGTCTCGATCAGAAACAATAATGGTAGGTATCCCATGGAGTCTGATAATTTCATGAACATACACCTATGCCAACTTGTCCAGAGAATAGGTACTCTTAATGGAAAAGAAGTGGGTAGACTTGGTCAGTCTATCCATGTTTACCCAAATTGCATCATAGCCAGATGATGTCCTAGGCAAACCCATGACAAAATCCATAGAGATGCTATCCCATTTCCAGTCAGGAATATCTAAGGGTTGGAGCAATCCACCAGGTTTTTGTTGTTCTACCTTGACTCTCTAACACACTAAGCACTTAGACACATAACAGGTTATGTCTATTTTCATCCCAAGCCACCAGAAACACCTCTTTAAGTCTTGGTACATCTTAGTGGCTCTAGGATGTAGGGTATACCTACTCTTATGAGTTTTAGCTAGGATACTATCTCTCAATTCCTTCACCTCAGGTACACACAACCGCTCTCCAAACTTGATAAGCCCATCCTCAGAAATGTGAAATTCATTAAACTTTCATTGGGATATCTGTTCTCTAATGTCCTTCAAGTATGGATCAGAAACTTGAGCATCTTTATTTCTATCCCTAAGATCATTATGAATTCTTAATTCACTCATAAGGAGGCTACTAGGCTGTGGGGAAATGGAGAGATTCAAATTTCTCATGCCCTCAATTACTTCCTGCTCCATAAGCATTAATGATGCCATATGCAGGGATTTCCTGCTCAGGGCATCAGTAACCACGTTCGCCTTGCCCTAATGGTAATTAAGGGTGTAATCACAATCTTTTAGGAATTCCATCCATCTTCTTTATGTAACAACCTCATTTATGTAACAATTTTTTTCCTATATTTGTAAAATTCCATGAAGTTATTACATTGTTACAACTTAACCCAAAATAATATTTATTTAATTTATACAATATAGAGTTTACATACACATCATTAATTTACAAACATCTGAACAAAAGTATAACATATACATGTTAGCCCTAATCATCCATTTGGACTACTTCTGGGGACACTGGTGTGGGTGGCAGCACCTCCACTGGAATCTCAGTCACGTCTATTACAGATATATCCAATATAATCGGTAGTTTCCCAAAGAAGGACAACTCGATCCAGCGTATAGCAACAATAAGTGTCATTGAGAATAGCTACATAGTTAATCGTCTGAATATGATATGAAAAAATAGTGAGAATTAAATTCCAATAGGTTCAACAATAAATCATAATTATCATCAATATAGTTCATCACATCATGTTCATATGTATAAATTACAGCAAATACCTTTGGTCACATGAATGCACTTTATCTATGTACATGAAAATCGTACAGTAATGACATGTATGGCAGGATGAACTATTTTCAAAATATCATATGATGGCTATCAACTTATTCTCATATCAAACTATCTTGGCCAGGGTGAGTATTTTCTACTCTCCGGTACGGACTTTTCTCGCTCCGTCCGACATGACACACTTTCTCTTTATTTTCTTATTAACATAATCATAGCCGTTGGTAGGGCGTCCCCTATTGGTGCACTACACGGATTGCCATGTGACCATGCTCATTTCTTTTCTTTTCACAATAATAGGCAAAAATATGATTTTAATAACAAGTATGTTCATTAAAATATAATTATTACCCAAAATCATTGGTAATTATGCCATGAACATAACCGTTTCAAATATCACTTTATAAAATATTTCCATGTCAAAGTTACACACTTAAGATGGTAAGAAGTTCATGCAATGACATATGCTAATAATTTATTATTTTCATTTATAAGATTCTTTTTTTTTAATATTATTTCTATCTCTTTATTTTCTTGATACAGGTTTTCATCCTATCTGACCTTGTCTTACTAATCAGAACATAACACCCTCATTTTATCTCTGATGTAGGTGATCCTAGTGTCAATTTAAAGATAAAACAATTATCTAAAACTATTATGTTTAATATTTTAGCCAAATATTAAAGATTCTTTGTGATATTACTCCCTCAAGTGACAGGTTATTCCTTCTTGGGTAGGTTTTAACCTCTATTTACTAATCTGTCCATATTGCTCTCATAAGAATTCCAAATTGAGTGATTCCAGTGGCTAATATTCTGTGAAACATATATTTATAATTTTTATGTTAACTAGTTATTTTAATTCCCTACAAAATGTTCCCTTAAATTCAAACACAAAAGCTTTCCTAACAGATTATTCCCTGATTAATCATTTTCTGATCATTACTTCCTAATCGGACCATGTCTACCTCATATGGACTCCAAATTAAGTGATTCCAATGGCTAAAAATAAGTGAGACATAGATCTATATTTTTCATGTTAACCATTTATTTTAAGTCCTTACCAATTCTTCCCAAAATTTTAAAAACAAAAGCTTAAAATTTTGCCACCCATAGCCATACCTATACAAAACTATCTACACCAGCTTAAGTATTCAAACATACATCACATGCAAGAACAATATGTAACATGATATAGCAACATCCATGACCAATCATCAAAGTTCTAAGATCAAAATTTCATATAAATGCTACAAATTTCAAAACTTTTCTTCAAAAAGAAATATTGTTAAACCTACCTAAGGATCTCCCTAACCCACTTAGTGAATTCGTTTTCTTGTTTCCTCTTGAAGGAAGTAGCAAGATTCCTCCCTTCCCTTAGCTTTTTTAGTAGCTTAAATAAGAGAAGGAGATTTAGTTTTTTGAGCCTTAAGAATGAAGAAAAAAGATGGATTCAAGTGGAGATTTAGCTAACTTACCTTGAGAACTTAGTCTTCTAGACTTCTCCTTCTTCTTTCTTCCTCTCTTCCTCTCCTTTCCTCACTCTACCTTGCTTATGTTTTTCCTCTACCTCACTTGGATGAAATTCTAATGTTATATAGATGTTTTTTCCTAATGCCATGTATTATCAGACCACTTGCTAAATTTTTGTCTTAATGCCATGTAACCTAATCTTTATTATTATTACACTATTATTTCATCACATGATTTATTTTATTTTATTTTTCCTCTTGGATTTGGGCTCATTCCTACCCATTTCCTTTGCTTTGGATAAAATTCTACCTTTCTTGGAGGGCTTGGTCACATTTTCATATTTGTTGGGCTATCGGTCCAACTTTTATATCCTAGTCCAAGTCTATGTTTTATTTCTTGCTTAGGTTATACAATGGGCTTACTAGAAACCTACATGTAGTGGAAAAACCCTATATGAAGTGTCCATAGGTGAAAGCCCAATTTCTAGGTGGAGATGTTAAACTTAGAAATTTCTAACTCTTGAATTAGGAAAAATTACCCTAATCCAATCTTTGTAAAATTTTAAGACATTTACTTACTTCACAAAAATTTATCCTCCTTACTAAAGAATTTCGCCTCTCTTTAGTATGTCATTTCTAATTTTTCCTATTAGGTTTTCTCTCTTTACTTGTTCTCTTAATGTTAGAAACATTTTCTATGCATACACACAACGTGAAAAATTTCTAAGGATTATATTTCCTTAGATATATAAAAATTGTCTAATAAATTTTATTTCCTTAATTAAATATTTATGTAGCTTTAAAGAAACAAAATTAAGGATGTTACATTTTGCCTCATATTTAACTCTTTCTGGTCAAAAAGGTACTTAAGACTCTTGTGATCACTAAAAACTTCAAACTTGACACCATACAAATGATATCTCTAAATCTTAAGGGCAAACACTACAACTGCTAGTTCTAAATCATGAGTGGGGTAATTCTTCTCATGAGGTCTAAGTTGTCGAGAAGCATAAGCTACTACTCTACCCTGCTACATTAAAACACAACCTAAACCCTTCTTAGGTATATCACTATATATTGTAAAGAGTTCACTAGGGTTAGGTATCACTAGCACTGAGGCAGAGGTTAGCCTAGCTTTCAATTCTTGAAAACTCTCACATCGACCATTCCACACAAATTGTCGATCCTTCCTGGTTAACCTAGTTAGAGGCATAACTATTTGAGAGCATCCCTGGATAAATTTCCTATAGTATCCTGCTAAGCCTAACACCTCTGAATTTCAATGACTATCTTTGGTATTTCCCAGTTAACCACTACTTCCACTTACTAGGGTCCACTGTTATCCCCTCCTTGGAGAGAACATGTCCTAAAAATCTCAACTTTGTCAGCAAAAATTCACACTTGCTAAGCTTGGCATACAATTTCCTATCCTTCAGGATTCGCAACACTATTCGAAGGTGATTCTCATGTTCTTCAAGGCTCTTAGAATAAATTAAGATGTCATCTATGAAAACCACAACAAACTTATCTAGGTATGGCCTAAAAATCCTATTCATATAATCCATGAAAATGGTTGGGGTATTGGTTAACCCAAAAGGCATAGCTAGGAACTCTTAATGTCCGTATCGGGTTCAGAAAGCTGTCTTTGGGACATCTTCGACCTTAATTCTTAACTGATGGTAACCTGATATGAAATCTATCTTAGAGAAGACAGAAGCTTCAGCTAATTGATCTAGTAGGTCATTTATCCTAGGCAGTGGATATTTATTCTTGATGGTTACTTTGTTTAACTGCCTATAATCTAGACACAACCAAAGGCTACCATCTTTCTTTTTAACAAACAAGACTGGTGCACCCCAGGGAGATACACTGGGTCTGATGAATTCCTTCTCTAAAAGTTCCACTATCTGTTTCTTAAGCTCAGCTAGCTCTACAGGAGCCATCCTATAGGGAGCCTTAGATATGGGACCTGCACCAAGCACTAAGTCAATGGTGAACTCCAATTGAAGCCCGTCGTCGCACCAAGTCTTCTCTAAGATATTTGACCTAGAAATCTTGAACCACCATAATCATAAATCACAAACTATTTAGACTTAGACATACAATATACTAGTAGGCCTCCTAGCAATCACATGAAAAATCATTTAGCAAAGAAAAGCAGATGAATAAACAATACTTAGTTAAGATTGAACTATTGGAAATAATTCCAAATCTCACAATGCATAAGGGTCCCTTGAGGTTTCAATCTACCTCAACCAACTAAAAAGAACTAGCCACGCAGGGCCATAAGAAAATCTAAAGAAGAATTGAAGAACTTGGATGAAGAATTGGATGACTTCTCTGCTTGCTTGCCTCTCTTTTTATAGATTCCCCACTCTTAATCGAAGTAGGAATGTATTTAGGTCAAAATCCCCATCCATCCGCCTTGAATTTGAGTGAAAAGACCCAAAATCGCGAAATCAACAAGTCTCTACGGCGTTGGGCACTACGGCGCTATGGAAAACAAGTCACGAGGAACCGTGGTGCCCTCAGTCAGTGCCGCGGCGCGCTGTGTCAAAGATGCTCAGGCGCCGCAGCGCTCCCTCCTCGGTAGCTCCGCGCTGCGGCGCGCTGGGTAGCGCTACGGCACTCTGGATTTGTCTTAACATATCGCCACAGCGCTCTCTTGTGAGTGTCGCGGCGCCTAGAATCTTCTGGATTTTGCCAAAGTGCCGAACATGAAAGTTGTAGCTCTATGTTTCTTCTTTCCATAGCCACTGGAATCACCTCGATCGGACCTCCAATGAGTGAGATATTCCTCCATTAGTGATGAAAGGTCAGAAATTAGCATTTTTCATAATTTTCTCTCTATTTTTCTCTTCTTTTCTTCTTTATTATTCCTAAAAAATAAAACAAAAAAATTAATTAAATCCTATTTATTCACTATTTAAATAAAATAAAAAGTAACATAAAATATGCTAAATACATGCTAAAATTATAGCATGTCAGCTACCATCTTTCTTTTTAACAAACAAGACTGGTGCACCCCAGGGGGATACACTGGGTCTGATGAATCCCTTCTCTAAAAGTTTCACTATCTATTTCTTAAGCTCAGCTAGCTCTACAGGAGCCATCTTATAGGGAGCCTTAGATATGGACCTGCACCAAGCACTAAGTCAATGGTGAACTCTACTTCACTATCAGAAGGGAGACTACTAAACTCCTTAGGGAATACTACTGGGTAATCCCTAACAATAGGTATGTTTTCTATGCCCACTTATACTTCTGCTTGCAAAGAAAAGAACACTAGGAACCCTTAACAAACCTTCTTAAGGTATCTCTCAACCTGGGTGGTGGATAGGTAAGAAGTTTCAGTGGAGTGTTTAGAAGTAGGACCACAAACAAGTAAGGAAACAGATTTTCTAGAACAATCAAGAATTGCATATTAGCAAACAACCCATCCATTCCAAGAATAACATCAGTATCAAACGAAGGTAGGCATACAAGATCCAAAGTGGTACATCTATGATCAAATTGTACAACATAATTTATACAAGCATCAGAAGTTATGACACGAATCCCAATAGGTGTGGAAATAGAAAGATCATATGGCAAAATATCCACAGTCAAACCCAGACTCTTAGCACAATCATATGAAATAAATGAATGTGTAGCACTAGAATCAAACAATGCATCTACAAGTGAGTTTCGGATAATTAACTTACCTCTGATCAAATTTGGAGACTGGCTAGCCTTCTGCTGGGAAAGAGAAAACACCCATCCCTGATTTTGTGGTCTGCCATCAGGAGTTGATCCCTTCCTTGCTCGACAATCCCTAGAGTAGTGGCCGGGCTTTCCATAACTATAGCAGACATTCTGACCAGTTAAATAAGGTTTATGTCTATGGTTCTTTGCATATTTATTACAAGTAGGCTGGCTAGAGGTTTGTCCACTATAGGTTAGCATTCTCCTTCCTTGAGAATTGTTCCACTTAAACTTTTTGTTCTAGGGTTTTCCTCTTCTTCTAGAGGGCTCACTGTCTCTGAATCGTTTCTCAGCCTTGGCACTCATCAAAGTTTCTTTTGCTATTCTACATTTACTTGCCAACTTGGCAAGATCTCATATCTCTAATGTATCCACTCTTTCTCTAATCTCAGGTTTCAATTCTGGCTCAAAATTTGCTGCCTTCCAAGCATCATCATGGGTATGTTTCAAGTAAGTGGAAAATTTAGAGAGCTTTTCATACTTAGCCTCATATTGGGGTATAGTCATGTTTCCTTGCTTCAACTGTATAAATTCAGCCTCTTTTTTATTCTTCACATTATCTGGGAAATATTTATCATAAAATGTTTCTTTAAAATTATCCTAGGTAATGTGAATATCATTGGTCTGCCATAATCTCTGCATACTTTTCCACCAATGCTCTGCTTCACCGTCTAACACGTAAATGGCTAAGGAAACTTTCTGTTCTGTGCTACATTCTAAAACCCCAAAAAATTTCTCTAGTTGCATTATCCATTTCTAAGCTATCACTAGGTCATATTCTCCTAGAAATTAAAGAAGGTTGGCCTTCACGAATTGGGCCAGGAGTTTATTCATTTGGCCTGGCCCATTTTCCTCTCTAGAAACCCCAGGATTGTTTCCTTGTGGCACTTGTCTAAGGGCTTCATGAACTTGTTGATGAATTTGTGCTATGGTGGCTTGGGCTGCAGCTTGCCCATCGAGCCTAGCAACTAAGGATTCCATATTCTCAAACATTTCTTTTAGGGTCTCAACCTGGGTTCTCTTATATGCCATTTCCCTGTGTGCACAATTATATATCCAAACGTTTTTCATATAATTAGTCACATGACCATAAACTATGTTTACTCTATTTAACAACCCCTAAAATAAAATCCAATATAACAATACTTCAATTCTAAATCAATTTAGAATATCCTAGAATTCATCTAAACACATAGATAATTCCCTGAACTATTGCTCTGATACTAAAAATTGTCAAAACCTACTGACTAGCATCCTATTTCATATATCCACATCATAGAATATTCCCCTTTAAAACTACCTTTTAGTATTATATATACATATATATATAGTTCTTATATGTAAATTTCTAGCAATCTCTACCTAGCCCATAAATTAACCTATTCACTTATATTGTTTATCTTTCTTGGATAAGCATACAAGTGCTTCAGTTTATTTCAAGTATTTTCAAATTTCATTTCCTTATAGGCAACTAACTAGCCATGATATGCATTACTTACAATAAAAAGGCTCTCATTCTATAAAAGAAAATGGTACAATCCATAACTTATTTTACATCACATTATAAGCTGTCTAAAAGAGACTTGGCACTCAACTAAACCATCCCAAAAATATTACACAACCAAAGAAAATACAATCGATATCCATAATCAAATGAGTCAACCTTAAGACCCCTGTTGCTCACTTCTTGCTGAAGTACCTAGAATGTAATTATGTGGACATAAAAAGATGAGATGACAATCTCAATAGGTAGCAATTTTTTTTAGAAAAATAGTACACATTCCATTTCTTGAAACATCTCAATTTATTTCACTGAAACATAAGCATTGACCATACATACATACATCATCTTGGTCACACTAAGGACCCATAACATCTTGGTCTACTTGCCCAATGAAGTCCCATACTTGCAAAAGGGTTATGCATATTCTATTATTGGCCAATACGTGGGGGAAATAGGGCTTACTTGTCACACTTTAGGCAACCCCTTAATTCCTGACAATACATACATAACATATCTTTAGACCATCATTCATCATAGCATAAAAATAAGTGAAATTGATAAATTTAAGTTCATAAACATAAAGAGTGTTTTAAGGAAAAACTAACTACCTCAATTCCTGCACAATCACTTCCTTTCCAAGGCTACCAATGTTACTACCAGTAACTCAAACTAAAACATAAAAACTTTTGGTTAATGCATGCATATTGGCACCTAAAATCATAAGTCTCTAGTTTAAGAGCTTCTACTCTCCAAAACAAAACTGTGATTCTGTTGAGATTTAGGGTTATTATTAAATATGACAAAAGTCCTCTAAAAATACTAAAATTTTCCATGGAGGTTTATCTACATGTCTATTTTATTTTTTGGTTCTCTTAGCCCTTAACTCTTCCATTCACCCTAAGAACTACCTCGACAATCTAGAACAGTGCATATTGGTTTTAGTTCCATTTCTATTCTGTTTTCCATTCATTTTGATGGGTAAAAATTCTTTAGAATTTGTGATATTTGATATGGAGTATCCTAGATATATTATATAATCACCATAAAAATTCCAAGTAAAAACTGATTCATTTGACCCCTCAAATAACACACTTTTTACGGATGTCTTTAGTTCTAGTTTCTTTTATTTTCTTTTCAAGTTAATAGCCAAAAATATGATTTCAATCACAAGTATGTTCATTATACTCACATGCCATAATTTATTATCAAAGCATACTCACTACCAAAAATCATTGGTAAAATGAAATCTTGTCATGGTCATAACTATTTTTGAATATCACTTTATAAAATATTTTCATGTCAAAATTATACACTTAAGATGGTAAGAAATTCATGCAATGGCCATGGCTAGGGCATACACTAGTATTTATTATTTCCATTTATAAGATTCTTCTTCTTTTTTAAATATTATTTTCATCTTTTCATTTTCTTTATGCTTGGCCTCTAGTTACTTTCCTCCTACTTATATAAATTCCAACACATATTCTCACAAATGTTATATGATATTTTTCTCTAATTTGGTTTCTATTATTACCCTATAGTTAATGAGATTCATTTAGGGTAGAATATGTTACAAATAAGCTTTACCAACTCCCAACACGTCCTGGTCTTGTTCTAGGACACGGTCATGCTTGAAAAATACTCCAAACATACTCAAAAACAACCCTGAACATGGCCAACCCTTGCTGAAGGAACCCAGAACACGGCTTGGCCATGTTTTGTGACCTTTACTCACTCATTCAACCATATCTACCTCATATGAACTCCAATTAAGTTGATTCTAATGCCTACAAAAATATAAGACACTTATCTACAACTTTCATGTTCATCATTTCTTCAGATTATGTAATATCCCATAATTTTTATTTTTAAATAATAATATTTTGCTATAAATAAATATATTTTTATTTGTTGAAAAATAATTATTTTTTGTTAAAAGCAAGTATACTTTTAATTATTGTATTAGTTAAAATAATTATTTTGGCCTTTAATAAATTTTTTTATATTTTTAGAAATATTCTTCCTTTTATTATACATAAAGATATTTATTTTGTGAATTGTTTTAAGAGTACAACTAAAGTTTTGCAATAATATAAATTTTTAGAAATTTTTGGGATATTTTATGATGAAAAATGATATTTATATGAATATAAAAAAAATAAAATAAAAAAAATCCTATATATTTATTTATTAAATAATAATAAATAAAAGAAAAGAGAAAACGGGGAGGGGGAAACGAATTGAGAGGCAACTTTTGTGAAATTTCCATGAATAGTGTGACAGTATGAATAGTAACCTCTAAGTTTTCTCTCTAGATTTGAAGTGTCTATAGGTCTCCGATCTCAAAACTAGGGATACCACTGGATTTAGGACAGAGTATACTACGATTTTGACCGAGCAATATTTCAAATAAGCCGCAGTATCGCCACAGATTGGAAGTAAAAAATTTTAGAAAAAGGTAAGTTCTGAAACTTCTACTTAGGTATATCAAATTGGAAATCTAACACTGTAGATGGATTCAAGAGCTAGATAAACCTTAGGATATAAATTTTTTTTGGCTATCTGACAACTTTTTATTTTTTGTGAATAGTGATTTCTGGCGGTGAATAGTATTTTTCGATGGTGAATAGTGATTTCGACCAACATAATTATTATTTTCCAACTGTAAATGGTGATCAAGCTCCCGGAGTCATTTCCTAGGTTTTTAGA
This sequence comes from Gleditsia sinensis, assembly GCA_037074535.1. Lineage (NCBI taxonomy): Eukaryota > Viridiplantae > Streptophyta > Magnoliopsida > Fabales > Fabaceae > Gleditsia > Gleditsia sinensis. Next base: position 58,170,603 of record CM073464.1, read on the forward strand.
CCCTCTGGACTCGTTTTTTAGATCCATTTGATCATATTTAACCTGAAAAATTACATTTGGGGCTGTCGAACCTGGAGCCTTGACCTGTGAGTGGATAATTCTTTCTATGACTTGCCATATAATCTTCTTGATCTTCAAATGTGTATTTGATTATGTTTATAAGATATTTACACTTTTATATGTTTCAAAAATGTGTTAAAATATTTGTTTTACTTACGTACTAGCAAATAGTTCAAGAAGAGTATGGTTTTGAAATAGATTTTGAAACTCATTCAATTTGTGGTTCTAAATGTATTTATGATTATTTGATAAAGTGAATATTATGTGCATGAGACATTGATTTGTAAAATTATAAAGTTACTAATTATGATTGAATGGCAAGCGTAAAGCTTATGGCGAGTTGCTTGATAATATTACATTGCATTTGATGAATATGCATTTATATATGAGTGAGCCAAGGGAAGGCCGCTCCAACCGAGTGACAGCGGTAATGTGAGGAGGCAGATAGGTGATGAACTCACATTTCTTGATCACTATTGTAACTGTAGTCGATCGGTCACTATGCATATAGCAAATGAGTGAATCGAGTGTGTGGGTTGACCAAATTGCCGAACGAGGCAAGTCATTTTAAATTGGGTTGACCAGATCGCCGAATGAGGCAAGTCATTTTAAAAGTTTATAACTTTATCTCAAAAGCTTATTATTTTACTATAGTTTATGCAGCTGAGCATAACAACATTTGCTTAATGATCATACTGTGCTGAATATGGTTTGAATATCTAAATATCTTTTTCTTTGAAAATATTTGAAATACGGGTCCCATATGGATGTACTTCTGAACTATATTTTTTAAGTGACAAATTTTAAAATATAAGTACATCCATATGCAAATCTAAGAGGTCATAAGAGGTATTATCTATTCACTGAGTTGTCAAACTCACTAAACAATATTTTCACATTTTTCATATAAGAATACAGAGTCTGATCTTACAAATAGGTGATGAGTTAGGAGACATATTCTCTGAGTGAGTCTACGTTGCTTTCAAGGCTCACAGTTTTGAATTATATTGTGTTTGTATTCTAGAGTGTGCTCTGAATGCCACAGGTAGGATTCCTGCTTCTATTGTTACTTTGAAATTTATAACTTGGTCTGTATAATGTATATACAAGAGAGAACCTGTATGTATCTATTTCTATGATAAAGAATAATGTTATGCATGTTATGAAAAATATCTGATTATGGAAAAAAAATGTTTGTTTCACGTGTCTGCTCCTAAATTGGGGGTGTTACAAGTTTGTATCAAAGCATTAGGTTTTCCTATGGCTATCAGAGCAAAGGATTCTTTAGTAGGACCTTTAGTATGGGTATGAGCTGGACATATTTATACTTCTGGTGCTGTTGAGGGATTTTATAGGGTTTCAATTTCCTTTCTATTCTAAGTTATTAAATTTCCTAGTATAAAATTGATTGAATATTGTGACATCTTAAGAGGTATCTATGGGTCAATTACTACCTAAAAGTCAAAGGGATAAGTTTCCCAGAGAATTTAAAGAATTTAGACAAATGTCAAGTATGATAATTTCTGAATATAATATCCATTTTACCTGAATATCTATATATGGTAGGCTTTGATGTGATATTAGAAATGGATTGGTTGGCAATATTTTAGGCCATTTTAGAATGTCATATGAAGATGATTAAATTCAATATTCTTGGAGAATCTTCTTTCCTGATACAAGGAAACTATAGTGAGGTACCCAAAAATCTAATTTCTATTTTAGCAGCCTATAAGTTATTACAAAAAGGTGCCAAGGATATTTGGTAGTGGTGGGAGATGTTAATATAAAATATACCAGTGTAAATCAAGTTTCATTGGTTAAATAATTTTTTAATGTAATTCCTGAGGAGTTGCTAGGATTACCCTAAAACGTAAAATAGAATTTGGTATTGATTTACTTCTTGGAACCCAACCAGTATCTATATCCCCATATAGAATGGCAACGACTGAACTCACGGAATTGAAGAATTAGTTGTAAAACTTATTAAACAATGGATTTATACGCCCTAGTACTCTCTTTGTGGTATTCTAGACCTATTTGTGAAAAATAAGGATGGATCATTATGACTATGCATAGATTATAGACATTTGAATAAGGTGACAGTGTGGAATAAAACTTATTACCTTGTATAGATTATTTGTTTGACCAGTTACAAGGTGCTCAATATTTTTTCAAAACTTGATTTGAGATATTTGTATCATTAATTGAGGATAAGGGAAGAGGATATTCAAAAAATTTCTTTTAAGACTCATTATGGGCATTATAAGTTCTTGGTGATGTCATTTAGTTTGACAAATGCCCCAGCTGCATTCATGGACTTAATGAATAGAGTATTTAAACTATTCTTAGATAAATTTATTATTGTCTTTACTAACAAAATACTAATATGTTTCGAGAGTTCAGAGGATCATAAGCAACATTTAAAGATAGTTTTACCAACTCTAAGGGAGTATGGTTAGTAAGGATGATATCCACGTTGACCCTAAGAAAGTAGAAGCGGTACAACAATGGCATAACCTACTACAGTTACAGATGAAGATCCAAGTCCAATTTACGCTTTCTGCAGTTGTCTATTGTCCATTCTATTTGAGCTGTAATTGGATCAAGTAAATGAACATATACTTGTAAAGCATCAATCAGCTCCTCAGCATTTGAAGCTGAAATGAGAATTCGTCATGCTGAATGTGGGATAAACCTTTATTCCACAACCTGATCTAGAAAAGACAACAGACCATTAAACAAGTGATTAACATTTAACAAACCTATCAGTTTATGATGCATATTCAGTTGTGTCCAAGAGACTATTTGTAAAATCTCTTCAAAAGTACCAAAACCACCTGGTAAGGCAATGAAGGCATTAACATTGCTCATCATTCTAACCATGCGCTCATGCATAGAAGATACCCTAAATTCTTCCCCAATTGTCTTCCCTATAATGTTGGATGCAACTAGAGCTATAGGAATAATACCTAAAACTTGATATCCTTCTACATGTGCAGCTGTAGACACACAGCCCATTAACTCACAGTTACCTCCACCATACACTAAATGAATTTTTCTTTTGGCTAGCACCCTACCTAAGTTTTGTGGAGCTTTCACATACTCTCCATCTTTTCCAAGATTAGAACCAGAAAAGACACAAATATTTCAAAATTGACGGAATGTAATTCTCTCAATAGCTATACATACACCGTAACTTTGAGTATGAAGGTAAAGATACTAATGTGAGCATTTATAGAACTAAGATAATGGCATACTTACAATAGCTATGTGAATAGGCCAGACATAATTAGAACAACTATGTGAGTGATTGGTGGATATTAGCTAAATTTAAGATGAAAAATTTCAAAAATGATGACAAGCATGTATATGTACAGTAGTTGTGATCGTGGTTCATATTAAGCACATAAAGAGAATAAGGTTAAGATATTACCAGAAATTTGTCTTTTCCTTGTTGTCCTTGATGAAGCATTAATGTCTTGATTATTGTAGGAAAGTTGTAGATGATAGGCGTAATTGTAAAAAAAAAGTGAAAATACAAGCAAGTTAATTGTTGAAGAGGGACAATCAAATGCTTTATTTTATTTTTCCAATATTATTGCTAGTCCACTATCATTATTATTAAGTCGGCTAGTTATTTTCAGAATTTTTAATTTGGACTGGTTTATTTTACAATTGATTGATTACATCTATTTTGAAGTAATTAACTGCATCCTACTAGTTAAATATGTATTCTTTGTTTTTCATAGATTTTTATAAGCTTAGAAATGTTTCTTTTCCACTGAATACCAATAGTTTTAAAGTTGATTTTGCCACATATATTCAAAACTTGCAGCCACTAATTTTTGCTGAAATAATAGCTAGATTTTGTTTATATATTTTCAAGAATTATGACCACCGAATTTAATTTTCTTCCAACACTTTGTCCAAATTTTTGACTTTCTATTTTGTTACCGTTCTTTATGATGCTTTTCGTCTATTCTACTGCATTCTTCCTTATTAATGTTTGGCATCAAATGTGAAGTTCTTTTCCCTCATTACAAGAAAAGTTAATTTCTTTTCTTTGAAACTCAGCTGTTATGGTATCCAAATGGTTAGTAGGTTAGAGTATGGTGATTTTGAAAGAATTTATCTAATAAAGAACACATTTAAAAAAAAATCTTTATATCAAGTATGTATAACTGTGTAAGTTAGCAGATTATGTGCAAATTAGAAAGAATAATGAGTTTACAGTATAAACTGATAGAGTATTAAGGTATGAAGAACACTTAAGTTTATGAGAAGGGAAATGAGAACAATTTGAGAACCATGTTCGAAAATAATGTAAAGTGATCAAGGTATTTGTGTTAAGGGTTTATACCATACTAAGTTGAGTCTAGTATCTAGGATGTATCAAGGACGTGAATTATGTTGAGATTGGAAATTCACGTTGGAATAATTGTTGAGAAAGGAGATTTTAGAAAAGTCATAGATTTTGAATATTGATAACCCCAAGGCAATAAGGATATACTAACATATGAAAGAATTGTATTAGTATAATGGTAAAAAGAATATACAAGTGGTATTTATTTTGTTGTTCAACAAGTAAGAATTAAATATATTGTTTCAAGAGAGCTAATCAGGAAGTTTATGATCTTAGCTAGATTATAATATAGTTGATAGTAAATCTAAATGATGTGTTTATATATTAGAAGTTATGCTTTAAGTATCTTTATATAATTTTGACGAAATTTTGGAGAAAATTATTTATCCTTAGTTGAACTTCCCATATCAGTAATTATCAAGTCTTACAAACAAATGGCATCATTTGAGGTTTTACATTAAACATCGTAGGACTTCTAATAGGTAGATGAGTTGAATAAGGTTAATTTTTTGGAATCTAATTTGAAATATCATGAAATAGATAGAATATGATTAACCTAAATTGATGATGTTAATTTAGAGAGTATGCTTCAAGCGTATGTTTTCGAGTTTGGAGGGAGATCTCTTAGCAGAATTTGTCTATAATAAAGTGTTATTGGATGACTTAAAGCCTTAAGTAAATGTGTTACAAACTTTCTGTTTGATGACTCATTGGAGTCAGACTTATGGTAAGATATCGTTAATAAAGTGAAATTGATTAGAAAAAAAATATACAAGAAACTCAATACATGCCAAAAGTTATAAGGATCACGGATGTTAAGTACTAAAAATTATCAATTTGTGATCAAATTTTCTTGAAGGATTCACTCATAAAAGAGGTAATGAAGTTTGAAAAGAAGGAAAAAGTTAAGCTCTAGTATATAGACTATTTTGAAAACTTAAACAAAGTAGGCATAGTAGTGCATTGTCTATCCTTGCCATCAAGATTATGTGATGTAAATATTGTTTTTCTTCCATCAATGTTAAGGAAGTACTTATTAGATTCTTCTCATGTTATCGGATTTCAAGAAATTCAATTGAACATAAACTTGGCTTAATTTTGAGGAAAAAAATTAATGTCTATTGTTGATCGACAAGTGAAGAGATTTCTTGGAAAGTAAAAATGATATACGAAGAAGATATATCTAATTATTTGAGTAATAAGGTTGGTAACTTTGAATTATGCCTGGATTTTATTCCCTACATGTGGTAGGATGGACTGAAATTCGGGGACCGAATTTCTTAAGGCGGGAAGAATGTAATATATCATAATTTTTATTTTTAAATAATAATATTTTGCTATAAAAAATATATTTTTATTTGTTTAAAAATAATTCTATTTTGTTAAAAGCAAGTATACTTTAAATTAAAATAATTATTGTATTGCTTAAAATAATTATGTTGGCCTTTAATAAATTTTTGTTATATTTTTAGAAATATTCTTTCTTTTATTATACATAAAGATATTTATTTTGTAATTTTTTTTATTAAAATTTTATCAAGAAAAGTCATTATTTAAGAGTACAACTAAAGTTTTGTAATAATGTAAATTGTTAAAAAAAATTGGGATGTTTTATGATGAAAAATTATATTTATATGAATATATATAAAATAAAATAAAAATAATCCTAAATATTTATTTATTAAAAAATAATAAATAAAAGAAAAGAGAAAACGGGGAGGGGGAGACGAACCCAGAAATAGCTTCTGTGAAATTCTCATGAATAGTGTGAATAGTAACCTCCAAGTTTTCTCTCTAGCTCTGAGTGTTTACAGGCATCTGATCTCAAAACTAGGACTACCACTGGATTCAGGACGGAGTATACTACAATTTTGACCAAGCAATTTTTCAAATTAGCCGCAGAATCGTCGAAGATCAGAGGTAGAAAATCTTAAAAAAAGGTAAGTTTTGAAACTTCTACTTAGAGACCTCAAATTAGAAATTTGACACTGTATATAGATTCAGGAGCTAGATAAACCTTAGGATTTGAATTTTTTTGATCATCTGACAACTTTTTGTTCTTCATGAATAGTGATTTCACCCAGCCTGAATAGTATTTTTGGGCCGTAAACAGTGACCAAGCTCCCAAAGTCATTTCTTAGGTTTTTGGACCCTTCGTACTCATTTTTAAGATCCATTTGATCAAATTTGGCTTGAAAAATTACATTTAGGGCTGTCCAACCTAGAGCCCTGACCTGTGAGTGGATAATTCTTTCTATGACTTGCCCTATGCTCTTCTTGATCTTTAAATGTGTATTTGATTATGTTTATAAGATATTTACACTTTTATATATTTTTGGAAATGTGTTAAAATATCTATTTTACTTACGAACTAGCACATAGTTCAAGAAGAGTATGGTTTTGCAAATATATTTTGAAACTCATTGAATATGTGGTTCTAAATGTATTTATCAGTATTTGATAAAGTGAATATTATGTGCATGAGGCATTGATTTATAAAATTATAAAGTTACTGATTATGATTGAATGGAAAGCCTATAGCTCATGGAGAGTTGCTTCATAACTTTACTGATCTTTAGGTAGGTTTATCCAAGAATTTTGCATCTCTTTAGTATGTTATTTCTAATTTTTTTTCCTATTAGGTTTTCCCTCTTTATTTGTTCTTTTAATGTTAAAAACATTTTCTATACATATACATAAGGTGAAGAATTTCTAAGGATTATATTTCCTTAGATATCTAAAATATTGTCTAAATAAATTTTATTTCCTTAATTAAATATTTATGTACTTTTATTAATACATGAAACAAAATTAGGGATATTACAATAGCCATATCTTTGTAGAACTTTTCATACCAAATGAAGTATTCAAAACATGCAAGATCAATATGTAACATGATATAGCAACATCCATGGCCAATCATCAAAGTAGAAAATATTGTAAATTTCATCAAAGTTTCCAGATCAAAATCCCATATAAATGTTACAAATTGCAAAGCTTTTCTTCAAAAAGAGATATTGTTAAACCTGCCTAAAGATCTCCCTAGCTCACTTAGTGAATTCTTTTTCTTGTTTCCTCTTGAAGGAAGTAGCAAGAATCCTCCCTTCCTCTTGCTTTTCTAGCAAATTAAATAAGAGAATGAGGGTGAGTTTTGAACCCCAAGGATGAAGACGAAAAATAGATTTAAGTGGAGATTAAGCTAACTTACCTTGAGTACTTAGTCCTTTAGACTTCTCCTTCCTTTTCCTTCCTCTCTTTTTTTCCTTTCCTCACTCTACCTTACTTATGTTTTTCCTCTCCCTCACTTGGACTAAATTATAATGTTATAAGGGTGGGTTTTGCTTAAATAAATTATCAAGTGGTTCACCTTTCATAATCATGGGTCTACCTTATCATAATTAAGATGCACTTGGTTGTTTTTTCGAGAAAGAAAACTCATGTTCTTGTCTTCCTCTCCCTTAGTCAAGATATGCATAGAAAAAGGAGATTTGTATTTTAAGAATTATGATAAAATGTTCTTAAGAAAAGGGACAATGTCCCTTTGATTTAGGGATTCAATTCCTTTTTCTTGTGTCTCAGTCAAATATGATAGGTTTGCTTTTCTAGTTGTTAAATTTTCAGCCTTTGAATCTCCCTTGCTTGGCTGAAATTATTTATGTAGGATAAGGATTTTTTGTCATAATGTTATGTATTATTACCCGCTTGTTGAAATTATGAATGTAGGATATAGATATTTTGTCCTAATGCCATGTATTATTACCTACTTGCTAAAATTATGAATTTAGGATATATATGTTTTGTCCTAATTCCATGTGACCTAATCTTGATAATTATTACACTACTATTTCCTCACACGATTCTTATTTTTCTTTCTTGGATTTGGGCTCATTCTTAGTTATTTCCTTTGTTTTGGCTAAAATTTTACCTTTCATGGAGGGTTTGGTCACATTTTTATAATTTTTGGGCTATCGGTCCAACTTCTATATCCTAGTCCAAGTCTATGTTTTATTTCTTACTTGGGCTATCCAATTAGCTTGCTAGATGTAACAACTCCATTTATGTAAATTTTTTTTTTTTTAAATACCATGAAGTTATTACCTCGTTACGACTTAACTCAATATAACATTTATTTAATTTATACAATACTGAGTTTCCATACACACTATTATTTTACAAACTACACACCATTATTTTACAAACATTTGTACAAAGATACATATTAGTTCTAATCATCTATATCGACTACTTCCGGGGACACTGGTTCGGGTGGCACATCCACCGGAATCTCAGTTACATCTACGACAGTTACATCAGAAATAACTGGAAGTTGCCCAAGGTAGGGCACCTCGATCCAACGTACAGAGATAATAAGTGTCATAGAGAATATCTGCATATTTATTCTTCTGAACATGATATGAAAATATAGTGAGAATTAAATCCCAGTAAGTTCAACAATAAATCATAATTTACCATCAATATAGTTCATCACGTCATGTTCAGCTGTATAAACTACAGAAAATATCTTTAGGTCACATGAATGCACTTTATCATGCACATGAAAATTATACAGTTATGACATGTATGGCATGAATAACTATTTTTCGAATTTCATATGATGGCTATCCACTTATTCTTACTTCAAGCTACCCCGGTCAGGGTGAGTATTCTCTACTTTTCGGTACGGGCTTATCTCGCTCCGTCCGACATGGCACATTTTCTCTTTCTTTTCTTATTAACATGATCATAACCGTTGGAAGGGCGTCCCCTACTGGTGCACCACACGGATTGCCATGTGACCGTGCTCATTTCTTTTCTTTTCACAATGATAGCCAAAAATATGCTTTCAATAACAAGTATGTTCATCAAAATATAACTATTACCATAAATCATTGGTAATCATGCCATGAACATAACCATTTAAAATATCACCTTATAAAACATTTCCATGTCAAAATTTCATACTAATACCTTGGTAACTGGATAGTAATTGTAGTCTGTAAACAGCGCACCAGAAAAGTTCCCAGGAAAGAGAGGTGGGTCACTAATGGACACTCTTAAGTACCATGTCTTTCCTTGCCAGAGCTTTCCTTAGACATGCACTTTTCACAAATCACAATTTTGTTTTCCAGTAACTAGAATAATTCTTTTCTGATGTGAAAATACTGCAACCACGGAGCATACTAAGATTTTTCAAATAAAACCGGCACTTTCAAAACTTCTTGTAAATTTATATGAGTACTAGGGTAAATTCCATGTAAAAAATTACACACTTAAAATGGTAGTAAGTTCATGCAATGGCAATGGCTATGGCTATACTAGTCATTTGTTAAGATTCATCTTCTTTTTAAAATACTAATTTTATTTCTTTATTTTCTTGATGCAGGTTTTCATCCTATCTAACCTTCTCTTACTAATCAGAGCATAACTCCCTCAATTTAACTCTGATGTAGGTGATATTAGTGTCAATTTCAAGATAAAACAATTATCTAAAACTATTATGTTGAACATTGTAGCGAAATATTAAGAAATCAAGGTGATATTACTCCCTAAATGTACAGATTATTTCTTCTCGTGTAAGTTCTGACCTTTACTGACTAATTAGACCATATCTCCCAAATTTGAACTCCAAATTGAGTTATTCCAGTTGGTAAAAATCCATGAGCCCTATATCTATAATTTTTATCTTGGCGTACGATTTTAACTCCCTACAGAATATTTTCCAGAAATTCAAAAACTAAAGCTTTAATAACATATTCTGAATAAACATTTTCTGATCTCTGCTTACTAATCAGCTTATATCTACCTCAAATGGACTTCAAATTGAATGATTCCAGTGCCTAAAAATCCATGACACATTTATCTTTAATTCTTATGTTAATAATTTATTTTAATTCCTTACAGATACTTCTCAGAAATTAAAATACCGAAGCTATCCTAACATATTTTTCCCTGATGACCCATTTTCTGACCTTTGTCTACTAATCGGCTCATATCTCCCTCATATGGACTCCAAATTGAATGATTCCAGTGGCTAAAAATCCATGACATACATATCTTTAATTCTTATGTTAACCATGTATTTTAATTCCCTACCAATAATTCCCAGAAATTAAATTACCGAAGCTATCCTAACATATTCTTCCCTGATGATTCATTTTCTGACCTTTGACTACTAATCAGACCATAGCTACCTCATATGGACTCCAAATGGAATGATTTCAGTGGCTAAAAATCCGGGGCACATATATCTTTAATTCTTATGTTAACCATTTATTTTAATTCCTTATAGATTGTTCCCAGAAATTAAAATACCGAAGCTTAAAATTCTGCCACCCATAGCCATAACCATGCAGAACTATCTACACCAACCTAAGTATTCAAACATACATCACATGCAAGATCAATATGTAACATGATATAGCAACATCATGACCAATCATAAAAGTTCTAAGATCAAAATCTAATACAAATATTATAAGTTTCAAAAGTTTTCTTCAAAAAGAAATATTGTTAAACTTACTTGGAGCACTTAGTCTTCTAGACTTCTCCTTCCTCTTTCTTCCTTTCTTCCTCTCCTTTCCTCACTCTACCTTGCTTCTATTTTTTTCTCTCCCTCACTTGGACGAAATTCTAATGTTGTAAGGGTGGGTTTTCTTATATAGACCACCAAATAATTCACCTTTCATGATCATGGGTCTACCTTATCACAATTAGGATACACTTTGTTGAATTTTTGGAAAACAAACAACTTATGTTCTTGTCTTCCTCTTCCTTAGTCAAGATATGCATAGGAAAAGGAGATTTGTATTTTGAAAATTATGATAATATGTTCTTAAGATATGGGACAAGGTCCCTTTGATTTAGGGATTCATTTCCATTTTCTTTTGTCTTAAACAAGTATGATAGGTTTGCCTTTTTAGGTGGCAAATTTCTAACCCTTGAATCTTCATTATTTGGTTGATATTATTTGTGTGGGCTATGAATGTTTTGTCCTAATACCATGTATTATCATACCACTTGCTAAAATTATGAGTGTAGGATATAGATGTTTTTGTCCTAAAGCCTTGTATTATCATGCCACTTGCTTAAGTGATGAATGTAGAATCACACCACTTGCTAAATTTTTTTGTCTTAATGCCATGTAACCTAATCTTTATTCTTATTATTATATCATCATCTAATTTATTTTATTTTAGTTTTCCTCTTGGATTTGGGCTTATTCCTACCCATTATGGGCTTGTCCTACCCATTTTCTTTGCTTTTGATAAAATTCTTCCTTTCTTGGTGGGCTTGGTCACATTTTCATAATTTTTGGGCTATTTGTGAAATTACTATATCCTAGTCCAAGTCTATGTTTAATTTCTTGTTTAGGTTATCCAATGGGCTTGCTAGAAACTTATGTAAAGTGGAAAAACTCTATATGAAGTGTCCATAGGTAAAAGCCCAATGTATGGGTAAAGATTTTAAACTTAGTAACTATAGTTCTTGAATTAGGAAAAATTACCCTAATTCAATGTTCTTTGAAATTTTAAGACCTTTACTTGTTTCTAAAAATTTATCTTCCTTATCCAAGAATTTTGCATCTCTTTAGTATGTTATTTCTAATTTCTTTCCTATTAGATTTTCCTTCTTTATTTGTTCTCTTAATGTTAGAAACATTTTCTATGCATATACCTAAGGTGAAGAATTTCTAAGGATTATATTTCCTTAGATATCTAAAATATTGTCTAATAAATTTTATTTCCTTAATTAAATTTTTTATGTACCTTTATCAATAAAAGAAACGAAATTAAGGATGTTACACTAGAAACTCATGTGAATTGGAAAAACTCTATATGAAGTGTCTTTAGGTGAAAGCCCAATGTATGGGTGGAGATGTTAAACTTTGGAACTCTAGCTCTTGAATTAGGAAAAATTACCCTAATCCAATCTTATTGAAATTTTAAGACCTTTACTTACTTCCCAAAAATTTATCTTCCTTTCCCAAGAATTTTGCCTCTCTTTAGTATGTAATTTCTAATATTTCTTATTAGGTTTTCTTTCTTTACTTATTCCCTTAATGTTAGAAACATTTTCTATGCATACACATAAGGTGAAGAATTTCTAAGACATATATTTCCTTATATATCTAAATATTGTCTAATAAATTTTATTTCCTTAATTTAATATTTTTGTACCTTTATTAATAAAAGAAATGAAATTAGGGATGTTACAATATCTACCAGTCACTCACATAGCTGTTCTAATAATGCCCATCGTATTCGCATAGCTATTGTAAGTATGCCCTTCTTTGAGTTCTATAAATGCTCACGTTAGTATGTTTACCTTCATACTCAAAGTTAGGGAATGTGCAGCTATGGAGGGAATCACATTCCATCAGTTTTGAAATATTTGTGTCTTTTGTGGTTCTAGTCCTAGAAAAGATGGAGAGTATGTGAAAGTTGCACAAAACCTAGGTATGGTGCTGGGCAGGAGAAAAATTCATTTAGTTTATGGTGGAGGTAACCGTGGGTTAATAGGGTGCGTGTCTACAGTTGCACATGTACGAGGATGTCAAGTGTTAGGTATTATTCTTACAGCTCTAGTTGCATCCAACATCATAGGAAAAAAAATTGGGGAAGAATTTAGGGAAGCTTGCATGCATGTGCGCATGGCTAGAATGATGAGCAATGTTGATGCCTTCATTGCCCTACTAGGTGGTTTTAGTACTTTAGAGGATATTTTTCAATTAGTCTCTTGAGCACAACTGAATATGCATCACAAACCGATAGGTTTGTTAAATGTTAATCACTTCTTTGATGGTTTGTTGTCTTTTCTTGATCAAGCTGTGGAACAAAGGTTTATCTCTCACTCAGTACAACGAATTCTCATCTCGGCTTCAAATGATGAGGAGTTGATTGATGCTTTACAAGCATATGTTCATATACCTGATCTAATTATACCTCAAATAGATTGGACAATGTAACAACTCCATTTATGTAAATTTTTTTTTAAAAAAAATACGATGAAATTATTACCTCGTTACAACTTAACTCAATATAACATTTATTTAATTTATACAATACTGAGTTTCCATACACAATATTATTTTACAAACTACACACCATTATTTTACAAACATTTGTACAAAAATACATATTAGTTCTAATCATCTATATCGACTACTTCCGGGGACACTGGTTCGGGTGGCACGTCCACCGGAATCTTAGTTACATCTACGACAGTTATATCTAAAATAACTGGAAGTTGCCCAAGGTAGGGCACCTCGATCCAACGTACAGAGATAATAAGTGTCATAGAGAATATCTGCATATTTATTATTCTGAACATGATATGGAAATATAGTGAGAATTAAATCCCAGTAAGTTCAACAATAAATCATAATTTACCATCAATATAGTTCATCATGTCATGTTCAGCTGTATAAACTACAGAAAATATCTTTAAGTCACATGAATGCACTTTATCATGCACATGAAAATTATACAGTTATGACATGTATGGTATGAATAACTATTTTTTTCGAGTTTCATATGATGGCTATCCACTTATTCTTACTTCAAGCTACCCCGGTCAGGGTGAGTATTCTCTACTTTTCGGTACGGGTTTATCTCGCTCCGTCCGACATGGCACACTTTCTCTTTCTTTTCTTATTAACATGATCATAACCGTTGGTAGGGCGTCCCCTACTGGTGCACCACACGGATTGCCATGTGACCGTGCTCATTTCTTTTCTTTTCATATTAATAGCCAAAAATATGATTCCAATAACGAGTATGTTCATTATATTCTCATGCCATAATGTATCAAAACATAATCATTCTCAAAATTCATTGGTAAACTGAAATTATGCCATGAATATAATCATTTTCTAATTTTCACTTTATAAAATATTTCCATGTCAAAATTTCACACTAATACCTCGATAACTGGATAGTAATTGTAGTCTGTAAACAGCGCACCAGGAAAGTTCCCAGAAAAGAGAGGTGAGTCACTAATGGACACGCTTAAGTACCAAGTCTTTCCTTGCCAGAGCTTTCCTTAGACATGCACTTTTCACAAATCACAATTTTTTTCCAGTAACTAGAATAATTCTTTTCATTTTCTTTATGTCTAGGCATTTAGTCATTTTATTTCTACTTATATCATTTCCAACACATGTTCTTACAAATTTTATAGAGCATTTTTCCTCAAATTGATTTCTATTATTACCTTAAAAATTCATCTAGGGTAGAAAAATATTGAAAATAGGTTTACTAACTTTTAACACAGCCTTTGCTTACAAATCAGAGCATAACTCTCTCATTTTAACTCCGATTAAGATGATATTAGTGTCTATGAAAAGCTAAGACAATTATCTAAAACTATTATGTTAATCATATCAACAAAATAGTATGATATTGTGGTGTTATTACTCCTTTAAATTTAGTATTATTTCTTCTCGTTTAGGTTCTGACCTTTACTAACTAATTAGACAATATCTCTCAAATTTGAACTCCAAATTGAGTTATTCCAATTGGTAAAATTCCATGAGCCATATATCTATAATTGTTATGTTGGCGCGCTATTTTAATTCTCTACAGAATATTCCCAGAAATTCAAAAACTAAAACATTAATAACATACTCTTCCCTGAATAAACATTTTCTGACCTCTGCTTACTAATCGAATCATATCTACCTCATATGAACTCCAAATTGCATAATTCCAGTGGGCATATTTCCATGAGACATAGATATATAAGGTTCATGTTAACCATTTATTTTAATTCCATACAAATAATTCCCAGAAATTAAAATACAAAAGCTGTCCTAACATAATCTTCCCTGATGAACCATTTTCTGACCTTGGCTTACTAATCGGACTATATCTACCACATGTGGACTCCAAATTGAATGATTCCAGTGGCTAAAAATCCATGACATACATATCTTTAATTCTTATGTTAACCATTTATTTTAATTCCCTACCAATAATTCCCAGCAATTAAATTACCGAAGCTATCCTAACATATTCTTCCCTGATGATTCATTTTCTGACCTTTGACTACTAATCAGACAATAGCTACCTCATATGGACTCCAAATTGAATGATTCCAGTGGCTAAAAATCCATGACATACATATCTTTAATTCTTATGTTAACCATTTATTTTAATTCCCTACCAATAATTCCCAGAAATTAAATTACCGAAGCTATCCTAACATATTCTTCCCTGATGATTCATTTTCTGACCTTTGACTACTAATCAGACCATATCTACCTCATATGGACTCCAAATTGAATGATTCCAGTGGGTAAAAATCCATGACATACATATCCTTAATTCTTATGTTAACCATTTATTTTAATTCCCTACCAATAATTCCCAGAAATTAAATTACCGAAGCTATCCTAACATATTCTTCCCTGATGATTCATTTTCTGACCTTTGACTACTAATCAGAACATATCTACCTCATATGGACTCCAAATGGAATGATTCCAGTGGCTAAAAATCCGGGGCACATATATCTTTAATTCTTATGTTAACCATTTATTTTAATTCCTTATCGATTGTTCCCAGAAATTAAAATACCGAAGCTTAAAATTCTGCCACCCATAGCCATAACCATGCAGAACTATCTACACCAACCTAAGTATTCAAACATACATCACATGCAAGATCAATATGTAACATGATATAGCAACATCATGACCAATCATAAAAGTTCTAAGATCAAAATCTCATATAAATATTATAAGTTTCAAAAGTTTTCTTCAAAAAGAAATATTGTTAAACTTACTTGGAGCATTTAGTCTTCTAGACTTCTCCTTCCTCTTTCTTCCTTTCTTCCTCTCCTTTCCTCACTCTACCTTGCTTCTATTTTTTTCTCTCACTCACTTGGACGAAATTCTAATGTTGTAAGGGTGGGTTTTCTTATATAGACCACCAAATAATTCACCTTTCATGATCATGGGTCTACCTTATCACAATTAGGATACACTTTGTTGAATTTTTGGAAAACATACAACTTATGTTCTTGTCTTTCTCTTCCTTAGTCAAGATATGCATAGGAAAAGGAGATTTGTATTTTGAAAATTATGATGATATGTTCTTAAGATAAGGGACAAGGTCCCTTTGATTTAGGGATTCATTTAATTTTTCTTTTGTCTTAATCAATTATGATAGGTTGCCTTTTTAAGTGGCAAATTTCTAGCCCTTCAATCTCCATTATTTGGTTGATATTATTTGTGTGGGCTATGAATGTTTTGTACTAATACCATGTATTATCATACCACTTGCTAAAATTATGAGTGAAGGATATAGATGTTTTTGTCCTAAAGCCTTGTATTATCATGCCACTTGCCTAAATGATGAATGTAGAATCACACCACTTGCTAAATTTTTGTCTTAATGCCATGTAACCTAATCTTTATTCTTATTATTATATCATCATCTAATTTATTTTATTTTATTTTTCCTCTTGGATTTGGGCTTATTCTTACCCATTATGGGCTTGTCCTACCCATTTTCTTTGCTTTGGATAAAATTCTTCCTTTCTTGGTGGACTTGGTCACATTTTCATAATTTTTGGGCTATTGGTGAAATTACTATATCCTAGTCCAAGTCTATGTTTAATTTCTTGTTTAGGTTATCCAATGGGCTTGCTAGAAACTTATGTGAAGTGGAAAATCTCTATATGAAGTGTCCATAAGTAAAAGCCCAATGTATGGGTAAAGATTTTAAACTTAGTAACTATAGTTCTTGAATTAGGAAAAATTACCCTAATTCAATGTTCTTTGAAATTTTAAGACCTTTACTTGTTTCTAAAAATTTATCTTCCTTATCCAAGAATTTTGCATCTCTTTAGTATGTTATTTCTAATTTCTTTCCTATTAGATTTTACTTCTTTATTTGTTCTCTTAATGTTAGAAACATTTTCTATGCATATACATAAGGTGAAGAATTTCTAAGGATTATATTTCCTTAGATATCTAAAATATTGTCTAATAAATTTTATTTCCTTAATTAAATTTTTTATGTACCTTTATCAATAAAAGAAACGAAATTAAGGATGTTACATTTCTCTCCCCCTAAAAGTAATTTTGTCCTCAAAATTTCAGAAATTACCTTATAAGAACAATTGCGGATATTTCTTCCTCATGACTTCTTCCAGCTCCCAAGTTGCTTCTTCCGGAGTCAAACCTTCCCATAACACCTTAACTAGGGGAATGTTTTTATTTCTCAGTTGCTTCACATCAGTGTCTAATATGGATGCAGGTACTAGCTGGTATGTCATGTTCTCCTTTATTTGGATTGGTTCATCCAGTATTATATGTGATGAATCTGAAAGATACTTCCGCAGCTGTGATACGTGGAAAACATTATGCAGGTTGGACAAATTAGGTGGGAGAGCAACTTGATATGCCGATGTCCCAACTTTCTTTAGAATTTGGTAGGGTCCTAAAAATCGCGGACTTAACTTTCTTGTTTTGAGAGACCTACCAACTCCAGTAGTCGGGGAAAGTTTCAAAAATACATGGTCTCCTTCCTTAAACTCTAGAGGTCTATGTCTCTTATCGTAGTAACTCTTTTGCCGACTTTGCGCTGTAAGTATTTTGTTTCGTATCATCCTGATTTGTTCAGTGGTTTGTTGAACTAGATCAGGACCCAACAAGTTCTTTTCTCCTACCTCGAACCAACATAGTGGAGATCGGCACTTTCTACCGTATAAAGCTTCATAGGGGGCCATCTTAATACTAGAGTGATAGCTATTATTATAAGCAAACTCTACTAAAGGTAGGTACTTATCCCATCCTTTACCTTGCTCTATCACACAGGCCCTTAACATATCTTCTAGGGTTTGAATGGTTCGTTCTGTCTGCCCGTCAGTCTGAGGATGGTAGGCAGTACTGAACCGCAACTGAGTACCAAAAGCTTCTTGCAACGCCTTCCAAAACCTTGACGTGAACCTCGGATCTCTATCAGAAACAATATTTAAGGGAATCCCATGAAGTCTAACTATTTCCTGAACGTACAATTGGGCCAATTTATCTAGTGAAAAGTTAATTTTTATGGGCAAAAAGTGAGCAGATTTGGTTAATCTGTCAACTATTACCCAGATAGAGTCATGTCCCACTGAAGTCTTAGGTAAACCTACAACAAAGTCCATCGAGATACTATCCCATTTCCATTTAGGGATCTCAAGAGGTTGTAGAAATCCTGCTGGCTTTTGATGTTCCACTTTCACCTTCTGACAAGTTAAACATTTTGCCACGAACTCAGCAATGTCATTTTTCATCCCTGGCCACCAATACATCCTTTTTAAATCCTGGTACATTTTAGTGCATCCAGGATGGATTGTGTATTTACTTTGATGCGCTTCCTTCAGTATCTTAGTCCTCAACTCTTGTTCTTGAGGGACACAAATCATTCCCTGATACATGATTGCTTCATCTTCCATGACAGAAAAATTACCTTGGTCTTTATGATCCTGTAAGTATTGATCGTGAGCTTGAGCCTCTTTGATTTGGGCTCTAAGGTCAGACCCTATACTTAAACCATTAATGACTAGATTCTTTGGAGTAAGAGTAGTGGCTAGCTTTAAATTTCGAAACTCCTCTAGCATCTTCATCTCATACACCATCATCTGACCCATGTGCAGAGATTTTCGACTCAAGGCATCTGCTACAACATTCGCCTTTCCGGGATGATACTTTATCTCAAATTTGTAGTCATTGAGGAATTCTACCCATCTTCGTTGCCTCATATTTAACTCCTTCTGATCAAAGAGGTATTTAAGACTCTTATGATCACAATATACTTCAAAGGTTGCCCCATACAAATAGTGTCGCCAAATCTTTAAGGCAAACACTACTGCCGCTAATTCAAGATCATGGGTTGGATAGTTTCCTTCGTGAGGTCTCAGTTGCCTAGAGGCGTAAGCAACTACTCTCTTATCTTGCATCAGCACACATCCTAGCCCTTTCTTTGAAGCGTCACTATACACTTCAAAATATCCTGTGGGGTCTGGAATAATTAAAACAGGAGGAGTGGTCAGTCTTGTCTTTAGCTCCTGAAAACTAGCATCACATTGATCAGTCCATTTGAAAGGACTTCCCTTCCTGGTCAATTTAGTCAATGGCAAGGCTATACGAGAGAAGTTTTGTATAAATCTCCTGTAGTATCCTGCCAAACCAAGGAAACTTCTGATTTTCGTAACCGTCTTTGGTGTCTCCCACTTAATCACTGCTTCCGTCTTGCTAGGATCTACGGCTACCCCTCTATTAGAGATGACATGTCCGAGAAACTTCACCTCTGACAGCTAAAATTCACACTTCTCCAATTTAGCATATAACTTTTTCTCTTTCAGCACTTGCAGCACGATCCGGAGATGTTGTTCATGTTCTTTCTCACTCTTAGAATATATCAAGATGTCATCAATGAACACTACAACAAATTGATCTAGGTAGGGTCGAAAAATGCGATTCATGTAATCCATGAAAATTGCAGGTGCATTAGTCAACCCGAAGGGCATTACGAGAAACTCATAGTGCCCATACCTAGTCCTGAAGGCAGTTTTTGGTACGTCCTCCTCCTTAATCCTAATCTGATGATATCCTGACCGCAAGTCAATTTTAGAAAAGATGGAGGCACCCTTTAATTGATCCAATAAGTCATCTATCCTAGGGAGAGGGTACTTATTTTTGATAGTCACCTTATTCAGCTATCTGTAATCTATGCATAGTCTCAAACTCCCGTCTTTCTTCTTAACAAACAATACAGGAGCTCCCCAAGGTGATACACTCGGTCTAATGAATTACTTGTTTAATAGTTCCTCCAACTGCTTCTTTAGTTCTTGTAGTTCCTTCGAGGCCATTCGATATGGTGCAATAGAGATAGGCCCTGTCCCAGGTAGGAGATCAATAGAGAACTCTATCTCTCTCTTGGGAGGTAAGCCTGGAATATCTGATGGAAACACTTCAGGAAACTCGTTGGCTATTGGAATTTCATCAAGCTTCGATTTGACTTCTAGGTTTGATAAATACAAGAGAATGTATCCAAGTACTCCATTCTTCAACTCCCTATTAACTTGATTGGCATTTAACATCAATAACTGGACCTCCTTTTTCGGAGTAGAAGGTAGAAATTCAACGGTCTTGTTACAACAATTCAACAAGACTCGATTTCTAGACATCCAGTCTAACCCTAGAATGACCTCAATACCTCTTAAAGGTAAACTGACGAGGTCTACAGAAAAAGTTTTCTCCTAGATGGTGACTTGACAGTCCTTACATACAGAGGAAGTTAATACCCGTTCCCCTGTAGGGGTTACTACAGATAGCTCATAGGGAGTTTCAGAAATAGGGAACTGAAACTTCCTAATACATTCTTCCAATATAAATGAATGACTAGCACCAGAGTCAAATAACACCATAAGAGCAAATCCATAAATATAGCATGTACCTTGAATCATTTCAGAAGATTGAGCTGCCTCTTGGCCGCTCAGGGTGAAAACCCTTCCTTTCACCTGAGGCCTCTGTTCTGGCTGCTTTCCTACATTCTGTGGGCAGTTTTTCACAAAATGTCCCTTCTATCCGCAATTGAAGCAGACATCTTGTCCCATGTAGCATGGCCGGTTACCATGCATGCGTCCGCATTTAGCGCACTTGACTGAGGCGAGGTCTTGTTGAAAAGGCCTAGGACCCGCAATCAATGGCCTCTTACCAGCTCCATATCCACTTCTTCTCACGTTCTTTCTAGGGTTGGGAAAATTTTTCTTCCTTTTCCATAGGTTTCGCCTTTGCTTCTCGTCCTCCACTGCCCTTAAACTCTTTTCCAGGAGTCTGCATTTATTTATCAGAGGTACAAACTCCCTGATCTCCATAGCTATAACAACATTCTTTAACTCCGGGTTTAGTCCCGCTTCAAACTTAACCGCCTTCCATGCTTCATCTGGGTTATATCGCAGATAAGAGGAGAACTTAGACAGCTCCTCGAACCTTGCGATATACTGGTCCACGGTCATGCTTCCTTGCCTGAGTTGGAGAAATTCGATCTCTTTCTCTGCCCGTACAGTACTTGGAAAGTACTTTTCAAAGAAAATGTCCTTGAACACTTGCCAGGTGATCTGTCTTCCCTGATGAGCTAAAAGTTCTCTAGCTCCACGCCACCAGTATTCTGCTTCATCCTTTAACATATATGCAGCAAAAATGATTTGCTGCTCTTCAGTACAGCCCATCACTTCAAAGATTTTCTCTAATTCCCTAATCCACCTTTCGGCTACCGTTGGGTCATAACCACCTTGGAAACAAGGTGGTCTAGTCCTCAGGAACTCGGATATACCATTATCTTTTCCAGCCGTCCGGTTGTTAGGACCAATCTCAACATTTGTGTTATTAGCATTCTGGAGATGTTGTAAAATTTGGTTGGTGGTCATAACTTGGTCTCGAATTGCCGTGGCCAGGTTGTGCAGGGTTTCCTCTGCATTGGTTGCTGGATTCCTCCTTGGTGGTGCCATTTCCTACTATGGTACAAAACAAAGTTATGCTGCTATTGAGGTGATCAAGCCCAATAGTTAGTTCAAAAATATTTAATAGCAGTCATAACACCACCTCGGCATATAGATAGGAAACACTAGTAATTTCTTACCTATATGAATCATTGATCCCCTACACAGCACAACCACAACATACTCAAGACACTATAAGATCGATTCAGATAACCATCCAACCACTAGCCATCTAGGATCGACCTGCTCTGATACCAATTATGTAACAACTCCATTTATGTAAATTTTTTTTTTAAAAAAATACGATGAAATTATTACCTCGTTACAACTTAACTCAATATAACATTTATTTAATTTATACAATACTGAGTTTCCATACACAATATTATTTTACAAACTACACACCATTATTTTACAAACATTTGTACAAAAATACATATTAGTTCTAATCATCTATATCGACTACTTCCGGGGACACTAGTTCGGGTGGCACGTCCACCGGAATCTCAGTTACATCTACGACAGTTATATCTAAAATAACTGGAAGTTGCCCAAGGTAGGGCACCTCGATCCAACGTACAGAGATAATAAGTGTCATAGAGAATATCTGCATATTTATTATTCTGAACATGATATGGAAATATAGTGAGAATTAAATCCCAGTAAGTTCAACAATAAATCATAATTTACCATCAATATAGTTCATCATGTCATGTTCAGCTGTATAAACTACAGAAAATATCTTTAAGTCACATGAATGCACTTTATCATGCACATGAAAATTATACAGTTATGACATGTATGGTATGAATAACTATTTTTTTCGAGTTTCATATGATGGCTATCCACTTATTCTTACTTCAAGCTACCCCGGTCAGGGTGAGTATTCTCTACTTTTCGGTACGGGCTTATCTCGCTCCGTCCGACATGGCACACTTTCTCTTTCTTTTCTTATTAACATGATCATAACCGTTGGTAGGGCGTTCCCTACTGGTGCACCACACGGATTGCCATGTGACCGTGCTCATTTCTTTTCTTTTCATATTAATAGCCAAAAATATGATTCCAATAACGAGTATGTTCATTATATTCTCATGCCATAATGTATCAAAACATAATCATTCTCAAAATTCATTGGTAAACTGAAATTATGCCATGAATATAATCATTTTCTAATTTTCACTTTATAAAATATTTCCATGTCAAAATTTCACACTAATACCTCGATAACTGGATAGTAATTGTAGTCTGTAAACAGCGCACCAGGAAAGTTCCCAGAAAAGAGAGGTGGGTCACTAATGGACACACTTAAGTACCAAGTCTTTCCTTGCCAGAGCTTTCCTTAGACATGCACTTTTCACAAATCACAATTTTTTTCCAGTAACTAGAATAATTCTTTTCATTTTCTTTATGTCTAGGCATTTAGTCATTTTATTTCTACTTATATCATTTCCAACACATGTTCTTACAAATTTTATAGAGCATTTTTCCTCAAATTGATTTCTATTATTACCTTAAAAATTCATCTAGGGTAGAAAAATATTGAAAATAGGTTTACTAACTTTTAACACAGCCTTTGCTTACAAATCAGAGCATAACTCTCTCATTTTAACTCCGATTAAGATGATATTAGTGTCTATGAAAAGCTAAGACAATTATCTAAAACTATTATGTTAATCATATCAACAAAATAGTATGATATTGTGGTGTTATTACTCCTTTAAATTTAGTATTATTTCTTCTCGTTTAGGTTCTGACCTTTACTAACTAATTAGACAATATCTCTCAAATTTGAACTCCAAATTGAGTTATTCCAATTGGTAAAATTCCATGAGCCATATATCTATAATTGTTATGTTGGCGCACTATTTTAATTCTCTACAGAATATTCCCAGAAATTCAAAAACTAAAACATTAATAACATACTCTTCCCTGAATAAACATTTTCTGACCTCTGCTTACTAATCGAATCATATCTACCTCATATGAACTCCAAATTGCATAATTCCAGTGGGCATATTTCCATGAGACATAGATATATAAGGTTCATGTTAACTATTTATTTTCATTCCATACAAATAATTCCCAGAAATTAAAATACAAAATCTGTCCTAACATAATCTTCCCTGATGAACCATTTTCTGACCTTGGCTTACTAATCGGACTATATCTACCACATGTGGACTCCAAATTGAATGATTCCAGTGGCTAAAAATCCATGACATACATATCTTTAATTCTTATGTTAACTATTTATTTTAATTCCCTACCAATAATTCCCAGAAATTACAATTACCGAAGCTATCCTAACATATTCTTCCCTGATGATTCATTTTCTGACCTTTGACTACTAATCAGACCATAGCTACCTCATATGGACTCCAAATTGAATGATTCCAGTGGCTAAAAATCCATGACATACATATCTTTAATTCTTATGTTAACCATTTATTTTAATTCCCTACCAATAATTCCCAGAAATTAAATTACCGAAGCTATCCTAACATATTCTTCCCTGATGATTCATTTTCTGACCTTTGACTACTAATCAGACCATATCTACCTCATATGGACTCCAAATTGAATGATTCCAGTGGGTAAAAATCCATGACATACATATCTTTAATTCTTATGTTAACCATTTATTTTAATTCCCTACCAATAATTCCCAGAAATTAAATTACCGAAGCTATCCTAACATATTCTTCCCTGATGATTCATTTTCTGACCTTTGACTACTAATCAGAACATATCTACCTCATATGGACTCCAAATGGAATGATTCCAGTGGCTAAAAATCCGGGGCACATATATCTTTAATTCTTATGTTAACCATTTATTTTAATTCCTTATCGATTGTTCCCAGAAATTAAAATACCGAAGCTTAAAATTCTGCCACCCATAGCCATAACCATGCAGAACTATCTACACCAACCTAAGTATTCAAACATACATCACATGCAAGATCAATATGTAACATGATATAGCAACATCATGACCAATCATAAAAGTTCTAAGATCAAAATCTCATATAAATATTATAAGTTTCAAAAGTTTTCTTCAAAAAGAAATATTGTTAAACTTACTTGGAGCATTTAGTCTTCTAGACTTCTCCTTCCTCTTTCTTCCTTTCTTCCTCTCCTTTCCTCACTCTACCTTGCTTCTATTTTTTTCTCTCACTCACTTGGACGAAATTCTAATGTTGTAAGGGTGGGTTTTCTTATATAGACCACCAAATAATTCACCTTTCATGATCATGGGTCTACCTTATCACAATTAGGATACACTTTGTTGAATTTTTGGAAAACATACAACTTATGTTCTTGTCTTCCTCTTCCTTAGTCAAGATATGCATAAGAAAAGGAGATTTGTATTTTGAAAATTATGATGATATGTTCTTAAGATAAGGGACAAGGTCCCTTTGATTTAGGGATTCATTTAATTTTTCTTTTGTCTTAATCAATTATGATAGGTTGCCTTTTTAAGTGGCAAATTTCTAGCCCTTCAATCTCCATTATTTGGTTGATATTATTTGTGTGGGCTATGAATGTTTTGTACTAATACCATGTATTATCATACCACTTGCTAAAATTATGAGTGAAGGATATAGATGTTTTTGTCCTAAAGCCTTGTATTATCATGCCACTTGCCTAAATGATGAATGTAGAATCACACCACTTGCTAAATTTTTGTCTTAATGCCATGTAACCTAATCTTTATTCTTATTATTATATCATCATCTAATTTATTTTATTTTATTTTTCCTCTTGGATTTGGGCTTATTCTTACCCATTATGGGCTTGTCCTACCCATTTTCTTTGCTTTGGATAAAATTCTTCCTTTCTTGGTGGGCTTGGTCACATTTTCATAATTTTTGGGCTATTGGTGAAATTACTATATCCTAGTCCAAGTCTATGTTTAATTTCTTGTTTAGGTTATCCAATGGGCTTGCTAGAAACTTATGTGAAGTAGAAAATCTCTATATGAAGTGTCCATAGGTAAAAGCCCAATGTATGGGTAAAGATTTTAAACTTAGTAACTATAGTTCTTGAATTAGGAAAAATTACCCTAATTCAATGTTCTTTGAAATTTTAAGACCTTTACTTGTTTCTAAAAATTTATCTTCCTTATCCAAGAATTTTGCATCTCTTTAGTATGTTATTTCTAATTTCTTTCCTATTAGATTTTACTTCTTTATTTGTTCTCTTAATGTTAGAAACATTTTCTATGCATATACATAAGGTGAAGAATTTCTAAGGATTATATTTCCTTAGATATCTAAAATATTGTCTAATAAATTTTATTTCCTTAATTAAATTTTTTATGTACCTTTATCAATAAAAGAAACGAAATTAAGGATGTTACAGACAACACATAACTGCAGAAAGTGCAAATTAGACTTGGATCTTCATCTTTAACTGTAGTAGAACATAGCCATTGCTGTATTACTTTTACTTTCTTAGGGTCTATTTGTGTACCATCCTTGCCAAACATACTCTCTTAGAGTTTATAAAACTATCTTTAAATGTTACTTATGATCCTCTGAACTCTTGGAATATTCTAGTATATCATCAATAAATATAATAACAAATTGATTCAGAGATGGTTTAAATACTCAATTTATCAAGTCTTTGAATGTAATTGGGGCATTTGTCAAAACAAATGTTATCACTAAGAACTTATAATGCCCATACCAAGTCCTAAAAGCAATATTTTCTTTGAAATTTCATCTTCCCTTATCCTCAATCGATGACACTAAAATCTAAAATCAATTTCTTTTTTAAAAATATTGAGCACACAATAGTTGGTCAAATAAATCATCTATACGAGGCAATGGGTATTTATTATGCACTGCTACCTTATTCAACTGTTTATAATCTATGCACAATCGCAGCGATCTATCTTCCTTTTCACAAATAGAATGGGAGCACCTTAAGGAGAGTACTAGAGTGTACAAATCCCTTCTCTAGCAAGTCTTGGAACTAATTTTTTTTAGTTCCTTAAATTCAGTGAGTTCCATTCTATATGAATATATAAATACTAGTTGGATTTTAAGAAGTTAATCGATACCAAATTCTATTTTATGTTTCAGGGGTAATCTTGGAAATTTTTCTAGGAGCACATTAGGAAATTCCCTAACAACTGGAATTTGATTTACACTGATATACTTTATATGAATATTTCTCATCACTGCCAACTATCCTTGGCACCTTTTTGTAATAACTTATGGGCTGTCAAAGCTGAAATTAAATTACTGAGTACCTCACTATGGTCTCCTTGTATAAAAAAATGAGATTCTTTAAGAATATTAAATTTAATCACCTTAAGATGACATTCCAAAATGGTATGGCATGATGCTAATCAATTCATTCTCAGTATCACATCAAAGTTTACCATATCTAGACAACAAGGTAAAATGGATATAACATTCAGACATCGTCATATTTGGTATCTGTCTCAATTCTTTAAATTCTTTAGCATGCCTATCCTTTTCACTTTCAAGCAAAAATTGACCCATAAATATTTTTTAAGATATCAAAACATTCAATCAATCTTATACTAGAAAATTTAGCAACTTGGAATAGAAAGGAAATTGAAACCCTATAGAATCCTTTAGCAGTACCTGAAGTATAAATATGTCCAGCTCATATCCATACTAAAGGTCCTACTAAAAAATCCTTTGCTTCGATATTCACAAGGAAACCTAATGCTCTGATACCAACTTTTCACGACCTTCCTTTTAAAGGCACGTGAAACAGATACTTTATGAACATATTTTCTTCGTAACATGTATAATACACTCCTTTACAAATAGGTATTCCTATGTATACACAATATACATACCAAGTTTATAAATATCAGAGTAACAATAGAAGTAAAAATCCTACTTGTGGCGTTCAGAGCATACTCTATAGTACAAGTACATTATAAATCAAAATCTACGAGCGCTAGAAACAAAATAGGCTCACCATAAAATATGTCGCCTAGCTGATCAACAATCTGAAGGAAAATGACCAAACTCTATATTCTTATCTAAAAACAAATTGTAGATATTGTGTAGTGAGTTTGACAACTCAGTTAGCAGATAATACCTCCTATGACCTTTTAGGTCAACATATGGATGTACTCATATTTTAAAATTTATCACGTAGAAAATTACAGTTTGAAAGTATATCCATATGGGACTTACATTTCAAATATTCTAATTTCAAACCACATTCAGATATCTGAAATCATATGCTATACGATATGATAGTTAATCAAATATTGATATGCATCAAAACATTTCTCATGAAAAACATTAGGAGGATCCCATATCAGAACCACCATATCAGAGTTCAAGCCCTTATGTACTTTGGTGGTGCAGGATTTACCTATATTTAGCATCCCAGCTAAGGTTTGCCTACCACCATTCAAGAAGACATGCGAAGGGACTCTAATATAGACAATTTCCCAAGCACATAGCAAGGGACGGCAAATCACATATCATATAGTTGGCATCTCGCCCAGATAGAAGGCATTTTTCTCTCCTTCACATATCATATCTTGTGTGTTGATCGTCACACGAGACTAGCACCACCCCTGCTAGCTAAGTTATCAAGGTGCACTAAGGCACTTATTGTTAGCAAATAGTTTTTCCAATAGGATTCCTCTACAAAAATTATCATTCACATATATGCTATGTCATTTTAATCATAGCTTTCAGTATATTACAAAATTTTAGTCTCAATATAGCTCATATGTCATAAACTTCCTAATTAGGGTTCGTCACATATACATACCTTTTTTTTAAGGAAATCTTATAGCTTTACAAATCAATGTCATGTGCATAAAATATTCACTTTCTATACTGTTGAGAAATATATGCAAAATCACATGTTTAATGGCTTTAAAATCATTATACAAAACCATACTCTTTTTGAACTATATGCTAGTTAGCAATAAATCAAGTAATTTAATCCATTTTAGAGACATGTAACAGTATAAATAACTTGTAAACAAAACCAATTATACATTTAAAGTTCAAGAAGAGTATAAGATAAATCATAGAAAGAATTATCTACTCACAAGGTAAGACTCTAGGTTGGACAGTCCTAAATTACACTTTTTCAATTCAAATTTGATCAAATAGACCTAAAAAACGAGTCTAGAGGGTCCAAAAAAAAATAGGAAATTACTCTAGAATTGCGACATTTGACCTATGGGAGTTTGGACAACACTAGTCAACTGATGAGTACTATTCATAGTTGAAACCACTATTTAGCACCAAAAATCACTATTTATACTGACTAGATTTATTGTTCACGATGCACAAAAATTTGTCAGATGGCCGAAAAATTTCATATCCTAAGGTTTATCTATATCCCGAATCTATCTACGATGTATATATTTAGGATGTATACTAACTAGATTTTTTTTCTTTTCCTTTTGTTAAATTCTTTATTATTAAGATGTATATATTTAACTACAAACATAATAATTGAAAAAAAAATATAATTGATAAATTATTTATCTTGGTAAAATAATAATAAAAATAATAGTATAATTATTTAAACTTAAATTTAAGTGTAATTAGTTTAAACATAATTATTCAATGTAACTAATTACGTTTCAAAGAAAAAAAGAGTAGTTAGTTACAAATCAAACTAACTAATCCTAACACGATAAAAATCCATCATAAGCACTTTTATCACTAGCTATCTAATCTTATTGGTGATGAAGCTAGACTTGATGTAACAACTGGTTTTTTATATATATATATAGCCACCGATAACGGATTCTAAGCAGCAAACCATACACATTTATATAAACAGCTAATATTCCATTATCATAATATTCGAACTACATCAGAGGTTAATATTTATACATAAGCGACACTGAGACACATAACTACATTAACTTAATATTGAACCTTATACTGCACATTTCTCCTGGGTGTGAAGGGTGGAGGAGGTGGTGCTGGCATCGAGATCTGTACAAAGCATCGCCATCCACTAGATCTTCCATGATCAAGTGCACGGAAGTAACTAGCGTATCGTTTGCTCTTATCTGAACATAACACCAACAATAATGAGAACGGAGGTTCCTAATAGGTTTAACATTAAAAGCATCATATGGTAAATAAGGAAAACACAGTGTTGTGTCTAACTGTATAAACTACAAAAAAACATTTTCTCTTTGTATATGATAAAGTAACAAGAATGTATAGCATGCTTTCATATTCAATAGACAGGTTATGCATCAATATCAGGCATGTATAATAACTAGGTTATACTTCAATATATGCTTGTATCTATATATCTTTACAGTGCTTTCATGCACGGTGACTGATCGTCTGTAGCCACATTTCCACACTCAGTGACTAATCGTCTGTAGCCACATCTCAACCATATATATCAATATGATATAGCCAAGTATACATCAAACAACTCACCTTTATCATCATGCTTGCCATCCACAATCAACTTCGTCTCTTGATACAATCAATATGTAACAACTCCTCTATCGTCATACATTAATGTACACATCATATTCTTTAATCATCATGATCGTCACAATAGGATTATACATTAACTAAGCACATCACTAATAACATGAATAATATCATCACCACATCATTTAACAAATATGTATTAATACACTTACCAAAAATGCATACCTTATATCATGTAATCCTCATGCATTGATATACTAGCATAGGCATCAAATCAACATGCATTTCATCCATACCTTGCACATATATCTCATAATAAAAGAATGTAATTTACACCACAATGCATCATACATATATCTTCTATGTAATTCACTTACATATGTCTCATCAATACATAACAAATTCACTTGCATAGGTCTCATTAATATGTATCTTTATACATACATTAAACATACATCTCATCAATATGCAATATGTGATTTAATTTCTCATAATGAAATGATAGAATTCACATTACAATGCATCATTAAAAAGGTATTTATTTGTACTTTAATTCCCCTTAACATCATCCATTCATTGGAGTTCATTTAGAGCCTTCAAAATGCAAAACAGAGCAAAAACAGCCTCAAGCACGGCTTAGCCGTGTCACCAAGCACGACCATGTGCAGAACGTGCTGTATAATCACAAAATAGCCAAAAGCACGGTTGTGTTTTGAGTTTTTTCTGCAGTCCAGATTTCTGTCCAGCCAGACCTTCAGTTACTAAAAAAACCATAACTCACTCAATTTAACTTCTATTAAGGTGATTTCGGTTTTTTTGGAAAGCTAAGACAATGATCTACAAATGTTGTGTTTACTAATGTAACAGATTAGAAACAGAAATAGGTGAACAATGTGTCCGAAAACAGCGTCGCGATTCTGTGCGTTAAATCTGACCTTTCTTCACTCATCAGGGGATATCTCTCTCATTTCAAATCCGATCAAGGTGATTCTAGAGGAATTAGAAATTTAAGAAATAGGACTACAACTCATATGTTAGACATATTTCCAGATTCGATACAAATCATAACCAATAGAACCAACCATACAAAGCATCGATTTTCACCCCTTTTCTAGCCAATTTCAACATACACATGCATAATCTATACATCCAAACTCTCACTTTTCATGGCCAACCATAAATATACATCATGAATCATCAAAAGAGGATATATAAAACACTTATAAATCATTCAAAATACATTAAATGCCATGGAAATATGTATAATGTTAAACCTACCAAACCAGAGATTCTTTCTATCCTTGGATTTCCTCCTCTTGATCTCTTCTCCTTCTTCCTTTTCTCTTGGATCTTCACCTTGTTCCTTTCTTTCTCCTCTCTCTCTCTCTCTTATTTTCCTTCCTCTCCTTCTCTCGGTCTCTCTCCCTTCTCCCCTTGATCTTTTTGGCCTACTTCTCCTCCAAGCTACTTCTCCAAGTCAACTACTTCTTCTCCAAGCCAAGGATAAGATATTTTAATCCAAGCTTCTCCAACAAGCTTAGCTGACCTGTCCTCTAAGGCAAGGGAAATATATTATTTTAATTCCAAGCTTCTAGAAAGTTGCCTCTCCTTAACACATGCCTTCTCTTTCTTTAAGAATTACACTTTTTCCATTAAGCCACTTTATCATTTTTCTAAGGTTTCATTGATGTTCCATTTTATTCTCTTCCATTCCCTTCACCATGAAAATTATTTTCCACTTATTAAAATCCGGGATGTTACACTTGACATATCTTGAATCAACTCAATCAACAGGAAATCTTCAAGATACTACAAGTATAATTATGAGACGATTAGACAAACTCCAACAATGATACACAACCAAGAATTATGATAATAACAAGCTTAAGCCATAATAATGATGATGATTAAGAGCAATGTTCTTAACTTCCAACTGTTAATAGGACAACAAGATCATTTCCAAGAATAAAGCTACAAACATAGAGGTCAATAATTCACAAATTTTGGATAGAATATTAACTTACCATTTATAATTCCCAAATTTCTATAATGCAATTGCACATAAAAGTTAAGAACCTGGATTAGTGAGTACGTAACAAGTACGAGAAAAAGAGTTATCTCCCTATAAGCCTAGCTTAGCAGAGACACAATGTAGAAAATCAATACTTCATTTATTTAAAATTGTAAAACAATCAAAACATTTATCAAAATTGCTCTTTTACTTAAAACATAAACATATGGGTTTTATGCAATGAACCATTTAACGAAGTTTACATTTAAATACAGTTGGAAATATTGTTTCCAAATTTATACAAACCATTTAATATAAGTACAACAAATAAGATACAAGTAAAAAATGTGAACCCTGCCTATGGTAATGGAGTCATTCTAGATTACTAACAAATCATACAAATAACAAAAAAAATTGAGCTTAGGAAGCAAATTAGGCTAATCAAGATTAGCACATCTACTAACACTTCCACTATGCTACTTTAAATCCTAACTTTATTTGAAACAGAAAAACAAAGGAGGGGTAAGTCTTTTGACTTAGTGAGCAGAAAACATAGACATATAGTGAAACAAGATAAGCTTTATGCACTAATTTTTATTGAAAACTACAATCCAAACAAGTAAACATGTTGGGAATCACAAAATTATATATATAGGTTCTAAACAAAAATTCATATTTAATACTAAAAAAAACACAGACACACGCATATATATTAATAAAAAAATAAAAGATATCATACAAATTATATTTATTACTTCACAAATGCAGGAAACTACAAATTTTACATTGATTAAATCCAAGGAAAAGTAATGTAATCAATTTGTATGTAGTGTGACCTTGGGAAAAACATATATGATATTAAAAACCATATAATGAAACCAAATTATACTAATTCATTTTACAATTATGTTTAATCGGGGGATTTCATATCAAAACCATATCTAAATTCCTATGCACAATGCAAGGGAAAGGCAATCACTATTTTTCTTTATTATAATGTGCTACCATTCAAGCATTGTGCCTATATAACAATAGGCAATCACCTATTAGACGATTTATTTTAACAATAATTATAACATAAAGAATACAACCATTCCTTTAAAATACAAATCCTTTATGTAGGCCAAAATACAAGGTTAGTATCACCCCTACTAGCTGGCGTTTCAAGGTTGGTAGATATTTCGCTACTCCTTTACAATGACAGATACTGTATGTTGCCTAATACACAAGAGTAGCAATAACCCTACTAGCTGGGGCTTTCAAAGTGCAGCAAGGCTAGCATTTACTATTGTAAGAAGATAATGGTTTTAACAAGACTCCTCCTAAATATCATATTATAAAGTATTTTTATAATTTACATTAAGTTAGGAAATTTTTTATCTATTCAATTTCTATAATCAAAGTCATTTCAAAATTCACAGCAATTCTACATCTAACATTCAAAATAAAAAATATATTGTTATTAGAATCATCTATGAATAGTTCATATCTCAAAGTTAATTCAAATAATGAAATCTCAAATCATGTAACAAAGGAATGTACTTTGTAGAAACCATAATACATATGAATAACATGTCATAAGCCAAATATCTCAATATAACTTATTTGCATACTTTCACTATCGGATTCCTTCAATACAAAAAACACTTTAGCAAGTTTTATAAATCATAGTTCAATTCAAATTCAGAGTATTACACAAAAGTTGTAACAACCCTAATTTCGTTTCTTTTATTAATAAAGGTACATAAATATTTAATTAAGGAAATAAAACTTATTAAACAATTTTTTGTTATCAAAGAAAAAATATAAGCCTTAGAAATTATTCAACTTATGTGTATGCAGAGAAAGTGTTTCTAACATTAAGGGAAGATGTAAAGAGAGAAAACCTAATAGGAAAATTAGGAATAATATACTAAAGAGAGGGAAAATTCTTGGGTAAGGAAGATAAATTTTTAAAGTAAGTAAAGGTCTTAAAATTTTAAGAAGATTGGATTAGGGTAATTTTTCCTAATTCAAAAGTTAGAATTACTAAGTTTAACATCTCTGTCCATACATTGGGCCTTCAACTATGGACACTTCATAGAGTTTGCTTTTTCTACTTCACATGAATTTCTAGCAAGCCAATTGGATAGCCCAAGCAAGAGATGTAACATAGACTTAGACTAAGATATAGAAGTTGGACCGATAGGCAAAAAATAATTAAAATGTGAGCAAGCCCTCCATGAGATGTAGAACTTTAGACGAAGCAAAGGAAATAGGCAAGAATGAACCCAAATCCAAGAGGAAAAAAATAATAAGAACCATGTGATGAAATAGTAGTATAATAATAATCACAATTAGGTCACATGGTATTAGAACAAAACATCTATATCCTACATTCATAATTTTAGCAAGTATGTAATAATACATGGCATTAGGACAAAACATCTATATCCTACATTCATAATTTAAGCAAGTAGGTAATAATACATGGCATTATGACAAAACATTCCTATCCTACACAAATAATTTCAACCAAGTAAGGGAGACTCAAGGGATGGAAATTTTCCACCTAGAAAGGAAAACTTATCATACTTGAGTGAGACAAAAATAAAATAAAATGAATCCCTAAATCAAAGGGACCTTGTCCCTTGTCTTAAGAACATGTTATCATGATTTTCAAATTCAATCTCCTTTTTCTATGCATATCTTGACTAAGGGAGAGGAAGACAAGAACATGAGTTGTCTTTCCCTAAAAAAAACCAAGTGCATCCTAATTGTGATAAGGTAGACAAATGATTATGAGAGGTGAACCACTTGATAGTTTATTTAAGCAAAACCCACCCTTATAACATTATAATTTCATCTAAGTGAGGGAAAGGAAAAATAGAAGAAAGGTAGAGTGAGGAAAGGAGAGAAAGAAAGGAGGAGAAAGGAAGGAAGAAGAAGGAAAAGTGTAACATCTCTAATTTCGTTTAATGTATTAATAAAAGTACAAAAGTATTCAAAGTAACACCCCTAATTTCCTTTCTTTTATTGACAAAGGTATATAAATATTTAATTAAGGAAATAAAATTTATTAGACAATTTTTAGATATCTAAGGAAATATAATCGTTAGAAATTCTTCACCTTATGCTTATGCATAGAAATGTTCTAACATTAATGGAATAGGTAAAGAGAGAAAACCTAAGTGGAAATATTAGAAATAAATATACTAAAGAAAAGTGAAATTCTTGGGTAAGGAAGATAAATTTTTGTAAAGTAAAGGTATTAAAATTTCAAAAAGATTGGATTAGGGTAATTTTTCCTAATTTAAGAGTGAAATTTACTAAGTTCAATATCTCCACCCATAAATTGGGCTTTCACCAATGGACACTTCATATAGAGTTTTTCTACTTCACATGAATTTTTAGCAAGCCAATAGGATAGCCCAAGGAAGAAATAAAACATAGACTTGGACTAGGATATAAAAATTGGATCGGTAGCCCAAAAATCATGAAAATGTAACTAAACCCATTATGAAAGGTAAAATTTTAACCAAAGTAAAGAAAATGGGCAAGAATGAGCCCAAACCCAAGAGGAAAAAAAATAAAGTGATGAAATAATGGTGTATCAAGATTAGATGACATGGCATTAAAACAAAAATTTAGCAAGTGGTGTGATATCCTACATTCATAATTTTAGCAAGTGGTATGATAATACATGGCTTTAGGACAAAACATCTATATCCTACACTCATAATTTTAGCAAGTGGGTAATAATACATAGCATTATGATAAAACATCCTTATCCTACACAAATAATTTTAGCTAAGCAAGGAAGATTCAAGGGTTGGAAATTTGCCACATAAAAAGGCAAACCTATTATAATTGATTAAGACAAAAGAAAAAGGAAATGAATCCCTAAATCAAAGGGACCTTGTCCCTTATCTTAAGATCATATTATTATAATTTTTAAAAAACAAATCTCTTTTTCCTATGCATATCTTGACTAAGGAAGAGGAAGACAAGAACATGAGTTGTTTGTTTTCCAAAAATTCAACCAAGTGTATCGTAATGGTGATAAGGTAGACCCATGATTATGAAAGGTGAATTATTTGATAGTCTACATAAGCAAAACCCACCCTTTTAACATTAGAATTTCGTCCGATTGAGGGAGAGAAAAAATAGAAGCAAGGTAGAGTAAGAAAAGGAGGGGAAGAAAGGAAGAAAAAGGAAGGAGAAGTCTAGAGGACTAAGTGTTCAAGGTAAGTTTAACAATATTTCTTTTTGAAGAAAAGTTTTGAAACTTGTAATATTTATATGAGATTTTGATCTTATAACTTTGATGATTGGTCATGGATGTTGCTATATCATGTTACATATTATGTATGTTTGAATATTTAGGCTGGTGTAGATAGTTCTGCATAGGTATGGCTATGGGTGGCAAAATTTTAAGCTTCTATTTTCAAAATTATGGGAAGAATATGTAAGGAATTAAAACAAATGGTTAACATGAAAAATGTAGATCTATGTCTCACGGATTTTAGCCATTGGAATCACTGAATTTAGAGTCCGTATGCAGCAGATATGGTCCGATTAGTATGCAGTGGTCAGAAATTAGTTAATCAGGGAAGAATATTTTAGGATAGCTTTTGTGTTTTAATTTCTGGGAACATTCTGTAGTGAATTAAAATAAATGATTAACATAAAAATTATTGCTATATGTGTCACGGATTTTTAGCCACTGTAATAACTTAATTTGGAATTCTTATGAGGGAGATATGGATAGATTATTAGGTAAAGGGCAGAATCTACCCAAGAAGAAATAACCTATACATTGAGGGAGTAATATCAACTTGATTTCTTTCACTAAACTACTCAACATAATAGTTTTAGATAATTGTTTTATCTTTAAATTAACCCCAAGATCACCTACATTGGAGTTAAATTGCGGGAGTTATGCTCTGATTAGTAAGAGAAGGTCAGATAGGATGAAAACCTGCATTAAGAAAATAAAGAAATAAAATTAATATTTAAAAAAGAAGAAGAATCTTATAAATAAATGACTAGTATATGCCATAGCCATTACCATTGTATGAACTTCTTACCATCTTAAGTGTAAAATTTTGACATGGAAATATTTTATAAAGTGATATTTAAAGTGGTTATGTTCATGGCATGATTACCAATGATTATTTTGATGAACATACTTGTTATTGAAAGCATAATTTTGGCTATTATTGTGGAAAGAAATGAAATGAGCACGATCACTTGGCAATTTGTGTGGTGCACCAGTAGGGGATGCCCTACCAATGGTTATGTCTATGTTAATGAGAAAAGAAAGAAAAGTATGCCATGTCAGACGAAGCGAGAAAAGCTCGTACCGGAGAGTAGAAAATACTCACCCTGACCGGTGTAGGTTGATATGAGAATAAATTGATAGTCATCATATGATATTCTGAAAAAAGTTAATCTTGTCATACGTGTCATTACTGTACGATTCTCATGTACATAGATAAAGTACATTCATGTGACCAAAGATATTTGTTGTAGTTTATACAGATGAACATGACTTGTTGAGCTATATTGAAGATGATTTATTGTTGAACTTATTGAAATTTAATTCTCACTATATTTCCATGTCATGTTCAGAAAATTTGTTATGCAGATTTTTCTATGGCTCTGGTTTTTAGTGCACCTTGGATCGAGAAAAAAATAAAATGTTTGTGGTCGAGTTGGCTCAGATCCCGATGAAGGTGTAACCACCCGCACCTGTATTTCCAAAATTAGTCAACCAGAATAAATAATATGTACATATTTATGTGTTTTATATGTTGTACGCACGTTTTGATTAATGACATGTATGTGAACTCTATATTGTCTAATAATAATAATAATAATAATAATAATAATAAGTTGTTACAAAAAGTCTAGAGAACTAAGTACTCAAGGTAAGTTAGCTTAATCTTAATTTGAATCCATTTTTTATCTTCATCCTTGGGTTCAAATCTCACACTCTTTCTCTTATTTAAGCTGCTTGAAAAGTTAAGGGAAGGGAGGAATCTTACCACTTCCTTCAAGAGGAAACAAGAAAAAGAATTCACTAAGTGAGTTAGGGAGATCTTTAGATTGGTTTAACAATATCTCTTATTGAAGAAAATCTTTGAAATTTATAACATTTATATGGGATTTTGATCTTAGAACTTTGATGAAATTTACAATATTTTCTACTTTGATGATTGCCCATAAATGTTGCTATATCATGTTACATGTTGATCTTGCATATGATGTATATTTGAATACGTAGGTTGGTGTAGAAGGTTCTGCATAGGTATGGTTATGGGTGGAAAAATTTTAGAGTATTGTACTACTGTTATGTATATTTAAATGTGGTGAAAAATTGATGGGATATGGTTAGATTGATAAAATAAATATGGCCTTAAACATATAAAAGAAGACCTTGAGAAATTTCTGTTGGGAACATCTTTAAGTGTAAGGAATCTAATTAAAATTATGAAATGAGTAATCCTATGGTTAGATGGAAATTGGGAAGAAAATGGAAGAGGATTTAATAAAAGGATGAATTAGAACCTTAAGAAGGGTTTTGGTTAGAAAATTGGATTTTAGAGTAACTAGGGAAGCTTCTATTTTTGAAATTTTAGGAAGCATCGATTAGGAATGAAAAGAAATGATTAACATAAAAATTGTAGATACATGTCTCAAAATTTTGTAGCCAATAAAATAACACAATTTAGAGTTCAAATGAGTGAGATATGGTCTACTTAGTAAGCAGTAGTTAGAAACTAATTAACCAGGGAAGAATCTGTTAGGTAAGCTTTTGTGCTTGAAATTTTGAAAATAATTTGTAGGGAATTAAAAGAAATTCTTAACATAAAAATTATATATATATGGCTCACAAAAATTTAGCCACTGGAATCATTCAAATTGGAATCAATATGAGAGATATAAGGTCATTTTAGTAGGTAGAGGTCAGAAACTAGTTATCCTAGGAATAATATGTTAGGCACGCTTCTGTGTTTGAATTTTTGGGCAAAATATGTAGAAAATTAAAAGAAATGGTTAACATAAAAATATAGATATATGTATCAAAAAATGTTATCCACTAGAATCATTCAATTTAGAATCTATATGAGGGAGATATGGTCTGATTAGTGAGTAGAGGTCAAAACCTACCCGAGTAAAAATAACATTGAATTTGAAGGAGTAATAACACCATGATTACTTACGATTTCACTAAAATGTTCAACATATGGGTTTTAGAGGATTGTCGTATCTTTAAATTGACTACAAGATCACCTCAATCAGATTTAACATAAGAAAGTTATGCTCTAATTAGTAAGAGAGGAAAATAATATTTAAGAAATAAGAAGAATCTTATAAATGAAATAATAAATTACTAATGTATGCTCTAGCCATTGTCATTGCATGAACTGCTTACCATCTTAAGTGTGTAATTTTGACATAGAAATAGTTTATAAAGTGGTAATTGAAAATGATTATATTCATGGCAAGATTATATTTTACCAATGATTTTTGGTAATGATTATGCTTTGATGATAAATTATGGCATGTGAGTATAATGAACATACTTGTTATTGAAATCATATTTTCGGTTATTAATGTGAAAAGAAAAGAAAGGAAATGGGACGAGCACGGTCATATGGCTGTCCGTGTGGTGCACCAATAGGGGATGTCCTACTCACGACTATGATTATACTAATGAGAAAAGAAAGAGAAAGTGTGTTATGTCGGATGGAGTGAGAAAATCCTGTATCAGAGAATAAAAAGTACTCTCCCTGACTAGGGTAGCTTGTTATGAAAATAAGTTGATAGTCATTATATGATATTCTAAACATATTTATTCATTCCATACATGTCATTAATGTACAATTTTCATATACATAGATAAAGTGCATTCATGTGACCTAAGGTATTTGTTGTAGCTTATGCAGATGAATATGACATGATAAGCTATATTGATGATAATTATGATTTATTGTTCAACCGATTGGGATTTAATTCTCACTATATTTTCATATCATGTTCAGAAGAATAAATATGCAGATATTCTCTATGATCAGCTTTTAACATACGTTGGGTCGAGTTGGCTAAAATCTCGGTGGAGGTATAACCACCCACACCCACATCCCCAGAGTTGGTCAATATGGATGAATAAGATGTAGACATATATGTGTTTGATTTTTGTACGGACATTTTTAATTAATGATGTGTATGTGAATTCAGAATTGTATTAGTGTTATGTGTATACCATAAATCTTAATTATGCTTAGTTAATTTAATTGAATGTTATTATGAGTTTAATTGTTAGAAGTAAAGAGGTAATGAATTTATGGGATTTTACAAATATATATGTGTATATGTAAAAAAATGGAGTTGTTACATAATTAGTAGTAGAGCAAGTCGATCCTAGACGGCCAGTGGGTGGATGGTTATCTAAATCGATCTTATAGTGTCTTGAGTATGTTTGTGGTTATGTTGTGTATGGAATTAGTGATATCATATCGGTAAGAAATTTCTAGTGTTTCCTATCTATATGCCGAGGTGGTGTTATGACTGTTGTAAATATTTTTGAACTAACTATTGAGCTTGATCACCTCAGTAGCAGCATAACTCTGTTTATGCCATAGTAGGATATGGCACCACTGAGGAAGAACCCTACAAATAATGTAGAAGAAACCTTGTACGACTTGGCTACATCAATTCGAGACCAAGTAATTGCCACCAATCAAATTCTATAACATCTCTAAAATAGTAACAATCTGAATGGAGAAAATAATGCAAACAATCAGGTGGTTGGAAATGTTAATGGCCTATCTAAGTTCTTGAGAACTAGACTACCTTCTTTCTAAGTTGGTTATGAACCAACAGTAGTTGAAAGGTAGATAAGGGAATTGGAGAAGATCTTTGAGGTGATAGGCTGCACTAATGAGCATCAAGTTATCTTTGCTGCATATATGTTGAAGGATAAAGCTAAGTGCTGGTGGCGAGGGACTAGAGAGCTGTAAACTCACCAGAGGAGGCAGATCACCTGGAAAGTGTTTAAGGATATTTTCCTAGATAAGTACTTTCCAAGTACTGTACGGGTCGAGAAAAAGATCGAATTTCTCCAACTCAGATAGGATAACATGTTGGTAAACCAATACATCTATAAGTTTGAGGAGTTGTCTAAGTTCTCCTCTTACATGAGGTTTAACCTTGATAAAGCATGGAAGGCTGTCAAGTTTAAAGTAGGACTGAATCCAAAAATCAGGAATGTGGTGATAGCCTTGGAAATAAGGGAGTTTATGCCTTTGATAAATAAATCTAGACTTTTGGAGAAAAGTTTCCTCAACCCTGGCAAAAAACGTGAGGGGAAGAGGATATGGAGCTGGTAAGAGGCCATTAACTGCGGCTCCTCAACCTTTCCAACAAGACCTCACCACAGTCAAGGGTACTAAGTGCGGACATATGCATGGTAATCAGCCATGCTACATGGGACCAGATGTATGTTTCAAATGTGGAGAGAAGGATCATTTTGTGAAGAACTCCTCATAGAATATAGGGAAGCAGCCATAACAGAGGCCTCAAAGGAAAGAAAGGGTTTTCACCCTAAGCGTCCAAGAAGAAACTCAATCCTCTGATATGATTCAAGGTACGTGCTACATCTATGGATTTGTTCATATGGTGTTGTTTGACTCTGGTGCTAGTCATTCATTTATATTGGAAGAATGTATTAGGAAGCTTTAGTATCCTATTTTTGAAACTCCTTATAAGTTATTTGTAGTAACCCCTATAGGAAAAATGGTCTTAACTTCCTCTGTATGTAAAGACTGACAGGTTACCATCTAGGAGAAAACATTTTCTGTAGACCTCGTTTGTCTACCTTTAAGAGGTATTGATGTTATTCTAAGGTTAGACTGGATGTCTAGAAATCGGCTATTACTAAATTGTTGCACTAAGACTGTTGAATTTCTACCTCCTACCCCACAAGAGGAGATGCAGTTATTGATGCTAAATGCTAATCAAGTCAATCAGGAGTTGAAGAGTGAAGTACTTGGTTTCATTCTCTTGTGTTTATCAAATCTAGAAGTTGAACCAAAGTTTAATGAAATTTCAATAGTTAATAATTTTTCTAAAGTATTTCCATCAGATATTCCAGGCTTACCTTTTGAGAAAGAGATAGAGTTCTCTATTGATCTCATACCCGAGACAAGGCCTATCTCTATTCTACCTTATAAAATGGCCTCAAAGGAACTATAAGAACTCAAGAAATAGTTGAAGGAATTGTTAGACAAGCAATTCATTATATCAAGTGTATCACCTTGGGGAACTCCTATATTGTTTGTTAAGAAGAAAGATGAGAGCCTTAGACTATGCACAGACTATAGACAGCTAAATAAGGTGGCTGTCAAAAACAAGTACCATCTCCTTAGGATAAATGATTTATTAGATCAACTAAAGGGAGCCTTCATCTTTTCTAAAATTTATTTAAGATTAGGATACCATCATATTAGGATTAAAGAGGAGGATGTACCAAAAACATCCTTCAAGACCCTAGGCACTATATGTTTCTCGTAATGCTCTTCGGGTTGACAAATGCACCTACAATTTTTGTGGATTATATGAATCACATTTTTCAACCTTACCTAGATCAATTTATGGTGGTGTTCATTAATGACATATTGATATATTCTAAAAATGAGAAAGAACACGAACAACATCTCTGAATCATGCTACAAGTGCCAAAAGAGGAAATCTTGTATGCCAAATTAGATAAGTGTGGATTTTAGTTGACAGAGGTGAAGTTTCTCGGACATGTCATCTCCAATAGAGGGGTAGCCGTAGACCCTAGCAAGATGGAAGCAGTGATTCAGTGGAAAAGATCAAAAACGGTTATAGAAGTAAGAAGTTTCTTGGGTTTGGCAGGATACTACAAAAGGTTTATACAAAACTTCTCCCATATGGCCTTTTCATTGACAAAATCAACTAGGAAGTGAAGTCCTTTCAAATGGACTGAAAAATGTGAAGCTAATTTCTAGGAGCTTAAGACAAGATTGACCACTCCTCCTGTTTTAATTATTCCAAACCCCACATGACATTTTGAAGTGTATAGTGATGCTTCAAAGAAAGGGTTGGGGTGTGTGCTGATGCAAGACAAGAGAGTAGTTGCTTTTTTCTTTAGCCAACTAAGATCCCGTGAAGGAAATTATCCAACCCATGATCTGGAATTGGCAGCGATGGTGTTTGCCTTAAAGATTTGGTGACACTATTTGTGCGGGGCAACATTTGAAGTATACTGTGATTACAAGAGTCTTCAATACATTTTTTATTATAAAGATTTAAATATGAGGCAACGAAGATGGGTAGACTTTCTCAATGACTACAAGTTTGAGATAAAGTATCATCTAGGAAAGGAGAATGTTGTAGCTGATGCCTTGAGTTAGAAATCTCTACACACGGATCAAATGATGCTGTATGAGATGCAGATGCTAGAGGAGTTTTGAAATTTGAAGCTAGTCACTACTCTTACCCCAAAGAAGCTAATCATCAATGGGTTGAGAATAGAGTGTGATCTTAGAGCCAAGATTAAAGAGGATAAAGCTCACGACCAATACTTACAGGATCACAAAGATCAAGATAATTTTTCTATCTTAGAAAGATGGAGTAATCATGTATCAAGGAAGGGTTTGTGTCCCTCAAGAACAAGAATTGAGGGCTAAGATCCTACAGGAAGCACATCAAAGTAAGTACACAATTTGTCTTGGATCCACTAAAATGTATCAAGACTTAAAGAAGATGTACTGGTGGCTAGGGATAA
Organism: Gleditsia sinensis; assembly: GCA_037074535.1. NCBI lineage: Eukaryota > Viridiplantae > Streptophyta > Magnoliopsida > Fabales > Fabaceae > Gleditsia > Gleditsia sinensis. Next base: position 58,214,764 of record CM073464.1, read on the forward strand.
AAAATAGAGGTTTCAGTATGATTTAAAATTTTCAGTCTCAATACAATTCCTCAATCAGAAACTTCCCAATCAGGGTTATCATAAGTCAATAGGGAGTTGAAAAATGAAGTACTTGGATACATTCTCTTGTATTCAAGACCGTTGAATTTCTACCTCCTACTCTAAAAGAGAAGATGCAGTTATTGATGCTTAATGCCAATCAAGTCAATAGGGAGTTGAAGAATGGAGTACTTGGATACATTCTCTTATATTTATCAAACCTAGAAGTCAAATCAAAGCTTGATGAAATCCCAATAACCAATGATTTTTTTGAAAGTATTTCCATCAAATATTCTAGGCTTACCTCCCAAGAGAAAGATAGAGTTCTCTATTGATCTCCTACTCAGGACATGGCCTATCTTTATTGCACCTTATAGAATGGCCTCAAAGGATCTATAGGAACTCAAGAAACAATTAGAGGAGTTGTTAGACAAGCAATTCATTAAACAAAATGTATCACCATGGGGAGCTCCTATATTATTTGTTAAGAAGAAATACGAGAGCTTGAGACTATGCGTAAACTACAGATAGCTGAATATGGTGACTATCAAAAACAAGTACCCTCCCCCTAGGATAGATGACTTATTGGATAACTGAAAGGAGCCTTCATCTTTTCTAAAATTGACTTGAGGTCGGGATATCATCATATTAGGATCAAGGAGGAAGATGTACCAAAAGCAGCTTTCAAGACTAGGTATGGGCACTATGAGTTTCTCATAATGCCCTTCGAGTTGATAAATGCACCTGCAGTTTTCATGGATTACATGAATCACATTTTTTGACCCTACCTTGATCAATTTGTGGTAGTGTTCATTGATGACATCTTGATATACTCTAAGAGTGAAGAAGAACACGAATAACATCTTCGAATTGTACTACAAGTACTGAAAGAGAAAAAGTTGTATGTTAAATTGGAGAAGTGTGGATTTTGGTTGACAGAGGTGAAGTTTCTCGGACATGTCATCTCTAAGAGAGGGGTTTTCATAGACCCTAGTAAGACTGAAGTAGTGATTTTGTGGAAAAGACCAAAGACAGTTACAGAAGTTAGAAGTTTCTTGAGTTTGGCAAGATACTACAGGAGGTTTATACAAAACTTCTCTCGTATAGCCTTGCCATTGACTAAATTGACCAAGAAGGGAAGTCCTTTCAAATGGACTGATCAATGTGGAGCTAGTTTCCAGGAGCTTAAGACCAGACTGACCACTCCTCCTGTTTTAATTGTTCCAGACCCTACAGGACATTTTGAAGTGTATAGTGACACTTCAAAGAAAGGGCTAGGGTGTGTGCTGATGCAAGACAAAAGAGCAGTTGCTTACGCCTCTAGGCAACTGAGACCCCACGAAGGAAACTATCCAACCCATGATCTTGAATTGGCAGCGGTGGTGTTTGCCTTAAATATTTGGCGACACTATTTATATGGGGCAACATTTGAAGTATAATGTGATCATAAGAGTCTTAAGTACCTTTATGATAAAAAGGAGTTAAATATAAGGCAACGAAGATGGTTGAAATTTCTCAATGACTACAAGTTTGAGGTAAAGGATAATTCAGGAAAGGTGAATGTTGTAGCTGATGCCTTAAGTCGAAATTCTCTGCACATTGATCAGATGATGTTGTATGAGATGTAGTTGCTAGAGGTGTTTCAAAATTTGAAGCTGGCCACTACTCTTACTCCAAAGAAGCTAATAATCAATGGGTTAAGTAGAATGTAATCTTAGAGCCCAGATTAAAGAAGCTCAAGCTCACAACTAATACTTACAAGATCACAAAGATCAAGATAATTTTTTTATCTTAGAAGGTGAAGCAATCATGTATCAGGGAAAGATTTGCGTCCCTCAAGAACGAGAGTGGAGGAATAAGATCCTGCAAGAGGCACATCAATGTAAGTACACAGTCCATCCTGGATCCACTAAAATACATAAGAACTTAAAGAAGATGTACTGGTGGCCAAGGATGAAAAATGACATTGCTGAATTTATGGCGAAATGTTTAATTTATTAGAAGGTAAAAGTGCAGCATCAAAAGCCAACAGGATTTTACAACCTCTTGAGATCCCTAAATGGAAATAGGAAAATGTTTCGATGGACTTTGTAGAGGGCTTACCTAAGACTTTAGTTGGACATGACTCTGTATAGGTAATAGTAGATAGATTAACCAAATATGCTCACTTTTTATCTATAAAGATTAACTATTCACTGAACAAATTGGCTCAGTTGTACTTCTAGGAAATAGATAGACAACATAGAATTCTGTTAAATCTTATTTCTAATATGGATCCGAGGTTCACGTTGAGGTTTTGGAAGACGTTGCAAGAAACTTTTGGAATCCAGTTGCGGTTCAATACTGCCTACCATCCTCAGACTGATGAGTAGGCAGAATAGATCATTCAAACCCTGAAGATATGCTGAGGGCCTGTGTAATAAAGTAAGGTAAATGATAGGATAAGTACCTACCTTTAGTGGAGTTTTGCTTATAATAATAGTTATCACTCTAGTATTAAGATGGCCCCCTACAAAGATTTATACGATAAGAGGTGCCGATCTCCACTATGTTGGTTTAAGGTAAGAGAAAAGAACTTGCTTGGTCCTTTCCTAGTTCAACAAACCAATGAACAAATCAAGATGATACAAGACAAAATACTTATAGCTTAGAGTTGGCAAAAGAGTTATTATGATAACAGACATAGACCTCTGGAGTTTGAGGAAGGAGACTATGTATTTCTAAAGCTTTCCTCAACTACTGGAGTTTTTAGGTCTCTTAAGACCATAAAGCTAAGTCTGCAATTTTGCAATTTTTCAATTTTTCCATGTATCATAATTCTGGAGGTATCTTCTTGATTCTTCAAATGTAATACGGGATGAACCGATCCAAATTAAGGAGAACATGACATACCAGCTAGTACCAGCATCCATATTGGACAACGACATGAAGCAATTGAGGAATAAAACCATTCCCCTGGTTAAGGTGTTATGGGAAGGGTTGACTTCAAAAGAATCAACTTGAGAGCTAGAAGAAGTCATAAGAAAGAAATATTCGCAATTGTTATTATTCAGTAATTTCTAAAATTTTGAGGGTGAAATTTCTTTTAGGGGGAGGGAAATGTAAGATCCCTAATTTCGTTTCTTTTATTAATAAAGGTACATAAATATTTAATTAAGGAAATAAAAATGTATTAAAATTTTTTTCAATATTTGAGAAAAAAATATAAGCCTTAGAAATTCTTCACCTTATGTGTATGCAAAGAAAATATTTCTAACATTAAGGGAATATGTAAAGAGAGAAAACCTAATAGAAAAAATTAGAAATAACATCCTCAAGAGAGGCAAAATTCTTGGGTAAGAGAGATAATTTTTTGGAAGTAAGTAAATATTTAAAATTTTAAGAAGATTGGATTAGTATAACTTTTCCTAATTCAAGAGCTAAAATTCCTAAGTTTAACATCTCTACCCATACATTAGGCCTTCACCTATGTACAATTCATAGAGTTTGTTTTTTCACTTCACATGAGTTTCTAGCAAGCCAATTGGATAGCCTAAGCAAGAGATATAACATAGACTTGGACTATGATATAAAAGTTGAACCGATAGCCCAAAAATTATGAAAATGTGACCAAGCCCTCTATGAGATATAGAATTTCAAGAAAAGCAAAGGAAATGGGCAAGAATGAGCCTAAATCCAAGAAGGAAAAAATAAGAACCATGTGATGAAATAGTAGTGTAATAATAATCAAGATTAAGTCACATGGCATTAGTACAAAACATCTATATCTTACACTAATAATTTCAGCAAGCCATGTGATGATATAGTAAGTAATAATACATGACATTAGGACAAAGCATCTATATCTTATACTAATAATTTTAGCAAGCCTTGTGATGATATAGTAGGTAATAATACATGGCATTACGACAAAACATCCTTATCTTACACAAATAATTTTAGCTAAGCAAGGAAGACTCAAGGGCTGGAAATTTGCCACATAGAAAGCCAAACCTATCATACTTGAGAGAGACAAAAGAAAATGGAAATGAATCTATAAATCAAAGGGACCTTATCCCTTGGCTTAAGAACATTTTATCATGATTTTCAAAATAAAAATCAACTTTTGCTATGCATATCTTGACTAAGTGAAAGGAAGACAAGAACATGAGTTGTTTTTCCAAAAAAAAAACCAAGTGCATCCTAATTGTGATAAGGTAGACCTTTGATTATGAGAGGTGAACCACTTCATAGTTTATTTAAGCAAAACCCACCCTTATAACATTATAATTTCGTCCAAGTGAGGGAAAGGAAAAAAATAAGCACGGAAGATTGGGGAAAGGGAAAAAAGAGAGGAGAAGAGAGGAAGGAAGGAAGAAGAAGTCTAGAGGAATAAGTACTCAAGGTAAGTTAGCTTAATCTCCACTTGAATCCATATTTTATCTTCATCCTTGGGGTTCAAACCGTACCCTCCTTCTCTTATTTAAGCTATTGGAAAAGTTAAGGGAAGGGAAGAATCTTCCACTTCCTTCAAGAGGAAATAAGAAAAAGAATTCACTAAGTAAGCTAGGGAGATATTTACGTAGTTTTAACAATATCTCTTTTTGAAGAAAATATTTGAAATTTATAACATTTATATGGGATTTTGATCCTAGAACTTTGATTAAATTTGCTACTTTGATGATTGGCCATGAATGTTGCTATATCATGTTACATATTTATCTTGCATGTGATGGATGTTTGAATGCATATATTGGTATGGAAATTTTCTACTTAAGCATGGTTATTGGTTGCAAAATTTTAGGGACTTTTGTACTACTGTGATGCATATTGGGATGTGGTAAAATGATGAAAGATGGTTAGGTTGGTAAATTAAGTATGGCCTTAAACACCTAGGGGAAGACTATAAGAAATTTCTATTAAGAAACAACCCTAGTGACACATGATTTGATTCTATTTTTCTTTTGAAGTGGATGATGGAATATGATAAATGAAGTAAGAAATATAATTAAATGTTGAGATGAGTAATTCTTTGGTTAGGTAGAATATTGGAAGAAAAATGGAAGAGGACTTAATAAAAGGATGAACTAGAACTTTAAGAAAGGTTAGGCTAAGAAAATTGGATTTTGGAGTAACTAGGGAACTTTGAAATTCTAGCAAGAATCAGTTAAGAATTAAAAGAATTGGTTAAAAATAAAAAAGTAGATATATGTCTCAGAAATTTTTAGCCACTAGAATCACCCCATTTGGAGTTTAAATGACGGAGATATGGTTCGATTAGTAAGAAATGGTTAGAAAATGTTTAACCAGGGAAGAATCTATTAGGTAAGATTATGTATTAGATTTTTGGGAAAATTATATAGGGAACTAAAATAAATAATTAACATGAAAAACATACATATGTATCACGAATCTTTAGCCACTGGAATCATTCAATTTGGAATCCATATTAGGAAGATATGGTCAGATTAGTAAGCAGTGGTCATAAACTAGTTAACTAGGTAAGTTTCTGTGTTTGAATTTTTGGGAAACATTTGTAGGGAATTAAAAGAAATGGTTAACATTACATATATAGATATATGACTCATGAATTTTTAGCCACTAGAATCACTCAATTTAGAGTCTATAGAAGGGAGATATGATTAGATTAGTAAGAAGAGGTCAGAACCTACCCGGGAAGAAATAGCTTTGGATTTGAGGGAGTAATAACTCCAAGATTCCTTAGGATTTCACTAACATGTTCAATATAAGAGTTTTAGAGGTTTCTTAGCTTTAAATGGACACCAAGATCACCTTAATTAGAGTTAAAATGAGGGAGTTATACTATGATTAGTGAGAGATGAAAATAATATTTAAGAAAGAAGAAGAATCTTATAAATGAAAATAATAAATGACTAGTGTATGCCCTAGCCATTGCTATTGCATGAACTCCTTACCATCATAAGTGTGTAATTTTGATATGGAAATATTTTATAAAGTGATATTTAAAAATGATTATGTTCATTTCATGATTACCAATAATTTTTTGTTATGATTATACTTTGATGACTATAATAAACATACTTGTTATTGAAATCATATTTTTGGCTATTAATGTGAAAGGAAAAGAGATGAGCAGGGTCACATAACGGTTAATGTGGTGCACCAGTAGGGGACGCCTTACTCACGGCTATGACTATAAAATTGAGAAAAGAAAGAGAAAGTGTTCCATGTTGATGAAGCGAAAAAAGTCCGTACTAGAGAGTAGAAAGTACTCACCTTGATCGGGGTAGCTTGATATAAAAATAAATTGATAGCCATCATATGATATTTTAAAAATAGTTATTCATGCCATACATGTCATTACTATACAATTTTCATGTGCATAGATAAAGTGCATTCATGTGATCTAAGGTATTTGCTGTAGCTTTTACAGATGACGTGACATGATGAGCTATATTGATGATAATTATGATTTATTGTTGACCCTACTAGGATTTAATTCTCACTATTTTCCATATTATGTTCAGAAGACTAAATATGCTAATATTCTTTATGACCAGCTTTGAACGTACGTTAGGTCGAGTTGGCTAAGATCCCGGTGAATGTGCAACCACCTGCACCCGTATCCCCAAAATTGATCAATATGGATGAATAAGATGTAGACATATATGTGTTTATTTTTTGTATGGACGTTTTTAATTAATGATGTATATATGAACCCAGAATTGTATCAGTGTTAATGGTATACCATAAACCTTAAATATGGTTGGTTAATTTAATTGAATGATATTATGATTTAAATAGTTAGACGTAAAGAGGTAATAACTTCATGGAATTTTACATATATATATATATATATATATATATATATATATATATATGTATATATTAAAAAAAATGGAATTGTTACAGTTCAAAATAGATGTTTTAGTATAATTCAAAATTTTCAAACTTCGTAAAATTCCTCTGTCATAAACTTCCCAATTAGGGTTATCACATATTCATGCCTTTTTTCAAAGCAACTTTATAGCTTTACAGATCAATGTCATGTGCACAAAATATTCACTTTACCAAATATTGAGAAATACATTTAGAATAACATATTCAATGAGTTTCAAAATCTCTTTGCAAAACCATACTCTTCTTAAACCATATGCGAGTTAGTAATCAAAGTAGATATTTTAACACATTTCAGAGACTTATGATAGCATAAATAACTTATAAACAGAACCAATTATACATTTAAAGTTAGGAAGATGATAGGATAAGTCATAGAAAAAATTATCTACTCACAGGGTAAGGGCTTCAGGTTAGACAGCCCCAAAGTGCATTTTTCCAATCCAAATTTGACTAAATAGACCTCAAAATTGAGTTTAGAGAGTCCAAAAACTTGGGAAATGACTCTGAGAGCTCAGTTAACCGATGGTCACTATTCATGGTTAGAAATACTATTCACACCCATAATCACTATTCATGCCAGTCAGAGTTACTGTTCACACCAACCAAAATCAATATTCACGCTGGTCGGAGTTACTTTTCATGATTCCAAAAGTTGTCAAATGGCTGAGAATTTTCATATCCTATAGTTTATCTATCTCCTGAATCTATCTAGGGTGTCAGATTTCCAATTTGAAGACTCTAAATAGGAGTTTCAAAACTTATTTTTTCTAAGATTTTCTACTTCGGATCTGCGGCGATTCTGCGACTGATTTGAAAAATTATTCGGTCAATATCATAGTATTTTCCATCTTGAATCTAATGGTTCCTTTAGTTTTGTGATCAGAGGCTTGCAGATACTCTAGATCTAGAAAGAAAAAATGGATGAGAGAGATGCACTATTCATATATGAAGGTTATGGCTGATTTTTTTTTCTTCTTCTTTTTTTAAATGATGGAGGGGCCATTTGGAAAATTTCATTATTCATATGTTGACCCCTAAACTTTTAGGAAATTACAATTTGACCCCAAAAATATTAATAAGTTTCCATTTTCATCCTTAAAACCTTTCAATTACATCCATACTCCTTTATTTCTTTTAATAATCCATACATAAATGAAAATTACTAAATTTTAGGGCTGTTACACAACACATCATTTTATCATCAGGCATTGATGCAACAATTGATATATCATGCTTGTCATGACAAGAAATGATAAGATTAGTATTATCGAATGAAGATATAAAGACTTATTCTTTAATATATGTTTACTAATTACACCACAATTGATGACATTTATTAGGTGCAACACATTACTTAAATTGGGTTATAATAGCCTGGAACAAGCCTTAGCTGTGTCTAGTGACATGGCTGTGTTTGAGCCTAGATAGCCAAGTTCTTGAACCCACAAAGAGGATGGCTTGGCTGTATCCTAGAACACGATTGTGCTTTAAGTGCAAAATTTCTCTACTATTTTTGTTCTAACCCATCCACTATTTTATGTTTCCAATTGACCAAGAAGGTGTTACATACATGTATACAAGCTCTCTAATTAAGAATATGGAAATGTGAATTTGGCTATTTAGACCTAATATTTCATGAATTATTTTGTTCCATTATCTATTCATAGATAATTTACTATTCATATGGTCATACTTCTCTCATGTTTATGTCATTTTACTCTGTTATTGAATCATCAAGGCCTTACTTTTATCTATTAACATAGCCACTAAATCATTCATTCCAAATACATTCCTCTATACATTTCAAGTCAAATATTACACATAAGCATGTGTTACATAGTCATCTATAATCTCTTCTTGCTTGATCAATTAAAAAATACACACAAGCCACATCATTTATGATTAACATATATAGGATCTTAAACACCTTTAAACCTCCATAAATAACAAGATTTCAAGGAAAATTTAATGTTAAACCTACAAAATATCTAGCTAATCTTATCTATTGTCAAAGACCCTTTGTTTCTACTATTTTTAGTCGCCCTCTAGATCTTCTTTTCTCAGAATTTCTTGCATTTTTCACCATCAAAAATCAGTTTAGAGAAGATTAAGGAGCTTAAATGTAACATCGCTAATTTTCATTTATTAATAAGGCATGGAAAATGTTAATATTAAGGGAACATAGAAAGAATAAAGGCTTACCAAGAAATTCTAGAGAAATATTTAATAAAATGTACATTAGAAATTCTCAATGTGTAAGCATAGGAGATTTGTATAACACTAGGGAAAAAGGAAAAGGGAGAACCTAAGAGAAAAAATTATAAATAATGACTTGATGAGGGGTGAAATTCTTGGGCAAGGAAAATAATTTTTAGTTGGAAGGAAGTTTTGGGATTTCAAAAAGTTGAATTATAGGAATTTTCTTATGAAATCATTACATTCTTAGAGATACTCAATTAACATAAACAGATGGGATTAACAAAAAAGGGCATAAGCTAACATTTACATTAATTCTATTGTGAGCTTACATACAACACACAGTGCTCCTTGCGTTACTTGAAACAAATCAAAAGTAGGAGGACACCTGTGCACTATGCCAAAAAAATACAGTTAGTAATCGAGTGTGGTTAGTCAAAAGCACCTGTACAAAAAGGTCAAACATATACATATAAGCCCTATTCAACCACATTGACCACATCCAGGGATACTGGTGTGGGTGGCAGCACCTCCACCGGAATCGCAGTCACATCTACTACAGATACATCCAATATAATAGGTATTTGCCCAAGGTAGGGCAGTTTAATCCAACGTACAACAAAAACAAGAGTCATAGAGAATAGCTGCATGTCTAATTATCTGAACATGAAATGAAATTATAGTGAGATTTACATCCCAGTAGGTTCAATGTCAACATAGTCCATCATGTCATGTTCAGTTGTATAAGCTACAACAAAGTTATTTATTCCTCATGAATGTACTTAATCTATGCCCATGTAAATCATGCAGTAATGACATGTATGGCATGAGCTATTTTCATAAAATCATGAGCATGTATAACCATTTCACATATCAAGGGCAAGATCAACTATTTAAAAGTCATGGCATTTTATAAATCATAGTTTATTCATATGATGGCTATCAACTTATTTTTATATTGAGCTACCCTAGTCAGGGTGAGCATTCTCTACTTTTTGGTACGTGCTTTTCTCACTATGTTCGACATGGCATACTTTCTCTTTCTTTTCTCATCATCATTGTCATTATCATAGCCCTGAGTAGGGCGTCCCCCACCTGGTGTGTAACAACTCCATTTAAGTATCAATTTTTTTTTAAAAAATACCATGAAGTTATTACTTCGTTACAACTTAACTCAATATAATATTTATTTAATTTAAACAATACAGAGTTTACATACATGTCATTAATCAAAACATACGTACAACATATCAAACACATAAAAATCTACATCTTATTTATTCTGGTTGACCAATTCCGGAGATACAGGTACGGGTGGTTGCACCTTCACCGGGATCTAAGCCAACTCGACCACAAACATTTTAATTGCTTCTGGGATCTGCCTAACATAAAGTACTCGATCCAACGTGCACTAAAAGCCAGAGCTATAGAAAAATCTGCATAACTAATTTTCTGAACATGATATGAAAATATAGTGAGAATTAAATCTCAGTAAGTTCAATAATAAATCATCATCAATATAGCTCATCACGTCATGTTCAGCTGTATAAACTACAGAAAATATCTTTGGTCACATAATGCATTATATCTATGCACATAAGAATCATACAGTAATGATATGTATGACAGGATTAACTATTTTCAGAATATCATATGATGGCCATCAACTTATTCTCATTTCAAGCTACCCCGGTCAGGGTGAGTATTTTCTACTCTCTGGTACGGGCTTTTCTCGCTCCATTTGACATGGCCCACTTTCTCTTTCTTTTCTCATTAACATGATCATAACCGTTGGTAGAGCGTCCCCTACTGGTGCACCACACGGATTGCCATGTGACCGTGCTCATTTCTTTTCTTTTCACAATGATAGCCAAAAATATGCTTTAAATAAAAAGTATGTTCATCAAAATATAACTATTACCATAAATCATTGGTAATCATGCCATGAACATAACCATTTCAAATATCACTTTATAAAATATTTCCATATCAGAATTTTACACTTAAGATGGTAAGAAGTTCATACAATGGCAATGGTTCTGGCTATACTAATCATTTATTATTTTCATTTAAAAGATTCATCTTTTTTTAAAATATTAATTTTATTCCTTTATTTTCTTGATGCAGGTTTTCATCCTATCTAACCTTCACTTACTAATCAGTATAACTCCCTCCATTTAACTCCGATGTAGGTGATCTTGGTGTCAATTAAAAGCTAAAATAATTATCTAAAACTATTATGTTGAACAATTGAACGAAATATTAAGATATCATGGTGATATTACTCACTCAAAGTACAGGTTATTTCTTCTCGGATAGGTTCTGACCTCTACCTACTAATCGGCCCATATCTACCTCATATGGACTCCAACTTGAGTGATTCTAATGGCTAAAAATCGGTAACCCACATATCTATAATTCTTATGTTAACCATTTATTTTAATTCCATACAGATAATTCCCAACAATTAAAATATAGAAGCTATCCTAACATATTCTTCCCTGATGAACCATTTTCTGACCTTTGCTTACTAATCAGACCATATCTACCTCATATGGACTCCAAATTGAATGATTCCAATGGGTAAAAATCCATGACACATATATATTTAATTCTTATGTTAACCATTTATTTTAATGTCGTACAGATAATTCCCAGAAATTAAAATGCAGAAGCAATCATAACATATTCTTCCCTGATGAACCATTTTCTGACCTTTGCTTACTAATCAGACCATATCTACCTCATATGGACTCAAAATTGAATGATTCCAGTGGCTAAAATTCCATGACACACATAGCTATAATTCTTATGTTAACCATTTATTTTTATTCCATACAAATAATTCCCAGAAATTAAAATACGGAAGCTAAAAATTTTGCCACCCATAGCTATACCTTTGCAGAACTTTCTATACCAGTCTAAGTATTCAAACATACATCACATGCAAGATCAATATGTAACATGATATAGCAACATCCATGACCAATCATCAAAGTTCTAAGATCAAAATCTCATATAAATATTTTAAGTTTCAAAAGTTTTCTTCATAAAGAAATATTGTTAAACTTACCTGGAGTACTTAGTCCCCTAGACTTATCCTTCCTCTTTCTTTCTTTCTTCCTCTCCTTTGCTCACTCTACCTTGCTTCTATTTCTCTCTCTTCCTCACTTGGACAAAATTAAAATGTTGTAGGGGTGGGTTTTGCTTAAATAAACCACCAAATAATACACCTTTCATGATCTTGGGTCTACCTTATCACAATTAGGATACACTTTGTTGAATTTTTGGAAAACAAACAAATTATGTTCTTGTCTTCCTCTTCCTTAGTCAAGATATGCATAGGAAAAGGAGATTTGTATTCTGAAAATTATGATGATATGTTCTTAAGATAAGAGACAAGGTCCCTTTGATTTAGGGATTCATTTCCATTTTCTTTTGTCTTAAACTAGTATGATAGTTTTGCCTTTTTAGGTGGCAAATTTCTAGCCCTTGAATCTCCATTATTTGGTTGATATCATCACCTAATTTATTTTATTTTATTTTTCCTCTTGGATTTGTGCTTATTCCTACCCATTATGGGCTTGTTCCTACCCATTTTCTTTGTTTTGGATAAAATTCTTCCTTCCTTGGAGGGCTTGGTCACATTTTTATAATTTTTGGGCTATTGGTCCAATTTTTATAATTTTTGGGCTATTGGTCCAATTACTATATCCTAGTTCAAGTCTATGTTTTATTTCTTGCTTAGGTTATCCAATGGGCTTGCTAGAAACTTATGTGAAGTGGAAAAACTCTATATGAAGTGTCCATAGGTAAAAGCCTAATGTATGGGTAAAGATTTTAAACTTAGTAACTCTAGTTCTTGAATTAAGAAAAATTACCCTAATCCAATGTTCTTGAAATTTTATGACCTTTACTTGTTTCTAAAAATTTATCTTCCTTATCCAAGAATTTTGCATCTCTTTAGTATGTTATTTCTAATTGTTTTTCCTATTAGTTTTTTCCTCTTTATTTGTTCTCTTAATGTTAGAAACATTTTCTATGCTTATACATAAGGTGAAGAATTTCTAAGGATTATATTTCCTTAGATATCTAAAATATTGTCTAATAAATTTTATTTCCTTAATTAAATATTTATGTACTTTTATCAATAAAAGAAATAAAATTAGGGATGTTACATGGTGCACCGTACACGGACCGCCATGTGACCATTTACTCTTCTTGCCTTTTCATATTGATAGGTAAGATATGATGCTATTTACAAAAAAAATGTGCCCAACATGCTCTCATGCCATAAATTGCATTAAACATAATCATTTCGTAAATCATCATCAAGTGAAAAGCACACACTTAGGAAGGTAAGAAATTTATGCAATGGCAATGGCTAGGGCTTACATCCAACTCCTCTATTTATTCTCTCTATTTGGCCTCCAATCATCTTATATTTTCTTTTCAGCATGTGCTCTTTTTCATTTATTTTCCTTTTTGTCATCTTTTACCTAAGGCCCGTTTATGTTATTTTTTTTTCTCATTAATCTTTCCAAGGTTTTAATACTTCTTTTTATTGGAAAATTGCTACCTATTTAAGTTTTAAGGCCCAAGATGCATTTTGGATTTTAGGGCCTAAACCTCTTTACATTGTTTGGCCCATATCTTCTTTATTAAAGCTCCAAATCAAGTGATTCTAGAGCCTATGGAAAACTAAGACAATCCTATAAAACTCTCATATTCATTGTTTTAGTAAAATCCTAAGATTTTAGGGTGTTAATTTGTCTTCAAATTCACTATGACTTTCCCTCGGGTAAGTTCGGACCTTTGTTCACTAACTGCAAAATATCTCACTCATATTATCTCCAAATTAAGTTATTCTAGAGCCTAAAAATCCATGAGACATACATATACAATTTTTATGTTACTCATGTCTTCCATTTTCTTACGGATTGTTCCTAGAAAATTCAAAATCGAAAGTTGTTTTTACACCTTACTGCACTATGAAATGTTCCTAGCCTTCTGTTACTGTTTTAGGCATATTTATCACATTTTATCTCCAAATTAAGTGATTACAGAGCCTAAAATTCTGTGAGACATATATCTACAATTTTTGTGTTAAGAATTTCTTTTAATACCCTACATATGTTTCCCAGAAATTCGAAAATAGAAGTACTTCTGGTGATTTCGAAATCCAGCTTTTGTGTCAAGTTTTTCCTAGAGTTCTAGTTCCTTCTTTTATCAAATCCTCTTCCATTTTCTTCTTATTTTTTGCCTAACCATAAAGTTGCATACTTCAATAACTTAATTAAATTTCTTGTATTAAAATTAACATATTCCATCATCCACTTCTTCAAGAAATAGAATATAATCATGCATCACTAAGAGTGTACTTTAGCAAAAATCCATATGAACTTCTCATAGGTGTTTAAGGATATATTCTTTTTCATCATCCTAACCATCTTCCATCATGTTTTCACCGCATTTTAACATACATAATATTAGCACAAAAGCCTTAAAATTTTTCCACCCATAGCCAAGACCATACATAAGTTTCTACACCAACCTAAGCATTCAAACATCCATCACATGCAAGATCAACATGCAACATAATATAGCAACATCGATGGTCATCATTAAAGTAGAGAAATTATTACAAATATCATCAAAGTCCAAGGATCAAAGTCCCAAATAATGTAACAAAATTTCAAAGTTTCTTTGAAAAGAATTTATTGTTAAACCTACCAATGAATCTTCCTAGCTTTCTTAGTTAATCCTCCCTTTTTTCCTTCCTCCTTGAGTGTGGCGAAATCCCTCTTCTCCCCTTGCTTTTCCAGTAGCAAGAATTGTAACAACTCCATTTTTTTTACATATATACATATATATAAATTTTTAAAAGTCTCATGAAGTCATTACCTTTATTTAACTCATAATAACATTCAATTAATTTAACCAAGCATAATTAAGGTTTACACATCATCAATTAACAACATCCATACACGAATCAAACACATATATGTCTACATCTTATTCATCCATATTGACTAGTTACGGGGATATATGTGCGGGTGGTAACACCTTCAACGAAATCTTAGCCAACTCGGCCACAAACACCTTATTAATTTTTGAGATCTGCCCAACATAGAGTAACTTGATCCAACGTACAATAAGAGCCAGATCCAAAGAAAAATATGTAAAACTAGTTTTCTGAACATGATATGGAAATATAGTGAGAATTAAATCCCAGTAGGTTCAACAATAAATCACAATTATCAACAATATAGATCATCATGTCATGTTCATCTGTATAAGCTATAACAAATATCTTAGGTCATATAAATGCACTTTATCTATGCACATGAAAATCAAACAATAATGATATGTATAGCATGAATAACTATTTTCAGATTACCATATAATGGCTGTCAACTGATTTTCATATAAAGCTACCCCGGTCAAGGTAAGTACTTTTTACTCTCTAGTACGGGCTTTTCTTGCATCGTCCGACATAGCACAATTTCTCTTTCTTTTCTCATTAACATAACCATAGCTGTTGGTAGGGCATCCCCTATTGGTGCATCACACGAACCGCCATGTGACCATGCTTATTTCTTTTCTTTTCTTTTCTTTTCTCATTAATAGCCAAAAATATGATTTCAATAACATGCATGTTCATTATACTCACATGCCATAAGTTTTTATGAAAAATATAATCATTACCAAAAATTATTGGTAATCATGACATGAACATAATTGTTTCAAATATCAATTTATAAAAAATTTTCATGTCAAAATTATACACTTAAGATGGTAAGGAGTTCATGCAATGGCAATGGCAATGGCATACTCTAGTCATTTATTATTTTTATTTATAAGATTCTTCTTCTTTTTTAAGTATTATTTTTATCTCTTCATTTTCTTTATGCTTGGCCTCTAGTCACTTTCCTCCTACTTATATCATTTCCAACACACGTTCTCACAAATTTAATATGTCATTCTTCTTTAATTTGGTTTCTATTAATATCCTATAGTTAATTAGGTTCATTTAGGGTAGAAAAATGTTAAAAAAAAAGCTTTACCAGCTTTCAACACGGCCTAAACGTATCTTATAACACAGCTTGGCCATTTCCTGTAAAACAACCATGCTTTAGGCTTCAAAATGCCCTTTCCAGCACATAACACGGCCTGGCCATGCCTTAGAACACGGCCATGCTCTATGTTAGGTTATTCCCTGAAGCATGCTTTCCTTGACTATGAAAGAAAATATATAATGAGAATAGTTAATAGCCATTATATGATGAAGTTGTGAATTTGTCATGCCATGACCTTTTTTTATAGTTCTTGCCCTTGATATTTAGAATGGTTATAGATTCCCATGATATTATGAAGAAAATATATTTATGCCATACATGTCATTGTTGCATTATTTGCATATGCATAGATATGGTGCATTGTTTTGGCTTGAGAAATTTTGTAGCTTATATAGTTCAACATGACATGATAAGATATGTATGTGAAATTATGATTTATTGTTAAACCAATTGGGAATATTATACCTCACTATAATTAAATGTCATGTCTAGATAAACAGTTATAATATAAAGATATTTTTGATGACTTTGACTTTTAAAGTACCTTAGGTAGAGATGATTTATGTTGTGAAAATTTCTGTGATTAACGATGTGTCAGTGGTTGAGATAGCTAAAGCTTTGAAGGAGGTGCTGCCACTCAGACCAATGTCCCCAGATGAAGCTATCATGGATGATTTGGGTGTAGGTATATGTATCCTTTTGTACTATAGATAACAACTAGGACACCATGATATGTAAATCAACTAACGACATTCTTAATGTTAATAATAGATACGCCCATTTGTTCTCAATTTACATTTGCTTAAATTAAGAGATTAATTATCATGAAATGAATGGATCAGTGAATAATCAGTAATTACTTCATTAGTGTGTAAAAAAAATGGAGTTCTTACAATATATGCATAGAGGATCATCTTGGCTCCCTTCTTTGGTCTTTCTCTCTCTTTTTTCTTTTCTCCTTTTTTTCTTGGTTTTCCCCTTTCTTCTTCCCCTCTTGGCCAACCTCCTCTCTCCTTTCCCTCCTTTGGTTGACCTTTTCTCCAAGTCATCCAAGAAATATTAAAAAAAATGATGGCTTAGTCTAAAAGCCACCTATTCTTCCAATTATATCCTCTAACTATCTCTTATTTATTAGTTTGCCACTCCATTACATTCCAACTATCCATTAGTTTAGGATTTGTTTGGCTTTCTAAATTGTTCCAAATGCTTTAAATTTTCTCTTGGGAAGATATTAATGGGTTTTAGGATGAAAACCAAAAGTGCATCCTTAAAACATTTTCTTATGCCCGATTTTAACCCTGAAGAGTTTAGAAATTTCAATTTTGCCCTTTTCATTTTTCTCTTAAAAATAAAAATTCATCTCTTTATCCTTTATGGATATCTACCTAGAGAACAATAAAAATTACTCATTTCGATTCAACTTATAAGGGTTAACCTAGCAACAGTTTTCCTTTTTGCTATTCAAGCCACTTTATTGATTTAAAGCCTTTTATCATTTTCTAGGGATTTTTTCCTCAATGTCTTATTTTATTATCTTTCCTTCCCTTTAATATTAAAATTATTATGCCATTTATTAGAAATAAAACCTGGGATGTTACAACTCTCCCCTTTAAAATGAATTTTGTCCTTAAAATTTAAGGATTATCTAATTTCAGAGAGTTAAGGATACTTCTGTCTCATATCATCTTTTTCCCACATGGCTTCTTCTATAGTTAATTCTCTCCAAGCTATCTTCACTATAGGAATGGTCTTGTTTTGCAACTGCTTTGCATCTTTCTCTAGGACTGCTATTGGTTCTAGTTGGTAAGTCAAATTTTGATCCATAAATATTGATTCTTCTTGCACTAGGTGTGATGGATTCAAAAGATATTTATGAAGTTGAGAAATATGGAACTCATCATGAAGATTTGATAATGAAGGGGAAACCGAAATCTTATTGGCCAATGGCCTTATTCATTTGAGAATTTGATAAGAGCCTATATATCGTGGGCTGAACTTCATAACTTTCGTAGTGTAACATCCCTAATTTTGTTTCATGTATTAATAAAAGTGCAAAAAGTATTCAAAGTAACATCCCTAATTTCGTTTCTTTTATTGATAAAGGTACATAAATATTTAATTAAGGAAATAAAATTTATTAGACAATTTTTAGATATATAAGGAAATATAATCCTTAGAAATTCTTCACCTTACATGTATGCATAGAAATATTCTAACATTAATGGAATAGGTAAAGAGAGAAAACCTAAGAGGAAAAATTAGAAATAAATATACTAAAGAAAGGTGAAGTTCTTGGGTAAGGAAGATAAATTTTTGTGAAGTAAGTAAATGTATTAAAATTTCAAGAAGATTGGATTAGGGTAATTTTTCCTAATTTAAGAGTTAAAGTTACTAAGTTTAGTATCTCTACCCATAAATTGGGCTTTCACCTATGGACACTTCATATAGATTTTTTCTACTTCATATAAGTTTTTAGCAAGCCCATTGGATAACCTAAGTAAGAAATAAAACATAGACTTGGACTAAGATATAGAAATTGGACCTATAGCCCAAAAATTATGAAAATATGTCCAAGCCCTCCAATAAAGGTAGAATTTTATCCAAAGTAAAGGAAATGGGTATGAATAAGCCCAAATCCACGAGGAAAAATAAAATAAAATAAAATAAATCATGTGATAAAATAAAAGTGTAATAATAATAAAGATTAGGTTTCATGGCTTTAAGACAAAAATTTAACAAGTGGTGTGATCCTACATTCATAATTTTAGCAAATGGTATGATAATAGAAGGCTTTAGGTCAAAACATCTATATCCTACACTCATAATTTTAAAAAGTGGTATGATAATACATGGCATTAGGACAAAACATTCTTATCCCACACAAATAATTTCAACCAAATAATGGAAATTCAAGGGCTAGAAATTTGGCACCTAAAAAGGCAAACCTATCATAATTGATTAAGACAAAAGAAAAAGGAAATGAATTCGTAAATCAAAGGGACCTTGTCCCTTATCTTAACAACATATTATCATAATTTTCAAAATACAAATCTCCTCTTCCTATGCATATCTTGACTAAGGAAGAGGAAGACAAGAACATGAGTTGTTTGTTTTCTAAAAATTCAACCAAGTGTATCCTAATTGTGAAAAGGTAGACCCATGATTATGAAAGGTGAATTATTTGATAGTCTATATAAGCAAAACCCACCCTTATAACATGAGATTTTTTGTGCAAGTGAGGGAGAAGAAAAAATAGAAGCAAGGTATAGTGAGGAAAGGAGAGGAAGAAAGGAAGAAAGAGGAAGGAGAAGTCTAGAGGACTAAGTGCTCAAGGTAAGTTTAACAATATTTCTTTTTGAAGAAAAGTTTTGAAACTAGTAATATTTATATAAGATTATGATCTTAGAACTTTGATGATTGGTCATGGATGTTGCAATATCATGTTACATATTATGTATGTTTGAATACTTAGGCTGATGTAGATAGTTCTGCATAAGTATGGCTATGGGTGGCAACATTTTTAGTTTCTGTTTTTAAAATTATGGAAAGAATCGATAGAGAATTAAAAGAAATGGTTAACATAAGAATTATAGATATATGTGTCACAGATTTGTTGCCACTGGAATCACTCATTTTAGAGTCCATACAAGGTAGATATGGTCTGATTAGTAAATAGTTGTTAGAAAATAGTTAATCAGGGAAGAATATGTTAGGATAGCTTCTGTGTTTTAATTTCTAGGAACATTTTGTAGGGAATTAAAATAAATGATTAACATAAAAATTATTTCTATGTGTGTCAAGGATTTTTAGCCACTAGAATCACTTAATTTAGAATTCTTATGAGGGAGATATGGACATATTAGTAGGTAGAAGTCAAAACCTACCCGAGAAGAAATAATCTGTATTTTGAGGGAGTAATATCCCCTTGATTTCTTAATGTTTTACTAAACTGTTCAACATAATAGTTTTAGATAATTGTTTTATCTTTAAATTTACACCAAGGTCACCTACATCGGAGTTCAATTATGGGAGTTATGCTCTCATTAGTAGTAGAAGGTCAGATAGGAGGAAAACCTGCTTCAAGAAAATGAAGAAATAAAATTAATATTAAAAAAAAGAATCTTATAAATAAACATAATAAATTATTAGTATATGCCATAGCCAATGCCATTGTATGAACTTCTTACCATCTTATGTGTGAAATTTTCACATGGAAATATTTTATAGAGTGATATTTGAAATGGTTATGTTCATGGCATGATTACCAATGATTTTTGGTAATAATTATATTTTCATAAAGATACTTGTTATTGAAAGCATATTTTTGGCTATTATTGTGAAAAGAAAAGAAATGAGCACGGTCACATGGCAATCCGTGTGGTGCACCAATAGGGGATGCCCTACGAACGATTATGATTATGCTAATGAGAAAAGAAAGGGAAAGTGTGCCATGTCAGACAGAGCTAGAATAGCCCGTACCGGAAAGTAGAAAATACTCGCCTTGACCGGGGTAGGTTGATATGAGAATAAATTGATAGTCATCATATGATATTCTGAAAATAGTTAATACTGTCATACATGTCATTATTGTACGATTCTCATGTGAATAGATATTGTGCATTCATGTGACCAAAGATATTTGTTGTAGTTTATACAGATGAACATGACGTGATGAGCTATATTAATGATGATTTATTATTGAACTTACTGGGATTTAATTCTCACTATATTTCTATGTCATGTTCAGAAAATTAGTTATGCAGATTTTTTTATTGCTCTAACTTTTAGTGCACATTGGATCGAGTTACTTTATGCTGGGCAGATCTCAGAATCAAATAAAATGTTTGTGGTCGAGTTGGCTTAGATCCCGTTGAAGGTGCAACCACCCGCACCTGTATCTCTGGAATTGGTCAACCAGAATAAATAAGATGTAGATATTTATGTGTTTGATATGTTGTACATACGTTTTGATTAATGACGTGTATGTGAACTCTATATTGTATAATAATAAAAAAAAAGTTGTTAAATAATTGGTATCAGAGCAGGTCGATCCTAGATGGCTAGTGGGTGGATGGTTATCTGAATCGATCTTATAGTGTCTTGAGTATGTTGTGGTTGTGCTATGTAGGGGATCAGTGATTTCATATAGGTAAGAAATTACTAGTGTTTCATATCTACATGCTGAGGTGGTGTTATGACTGTTGTTAAATATTTTTGAACAAACTATTGGGCTTGATAATCTCAATAGCAGCATAACTTTGTTTTTGCCACAGTAAGAAATGGCACTACCAAGGAGGAATCTGGCAAACAATGCGGAGGAAACCCTACACAACCTGGCCACGAAAAATCGAGACCAAGTCATGACCACTAACCAAATTTTACAATACCTCCAGAATACTAATAACTCAAATGGTGAGAATGGTGCTAACAACCGGATGGCTGGAAATGATAATGGCATATCTGAGTTCCGTAGGACTAGGCCACTTTGTTTTCAAGGCGGCTTTGACCTGATTGTAGTTGAAAGATGGATAAGGAAGTTAGAGAAAATCTTTGAAGTGATAGGCTGTACTGAGGAGCAGCAAGTAATCATTGTTGTATATATGCTAAAAGATGAAGCAGAATACTGGTGGCATGGAGTTAGATAACTTTTAGCTTACCAAGGATGACAGATCACTTAGCAGGTGTTCAAATACACCTTTTTGGAAAAGTACTTTCCAAGTACTGTGTGGGCAGAGAAGGAGATCAAATTTTTCCAACTCAGGCAAGACAACATGACTATAGACCAGTACATCACGAGATTTGAGGAGTTGTCTAAGTTCTCCTCTTATCTGCGATTTAACCTAGATGAAGCATGGAAGGCTGTTAAGTTCGAAGCGGGACTAAACTCAAAG
Source organism: Gleditsia sinensis (assembly GCA_037074535.1). Taxonomy (NCBI): domain Eukaryota; kingdom Viridiplantae; phylum Streptophyta; class Magnoliopsida; order Fabales; family Fabaceae; genus Gleditsia; species Gleditsia sinensis. The sequence goes on from CM073464.1 coordinate 58,236,830, forward strand.
ATAAAGAATGCTGTTATAGCTATGGAGATCCGGGAGTTTGTACCTCTAATAAATAAATGCAGACTTTAGGAGAAGAGTTTGAGGGCAGTGGAGGATGAGAAACAAAGACGAAACTTTTGGAAAGGGAAGAACGGGCCACAAAATTTAGGTAGAAATTTCAGAAGAAAAGGACAGCGTACTGGCAAGAGGTCAATGACTTTGAGTCCTCGACCCTTCCAACAAGACCTTGCCCCAGTTAAGTGCACTAAGTGCGGACGTATGCATGGTAACTGGCCATGATACATGGGACTAGATGTTTTTTTAATGCGAACAGAAGGGACATTTTGCAAGGAGCTGCCCACAAAATATGGGGAACCAACCAGAACAAAGGCCTCAGGTGAAAGGAAGGGTTTTCACCCTTAGCGGCCAAGAGGCAGCTCAATCTTCTGAAATGATTCAAGGTACATGCTATATCTATGGATTTGCTCTTATGGTGTTGTTTGACTCTGGTGCTAATCATTCATTTATATCGGAAGAATGTATTAGGAAGTTTCAGTTTCCTATTTTTGAAACTCCCTATGAGCTATCTGTAATAACCCCTATAGAGGAAAGGGTATTAACTTCCTCTGTATGTAAGGACTGTCAAGTCACCATTCAGGAGAAAAATTTTTTTGTAGACCTCGTCTATTTACCTTTAAGAGGTATTGAGGACATTCTAGGGTTAGACTGGATGTCTAGAAATTGGGTCTTACTGAATTGTTGTAACAAGAACGTTGAATTTCTACCTTACTCTAAAAGAGGAGGTGCAGTTATTGATGCTTAATGCCAATCAAGTTAATAGGGAGTTGAAGAATGGAGTACTTGGATATGTTTTCTTGTATTTATCAAACCTAAAAGTCAAATCGAAGCTTGATGAAATCCCAATAGCCAACGAGTTTCCTGAAGTATTTCCATCAGCTAATCCAGGCTTACCTCCCAAGAGAGAGATAAAATTCTCTATTGATCTCTTACCTAGGACAGGGCCTATCTCTATTGCACCTGATAGAATGGCCTCGAAGGAATTACAAGAACTTAAGAAATAGTAGGAGGAACTGTTAGACAAGCAATTCGTTAGACCAAGTGTATCTCCTTGGGGAGCTTCTGTATTGTTTGTTAAGAAGAAAGACGAAAGCCTTAGACTATGCATAGACTATAGACAGCTAAATAAGGTGACTATCAAAAATAAGTATCCTCTCCCTAGGATAGATAACTTATTGGATAAAATGAAGGGGGCCTCTATCTTTTCTAAGATTGACTTGAGGTCGGGATATCATAGATTAGGATCAAGGAGGAGGATGTACCAAAAACTACTTTCAGGACTAGGTATGGGCACTATGAGTTTCTTGTAATGCCTTTCGGGTTGACAAATGCACCTGTAATTTTCATGGATTACATGAATCACATTTTTTGACACTACCAAGATCAATTTGTGGTAGTGTTCATTGATGACCTCTTGATATATTCTAAGATTGAGAAAGAACATGAACAACATCTCCGAATCGTGTTGCAAGTGCTAAAAGAGAAAAAGTTGTATGCCAAATTGGAGAAGTGTGAATTTTGGCTGTTAGAGGTAAAGTTTCTCAAACATGTCATCTCTAATAGAGGGGTAGCCGTAGATCCTAGCAAGATGGAAGCAGTGATTCAATGGGAGAGACCAAAGACGGTCACAGAAGTCAAACGTTTCCTGGGTCTGGTAGGATACTACAGGAGGTTTATACAAAACTTCTCTCGTATAGCCTTTCCATTGACTAAATTGACCAGGAAGGGAAGTGCTTTCAAATGGACTAATCAATGTGAAGCTAGTTTCCAGGAGCTTATGACAAGACTGACTGATGTAATCTTAATTAAGCATGATATTAATACCTTTAAACTTACTTTTTGTTTGATTTAAGTAAAATATAATTAGGAATTAGCTTAGTTTTGTGTTTTTTGTTGTAGGAACAAATGAAGAAGAAAAGAGAAGAAAAAGATAAGAAATTCATGCAAAAATGCTACATTGGAGCGATTCCAGACCTTTCAGCACTGTTTTGAGCATATCTCCCTCTTATGAACTCCAATCAAAGTTCTTCTAGTGGTTGTGAAAATATAACACATTAATCTACAACTTTTATGTTGAAAACTTGGTCAAATTTGGGAGATTTCATAGCGTTACAGAGCTCGTAAATCAGAATCACAGTGCAACAGGATGAATTCTGACCTTTGGTCACTAATTTTGTCATATCTCCTTCAATTTAGATCCGATTAAAATGATTCCAGTGGCTATGGAAAGAAGAGACATAGAGCTACAACTCTCTTTGGAAGATTCTAGATTTTTCTGGGTGCCACTTTGATGCATCATCACAAATCCGGAGGGTCGCGACACTCCCTATAGCATCACGGCATTTGTTGCCCTGAAGCACCGGGCGCCGCGGCCCCCAAGAAGTGCGCTGCGGTGCTCGCTGCTGCACTAGAGTGCTGAATTCGTGATTTTTAGTTATTCTTGACTCCAATTAAAGCCCGATGGGCCAGGATTTGACCTAGAAACACTCTTACTCCGATTAGTTGGAGTTAATCTATAAAAAGGGAGGAAAGCAAGCAGAGAATTCATTCAATCATTCATCCAAGTTCTTAGTTACATTATTCAATTCTTCTTTTGATTTTCTTATGGCCCTGCGTGGCTAGTTCTTTTTAGTTAGTTGAGGTAGATTGCAACCTCATGGGATCTTCATGCATTGTGAGATGTGGATTTGATTTTATTATTTCAATTTGAATTGAGTATTGATTATTTATCTGTTCTTTTTCTTAATGATTATTCATATGATTGCTAGGAGGCCTACTAGTGTATCGTATGTCTTAATCTACCGCTGAATTATGTTTTGAACAAAGTCTTCAATTCTGTGATTCACGAGGCAAATAGGTTTAAGGATTTTGGATTATAAATCATTGAACCTATGATGAATAATTAACTAAATTAGATATAACCGATATGTTTATATTTGTTTAGCTCTGTCAGTTTCTCTAGTTTTTCATGCGGTTAATAAGTTATGCATTACTGATGTGCTAAAGGATTGCTTGTTAATTAGGGTTTAATTAGTGCGATTGTCATTAATTTGCTAGGCTTAAGGAGGAACAGGGTTTGAAACCCAATGATAGATATTCAATTACAGATTGATTATATTGTCAATGATCAATGTACTCCCTTGACGGTGGATATCAACCGAAACCAACGTCTTTATCATCAATCACTCTCTCTTAATTACTTTCGTTATTATTTACTTAATTTTATTTGCAATTATCAATCCCCCATTTTCTCAATCACACAAGGTAATTCCAGTGTCTGTGGGATCGACCCTTACTCCCACTACTACAGGTTAGTTTTGAGGTAAGGTATCAATTTGGGTGTACCTGCGACAGTACGCACCAAATTTTGGTGCCGTTGCTAGGGACTATGTCTATTTACCTTTTGCGATTTTTTTCTTTTCTTTTTGTTCATAACTTTGTATATGGCAGCCAATTTTCAATAATTTGCAACTAGGCTAGGGTCTTCATTAACACATGTTGGTGAGGTATAAAGTGCTTCCCTTGAACAACAACTTGCAAATTTAACTTCTCTTGTTTGTCAACGTGTAGAAAATATGCAAAGTGAGAAGTGCTATGTAAATCATTCAGCCATAGGGTATCCTTCTAATGGGTACCCAACTTTCTATGATGAATCATTTGCGCAGGTAAATATGGTTAATGGTTTCCCTGAACCACGACAAGTGAGATATGATTCCTATTCAAACATATACAATCCTGGATGGAAGGATCATTCCAACTTTAGGTATGGGAATGCACAAAATTGGCCTGGAGAACAAGATTTTCTAAATTTTCAGCATAACCAACAAGTCTATTATCCTAGACAACCTGCATATTAGGATTCCCAGGTAAGTAGTTCTTTAGAAGAAATTGTTAAATCTCTTGTACATAATACTCATCAATTTCAACAAGAGGTAAGGGCCAGCATTCAAAATTTAGAAAATCAAATTGGGAAACTTGCAACACCAGTCAATCGATTAGAGGCTCAGAATTCAAAAATTAAAAGTCTAGCTCCAGCATCATTAGTGCAAAAAGAGGAAAATTCTGCACTTAATGAAAAAGATGACTTGAAAGTTGATAATAGTAAGACTACTAATAAAGAGGCTGTGGAATCTACCCTGAATGCCAAATTTGAAGAGAATATTTCAGCAGGAGAGGAAGCACCAGAAGTACAGCAAACAAGTAAGGATCTTTCTATGTTGTTACTAATTTCTAATAAGATGCCTGTACCTCCTATTTTGCCGTATTCTGACCTAGGCTTAAAAAGCCTCCCTAACCATTTAAAGGGCATATACAGTGGAGAACCACCTGCAGTTATAACCTCAAATAAATATGCCCTACTCAAAGATAGAGGAAAGTTACCCCATGCTTTGGCAGAATCTCAAAAGGATGAAATTAAATTGGATGCCAAAAGCGACTCAAGACATCGGTTATTTCCAGGTAAGTTGAGTTTTCATTTAATTAAATCTTTGACTAATGCTGACTTCCCTCTTCACAATGCAGCTGAACCTCAAAATTCTGCACATTCAAAGGCAAGCCAATTCAAAGTTGACATCAAGGATCCTCCTTGAATGACATGTGAAACTTTGAGTCGAGCCAACAACATTAAACAAAGGCGCTTATTGGGAGGCAACCCAACATAAAAAGAAAAATAAAAAGAAAAGGTGGATATCAGAAAAAATTCAGGGTCCAGTAATGCAACATGCTTATTCCACCCCAAACAAATTGAGGAAAGTCTACTTAACTCGTATGTTTTCATATATCCTTTCCTACTCTTATCTTTCTTTTACATTGAGGACAATGTAAAGTTTGAGTGTGGGGGTGGAAGTATATTTGTCTGAATAATTGTGACCCAATTTTGAGCATCAATTTTCTGATTTTCACCATTAATGCACTTTTATTGTGTTTAGCAAGTTGAGTGATTGTGTGAGTGTTTCAATTTATGTTTTGGGATGTTAGGCACAACCAACAGCCAATGATATGACTATCCAAATTTTTTTTAGCTCTTGAAAAATATAGAAAATTTATGATTGTGTGCAATTTTATCCCTTTTGCAATTTATTACTTTTGACTTTAGAATCCTGAAATATGTTTGCACAATAACTTTGGGCATTAAATTTATCTTGTACTTAGTGAAGGTTTATATAATTCAAACATATTTCATGATCTCCACAGGATTCTAGAACTTCTTCGAATGCTACTTGAGGCAAAATCTTAGGCTAATACTATTATTTAGGAGAAGATTTAGGCATTATTGGATAGATCGAGCCTAACCTAAGTAATGAAATATCCTTAGTTCCTCTATCTTGAGCTTAATGAACTTTTCCTTCTAAAAATCACAAACAAACCAAAAACCAAATTTTGTATGAATATCCTTATTTTTTATCCTATTCACTCACTCCATGATTATTTTTCTAAATACTTGTTTTGTAAAGCTTTATTTATAGAAGGGTGGAAGGGTGGAGCAAGGAAAAGAAAAGAATTATGAAAAAAGAAGAAGAGAATTACGCAAAGAAGAGAGAAGAAAAATCCAAAGAGGATAAAGGCAAAATTTGTGGGAGAAAGAAAAAAAAAATTTGAGAACCAAGGAAAAGGATGGATTAAAATCAATTGAAACAAAAAAATGAGCGTGGGGGAAAATCTCCCCAAATTTATAAAAGCTCAAGAGATCATATTTAATCATGTGGTGCTGGGTGATTGAGCCTAAATTAGTATCCTTTATACTACCTTATACCCTAGCCACATTATATGCTAAATAAAGTCCTATTGATCCTAGAGGTAGTTTTGGCCTACATTAGTAGAGAGTGACATGAAGAATAAGCATATGGAAATCCTAAATTAATTAGAGATCTATAATCAAAATTTTGGGATATATAAACTCATCCGGGTAAAAGAAAATTTATTGACCCAAAAACACACACACACTCAGGATTTAGAAGGATAAAATAATAGATTGCATTTGTGTTAATCTTGTGCATGATTATGACCTTCCAAAAATTTTCTAGAGTATATTTTTATGTTATGAGGAAAACGTTTGGTAAGCCTAACACTCACTGCATTATTGATTGTTGTTTTTTCTGTCTTTAGGGATTATTTTGCTTGAGGACAAGCAAAAGGATGAGTGTGGGGGTATTTGATGTGATCTTAATTAAGCATGATATTAATACCTTTAAACTTACTTTTTGTTTGATTTAAGTAAAATATAATTAAGAATTAGCTTTGTTTTGTGTTTTGTGTTGTAGGAAAAAATGAAGAAGAAAAGAGAAGAAAAAGATAAGAAATTCATGGAAAAATGCTACATTGCAGGGATTCCAGACCTTTCAGATCATATCTCCCTCTTATGAACTCCAATTAAAGTGCTTCAAGTGGATAAGAAAAGATAACACAATAATCTACAACTTTTATGTTAAACACTTGGTCAAATTCGGGAGATTTTGTAGCGTTACAGAGTTTGTAAATCCAAATCACAATGCAGCAGGATGAATTCTGACCTTTGGTCACTAATTTTGTCATATCTCCTTCAATTTAGATCCGATTAAGATGATTCCAGCGGCTATGGAAAGTAGAGACATAGATACAACTTTTGTACTAGTAGCTTTGGAAAATTCTGGAGTTTTCTGGGCATCATGGCACTCGCAAGAGAGCACCCCGATGCTGCATCATCACAGATCCGGAGGGCTGTGATGCTCCCCAGCACACCACGGCATTTGTTGCCCAGAAGTACCTGGTGCCGCGACACCCGAATGTTAGAATCCAGAGTGCACTAGAGCTAGCCTAGGTGCTGTGGCGCCCCGTCAGAAGCTTTCCATAGCGCCGCGGCGCTCGATGCCGTACCCAATTGTTGAATTCGCGATTTTTAGGTATTCTTAACTCCAATTAAATCCCGATAGGCCAGGATTTGACCTAAAAACACTCCTACTCCGATTAGGAGGAGTTAATCTATGAAAAGGGAGGAAAGCAAGCAGAGAATTCATTCAATAATTCATCCAAGTTCTTAGTTACATTCTTCAATTCTTCTTTAGATTTTCTTATGGCCCTGCGTGGCTTGTTCTTTTTTGTTGGTTGAGGTAGATTGAAACCTCAAGGGATTTTCATGCATTGTGATATGTGGATTTGATTTTATTATTTCAATTTGAATTGAGTATTGATTATTCATCTACTCTTCTTCCCAATGATTATTCATATGATTGCTAAGAGGCCTACTAGTATATTGTCTGTCTTAATCTACCGCTGAATTATGTTTTGAACAAAGTCTTCAATTTTGTGATTAATGAGGCAAATAGGTTTGAGGATTTTGGATTATAAATCATTGAACCTACGATGAGTAATTAACTAAATTAGATATAACCGATGTGTTTATATTTGTTTAGCTCTGTCAGTTTCTCTAGTTCTTCATGCGGTTAATAAGTTATTCTTTACCGATGTGCTAAAGGATTGCTTGTTAATTAGGGTTTAATTGGTGTGATTGTCATTAATTTACTAGACTTAAGGAGGAACAGGGTTAGAAACCCAATGATAGATATTCAATTACAGATTGATTAAGCTATCAATGATCAATGCAATCACTTAACAGTGGATATCAACTGAAACCAACATCTTTATCATTAATCACTCTCTCTTATTTACTTTCATTATTGTTTACTTGGTTTTATTTACAATTGTCAATCCCCCATTTTCTCAATCACATAAGGTAATTCCAGTCTCTATGGGATCAACCCTTACTCCCACTACTACAGGTTAGTTTTGAGGTAAGGTATCAATTTGGGTGTACCTGCAATAGTATGGACCACTGACCACTCCTCCTGTTTTAATTATTCCAGACCCTACAGGACATTTTGAATTGTATAGTGACGCTTCAAAGAAAAGGCTAGGGTGTGTGCTGATGCAAGATACAAGAGTAGTTACTTACGCCTCTAGGAAACTGAGACCCCACAAAGGAAACTATCCAACCCATGATCTTGAATTGGCGGCAGTGGTGTTTTCCTTAAAGATTTGGCAACACTATTTGTACGGGGCAACCTTTGAAGTATATTGTGATCATAAGATTCTTAAATACCTCTTTGATCAGAAGGAGTTAAATATGAGGAAACAAAGATGGGTAGAATTCCTCAATGACTACAAGTGTGATATAAAGTATCATCCAAGAGAGGCAAATGTTGTAGTAGATGCCTTGAGTCGAAAATTTCTGCACATTGGTCAGATGATGGTGTATGAGATGCAGATGCTAGAGGAGTTTCGAAATTTGAAGCTATCCATTACTCTTACTCCAAATAAGCTAACCATCCATGGGTTAAGTATAAAATATGACCTTAGAGCCCAGATTAAATAGGCTCAAGGCCACAACCAATACTAATGGGATCATAATGATCAAGATGATTTTTCTATTTCGGAAGATGGAGTATTCACGTACCAAGGAAGGGTCTGTGTTCCTTAAGACCGAGAGTTGAAGACTAAGATCCTACAGGAAGCGTATCAGAGTAAATACTCAGTCCATCCTAGATCCACTAAAATGTACCAAGACTTAAAGAGGATGTATTGGTGGCCAGGGATGAAAAATGACATTGCTTAGTTTGTGGCAAAATGTCTAATTTGTCAAAAGGTGAAGGTAGAGTATCAAAAGCCAGCAGGATTTTTACAACCTCTTGAGATTCTTAAATGGAAATGGAATAGTATTTCAATGGACTTTATCATGGGCTGACCTAAGACTTCAGTTGGACATAACTTTATCTAGGTAATAGTTGACAAATTAACCAAATGTTCTCACTTTTTGCCCATAAAGATTAACTATTCACTGGAAAAATTGGCCTAGTTGTACGTCTAGGAAATAGTTAGACTACATGGGATTCCCTTAAATATCCTTTCAGATAGAGATCCGAGGTTCACGTCAGGGTTTTGGAAGGTGTTGCAGGAAACTTTTGGAACCCAGTTGTGGTTCAGTACTGCCTGCCATCCTTAAACTGATGGACAGACAGGAAAAACCATTCAAACCCTAGAAGATATGTTAAGGGCCTGTGTGATAGAGCAAGGTAAAGGATGGGATAAATACCTACCTTTAGTAAAGTTTTCTTATAATAATAGCTATCACTCTAGTATTAAGATGGCCACCTACAAAGCTTTATATGGTAGAAAGTGCCGATCTCCACTATGTTAGTTTGAGGTAAGAGAAAAGAACTTGCTAGGTCCTGATCTAGTTCAACAAACCACTGAACAAATCATAATGATACGAGATAAAATACTTACAGCTAAGAGTCGGAAAAAAAGTTACTATGATAAGAGACATAGACCTCTGGAGTTTGAGGAAGGGGACTATGTATATCTAAAACTTTTCTCGACCACTGGAGTTGGTAAGTCTCTCAAGACCAAAAAGCTAAATCTGTAATTTTTGGGACCCTACCAAATTCTGAAGAAAGTAGGGACGTCAGCATATCAAGTTGCTCTCCCACCTAATTTGTCCAACTTGCATAATGTTTTCCATGTATCACAGCTACGGAAGTACCTTCCAGAATCCTCACATGTGATACGAGATGAACCAATCTAAATAAAGGAGAACATGACATACCAGCTAGTACCAGCATTTATATTGAACACTGACGTGAAGCAATTGCAGAACAAAACTATTCCCCTAGTCAAGGTGTTATGGGAAGGTTTAACTCCGTAAAAAGAAACTTAGGAGCTAGAAGAAGTCACGAGGAAGAAATATCTGAAATTGTTCTTATTAGGTAATTTCTGAAATTTTGAGGACAAAATTTCTTTTATGGGGAGAGAAATGTAACATCCCTAATTTCGTTTCATGTATTAATAAAAGTACAAAAGTATTCAAAGTAACATCCCTAATTTCGTTTCTTTTATTGATAAAGGTACATAAATATTTAATTAAGGAAAGAAAATTTATTAGACAATTTTTAGATATCTAAGGAAATATAATCCTTAAAAATTCTTCACCTTACGTGTATGCATAGAAATGTTCTAACATTAATGGAATAGGTAAAGAGAGAAAACCTAAGAGGAAAAATTAGAAATAAATATACTGAAGAAAGATGAAATTCTTGGGTAAGGAAGATAAATTTTTGTTAAGTAAGTAAAGGTATTAAAATTTCTAGAAGATTGGATTAGGGTAATTTTTCCTAATTTAAGAGTTAAACTTACTAAGTTTAGTATCTCCACCCATAAATTGGGCTTTCACCTATGGACACTTCATATAGAGTTTTTTCACTTCACATAAGTTTCTAGCAAGCCTATTGGATAACCTAAGCAATAAATAAAACATAGACTTGGAATAGGATATAGAAATTGGACCGATAACCCTCCAAGAAAGGTAGAATTTTATCCAAATTAAAGGAAATGGGTATGAATAAGCCCAAATCCAAGAGAAAAAATAAAATAAAATAAATCATGTGATAATATAATAGTGTAATAATAACAAAGATTAGGTTACATGGCCTTAAGACAAAAATTTAACAAGTGGTGTGATCCTACATTCATAATTTTAGCAAGTGGTATGATAATACAAGGCTATAAGACAAAACATCTATATCCTATACTCATAATTTTAGCAAGTGGTATGATAATACATGGCATTAGGACAAAACATTCTTATCTCACACAAATAATTTCAACCAAATAATAGAGATTCAAGGGCTAGAAATTTGGCACCTAAAAAGGCAAACCTATCATAATTGATTAAGACAAAAGAAAAAGGAAATGAATCCCTAAATCAAAGGGACCTTGTCCCTTGTCTTAAGAACATATTATCATAATTTTCAAAATACAAATCTCCTTTTTCTATGCATATCTTGACTAAGGAAGAGGAAGACAAGAACATGAGTTGTTTGTTTTCCAAAAATTCAACCAAGTGTATCTTAATTGTGATAAGGTAGACCGAAGATTATGAAAGGTGAATTATTTGATAGTCTATATAAGCAAAACCCAACCTTATAACATGAGAATTTTCGTCCAAGTGAGGGAGAAGAAAAAATAGAAGCAAGGTATGGTGAGGAAAGGAGAGGAAGAAAGGAAGAAAGAGGAAGGAAAAGTCTAGAGGACTAATTGCTCAAGGTAAGTTTAACAATATTTCTTTTTGAAGAAAAGTTTTGAAACTTGTAATATTTATATGAGATTATGATCTTAGAACTTTGATGATTGGTCATGGATGTTGATATATCATGTTACATATTATGTATGTTTGAATACTTAGGCTAGTGTAGATAGTTCTGCATAGGTATGGCTATGAGTGGCAACATTTTAAGTTTCTATTTTTAAAATTTTGCGAAGAATCAGTAGGGAATTAAAATAAATGGTTATATAAGAATTATAGATATATGTGTCACAGATTTTTAGCCATTGGAATCACTCAATTTGGAGTCCGTACGAGGTAGATATTAGTAAGTAGTGGTCAGAAAATGGTTAATCAGGGAATAACATATTAGGATAGCTTCTATGTTTTAATTTCTAGGAACATTATTTTGGGAATTAAAATCATTGGTTAACATAAGAATTATAGATATATGTGTCACAGATTTTTAGCCACTGGAATCATTCAATTTGGAGTCCACATGAGGTAGATATGGTCCGATTAGTAAGCAGTGGTTAGAAAATCGTTAATTAGGGAATAATATGTTTGGATAGCTTCTGTGTTTTAATTTTTGGGAATATTTTATAGGGAATTAAAATAAATAATTAACTTAAAAATTGTTTATATATGTGTTATGGATTGTTAACCACTGGAATCACGTAATTTAGAATTCTTATGAGGGAGATATGGACAGATTAGTAGGTAGAGGTCAGAACTTACCCTAGAAGAAATAACCTGTACTTTCAGGGAGTAATATCACTTTGATTTCTTCATGTTTTGAAAAACTATTCAACATAATAGTTTTAGATAATTTTTTTATCTTTAAATTGATGTGACTGAGATTCCGGTGGAGGTGCCACCCGCACCAGTGTCCCCGGAAGTAGTTGACATAGATGATTAGAACTAATATGTATCTTTGTACAAATGTTTGTAAAATAATGGTGTATATGGAAACTCAGTATTGTATCACTGTTAATAAAAATTATGCTTGGTTAAAGTGATTATTATTACGAGTTAAGTGGTTAGAATTAAAGTAGTAATAACTTCATGGAATTTTACAAATATAAAAAAAAATTTGTTACATTTACATAAATGGAGTTGTTACATAACTGGTATCAGAGCAGGTCGATCCTAGATGGCCAGTGGGTGGATGGTTATCTGAATCGATCTTATAGTGTCTTGAGTATGTTGTGGTTGTGCTCTGTAGGGGATCAATGATTCATATAGGTAAGAAATTACTATTGTTTCCTATTTATATGCCGAGGTGGTGTTATGACTGCTATTAAATATTTTTGAACTAACTATTGCGCTTGATCACCTCAATAGCAGCATAACTTTGTTTTTACCATAGTAGGAAATGGCACCACCAGGGAGGAATCCAGCAACCAATGCAGAGGAAACCCTACACAACCTTGCCACGGCAATTCGAGACCAAGTCATGACCACCAACCAAATTTTACAATATCTCTATAATGCTAATAACCCAAATGGTGAAAATGGTGCTAACAACCGGATGGCTAGAAAAGATAATGGCATATCCGAGTTCCTGAGGACTAGACCACCTTGTTTCCAAGGTGTCTACGATCCAACGGTAGCCGAAAGGTGGATAAGGGAATTAGAGAATGTCTTTAAAGTGATGGGCTGTACTGAAGAGCAGCAATTTATTTTTGCCGCATATATATTAAAGGATGAAACAGAATACTGTTCGCGTGGAGCTAGAGAACTTTTAGCTCATCAGGGAAGACAGATCACCTGGCAAGTATTCAAGGACATTTTTTTTGAAAAGTACTTTCCAAGTACTGTACGGGCTGAGAAAGAGATTGAATTTCTCCAACTCAGGCAAGGCAGCATGACCGTGGACTAGTATATTGCAAGGTTCAAGGAGCTGTCTAAGTTCTCCTCTTATCTACAATATAACCAGATGAAGCATGGAAGGCGGTTAAGTTCGAAGCGGGACTAAACTTAGAGATAAAGAATGCTGTTATAGCTATGGAGATCAGGGAGTTTGTACCTCTGATAAATAAATCTAGACTCCTGGAAAATAGTTTAAGGGCAGTTGAGGACGAGAAGCAAAAGCGTAACCTATGGAAGAGGAAGAAAAATTTTCCCAACCCTGGAAAGAACGTGAGAAGCAGTGGATATGGAGCTGGTAAGAGGCCAGTGACTGCGGGTCCTAGACTTTTTCAACAAGACCTCGCCCCAGTCAAGTGCGCTAAGTGCGGACGCATGCATGGTAACCGGCCATGCTACATGGGACAAGATGTCTGCTTCAATTGCGGACAAATGGGACATTTTACGAGAAACTGCCCACAGAATGTGGGGAAGGAGCCAGAACAGAGGCCTCAGGTGAAAGGAAGGGTTTTCACCCTGAGTAGCCAAGAGGTAGCTCAATCTTCTGAAATGATTCAAGGTACATGCTATATCTATGGATTTGCTGTTATGGTGTTATTTGACTCTAGTGCTAGTCATTCATTTATATCAGAAGAATGTATTAGGAAGTTTCAGTTTCCTATTTCTGAAACTCCCTATGAGCTATCTGTAGTAACCCCTACAGGGGAATGAGTATTAACTTCCTCTATATGTAAGGACTGTCAAGTCACCATCTAGGAGAAATTTTTTTCTGTAGACCTCATCTGTTTACCTTTAAGAGGTATTGAGGTTATTTTAGGGTTAGACTGGATGTCTAGAAATCGAGTCTTACAGAATTGTTGTAACAAGACCGTTGAATTTCTACCTCCTACTCCGAAAGAGGAGATCCAACTATTGATGCTAAATGCCAATCAAGTTAATAGGGAGTTGAAGAATGGAGTACTTGGATACATTCTCTTGTATTTATCAAATTTAGAAGTCGAATCAAAGCTGGATGAAATCCCAATAGCCAACGAGTTTCCTGAAGTATTTCCATCAGATATTCCAGGCTTACCTCCCAAGAGAGAGATAGAGTTCTCTATTGATCTCCTACCTGGGAAAGGGCCTATCGCTATTGCACCATATCGAATGGCCTCGAAGGAACTACAGGAACTCAAGAAGCAGTTGGAGGAACTATTAGACAAGCAATTCATTAGACCGAGTGTATAACCTTGGGGAGCTCCTGTATTGTTTGTTAAGAAGAAAGACGGGAGCTTGAGACTATGCATAGATTACAGACAGCTGAATAAGGTGACTATCAAAAACAAGTACCCTCTCCCTAGGATAGATGACTTATTGGATCAATTGAAGGGAGCCTCCATCTTTTCTAAAATTGACTTGAGGTCAGGATATCATCAGATTAGGATCAAGGAGAAGGACATACCAAAAACTGCCTTCAAGACTAGGTATGGGCACTATGAGTTTTTCGTAATGCCCTTTGGGTTAACGAATGCACCTGCAATTTTCATGGATTACATGAATCGCATTTGTTGACCCTACCTAGATCAATTTGTTATAGTGTTCATTGATGACATCTTGATATATTCTAAGAGTGAGAAAGAACATGAACAACATCTCTGAATCGTGCTGCAAGTGCTGAAAGAGAAAAAGTTATATGCCGAATTGGAGAAGTGTGAATTTTGGCTATCAGAGGTGAAGTTTCTCAGACATGTCATCTCGAATAGAGGGGTAGCCGTAGATCCTAGCAAGACGGAAGCAGTGATTAAGTGGGAAAGACCAAAGACGGTTACGGAAGTCAGAAGTTTCCTGGGTTTGGCAGGATACTATAGGAGGTTTATACATAACTTCTGTCGTATAGCCTTGCCATTGACTAAATTGACCAGGAAGGGAAGTCCTTTCAAATGGATTAATCAATGTGAAGTTAGTTTTCTGGAGCTGAAGACAAGACTGACCACTCTTGTACATTTAGGGAGTAATATCACCTTGATTTCTTAATATTTCGCTACAATGTTCAATAAAATAGTTTTAGATAATTGTTTTATCTTGAAATTGACACCAAGATCACTTACATCAGAGTTCAATTAAGGGAGTTATGCTCTGATTAGTAAGAGAATGTTATATATGATGAAAACCTACATCAAGAAAATAAAGAAATAAAATTAATATTTAAAAAAGAAGACGAATCTTATAAATGACTAGTATATGCTATAGCCATTGCCATTGTACGAACTTCTTACCATCTTAAGTGTAAAATTATGACATGGAAATATTTTATAAAGTGATATTTGAAATGGTTATGTTCATAGCATGATTACCAATGATTTATGGTAATAGTTATATTTTGATGAACATACTTGTTATTGAAAGCATATTTTTGGCTATCAATATGAAAAGAAAAGAAATGAGCACGGTCACATGGCAATCTGTGTGGTGCACCAGTAGGGGACGCCCTACCAACGGTTATGATCATGTTAATGAGAAAAGAAAGAGAAAGTGTGCCATGTCGGATGGAGCGAGAAAAGCCCGTACCGGAGAGTAGAGGATACTCACCCTGACTGGGGTAGCTTGAAATGAGAATAAGTTGATGACTATCATATGATATTCTGAAAATAGTTAATCCTGTCATACATATCATTACTATATGATTCTTTTGTGCATAGATATAATGCATTCATGTGACCAAAGATATTTTCTGTAGTTTATACAACTGAACATGACATGATGAACTATATTGATGGTAAATTATGATTTATTGTTGAACCTACTGGGATTTAATTCTCACTATATTTCCATATCATGTTCAGAAGAATAATGCAGATTTTCTCAATGACACTTATTATTTCTGTACGTTGGATCGAGTTGCCCTACCTTGGGCAACTACCAGTTATATCAGATGTATCTGTAGTATATGTGACTGAGATTCTGGTGGAGGTGCCACCCGCACCAGTGTCCCCGGAAGTAGTCGACATAGATGATTAGAACTAATATGTATCTTTGTACAAATGTTTGTAAAATAGTGGTGTGTAGTTTGTAAAATAATGGTGTGTATAGAAACTCAGTATTGCATCACTGTTAATAACAATTATGCTTGGTTAAAGTGATTATTATTACGAGTTAAGTGGTTAGAATTAAAGTAGTAATAACTTCATGGAATTTTTAAAATATATATAAAAAAAAAATTTGTTACATTTACATAAATGGAGTTGTTACACCTGTAAAGCATCAATCAACTCCTTAGCATTTGAAGCTGAGATGAGAATTCATTGTGCTAAATGTGGGATAAACCTTTATTCTACAACTTGATCTAAAAAATAGAACATACCATTAAAGAAGTGATTAACATTTAACAAACCTATTGGTTTTTTATGCATATTAAGTTGTGCCCAATAAACTATTTGGAAAATATCTTCTAAAGTATCAAAACCACCTGGTAAGGCAATGAAAGCATCAGCATTGCTCATCATTCTAGCCATGCGCTCATGCGTGGAAGCTACCCTAAATTCTTCCCTAATTGTCTTCCCTATAATGTTGGATACAGCTAGAGCTATAGGAATAATACCTAGAACTTGACATCCTCCTACATGTGCAGCTGTAGACACACACCGCATTAACCCACGGTTTCCTCCACTATACACTAAATGAATTTTTCTTCTGGCCAGCACCATACCTAAGTTTTGTGTAGCTTTCATATACTCTCCATATTTTCCAGGACTGGAACCTCAAAAGACACAAATATTTTGAAACTAATGGAATACGGTTTCATCCATAGCTGCACATAACCTAGCTTGGAGTATGAAGGTAAAGATACTAACGTGAGCATTTATAGAACTCAGAAAATGACATACTTACAATAGCTATTCAAATAGGCCAAACATAATCAAAACAACTATCTGAGTTATTTGTGGATATTAGCTAAATTGAAGGTAAAAATTTTCAAAAATGATGGCAAGCATGTATATGTACAATAGTTGTGATCGTTGTTCATATTAAGCACATAAAAAAAATAAGTTTAAAATATCACCAGAAATTTGTCTTTTTCTTATTTTCCTTATTGTAACATCCTAAGTCTCTAATAAAGTTAGATAAATCTAAGAATAAGTAGAAAATACATATGACAAAGAATTAAAATTCTTAGTTATGTAACAATAAGGCATTTATGAAATATGTGACATATAGTTAATCATGAATCATATAAATAAATTTCTTATAAACATAATGGATGGGGAGAAGACACAAATACATTTTTAACACATTACTAATTCGGATTAGTAGTAAATTAAGGCAATATAAAACAACTAAGGAGTTGTCAAGTAGCACCACAAAATTGTAGCCACCTTGCACCTACCAAAGCATGCCACATTACCCACAAAGTTGTGGCCACATAGCATGTCACATTGCCCATAAAATTGAAGCCACCTTGCACCTACCAATGTAATATCCCTAATTTTGTTTCTTTTATTAATAAAGGTACATAAATATTTAATTGAGGAAATAAAATTTATTAGAAAATTTTAGATATCTAAGAAATGTAATCCTTAGAAATTCTTCCCCTTATGTGTATGCAAAGAAAATGTTTCTAACATTAAAGGAATAGGTAAAAAGAGAAAATCTAATCTGAAAAGTTAGAAATAACACACTAAAGAGAGGCAAAATTCTTGGGTAAGGAATATAAATTTTTGTGAAGTAAGTAAAGATCTTAAAATTTCAAGAAGATTGAATTAGGGTAATTTTTCTTAATTCAAGAGCTAGAGTAACTAAGTTTAACATCTCTACCCATAAATTGGGCTTTCACCTATGGAAACTTCATATAGAGTTTTTCCCTTCACATGAATTTCTAGCAAGCCAATAGGATAGCCCAAGCAAGAAATAAAACATAGACTTTGACAAGAATATAGAAGTTGGACCGATAGCACAAAAATCATGAAAATGTGAACAAACCCTTCATGAAAGGTAGAATTTCAGTTGAAGGAATGGAAATAGGTAAGAATGAGCCCAAATCGTAGAAGGAAAAAATAAGAATCAAGTGAGGAAATAGTAGTGTAATAATAATCAAGATTAGGTCACACGTTATTAAGACAAAACATCTATATCCTACATTCATAATTTCAACAAGTAAGTAATAATACATGGCTTTAGGACAAAACATCTATATCCTATATTCATAATTTCAACAAGTGGGTAATAATACATAACATTATGACAAAACATCCTTATCCTACATAAATAACTTTAGCCAACCAAGGGATACTCAAGGGTTGAAAATTTACCACTTAGAAAGGCAAACCTATCATACTTAAGTGAGACAAAAGAAAAAGGAAATGAATCCCTAAATGAAAAGGACCTTGTTCCTTGTCTTAAGAACATTTTATCATGATTTTCAAAATACAAATCTCCTTTTGCTATGCATATCTTGACTAATGGAGAGGAAGACAAGAACATGAGTTGTCTTTCCCAAAAAAACAACCAAGTACATCCTAATTGTGATTAGGTAAACTCGTGATAGGAAAAATAGAAGCAAGGTAGAGTGAGGAAAGGAGAGAAATAGAGGAGAAAAAAAAGAAGGATGAAGAAAGAGAAGTCTAGAGAACTAGGTACTCAAAGTAAGTTAGCTTAATCCCCACTTGAATCCATCTTTTCTATTTATCCTTGGGGTTCAAAAACTAACCATTCTTCTCTTATTTAAGCTGCTAGAAAAGCTAAGGGAAGGGAGGAATCTTGCTACTTCCTTCAAGAGGAAACAAGAAAAAGAATTCACTAAGTAAGCTAGGGAGATCTTTAGGTAGGTTTAACAATATCTCTTTTTGAAGAAAATTTTTGAAATTTGTTACATTTGTATGGGATTTTGATCTTAGAACTTTAATGAAATTTACAATATTTTCTACTTTGATGATTGGTCATGGATGTTTCTATATCATGTTACATGTTATTTTGTATATGATGGATGTTTTGAACATTTCGGTTAGTGTGGAAAGTTCTGCGTGGGTATGGCTATAGGTGGTAAAATTTTATGATTTTTATGCTATTATTTTGTATATTTGAATGTGGTGAAAAATTGATAGAATATGATTAGATGTAAAGAAAATGGAAGAGGATGTAATATAATGATGAACTTTAACCGTAGGAAAGGTTTGGTTAGGAAACTAGATTTCAGAGTAACCAAAGAAGCTTTTGTTTTTAAAATTCTGGGAAGCATTGGTTAGGAATTAAAAGAAATGGTTAACATGAAAAATTTATATCTATGTCTCACAAATTTTTAACCACTGGAATCACTTAATTTTAGAGTCTAGATAAGGGAGATATTGTCATATTAGTAAGCGAAGGTTAGAAAGTAGTTAACTAGGGAAGAATCTGTTAAGTATGCTTCTCTGTTTGAATTTCTGGGCAAAATATGTGTTTAATTAAAAGAAATTGTTAACATAATAAATATATATATATATATATATATATATATATATATATATATATATATATATATATATCACAAAGAGATATGGCAGATTAATGAGTAAAGGTCAGAATCAATCTAGAATCTAGGGTGGTAAATGTAATCATTTTATTTTTGATTTTTTGGGAGTAATTAGTAAGGAATTTGAAGAAATGATAAACATGAAAGTTGTATATAATTGTCTTACATTTTATAGGCTTTGGAATCACATTAATTGGAGTTTGTATAAGGGAGATATGGTCATATTAGTAAGTAGAGGTCTGAACCTATCCAAGAAGAAATAACATTGAATTTGAGGGAGTAGTAACACCATGATTACTTAAGAGTTCACTAAAATGTTCAACATAGGGTTTTAAAGAATTGTCTTATCTTTCAATTGACACCAAGATCACCTCAATTGGATTAAAAATAAGGGTGTTATGCTCTATTTATTGAAGGAGGAAAATAATATTTAAAAAAGAAGAATAATTTATAAATGAAAATAATAAATGACTAGTGTATGCCATAGCCATTGTCATTATATGAATTTCTTACCATCTTAAGTGTGTAATTTTGATATAGAAATATTTTATAAAGTGATATTTGAAATGATTATGTTTATATTACCAATGATTTTTAGTAATGATTATATTTTGAGGAAAAATTATGGCATGTGAGTATAATGAATATACTTATTATTGAAATCATATTTTTGGCTATTAATGTGAAAAGAAAAGAAATGAGCATGGTCACATGGCAGTCCATGTGGTGCACCAGTAGGGGATGCCCTACCAACGGCTATGATTATGTTAATGAGAAAAGAAAGTGTGCCATGTTGGACGGAGCGAGAAAAGCCCGTGTCGCAGAGTAGAAAGTACTCACCCTGACCAGGGAAGCTTGTAATGAAAATAAGTTGATAGCCATCATATGATATTTTAAAAATGGTTATTCATGTCATACTTGTCATAATTGTATGATTTTCATGTGCATGGATAAAGTGCATTCATGTAACCAAAAGATATTTGTTGTAGTTTATATAGATGAACATCATATGATAAGCTATATTGATGATAATTATGATTTATTATTGAACCTACTAGGATTTCATTCTCACTATATTTCCATATCATGTTCAAAAAACTAAGTTATGCAGATATTTTCTATGACTGAATTTTAGCGTATGTTGGGTCGAGTTGGCTAAGATCTTGGTGAAGGTGCAACCACCCGCACCCGTATCTCCGAAACTAGTCAATATGGATGAATAAAATGTAGACTTATATCTGGTTAATTTTTGTACAGATGTTTTGATTAATAATGTGTATTTGAACCCATAATTCTATAAGTGTTAATGGTATTTCATAAACCTTAATTATGTTTGGTTAATTTACTTGAATGTTATTATGAGTTAAATAGTTATAAGTAAAGAGGTAATGACTTCATGGAATTTGAGAAATATATATATGTATATATATATATAAAATGGAGTTGTTACATAATTGGTATCAGGGAAGATCGATCCTAGATGGCCAGTGGGTGGATGGTTATCTAAATCGATCTTATAGTGTCTTGAGTATGTTGTGGTTGTGCTGTGTAGGGGATCAGTGATTTCATATAGGTAAGAAATTACTAGTGTTTCCTATCTATATGCTAAGGTGGTGTTATGACTGCTATTAAATATTTTTGAAATTAACTATTGGGCTTTATCTCCTCAATAACAGCATAACTTTGTTTTTACTAAGGTAGGAAATGACACTACTAAGGACGAATTCGGCAAACAATGCGGAGGAAACCTTGGAGAACCTTGCCACGAAAATTCGAGACCGAGTCACCACCACCAACCAAATTCTACATTATCTCCAGAATGCTAATAACCATAATGGTGAGAATGGTGCTAATAACTGGATGGCAGGGAAAGATAACGACATATTTGAGTTCCTAAGGACTAGACTACCTTCTTTTCAAGGTCGCTTTGACTTGATTGTAGTTAAAAGGTGGATAAGAGAATTGGAGAAAATCTTTGAAGTGGTGGGTTATACTGAGGAGCAGTAAGTTATCTTCACTACATATATGTTGAAAGATGAAACAGAATGCTGGTGGCGTAGAGCTAGAGAACTTTTAGTTCACCAAAGAAGGCAGATTACTTGGCAAGTGTTAAAAGAAACCTTTTTGGAAAAGTACTTCCCAAGTACTGTATGGATAGAGAAGGAGATTAAATTTCTAAAATTTAGGCAGGGCAGCATGACCGTAGACCAGTACATCGCGAGGTTTGAGGAGTTGTCTAAGTTCTCCTCTTACCTACGATTTAACCCTGATGAAGCATGAAAAGCTATTAAGTTTGAAGTGGGATTGAATCTGGAGATAAGGAATGTTGTTGTAGCTGTGGAGATCAGGGAGTTTGTATCTCTGATAAAAAAATGTAAACTCTTAGAGAAGAGCTTGAAAGTAGTGGCAGATGAGAAAGAAAGATCAAACTTCTAGAAAAGGAAGAACGGGCCACAAAATTTCGGAAGAAATGTTAGAAGAAAAGGACAGGGAACTGGCAAGAGTCCAATGACTGCAAGTCCCCAACCTTTCCAACAGAACGTTTCCACAATCAAGTGTACTAAGTGCGGACGTATGCATGGTAACTGGCCACGCTACATAGGATTAGATGTTTGCTTCAATTGTAGACAAAAAGATCATTTTGCAAAGAACTACCCACAAAATATGGAGAAGTAGCCGGAACAGAGGACTCAATTGAAAGGAAAGGTTTTTAGCTTAAGCGGCCAAGAGGCAGCTCAATCTCTCGAAATGATTCAAGGTACATGCTATATATATGGATTTGCTCTTATGGTATTGTTTGAATCTGGTGCTAGTCATTCATTTATATCAGAAGAATGTATTAGGGAGCTTCAGTATCCTATTTCTAAAACCCCCTATGAGCTATCTATAGTAACTCCCACAGGGGAAAAGGTCTTAAGTTCCTCTCTATGTAAAGACAATTAAGTCACTTATTCAGGAGAAAACATTTTCTGTAGACCTCGTATGTCTACCTTTACAAGGTATTGATGTCATTCTAGGGATAAACTAGATGTCTAGAAATTGGGTCTTGCTGAATTGCTGTAATAAGACCGTTGAATTTCTACCTCCTACTTTAGAAGAGGAGATGCAGTTATTGATGCTTAATGCCAATCAAGTCAATAAGGAGTTGAAGAATGGAGTACTTGGATACATTCTCTTGTATTTGTCAAACCTAGAAGTCGAATCGAATCTTGATTAAATCCCAATAGCCAAGGAGTCTCCTGAAGTATATCCATCAGATATTCCAAGCTTACCTCTCAAGAGAGAGATAGAGTTCTCTATTGATCTCCTACTCGGGACAGGGGCTATCTTTATTGCACCTTATAGAAGGGCCTCAAAGGAACTACAGGAACTTAAGAAACAGTTGGAGGAATTTTTAGACAAGAAATTTACTAGACCGAGTATATCACCTTGAACAAGACTCTATCTGGGCTATAGTAGACAGATTAACCAAATCTACTCACTTTTTGCCTATCAAGATTAACTATTCAATGGACAAATTGGCCTAGTTGTATGTTCAAGAAATAGTCAGATTGCATGGAATTCCTTTAAATATCATTTTTGATAGAGATCTGAGGTTCATGTCGAGGTTGTGGAAGGCATTGCAAGAAGCTTTTGGAACCCAATTGCGGTTTAGTACTGCCTACCGTCCTCAGAATGATGGGTAGACAGAATGCACCATTTAAACCCTAGAAGATATGTTGAGGGCCTGTATGGTAGAGCAAGGTCAATGATGGGATAAGTACCAACCTTTAGTGGAGTTTGCTTATAATAATAGCTATCACTCTAGTATTAAGATGACCCCTTACAAAGCTTGATATGGTAGGATGTAACGATCTCCACTATGTTGGTTTGGGGTATGAGAAAAGAACTTGCTTGGTATTAACCTAGTTCAACAAACCACTAAGCAAATCGAATTTATAGGAGACCATGTATTTTTGAAGGTTTCCCCAACTACTTGAGTTGGTAGGTCTTTCAAGACCAGAAAGCTAAGTCCACGATTTTTAGGACCCTACCAAATTTTGAGGAAAGTAGGGACATTAGAATATCAAGTTACCCTTCCACCTAATATGTCCAACTTGCATAATGTTTCCCATGTATCACAACTCTAGAGATATCTTCCAGATTCCTCACATGTTATATGGGATGAAGCAATCCAAATAAAAGAGAACATGACATACCAGCTTATACCAGCATCTATATTGGACACCAACGTGAGGCAATTGAGGAATAAAACTATTCTCCTAGTTAAGGTGTTATGGGAAGGTTTAACTCTAGAAGAATGAAATCCAGAGCTGGAAAAAGTCATGAGAAAGAAATATCCGCAATTGTTCTTATTAGGTAATTTCTGAAATTTTGAGCACAAAATTTATTTTAGGGGGAGAGAAATGTAACACCCCTAATTTCGTTTCTTTTTATTAATAAATGTACGTAAATAGTTAATTAAGCAAATAAAACTTATTAAATAATTTTTAGATATCTTAGAAAATATAAGCATTAGAAATTCTTCACCTTATGTGTATGCATAGAAAATGTTTCTAACATTAAGATCATAGGTAAAGAGAGAAAACCTAATAGGAAAAATTAAAAATAACATCCTAAAGAAAGGCAAAATTCTTGGGAAA
This sequence comes from Gleditsia sinensis, assembly GCA_037074535.1. Lineage (NCBI taxonomy): Eukaryota > Viridiplantae > Streptophyta > Magnoliopsida > Fabales > Fabaceae > Gleditsia > Gleditsia sinensis. The sequence goes on from CM073464.1 coordinate 58,260,954, forward strand.
AAAAGATAAGATTTTGGAAGTAAGTAAAGGTCTTAAAATTTCAAGAAGATTGGATGAAGGTAATTTTTCCCAATTCAAGAGTTAGAGTTCATAAGTTTAACATCTCCATCCAGACATTGGGCTTTCACCTATGGACACTTCATAGAGTTTCTCCACTTCACATGAGTTTCTAGCAAGCCAATTGGAAAGCCCAAGCAAGAGATATAACATAGACTTGGAGTAGGATATAGAAGTTGGACCTATAGCCCAAAAATCATGAAAATATGACCAAGCTGTCCATGAGAGGTAGAATTTCAGCCAAAGCAAAGGAAATGGGCAAAAATGAGCCTAAATCCAAGAGGGGAAAATAACAACCATGTGAGGAAATAGTAGTGTAATAATAATCAAAATTAGGTCACATGGCATTAGGGAAAAACATATATATCTTACACTAATAATTTTAGCAAGCCATATGATGATATAGTAGGTAATAATACATGACATTAGGACAAAACATCCATATCCTACACAAATAATTTCAGCCAAACAAGGGAGACTCAATGTCACTCCCCTAATTTTAGGGCATATGAAACACATGTACCATGAACATATATTTTCCATGAATATAAATATTTCAATCCTTTATCAAGGAAACAGATATATATATATATATATATATATATATATATACATATATATATATATACATATATATATATACAAATATATATATATATACATATATATACATACATATATATATATACATATATATATATATATATATATATATATATATGTTCTCCCATACATATACCATATACAGACCAAGTCCATAAACATCAGAGTAACAGCAGAAGCAGGGATCCTGCCTGTGGTGTTCAGAACATACTCTAGAGTACAAGTACAATATAATCAAAATCTACGAGCTTTGGAAACAAAGTAGGCTCACCCAGAGATCATGTCCTCTAACTAGTAAACTATCTGAAGGGGAAGAACCAAACTCTATATTTTTTTCTGAAAAAAATGTAAAACTATCGTGTAGTGAGTTTGACAGCTCAGTGAGTAGATAATACCTTCTATGACCTCTTAAGTCAACATATGGATGCACTCATATTTTAAAATTTGTCACATAGAAAATACAGTTCAGAATTACATCCATATGGGACCCACATTTTAAATATTCTCAGTTCAAATCACATTTAGATATCTGTAACCATATATGATACAAAATGATCATTAATCAAACATTGATATGCATTAAAAATATTTCTTACAAAAATATTAGGAGGATCCCATATCAGAACTACCATATCAGAGTTCAATTCCTTCCGTACTTTGTTGGTGTAGGAATTTCCTATACTTAGCATTGCAGCTAAGGTTTGCCCTACCACCATTTAAGAGGACACGCGAAGGGACTTTAAAATGGGCAATTTTCCCAAGCGCAAAGCAAGGGAAGGCAAATCACATATCATATAACTAGCATCTCGTCCAGATAAGAGGTATCCCACTCTCCATCATATATCATATCCCGTTTGTTAGCCCTCACATAAGGCTAGCACCAACCCTGCTAGTTGAGGTATCAAGATGCACTTGGGCTAACATCACCTGTTGTTAGCAAACAGTGTTTCTAATAGGATTCCTCCACAAAAATTATCATCTGCACATATTCCATATCATTCAAAACAAAAATTTCAGTATAATAGAAAATTTTAATCTCAATACAACTCATTTTTCATAAATTTTCCAATCAGGGTTTATCACATATACATGCCCTTTCTCAAGGAAATTATATAAATTTATAAAGCAATGCCACGTGCATAAATATTTGCTTTACTATTTAATGAAAAATACATATAGTATCAGATATACCATGACTTTAGAAATCCATTTTCAAAACTATACACTTCTTAAACTATATTCCAGATTGTAAACAATTTAGATAATTTAATCCATTCCAGAAACATATAAAAATATAAATAACTTATAAACATAATCAATTACACATTTAAAGATCTAGAAGAGTATATGGCATGTCATAGAAAGAATCATCTACTCACAAGGTAAGGCTCCAGGTTGGACAACCCTAAAATGCACTTTTCCAATATCAATTTGACCAAATAGACCTAAAAAACGAGTCCAGATGGTCCAAAAACCTAAGACATGACCCTAGGAGCTTGGTCAAGGCTAACCACTTTTCACTACTAAAAAATACTATTCATCACTAAAAATCATTATTCATACCCGCGCGGATTTACTGTTCACGACGCACAAAAAGTTGTCAAATGGCCAAAAAAATTCATATCCCAAGGTTTATCTAGCTCCTGAATCCATCTACAAAGTCAGATTTTCAATTTGAGGTCTCTAAATAAAAGTTTTAAAACTTATTTTTTTCTATGATTTTCTACTTTCGATCTGCGGCTGATTTTAAAAATTGTTCGGTCAAAATTGTAGTATTGTCCGTCTTGAATCCAATGGTACCCTTAGTTTTGAGATTGGAAGTCAATTGGCACTCCATATCTAGAGAGAAAAATAAAGGTTACTATTTACACTATTCATACTATTCATCGGTTACGGAAACTAGGATTTTTGCATTCCTCGCTTCTGTCTCCACCTCCCTCTTTTTCTTTCCTTTTTTTATTGTTATTATTTAATAATTAAATATTTAAAATTTATTATTTTTATTTTTATTATATACATATAAATACTAATTTTCATCCTAAAATATCCCAAAAATTTCTAAAAATTTACATTCTTATAAAAATTTTAATAAAACAAATCACAAAATAAATATCTTTATACATCATAAAAGAAAGAATATTTCTAAAAATAAAACAAAAATTTATTAAAGACCAATATGATTATTTTAAGCAAAAAAAATATATTTCAATTAAAAATATATTTCCTTTTAGCAAAACACAATCATTTAAAATAAAAATATATTTTTATTGTAAAACATTATTATTTAAAAATTATGGGATATTACACTCGAGGGGTGAAAATTTTGTCACTTAGAAAGGTAAATCTATCATACTTGAGTTAGACAAAAAAAATGAATCTCTAAATTAAGGGGACTTTTCCCTTGTCTTGAGAACATTTTATCATAATTTTTAAATAAAAAATGCTCCTTTTGCTATGCATATCTTGACTAAGGGAGAGGAAGATAAGAACATGATTTGTCTTCCCCCTAAAAAGCAACCAAGAGCATCCTAATTGTTATAAGGTATATCCATAATTATGAAAAGAAGACCACTTGATAATTTATTTAAGCAAAAACGATTCTTATAACATTAGAATTTCATCCAAGTGAGGGAGAGGGAAAAACATAAGCAGCGTAGAGTGAGGAAAGGAGAGAAAGAGAGAAGAGAGGGAAGAAAAAGAAGGAGACGCCTAGAGGACTAGTAGTCAAGGTAAGTAAGCTTAATCTCCACTTTAATCCATCTTTACTCTTCATCCTTGGGGTTCAAAAGTCACGCTCCCTCTCTTATTCAAGCTGTTGGTAAAGCTAAGGCAAGGGAGGAATCTTGCCACTTCCTTCAAGAGAAAACAAGAAAAAGAATTCACTAAGTGAGCTATGGAGATCTTTAGGTAGGTTTAACAATATCTCTTTTTGAAGAAAAGTTTTGAAATTTGTAACATTTATAAGGTATTTTGATCTTAGAACTTTGATGAAATTTACAATATTTGCTACTATAATGTTTGGCCATGGATGTTGCTATATGATGTTACATTTTGATCTTGCATATGATGGATATTTTGAATACTTCGGTTGATGTGGAAAGTTTTGCATAGATATGGCTATGGGTGGCAACATTTTAGGGCTTTTATGCTTCTGTTATGTATATTTGAATGTGGTTATAAATTGATGGAATATGATTACATTCATAAAATGAGTATGGCCTTAAACAATTAGAAGAAGACTATGAGAAATTTCTGTTGAGAAACACCCTTAATAATGCATTATTTGATTTCTATTTTCTTGAAAAGTATATGATAGAATATATTAAATTAATTGTAAGGAATCTAATTAAAATGTTGAAATGAGTAATCTTATGGCTAGAAATAAAGTCAGAAGAAAATAGAAGAGGACATAATAAAATAATGAACTAAAACCTTAGGAAGGATTTGGTTAGAAAACTGAATTTCGGAGTAACTAGGGAAACTTTTATTTTCGAGATTCTGGGAAGAATCAATTAAGAATTAAGAGAAATGGTTGACATAAAAAATATAGATATATTTCTCACAAATTTTTATAGACTAAAATAACCCAATTTGGAGTTTAAATGAGGTAGATATGGTCCGATTAGTAAGTAGTAGTTAGAAAATGGTTAACGAGGGAATATTTTGTTAGGTAAGTTTCTGTGTTTGAATTTCTAAGAAATATCTATAGGAAATTAAAAAAATGGTTACCATGAAATATATATTTATATATATATATATATATATTTATGTGTGTGTGTTCATGTGTGTGTCTCATGAATTTTTTATCTACTAGAATAATTCAATTTGGAATCCATACAAGGGAGATATGGTCAGATTAGTATGTTGAGGTTAGAACTTACTCGTGAAGAAATAACATTGAAATTGAGGCAGAAATAACACTAAGATTCCTTAATATTTCAATAAAATGTTCAGCATAAGAGTTTTAGAGGATTGTCTTAGCTTTAAATAGATGCCAAGATCACTTCAATCAGAGTTAAAATGAGGGAGTTATGCTCTGATTAATGAAAGATGAAAATAATATTTAAGAAAGAAGAAGAATCTTATAAATGAAAATAATAAATGACTAGTGTATGCCCTAGCCTTTGCCAATGCATGAACTCCTTACCATCTTAAATGTGTAATTTTGACAATAGAATATTTTATAAAATGATATTTGAAAATGATTATGTTCATGGCATGATTGCATTTTACCAATGATTTTTGGTAATGATTATGCTTTGATGATAAATTATGACATGTGAGTATAATGAACATAATTGTTATTGAAATCATATTTTTCTCCATTAATGTGAAAAGAACACGGTCACATGGCGGTCCGTATGGTGCACCCGTTAGGGATGCCCTACTCGAGGTTATAATTATGATAATGAGAAAAGAAAGAGAAAATGTGCCATGTTGGACGGAGCAAGAAAATCCCATACTAGATTGTAGAAAAGTACTTAACCTGACTGTGGTAACTTGATATGAAAATAAGTTGATAACTGTCATATGGAATTCTTAAAATAGTTATTCATGCCATATATGTCATTACTACACTATTTTCATATTCATAGATAAAGTGCATTCATGTGACCTAAGACATTTGTTGTAGCTTATATAGATGAACATGATATGATGAGAAATATTGATTATGATTATGATTTATTGTTGAACCCACTAGGATTTAATTCTCACTATATTTCCATATCATGTTCAGAAAACTAGATATGCAGATTTTCCCTATGGCTCTTGCTTTTAGTGCACATTGGATCGAGTTACTTTATTTTGAGCAGATCCCAGTAATTATTAAGATGTTTGTGGTCGAGTTGGCTAAGATCCCAATGATGGTGCAACCACCTGCACCTGTATCTCTGAAATTGGTCAACATGGATGATTAAGATGTGTATATATATATATATATATATATGTGTTTGATTTTTGTATGAACGATTTGATTAATGATGTGTATGTGAACTCATAATTGTATCAGTATTAATGGTAGACTTAAAACCATAATTATGCTTGGTTAAATTAATTGAATGTTATTATAAGTTGAGTAGATAGAAGTAAACAGTTAATGACTTCATTATTTTCAACACATGCTATTATTCATAAAATTCCTTTTTATCACCTCTTTTACCCATGATCCTTATGCATTATTTTTCTTTAATTTTTCCCAAGGTTTTTAATGCCTCTTTTTATTGGAAATTACTACTTCTTTAAGAATTAAGGCTCAAAATGCATTCTGGATTTCTAGGTCTAGACCTCTCATCACTATTTGGTCCATATTTCTTTCATTTGGACTCCAAATTAAGTGATTATAGAGCCTATAGAAAGTTAAGACAATCCTTTAAAACTCTTACGAAATTTTTTAGGAAAGTCGTCAGAAATCCTAGTGTTATTTCTGTAACATCCCGTACTTTTTGTTTTTCAATAATAATGTTTTGTTATAAACAAATATATTTTTATTTGTTTAAAAAGGATTATGTTCTACTAAAAGCAAGTATATTTTTAATTAAAATAATTATTGTTTTGCTTAAAATAATTATATTGGCCTTTAATGAATTTTCATTGTATTTTTAGAAATATTCTTTCTTTTATTATGTATAAAGATATTTATTTTATGATTTTTTTTTATTGAGATTTTTATAAAGAAAAATCATGATTTAAGAGTTTAACTAAATGTTTATGAGAATGTAAATTTTTAGAAATTTTTGGAATATTTTAGGATGAAAAACAGAATTTATATGAATTAATATAAAAGAAAATCCTCTTATTTAATTATTAAATAATAATTATTATTATTTAAAAAATAAAATAAAATAAAAAGGGAAGGGGGAGGCAATGGAAGGAACGACTGCACAATTTCAGAGAAAAAAACGAGAGAGATGAATAGTAAAAGAATAGTGAGTGAATAGTAACTTTCAACTTTCTCTCTAGATTTGGAGTGCCTATTGGCTTTCGATCTCAAAACTGAAGGTGCTATTGGATTCAGCACGTAGGATACTACAGTTTTGACCGATCATTTTTTCAAATCCACTGTTGAATCGCCGTAGATCTGAAGTAGAAAATCTCATAAAAAGGTAAATTCTAAAACTCTTACTTAGAGACCTCAAATTATAAATCTGACACCGTAGATAGATTCAAAAGTTAGATAAACATTAGGATATGTATTTCTTTCAATCATTTGGTAACTTTTTATGCGGCGGCGAATAGTGATTTCCAACGTGAATATTGATGGTGAATAGTAATTTCCGCGCGTTCAATAGTGATTCTGGCGGTGAACAGTACCCTAAGCGTTGACCAAGATTCTGAGGTCATTTCCTAAGTTTTTGGATCCTCTAGACACGTTTGGTCAAATTCAACTTGGAAAAGTACAATTTAGGGCTGTCCAATCAGAAGCCCTAGCCTGTGAGTAGATGATTCTTCCTATAGCTTACCCTATACTCTTCTTGATATTTGAGCATGTACATGATTATGTTTATGAGATATTTACACTTTGATATGTTTATGAAATACCTTAAAATGATCTGAACTGCTTATAATTTGAAATATGATTCAAGAAGAGTATAGTATTTGAAAATAGATTTCTGAACTCATGATGTATCTGATTTCACTTGTATTTATCATTATTTGATAAAGTGTATATTATGTGCACGTTGCATTGATTTGTAAAGCTATATACTTGTGAAAATGATGTATGTCATGTTATAAATGAGATAGAATGGCAAGCGTAAAGCTCATGGCGAGTTGCTTGATAATTTTACATGTATTTAGATGTATTGATGAATATCGGCTGGTTGTATGGCTTGTGAGGGTACCGAATAGGGGATGCCCTATTAGCCTGAGTGAGCCAAGGGAGAGCCGCTCCAACCGAGTGACAATGGTAATGTGAGGGGGCAGAAGGGTGATGTACTCACATTCCCTGATCACTTATTGTGACTAGGGTCGAGGTAACTATACGTATAGCAAATATTTTCATTGCATTGTGACAGTGGTAATGTGAGGAGGCAGTAGGGTGATGTACTCACATTCTCTAATCACTTATTGTGACTGGGGTCGAGGTCACTATGCGTATAGGAAATGTGTTATATTTTCATTGCATTGACCAGATTGCCGAGTGAGGCAGGTGCATTAAAAGTAATAATTTTACTTTCAAATCATAATATATTACTATAGCTTATACAACTGAGCATAACAACATTTGTTTAATAATCATACCATGGTGCATATGGTTTTGGATATCTGTATATCCTTTGATTTGATAATATTTGAAATACGGGTCCCATATGAATGTACTTCTGAACTGTATTTTCTATGTGACACATTTTAAATATAAGTACATCCATATGTTCACCTAAAAGGTCATAGGAGGAATTATTTGCTCACTGAATTGTCAAACTCACTACACGATATTTCCACATTTTTCCAATAAGAATATCAGAGTCTGATTCGACAGATAGGTGATATATTCTCTGGGTGAGTCTACGTTGCTTCCAAGACTCACGGTCTTTGAATTATACTGTATTTGTATTCTAGAGTGCTCTGAACGCTACAGGCAGAATCCCTGTTTCTACTGTACTATGATGTTTATAGACTTGGTCTGTATATTGTGTATACATGAGAGATCCTATATGTATTTGTTCCCATGATAAAGAATTGAATTATGAATCTTTTTGGGAAATATCTGATTGCAAAAATAATAATAGAAAAAAAAATTTGTTTACTTTACGTAACGTAAATTAAGGGCGTTACAATTTCTCCCTTAATATTACTGTTATTTCATCTCAGGTAGGTTCTAAGATCTCCTTACTAATTAGACTATATCTAGCTCATATGGACTCCAAATTAGATGATTGCAATGGATAAAAGTACTAAGACATATGGCTACATTTTTTATGTTATACATTTCTTTTAATTCATTATAGATTCTTCCAAAAAATTCAAAGATAGAAGCTTCCCTAGTTACTCTGAATTCCAGCTTTCTTAGCCTAACATTTTCGAAAGTTCTAGTTCCTTCTTTTATTAAGTTCTCTTCCATTTCTTCTTGATTTCCAACTAACCAAAGGGTTGCTCATTTCAACATTTTAATTATATTTCTTACATTTAATTTACCATATTGCATCATCTATTTTTCAAGCAAATAGAATCAAATCATGCATCATTAATGGTGTTCTTCAATAGAAATTTCTCAAGGTCTTCTTCTAGGTGTATAAGGCCATACTTATTTTAACAACCTAACCATCTTCCATCAATTTTACCACATTCAATTATACAAAACAACAGCACGAAAGCCTTAAAATTTCACCAACCATAGCCATACCCATGTAGAAATTTCCATACCAACCTAAACATTCAAACATCCATCACATGCAAGATCAACATGTAACATGATATAACAACATCCATGGCCAATCATCAAAGTGGCAAATTATTACAAATATCATCAACGCCCTAGGATCAAAGTCCCAAATAATTTTACAAATTTCAATGTTCTTTTAAAAAGAATTTATTGTTAAACCTACCTACATATCTTTCTAGCATATTTAGTGGCAAATCATCAAAGTGGCAAATTATTCCCTCTTATTGTTTTCCACCTTGAAGGAATGGCAAGTTTCTTCCCCCCCTTTGCTTTTTTAGAAGCTTGAATAAGAGAAAGAGGGTAAGTTTTAAACCCTAAAGATGGAGAGAAAGAAAGGGTTAGGGTGGTGATCTTGTTTACTTACCTTGAGCACTTAGGTTTCCCACACCTTCTCCTCTCTTTTCTTTCCTTGCTTCTACTCCATTGTTGTCTTTACTTGGTTGAAACACTCCTTAATGGAGTGGCCAAGTGCTTTATTCATCTCATGGTCAAAGGATCTCCAAGTATAACCTCATGTTATTTACTTGTGGGAAACCTTCTTAGGACATCATCATGGGCTTTCATTTAATTTTGTCTTTGCAGATTATTGACTCATGCTCCTTTTCCTTCTTGTTTCAGCTGAAGTGTGACTCAAGGGGAAGGGTTAAGTTGCTTGAAATTTTGTGATTAAATTGGCTTAAGACAAGTGGCAAGATCTCCTTAAGTTTTGCGTAATCTTCATTACTATTCTACTACTATTACATCGTGTAACTCTCTTTTTTTCTCTTGTATTTGGGCTCCACTTTCTCCCTTAGACTTTTTCTCCCTCTCCTTTCTTTCTTGCTTAGGCCAAAATCTCTACCGAAGAGTGAAGGGCTTGGCTCACCTTCACATGGTTTAGGTTGTTGATCCATCTTCTTCATCCTAGTCCAAGCCTATGTCATGACTCTTTATTGGGCTATCCATATGATTTTCCAATAACTTATTTAGGTGCAAAAATATTAGTTGAAGTGTCCATGAGTTAATATCATAGGTAGAGGATCAAAAGTGTGGGTTGAGGTGTTAAACTTAGGAATTTTAGTTCTTGAATTAGGAAAAATTCCTCTAATCTATCTTATTGAAATTTAAAAACCTTTACTCACTTCAAAAAAATTATTTTGTTTACCCAACAATTTCACCCTTTTTATAGGATTTTTTTCTAATTTTTTTGTATTCCCTTAATGTTAGAAAACTTCTCTATGCCTATACATAAGGTGAAGAATTTATAAGACTTATATTCTTTTATATATTTATCAAAAAATTGCTTAATAAGTCTTTATTCTTCTCTTATCCCCTTAATTAAATATTTATGTGCCTTTATTAACAAAAGAAAAGAAATTAGGGATGTTGCAAAGGAAGGTCTAAAAATTTTCCACCTACGATGAATTTAATGAACCTTTGAGTGAGCCAAAAGAAAAGGAAAATGAAACCCAAAACTTGAATATATCTTGCCACTTGTCTTAAGCCCATCTCTCCATGAATTTTAAAAACTTATTCCCTATTTTTTGTTGTTGTGCATATCTTGTCCAAGAAAGAAGGAGATAAGACTAAGATTTTGCCTCTGCCAAGGAGAAACCATATGGATCCTAATGATGATATTATGGAATGCCCCACAAGTAAGCAAAAAGACCCATGATTAGGAGAGGTTGACCACTTGAAATTTCTAAGCAAAAGCCACTTCTAGCATAGGGAAGCTTCAGCTAGGTGAGGGAAAGGAAAACATAAAAGCAAGGTAGAGGGAAGAAATGATAGAAAGAGAAGAGAAGAGAGGAAGGAAGGAAGGAAGAAGAAGAAGTCTAAGGGACTAAGTTCTTAAGGTAAGCTAGCATAACCTTCACTTGAATCCATCCTTTCTCTTCATCCTTAGAGTTTAAAACTTACCCTTTTTCTCTTATTTAAGTTCCTGGAAAATTCAAGGAGAGGGAAGAATCTTGCCATTTCCTTCAAAGGGAAAACAAGAAAAGGGAACTCACTAAGTGAGCTAGGGAGAATTGTAGGTAGGTTTAATAGTAAATTCTTTTTGAAAGAACATTAAAATTTTGTAACTTTTTTTGAGACTTTGATCCTAGGACTTTGATGATAATTGTAATTATTTGCTACTTTGATTGTTGACCATGGATGTTGCTATATCATGTTACATTTTGATCTTGCATGTGATGGATGTTAGAATGCTTAGGTTGGTATGGAAATTTTTGCATGGATATGGCTATGAGAGGCAAAATTTTAAGGCTTTTGTGCTGTTAATATGAATATTTGAATTTGGTAAAATTGATGGAAGATGGTTAGGTTGATAAAATAAGTATGGCCTTAAACAACTAGAAGAAGATCATGAGAAATTTCTGTTGAAAAACACCCTTAATGATGCATGATTTGATTATATTTTTCTAGACAAGTGAATGATGGAATATGTTAAATTAAGTTTAAGGAATCTAACTAAAATGTTGAAATGGGCAACCTTATGGTTAGGTGAAAATTAGGAAGAAAAATAGAAGAGGACTTTAAAAAAAAAGAACTAGAACTTTAGGAAATGTTAGGCTAAGCAAGCTAGAATTTGGAGTAACTAGGGAAGTTTCTTTTTCAAATTTCTAGTAAGAATCTGTAAGTAATTAAAAGCAATGGTTAACATGAAAACTATAGCTATATGTCTTACGGATTTTTAACCACTGAAATAATCTAATTTGGAGTCCATATGAGGGATATATAGTCTGGTTAATAAGCAGGGGTGAGAACCTACTTAAGAAGAAATAATAACGAATTTGGGGGAGGAATAACAACAAAATTTCTTAAAAATTTGCTAAAATGTTAAACAAAGTAGTTTTAGAGGATTTTCTTAGATTTCCATAGGCTATAGAATCACTTAATTTTAAATCCAAATGAAGAAGATATGGACCAAACAGTGACGAAAGGTCTAGGCCCAGAAATCTAGAATGCATTTTGGGCCTTAATGCTTAAAGAAGTAGTAATTTCCAATAATAAAAGGTATTAAAAACCTTGGAAAAGAGTAATGAAAAATAATTTATAAATATCTTAGGTAAAAGAGGTGATAAAGGGGAATTTTATGAATAAGAGCATGTGTTGAAAATAATTTAAGTAGGAGAAAAGTGACAAGAGCCCAAAAATAAAGAAAATAAAAAGATAAAATAATATTTAAGAAAGAAGAAGAATCTTATACATAAAAATAATAAAGGACTAGTGTATGCCCTAGCCATTGCCATTGCATGAATTCTTTACCATCCTAAGTATGTGATTGTGGCATGATTATGTTTTGAAAAAAATAATTTTTGAAATGAATATGATTTTATGATCAATTGTGGCAAGTGGGAATAATGGGCATACTTATTATTGAAATCATATTTTGGCTATTAATGTGAAAAGAAAATAAAAGAGACAAGCACAGTCACATGATTGTCCATGTGGTGCACCAGTAAAGGACGCCCTACTCACAGTTATAATTAGGATGATGAGAAAGTGTTCCTTGTCGGATGAAGCGAGAAAAACCCGTACCGGAGAGTAGAGAATACTCACCATGATCGAAATAGCTCGATATCGGAATAGTTGACAGCCATCATATGATAACGCTGTGATTTCTTTGACATGCCATGCGTTTTTAAATGGTTGATCTTGGTATTGATATTTGAAATGATTATACATGCCCATGATATTCTAAAAATAATTACTCATGCCATACTTACTATTTTTGCATATTTTTATGTGCATAGATAAAGTACATTCATGTGGCCCAATATGCTTTTGCTGTAGCTCTTACAGCTGAACATAACATGAAGACTTATACTGTTGATGAAAAGATTTATTGTTAAACCAACTGGGATTTAATTTTTCCTATATTTCCATGTTATGTTTAGATAATTAGATATGCAGATTTTCACCATGACCTCTTTTTTTGCTATGCGATGGATCGAGTTTCCCTACCTTCAACAAATACTGATTATATGTGATGTATTCGTGGTAGATGTGATTGAAATTCTAATGGACATGCCACCACCCGCACCTATGTCCCTGAACGTAGTCAATATGGATGAGAAGGACATATATATATTTGACGTTTTATACTGATGCTTTTGATTGACCTCACCCAAATGCTAATTGTATTTTTGACATAGTGTTTGGCTATCTTTCCTGCTTTTGACATGTTTTAGATAACACCCAAATACTAATGATGTTTATATGAACTCAGAATAGCATCAATGTTATAGACCTTAAACCTTAATTACTCTTGGTTAAATTAGTTGAATATTATGAGTTAAATAGTTCGAAGAAAATATGTAATGACTTCAAGGGTTTGTACAATGATATATATATATATATAATGGACTCGTTACAAGGTAAACACATTCTAGAGTTAGTAGATGTGATGTGACCCGTACAATGGTGAGGTTGATCATCGAGTGAATATATGAAAAAGTCCCATATTGATTAGAGAAAGAGGTATTTGGTGTTATATATATGGGGTCACAATCCTCCCCTTATGAGTTGGCCTAGGAATCTCGACCACATTCCCTATCAGCACGTTCTGTAAGATAGTGAATTGACCCAGAAAAGGTATATCCATCACCCGAACCTCTAATACCAGTGTCAGAAGGACGGTTGGAATCTAAGTGGCTATTATCTGAACACGTCACCAAAATTAATAAGAATAAAATCTCAATATGTTTAACATAAATATATAATAATGTAAACAAAATCGAATGACATGTTTAGCTGTATAAGCTATAGAAAAATTACTTTTTAATATCTCATCTTAATTAATACATGTAGTATAATTAATTGAAATGCATACACCATCAATGAATGTATCCACAGTATATTTAACATCATGCATAACAAGTACTTATCCTTCATCTGTCTATATTTTAGTAATAGGGTAATATGAGCCAATCACCTTTCAACTACTCATATACCACTATCACTTGGTCGGAGTGGCCATATACCCCATTGGCTCACTCAAGGCTAATAGTGTGTTCCCTATCTGATATCGTCTCACAACTATACGACCTCATTAGGTCATGTTACCACCACAAGGTGCTGCATGTCATTGGGATACCTTGCCATTGTAAGGGTTATCCTAAAGATTTCGTCTCGTGATAAGTGTATCATACATACATTACATCATCATTTGTTTCACTTATGCTTTATTCTTAACCTCATGTGTATCTCATACACGTTTTAAATTATGCATCTCATCAACATGAAATTCATCCATGCATTATACATGCCTTTCATATGCAACTCATCTTCATATGGTTCATCAAAGCATCATACATACATCTCATCTATATGTATCTCATCAATGCATCATACATACATCTCACATACATCTCATATATATGTATCTCATCAATGCATTTTACATACATCACATATGCATTTTATAATAAAAGGATGAATTTAACACCACCATGCATTATTAAAAGTTGTTTATAGGTATTTTGGTCCCTCCCATCACCTTCCATTCATTTCAGTTTGGTTAGGACCTTCAAAAAGCAGCACAAAGAAATTTCAACCCCAAGCATGGCCTAGCTGTGTCACAGAGCACGACCATGCTCTAGTAGAGGAAAATCTCTTTCCCGTGTACAACACGGCCTGGCTGTGTTCTATAATATGGCTGTGTTGTGGTTCCTATCCAGCACACGCCTTATCCGAGTTCACAAGCATTGCCAAAACAAGACCCTAGCACCAAGAATGGCATAGCCATGCCCCAAAGAATGGATGTGCCTAGTGTTTGTGTTCTAAAACACGAGCTAAAACCAACCTCCAACGCTGGGCAGGGCCCAGCCGTGTCAAAGAGCTTGACTATGCTTGGTGCTGCCCTACTTTTTCTTTTGCTTTCTCACCTCCATACCTTACCACAACCACCAAACTATTACTCATAACATATATCCACGATGATACATGCATTAAATCATATAAAACACCTCAAAATTTGATTTATTCCAGAAGTTTCTCTTAAACTAAATGTAATACCCTTAACCCTAGATCCACATCAGGATTTCATCAACTAGAAAAACCAAGAAGTATTCACATACTTCATATAACAAAGAACACCCCAAATCAACTATCAAAGCTTAGATTTTATAAGGGTTAATGTTAAACCTACCTAGCAAACCACTTTCTTGGTTATTAAAACTTCTTGAGAGTTTGGTTTCTTCTAACTTTTTCTTTATTTCTCTTCTAGCTTTCTGCATTAAAACCCATGGATAAAGACTCAAGAGACCATAAACTAGAAAGAGAATGCTTTCAAATTCTTAAGCTCAACAGATTACCTTAGTTTGTTCTTCTTCTTGCTTCTCTCTCTCTCATCCCTCTCTCTCTCTCTCTTTTGGTTGTATTTTCTAGTTCTTCATCTCCTTGGCTGCCCTTCCCTTAGTATTATCTAGAAATATTAATAAAATATTATTCCTTCTAGAAAACCAAACCATGTTCCAACTATATCCCCAAACCAGATTTTATTTACAAAAATGCCTTTCCATTACATCCTAACTCCTCCTCAACTAGGGCCATGTTTGGCTTTCCAATTTTTCCAAAATCTCATTAATCTTTCCCCTAAAGAAAAATTAGTGGATCTTAGAAACAACTTCTAACCATGTTTCTAGCCCCTTTCTCACTACGCAATTTTATTCTAAGAGGTTAGAAATTAGGGTTTTACTCTTTCTAGTTTTTCTTCTAAAAAGAAGAGTTATATTTTTCCCGCATCCCTTTGAACCTAGAATTTCATGCCATTACATAGAATTAATTAGGGGATGTTACATTAGATGCTTCAAGAACTGATTTTCTATATTGAAGGTGTAGGAAATTATGGGGAAAGCAAGAAAGAGAAGTGATCAAATGAGAAGGAAATCCAAGGAGGGTTTTGAGAATAGAAAGGATTTCTAGATTTTTGGTAGGTTTCACATTAATTTTCATTGATATTCCATGTCTTTTGGAAGATCTAAACTATTTCAAATCTCATATCTTGATGATGCATGATGCATATTTGTGATTATCTATGTAGAGTGAAAGTTTGGATGCATATGTAATACATGTTTTGTGCTGAATTTGGCTTGAAAAGAGTGAAAATCAATGCTTTGAATGATTAGTTTTGTAAGTCATAATTTATGTCAAATTTGAACATATGTTTAACACATAAGTCATATCCATGTCTCTTAGCTTTCTAAGGCATCTGTAATCACCTTAATTAAATTTGAAATTAAAGGGATATTCCCTTATGAGTGAAGAGAGATCAGATCTAACGTGTAAAGTCACAACGTTTTCTTTGAGACCTTTTTATACCCATTTTTATTTCTAATTTGTCAAACTGGTGGACATAAAAGTTGTAGCTTATTATTTTAACTTTCCATAGAAATTGAAAGAACCTTAATCAGAGTTAACATGAGGGTGTTATGGTAATTTTAGTAACAGAAGGTTAGGCTGGATGGAAAATTAAAACATAGGGCAACCTAGAACACAGTCGTGCTCCAAGACACAGAAAAGCCATGATTTAGGCTATTTAAGGGGTTGTAGCATATTTGAGACAACCTTAAGCACGACAGTATTCCAAGGCACTGAAAAGCTGTGTTTGGAGTTGGTTTTACCCTGTTTTAGCTACAAATAGAATTATATAAACTCTATTAACTAGATGATAATTATAGAAACCAAATTGAAGTAGAATTCCCTATAATCTTTGTGATATACTATTAGTTTTCACTACTTCTTGTGATAAGAAACTTGATATACATTGTGAAATAATGCATATATGTTAAATGATGAAGATGATGATGTATTGCCTATGCTATTATATCAGTGCATGATAATTAGATTATACAATGCATGCATTGTCACATGATGCTATGTGTATTAATACATATTTGTTAAATGATGAGGTGACGATGATAATAAGTATGATGTTAATAATGTACTTAGCTAATGCATAACCTTATCATGGCAGTGATTATGATTAAAGATTAATGAGCTGTAAATGGGTGTAACACAATGTTGTTTGCTTTAGTTTTGCTATATTTCTCTTGATAAAGCCATGAATTACATTGAAGTGAAGGATTAAATGATATATGTCATGATGAAAGTGTTAATACATGTATGCTTCATGATGTCGTACATGTTGAGAGGTATGACATATGCATGAATTCATGAGAGATAAGATGGCCATGCATATGATGTTTATCGACATATGTTTATTAATGAAATATGGCTGGAAATTGAAAAGATGTTGAGAAATCGAAATGATCCTTTTCTAAGAAAGGTGACCTAGCGACATGCGGCATCTTACTGTGTTAAGGTGACTGGTGAATATTTCAAAAGGAGATATATGAGATGTCAGGATGACCCTTTCTGAAGCAAGGTGACTTGGCAACATATGACATCTTACTATGTTAAAGGGACTGACGAATTTTTTTTGAATGACCCTTACCCAACCAAGGTGACCTAGCGACATGCAGCATCTCATGGAGATAAAGCAATTGAGGGTTTGTCGGATGTGATATGGTATTGAGATAGTGGACGCCCTATTAGCCTTGAGTGGCTAATGTGAGAAGGACCACTCCGACCAAGAACATAGTGTTGGGTGAGTAACAGGAGGGAGAAGTCTTATGCCACCCTATGGTTGGATAAACATGGAAATTTATAGATAATGAGCCAATATGGAAATAAAAGTGCAAGCATGATATTGATGCATAACCTGCTTATTATGAATGTGTGATATTGATGCATAACTTATCTATTGAACACGCAAGCATGCTATACATTGTTGTTATCTTATCATGTACAAAGAGAAAATGTTTTCTGTAGTTCATATAGCTGAACATAACACTATAAATTTTTCTTTCTTATTATATAATGCATTTAATGTTAAACCTATTGAGAACTTCTATTCTCATTATTGTTGGTTTTATTTTAAGACAAAAGCAAGTGATATGCTAGCTATTTATGTGCACTTGATCATAGAGATCCAATGGATGGTAATACCTTGTGTAGATCCCAATGCTAGT
This sequence comes from Gleditsia sinensis, assembly GCA_037074535.1. Taxonomy (NCBI): domain Eukaryota; kingdom Viridiplantae; phylum Streptophyta; class Magnoliopsida; order Fabales; family Fabaceae; genus Gleditsia; species Gleditsia sinensis. Next base: position 58,279,014 of record CM073464.1, read on the forward strand.
ACCATCTCCTCCATCCTTTGCACTCAAGGGATGGTGTGTTGTTTACGGTTTAATGTTTGATTAATGTAATTATATAAATCAATGTTACTTCTGTATAAATATTTACTCCTGATATAATTTTTCGGTATGATGGTAATGGAACATATGCTACTTATATACATGTGTATTAATTGTTGCTTGGAATGTGTTATCGGTTTCCATAAAAAAAATAAAACTGGTCGTTACAAGTTGGTGTTAGAGCAGGTCGATCCTAGGTGACTGTGGGGGTGGACGGTTGCCTATATCTATCTATGGATGTCTTGAGTAAGCATGTGGCTATGTTGTGTAAGGTTGCATATAGTGTCAGTAAGGAAATTACTATTGTTTCCTAGCTGCATACTTGAGTGGTGTAATGACTGCTATAAAATATTTAATCCACTATTGAGCCTAATCACCTTAATGGTGACTGATTTCTTTAATTGATACAGTAGATGAAGACACCACCAAGAAGAAATTTGATGAGTAGTGCAGAAGCTACGTTACATGACCTTACTGTAGCTACTCGAGAGCAAATGTCTACTACGAACCACTTATGAATTATGTCTGACATAATTTGTTAATGAAATTGAGTTCAATTTTTGTTTCAATTATGTTTGAGTAAATTTTACTACTATGGTTGTCCTAAAAGTATTATAAATTTCTACTAGTGGCCTAAACCTAGTCTCAAATAGATGTAGTTAAACTGAGTATGGTTTCATTTGTACAATTTGTCAGATTTCCTCTTGGTAGTGCCATAACTCTATAGTACCAAAACCAAATAAAATACTATTGAGGTGATTAAGCTTTATAGTTAGTTAAAAATATTTAATAATAGCTATATGTAACAACTCCATTTTTTTTCTTTGGACATATATACATATATATAATTTTTTAAAGTCCTATGAAGTCCTTACTTTTATTTAACTCATAATAACATTCAATTAATTTAACCAAACATAATTAAGGTTTACACATCATTAATTAACAACATCCGTACACAAATCTAACACTTATATGTCTACATCTTATTCATTCATATTGACTAGTTTCGAGGATACGAGTGCGGGTGGTTGCACCTTCATTAGGAACTTAGCCAACTGGACCACAAACACCTTATTAATTTCTGGGATCTACCCAACAAAGAGTAACTCGATCCAACGTACACTAAGAGTTAGAGCCAAAGAAAAATTTGCAAAACTAGTTTTCTAAACATGATAAGGAAATATAATGAGAATTAAATCCTAGTAGGTTCAACAATAAATCACAATTATCATCAATATAGATCATCATGTCATGTTAATCTGTATAAGCTACAGTAAATATTTTAGGTCATATGAATGCAGTTTATCTATGCACATAAAAATCATGCAATAATGACATGAATGGCATGAATAACTATTTTCAGATTACCATATGATGACTATCAACTTATTTTCATATCAAGCTACTCCAGTCAGGGTGAGTAATTTCTACTCTTCAGTACGGGATTTTCTCGCTCCGTCCGACATAGCACACTTTCTCTTTCTTTTCTCATTAACATAACCATAGCTGTTGGAAGGGCATCCCCTACTGGTGCACCACACAGACTGCCATGTGACCGTGCTTTTTTCTTTTCTTTTCTTTTCTTTTCACATTAATAGCTATAAATATGATTTCCATAACAAGTATGTTTATTATACTCACATGCCATAATTTTCATCAAAATATAAGTGATTTTAGAGCCTATGAATCCATTATACATATATCTATATTTATTATGTTAATAATTTCTTTTAATTCCCTACACATTTTGCCCAGAAATTCAAACACAGAAGCTTGCTTAATAGATTCTTCCCTTGTCAGCTTGTTTTTTTATCTCTGTTTACTAATCTAACCATATCTCCCTCATATTGATTCCAATTTAAATGATTTCAGAGGCTAAAAATTCATATATCTATATTTATCATGTTAAGAATTTCTTTTACTTCCCTACAGATTTATCCCAAAAATTCAAATGCAGAAGCATACCAAACAGATTCTATCCTGGTTAACCATTTTTTGACCACTGCTTACTAATCAGACAATATCTCCCTCATCTGAACTCCAAATTAAGTGATTCTAGTAGAAAAAATATCGTGAGATATGTAACAACCCTTTTTTTTTCTTTATTATTATACAATATTGAGTTCACATACATGTCATTAATCAAAACATACGTATAACATATCAAACAGATAGATATTTACATCTTGTTTATTTTGGTTGACCAATTCCGGAGATACAGGTACGGGTGGTTGCACCTTCACCGGGATCTGAGCCAACTCGACCACAAACATCTTATTTGATTCTGAAATCTTCCCAACATAAAGTAACTCGATCCAATGTGCACTAAAAGCCAGAGCCTTAGAAACAAAAGCTGCATAAATAATTTTCTGAACATGATATGGAAATATAGTGAGAATTAAATCCCAGTAAGTTCAACAATAAATTATCATCAGTAAAGCTCATCATGTCATGTTCAGCTGTATAAACTACAGAAAATATCTTTGGTCACATGAATGCATTATATCTATGCACATAAGAATCATACTGTAATGATATGTATGACAGGATTAACCATTTTCAAAATATCATATGATGGCCATCAACTTATTCTCATTTTAAGCTACCCCGGTCAGGGTGAGTATCCTCTACTCTCCGGTACGGGCTTTTCTCGCTCCGTCCGACATGGCCCACTTTCTCTTTCTTTTCTCATTATCATGATCATAACCGTTGGTAGGGCGTCCCCTACTGGTGCACCACACGGATTGCCATGTGACCGTGCTTATTTCTTTTCTTTTCACAATGATAGCCAAAAATATGCTTTCAATAACAAGTATGTTCATCAAAATATAACTATTACCATAAATCATTGGTAATCATGCCATGAACATAACCATTTCAAATATCACTTTATAAAATATTTCCATGTCAAAATTTCATACTTAAGATGGTAAGAAGTTCATACAATGGCAATGGCTATGGCTATACTAGTCATTTATTAAGATTCATCTTCTTTTTTAAATACTAATTTTATTTCTTTATTTTCTTGATGAAGGTTTTCATCCTATCTAACCTTCTCTTACTAATCAGAGCATAACTCCCTCAATTTAACTCTGATGTAGGTGATCTTGGTGTCCATTTGAAGATAAAACAATTATCTAAAACTATTATGTTGAACATTGTAGCGAAAAATTAAGAAACAAAGGTGATATTACTCCCTCAAAGTACAGGATAGTTCCTCTCGGATAGGTTCTGACCTTTACTGACTAATTAGACCATATCTCCCAAATTGGAACTCCAAATTGCGTTATTCCAGTTCGTAAAAATCCATGAGCCATATATCTATAATTGTTATGTTGGCGCGCTATTTTAATTCCCTACAGAATATTCCCAGAAATTCAAAAACTAAAGCATTAATAACATACTCTTCCCTGAATAAACATTTTCTGACCTCTGCTTACTAATCGGATCATATCTACCTCATATGAACTCCAAATTGCATAATTCCAGTGGTATATTTCCATGAGACATAGATATATAACTTTCATGTTAACCATTTATTTTAATTCAATACAGATAATTCCCAGAAATTAAAATACAAAAGCTGTCCTAACATAATCTTCCCTGATGAACCATTTTCTGACCTTGGCTTACTAATCGGACCATATCTACCACATGTGAACTCCAAATCGAATGATTCCAGTGGCTAAAAATCCATGACACACATATATTTAATTCTTATGTTAACCATTTATTTTAATTTCCTACCAATAATTCCCAGAAATTAAATTACCGAAGCTATCCTAACATATTCTTCCCTGATGATTCATTTTCTGACCTTTGACTACTAATCAGACCATAGCTACCTCATATGGACTCCAAATGGAATGATTCCAGTGGGTGAAAATCCGTGACACATATATCTTTAATTCTTATGTTAACCATTTATTTTAATTCCTTATAGATTGTTCCCAGAAATTAAAATACCGAAGCTTAAAATTCTGTCAACCATAGCCATATCCATGCAGAACTATCTACACCAACCTAAGTATTCAAACATACATCACATGCAAGATCAATATGCAACATGATATAGCAACATCCATGACCAATCATCAAAGTTCTAAGATCAAAATCTCATATAAATATTATGAGTTTCAAAGGTTTTCTTCAAAAAGAAATATTGTTAAACTTACCTGGAGCACTTAGTCTCCTAGACTTCTCCTTCCTCTTTCTTCCTTTCTTCCTCTCCTTTCCTCACACTACCTTGCTTCTATTTTTGCTCTCCCTTACTTGGACGAAATTCTAATGTTGTAAGGGTGGGTTTTCTTATATAGACCACCAAATAATTCACCTTTCATGATCATGGGTCTACCTTATCACTATTAGGATACACTTTGTTGAATTTTTGGAAAACAAACAACTTCTGTTCTTGTCTTCCTCTTCCTTAGTCAAGATATGCATAGAAAAAGGAGATTTGTATTTTGAAAATTATGATGATATGTTCTTAAGATATGGGGCAAGATCCCTTTGATTTAGGGATTCATTTCCTTTTTCTTTTGTCTTAATCAAGTATGATAGATTTGCCTTTTTAAGTGGCAAATTTCTAGCCCTTGAATTTTCCTTACTTAACTAAAATTATTTGTGTAGGATAATGATGTTTTGTCATAATGCTATGTATTATTACCCACTTGCTAAAGTTATGAATGTAGGATATAGATGTTTTTGTCCTAAAGCCTTGTATTATTATGCCACTTGCCAAAATGATGAATGTAGAATCACACCACTTGTCAAATTTTTGTCTTAATGCCATGTCACTTAATCTTGATTACACTAATATTTCATCACTTTAATTTTATTTTTATTTTTATTTTTCCTCTTGGGTTTGGGCTCATTCTTGCCCATTTTCCGTACTTTGGTTAAAATTCTTCCTTTCATAATGGGCTTGGTCACATTTTCATGATTTTTGGGCTATCGGTCCAATTTCTATATCCTAGTCCAAGTCTATGTTTTATTTCTTCCTTGGCCTATCCTATTGGCTTGCTAAAAATTCATGTGAAGTAGAAAAACTCTATATGAAGTGTCTATAGGTTAAAGCCCAATTACGGGTGGAGATACTAAACTCAGTATCTTTTGCTCTTAAATTAAGAAAGATTACCCTAATCCGATCTTCTTGAAATTTTAAGACCTTTATTTACTTCACAAAAATTTATCTTTCTTTACCTAAGAATTTCACCTTTGTTTAACATGTTTATTTCTAATATTTCCTCTTAGATTTTCTTTCTTTACCTATTCCATTAATATTAGAACATTTCTATGCATATATGTAAGGTGAAGAATTTCTAAGGAAAATATCTAAAAATTACGGGATGTTACATTCTTCCCCCCTTTAAGAAATTCGGTCCCCGAATTTCAATCCATCCTACCACATGTAGGGAATGTAATTAAGGAATTATTCAGAGTTACCAAGCTTATTACCTAAATAATTAGAGATATCTTTTCTGTATGACATCTTTACTTTTTAATATGTCTATTCTCTTGAGTGATTTTGCCATATAACTTAACCATAAGGATTTCTTTCAATCATAAGTTCTTCAATTGATATCCTCTAGCCCGTATGGATATATCTATGGGTCGATATTAGAAAACACACATATAAAGGAACATATACACCTTCATATTGTGTAACTATCTTTTCTTATTCCAAACTTCTATCAAGTCAATTTTTTTTTTTTCATATATCAACATCATCCCCTGAATATCATCATCTTAATCTATCATCTATTTTTATCCTCAAATCCTTTAATCAATATATTAAACATACGTAGCAATAAATCCTTCAAACCTTTAATAACGTTTATGTACCATTGACACATGTCTAATAATTCCAACTTACCTCATCACAGTAATTCTATACAAGCTTATTAACACCATTAAACTCATTGTCAAAAATTTCAATTATTTCTTCTATCATATCCAAAAGCACCTCATTCTAGCTTATGCCAATCCCATTTAATTCACCCAATCATTTGAAGAAGATTTGTGTTTTTTTTTCCTAACAATTACTCATACATGAATTCTCAATTCCAACATAATTCACATCCTAGATACTAGACTCAATTTAGCATGATATAATCCTTTAACACAAATATCTTGATAACCTACATTATTTCCGGACATGGTTCTCAGAATATTCTCTATATTTCCAAATTAAGAGTTCAAAGACTAACTTAAATCCTACTTCCTATATTTTATTCCTCGTAAACTTCAACACCACTAATTCTCTTGATTACATTCGTCAAAACACCATAAGACCATCATCCGTCCATTCTTTTCAAACCTTTCATTATTTTAACCTATTAACAACTTAGACACCATAACAACCAAGTTTCAAAGGAAGAAATTATCTTTAATTGTAATGAGGGAAAATAACCTTGCATTTAATGCCAACCGTTAATGAGTGCAACAGACGAAAAGCATAATAGAGAATGGTTCCAAAAGCGAAAGTCAAAAGTTTTGACAAAGCATTGAAAAATATTAAAATCGGTGGCCGCAATTCTTAAAAATCTGTAAACAAAATCTATCTATGATTTCAACAAAAATCGGTGGCCGCAAATTTTGAATATATGTGTTAGAATCTACTTTAAATCTATTGGTATTCGGTGGAAAGATATCACATGGAAAAAGAAACATTTCTGAGCTTATAAAAGTCTGTGAAAATCAAAGAATATGTAGTTAACTGGTAGGATGCAGTTGATTGCTTAAAAATAGATGTAATTAATCAACTGTAAATTAACCAGTCCAAATTAAAATTTCTCAAAATAGCTAGTCGACTTAATAATACTGATAGTCGACTGGCGAAAACATTGAGAATACAAAATAAATCATTTGATTGCATTTTTTTTTTACTTTTTTTTTTTAATGACGGCTATCACCTAGAACTTTTCTACAAGAATCAAAACATCAATGCTTCATCAAAGACAACAAGATAAAGACAGATTTCTGGTGATATCTTATCTTATACTCTTTATGTGCTTAATATGGGTCACAGTCATACTACTGTACATATACATGCTTGCCGTCATTTTTGAAATTTTTTTTTTTCATTTACCTTTAATTTAGTTGATATCCACCAATCACACACATAGTTGTTCTAATAATACCCGGCCTATTCGCATAGCTATTATAAATATGCCTTTCTCTGAGTTCTATAAATACTTACATTAGTATCTTTGTCTATTCTCAAAGTTAAGGTGATAGAAATTATGGAGGGAACAACATTCCGTCAGTTTCGAAATATCTGTGTCTTTTGTGGTTCCAGTCCTGGAAAAGATGAGGAGTATGTTAAAGCAGCACAAAATCTGGGTATGGTGCTGGCTAGGAGAAAAATTCATTTAGTGTATGGTGGAGGTAACTGTGGGTTAATGGGGTGTGTGGCTACAGCTGCACATGCAGGGGGATGCCAAGTTCTAGGTATTATTCCTACAGCTCTAGCTACATCCAGCAATATAGGGAAGACAATTGAGGAAGAATATAGGGTAGTTTCCATGCATGAACGCATGGCTAGAATGATGAGCAATGCTAACGCCTTCATTGCCTTACCAGGTAGTTTTGGTACTTTAGAGGAGATTTTCCAAATAGTCTCTTGGGCACAACTAAATATGCATCACAAACCGATAGGTTTGTTAAATGTTAATCACTTCTTTGATGGTTTGTTATCTTTTCTAGATCAAGCTGTGGAACAGAGGTTTATCTCACACTCAGCACGACAAATTCTCATATCAGCTTCAAATGTTGAGGAGTTGATTGATGCTTTACAAGCCTATGTTCATGTACCTGATCTAACTATTACTCCAGTAGAATGGACGGTAGATAACCGCAGGAAGCGTAAATTGGATTTGGATCTTCATCTTTAAATGTAGTAAAACATAGCTATTATTGTACTACTTTTACTTTCTTAGACTCTACTTGTATACCATATTTACCAACCATACTCCTTTAGAGTTGGTAAAACTATCTTTGAATGTTGCTTATGATCCTCTGAACTTTTGAAATATTCTAGTATATCATCCATATATATAATAACAAATTGTTCCAAGGATGACCTAATTACTATTCATTAAATTTATGAATGCAGCTAAAGGTTTGTCAATTTAAATGTATCACCAAGAACTCATAATGCCCATAATAAGTCCTACATCCTCTTCTCTTATCCTTAATTAATGTTACTCATATCCCAAATCTATTTGTGGAAAAATATTGAACACCTTATAACTGGTCAAACAGGTAATCTATACGAGCTAATGGGTTTCTATTCTACATTGTTACCTTATTCAACTATCTACAATCTATGCATAGTCATAGTGATCCATCTTTCTTTTTCATAAATAGAACTAGAGCACTCCAAATAAAAGTACTAGGGCATTTAAATCCCTTGTCTAACAAGTCTTGTAAATTTTTTTTTTCCAGTAACTAGAATAATTCTTTTCTGATGTGGAAATACTGCAACCACGGAGCATACTAAGATTTTTCAAATAAAACCGGCACTTTCAAAACTTCTTGGAAATTTTATATGAGTACTAGGGTAAATTCCATGTTAAAATTCCACACTAATATCTCGGTAACTGGATAGTAATTGTAGTCTGTAAACAGCGCACCAGAAAAGTTCCCAGGAAAGAGAGGTGGCTCACTAATGGACACGCTTAAGTACCAAGTCTTTCCTTGCCAGAGCTTTCCTTAGACATGCACTTTTCACAAATCACAATTTTTTTTAAATTCAATCGATATCATTCTATATAAGGATATAGATACTAGTTGGGTTCTAACGAGTAAATCAATACCAAATTCTCGAATTGCTGTGGCAAGGTTGTGCAAGATTTTCTCCGCATTGTTTGCCAGATTCCGCCTTGGTGGTGCCATTTCCTACTTTAGGAAAAATAAATTTATGCTACTATTGAGGTGATCAAACCCAATAGTTAGTTTCCAAACAATATTTAATAGCAGTCATAACACCACCTCGGCATATAGATAAGAAACACTAGTAATTTCTTACCTATATGAGTCACTGATCCCCTACACAGCACTACCACAACATACTCAAGACACTATAAGATCGATTCAGATAACCATCCACCCACTGGCCATCTAGGATCGACCTGCTCTGATACCAATTATGTAACAACCCTTTTTTTTTCTTTATTATTATACAATATTGAGTTCACATACATGTCATTAATCAAAACATACGTATAACATATCAAACAGATAGATATTTACATCTTGTTTATTTTGGTTGACCAATTCCGGAGATACAGGTGCGGGTGGTTGCACCTTCACCGGGATCTGAGCCAACTCGACCACAAACATCTTATTTGATTCTGAAATCTTCCCAACATAAAGTAACTCGATCCAATGTGCACTAAAAGCCAGAGCCTTAGAAACAAAAGCTGCATAAATAATTTTCTGAACATGATATGGAAATATAGTGAGAATTAAATCCCAGTAAGTTCAACAATAAATTATCATCAGTAAAGCTCATCATGTCATGTTCAGCTGTATAAACTACAGAAAATATCTTTGGTCACATGAATGCATTATATCTATGGACATAAGAATCATACTGTAATGATATGTATGACAGGATTAACCATTTTCAAAATATCATATGATGGCCATCAACTTATTCTCATTTTAAGCTACCCCGGTCAGGGTGAGTATCCTCTACTCTCCGGTACGGGCTTTTCTCGCTCCGTCCGACATGGCCCACTTTCTCTTTCTTTTCTCATTATCATGATCATAACCGTTGGTAGGGCGTCCCCTACTGGTGCACCACACGGATTGCCATGTGACCGTGCTTATTTCTTTTCTTTTCACAATGATAGCCAAAAATATGCTTTCAATAACAAGTATGTTCATCAAAATATAACTATTACCATAAATCATTGGTAATCATGCCATGAACATAACCATTTCAAATATCACTTTATAAAATATTTCCATGTCAAAATTTCATACTTAAGATGGTAAGAAGTTCATACAATGGCAATGGCTATGGCTATACTAGTCATTTATTAAGATTCATCTTCTTTTTTAAATACTAATTTTATTTCTTTATTTTCTTGATGAAGGTTTTCATCCTATCTAACCTTCTCTTACTAATCAGAGCATAACTCCCTCAATTTAACTCTGATGTAGGTGATCTTGGTGTCCATTTGAAGATAAAACAATTATCTAAAACTATTATGTTGAACATTGTAGCGAAAAATTAAGAAACAAAGGTGATATTACTCCCTCAAAGTACAGGATAGTTCCTCTCGGATAGGTTCTGACCTTTACTGACTAATTAGACCATATCTCCCAAATTGGAACTCCAAATTGCGTTATTCCAGTTCGTAAAAATCCATGAGCCATATATCTATAATTTTTATGTTGGCGCGCTATTTTAATTCCCTACAGAATATTCCCAGAAATTCAAAAACTAAAGCATTAATAACATACTCTTCCCTGAATAAACATTTTCTGACCTCTGCTTACTAATCGGATCATATCTACCTCATATGAACTCCAAATTGCATAATTCCAGTGGTATATTTCCATGAGACATAGATATATAACTTTCATGTTAACCATTTATTTTAATTCAATACAGATAATTCCCAGAAATTAAAATACAAAAGCTGTCCTAACATAATCTTCCCTGATGAACCATTTTCTGACCTTGGCTTACTAATCGGACCATATCTACCACATGTGAACTCCAAATCGAATGATTCCAGTGGCTAAAAATCCATGACACACATATATTTAATTCTTATGTTAACCATTTATTTTAATTTCCTACCAATAATTCCCAGAAATTAAATTACCGAAGCTATCCTAACATATTCTTCCCTGATGATTCATTTTCTGACCTTTGACTACTAATCAGACCATAGCTACCTCATATGGACTCCAAATGGAATGATTCCAGTGGGTGAAAATCCGTGACACATATATCTTTAATTCTTATGTTAACCATTTATTTTAATTCCTTATAGATTGTTCCCAGAAATTAAAATACCGAAGCTTAAAATTCTGTCAACCATAGCCATATCCATGCAGAACTATCTACACCAACCTAAGTATTCAAACATACATCACATGCAAGATCAATATGCAACATGATATAGCAACATCCATGACCAATCATCAAAGTTCTAAGATCAAAATCTCATATAAATATTATGAGTTTCAAAGGTTTTCTTCAAAAAGAAATATTGTTAAACTTACCTGGAGCACTTAGTCTCCTAGACTTCTCCTTCCTCTTTCTTCCTTTCTTCCTCTCCTTTCCTCACACTACCTTGCTTCTATTTTTGCTCTCCCTTACTTGGACGAAATTCTAATGTTGTAAGGGTGGGTTTTCTTATATAGACCACCAAATAATTCACCTTTCATGATCATGGGTCTACCTTATCACTATTAGGATACACTTTGTTGAATTTTTGGAAAACAAACAACTTCTGTTCTTGTCTTCCTCTTCCTTAGTCAAGATATGCATAGAAAAAGGAGATTTGTATTTTGAAAATTATGATGATATGTTCTTAAGATATGGGGCAAGATCCCTTTGATTTAGGGATTCATTTCCTTTTTCTTTTGTCTTAATCAAGTATGATAGATTTGCCTTTTTAAGTGGCAAATTTCTAGCCCTTGAATTTTCCTTACTTAACTAAAATTATTTGTGTAGGATAATGATGTTTTGTCATAATGCTATGTATTATTACCCACTTGCTAAAGTTATGAATGTAGGATATAGATGTTTTTGTCCTAAAGCCTTGTATTATTATGCCACTTGCCAAAATGATGAATGTAGAATCACACCACTTGTCAAATTTTTGTCTTAATGCCATGTCACTTAATCTTGATTACACTAATATTTCATCACTTTAATTTTATTTTTAATTTTATTTTTCCTCTTGGGTTTGGGCTCATTCTTGCCCATTTTCCGTACTTTGGTTAAAATTCTTCCTTTCATAATGGGCTTGGTCACATTTTCATGATTTTTGGGCTATCGGTCCAATTTCTATATCCTAGTCCAAGTCTATGTTTTATTTCTTCCTTGGCCTATCCTATTGGCTTGCTAAAAATTCATGTGAAGTAGAAAAAACTCTATATGAAGTGTCTATAGGTTAAAGCCCAATTACGGGTGGAGATACTAAACTCAGTAACTTTTGCTCTTAAATTAAGAAAGATTACCCTAATCCGATCTTCTTGAAATTTTAAGACCTTTATTTACTTCACAAAAATTTATCTTTCTTTACCTAAGAATTTCACCTTTGTTTAACATGTTTATTTCTAATATTTCCTCTTAGATTTTCTTTCTTTACCTATTCCATTAATATTAGAACATTTCTATGCATATATGTAAGGTGAAGAATTTCTAAGGAAAATATCTAAAAATTACGGGATGTTACAAGATATAGATCTACATTTTTCATGTTAATAATTTCTTTTAATTCCTAACTCATTCTTCCTAGAATTTCAAAAATAGATGCTTCCCTAGTTACTCCGAAATCCAATTTCCTAACAAAACCTTTCCTAAGGTTTTAGTTAATCATTATATTATGTCCTCTTCCATTTTCTTCCTAATTTACATCTAATCATATTCCATCAATTTTTCACCACATTCAAATATACAAAATGGCAGCATAAAAATCCTAAAAGTTTTCCACCCATTGCCATACATATGTAGAACTTTCCACACCAACCGAAATGTTCAAAACATTGATCATATGCAAGATAACATGTAACATGATATAGCAACATCCATGGCCAATCATCAAAGTAGCAAATATTGTAAATTTCATCAAAGTTATAAGATCAAAATACCATATAAATGTTACAAATTTCAAAGCTTTTCTTTAAAAAGAGATATTGTTAAACCTACCTAAAGATCTCCTTAGCTCACTTAGTAAATTTTTTTCTTGTTTCCTCTTGAAGGAAGTAGTAAGATTCCTCCTTTCCCTTAGCTTTTCTAGCAGCTTAAATAAGAGAAGGAGGGTGAGTTTTGAACCGTAAGGATAAAGAGAAAAGATGAATTCAAGTAGAGATTAAGCTAACTTACCTTGAGTACTTAATCTTCTATACTTCTCCTTCCTCTTTCTTCCTCTCTCCTCCTCTCTTTCTCTCCTTTTCTCACTTTACCTTGCTTCTATTTTTCCTCTCCCTCACTTGGAAGAAATTATAATGTTATAAGGGTGAGTTTTGCTTAAATTAACTATCAAGTGGTTCACTTTTCATAATCATGGGTCTACCTTATCACAATTAGGATGCACTTGGTTGTTTTTTGAGAAAAGACAACTAATGTTCTTGTCTTCCTCTCCCTTAGTCAAGATATGCATAACAAACGGAGATTTGTATTTTGAAAATTATGATAAAATTTTCTTAATACAAGGAGCAAGGTCCCTTTGATTTACGGATTCATTTCTGTTTCCTTTTGTCTTACTCAATTATGATAGGTTTGCCTTGCTAGTTGGCAAATTTCCAGCCCTTGAATCTCCCTTACTTGGCTGAAATTATTTGTGTAGGATAAGGATGTTTTGTCATAATGCCTTGTATTATTACCTACTTGTTGAAATTATGAATGTAGGATATAGATGTTTTGTCCTAATTCCATGTGACCTTATATTGATTATTATTACACTACTATTTCCTCACATGATTCTTATTTTTCCCTCTTGGATTTGGGCTTATTCTTTCCCATTTTCATTGCTTCGGTTGAAATTCTACTTTTCATGGAGGGCTTGGTCACATTTTCATGGTTTGTGAACTATTGGTCCAATTTCTATATCCTAGTCCAAGTCTATGTTTTATTTCTTGGTTGGGCTATCTTATTGGCCTACTAGAAACTCATGTGAAGTGGAAAAACTCTATATGAAGTGTGTATAGGTGAAAGCCCAATGTTGGGGTGGAGATGTTAAACTTAGGAACTCTAGCTCTTGAATTAGAAAAAATTACCATAATCCAATCATCTTGAAATTTTAAGACCTTTACTTACTTCCAAAAAAATTTATCTTCCTTACCGAAGAAATTTTCCTCTCTTTTGTATGTCATTTCAAAAAAAATTCCTATTAGGTTTTTCACTCTTTACTTATTCCCTTAATGTTAGAAACATTTTCTAGGCATAGACATAAGGTAAAGAATTTCTAAAGATTATATTTCCTTAGATATCTAAAAATTGGCTAATAAATTTTATTTCCTTAACTAAATATTTATGTACCTTTATTAATAAAAGAAAAAAAATTAGGGATGTTACACCTATGGCCAACCCTTAATTTCACAGTCCAAATTTATGTTCTTTGCTTTAATTTATCCTTTACTCACTAACTCAATGATATTCATGAACCATCACCACATGTACTTTGAATTTTAGCCAAATTCCATAAAATTTCAACAAACTGACTTTTCCACTTGTAAGCACCATACACCAAAATAAATTTCAACCTTTTAATTACTCCCCAACCACATATTCATAACTAGTCACCTTATTTATTTTCTTTCCCAATTAAAAATTTACCTTTCTCATCTATTTTAATCATTTTCTTTACTTATTCCTTCTATGTCTATTAATTAAAATCACTTACTATTATTCTATTTTTCTTCTTCAAAATTAATCATTATTTTTGGTGACATATATTTAATTAATCAACTACTTTAGACATTAAGGTATTTTGGCCATAGTTAGCCCAGACCTTTTAACACTAACTAGACCATAACACTCTCATATAAACTCCAATTAAAGTGATTTAACTTCCTATATAGAATGATAAGGCAACAACCTATAATTGCATAATGACCAATTTTGGAAATCCTAAAGAAAAAAGGGTGTTATGACTCCAATAATTAGCACCACATTGCCACAAGTTAAATTTTGACGTATTACCACTAATTGGGCATAACTCTGTCATATTTGGCCTGATTGAGGTGATTCTAAAAGATTTAGACATCTAAGATAAATAGCAACAACTTATATGCTAAACACTTTTTTAGATTTTACAAAAATCATAGCCTTAAAGTCCATCCATTCCATACAATAGTTTCACAACCAGTTAGTGCAAAATTGCAAGCATAAGCACAAGCATAAGTTATACATGCATATAAATATGCATCTTCAATGACTATCATGAAGAAATGTTTTTTTACCACATATTTCATGAAATTCCAAGATTAAGGTTCTTCCTAAAACATGACGAATTTAATGTTCTAAAATAGGGATTATTGTCAAACCTACCAAAAATTAATCTTTTACAAGCTTCTACACTAGTCTTTCTTTGATTTCTCTTGGTTTCTCTTCTTTTCCCTTTACCTTATGCCACTTCTTTTTTCCTTTCCCCTACTGTTCTGTAGTTTTCCATCGATGGAAATGAGCCTATAGGACCGAAAGGGTAGTTTCATATGCCTCTACACAACTTAGACCTCATGACATAGAATTAACAGCAATAGTATTCACTTTGAAATTTTGAAGATATCATTTGTATAGAGCAGTCTTTGAGATCTATATTGATCATAAAAATTTAAATACCTTATTAATAAAAAATGAACTCACTATGAGACAAAAAGAGATGGATGGAGTTTCTTAATGACTATAAATTTGAATTAAAATATGATAATAGGAAAGTGAATGTTGTAGTAGATGCCTTAAGTAGAAAATCACTACATCTGAGTCGATTAATGATGGATGAAATGAACTTATTGGAAGAATTCAAAGACTTGAGGTTAACAACTGTGTTGTCAATAAATAGTTTAATGGTTAGAGGATTACAAATAGAATGTAAGTTAAGAACTCATATTAAAAAAGCTCAAGCACAACTTCAACTTTTACAAGATCATAAGAAGCAAGATGATATTTCTTTCTCAAAGGATGGAATTATTTTATATCAAAGCAGAGTGTGTGTGCTTTAGGAGACAAAGTTGAAAACCAAAATTTTGTAGCAAGATCATCAAAGTAAGTATATTGTTCAACCTGGAACCACTAAGATGTCTCATGATGTAAAAGGATGTATTGGTGACCAGGAATGAAGAAAGGCATTGTTGAGTTTGTAGCTAAATGCTTAGTTTGTCAGAAAGTAAAGGTAAAGCACTCAATGCCATTTAGATTACTTCAACCTTGTGAAATTCCATAATGGAAGTGGGATAGCATATCAATGGATTTTGTTGTGGGGTTACCTAAAACATTAACTAGATATGATATTATATAGGTAATAATGGATAGATTAATCAAGTCTTCACACTTTTTCCCCATCAAGATTGTCAGGTTAGATAGAATTCCTTCTAATATTATGTTCGATAGGGATCCAAGGTTTACTTCTAGATTTTGGAAATTATTATAGAAGGAATTTGCAAATAAATTACATTTTAGCACAACATATCATCCTCAAACTGATGGATAGACGAAAAGAACAATTCAAACTTTGAAAGATATGTTAAGACCATGTGTAATGGAAAAGGACAAAGGATGGGACAAATATCTACCATTAGTGGAATTTGCCTACAATAATAGTTACCATTCAAGTATTGGAATAGCACTTTATAGAGGATTATATGGTAGGAACTATAGATTTCCTTTGTATTAGTTTGAAGTGGGAGAGAGAAAGTTGTTGGGCTCTGATTTGGTATAGCAAACCTCTAAACAAATCCCGATAATATGATATAATTATGACTTAAAGTCAACAAAACAAATTATTATGAAAAAAAGAAGAAAACCTCTTGAGTTTGAAAAAAGAGATAATGTATTTTTGAAAGTCTCCCCTACAACTGGGGTTTCATAACCCTCAAAGTGAAGAAGTTGAGTCCCTAATTTTTTGGTCTCTATTAAATTCTTAAAAATATCGAGCCATTAGTATATCAAATTTCACTTCCACCTGATCTATCTATCGTCCATAATGTTTTCCATGTATCTATGTTACGGAGATACCTTCCAGATTCTTCACACATAATAAAAGAAGTATTAGTACAAGTAAAAGAAAACCTAACCTAACAATTAGTACATGTATCTATTGTTAACATCGATGTAAAGCAACTGAAGAACAATACCCTTCCTTTAGTTAAAGTGCTCTAGAAAGGACTAATTGTAGAAATAGCTACATGGGAATTTGAAGATGTTATGACGCAAAAGTATCTGTACTTATTTGAATAAAGTAATTTCTAAATTTTAAGAACAAAAATTATTTTAGGGGGAAAATTGTAACTTTACCCAAATTTTTATTCATCCTAAGTTTACCCAAAAGGTATAGAAGAAAAATGGAAAGTGCTGGGAGAAGATTAAAGAAGAACTTGTATTAGAAAAATTGATGATGGAGAACATAAATGCTAGATTAGCGCTAAGATAAAAGGAAAAAGGAGTAAATGAGCAAGGATTATGATTTTTTGAAAATTGGGATGAGAAGTAGTAATTCTGATATTTTTAGAAATTTTTTTTAAAGGAAGAACATATGAATTTGTAATATAAAACAAAAATAAAAATACCATATAATGGACTATTAAGGTAATTAAATGTAGAATTTTATATAAGAAGCTAAGCAATGTAAATCATCTTAATTAGAGAAATAAACCTTACTAATTAGGTTTTAGAAGAGAAATAATGGGAATAAGAATTAATCAAGATCTAAACATAGCCTAAGTATACACTTAAGGACACCTCACCTTATTAATCATTACATTTAGGGAAAAAAATTGAGCCTAGCATTTATAGGTGGTGGTGGAAGACATGGAACAAGGAACTTTGGCGAACTAAGGGAAACTAGAGAAAAAGAGAAAAAAACCAAAAGAAAGAATGAAGAAGAAGAAAGGAGTTGGAAGAAAAATCTTGTTGTCCAAGGTAGGTTATTTTTGTTTCATCCTTATGCCTAAAATTCTTTCTTCCTTTTGGTTTGTAAGCTTAATTCTGATCATGAAGAAGTATAGAACAATAGCAATTTTAAAGAGGGAAAGTGACATGGAAAAGCAAGGAAGGGAAGGGAAAAGAAAGGCCTAGCAAAGCATAGAAGAGAAACATGCTTGAATGGCCTTATATTTTTTGGTGTGGAATGGCTAGTCTTTTATTCTGTTGTTGGCTGAGACTATGCCTGTTTATGTAGGTATAATGATAGAAATTAGTAGCAAGCAAGTGATAGATTAAGTGAAGTATATTTGTGGAGGTGAAAAATGTGGAAGTCATATGGAAGAACATCTCGATTTTTAGGGTTCCCTGAATAGGTAATGTGACCTTAATTGAAGATAATTATTAAGCTGATTATGTATTATAAAACTAATACAACAAGTGATGATATAATGGACGCAATGGATAATTGAAATATGTATCCTTAGCTTGTCCTAATGTAACAACTCCATTTAAGTAACAATTTTCTTTTAAATACCATGAAGTTATTACCTCGTTACAACTTAACTCAAAATAACATTTATTTAATTTATACAATACAGAGTTTACATACATATCATTAATCAATAACATCCGTACAAAAGTCTAACACATATATAATTACATCTTATTCATCCCTGTTGACTAGTTCCGGAGATACGGGTGCAGGTGGTTGCACCTTCACCGGGATCTTGGTCAACTCGACCATAGACACCATATATATTACTGGGAACAACTCAAAATAGAGTAACTCGATCCAATATACGCTAAAATCTAATGCCATAGAGAAAATCTGCATAATTATTCTTCTGAACATGACAAGGAAATATAGTGAGAATTAAATCACAGTAAGTTCAACAATAAATCATCATCAATATAGCTCATTAAGTCATGTTCATCTATATAAACCACATCAAATATCTTTGGTCACATGAATGCACTATATCTATGCACATGAGAATTGTACAATAATGACATGTATGACAGGATTAACTATTTTCATAATATCATATGATGACTATCAATTTATTCTCATATCAAGCTACCCCGGTCAAGGTGAGTATTTTCTTCTCCAGTATGGGATTTTCTCGCTCCGTTCGATATGTCACACTTTCTCTTTCTTTTCTCATTAGCATAATCATAACCGTTGGTAGGGCGTCCCCTACTGGTGCGCGACACGGATTGCCATGTGACCGTGCTCATTTCTTTCCTTTTCATAACAATAGCCAAAAATATGCTTTCAATAACAAGTATGTTCATCAAAATATAATTATTACAAAAAAATATTGGTAATCATGCCATGAACATAACCATTTCAAACATCACTTTATAAAATATTTCCATGTAAAAATTTGACACTTAAGATGGTAAGAAGTTCATACAATGGCAATGGCTATAGTATATACTAGTCATTTATTATTTTCATTTATAAGATTCTTCTTCTTTTTTAAATATTAATTTTATTTCTTTATTTTCTTGATGCAGGTTTTTATCCTATCTGACCTTCTCTTACTAATCAAAGTATAACACCCTCAATTTAACTCCGATGTAGGTGATCTTGGTGTCCATATAAAGATAAATCAATTATCTAAAACTATTATGTTGACCAGTTTAGCGAAATATTAAGAAATCAAGGTGATATTACTCCCTCAAAGTATAGGTTATTTCTTCTCGAGTAGGTTCTGACCTCTACCTACTAATATGTCCGTATCTCCCTCAAAAGAATTCCAAATTAAGTGATTCTAGTTTATCAAAATCCATGACACATGTAGAAATAATTTTTTTTAATCATTTTTTAAAATTCCCTATAGAATGTTCCCATAAATTAAAACACAGAAGCTATCCTAAAATATTCTTCCCTGATTAACCAAATTTCTGACCAATGCATACCAATAAGACCATATCTACCTCATATGCACTCTAAATTGAGTGATTCCAGTGGCTAAAAATCCGTCAGACATAAATCTACATTTTTCATGTTAACTATGTGTTTTAATTCCTTACCAATTCTTCCCAGAATTTTAAAAACAGAAGTTTAAAATTTTGCCACCCATAGCCATACCTATGCAGAACTATCTACAGCAGCCTAAGTATTCAAACATACATAATATGTAACATGATATAGCAACGTCCATGACCAATCATCAAAGTTCTAAGATCAAAATCTCATATAAATATTACAAGTTTCAAATCTTTTCTTCAAAAAGAAATATTGTTAAACTTACCTTAAGCACTTAGTCCTCTAGACTTCTCCTTCGTCTTTCTTCCCTCCTTCCTCTCCTTTCCTCACTCTACCTTGCTTCTATTTTTCCTCTCCCTCACTTGGACGAAATTCTAATATTAAAAGGGTGGGTTTTGCTTATATAGACTATCAAATAATTCACCTTTCATAATCATGGGTCTACCTTATCACAATTAGGATGCACTTGGTTGAATTTTTGGAAAACAAACAACTCATGTTCTTGTCTTCCTCTTCCTTAGTCAAGATAAGCATAAGAAAATGAGATTTTTATTTTGATAATTATGATAATATGTTCTTATGATAAGGGACAAGGTCCCTTTGATTTAGGGATTCATTTCCTTTTTCTTTTGTCTTAATCAATTATGATAGGTTTGCCTTTTTAGGTGGTAAATTTCCAACCCTTGAATCTTCCTTGCTTAGCTAAAATTATTTGTGTAGGATAAGGATGTTTTGTCATAATGCTATGTATTATTATCCACTTGCTAAAATTATGAGTGTAGGATATAGATGTTTTGTCCTAATACCATGTATTATCATACCACTTGCTAAAATTATGAATGTAGGATATCACACAACTTTCTAAATTTTTGTCTTAATGCCATGTCACCTAATCTTGATTACACCATTATTTCATAACTTTATTTTATTTTTATTTTTATTTTTCCTCTTGAGTTTGGGCTTATTCTTGCCCATTTTCTTTACTTTAGTTAAAATTCTACCTTTCATAATGGGCTTAGTCATATTTTCATGATTTTTGGGCTATTGGTCCAATTTCTATATCCTAGTCCAAGTCTATGTTTTATTTCTTCTTTAGGCTATCCTATTGGCTTGCTAAAAATTCATGTGAAGTAGAAAAACTCTATATAAAGTGTCCATAAGTGAAAGCCCAATTTATGGTTGGAGATATTGAACATAGTAACTTTAACTCTTAAATTAGGAAAAATTACCCTAATCCAATCTTCTTGAAAATTTAATACCTTTACTTACTTTAAAAATTTATCTTCTTTACCCAAGAATTTCACTTTTCTTTAGTATATTTATTTCTAATATTTCTTCTTAGGTTTTCTCTCTTTACCTATTCCATTAATGTTAGAACATTTCTATGCATACATGTAAATTGAAAATTTTCTAAGGATTATATTTCCTTAGATATCTAAAAATTGTCTAATAAATTTTATTTCCTTAATTAAATATGTATGTACCTTTATCAATAAAAGAAACGAAATTAGGGATGTTACATTTCTCTCCCTCTAAAAGAAATTTTGTCCTCAAAATTTCAAAAATTACCTAATAAGAACAATTTTAGATATTTCTTCCTCATGACTTCTTCTAACTCGCAAGTTGTTTCTTCCAGAGTCAAACCTTCCGATAACACCTTAACTAGGGGAATAGTTTTGTTCTGCAATTACTTCATATCAGTGTCCAATATAGATGCTGGTACTAGCAAGTATGTCATGTTCTCCTTTATTTGGATTGGTTCATCTTGTATCACATGTGAGAGATCTGGAAGATACTTCCATAGCTCTGATACATGGAAAACATTATGCAAGTTGGACAAATTAGGTGGGATAGCAACTTGATATGCTAACATCGCTACATTCTTCAAAATTTGGTAGGGTCCCAAAAATCGTGGATTTAGCTTTTTAATCTTGAGAGACCTACCAACTCCAGTAGTCGGAGAAAGTTTTAGAAATACATGGTCCCCTTCCTCAAACTCCAGAGATCTATATCTCTTATCATAGTAAGTCTTTTGCCGACTCTGAGCTGTGAGCATTTTGTCTCGTATAATCTTGATTTGTTCAGTGGTTTGTTGAACTAGATCGGGACCCAACAAGTTCTTTTCTCCTATCTCAAACTAACATAGTGGAGATCGGCACTTTCTACCATATAAAGCTTCATAGGGGGCGATCTTAATACTAGAGTGATAACTATTATTATAAGCAAACTCTCTTAAAGGTAGGTACTTATCCCATCCTTTACCTTGCTTTATCACACAGGCCCTCACATATCTTCTAAGGTTTGAATGGTTCGTTTTGTCTGCCCGTCAGTCTAAGGATGGTAGGCAGTACTGAACCGCAACTGAGTACTAAAAGCTTCCTGCAACGCCTTCCAAAACCTCGATATGAACCTCGGATCTCTATCTGAAACAATATTTAAGGGAATACCATGTAGTCTAATTGTTTCTTGAATGTACAACTGGGCCAATTTGTCCAGTGAATAGTTAATCTTTATGGGTAGAAAGTGAGCAGATTTGGTTAATATGTCAACTATTACCCAGATAGAGTCATGTCCAACTGAACTTTTAGGTAAACCCACAACAAAGTCCATTGAAATAATGTCACATTTCCAATAAGGAATCTTAAGAGGTTGTAGAAATCCTGCTGGATTTTGATGTTCCACTTTCACCTTCTGAAAAATTAAACATTTCGCCACGAACTCAGCAAAGTCCTTTTTCATCCCTGCCAACCAAGACATCCTCTTTAAGTCCTGGTACATTTTAGTAGATCCAAGATGGACTGAGTATTTACTCTGATGTGCCTTCTACAAGATCTTAGTCCTCAACTCTCGTTCTTGAGGGACACAAATATTTCCCTAATACACGATTGCTCCAGTTTTTGAGACAACAAAAATTATCTTGATCTTTGTGATCCTGTAAGTATTGATTATGAGCTTGGGCTTCTTTAATTTGAGTTCTAAGATCACACTCTATACTCAACCCATTGATGATTAGCTTATTTGGTGTAAGGGTAATGGCTAGCTTCAGATTTCAAAACTCCTCTAGCATCTGCATCTCATACACCATCATCTGACCTATGTGTAGAGATTTTTGACTAAAGGCATCAGCTACAACATTCGCCTTTCCTGGATGATACTTTATCTCGAACTTGTAGTCATTGAGAAATTCTACCCACCTTCGTTGCCTTTTATTTAACTCCTTCTGATCAAAAAGGTACTTAAGACTCTTATGATCACAGTATACTTCAAATGTTGCCCCGTACAAATAGTGTCGCCAAATCTTTAAGGAAAACACCACTGCTGCTAATTCAAGATCATGGGTTGGATAGTTTCCTTCGTGGGGTCTCAGTTGCCTAGAGGCATAAGCAACTACTCTCTTATCTTGCATAAGCACACACCCTAGCCCTTTCTTTGAAGCATCACTATACACTTCAAAATGTCCTGTAGGGTCTAGAATAATTAAAACATGAGGAGTGGTCAGTCTTGTCTTAAGCTCCTAGAAACTAGCTTCACATTGATCAGTCCATTTGAAAAGACTTCCCTTCCTAGTCAATTTAGTCAATGGCAAGGCTATACGAGAGAAGTTTTGCATAAACCTCCTCTAGTATCCTGCCAAACCAAGGAAACTTTAGACTTTCGTAACCGTCTTTGGTCTGTCCCACTGAATCACTGCTTCTATCTTGCTAGGATCTATAACTACCCCTTTATTAGAGATGACATGTCCGAGAAACTTCACCTCTGACAGCCAAAATTTACACTTCTCCAATTTGGCATATAACTTTTTCTCTTTCAGCACTTGCAGCATGATTCGGAGAAGTTGTTCATGTTCTTTCTCACTCTTAGAATATATCAAGATCTCATCAATGAACACTACAACAAGTTGATCTAGGTAGGGTCAAAAAATGCGATCCATGTAATCCATGAAAATTGTAGGTGCATTCGTCACCCCGAAGGGCATTACGAGAAACTCATAGTGCCCATACCTAGTCCTAAAGGTAGTTTTTAGTACATCCTCCTCCTTGATCCTAATCTGATGATATCCCGACCTCAAGTCAATCTTAGAAAAGATAGAGGCTCCCTTCAGTTGATCCAATAAGTCATCTATCCTAAGGAGATGATACTTGTTTTTTATAGTCACCTTATTTAGTTGTCTATAGTCTATGCATAGTCTAAGGCTTTCGTCTTTTATCTTAACAAACAATACAGGAGCTCCCCAAGATGATACACTTGGTCTAACGAATTGCTTGTCTAACAGTTCCTCCAACTGTTTCTTAACTTCTTGTAGTTACTTAGAGGCCATTCTATAAGGTGCAATAGAGATAGGCCATGTCCCAGGTAAGAGATCAATAGAGAATTCTATCTCTCTCTTGGGAGGTGTAAGCTTGGAATATCTGATGGAAATACTTTAGGAAACTCGTTGGCTATTGGGATTTCATCAAGCTTTGATTTAACTTCTAGGTTTGATAAATACAAGAGAATGTATCCAAGTACTCCATTCTTCAACTCCTTATTAACTTGATTGGCATTAAGCATCAATAACTGCACCTCCTCTTTTGGAGTAGGAGATAGAAATTCAACGATTTTGTTACAAAAATTCAGCAAGACCCAATTTTTAGACATCCAATCTAACCTTAAAATGACCTCAATACCTCTTAAAGGTAAACAAACGAGGTCTACAAAAAAAGTTTTCTCCTGGATGGTGACTTGACAGTCCTTACATAGAGAGGAAGTTAATACCCTTTCCCATGTGGGGGTTACTATGAGATTTCCCGCCGTGGCGCCCCGATAGTTACTTCTGTAGCGCTGCGGCGCTTGCTGCCGTATAAGTTTTCCGAATTCGTGAATTTTAGGTCTTTTTAATTCTAATTGAAGCCCAATGGACCGAGATTTAACCTAGAAACACTCCTACTTCGGTTAGGAAGAGTTAATTTATAAAAAGAGAGGAAAGCAAGCAGATAAGGCATTCAATCATTCATCCAAGTTCTTAGTTACATTCTTCAATTCTTCTTTTGATTTTCTTATGGCCCTGCGTGGCTAGTTCTTTTTAGTTGGTTGAGGTAGATTGAAACCTCAAGGGATTTTCATGCATTGTGAGATGTGGATTTGAATTTATTATTTCAATTTGAATTGAGTATTGCTTATTCATCTGCTCTTCTTCTCACCGATTATTCATATGATTGCTAGGGAGGCCTACTAGTATATTATCTGTCTTAATCTAGCGCTGAATTATGTTTTGAACAAAGTCTTCAATTCTATGATTCATGAGGCAAATAGGTTTGAGGATTTTGGATTATAAATCATTGAACCTATGATGAATAATTATCTAAATTAGATATAACCGATGTGTTTATATTTGTTTAGTTTCGTCATTTTCTCTAGTTCTTCATGCGGTTAATAAGTTATGCTTTACCGATGTGTTAAATGATTGCTTGTTAATTAGTATTTAATTAGTGCAATTGTCAATAATTTACTAGGCTTAAGGAGGAACAGGGTTAGAAACCTAATGATAGATATTCAATGATAGATTGATTATGTTGTCAATGATCCATGCAATCCCTTAACGGTGGATATCAACCGAAATCAACGTGTTTATCATTAATCACTCTCTCTTATTTACTTTCATTATTGTTTACTTGGTTTTATTTATAATTATCAATCCCCCCTTTCTCAATCACATAAGGTAATTCCAGTCTCTGTAGGATCGACCCTTACTCCCACTACTACAGGTTAGTTTTGAAGTAAGATATAAATTTGGGTATATCTGCGACAGTATGCATCAAATTTTGGTGCCATTGCTGGGGATTGTGTCTATTACTTTTTGTGATTTTATTTTGATTTATGCTTATAACTCGTTCTTCTAATTCTCAAAATTTAGAGTTCAATCTAGATATTGGAAAATCTGTTTATTAAGCACAGAAGAGAACTTCAAGAGGACATTGATCAAGAAAAGGAAGAAGTAATCATGGCAAGGCACCCCACTTTGAAGGAGCTGGCAGCTCCAGATTTGCATCAACAACCCTTATGCATTACTTTTCCCAATCTTAATGATAATGTTAATTTTGAGTTGAAATCTGGATTAATTCATCTCTTACCTAATTTTGATGGTCTTACAGGTGAAGACCCACATAAAAATTTGAAGGAATTTCATATGGTATGTACCAGTATGAAGCCCTTTAGAGTAACTGAGGAACAAATAAAACTCAGGGCTATTCCTTTTTCATTAAGAGATTCCGCTAAAGATTGGTTGTATTATTTGCCCTCTGGTACTATCACTACCTGGAATGAGATGAAGAGAATGTTTTTAGAACATTATTTTTCTGCATCTAGAGCCGCTACTATCAAGAAAGAAACATGCAGCATTAGGCAATTACATGGAGAAACAATTTATAAATATTGGGAGAGGTTTAAAAAGCTTTGTGCAAGCTGCCCACATCATCAGATTAGTGAGTAGCTACTAATCCAATATTTCTATGAAGGTCTTTTGCAGGGAGATAGGAGTATGATAGATGCAGCTAGTGGAGGAGCACTAGTAGATAAGACTCCTGAAGCAGCCAGAATCCTAATATCAAATATGGTTTCCAATTCTCAACAATTTGGCATAAGGCATGATCCTCCTATTAGACATGCCCATGAGGTAAGTACTACTTCTCTTCAGAATCAAATATCTGAACTTACCTCTATTGTGCGCCAAATGGCTATAGGTACACTACAGCAAGTTAAAGTCTATGGAATATGTTCAGTAACAGAGCACTGCACTGATATGTGCCCTACACTTCAAGAGGAATTCACAGAACAAGCGAATGCTGTAGGAGGTTTTCCTGGCCAACCAAAGAGGTATGATCCTTATGCTAATATATATAATCCTGGATGGAAGGATCATCCCAATTTCAGATATGGGAATGCACAAAATAGGCTTGCAGAACAAAATTTTCAGTAAAATCAGCAAGCTTATTATCCTAGACAAAATACATCTCAGGATCACCAGATAAGTAATTCCTTGGAAGATGCTGTCAAATCTCTTGTACATTATTCTCATCAATTTCAGCAAGAGACAAGAGCTAGCATTTAGAACTTGACAACTCAAGTAGGTCAGTTAGCAACCACAGTGAGTCGATTGGATGCTCAAAACTCAGGTAAGTTACCTTCTCAAACTGTGGTAAATCCTAGAGAAAATGTCAATGCAATTATTTCAATGAATGGTAAGGAAATTGAAATTTTGCCATCCCTTTCTTCTCCTAAAATGCATGAGAAATTAAATAAGGAGAAAGAAGAATCTACAGGTAATTCTCTATCTACTCCAAATTATGAAGTAGTGCCTCCTTTTCCAGAAGCTCTTAAAGAGAATAGGCTAAATGAGAAAACTTCTGAATTGTATGACATCTTTAGAAAATGTGAAGATAATCTCCCCCTTCTAGATACCATTATGTAACGTCCGGGGATTTTTTTTTTCTTTGATTACGCATGTTAAATATGCCATATGTATAAACACAATATATATATATATATATATATATACATATTTATTACAAACCTCATACATGTTATACTGATACAATACAACATTTCAAAACACAATATACATGTTTACATATATATTACAAACCTCACACATATTATATTTATACAATACAACATTTTAGTACATAATTAAGAGTCTTTATACAGCACTTCACCCTTGAAATACAAAGGGTGAGGAGGTGGTGCTGCCATCTAAATCTCCATCAGTAATGTCATTTTGTGTCGCATCTCATTTCTTTTTATCTGAATATAACACCACAATAATAGTGAGAACAAAGGTTCCCAGTAGATTTAACATAAATAAAATATGATGAGAAAAATAGGGGTTATGTTCAGCTGTAGAAGCTATAGAAAATATTAAGATCTGGAGATAAAATTATCATTTTTAAAATGACCTGCCTCACTCGGCGATCTGGTCAATGTAATTTGATTTGAAAATGACCTGCCTCAGTCGGCGATCTGGTCAATGCAATTTAAAAATGACCTGCCTCAGTCGGCGATCTGGTCAATGCAATTTTCTATACGCATAGTGACTGATCGACTACAGTCACAATAAGTGATCAGGGAATGTGAGTACATCACCCAACTTCCTCCTCACATTACCACTGTCAACCGGTTGGAGCGGCCTTCCCCCGGCTCACTCAGGCTAATAGGGCGTCCCCTACTCGATACCATCTCAAGCCATACAACCCGTCGATATTCATCCACACATATAAATACATGTATATATAAATGCATAATCATCAAATGCAATATATAAAATAACATGCATCATTTTCATATCCAATAATTAATAATTATTTATCACATATCAAATGTCCAATCTAATAAATTTTGAATCAAATAAAAAAAAGTAATTTTCTTGGACATTTGTTTTCAAAAAATATATCAACAAATAAAACTATTTTTAGGTAGAAAAATAGCGAACAATATGATAATCCAACACCTAACACAGCCTACCCGTGTTGACATATCCCAGAACACGGCCTGGACGTGTTCTGTGACCTTTCCTCACTTATTTAACCATATCTCCCTCATACGAACTCCGATTAAGGTGATTTCAAATCCTATTAAACGCTAAGAGAATTATCTACAATTTTCATGTTTATCATTTCTTCCAATTCTTTACGGTTTATTACCAGAAAATTAAAAGTAAAACACTTAGTTTTACTATCCTGAATTCTGACCCCTGCTCAATAAATCAGCCATATCGCCCTCATACAAACTCCGATTAAGGTGATTTCAAAGCCTATAAACAGATAAGACAGTTATCTACAATGTTCATGTTTATTATTTCTTCAAATTTGTTACGGTTTATTACCCGAAAAATAAAAATAAAACACTTAGTTTTACTATCCTGAATTCCGACCTCTGGTCAATAAATCAGCCATATCTCCCTCATACAAACTCTAAATCAAGTAATTCCAAATCCTATAGATCCGTGAGACATATATCTACAATTTATATGTTGACCATTGCTTTAAAATCCTTGCCAAAATTTTCCAGAATTCCAAAAATAGAGACTTTCCAAATATTTCGAAATTCAGCTTAATTTAACTTTTCCCTTGATTTTCTTTTATATAATCCCATGCACCCATATGCATGTCCAACCATCCAAAATAGAAATCCATATAAATATCCAGACCACATATTATCCATAATAACATCTAAGAGTAAATCAATAATTTTATACAAAATTTATGAGTGGATGTTAAGCCTACCTCAAATTCCTTTAAACCGATGTTTGATTCCTCTTTCCTCTTCCTTCTCCTTCTTCTTCCTCTTTCTCTTCTTCTTCTTTCTTCTTTCTCTTCTTCTTCTTTCTTCTTTCCCTTCTTCTTCTTCCCCTTTTCTCTTCTTCCCCTTTCTTTTTCTCCTTTTCTTTTTCTTCTCTTTTCTTTTTCTCCTTTTCCTTTCTTCTTTTTTTCCCTCCGTCACTTCCCCCTTCTCCTTTCTTATCTTCTATTATTTAATTCCATTTTATTTTTCCCCTTCTTACCCCCTACCTACCACCTCCTTTTCTCCCAAATGCCCTTGCCATCATCCATAATTACACTAATGCCATCCCCTTATTTTTTTCCCTTCTTACCCCCTACCTACCACCTCCTTATCTCCAAAATACCCTTGCCACCATCCATAATTACACTAATGTCATCCCCTTATTTTCTATAAATTAAATGTCATTGTAACCATTCTTACTATCTTATTTTGACTTAAGTAAAATAATTTAATCCTCCCATGAGATCCAAAATCTGTTCTTCTCTCTAAAAGAAATAAATTTCAATTAGTAACATAAGAAAAAAAATCAGGGATGTTACACATTAAACAGGTGCAAAGATATGTAAAGTTCTTGAAAGAACTATGTACTAAAAAAGAAGGGCAAAAATTAAGGGATTTTGAAAAGTTTCATATGAGTCAGAATGTATCTGCTATGATACAAACAAAACTCCCTACTAAATGTAAGGATCCAGGTATGTTTACTATTCTATGCAAAATTGGGGGAACTCGCATTAAAAAGGCTATATTAGATTTAGGAGCTTTCATCAATGTTATGCCATATTCTGTATATACATCTTTGAATTTGGGACCATTGAACTCTGCAAATTTGATAATTTAACTAGCAGAGAGGTCCACTACATATCCTAAGGGAATAATTGAGGATGTCTTGGTGCAAGTTGATGATTTGGTGTTCCCTGCTGATTTTTATGTACTTGACATGGACAATAGGGATTTTACTTCTCCAATATTATTAGGGAGACCATTCTTGAAAATCTTTAAAACTAAGATAGATGTTCACAATGGTACACTCACTATGGAATTTGATGGTGAAGTAATAAAATTCAATATGTATAAAGCCATAAAACAACCTGGTGATGATACTCCTGTTTATTCCAATAATGTCATTAATTCTTTGACACATGAAGTAGATGGAAAGGATGAATTGGAAGTGATTGTGAGCAAATCCATAGAGGAAGATAATGGTGAGATAGAACAGGATATAGAAACAAAAGAGGACTCGGCTGCACTAAATAATTTCTCAGCAGAACCACCAATAAGTAAGGCTGCTTACATAGAATTACCACTTACTGATACTACTCTTTTACCTTTTTTTGTGCAGGTTCCTACCCCTGAATTGAAGCCTCTTCCTGATCCTCTCCAATATGTGTTTTTGGGGAAAGTAGAAATACCTCTCGATAAAATTTCTAGCCTGCTTGAAACTAATCAGGAGGAAAAATCAATTCAAAATTACAAATCTGCAATAAGATGGAATTGGCATAGGCTTAAACCATATTATGAAGGATTTTAGCAAGAAGAATCACAATGGACAACTCTTCAAGACCCTCCTTGATTTTTTTTAGTTTATGTCGAGCCAACGACGTAAAACAAAGGCACTGGTTGGGAGGTAACCCAACAACCATTCTTCTTCTTCTTCTTTTTATGTTCAAAGTTTAATTTCTCTTTATTTTTTTTTAAATAATTGGCAGAACTGCGGATGCACAAGCGCCGCGACGCCCATCGCCTAGATCGGGTGAGCGCCGTGGCGCTCAAGAGCAGCGGTGCGGCTCTCGGAACCTATATTGGGCGAGCGCCGTGACACTCTCTATAAGAGGTTTGTGGACCTCTTCGTCCCGAACAGCTGCGTTTTGCATCACCCTCACTCCCACATACAAATTCCTGCCTCCAATCACCCATAGCAACCTATCATTACGTTTTCTTGCTTCAATTACACAATTCTTCATCTTCTTTTGCAGGATTTAACAGCTCTTTCAGCTTTTGGATTGGATTCAATAGAAATTTTTTAGAGTTCTAAGACAAATTTTATTTTGCAGGTTTCATCCACAATTCAAGCTCAATTGGGTACGGTTTTATTCATCTTTCTGCTATAGATTGATCTCCATACTCCATTATTACTTGGTTGCATTTAATTTGGACTCCACAGTGGGAATTTGCCTCCCATTCTGCTTGCATTGTATAAGTGCACATCAGGTGTTTCATAAAATGCCCCAGTGAATTTGCTAAGTGCAATGGCTCCAAAAACTTCAAAATTAGGCCTCTCAAAGAGGAAGAACAGAGCAGAGGACCCTCAAGCATTTAATAGCACGACATTTATGAGTGAAGCAGTCTATCAACACCATAATACGGTGATGGTTCATAAATCCATCATAATTGAGAGGGGTTTCATTGTCACCATTGGGTTTCCTCATAGAGAAAATATCCTCCACAGGCATTGGGAGATTTTTTGCAATAGCCTCGAACCAGGAGTCATTCCCATGGTACAAGAGTTTTACTCTAATATTACAGTCCATGACCGCCACAAAGAACGGGTTAGAGGCAAGATGGTGAATTTTAATCCTTATGCTATCAATGAATTCTACTCTCTGCCTGACATTGAAGATGATGAGTATTCTGTCTTCATCCAATCAGACATAGACTTTGAAGAGATTATATCGACTCTTTGCTACAGAGGGGCTTCCTGGATGTTGGATAGCAATGGGCAGCCACTGTATTTTGCCAGGGCGAACATGAATAAAGTGGCTAAATCTTGGTACTATTTTGTGGCAGCATGATTCATGCCCAGCTTGAATATGATTCAGGTTAGGAGGGACAAAGCCATTCTGATTTTTTCTATACTGAAGGGTTTTTCCCTTGACGTGGGAAAACTCATCCACAGTCAGATACATGGCTGTATTTGTTCTAGAAGCGGATCCCTCTTTGCCCCCAGTTTAATCACTGATCTATGTGGGAACGCTGGAGTCAGTTGGGATTCTATTGAGGCTCTCATTCAACCAATGAGACCTATTTCCTACGCAGACATTCAGAAATACAAGGGACAAGAGGAAGCAGCAGAAGAGGAGTTAGGCATTCAGCCCATGATTACAGAGGGACCTGGTAGCAATTCAGCTTCATCACCAGCCCAACACACTATTGAAGATCTATGGGAGTGAACAGAAGTCCTCACCCATCATATGAATGACTTAGCTCTCTACCAATACTCCATAGTGCAGCACAATAATGCTTGTTTCAACTAGCTGGCTCATGCCCTGAACCTTCCTATAACATTCCTGGCACCTCCTGAGCTGCCCTTTAGACCTGCACTTGAGCAGGATAAGATGGATGGTAATAACTAATCAGGGAAGTTTCACTAGACCTTCTTCTTTTTATTACTTGTATCTCTTATTTTATGCTCTTCTATTCTACATTGAGGACAATGTAAAATCTTAAGTGTTGGGGGGGTCATTTTATGATTCAGCTGGATGACTGTATAATAACTAATATTTGTGCACTATTTACTTTGCTGTGTACTACAGTAAACTTCTATGATCTTAGCACTTTTATTCTAGTTATTAAATAGGGTGAACATGTGAACTTTATCTCAATCTATGAGTTTGTGTTAGCTGAATCAATAGCCAATGATATAACTGTTTAAATTGCTTATAACTCTTGAGAGACATAGGAAAGTCATAATTATGTGTAATTTTAATTTCTTTTCAATTTATTATTACCTATTTTCTAAAAATCCTGAAATTCTTTTGCACAGTAATTTTGAATTTATCTTTTACTTAGAAAAAGATTATATAACTTAAAAATATTTTATGATCTCATTAATATTTCTATAACTTATTTAAATGCTACTTGAGGCAAAATCTTAGGCTAACACT
This sequence comes from Gleditsia sinensis, assembly GCA_037074535.1. Classification (NCBI taxonomy): domain Eukaryota; kingdom Viridiplantae; phylum Streptophyta; class Magnoliopsida; order Fabales; family Fabaceae; genus Gleditsia; species Gleditsia sinensis. Next base: position 58,312,099 of record CM073464.1, read on the forward strand.
AATAATTAGGAGATGATTTAGGCATTATTTGATGAGATTGAGCCTTTCAAGCTTAACCCAAGCAAGTAAATATCCTTAGAACCTCTATTTTAAGCATAATTAACATTTTATTCTATTCCCACAAAACAGCCAAGACCAAATTTCGTGATTAATATCTTTATTTTTTTTACCCGATTCACTTACTCCATGATTAATTTCTGAATGCTTCTTTTGTAGATCAACATTAATAAAAGGGTGGAAGGGTGGAGCAAGGACAAAAGAAAAGAAAAAAAAATCAAAAGAAAAGAAAAAATCTCAAAAGACTAATGAAAGTCTATTCAGTGATTGAAAGAGAAGAAATAGAGAATCAAGGAAAAGTAGAATGCAATAAAGCAAAGAAATAAGTGTGGGGGAAAATTCCCCAATCTTGAGAATTAGCTCAAATAGATTAATGTTAATCATGTGGTGTTGGGTGATTGAGCTTCAAACTATATCTTATATCTCACCCCATAACCTAGCCACATTACAAGCTGAATTTAGTCCTTTTGATCCTAAGAAGTAGTTTTAGCCTACATTAGTGGAGAGTAACATGAAAAATAAGCCTATGGAAATCTTAAATAGAGATCCATGCTCTAATTCTTTAGATATATAAACTCATTTAGGTAAAAGAAATTTAAATTATTCAAAAAACACACACTAAGGATTTTGGAGAATTAAATCATAAATTGCATTTGAATTAAATTTTACACATGATCATTTTTTGAAATTTCCTTAAGAGCATACAATTTTTACTATGAGGCAGCGCATTGGTAATGTAACATCCCTAATTTCGTTTCATGTATTCAAAGTAACATCCCTAATTTCGTTTCTTTTATTGATAAAGGTACATAAATATTTAATTAAGGAAAGAAAATTTATTAGACAATTTTTTAGATATCTAAGGAAATATCATCCTTAGAAATTCTTCACCTTACGTGTATGCATAGAAATGTTCTAACATTAATGGAATAGGTAAAGAGAGAAAACCTAAGAGGAAAAATTAAAAATAAATATACTAAAGAAAGGTGAAATTCTTGGGTAAGGAAGATAGATTTTTGTGAAGTAAGTAAAGGTATTAAAATTTCAATAAGATTGGATTAGGGTAATTTTTCCTAATTTAAGAGTTAAAGTTACTGAGTTTAGTATCTCCACCCATAAATTGGGCTTTCACCTATGGACACTTCATATAGATTTTTCCACTTCACATAAGTTTTAGCAAGCCCATTGGATAATCTAAACAAGAAATAAAACATAGACTTGGACTAGGATATAGAAATTGGACCGATAGCCCAAAAAATTATGAAAATTTGTCTAAGCCCTCCAAGAAAGGTAGAATTTTATCCAAAGCAAATGAAATGGATAGGAATAAGCCTAAATCCAAGAGGAAAAATAAAATAAAATAAATCATGTGATAATATAATAAAGATTAGGTTACATGGCTTTAAGACAAAAATTTAGCAAGTGGTATGATAATACAAGGCTTTAAGAAAAAACATCTATATCCTACACTCATCATTTTAGCAAGTAGTATGATAATACAAGGTTTTAGGACAAAACATCTATATCCTACACTCATAATTTTAGCAAGCGGTATGATAATACATGACATTAGGACAAAACATTCCTATCCCACACAAATAATTTCAACCAAATAATGGAGATTCAAGGGTTAGAAATTTTTTCACCTAAAAAGGAAAACCTATCATAATTGATTAAGACAAAAGAAAAAGGAAATGAATCCCTAAATCAAAGGGACCTTGTCCCTTATCCTAAGAACATGTTATCATAATTTTTAAAATACAAATCTCCTCTTCCTATGCATATCTTGACTAAGGAAGAGCAAGACAAGAACATGAGTTGTTTGTTTTCCAAAAATTCAACCAAGTGTATCCTAATTGTGATAAGGTAAACCCATGATCATGAAAGGTAAATTATTTGATGGTCTATTTAAGCAAAACCCAACCCTATAACATTAGAATTTTTGTCCAAGTGAGGGACAGGAAAAATAGAAGCAAGGTAGAGTGAGGAAAGGAGAGGAAGGAAGGAAGAAAGAGAAAGGAGAAGTCTAGAGGACTAAGTGCTCAAGGTAAGTTTAACAATATTTCTTTTTGAAGAAAAGATTTGAAATTTGTAATATTTATATGAGATTTTGATCTTAGAACTTTGATCTTTGGTCATGGATGTTGCTAAATCATGTTACAAATTATGTATGTTTGAATACTTAGGCTGGTGTAGATAGTTTTGCATAGGTGTGGCTATGGGTGGCAAAATTTTGAGCTTCTATTTTTAACATTGTGGGATGAATCGGTAAGAAACTAAAACAAATGGTTAACATGAAAAATGTAGATCTATGTCTTACGGAGTTGTGGCCACTGAAATCACTCAATTTAGAGTCCATATGAAGTAGATAGGAGCCGATTAGTAATTAGTTGTCAGAAAATGGTTAATCAGGGAAGAATATGTTAGGATAGATTTTGTGTTTTAATTTTTGGGAACATTATGTAGGGAATTAAAATAAATGGTTAACATAAGAATTATAGATATATGTGTCACGAATTTTAAGACATTGGAATCACTCAATTTGGAGTCCATATGAGGTAGATATGGTATGATTAGTATGCAGTGGTCAGAAATTAGTTAATCAGGGAAGAATATTTTATGATAGCCTTTGTGTTTTAATTTTTAGGAACATTCCGTAGGGAATTAAAATAAATGATTAACATAAAAATTATTACTATATGTGTCACGGATATGTAACCATTGGAATCACTTAATTTGGAATTCTTATAAGGGAGATATGGACAGATTAGTAGTAGAGGTCAGAACCTAACCGAGAAGAAATAACCTGTATTTTGAGGGAGTAATATCACCTTGATTTCTTAATATTTTGCTAAACTGTTCAACATAATAGTTTTAGATAATTTTTTTATCTTTAAATTAACACCAAGATCATCTACATCGGAGTTAAAGTGAGGGAGTTATGCTATGATTAGTAAGAGAAGGATAGATAGGATGAAAACCTGCATCAAGAAAATAAAGAAATAAAATTAATATTTAAAAAAGAAGAAGAATCTTATAAATGAAAATAATAAATGACTAGTATAGGCCATCGCCATTACCATTGTATGAACTTCTTACCATCTTAAGTGTAAAATTTTGACATGGAAATATTTTATAAAATAATATTTGATATGGTTATGTTCATGCCATGATTACCAATGATTTTTGGTAATGATTATATTTTGATGAACATACTTATTATTCAACGCATATTTTTGACTATTATTATGAAAAGAAAAGAAATGAGCACGGTCATATGGCAATTCGTGTGGTGCACCAGTATGGGACGCCCTACCAACGGTTATGATCATTTTAATGAGAAAAGAAAGAGAAAGTCGGCCACATCGAACGGAGCGAGAAAAGCCCATACCGGAGAGTAGAAAATACTCACGCTGACCAGGGTAGCTTGATATGAGAATAAATTGACAATCATTATATGATATTCTGAAAATAGTTAATCCTATCATAGATGTCATTACTGTATGATTCTCGTATGCATAGATATAGTGCATTCATGTGACCAACGATATTTGCTATAGTTTATACAGATGAACATGACATGATGAGCTTTATTGATAATGAATTATTGTTGAACTTACTGGGATTTAATTCTCGCTATATTTCCATGTCATGTTCAGAAGAATAATTATGCATATTTTCTCTATAGCACTGGCTTTTAGTGTATGTTGGTTCGAGTTACTCTATTTTGAGCTGATCTCAGTAATATATATGGTGTTTATGGTCGAGTTGACTAAGATCTCGGTGAAGGTGCAACCACTCGCACCCGTATCTCCGAAACTAGTCAACAGGGATGAATAAGATGTAATTATATATGTGTTAGACTTTTGTACAGATGTTATTGATTAATGATATGTATGTAAACTCTGTATTGTATATATTAAATAAATGTTATATTTAGTTAAGTTGTAACGAAGTAAAAAATTCATGGTATTCTTTAAAAACAAAATTTACTTAAATGGATTTGTTACATAATTAGTATCATAGCAGGTCGATCTTAGATGGCTAGTGGTTGGATGGTTATCTGAATTGATCTTATAGTGTCTTGAGTATGTTTGTGGTTGTGCTGTGTAGGGATGAGTGAATCTTGCTACTTCCTTCATGAGGAAACAAGAAAAAGAATTCACTGAGTGAGTTAGGGAGATTTTAGGTAGGTTTAACAGTATCTCTTTTTGAAGAAAAGCTTTGAAATTTGTAACATTTATATGGGATTTTGATCTTAGAACTTTGATGTAATTTACAATATTTGATACTTTGATGATTGGCCATGGATGTTGCTATATCATGTTATGTAACGCCCCCAACTTACAGACATGTGAAACAAACATTTTTTTTTCCGCAGTTAGATATTTATCATAAAATGCATAGCACGATTCTTTGTCATGGAAATAGATACATATAGGTTCTCTCATGTATACACATTACACAGACCAAGTTATAAATGTCAAAGTAACAACAAAAGTAGGGGTTCTGTCTGTGGCGTTCAGAGTACACTATAGAATACAAACACAATATAATTTAATAACTGTGTGTCTTAGAAGCAATGTAGACTCATCCAGAGAATATGTCACCTAACTAATCACCTTTCTGCAGAATTAGACTTTCTATTTTTATTTGAAAAGTGTGGAAATATCGTGTAGTGAGTATGATAACTCAGTGAGCAGATAATACCTCTTATGACCTCTTAGGTCAGCATATGGATGCACTCATGTTTAAAAATTTGTCACAAAGCAAATATAGTTTAGAAGTACATCCATATATTGAATGGGTTTCAAAATCTATTTGCAAAACCATACTCTTCTTGAACTTTGTGCAAGTTCCTAAGCAAAATAGATATTTTAACACATTTCATAAACTTATGATTGCATAAACAAATGGTAAGTATAATAAATTATACTTTTTAAGTTCAAGAAGAGCATAGCTAAGTCATAGAAAGAATTATCTACTCATAAGTTAGGGCTATATATTAGATAGCCCCAAATGTATTTTTTTCAAGCCAAATCTGATAAAATGGATGTCAAAAACGAGTTCAGAGGGTTCAAAAACCTAGGAAATGACTCTAGAATTGTAAAATTTGGCCTCCAGGAGTTTCGTCAATAATGGTCAACTTATGGGTACTATTCACAATCAAAAAATATTATTAATGCCAGCTAGATTTACTGTTCATGATACCAAAAATTGTCAAATGACTATGAAACTTTATATCCTATAGTTTATCTATCTCCTAAATATGTCCACGGTGTCAGATTTCCAATTTGAGTTCTCTAAATAAAAGTTTCAAAGTTTACCTTTTTCTAAGATATTCTACTTCCGATCTGAGGCGATTTTGCAGCTGATTTGAAAAATTTTCTATCAAAATCGTAGTATTCTTTGTGTTGAATCCAGTGGTACCCTGAGTTTTGAGATCGGAAGCCAATAGACACTCCAGATCTAGAGATAAAACATGGATGTTACTATTCACGCTATTGAAACTATTCATTCATCTTGAAATCCTTCCATCTCTCTCTTCTTCTTTTTTTAATAAATGATGGAGAACCAATTAGTAATTTGCTAATTGTTAGAGAAAGTCCTAGCAAATTTTATTATTTACATTTTGACCCCTAAACTTTTAGGAAATTGTAATTTGACCCCAAAAATATTAACAAGTTTTTATTTTTATTCTTAAATCCTTTCAATAATCCATACATAAATGAGAATTACTAAATTTTACCATATAAATTTAACCATAGGGATTTTCTTCAACCATAAGTTCTTCACTTGTCGATCAACAATAAACATTAGTTTTTCCTTATAATTAAGTCAAATTTTTGTCCAATTAAATTTCTTAGAATTAGATAACATGAGAAGAATCTAATCGATACTTCCTTAACATTGATACAAGAAACACCGTATCAACCATCACTTAATCATAATGGCAAGGCTAAGCGATATACTATTATGTCCAATTTGTTCAAGATTCCAAAAGAATATATATACTAAAGCTTAAGTTTTCCTTCTTCCAAACCTCATTACATCTTCCATGGATGATTCCTTCAAAAGTATTTGGTCACCAAAAATTCCAAAAGAGTATATATACTATTCATGCCGGCCGGATTTACTGTTCATAACACCAAAAATTGTTAGATGATTGTGAAACTTCTTATCCTATAGTTTATATATCTCCTGAATCTATCTACGGTGTCAAATTTCCAATTTGAAGTCTCTAAATAATAGTGTAAGAGTTTACATTTTTCTAAAATTTTCTACTTCCGATCTACGGCGATTCTCCAGCTGATTTGAAAAATTGTTCAGTCAAAATTGTAGTATTTTCCATCCTGAATCTAGTGGTACCCTTAGTTTTAAGACCCGAAACCAATAGACACTCTAGATCTAGAGAGAAAACATGGATATTACTATTCATTCATTTTGAAATCATTCTGTCTCTCTCTTCTTTTTTTAAAATAAATGATGGAGGATCAATTAACAATTTGCTAATTGTTAGAGAAAGTCCTTGCAAATTTTATTATTTACATTTTAACCCCTAAACTTTTAGAAAATTATAATTTGACCTAAAAAATATTAACAAGTTTTTATTTTCATCCTTAAAACCTTTCTATTACATCTCTACTCCTTTATTTCTTTTAATAATCCAAACATAAATGAGAATTACTAAATTTTAGGGATTTTACATGTTACATATTGACCTTGCATGTGATGGATGTTGCTATATCATGTTACAAGCGTTCATTATAGAAACAGATATGTAACATCCCGTAATTTTTATTTTTAAATAATAATATTTTGCTTAAAATAATTATATTGCCCTTTAATAAATTTTTTTTTCTTTTTAGAAATATTCTCTCTTTTATTATACATAAAGATATTTATTTTGTGCTTTGTTTTATTAAGGTTTTTATCAAGAAAAATCATGATTTAAGAGTTTAACTAAAGGTTTATGAGAATGTAAATTTTTAGAAATTTTTGGGATGTTTTAGGATGAAAAATGGTATTTATATGAATATATATTAAATAAAATAAAAAAAATCTAAATATTTAATTATTAAATAATTATTATTATTATTATAAATGAAAAAGAGAAAAGGGGGAGGGGGAGACGGATTGCAGAAAGATAAAAGTACAGGAAGAGAATGAATAGTGAATAGTATGAATAGTACTTTCATATTTTCTCTCTAGATCTAGAGTGTCTACATGCCTCTTATATCAAAACTAAGGGTACCACTAGATTTAGGACGGAGAATACTACGATTTTAACCGAACAATTTCTCAAATTAGCCGTAGAATCGCCATAGATCGGAAGTAGAAAATTTCAGAAAAAGGTAAACTCTGAAACTTTTACTTAGAGACCTCAAATTGGAAATCTGACACAGTAGATAGATTCAAAAGCTTGGTAAATTTTATGATATGAAACTTTTTAGCCATCTGATAACTTTTTGCTCTTAGTGGATAGTATTTTTTAGCAATGAATAGTATTTTTCAGTGGTGAATAGTATTTTTCGACCATGAATAGTGAACAAGTTCTTGTAGTCATTTTCTTAATTTTTGGACCCTTCGGACACGTTTTGAAGTCTTTTTAGTCAAATGTTGATTGGAAAAGTGCATTTTCGGGTTGTCCAATTTAGAGCCCTTACCTTATGAGTAGATAATTCTTGCTATGACTTGCCCTATACTCTTCTTGATCTTTAAACGTGTATTTGATTATGTTTATAAGATATTTACACTTTTATATGTTTCTGAAATGCATTAAAAATATTTAAATTGCTTACAATTTTGATTATAGTTCAAGAAGAGTATAGTTTTGAGAAATGAATTTTTAAACTCATAGTATATCTAATTTTACATATATTTCTCATTAAATAGTGAAATGAATATTTATGCATGTGATATTGATTTATAAAGCTATATGATTGCCTCGAGAAAGGGCATGTATATGGGATTCTAAATGTATTTATCTTTATTTGGCAAAGTAAATATTATGTGCATAAGGTATTGATTTATAAAACTATAAAGTTACTGATTATGATTTAATGGCAAGCGTAAAACTCATGGCGAGTTGCTTGATAATTATACATTGCATTTGATGAATATGTATATATATATATATATATATATACGAGTGTATTTAGATGTATGGATAAATATTGATGGGCTGTATGACTTGTGACGGTACCGAATATAGGATGCCCTATTAGCCTGAGTAAGCCGAGGGATGGCCGCTCCAACCGGTTGACATTGGTAATGTAGGGAGGCAGATGGGTGATGAACTCACATTCCCTGATCACTTTTGTGATTGTAGTCAATCGGTCACTATGCGTATAGCAAATGAATGTGTGGGTTGACTAGATCGCCGAATAAGGCAGTTCATTTTAAAAGTTTATAACTTTATCTCAAAGCTTATTATTTTACTATAGTTTATATAGCTGAGCATAACAACATTTGTTTAATGATCATACCATGCTGAATATGGTTTGGATATCTAAATATCCTTTTATTTGAAAATATTTGAAATATGGGTCCTATATGGATGTACTTCTTAACTATATTTTCTAAGTGACAAATTTTAAAACAAGAGTACATCCATATGCTGACCTAAGAGGTCATAGAAGGTATTATCTACTCACTAAGTTGTCAAACTCACTACACGATATTTCTACATTTTTCATATAAGAATACAGAGTCTGATTCTACAGATAGGTGATAAGTTATGTGACATATTCTTTGGGTGAGTCTATGTTGCTTTCAAGCCTCACAGTTTTGAATTATGCTGTTTGTAACAACTCCATTTATGTAAATGTAACAATTTTTTTTTATATTTGTAAAATTCCATGAAGTTATTATTACTTTAATTCTAACCACTTAACTCATAATAATAATCACTTTAACCAAGTATAATTGTTATTAACAGTGATACAATACTGAGTTTCCATACACACCATTATTTTACAAACTACACACCATTATTTTACAAACATTTGTACAAAGATACATTTTAGTTCTAATCATCTATGTTGACTACTTCGAGGGACACTGGTGCGGGTGGCACCTCCACCGAAATCTCAGTCACATCTACTACAGATACATCTGATATAACTGGTAGTTGCGTAAGGTAGGACACCTCGATCCAAAGAACGGAAATAATAAGTGTCATTGAGAAAATCTGCATTATTCTTCTGAACATGATATGGAAATATAGTAAGAATTAAATCCCAGTAGGTTCAACAATAAATCATAATTTACCATCAATATAGTTCATCATATTATGTTCAGCTGTATAAACTATAGAAAATATCTTTGGTCACATGAATGCATTATATCTATGCACATAAGAATCATACAGTAATGATATGTATGACATGATTAACTATTTTCAAAATATCATATGATGGCCATCAACTTATTCTCATTTCAAGCTACCCCGGTCAGGGTGAGTATCCTCTACTCTCTAATACGAGCTTTTCTCGCTCCGTCCGACATGGCACACTTTCTTCTTCTTTTCTCATAATCATAATCATAACCGTTAGTAGGGCGTCCCCTACTGGTGCACCACACGGATTGCCATGTGACCGTGCTCATTTCTTTTCTTTTCACAATGATAGCCAAAAATATGCTTTCAATAACAAGTATGTTCATCAAAATATAAATATTACCATAAATCATTGGTAATCATGCCATGAACATAACCATTTCAAATATCACTTTATAAAATATTTCCATGTCAGAATTTTACACTTAAGATGGTAAGAAGTTCATACAATGGCAATGGCTATGGCATATACTAGTCATTTATAAGATTCTTCTTCTTTTTTAAATATTAATTTTATTTATTTATTTTCTTGATGTAGGTTTTCATCATATATAACCTTCTCTTACTAATCAGAGCATAACTCCCTTAACTGAACTTCGATGTAGGTGATCTTGGTGTCAATTTCAAGATAAAACAATTATCTAAAAATATTATGTTGAATATTGTAGTGAAATATTAAGAAAGCAAGGTGATATTACTCTCTAAATGTACAGGTTATTTCTTTACGGATAGGTTCTAACCTCTACCTACTAATCGGACCATATCTACCTCATATGGACTCCAACTTGAGTGATAATAGTGGCTTAAAATCCGTGACACAAATATCTATAATTCTTTTGTTAACCATTTATTTTAATTCCATACAGATAATTCCTAGAAATTAAAATACAGAAGCTATCCTAACATATTCTTCCTTGATGAACCATTTTCTGACCTTTGACTACCAATCAGCTCATATCTTCCTCATATGTTCTACAAATTGAATGATTGCAGTGGCTAAAAATCCGTGACACACATAGATATAATTCTTATGTTAGCTATTTATTTTAATTCCAGGCAGATAATTCCCAGAAATTAAAATACAGAAGTTATCCTAACATATTCTTCCCTGATGAACCATTTTATGACCTTTGACTACTAATCAGACCATATCTACCTCATATGGACTCCAAATTGAATGATTCCAGTGGCTAAAAATCTGTGACACATATATATTTAATTCTTATGTTAACCATTTATTTTAATTCCCTGCAGATAATTTCCAGAAATTAAAACCCAGAAGCTATCCTAACATATTCTTCCCTAATGAACCATTTTCTTATTTTTGCTTACTAATCGGACCATATCTACCTCATATGGACTCCAAATTGAATGATTCTAGTGGTTAAAAATCCATGACACATATATCTTTAATTCTTATGTTAACCATTTATTTTAATTCCCTATAGATAATTCCCAGAAATTAAAACACAGAAGCTAAAAATTTTGCCACCCATAGCCATACCTATGCAGAACTTTCTATACCAGTCTAAGTATTCAAACATACATCACATGCAAGATCAATATGTAACATGATATAGCAACATCATGACCAATCATCAAAGTTTTAAGATCAAAATCTGATATAAATATTATAAGTTTCAAAAGTTTTCTTCAAAAGGAAATATTGTTAAACTTACCTAAGAATCTCCCTAGCTCACTTAGGGAATGGGTTTTCTTGTTTCCTCTTGAAAGAAGTAGCAAGATTCCTCCCTTCCCTTAGCTTTTCTAGCAGCTTAGGTAAAAGAAGGAGGGTGAGCTTTTGAACCTCAAGGATAAAGAAGAAAAATGGATTCAAGTGGAGATTAAGGTAACTTACCTTGAGTACTGAGCCTTCTAAACTTCTCCTTCTTCTTCCTTCCTTTCTTCTCCTCTCTTTCTCTCCTTTCCTCACTCTACCTTGCTTCTATTTCTCTCTCTTCCTCACTTGGACGAAATTAAAATGTTGCAGGGGTGGGTTTTGCTTAAATAGACCACCAAATAATACACCTTTCATGATCATGGGTTTACCATATCACAATTAGGATACACTTTGTTGAATTTTTGGAAAACAAACAACTTATGTTCTTGTCTTTCTCTTCCTTAGTCAAGATATGCATAGGAAAAGGAGATTTGTATTTTGAAAATTATGATGATATGTTCTTAAGATAAGGGACAAGGTCCCTTTGATTTAGGGATTCATTTCCGTTTTTTTTTGTCTTAAACAAGTATGATAGATTTTCCTTTTTAGGTGGCAAATTTCTAGCCCTTGAATCTCCATTATTTGGTTGATATTATTTGTGTGTGATAGGAATGTTTTGTCCTAATGCCATGTATTATCATACCACTTGCTAAAATTATGAGTGTAGGATATAGATATTTTTGTCCTAAAGCCTTGTATTATCATGCCACTTGCCAAAATTATGAATGTAGAATCACACCACTTGCTAAATTTTTGTCTTAATGTCGTGTAACCTAATCTTTATTATTATTAAATTATTATATCATCACCTAATTTATTTTATTTTATTTTTTCTCTTGGATTTGGGCTTATTCCTACCCATTTTCTTTGCTTTGGATAAAATTCTACCTTTCTTGGAGGGCTTGGTCACATTTTCATAATTTTTGGGCTATCGATCCAATTACTATATCCTAGTCCAAGTCTATGTTTTATTTCTTGCCTAGGTTATCCAATGGACTTGCTAGAAACTTATGTGAATTGGAAAAACTCTATATGAAGTGTCCTTAGGTAAAAGCCCAATGTGTGGGTAAAGATGTTAAACTTAGTAACTCTAATTGTTGAATTAGGAAAAATTACCCTAATCCAATGTTTTTGAAATTTTAAGACCTTTACTTGTTTCTAAAAATTTATCTTCCTTATCCAAGAATTTTGCATCTCTTTAGTATGTTATTTCTAATTTTTAATTTTTTTTTCCTATTAGGTTTTCCCTCTTTATTTGTTCTCTTAATGTTAGAAACATTTTCTATGCATATACATAAGGTGAAGAATTTCTAAGGATTATATTTCCTTAGATATCTAAAATATTGTCTAATAAATTTTATTTCCTTAATTAAATATTTATGTACTTTTATCAATAAAAGAAACGAAATTAGGGATATTACATTGTGTTTGTGTTCTAGAGTGTGCTCTAAATGCTACAGGCAGGATCCCTACTTCTGTTGTTACTTTGACATTTATAACTTGGTCTGTATAATGTATATACATGAGAGAACCTATATGTATATATTTCTATGACAAAACTTAGTGTTATACATGTTAAGAAAAATATCTAATTACGGAAAAAAAATGTTTGTTTCACGTGCTCGAAAATTAGGGGCCTTACAATATACATGTAGGTTCTCTTATGTAAACACAATATACATACCAATTTTATAAATATCAGAGTAACAACTGAAGAAAGCATCCTGCCTATAGCGTTCAGAGCTTACTCTAGAGTACAAGTACAATATAAATCAAAATCTACGAGCCCTAGAAACAGAGTAGGCTCACCAGAGAATATGTCGCCTAGCTGATCACCTATTTGAAGGGAAATGACCAAACTCTATATTCTTATTTGAAAAATGTGGAAATATTGTGTAATGAGTTTGACAACTTAGTGAGCAGATAATACCTCCTATGACTTCTTAGGTTATTATATGGATGTACTCAGACTTTAAAATTTGTCACATAGAAAATACAGTTCGGAAGTATATCCATATGGGGCCCGTATTTCAAATATTTTCAAATCAAAGGATATTCAAATATCCAAAACCATATACTATACTATATGATCATTAAAAAAATGTTGTTATGAATCAAAATATTTCACATGAAAACATTAGTAGGATCCCATATCAAAACCACCCTATTAGAGTTCAAGCCCTTCTATACTTGGGTGGTGTAAGATTTTCCTAAAGTTAGCATCCCAGCTAAGGTTTGCCCTACCACTATTCAAGGGACTCTAATATGGGCATTTCCTAAACACATAGCAAGGGAGGGCAAATCATATATCATGTAAATAGCATCTCACCCAAATAGGAGGCATCCCGCTCTCCTTCACATATTATATTCTGTGTGTTGGCCGTCACACGAGGCTAGCACCACCATTGATAGCTGAGGTGTCAAGGTGCACCAGGGCTAACATCACCTGCTATTAGCAAACAGTGTTTCTAATATGATTCCTCCACATAAATCATATTTGCATATATGCCATAGATATGGCGATAGGTGGCAAAATTTTAGATCTTTTATGTTGCTGCTATTAACCTCACTACTCAAGATATTAGGGATATCTCTTTTGTATATGATCTTTACTTTTTAAGAAATCTCTTCACTTTAGTGATTTTGCCATATAACCTTAACCATAGGGATTTCCTTCAACCATAACTTTTTCACTTGTTGATCAGCAATAAAGATCTTTTTTTTCTTCATAATTAAACCAAATTCTTGTCCAATTGAATTTCTTTGAATATGATAACATGAGAAGAATCTGATAGGTATTTCCTTAACATTGATGAAAGAAATATTGTATAATCATCACTTAATCCTGCTGGCAAGCCTAGGTGATATACTATAATACCTACCTTGTTCAAGATTTTAAAAGAGCCTATATACTAAAGCTTAACATTTTTCTTCTTTCCAAACGTTATTACCTTTTTCTTGGGTGAGTCCTTTAAAAATGTTTGGTCACCAACTGGTAATTTCTTTTGGTATAACATTTATGGTCCTTATAAACTTTTGGCTTGTATTGAGTTGCTTGTATTTTTTTTTCTAATCAATTTCACTTTATCAAGGACATCTTATAATAAGTTTGACCCCACTGAATCCTTTAACAGAAAATTAGTAACACCTCTAATATCACTTTATAATAGGCGAATTTTGTTAAGAAATTTGTTACCAAACTTAAAGACATATGCTTGAAGCATGCTCTCTAAATTAGCATCATCAATTTAGGTTAGTTATATTCTATCTATTGTATGTTATTCCAAATTAAATTCTAAAAGCTTAACTTTTCTCAACTCACTCACTTATTTGGAGACCTACGATGTTCATGTAAAACCCAAATGATGTCATTTGTCTATTTGTCTGATAACTACTGATATAGGCAAGTTCAACTAAGGACAAATAACTTCTCCGAACTTTCAACAAAATTATATAAAGATACCTAAAGCATTACACATCACTTAGATTTACTATCAGCTATACTATAATCTAACAAAGATCCTAAGGCCTCTTGAATAGCTCTCATGAAACAATATATTCAATTCTCACTTGCTAACATACCAAGCAATAAAAAATATTTCACTTATATCTTCTTTCTACCATTATACTAGTACAATTATTTCATATCTTAGTATATTCTTATTGCCTTGGGGTTATCCATATTCACAATCTATGGGTTCTTCTAAAATCTCCTTCTCAACTATTATTAACATGTGAATTTTCAATCTCAACATAATTCACATTTAAGATACTAGACTCAACTTTGCAAGATATAAACCCTTAACACAAATACCTTGATTGCTTTACATTTTTTTTGGGACATGGTTCTTGTTGGTTGCAAAAGTATATATGCAATGTCAGTACGTAAGTGCACGTGTCGTGACCAAGTAATATAATGATAAGTGAGTATCCTTCCATGAGGAGTGTACTAGAAATTACTACAAAATACTTTAACTCGTGAAATGTTGTGGCAAAATTTTGTCGGTTCAGAAGATTTAAGGTTCAGGTGCAAATAAGGTTAACAAAACTAAACAAAACTTTAAACAAGTTGAGGGACACTAGGTTACAAAAAGGAAGGTATTAGATGAACTAGGGTTGCTTTAGGGTTGCTATGGACTTTTGCACTCATTTTACTCTAGAAATTGCTATAGTAATTGCTCCAGTGCCCAGTTTACTCTAGGAGGGGGTCTTTCCAAACTACCATCCATGCACTCCTGGGGTTCAGACATACATTCCTTCATAAATCCTGGCCCTAGAGTTATGCTTGAAGTCCCAACTACTGGGTCAAATGGGACAACCATATATTCATACATTAGTTGTGCCCATACATCCAACCCTTTTTTCCAGCTTTCACCACCCTTCCAAGTCAATGTTAGCCTTAGCCTTCTACTGTTAAATTTTGGTTAACAGAAGAAGTGTAAGAAATGCAAAAGCAGCTGAATGATGAAAGCAATGCTATAGCAAAAATCATTTATAAATTAAAATATGCATGTGTTCACTGCAACCCATCTACAACCCTAGTTGGAAACTTAGCCCAGCCTCATATCCAAACTGGTTACAATCATCAGGATAACCATCATGCAGTGAAGAGTAATACAACTAAAGGAAAAAAAAATACAATTAAGCACAAAAATAGAAGAAGAAAATCCTCAGCAGGGGTTCCTCTCTTCACATCTAGTGCTGAACCATACAAGGATGGTTCCTGATAGACAACATCTTCCTACAGCCTCCTCTTTTTTAGGATTATGGACTCTCCATTCTTTTTCTTTCTTTTTATGTCCCCCAGCGTCCCCTTTCTGTTTTCTGTTTTTTGGCTTTTATAGGCAAGCCTTGTGGTCCCAGTAAAGTGGCCTGGTCTGCTACAATTCTCTTTACTTTTCGGCCAGCACCTCTACCAGTAGCTTTCTCTCCAGTTCCAATAGTGGAGACAGTCCTTGTGCCTCACAGCACTTTGCTGTGTCAGATAGGTGCTCCTTTTTTCCATGCTGGGTAGTGGTCGCGCTTGCTGTAGTAGCCCTGACTCACTGCCACCTACACCATATCACAAACAGCCAGCTTCCATCATATGCATCATATTAAAAGGACCAAGACCACCCAAAATCACTTGGTTTGCTGCCTGTTTTCCTATGAGTGCAAACTGAATTTTCACAGCAAACATAATGGGTGGTCTTATATTCGTGGGAGGGAAAACGTACTATTAAATTAGGGGGTATGCATGATAATACATCAAAATACAGGGTAAATGACCTTGGAAAAGTGTAGAGAAATTTTAATGAATTAGAGTTATCAATTCCCCCTAAACTTAAAGTCTTACTTGTCCTCAAGCAATTACTCTATCCATTAAACCACTTCTAGTAGGCTCCAGCCCCCGCTCATTTGTCTAGTTCCATGTGGCGCTGCTGCTAGCCTCCACTCTCTCAAAATTGTTTAAGAAATACTGCCTGTCTTCTCCTTTTCTTAACCTCACTTGAACCGTCCTTTGTTATTGGTTGTGTGATATGGTTAGTCCTTCAGGAACTACTTAGATCAGGGTCAGTCAAGGTCATATGATTTACATGATAATATATAAAGACCCCTTTTGATCAGAGCAAGATGGCACACATTAAAGGCACAGCTATAGTAACAATTAAGGGGGTGGATCGACTTTCTTTCTTTTTCTTTTTTTCTCTTTTTTTTTTCTTCTTGGTTTGTTGCAGAACAGGTCATTAGTGCCTTTTGACACGAATGCCAACATTTAAGATGAAGACACCTGGTTACTCAACACTATCACCTTTAAGCGCTATTATACTCTTACCCTGATGTCACTGTTTTATGCAAAAGCACACATAGGGCTCATGCGTACCCCTGGTTACTAAGGGACAACAGAGGCATTGGAGTGGCAACTACATCCCTTTTCTCCCTTCTTTTTTTCTTTCTTTTCCCTCAAACTTAAGCTTTTCTGACAATAGCTCATGCCTTTTTTTGTCATTCAGCAGGGGGCTCAAAATATTAACTCAAAAATCCTAGGTCCAGTTCCTGAAAAGTCACCAAGTTTCTCTTGCTAAAACTGACCATAGTCTAGTGTTCATAGAGGAAAGTTCTGGCTGTGTAGGGTTGACATGCAGATTTCCTATTTTTGTTATTAGTCAAGTCCAGCCCTCCTCATGGAGCTTCCTAGTATTAACAGCAGGCCATGAATTACACATGTAGACTCATCTCTTTCTTTTCTTTTCATATATTTTTTTTTATCTTTTTTTTATAAAAGAGTGATTATAAGAGCTTCCTAATTGCTAAAAGCTAATTACTCAACAACCATAAACCCATATTCTTACACAAAAAAATAAGAAACAAACACAAGACCTAACACAGATTGAAACAAATTCATTTAATCAAGCACAACAAACCCTACAGCAAACACTACATTAAAACTAATTCTACAACAAAAACTAGAGCAACACTAATTCTATCCCCCCAAACTTAAAGATGAGCAGTGTCCTAACTGCTTATTAGATTGCACACCCAATAGAAGAGGCAAAAAAATGCATGCTATGACAGTAACAACAGGCATACAGAGCTTGTTGAATAGAAAAGAAATTGACAGTAAGGAAATAGAGGGGAAGGGTACTTCCCTAGGATGCTTTCAGGATTGCTGCAGCACCCTGGTGGCATGGACTCCCTTAAGATTTTAAGGATCTATGGAGCCCATTCCTTCGTTAAGTTGACCTTTGTGGGCTCTGGAGTTTGGCCTTTCCCTTCTGTATGGCTGTTACCCTTTTGGCAAGTGGCTCTTTATCCTCGGAGGACGCATTTTCCTCTTGAGTCCTCCGTGGGCTTGTCCTCTGCTTGTTGCTATGGGAGGAGTCTTGGGATTCCTCACCCTTTTCGATCTGGGGCTCTAGTGCTCTCTGTTCTTCCCCAAATGTGGTATGGAATAGGTTCATGGGAAATTCAGGGAAGGAGAAGAATTGCTTGAAATTATGCTCAAGCATTTTTTGGAGGGCAATGTCATTCTTTTGTTGGTATTGGTAGAATTGTTGCTGGTGTTTTAGGAACAATGCTTGCTGCTGCAACATGGTGACTTATTACTGCAGGAGTAGCTAGAAGGTCTTGTCTGCCGGCGAGGGGGTTGAGGTTAATGTTGCTTGGCCTTCGGAGTGTGGAGGGACTTTTGTGGTGGATGGTGGCTCTGGCTCTCCCTTGTCTTGCACAATGCGAGCTATGGTGATGGTGCTTATGGGGGCTCCCATATTGAGTTTTTCTTCATCCATTGCGATAAGTACCTTACTATCGCAGCATAGCAGGGTGATAAGTGAGGGAAAGAGCAAATTGCCCTTTTTTTGGCTAGTGCATACTCTTATTTACTCATTGATGACCCTTCCTACATTAATGGGCCTCCTTGAAATGATGGCATTAACCATGGCCACCCTATCTCAGCTGACAGTTTGCCCGTGAGTGGAGGGCAACAAGCGACTCTTCAGAATGTGTTGGGTTCACCAGAGAAGGTTTGGGAGACGTCTTGCTACCGTCTTGATTATCGGCATGCTCTTTAGGTGGGGGTTCTTTGTGGGGAAGAGAGACGTTGCGCACGTAAGCTCTCAGAATGTGTAGAGGGAAGGGGTGTGAGAGGTAGAGAACAAGGATTATGGAAACTGTAGGGGGTTGTTGGGTTCACCAGAGAAGGTTTGGGAGAATGAAGTTTTTGGTCGTGACTTATGGTCTACTTAAGGTTTCCCGCCCCCTTTTTTTTTGAAGCTTCTCTATTTGTCTTTTCTCCTCATGCCTTTAGCTACCCCTTCTGGTGTTTCCTTAACTAGTATCTTCGTTCTCCTTCCTACTGAATTTGCTTCCTGTGTCTAGCACCATTTCCACATCAAGGGAAAATTCCTTGCTTCAGGGATGAGCTCTTTTGCTGCAGCAAGTCTTGCAACAATAATACAAAAACTGACTTTTACACACTTTTGCTGCAGCAAGCCTTGTGGCATAAAAAATTTGGCTTTCACATGAGTTTGTTGTAGCAACATTTGTGGTAAACAACACAAAATTGACTTGTAAAATGATGTTTTCCTAAACCTGCTAACTGAACACAAAAGATATTAAAGTCACAATTTAAGCTACCTAACAATTTGTAAAATAAAACAAGAACAAATTAAACATGGGTTGCATCCTATAAGCGCTTTTTTTAGAGTCAACAACCTGACTTCTTCCCTGTTCATCCCTCTTGCAATTGGATTGAGGTGTGCTAGCGCTTCACATCACCTCCCAAGTAGTGCTTGATCCGTTGTCCATTAACTTTGAAGGTTCTCCCTACATTTTCTTCTTCTAATTCGACAGCTCTAAACGAGAAGACCTTGCTTATGCTGAAAGGACCAGACCAGCGAGATTTTAATTTTCCAAGGAACAAGGTTAGCTTGAAGTTGTACAGTAACACTTTATGTCCTACTTCAAATTCCCTGGGTTGTATCTTCTTGTCATGCCATTTCTTCGCTTTTTCCTTCTATAGATTGGCATTCTTATAAGCTTGACCACGGAATTCATCCAACTCATTAAGTTGTAGCATCCTTTTTTCACCAACAGCTTCTAAATTCAGATTTAATTCCTTCACTACCCAATATGCTCGATGCTCTAGCTCCACTAGCAGATGGCAAGCCTTACCAAACACCAACTTGTATGGTAACATCCCTAGTGGTGTTTTATAGGCTGTTCTATAGGCCTACAATGCATCATCCAGCCTGGAGGACCAGTCCTTCCTAGTTGGCCCAACGAATTTTTTCAATATCCTCTTATGAACCATTTTCTAACCTTTGACTACTAATCAGCTCATATCTTCCTCATATGTTCTCTAAATTGATTGATTCTAGTGGCTAAAAATCCGTGACACACATAGATATAATTCTTCTGTTAACTATTAATTTTAATTCCATATAGATAATTCCCAAAAATTAAAATACAGAAGTTATCCTAACATATTCTTCCCTGATGAACCATTTTCTGACCTTTGACTACTAATCGGACCATATCTACCTCATATAGCCTCCAAATTGAATGATTCCAGTGGCTTAAAATCCGTGATACATATATCTTTAATTCTTATGTTAACCATTTATTTTAATTCCCTACAAATAATTTCCAGAAATTAAAACACAGAAGCTATCCTAACATATTCTTCCCTGATGAACCATTTTCTTATCTTTGGTTACCAATCAGACCATATCTACCTCATATGGACTCCAAATTGAATGATTCCAGTGGCTACAAATCCGTGACACATATATCTTTAATTCTTATGTTAACCATTTATTTTAATTCCCTATAGATAATTTCTAGAAATTAAAACACAGAAGCTAAAAATTTTGCCACCTATAGCCATACCTATGCAGAACTTTCTATACCAGTCTAAGTATTCAAACATACATCACATGCAAGATCAATATGTAACATGATATAACAACATCATGACCAATCATCAAAGTTCTAAGATCAAAATCTCATATAAATATTATAAGTTTCAAAAGTTTTCTTCAAAAAGAAACATTGTTAAGCTTACCTAAGAATCTCCCTAGCTCATTTAGTGAATTGGTTTTCTTGTTTCCTCTTGAAAGAAGTAGCAAGATTCCTCCCTTTCCTTAGCTTTTCTAGCAGCTTAGGTAAGGGAAGGAGGGTGAGTTTTTGAACCTCAAGGATGAAGCAGAAAAATGGATTCAAGTGGAGATTAAGGTAACTTACCTTGAGTACTTAGCCTTCTAAACTTCTCCTTCTTCTTCCTTCCTTTCTTCTCCTCTCTTTTTCTCCTTTCCTCACTCTACCTTGCTTCTATTTCTCTCTCTTCCTCACTTGGACGAAATTAAAATGTTGTAGGGGTGTGTTTTGCTTAAATAGACCACCAAATAACACTCCTTTCATGATCATGGGTCTACCTTATAACAATTAGGATACACTTTGTTGAATTTTTGGAAAACAAACAACTTATGTTCTTGTCTTCCTCTTCCTTAGTCAATATATGCATAGGAAAAGGAGATTTGTATTTTGAAAATTATGATGATATGTTCTTAAGATAAGGGACAAGGTCCCTTTGATTTAGGGATTCATTTCCATTTTCTTTTGTCTTAAACAAGTATGATAGGTTTGCATTTTTAGGTGGCAAATTTCTAGCCCTTGAATCTCCATTATTTGGTTGATATTATTTGTGTGGGATAGGAATGTTTTGTCCTAATGCCATGTATTATCATACCACTTGCTAAAATTATGAGTGTAGGATATAGATGTTTTTGTCCTAAAGTCTTGTATTATCATGCCACTTGCCAAAATTATGAATGTAGAATCACACCACTTGCTAAATTTTTGTCTTAATGCCATGTAACCTAATCTTTATTATTATTACATTATTATATCATCACCTAATTTATTTAATTTTATTTTTCCTCTTGGATTTGGGCTTATTCCTACCCATTATGGGCTTATTCCTACTCATTTTCTTTGTTTTGGATAAAATTCTACCTTTCTTGGAGGGCTTCGTCACATTTTCATAATTTTTGGGCTATCGATCCAATTACTATATCCTAGTCCAAGTCTATGTTTTATTTCTTGCCTAGGTTATCCATTGGGCTTGCTAGAAACTTATATGAAGTGGAACAACTCTATATGAAGTTTCCATAGATAAAAGCCCAATGTATGGGTAAAGATGTTAAACTTAGTAACTTTAGTTCTTAAATTAGGAAAATTACCCTAATCCAATGTTCTTGAAATTTTAAGACCTTTACTTGTTTTCTAAACATTTATCTTCCTTATCCAAGAATTTTACATCTCTTTAGTATGTTATTTCTAATTTTTTTTCCTATTAGGTTTTCCCTCTTTATTTGTTCTCTTAATGTTAGAAACATTTTCTATGCATATACATAAGGTGAAGAGTTTCTAAGGATTATATTTCCTTAGATATCTAAAATATTGTCTAATAAATTTTATTTCCTTAATTAAATATTTATGTACTTTTATCAATAAAAGAAACAAAATTAGGGATGTCATATTTCTCTCCCCCTAAAAGAAATTGTCCTCAAAATTTCAGAAATTACCTAATAAGAACAATTGCGTATGTTTCTTCCTCATGACTTCTTCCAGCTCCCAAGTTGCTTTTTCCGGAGTCAAACCTTCCTATAACACCTTGACAAGGGGAATGGTTTTATTTCTCTGTTGCTTCACGTCAGTGTCCCATATGGATGCAGGTAGCTGGTATGTCATGTTCTCCTTTATTTGGATTGGTTCATCCTTTATTATATGTGATGAATCTGGAAGATCCTTCCGCAGTTATGATACATGGAAAACATTATGCAGGTTGGACAAATTAGGTGGGAGAGCAACTTGATATGCTGATGTCCCTACTTTCTTCAGAATTTGGTAGGGTCCCAAAAATTGCGGACTTAGCTTTCTTGTTTTGAGAGACCTACCAACTCCAGTATAGGGGAAAGTTTCAGAAATACATGGTCTCCTTCCTCAAACTCTAGAGGTCTATGTCTCTTATCATAGTAACTCTTTTGTCGACTCTGAGTTGTAAGTATTTTGTCTCGTATCATCCTGATTTGTTCAGTGGTTTGTTGAACTAGATCAGGACCCAACAAGTTCTTTTCTCCTACCTCAAACCAACATAGTGGAGATCAGCACTTTCTATCGTATAAAGCTTCATAGGGGGGCCATCTTAATACTAGAGTGATAGCTATTATTATAAGCAAACTCTACTAAATGTAGGTACTTATCCCATCCTTTACCTTGCTCTATCACACAGGCCCTCAACATATCTTCTAGGGTTTGAATGGTTCGTTCTGTCTGCCCGTCAGTCTGAGGATGGTAGGCAGTACTGAACCCTAACTGAGTACCAAAAGCTTCCTGTGACGCCTTCCAAAACCTCGATGTGAACCTCAGATCTCTATCAGAAACGATATTTAAGGGAATTCCATGCAGTCTAACTATTTCCTGGATGTACAATTGGGCTAATTTATCCAGTGAATAGTTAATTTTTATGGTAAAAAATTGAGCAGATTTGGTTAATCTATCAATTATTACCCAGATAGAGTCATGTTCCACTGAAGTCTTAGGTAATCCCACAACAAAGACCATTGAGATACTATCCCATTTCCATTTAGGGATCTCAAGAGGTTGTAGAAATCCAGCTGGCTTTTGATGCTCCACCTTCACCTTTTGACAAATGAGACATTTCGCCACAAACTCGGCAATGTTCTTTTTCTTCCCTAGCCACCAATACATCCTTTTTAAATCCTGGTACATTTTAGTGCATCCAGGATGGACTGTGTATTTACTCTGATGCACTTCTTGTAGGATCTTAGTCCTCAACTCTCGTTCTTGAGGGACACAAATCCTTCCCTGATACATGATTGCTCCATCTTCCATGACAGAAAAATCACCTTGGTCTTTATGATCATGTAAGTATTGGTCGTGAGCTTGAGTCTCTTTGTCTGGGCTCTAAGGTCACACCCTATACTTAAACCGTTAATGACTAGATTCTTTAGAGTAAGAGTAGTGGCTAGCTTCAAATTTCGAAACTCCTCTAGCATCTACATCTCATACACCATCATTTGACCGATGTGCAGAGATTTTCGACTCAAGGCATCTGCTAGAACATTCGCCTTTCCGGGATGATACTTTATCTCAAACTTGTAGTCATTGAGGAATTCTACCCATCTTTATTGCCTCATATTTAACTCCTTCTGATCAAAGAGGTATTTAAGACTCTTATGATCACAATATACTTCAAAGGTTGCCCTATACAAATAGTGTCACCAAATCTTTAAGGCAAACACCACTGCCGCCAATTCAAGATCATGGGTTGGATAGTTTCCTTCATGGGGTCTCAGTTGCCTAGAGGTGTAAGCAATTACTCTCTTATCTTGCATCAGCACACATCCTAGCCCTTTCTTTGAAGTGTCACTATACACTTCAAAATTTCCTGTGGGGTCTGGAATAATTAAAACAGGAGGAGTGGTCAGTCTTGTCTTTAGCTGCTGAAAACTAGCTTCACATTGATTAGTCCATTTGAAAGGACTCTCCTTCCCAGTCAATTTAGTCAATGGCAAGGCTATACGAGAGAAGTTTTGTATAAACCTCTTGTAGTATCCTGCCAAACCCAGGAAACTTCTGACTTTTGTAACTGTCTTTGGTCTCTCCCACTGAATCACTGCTTCCATCTTGCTAGGATCTACGGCTACCCCTCTATTTGAGATGACATGTCCGAGAAACATCACTTCTGACAGCTAAAATTCACACTTCTCCAATTTGGCATATAAATTTTTCTCTTTCAGGACTTGCAGCACGATTCACAGATGTTGTTCATGTTCTTTCTCACTCTTAGAATATATCAAGATGTCATCAATGAACACTACAACAAATTGATCTAGGTATGGTCAAAAAATGCGATTCATGTAATCCATGAAAATTGCAGGTGCATTTGTCAACCCGAAAGGAATTATGAGAAACTCATAGTGCCCATACCTAGTCCTAAAGGCAGTTTTTGGTACGTCCTCCTCCTTGATCCTAATATGATGATATCCTGACCTCAAGTCAATTTTAGAAAAGATGGAGGCTCCCTTCAATTAATCCAATAAGTCATCTATCCTAGGGAGAGGGTACTTGTTTTTGATAGTCACCTTATTCAGCTGTCTGTAATCTATGCATAGTCTCAAGCTCCCGTCTTTCTTCTTAACAAACAATACAGGAGCTCCCCAAGGTGATACACTTGGTCTAATTAATTGCTTGTCTAATAGTTCCTCCAACTGCTTCTTGAGTTCCTGTAGTTCCTTCGAGGCCATTCGATATGGTGCAATAGAGATAGGCCCTGTCCCAGGTAGGAGATTAATAGAGAACTCTATCTCTCTCTTGGGAGGTAAGCCTGGAATATCTGATGGAAATACTTCAGGAAACTCGTTGGCTATTGGAATTTCATCAAGCTTCGATTTGACTTCTAAGTTTGATAAATACAAGAGAATGTCTCCAAGTACTCCATTCTTCAACTCCCTATTAACTTGATTGCCATTTAGCATCAATAACTGGATCTCCTCTTTCGGAGTAAGAGGTAGAAATTCAACGGTCTTGTTACAACAATTCAGCAAGACTTGATTTCTAGACATCTAGTGTAACCCTAGAATGACCTCAATACCTCTTAAAGGTAAAAAGACGAGGTCTACAGAAAAAGTTTTCTCCTGGATAGTGACTTGAAAGTCCTTACATACAGAGGAAGTTAATACACGTTCCCCTGTAGGGGTTACTACGGATAGCTCATAGGGAGTTTCAGAAATAGGAAACTGAAGCTTCCTAATACATTATTCTGATATAAATGAATGACTAGCACTAGAGTCAAATAACACCAAAAGAGCAAATCCATAGATATAGCATGTACCTTGAATCATTTCAGAAGATTGAGCTGCCTCTTGGCTACTCAGGGTGAAAACCCTTATTTTCACCTGAGGCCTCTGTTCTGGCTGCTTCCCCACATTCTGTGGGCAGTTTCTCAGAAAATGTCCCTTTTGTTCGCAATTGAAGCAGACATCTTGTTCCATGTAGCATGGCCAGTTACCATGCATGTGTCCACACTTAGCGCACTTGACTGGGGCAAAGTCTTTTTGAAAAGGTCTAGCACCCGCAATCAATGGCCTCTTACCAGCTCCATATCCACTTCTTCTCACGTTCTTTCCAGGGTTGGGAAAATTTTTCTTCCTCCTCCATAGCTTTCGCCTTTGCTTCTCGTCCTCTACTGCCCTTAAACTCTTTTCCAGGAGTCTGCATTTATTTATCAAAGGTACAAACTCCCTTATCTCCATAGCTATAATAGCATTCTTTATCTTTGGGTTTAGTTCCGCTTTGAACATAACTGCCTTCCATGCTTCATTTGGGTTATATCGCAGATAAGAGGAGAACTTAGACAGCTCCTCGAACCTTACAATATACTGGTCCACGATCATGCTGCTTTGCCTGAGTTGGAGAAATTTGATTTCTTTCTCTGCCCGTACAATACTTGGAAACTACTTTTCAAAAAAAATGTCCTTGAACACTTGCCAGGTGATCTATCTTCCTTGATGAGCTAAAAGTTCTCTAGCTCCATGCCACCAATATTCTGCTTCATCCTTTAACATATATGCAGCAAAAATAACTTGCTGCTCTTCAGTATAGCCCATCACTTCAAAGATTTTCTCTAATTCCCTTATCTACCTTTCGGCTACTGTTGGGTCATAGCCACCTTGGAAATAAGGTGGTCTAGTCCTCAGGAACTCAGATATGCCATTATCTTTTCCAGCCATTCGATTGTTAGCACCATTCTCACCATTTGGGTTATTAGCATTTTGGAGATATTGTAAAATTTGGTTTGTGGACATGACTTGGTCTCGAATTGTCGTGGCAAGGTTCTGCAGGGTTTCCTCTGCATTGGTTGCTGGATTCCTCCTTGGTGGTGCCATTTCCTACAGTGACAAAACACAAAGTTATGCTGCTATTGAGGTGATCAAGCTCAATAGTTAGTTCAAAAATATTTAATAGTAGTCATAACACCACCTTGGCATATAGATACGAAACACTAGTAATTTCTTACCTATATGAATCATTGATCCCCTACACAGCACAACCATAACATACTCAAGACATTATAAGATCGATTCAGATAACCATCCACCCAATAGCCATCTAGGATCAACCTCCTCTTATACTAATTATGTAACAACTCCATTTATGTAAATGTAACAAATTTTTTTTTAATATTTGTAAAATTCCATGAAGTTATTACTACTTTAATTATAACCACTTAACTCGTAATAATAATCATTTTAACCAAGCATAATTGTTATTAACAGCGATACAATACTGAGTTTCCATATACACCATTATTTTACAAACATTTGTACAAAGATACATATTAGTTCTAATCATCTACGTTGACTACTTTCGGGGACACTGGTGCGGGTGGCACCTCCACCGAAATCTCAGTCACATCTACTACAGATACATCTTATATAACTGGTAGTTGCCCAAGGTAGGGCACCTCGATCCAACGTACGAAAATAATAAGTGTCATTGAGAAAATCTGCATTATTCTTCTGAACATGATATGGAAATATAGTGAGAATTAAATGCCAGCAGGTTCAACAATAAATCATAATTTACCATCAATATAGTTCATCATGTCATATTCAGCTGTATAAACTACAGAAAATATCTTTGGTCACATGAATGCATTATATCTATGCACATAAGAATCATACAGTAATGTTACGTATGACAGGATTAACTATTTTCAGAATATCATATGATGGCCATCAACTTATTCTCATTTCAAGCTACCCTGGTCAGAGTGAGTATCATCTACTCTCCGGTACGGGCTTTTCTCGCTCCGTCTCACATGTCACACTTTCTCTTTCTTTTCTCAGAATCATAATCGTAACTGTTGGTAGGGCGTCCCCTACTGGTGCACCACACGGATTGCCATGTGACCGTGCTCATTTCTTTTCTTTTCACAATGATAGCCAAAAATATGCTTTCAATAACAAGTATGTTCATCAAAATATAACTATTACCATAAATCATTGGTAATCATGCCATGAACATAACGATTTCAAATATAACCTTATAAAATTTTTCCATGTCAGAATTTTACACTTAAGATGGTAAGAAGTTCATACAATGGCAATGGCTATGGTATATACTAGTCATTTATAAGATTCCTCTTCTTTTTTTTAAATATTAATTTTATTTCTTTATTTTCTTCATGCAGGTTTTCATCATATCTAACTTTCTCTTACTAATCAGAGCATAACTCCCTCAATTGAACTCCAATGTAAGGGATCTTGGTGTCAATTTCAAGATACAACAATTATCTAAAACTATTATGTTGAACATTGTAACGAAATATTAAGAAATCAAGGTGATATTAGTCCCTAAATGTACATGTTATTTCTTCTCGGTAAGGTTCTGACCTCTACCTACTAATCGGGCCATATCGACCTCATATGGACTCTAACTTGAGTGATTCCAGTAGCTAAAAATCCATGACACAAATATCTATAATTCTTATGTTAACCATTTTTTTTAATTCCATACAGATAATTTCCAGAAATTAAAATATAGAAGCTATCCTAACATATTCTTCACTGATGAACCATTTTCTGACATTTGACTACTAATAAGCTCATATCTTCCCCATATGTTCTCCAAATTGAATTATTCCAGTGGCTTCAAATCCGTGACACACATAGATATAATTCTTATGTTAACTATTGTTTTTAATTCCATATAGATAATTCCCAAAAATTAAAATATAGAAGTTATCCTAACATATTCTTCCTTGATGAACCATTTTCTGATCTTTGACTACTAATCGAACCATATCTACCTCATATGGACTCCAAATTGAATGATTTCAGTGGCTAAATATCTGTGACACATATATCGTTAATTTTTATGTTAACCATTTATTTTAATTCCCTACAGATAATTTCCAGAAATTAAAACACAGACGCTATCCTAACATATTCTTCCCTAATGAACCATTTTTTTTATCTTTGCTTACTAATCGGGCCATATCTACCTCATATGGACTCCAAATTGAATGATTCCAGTGGCTAAAAATCCGTGACACATATATATTTAATTCTTATGTTAACCATTTATTTTAATTCCCTATAGATAATTGCCAGAAATTAAAACACAGAAGCTAAACATTTTGCCACCCATAGCCATACCTATGTAGAACTTTCTATACCAGTCTAAGTATTCAAACATACATCACATGCAAGATCAATATGTAACATGATATAGCAACATCATGACCAATCATCAAAGTTCTAAGATCAAAATCTCATATAAATATTATAAGTTTCAAAAGTTTTCTTCAAAAGAAAATATTGTTAAACTTACCTAAGAATCTCCCTAGCTCACTTAGGGAATGGGTTTTCTTGTTTCCTCTTGAAAGAAGTAGCAAGATTCCTCCCTTCCCTTAGCTTTTCTAGCAGCTTAGGTAAGCGAAGGTGGGTGAGTTTTTGAACCTCAAGGATGAAGAAGAAAAATGGATTCAAGTGGAGATTAAGGTAACTTACCTTGAGTACTTAGCCTTCTAAACTTCTCTTTCTTCTGCCTTCCTTTCTTCTCCTCTCTTTCTCTCCTTTCCTCACTCTACCTTGCTTCTATTTCTCTCTCTTCCTTACTTGGACGAAATTAAAATGTTGTAGGGGTGTGTTTTGCTTAAATTGACTACCAAATAATACACCTTTCATGATCATGGATCTCCCTTATCACAATTAGGATACACTTTGTTGAATTTTTGGAAAACAAACAACTTATATTCTTGTCTTCCTCTTCCTTCGTCAAGATATGCATAAGAAAAGGAGATTTGTATTTTGAAAATTATGATGATATGTTCTTAAGATAAGGGACAAGGTCCCTTTGATTTAGGGATTCATTTCTATTTTCTTTTGTCTTAAACAAGTATGATAGGTTTGCCTTTTTAGGTGGCAAATTTCTAGCCCTTGAATCTCCATTATTTGGTTGATATTATTTGTGTGGGATAGGAATGTTTTGTCCTAATGCCATGTATTAACATACCACTTGCTAAAATTATGAATGTAGGATATAAATGTTTTTGTCCTAAAGCCTTGTATTATCATGCCACTTGCCAAAATTATGAATGTAGAATCACACCACTTGCTAAATTTTTGTCTTAATGCCATGTAACCTAATCTTTATTATTATTACATTATTATATCATCACCTAATTTATTTTATTTTATTTTTCCTCTTGGATTTGGACTTATTCCTAGCCATTTTCTTTGCTTTGGATAAAATTCTACCTTTCTTGGAGGGCTTGGTCACATTTTCATAATTTTTGGGCTATCGATCCAATTACTATATCCTAGTCCAAGTCTATGTTTTATTTCTTGCCTAGGTTATCCAATGGACTTGCTAGAAACTTATGTGGAATGGAAAAACTCTATATGAAGTGTCCATAGGTAAAAGCCCAATGTATGGGTAAAGATGTTAAACTTAGTAACTCTAGTTCTTGAATTAGGAAAAATTACCCTAATCCAATGTTCTTGAAATTTTAAGACCTTTACTTGTTTTCTAAAAATTTATCTTCCTTATCTAAGAATTTTGCGTCTCTTTAGTATGTTATTTCTATTTTTTTTCCTATTAGGTTTTCTCTCTTTATTTGTTCTCTTAATGTTAGAAACATTTTCTATGTATATACATAAGTTGAAGAATTTCTAAGGATTATATTTCCTTAGATATCTAAAATATTGTCTAATAAATTTTATTTCCTTAATTAAATATTTATGTACTTTTATCAATAAAAGAAACGAAATTAGGGATGTTATATGTGGGGTATGAGGTTACAGGAGAGGTTATTGGAATTGGAGTTACGGAGAAATTGGAGAGAAGGAAAAGCAGAAGAACACGGGGAGAGGGAGGAAGACACGGGTAAGGGCACAAGAAGAGGGGAGAATGAACATGGGGAGAAGAAACCAAAACATGGGAAAGAAGAGGCTGAACACAGGATGAAAAGATTGGGAAAATTTGGGTGTTTTAAGTTCCTTGTGTATGAAGCACGGCCATGCTTCGGGCTAGATTTCCAAAAAAATCTTGGAAGTGGCCTGTGTTGGGAAACACAGGGTGGATGTGCTTGCCATAACCCAAAGCATGGTCGTGGTTGGAGACACATCACAACCATGCTTGGCATTGGAAGCCCAAAATCGCTGGATTTGGCCCGTGTTGAGGAACACGGGAAGGGAGTGTTTGCACTGGGCTTGAGGCATGGCTGTGTTTAATGACATGGCCTGCCAGTGCTTGGCATTGGAAGGGACAAAATCTTCAAAATTTGGCTCGTGTTTGATGCAATGGTGTGCTGAATGACACAGGCCACCCCTGTTACTTGCTGGAATCCATTTTTCTTTGAATTTTGCCTTTTTTTATTCCCTTTAATTTTCCTTGATTATCATGCTTTCTACAACCTTGGGGACATGAAAATTTACCTATGAAACATATGAAAACACTCATTAATCTCCTAACCTAAGAAATCAACTAAAAATAAAGATAAAAACAAAACTAAAAACAATGAAATTAAGCAAAAAGAAACTTAAAAATTAAAATGTTGGTTGCCTCCCACAAAGCGCTTGTTTAAAGTCATTAACTCGACTCCTTTTCATTCTTTTGCTCAAGGAGGCTTTAAGAAAGTTTGGATAACCTTCTTTTTGATCCATTGCCTCTTAGTATGGTGTTGGAGGCTTTGCCTAATAACCTTCAAGGATTCTTTTGGCTTATTCCTTTCTTCCTTAGCTCCATTGAGGTTGAGAAGAGGTGGTTTAGGTTCTACTTTTGGAGCTTGGATTGCCTCCTCAACATCTAGCTTTTCTTTCCCCTGTTTATCATAAACAAAAGAACCTTCCACAAAGCATAACTCAAGTGGTTTAGAAGGAGGAAAATTTATGACTTTATCATTCATATTAGGTTTAGGTAAACCAATCATAAAACAAGATTCATTTAGAGATGGGGGTTTGATGGCCTCATTCAAATTAAATTCTACTTTCTCATCCTGTACATTGAAAGAAAGCTTTCCATCTTTCACATTTATATTGGCACCAAAGATAGCTAGGAAAGGCCTTTCAAGAATGATAGGCATTTTATCATCTTCCTCTATCTCTAAAATAACAAAATCAACCAATACGAAAAATTTACCTACCTTTAAAGAAACATCCTTTAATATACCTACCGGATGCTTCATGGATCGGTTAGCCAAATGACGAGAAAGGGTGGTAGGCTTCAAGTCACCCATCTGAAGCTTATTGTAAACTGAAAGAGGCATGAGACTCACACTTGCTCCAAGATCACATATGGCTTTATCAATATTCATATTACCAGTAGAGCAGGGAATTGAGAAGCTTCTAGGATTCTTAAGCTTTTGTGGCAGCTTATTTTGGATTAATGCACTTAATCCCTCTCTTAATGCCACAACAACATGCTCTTCAATTTTTCTCTTGTTTGAGAGGATTTCCTTCAAAAACTTCGCATAGGAAGGCATTTGGGAGATGGCTTCTAGGAATGGAATGTTAATGTTGAACTTCTTCAAAATATCTAGAAACCTCCCAAATTACTTCTTTAACTTAACTTTAACCAATCTTTGAGGAAAAAGGATTGGTGGCTTGTTGGGTGTAGGAGCCATATATTTGAGCTCTTCTTCCTTCTTTTCCTCTTCCTCCGGTTCCTCTTCTTTTCTCAGATGCAGCCTGAGGTTCATCTTTTTTTATCTTTCCTCTTCTTTCTAATTCAGCCAATTTTTTTTACCACTTTTCAGGGTAATGGCATTACAATTCTCCTTAGGATTCTCAGTCTGACCTGGAAGTCTACCAAAGTTCCTGTTAGATAGGCTTGCTTGTTGTGCTATCTGAGTTTCCAGCATTTTACTATGGGTAGCAAGCGAGTCAACTTTAGAGGCTAGGTCCTTTATGACCTCATTCATTGAGTGGTTTTGGCCTCTGAATTCATCATTCTGTTTACTCTGTGTGGTGATGAAATTCTCCATTAGAGCCTCTAAATTTGACTTTGGCTGTAGAGGAGGATTAAATGGCCTCTAATTCTGAAATCCAGGAAGTTGCCCAAAATTATTCTAAGGCTGATTTGTATTCGCCTTGTATGAGAGATTAGTATGATTTCTTCAGCCTAGATTGTAGGTGTTGCTGTAGGATTGTTTTTATGATTATTGTTTACAAAACTTACCTGCTCACAATCCTAAGGATCTGAGTTTCCAAGCTGACATTCATTAGCCACATGACTAACACCTCCACAAATCTCACATGCAGAAGATGGAAAAGAGCCAACGGCATTGATGCTCAATTTATCTAATTTTTGAAACAGGGCATCAACTTTAGAAGTTAGATGATTAAATGCATCTACTTCATACATACCTGATGGTTTTCTTGGCTGCCTCTCACTATACCATGAGTAATGATTTTGAGCCATATCTTCAATCAGCTCATATGCCTCATCTACCTTTTTATTCATCAAAGCTCCTCCAACTACATCATCCACAAACATACAGGTGCTGTAGATTAGTCCAATGTAGAATGTATGGACTATAAGCCACTTCTCCAACCCATGGTGTGGGTAAATTCTTAAGAGCTCTTTAAATCTCTCCCAAGCTTCATAGAAAGACTCATCATCTTTCTGAGCAAAGGTAGTAATTTAATTCTTAAGAAGAGCTGCCTTACTTGGTGGAAAGTATTTGGCCAAGAAAGCTTGAGAAAGCTACTACCATGTAGTTATTGACCCCGATGGAAGGGAATGCAACCATGCATGGGCCTTGTCCCGTAGAGAGAATGGGAACAGTCTTAGTCTGATGGCATCAGAAGATACTCCATTCAGCTTCAAAGTGTCACAATACTCCAGAAAGACTAAAATAAGGAGATTGGGGTCTTCAGTAGGTGACCTCCACATTGATTATGCTAAACCATCTGCATAAGAAAAGGCTTCAGCTTAAATTTTTTGGCCTCAACAATTGGTCTAACATTGCTTATGTTTAAGCCATTTGTATCTGAGACGGTGAAATCCTTAAGAGATCGGTTATCTCTCTCAACCGTGGTAGGTGTAGAATGTTCTTGTTGCTGTCTTCTTCTCCTTCGTAGTGGGCATTCAATTTCTAGATCAAATTTAGTGAAGGACTCATGTTCTCTTCGCATAAAATAGTTGCACACCTACAAAAGAAGAAAAGAGGTAAAAATCAGCAAGATAAAATATGCATAAAAATAAATAGAAAAAGGATCTAGTCTAGCTATTTCACAAAGTATCTAATATTGACTATTAATCCCTAACAACGGCGCCAAAAACTTATTGTTTGTGTTTTATAGATAACTGCAAGTGCATGGCGTAGTTGTAGCTAGTCCAATGAGTACGGGTCGTATCCCACAGAGAACAATGGTCAATCACTAGAATTACATGAAATATGCTATCTAAATCGATGTAATTCGATGAGAGTTTGTCACAATTAAACTAATAATTAATCCAATTAATAAAAGCCTAGGGTTATGGTTTACCACCCTTATGATATTCAACAACCATTATGTACCTTTAATTGCAATTATCTAGGTTATTAGGGATAGTTTATCCTTAATTAACTAGCAACCTCTTTCAAGCATTACTAATCATACCCATGTTAATCCAATTACCTACTTTCGTGGTTCTTAGTTCAACTTTGGTCCATTAAGTTCTATGCCAACCATGGAATATAATTAATCGGTTTTCTCTTGCCCACTAATTGATTCAATTCCTAGAGAATCTTAAACTACTTTTGTGATTAAGATATCCCTAATTAACTATTAGATTTTAGTTTTAACTTTCACCTTTCAGTTCATCAATTAAATACCTAAGACGTGATAGAATGGTGATCAGGTATTCTACTAACTCTTATACATGCGCATAATAGTTAATCTTTGTTAATCCAGAAGTAATCACAATTAGGGTTCCAACATTCAACTCAACAATTTAGTATCATCATACTATAAGTTGGTTTACCAAAACCCTAGATCAATATCTACTCACACATCATAGAACTAGAAACCAAAATCATATTCATTAAGTAAATCATTCAAGTTCAATACAATTCAAGAGAAGCAATAGAAGTAGAAGTAAAAGTAAAGTAGAAAGATGAAACCTGGTTTGTAGAATGTAAAGATGAAAATAAAAAATATCAAATTTACTCTAAGAACATAAATTCAGGAGTTAATCCTACTCTACACCTAATCAAGTAGTGTTTCCTAAGCCTAAAACTGAGTCTAAGATGTTTGTATGAGTCTTCTCTATGTTTCCCAATGTATATATATCAACTTGGCAATTCAAAACCCTAAAAATCATGTGATATATGGACACGAAGGATGGCCATGTTCCAGGACATGGCCTGGCCATGCTTTAGGCAGAATTCTGGGACTTCTCTCCATCTTTTACACAAAGCACGGCCTAGCCGTGTTTGAGTCTGCCAGGCTCTTTTCTTGCCAATTTCTTCAGGGTTTCCTCCTTGCTTCCTCCTCAGAATGTTCCAAGTCCATATGGCTCCTCACATGAGTGTTTTTCCTTTCTTCTTAGCCTTTTTTGCTCACCTACAAACATAAAACACACCCAAGCAGTATCCAAAGCAAAGCATAACCAAAAGCAGGGAAATAATCACAAGTTTACTATTAATTAGGGGATAAAATATAACTATTAAACACTCAATTTTCCCTTTATCACATTTAATGCCAAACATTAATGAGGGAGGATACAATATAGTAGAAAAAAAGCATAATAGAAAACGGTGCCAAAATAGAAAGTGAAAAGCTTGGACAAAGCATTAAAAGAAAATTAAAATCAATGGCCGTAATTCTTGAAAAGCTGTAAACATAACTTAACTACTATTTCGACAAAAATCAGTGGCCATAAGTTTTGAATATATGTGCCAAAATCTAATTCAAAGCTACTGTTATTCGGTGGAAGAATATCATATGGAAAAGAAGCATTTATGAGGTTATAAAAGTCTATGAAAAACAAAGAGCACGTAGTTAACTGATAGGATGCAGTTGATTGCTTCAAAACAAATGTAATCGATCAACTGTAAAATAAACCAGTCGAAATTTAAAATTTCCAAAATAACTAGTTGATTTAATAATACCAATAGTCAACTGGTAATAACATTGGGAAAAATAAGATAAATCATTTGATATCCCTCTTTAACAACTAACTGGTTTGCATTTTCACTCTTTTCATTTTACAATGACGCCTATCACTTATAACTTCTTTATAAGAATCAACACATTAATGGTTCATCAATTACTACAAGGAAAAAGAAACTTTCTAGTGATACCTTAATCTTATTCTCTTTATATGCTTAATATGAGCCACAATCATAACTATTATACATATGCATGCATGCTGCCATTTTTGAAATTCACCTTCAATTTAGCTACCACTCACATAGTTGGTGTAATTATACCTGGCCTATTTGCATGAGCATATGGCTAAAATGATGAGCAATGTTGATGCCTTCATTACCTTACCAGGTGGTTTTGGTACTTTAGAAGAGATTTTTCAAATAGTCTCCTAGGGACAACTGAATATGCATTATAAATCGATAGGTTTGTTAAATGTTAACCATTTCTTTGATGGTTTGTAGTCTTTTCTTGATCAAGCTGTGGAACAAAGGTTTATCTCACACTCAGCACGACAAATTCTCATCTTGGCTTCCAATGCTGATTGGTTGATTGATGCTTTACAAGTGTTTATTCATGTACCTGATCCAACTACATCTCAAATAGAATGGATAGTAGAAAATCGTAGGAAGCACAAATTAGACTTGGATCTTCATTTGTAACTATAATAGGACATGGTCATTACTGCACCGCTTCTATTTTCTTAGGATCTACTTGAATACTATCCTTGTTAACCATATGCCCTAAAAAAATAACACAAGTAAGCTAGAATTAACATTTTGAATGCTTAACATATAGCTGATGTTCCCTTTGAGTTTGTAAAATTATCTGTAAATGTTGCTTATCATCCTTTGAACTTGGAATATATTAGTATATCATCAATAAATACAATAACAAGTTGATCGAAGAATGGCTTAAGTACTCTATTCATTAAGTCCATAAATGTAGTTGGAGCATTTGTTAAACCAAATGACATCACTAAGAACTCATAGTGCTCATACTAAGTTTTGAAAGCTGTTTCTGGAATATCCTCTTCCTTTATCCTTAATTGATGATATCCAGATCTTAAATGATTTTTTTTTAAGTTCAGTCGATATCATTCTAAATGGGGATATAGATACTAGTTGGGGTTCAAGAAATAAATTAATATCAAATTCTATTTCTCGTTTTGAGGAAATCCAGGCAATTCTTTTGGGAACACATCAGGAAATTCTCTAATCACTGTAACCTTATCTACATTGGTATACTTTATATCAACATCTCTCACCACAACCAAATATCAGTGGCAGCCTTTTTGTAATAACTTATGGGCTGCTAAAGCAGAAATTAAATTACTAGGTACATGCTTCCACTAATTGTTCACTACTTGCAACTCATTTACTAACCTTTTATGCTATTGATGACATCTTCATACTGTATCAATTAGAATGCACTTTAAAACACTTAAACAAGGTCAACCAATTTTGACTTTATTCATTAACATGCTTATGCAATGTCTTAACAATCAGTCAAGAAAAGTTTATGTTTATCCAAGAATCCTTCACATGAATTACCCATTGTGTATCCTTAAATTTTAAATTTCCATAGGCAAACCTTCATTTCTCATAATGCTTGTACATGATATTATTGAAAACCAAACTATCTTCAAATTATTTATATCAACAAAATCTATCATTAAAAAGCATTATCTTTATAGATTCTCTGCTTTCAAATTTAATCCACCCCACAGCTTGTAAATTCCAATTATATGTGCAAGTTTCAATTGATACATAAAAAAGAGATTTACAACCATTTCCAAAACACATACACTTTTTACAAACCATTATCTTGGAGTTAACAACCTCTATCACATCATAACCCACTATCAATATTATATTATCCATTCGTCATATTGTTTTACATAAGTAAATCAAACAACCAATTCAAACCTTCTTGACATCCAAACAAGCCATTACCTTTGTGTTCGGATGAAATCTTCTTATTTTTAGCCATTACCTATACTCTGATAGCCACAAGGAAATATATTGCTTTGATACCAACTTGTCACGCCTCTTCTTTTAAGGCACGTGAAACACATACTTTACGGACAGATCTTTACTCTAATAGGTATAATACAAGCATTCATTATAGAAACATATACAAATAGGTTTCCTCATGTAAACACAATATACAGACCAAGTTTATAAATATCATAGTAACAATAGAAGCAAGAATCCTACTTGTGGCATTCAGAGCATACTCTAGAGTATAAGTGTAACGCTTGGTTTTTATATATATATATATATATGCAAGAAAGAAAAATTATATCATAGGCTAGACAACTTGTATATACATACATCCAAAAGCTATATACATCAGAGTTTAGTAGCATATATACATACATATGTAACCTGAGGTACTGAGCATACATCACAAAAAGCGAAGTATCGTGCGATTACATCAAAACAATGAGGTTAGCCCATTTACATTACCAAAATTAGCTATACACATAAAGCTATCCTACAGCCCATCATTGGTCGTCACCCTTGGGGTACTACTAATGAAGGAGGTGGACCAGAAGCGGGGACCTCTATCATACTGATCATCATCAAGTTCACAATGACTGTGAACTGTCCCAAGTAAGGGATGTCTACTATCTGTAGCTCTAGGAGTAATGTCAGCATAAAAAAGGACATCTCTATTGATTTGTACCATTGTTCATGGCTCATACATCACTCAGTGGCTCATCATCAGTCACAGTGGCTCATAGACTGATATTTTCTCTCAATTACAATCCTCAATATGGCGTGAGCCTTACCCCTCTAGCTACTCACCCACCCTTTAAAGGCCATTGGTTGGAGGGTTCTTCTTGTATTGACCAGTCTAGGCTATAGGGCGTCATCTATCCCTGTACTGTATCCAAGCTATGACCTTTTAGTCGCCTTACCTCGTAAGGTGCCACACTCCCGGGTCACCTTAATGGGTAAGGTCATCCTAGACTTGTCAGTCTCCTTAATACAGCAAGGGAGACAACTATTTCCAGGCCACCCTGCTTCAAAGAGGATCATTTTGACTTGTTAGTCGCCTCAATACAGCGAGGGAGACACCTGTTTCCAGGCCACCCTACTTCAGAGAGGGTCCTCTTAACAAAACTTAAGTCTTTTATATATCTCCAGCCACTTAACATAACAAGAGTGTGCACATTAATAAATATCCAACACATAAACCATGCTCAACCTCAACATGTTACAACAACTCATCATGGATAAACATGCATGTCTTAATAACCTTTCATAATATGAATACATTAATAACTCACTTGCAACCATACATACAAGCAGTCTATAGTATGCAAATATAGCATTCATGCATCATTCCTCATGCTTTATATACATGATTTACCAACCATACATGATGAAATAAATATAGCACATGCAAATATAACATTCATGCATCACAAAACCATCACTAACATCCTAAAAATGTTGGTAATTAAATAAGATTCATAAAGGAAATATAAAACAAAGAAAAATGGCAACACAGCATGAAGCACAACTTGGTCGTGCCTCTAAGCACGCCCGTGCTTCATGGCTGTGTTCCTCCCCGTGTTCCCTCTTCCCCTGGCCGTGTTTCACACAAGCCGTACTTGCTGCAGGCCTTGCTCAACAATTTTCCAAATTTCTCAAAACTTCAGGATTACAGCCCAGAGCACGGCCTGGCTATGTCTCCAAGCACGGCCGTGCTCTGGGTACAAAATTAACCAAAAATTTCCTTTTTCTCTCAAATCAACCAAGAAAAACCAACAATCAAAATATCAACATTTTGAGCATGAAAAGTACCATTTTTCCGAAGCAACCCACCAACCAAAACATGGATTAAAACTCAAAACCAACTACACAAAGTTTTCCACAAATAATTAATACATATATATGCATGAACAGTAACCATGGATGCCATAACTACTGCAATAAAAGCTGTATCTACCTTCCTACACATTTAAATACTCAGATACATCCAGCCATAAAGACATCAAACCATAAAACTTGAAGGAGGATGTTGATCTTACCTTCTTATTTCCACAACCTTATTTTTCTCTCTCTTGTTCTAGCTTCTTTCTCTCTCTAGAGACTTCACCAAGACTGCAAATTTTTCCCCACCATCATGAGACCGATAAAAACCCCTGACCCAAACACAAGATTAGGAAAATTTCTTACCTCTTTTCTTCTTCTCCTTCACTTTCTTACTCTACTTCTTCCTTTATCTCTCTTCCTCTTTCTCTCTCCCCTTTTTCTTCCCTCCTTGGCGTGAGAAAATCTACTGCTTCTTCTTGCTTGGGCTAGCAGCTAAGTCATCAAGTCAAGCGGGATATATTAAAATAATGAAAACTTATGCAAGAATCCATCTAGCCCCTTAACCTTCACCCTTGCTTTGCCTAACAATTTCCAAAATGCCACTCCATTACATTGTGACTAAGGGGGTTAGCTAAGGCCTTGTTTGGGTGTAAGAAAACTTACCAAGTGTTTAATTCCTTCTTGAGCCTTACTTTAATGGATTTTTGTGTAGCTTTATTCATGGCTCCACCTCTCTATTGTTGCTATCTATTTATGGCCCTATAGATAAGGAAATCATTATCTATTCCTTAACAATTCTTTCCAAAAATGAGAAAATCCTTATTAAACATTCATAATTATTTCCTTATAACTCCCTCACTTAACTCTTTTAAACCCTATCTTACTATTCCATTTTGTGAATGTTATTACTAGAATATTATTAACAAGAGCCAGAGAATAAAGCAAGAATTAAGGTAAATATAAGTCGTAAGCTAAATCAAGTGATGTAATTTCAAATATCAACCAGTAGACAACCATAAAGTATCAACTAACAGTAGAATTATGTTTCTGATATAGCCTAAGTTCAGTGAAATTCAAAACAAGTTGCTCATACAGTGTAAAGCCAAGAAAATTTGAGATTAACCACTAAAATTAATTCATTAAACTCAATTTCAACTTTGCTTAATTTAGGTAGATAAGTTCCCAGAAAATATGCAACATTCAGTTTCCAAAGTCTGCAGAGAATGGCCAAAAAAACTAGTGCAACTTTTAACAGAAGCAAGGACTAGATTTGAAGGCCAATAAAGACTAAACCAGCTTAGAAAAACAACAAATATGAACCCAAAGTGCAGGATTTCCAATAACCAGATAATTTAGGAACTAAGCATTCTAAATGTTGTAGAATTTTTCCTAAACCAGTCTAACCATACCCATATAGATAAACTATCTAGCAAGTCTAACAATAGGAAGGGAATTCCAATTGAGAAAATTGAAGTTTAAATGCATAAATCTAAAATATCCAAACCAGACCAATCCAAACAACTAGAAAATTCAATACTTTTGCAATTCAAATTTTGTAGAAATTTTCAAAACCAGTCCAATTAACCCATAGATGTAAAAAAATTTAGATATATAAATTAATCCAACTCAATCAAGATGAATAACAAAGTTCAACCATCAGGGAAGTCCAATCTAGATAAAGGAAATTAAACACAAAGTAGAGGTTAAAATTATACCTAGAGGGAAGCCATGATGGTGATGCCAATAGCAGGGAATAGAGTCCAGTGCAGGGAGGCATGGGGCTCTCGGGTGATGTAGGGGAGTAATGGGAGAAGGAGTGGGTGAGCACAGGAATTTTTGGGTGAGTAGACAGTGCACGGGAGAATGGGAAATTTTTGAGGGGATTGGTTTGGCTTGGGTTCAAAAATGGGCACAAGCTGGTGCAGTGATTTTTGGGCTAGGCATTGGAGGGGTTGGGTTAATGGTTTCAAGGGAATAGGCCGACAGTGTGAGAGAGAAAAGTGCAAAGAATGATGGGGGGCTTCGGGTTGTAGAGGGATAGGCCAAGGATGTAGGGAGAAGGCAAGGTGAGGTATGGCTTGGGCACGGGAGGATGAGCATGGGTTTAAGGATAATGGGAAAGGGAGAGGGAAAATTGAGGCACGGGAGTGACTAGGTTATGGGAAAAATTTTTGGGTTAGGGATTAAACTGAGAAGGGGAGGGAAATCTTGGTTAGGGCATGAGCATGGGATTGGGGGTGGAAAAGGTTGAGGAAGGAGATGGAGTTGGGAAAGGAGGGGAGAAGAGCATAAAGTAACTGGGCAAGGCACGGTCCAAGGCACGATGAGAATATACTGAGATACGGGAGAAGAAAAGAAGAAAAACAATGGAAAAATAGTTACCTAGACCCGAAGAACTATCATGCTTTGAGTGAGACCTTTAAAAATTCCTGGAAAGTGGCCCGTGTTAGTTGGCACGGGGAGGGTGTGCTTGCCATAACCAGAAGCACGATCGTGCTTGGCGTTGGAAACCTAACGTCCCTAGATTTGGCCCGTGTTAAGGAACATGGGAAGGGTGTGTTTGCATCTAGACGTGGGGCACGACCGTGTCTGGTGACATGATCTACTCGTGCTTGGTGCTGTAGTCACCAAATCTACAAATTTTTGGCCTGTGCTTGAAGCATGGGCGTGCTACATGACATGGGTAGCCCGTGTTTGGTGTTGGAATTCCTATTTCTTCAAAATTTGCTGTAGTTTTTTATTCTCTTGAATTTCTTTTAGAAATCATCCTTTTCTCCAACCTTAGGAACATGGAAATTTAC
The DNA here is from genome assembly GCA_037074535.1 of Gleditsia sinensis. Taxonomy (NCBI): domain Eukaryota; kingdom Viridiplantae; phylum Streptophyta; class Magnoliopsida; order Fabales; family Fabaceae; genus Gleditsia; species Gleditsia sinensis. The sequence goes on from CM073464.1 coordinate 58,354,554, forward strand.
CTAAAAATCACATGGAAACACTCATTAATCCTATAACATAAGAAATCAACTAAAATTAAAGATAAAAACAAAACCAAAAGCAATGAAACTAAACAAAAAGAAACTCAAAAATTAAAATGTGGGTTGCCTCCCACAAAGCGCTTGTTTAAAGTCATTAACTCGACTCTTTTTCATGCTTTCCACTTAAGGAGTCTTGAAGAGAGTTTCAATATTCCTCTTTTTGATCCATTGCCTCTTAGTATGGTGCTTGAGGTTTGCCTAATAGCCTTTAAAGATCCTCTTGGCTCATTCTTTTTTTTCTTAACTCCATTGAAGTTGAGAGGAAATGGCTTAAGTTTGACTTTTGGAGCTTGGATTAACTCCTCAATAACCTGCTTTTCTTTCCCCTATTTATCATTAAAAAAAGAACTTTCCATAAAGCATAACTTAATTGAGTTAGAAAGAGGAAAATTCATGACTTTATCATTCATATTAGGTTTAGGTAAACCAATCATACAACAAGATTCATTTAGAGATAGGGGTTTGATGGAATTATTCAAATTAAATTATACTTTCTCATCCCCTACATTCAAAGAAAGCTTTCCATCTCTCACATTTATCTTGGCACCAGCCGTAGCTAGGAAAAGCCTTCCAAGAATGATGGGAATTTTGCCATCTTCTTCCATCTATAAAATAACAAAATCAACCGATATGAAAAATTTACCCATATTTAGAGGAACATCCTCTAATATACCTACTGGATGCTTAATGGATCGGTCAACTAAATGAAGAGAAAGAGTGGTAGGCTTCAAGTCACCCATTTAAAGCTTCTTGCAAACTGAAAGAGGCATGAGGCTCACACTTGCTCTAAGGTCACATAGGGCTCTGTCAATCTTCATGTCTCCTATAAAGAAAGGAATTGAGAAGTTTTCAGTATCCTTAAGCTTTTGTGGCAGGTTATTTTGAATTAAAGCACTGGATCCTTCTATTAGTGCCACAATATCATGTTGTTCAATTTTCCTCTTATTTGAGAGGATCTATAAGGAACTTTGCATAAGAAGGCATTTGGGAGATGGCTTCTAGGAATGGGATATTAATGTTTAATTTCTTCAAAACATCCAAAAACCTGCCAAACTGCTTCTCTAATTTAGCCTTGACCAATCTTTGAGGAAAATAGATTGGTGGCTTGTAAGGTGCAGGAGCTACATATTTGGGCTCTTCTTCCTTCTTTTCCTCTTCTTCTGGTTCCTCTTCTCTTCTATTCTCAGATGCAGCCTGAGGTTCATCTTCTTTTATCTCTGGTCTTCTCTCTGATTCAGCTAATTGTTTACTACTACTCTGGGTAATGGCATTATAGTGTTCCCTAGGGTTCTCAGTCTAACCTAGAAGTCTACCAAAGTTCCTATTAGATAGGCTTGCTTGCTGTGCTATTTGAGTTTCTAGCATCTTACTATAGGTAGCAAGCGAGTTAACCTTAGAGGCTAGGTCCTTTATAGCTTCATTCATTGAATGATTCTGGGCTCTGTATTCATCATTTTGCTTCGTATGTGTGGTGATGAAGTTCTCCATCAGAGCCTCCAGATTTGACTTTGGCTGAGGAGGCAGATTGAAGGGCCTCTAATTATAAAATCCAAGAGGTTGCCTAAAATTATTCTGAGGCTGATTTGCATTTCGCTTGTATGAGAGATTTGGGTGATTCATCTAGCCCCAATTGTAAGTGTTGCTGTAGGGATTGTTTCTTTAGTTATTGTTCACAAAACTTACCTGCTCAAAATCCTGAGATGCAGAGTTTCCAAGCTGGCATTCATTGACCACATGGCCAACACCTCCACAAATTCACATGCAGAAGATGGAGAAGAGGAACCAATAGCATTAATGCTTAACTTATCTAATTTCTGAAACAAGGCATTAACTTTAGAAGTTAGATGATTAAATGCATCAACTTCATACATACCTGATGGTGTTCTTGGTTGCCTCTCACTAGACCATGAGTAATAATTATAGGCCATATCTTCAATCAGCTCATATGCCTTATCAATTGTTTTATTCATAATGGCTTCTCCTGCTGTATCATCCACAGACAATCTAATACTATATGTTAGTCCATTGTAGAATGTATGGACTATGAACAAATTCTCCAACCCATGGTGTGGACATATCCTGAGAAGTTCTTTAAATCTCTCCCAAGCTTCATATAAAGACTCACCATATTTTTTAGCAAAGGTAGTGATTTGGTTCCTAAAATAGGCTGTCTTATTTGGTGGGAAATACTTGGCTAAAAAGGCTTGAGAAAGTTGCTACCAAGTAGTGATGGACCCTGATGGAAGAGAGTGCAACCATGCATGGCCCTTGTCCCTTAGAGAGAATGGGAACAATCTTAGTCTAATGGCATCAGTGGATACTCCATTCAGCTTCAATATGTCACAGTATTCTATAAACACTGAAAGATAGAGATTGGGGTCTTCAATAGGTGACCCTCCAAATAGATTCTGCTGAACCATCTGTAGAAAAGAAGGCTTTAGCTCAAAATTGTTGGCCTCAACAACTAGTTTGACTATGCTAGTATTCAGGCCATAAGTATTTGGGGTGGTGAAATCTTTAAGAGATCTATTATCTCTTTTTGCAATGGTAAGTGCAGCGGAATGATTTTGCTGTTGTCTTTTTCTCCATCTTCGTAAGGTGCGTTCAATTTCTGGATCGAATTTAGCAAAGAAATCACGTTCTCTTCACATAAAAAAATACACCAATAAACGATAAAAAGAGGTAAAAATCAGCAAGATATAATTATGTAGAAAAATGAAAAGAGAAAGGATCTAGTCTAGCTATTTCGTAAAGTATCTAATATAGACTATTATTCCCCGGCAATGGTGCCAAAAACTTGTTGTGTATGTTTTATAAATAATCGTAAGCGCACAATGTAGCTATAGTTAGTCCGGCAAGTACAGGTCATATCCCACAAAAAATAATGGTCAATTACTAGAACTATACAAAATATGTTATCTAAATCGATGCAATTCGATGAGAGTTTGTCACAATTAAACTAATAAGTAACCCAATTAATAAAAGTCAAGGGTTATGGTTTACCACACTTATAATATTCAACAACCAATATATACCTCTAATTGCAATTATCTAGGTTATTGGGGATAGTTTATCCTTAATTAACTAGCAACCTCTTTCAAGCGTTACTAATCGTACCTAGGTTAATCCAATTGCCTACTTTCATGGTTCTTAGTTTAACCTAGGTCAATTAAATTCTATGCCAACTATGGAATTCAATTAATTAGTTTTCTTGTACCCACTAATTGATTCATTCCTAGAGAACCTTAAACTAATTTTGTGATTAAGATATCCCTAATTAACTATTAGGTTCCGATATTAACTTTCACCTTTCAGTTCATCAGCCAATATCCTAAGACGCGGTAAATATTGGCTAGAATAATAGTCAATCCTAATTAACCATGGATAATACAATTAGGGTTCCAATAATTCAATTCAATAATTCAGTATCATCATACCATAAGTGGGTTTACCAAAACTCTTGATAAAATCTACTCAAGCATAATTGAAATAGAAATCAAAAACATATTCATTAAATAAACCATAGGTGTTCAATACAAACCAAGAGAAAGGAGTAGAAGAAGAAGTAAGTGCAGAATAGAAAGATAAAACCTGGTTACACAATGTGATAGAGATACAATGTTGAATCAATCTTAAATCTAACCTAAGAACATAAATTCAACAATTAATCATATTCTAGACCTAATCAAGTAGTGTTTACTAATCCTAAAACTGAGTCTAAGATGTCTATATGATTGTGGATATTCTTTGTTGCGCTTCCCCATGTATTTATATCAACATGGCTGCTCAAAATCCTAAAAATCACGTGGAGTACGGACATGAAGCACAACCGTGCTTCTTGACATGGCCTGGCCGTGCTTCGTGCTGGAAATCTAGGATAAAATACATTCTTTGCACTGAGCATGGCTTGGCAATGTTTGAGGCTGCCAGGCTCTTTTCTTGCTAATTTCTTTAGGGTTACCTCCTTGCTTCCTCCTTAGCATGTTCCAATTCCATATGGCTCCTCACATGAGTGTTTTCCCTTGCTTCCTTCCCTCTTTTGCTCACCTACAAACATAAAACATGTAGCACCTCAAAAATCTAGATCATAAAATGTTCCTTATTATCTGTAAATTCTTGGCAATGACCACCTAGCCCATAAGTTCACCTATTCACTTATATTGTTAGTTATCTGTCTTGGATAAGCATACAAGTACTTCAAGCTATTCCAAGCATTTTTAACTCTCATTTCCTTATAGGCAACTAGCTAGGCATGATATGCATTACTTATAACATAAGGGATCTCATGCCATAAAGAAAATGGTACAATCCTTAACTTATATTACATCACATTATCAGCTGTCTAAACGGGAATTAGCACTCATCTAGGCCATCCCACATATATTACACAACCAAGGAAAATAAAATCATGATCATATGAGTCAACCTTGAGACCCCTGTTGCTCACCTCTTGCTGGAGTACCTGGAATGTGATTATGTGGACATAAAAAGTGAGATGATAATCTCAATAGCTAGCAAATTTTTTTCATAAAAATAGTACACATTCCATTCCTTAAAACATCTTAAATTATTTCACTGAAACATAAGCACTGACCATACATCATACATACGGCATCTTGGTCACGCGGACCCATAACATCATGGTCTACTTACCCAGTGCAGTCAAATACGGCCATACCTGCAAAGGGTTATGCATCTCCTATTATTGGCCAATCGTGAAGGAAATGGGGCTTACTTGGCACCCTTTTGTGCATCCCCTTAATTCCCGAGAATGCATACATAACATATCTTTAGACCATCATTCATCATAGCATAAAAGTCAGGCAATCAGTGAAAATTCATAATTTCAAGTTCATAGGCATAAAGAGGTGTGTTAAGGAAAAGCTAGCTACCTCAATTCCAGCATAATCACTTCCTTTCCAGGGCTGCCAATGTTACTACCAGCAACTCAAACGAAAACATATAAGAGTTCTTGGTTAATGCATGTATATTAGTACCTAAAGTCATAAATCTCTAGTTTAAAATCTTCTGCTCCTCAAAACAAACTATGATTTTGTTGAGATTTGGGGTTATTATTAAATATGAAAAAATTCCTCTAAAAATTCTAAAATTTTTTATGGAGGTACCTTTACATGTTTATTTTGTTTCATAATTCTCTCAGCCATTAAATCTTCTATTCAACCCCAAACACTACCTCCATATCCAGGACAGTACAATTTAGTTTCGGTTCCATTTCTATTCTGTTTTGCATTCATTTGAATTAGTAAAACTTCTTAAAATTTCATGATATTTTATATGGAGAATACTAGATATGTTATATAATCGCCATAAAAATTTCAAGTAAAAAATAATTCATTTGACCCCTTGAATAACCCAAGATTTAAGGCTGTCTACTGTTATGGTCTGTTCTGCCTCATTTCCTGCCCTACCACATTTATACATTTTATTATATGTCTTAACCTATCCATAATTTTATAAAATTTGGTGAGATCCTTAATTATGATTTCTATAAAATTTAGTAAAATTTTCATACAAAAATACATCATCTAACCCCTTCAATATTTTGTCTTTCCATCAACAGTCTAAGCTGTCCAGCAAATTGTCCTCAACACGGTTTTAATTGCAAAAGACCTAGTTGTAGGTTCTAAAAAATCACATAACTTTCTATAATCGATTACTAACATCTTAAGACTCTTCTCACCAAAAATTAGAGAATTTAAAGGCTATTTACTAAATTAACTAACCCAATATTTTCAGTTGCAAAAAGGTTTCTATTTTCTCAACCTAACTCTTCTATGCTCTATGACCTTTACTTACTAAGCAGACCCTAACGCACTCATATGGAATCCAAATTTTGTGATTCCAGTGGATATGTGACCGCAAGAACTTTATCTACAACTTTTATGTTAATGATGACTTCATATTCTTTATTGATTACTCCCAAATATTCAAAAACATAAGCTATTCTTCACCAGCCTGGATTCCAAACCCGATTCTGACCTCTCATCACTCCATGGATTATAACTCTCTCATTTTAAGTCCGATTGATGTGATTCCAAATGATATGAAAATCTAAGACATAGGGATACAACGTCTATGTTTAACATGTTTCCATATTGTAGACAGAAAGTCATCCATACAGGGCCAAAAATTAACCTAATAAACACAAAACCAGATTTTTATAAGAAGCTAGACTTACCTTATGTAAACCTACTCCTATGGCTCTAAATTTGCAGCTTCCTTCTCCTCTTGGTTTCTTTTGCAACTCAGCCACATTTCTTGCACCAAATATGGGTTTATCAAGGCTTCAAACCTCAGCACTCACTCTCACTCTCACTGCCTTATGGTGAGGGAAGGAAACTCTCCATTCTTTTCTCTGGTTCTTCCACTCTCTTCCTCCTCCCTCAACCTCCTTCTTCTTCCTGGCTACTCTCTCCCCTTTCCTTCCTCTTCCTCTTGGATTTTTGGTTACTTCCCTCCCTCCTTTCTCCTGCTAGCGTGAGGCAAGGGCATGTGTTTTCTGCTGCACCATTTCTGAATGTAAGGAGGTAACTTCCATGGTTGCAGGGATTCCCTGGTTTCTGAAGGGCAAGGAGTAGGTTTTCTGCTGCCTCTCCACATGGGTTATTACATGCATAACTCTATTATATTATGTTGAAAGGGTGGTTGTTGTTTTACAAGTAAGAGGGACCTAGGCTGCCAAGAAAAAACTGCTGCAAGATGCTCTATTTTTCTGGCGTGAAGCTGCTGCAGGTGTGTGAGTTTCTGCTACATGTGGGGCAAGGTTTTCTGCTGGGTTTTGGTGCAAATGTGGCATGCATTATGCTGGGCAAGATGGCTTGTTTTCCTGCTACCATGTGGGTGTGCTTTTCTGCTTGGTTTATGGAGTAAGTGTGGGACATTTTTCTGCTTTGTTTAGGAGCAAGGGGTGGCGTGTTTTCCTACTGCCATGTGGGATGTTTTTCTGCTTGGTTTAGGATCAAGTGTGGGACATTTTTCTGCTAAATGTGGAACAAGGTTGGGTGCATGTTTCAGCTTATATTTCCTACGTGCATGGGTGTTTTTTTTTCTGCTCATATTCCAACTCTTGTTTCTGCTTGTATTCCAACTCTTATTTCTGCTTGTATTGCCTATGTTGCACTCATCCTTTTTAACCTACCAAGGCTGTTGTGTTTTAGTTTTAGTACACATGCATGGGTGGCTATATCTATTATGCTATGCATGGCATAAATGAGAGGAATACATATATATATATATATACACACACACGTAAAGCTTCTCCTTTTGCATGTGTAAATATATATATAATAGTGTGTATGGTGGAGGTCAATGGAAATATGTATATATATTTATATAGCATCACATAATGCTTCTTCCTTCCTTATTATTTTCCTAATCCTAAATTAGTAGCATCCTATGGAATATATTTGTATCCTATTCCTCTAATTTATGCTCCAAAAATATTTTGTTTATATGATTCAATATTAGCTATGTTACCTATTTTATACTTGCCTTATAGTACCTAATTAAGCATCTTAATCACTTGTCATATTTATTTTCTACTCATCCTTAAATTTATCTAACTTTATTAGAGTTTTAGGATGTTACAAAACACACCAAAGTAGTATCCAAAGCAAAGCATAACCAAAAGCATGGAAATAATCACAAGTTTATTATTAATTAGGGGATAAAATATAACCGTGAAACACTCAATTTTTCCATTTATCACTATAACATGCTTGAACATTATGTAAAAAGAGTATATTTTCAGTGCATATATAGTATGTTAATTATGGGTCAACAAAAGTTATGAATTTATCTCAGAAGCTTAATATTTTACTGTGGCTTATACAACTGAACATAACATCATCCCTTGTTGTGTGCTTGGGAATATTTGATTGTTCTAATATGGAATTCTCCTAATGTTTTCATGTGAAATATTTTAATGCATAAAAACATTTATTTAATGATCATATTGTGCTGAATATGGTTTTAGATATCTGAATATCCTTTGATTTGAGAATATTTGAAATACGAGTCCCATATGAATGTACTTTTGAACTATATTTTCTATGTGGCAAATTTTAAAACATGAGTACGTCCATATGCTGACTTAAGAGGTCATAGGAGGTATTATTTGCTCATTGAGTTGTCAAACTCATTACACAATATTTTCACATTTTTCAGATAAGAATACAAAGTTTGATCCCTGCCCTTCAAATAGTTGACTAGCTAGACGACATAATCTCTAGGTGAGCCTACTTTGTTTCTAGGGCTCGTATATTTTGATTTATATTGTACTTGTACTCTAAAGTATGCTCTAAACGCCATAGGCAGGATCCCTATTTCTACTGTTACTTTGGTATTTATAATTTAGTCTGTATAATGTGTATACACGAGGGAACCTATATGTAGTTATTTCCTTGACAAAGAATTGTGCTATATATGTTATGGTAAATATCTTATTGCAGAAAAAAAAATGTTTGTTTCATGTGCCTTTAAATTGGGGGCGTTACAAGAACCACCATATCAGAATTTAAGCCTTTTTGTACTTTGATGGTGTAGGATTTGCCTATACATAGCATTCCAACCAAGGTTTTCTCTACCACCATTCATGAGGACATTTGAAGGGACTCTAATATGGACAATTTCCCAAGCACACAATAAGGGAGGAAAAATCACATATCATATAGTCGGCATCTCGCCTACATAGGTGTTGTTTGCTTAGATGTATATGTACAAGTTAAACAATATAACACGTAGGTGCACATATCACAACCAAGTAATACAACGATGAGTGAGTATCATTCCACAAGGAGTTGTAACCAGAAATTACTTGTAGTAGTTGACCCGTAATGCTACAGCAAAAGTGTTAGTGGTAAAGGAAAAGTGGATTCATGCACACAATAAAATAAGAGCAAAATAAGAAACTGTAAGATGATATTTTGAGACACGCTAGGTTAACAGAAGGAAAATGGATAATAATGTCAACTAGGATTGCTTCAAGGTTGCCATAACCTTTTGCACTTGTTTTGCTCTAACCTTGCTGCAACAATTGCTTTAGTAACCAAATTTTCCTTTTTGAATGGGTTCCTTCCAGACTACCATTCCCTGTTATTCTTGAGGTTAGTTTTATATATTCCTATATAAATCCATCCTTGAGAACTACACTTAAAGCCCTAAAATATTGGATTATATGGGACAACTATATATTCCTATATTGGTTGTACATTAGTTTCTTTTACCAACCTATAACATTTAAACTTATTGTAACTTTCATTTACCCTTCTGGGTTAAATGTCAACTTCAGCCTTCTACTATTAAGAGGCATTTAACAGCAAAAATTTAAGAAATGCAATAACAGTTTGAATATCAAAAGCAATGTTGTAACACAATCATCATTTACTGAAAATATTTTAAAAGTTCACAACAACCCATCTGCAAACCTAGGTAAAGGCTTAGCCCAGATTCATATCGAGGTTAATTACAACTGTAATGATTAGGACAATCACAATGCAAGGAAGAAATACAGTAAAACACAAGCAGTAAAAAATAATAGAGAACAAGAGGAGAAGAGTTGTATGGATGGATTTTCCTTCCCCCATGTCCAACTGTTCCTTTGCTATCTCTCTACCAACGCGTCTACCTCCCTTGCTTGATTGATTCCCAATGGAACAGTATCACCCTTTCTGCACGTTCTCGTTAAAGGTTAGGGGCTACCTTAGGTGATCCCTCTTTTTCTTCCTTTGTACTCGCATGTGTCTATCTCTCTATGTTTGTCCTTTTCCTCTACTTTCCTTCCAGCCTTTTATAGGCCAGTGCTGTGGTCCCGGTGAGATGGTTTCTCTTTAACTTTTTTCCTTTTTTGGCCTGCACTTCTGCCAGCCTCTTTTCCTCCACCTTCAGTAGTGTAGACATCTTCTGTTTTGTGGCAGCTACATACTCCTCCTTTCACGTTGGGTAGTGGGAGCAACACTTGCCTTAGTAATAGAGTGCTCAACCTACTTGTACCATGTAGCATTAACTCCCAGGCATGCACCCAATATAATTCGTCCAAAGAAACGCCCAGCATCATTTGGTTTGTTGTCCCTCTGTCCTGCGATGCAGATTAGATTGCTGTAGCACCCTTTGTCCTGCAATGCACATTAATTTTTACAATTTGGAGCTATACGTGTTTTCATATTCAAGAGGTGCAAACACAATATTAAATTAGGGAGAATTAATACTATTAAGCCATAATGTAGAGTAATAAACCCGAGAAAAACATACAATTAACTCTAATGAATTAGAGTTATCAAATCCTCCCAAACTTAGATTCTTTCTTGTCCTCAAGAAAATCCCTCTACCCACTAAATGGTTCTCCTATGTTCCAGCCCTTAGACAATATTATTTTCCTACAGCACTGCTATTGGCTCTCATATCTCAGAATTATTTCCAAAGAGAAACTACTGCATTTAGCTTTTTACTTTCTCATTTCCCAACCAGAACTTCCTTTGTAAATGTGTGTGTGCAGCATGGCTAGTCCTTCAAGAACCACTCGAATCAAAATTAGTCAAGGTCCTAAGATTTCATAAGCTATTATATTAAGTTTCTCTTACTAATTGCAAAGATACCAATAGATTAGACGCATAAAACTATAAGGTAACCAGGGAGGGTTAGTCAACTTAATTCTTTTTTGGTCTTGTTGCTGGTTTTTTAGACAGGCCATTCATGTCTTTTAACGCGAATGGCAACATTTGGGATGAAGGCACCCAGTTACTCAACACTATCACCTTTGGGAATTTTCCCACTCATACCTTTTTGTTACTGTTTTACGTAAAAGTACACATGGGGTTCATGCATACCCTTGGTTACTAAGTGATAGCAGAGGAATTGGAGTAGCAGCTTATTATTCTTTTTCCTTTTTTCTTCTTCTCTTTTTTTCTTCGCCTCCTCCAAACTTAAGCCTTTTACATGTTGAACTTATGCTTCCTGTTGTCATACAACAATTTGTTTCAAGAGACTCTCAATATTAGCTCTAAAATCCTAGGTCCACCTTTATGAAAAATTGTCAAGTTTTTCTCAATAAAGACTAACCACAGCTTAGTGCTCATAAGGGAAGGTTCCAATTGTAAGGAGTTAGCATGCCAAATTCCTACAAACAATTAGTCATATCCAGCCTTTCCTTATTGAGTTTCCTAGAACCAATAGTAGGCCACAAGAAAATTCATGCAAAACCTCTTTTTTTTTTCAATAAATAAGAATTTATACTATTTTTCAGACCTAAACTAGTATACCCAAGATCATGCAGAACACAAAACACAGAGTGAATAAAACTAAAATAAACAAAGTGAGCACTACCAGAGAATTATAATGCATTTAAACCCCCCCAACTTAAGGTTTAGCAGTGTCCTCACTGGTAATATATGGAAAATATATCATATTAAACCAAGAAATATGATGCGTAATTGAAATAGGCAAGACAAAAATATCAAAATATGTAAATTGAAAACACAGGAATAGAAGGAAAACAAAAAATTAAAAGGGGCTTCCCTGAGGTGCCAGCAGTATTGCTGCAGCACCCGTGTGGCATTGACCTCCTTAAGACCTTGATGCACTATTAAGCCCACTATTCTTTTAGGTTAAGTTGTGGAGCGTGCCTTTTCCCTTCTGTTTGGCTGCCATCCTTTTTGGTATTAGTTCCACATCTTTCAGTGACTTCTCTTCCTCCTCAGTCCTTTGGGGCCTCATATCTTACTCTCTGCCTGGTGAGAATGCTTGTTCCTCGTCACTCTATAGCTCATTTTCCCTCGTTTTTGGCCCAACTAGAGTGCTCAGTATTTCTATAAGGAATTGAGTGAATGAATAGAACTGTTTGAAATTTTTCTCCAAGGTTTGTTATAGGGTAATGTCCTTCTAATGCTGGTACTGCCAAAAATGTTGTTGTTGCTTCATGAAAAGTGCTTGCTGTTGCAGGAGTAGGTGCAGTTTATTGTCTGCCGATTGGTGATAGCTTGACATTGAGGGTGCTTGGCCTTTAGGGTGTAGTGCTTCTTGGGCGTGTACTGGTGGTTCTTACCCACCCTTTTCTTGCATAATCTGTGCTATGGCTATAGCGTTTATTGCACCTCTAAGCTTGAATGTCTTTTCGTCCATTGATACTGGGACTTGTCTAGTCAAGCACAACATGGTAATCAAGGAAGGGAAAAGCAGGTTACCCCTTTTTCGGTTGGTACACACCCTAATTTGTTCAGCAATGACCCTTCCCACATTGATGGTTTTACCAGAAATGAGGACATCCACCATAGTTACCCGATCTCGGCTAACAGTTTGCTCGTGGGTGGAAGGCAAAAGGCAAGTCTTTAGGAAGTGATACTTTACCTTAGCCGTCGGCAATAGGGAAGTTCTGTTCATGGTTGCAACTCCTTGGGAAGATTTGTCCCATGTGGTGCATGGTATACACACCCTTGTCAACATTGCCTCCCAGTCTTTGGCTTCTAGAGACTCCAAATATGTTTCTCATAGTCATCTTCCCCATCTTCCATTTGGTAGGCATTGTTGATAGCGTTGGGGTTGATTGGCAACGGGGTTTCCCTTACCCTTACCCAATCTGTTGCATCTTGCAAAAATTTAGGGTAAAACTCCCTCACTAGTGGAATAACAGTAGATTAGGGGTGTTTTGCGAAGTTCTACCACCCCCGCTGCTTCACCACTGCAACCATGTACATCGACATCCTCAAATCCTCAGCAGTTGTAAAGGTGAAGCCTTTTTCGCCACAAAACATCCGGTGAACCATCTCCTCATCATACCTATGCGAAATGATACCATACCTTAGCCATCGACAATAGGGAAGTTCTATTCATGGTTGCAACTCCTTGGGAAGATTTGTCCCATGTGGTGTATGGTATACACACCCTTGTCAACATTGCCTCCCAGTCTTTGTCTTCCAAAGACTCAAAATGTTTCTCATAGTCATCTTCCCCATCTTCCAAGTGGTAGGCATTGTTGATAGCGCTGGGGTCGATTGGCACCTGGGTTTCCCTTACCCTTACCCAGTCTGTTGCATCTTTCGAAAAGTTAGGGTAAAACTCCCTCACTAGTGGAATGACAGCAGACTGGGGCTGTTTTGCGAAGTTCTGCCACCCCCGCTGCTGCACCACTATAACCACGTACATCGACATACCTAAATCCTCAGCAGTTGTAAAGGTGAAGCCTTTTACGCCACAAAACATCCAGTGAACCGTCTCCTCATCATACCTCTTCTGGTTTTCCTTGGAGGTGAATTTCTTCATCTTGCGTGCCTTTCTTGCTACTGTCTTCACTCTCGGCATTGTTGTTGTTGGAAGATGTTCTGAGATGAAGTTTCAACCTTTCTTAAAGAAGCTCTCGGAGTATGAAGGTGTGAGTCCTGGCTATGAGTGCAACAAGGGCATTCGAGGCTTCTCATAGTAGTACAGACTGTAGAAGGTAGATGGGCACTCTGAAGTTGACAGAGAGGAAAAAGAGTTTTGTGACGTTTGGGTGTCTTTTTGTTTCCGACTTTTCTTTTTTCCGTTTTTTTCATATGCTGGGCTTAAGTTATTGGGCTCCCCTTTCTTTCTACCCTGAGTGATCCTGGTGGCCTAGTTCCACTCACCTTCGTGCCATAGGAATACTCCTTTCTTCTTAGAAATGCAACAGCATTTCCATGACAAATCTTTTTCTTTAGTGGTTGCTACAGAGCTATAGTTACTGTGGCAATCTTGCGGCAATTTCCTACAGCTACCTCTTCTGGTATGATGCATCATTGGCTGGAAAAGTCAAACATAACTAATATAAAAAATAGAATTCAAGCTACCTAAAAATTATAAAATAAAATGAGAATTTGCAGGAACATGGGTTGCCTCCCATAAGTGCCTTTTTTAAAGTTGACATCCCGACTACTTCTCTTTTCAAATTAAGGTGTGCTGGCATTCTACTTCACGTCCAATATAATGTTTGATCCTTGTCCAATGACCTTGAAGGTCCTCCCTAATTTTCTTCTTCTAATTCAATAGCTCTAAAAGGGAATACCTTGGTAATGCGGAAAGGTCCAGATCAGCAGGATTTTAGCTTTTTAAGCAACAAAGTTATTCTAGAACGAAATAACAGGACTTGTAGCCCTACTTCAAAGTCCCTTGGCTGTATTTTTTTTTCATGCCCTTGCTTTTTTTTTCTTTGTATAGCTTAGCATTTTCATAGGCATGGCTACGAAATTCATCTAATTCATTTAGCTGCAACATCCTTTTTTCACCAGCAGCCTCCAAATTCAAGTTTAAATTCTTGACTACCCAGTAAGCCCGATGCTTTAGCTCCACTGCAAATGGCAAACCTTGCCAAATACTAGCTAATATGGAGACATCCTCAAAGGTTTTTTATAGGTTGTTCGATAAGCCCACAATGCATCATCCAACCTTTAGGAACAGTCTTTTCTAGTTAGGCCAACTATTTTTTCAAGGATCCTCTTGATTTCTCTGTTTAAGATTTTAGCTTGTCCACCGGTTTGGGGGTGGTATAGTGTTGCCACTTTGTGTTTAACTCCATATTTTGCCAACAATGCCCTAAACTGTCTATTATAAAAGTGGGATCCTCCATCACTGATGATTGCTCGTAGAATTCCAAATCTGGTGAAGATGTTCTTTTTGAGGAATCTTGTCACCACCTTTGCATCATTAGCTGGAAAAGTTCCTTCTTTCACCCATTTTGAGACATAGTCAACAGCAACGAGGATATATTGATTTATGAAACTCGAGGGAAATGGCCACATGAAATCTATCCATCATACATCAAACAATTCCACTTCCAGAATGTTGTTTAGAGGCATTTCATGTCTTCTTGATATATTCCCTACTCATTGACACCTGTCACATTACATCACAAAGGAGTGGGAATCCTTAAACAATGAAGGCTAGTAAAACTATGCTTGTAGCACCTTATTTGCAGTCTGAATTCCTCCAAAGTGGCCTCCATAAGGTGAGGCATGGCATTGCTGCAGAATAGGCTCCATCTCTTCCTTTGGAATGCATCTCCTAATCATCTGGTCAGCACACTACTTGAAGAGATATGGTTCATCCTAGTGGTAAGAGTTGACGTCATGCAAAAATTTCTTTTTTTTGTTGTGCTGTCAAATCTGGTGGAAGCAATCCACTTACCAAGTAATTCACGTAATCAGCATACCATGGCATAGGAGTCTAGGCCATGAGGAAGAGTTGCTCATCTGGGAACCTCTCATTGATTTCTTCTACATTTCCTCTATCTTCTTCAAGTCTAGAAAGGTGGTCAGCAACCTGATTCTCAGTTCCCTTTCTATCTCTGATTTTCAAATCAAATTCTTGTAGCAGAAGTACCCATTGAATGAGTCTAGGCTTTGAGTCCTTCTTATTGACTAGGCGCTCAATGGCAGAGTGGTTAATATACATAATCACCTTCGTGCCAACTAAGTAGGATATGAACTTTTCAAAGCAAAATACCAGAACAAGCAGCTCCTTCTCTGTTACTGTGTAGTTGAGTTAGGCCCCTTGTAGTATCTTGCTAGCATAGTATATGGAGTGAAACACCTTGTCCCTACGTTTTCCTAGAATAGCTCCTAAAGCTACTTAACTTGCATCAAACATGAGCTAATATGGTGAAGCCCAATCGGGTGCCACAATAACAGGTGTTGTACTTAGTTTCTCCTTAAGATCGCATAACGTTTTCATGCAATCCTCGTTGAAGAAAAATGCTTTATCCTTCTCAAGTAGGGTGCAAAGGGGCTAAGCAATTTTGGAAAAATCCTTAATAAACCTTCTATAAAATCCTGCATGCCCAAGAAAGCTTCTGATACTTTTCAAGAGGTGCAAACACAATATTAAATCAAGGAAAAATAATACTATTAAGCCATAATGCAGAATAATAGACCCGAGAAAAGCATACAATTAACTCTAATGAATTAGAGTTATCAATAGGAGGCATCCCGCTCTCCTTCACATTTCATATCCCATGTTTTGGCCGTCACACAAGGTTAACACCACCCCTGCTAGCTGAGGTGTCAAGGTGCACCTGGGTTAATATCACCTGTTGTTAGTAAATAGTGTTTCCTGTAACATCCTTAATTTCATTTCATTCATTAATAAAGGTACATAAATATTTAATTAAGGAAATAAATTTATTAGACAATATTTAGATATCGAAGGAAATATAATTCTTAGAAATTCTTCATCTTATGTGTATGCATAGAAAATATTTCTAACATTAAGGGAATAGGCAAAGAGAGAAAACCTAATAGGAAAAATTAGAAATAACATACTAAAGAAAGGAAAAATTCTTGGGTAAGGAAGACAAACTTTTGTGAAGTAAGTAAAGGTCTAAAAATTTCAATAAGATTGGATTCGATTAATTTTTCCTAATTCAAGAGTTAGAGTTACTAAGTTTAACATCTCCAACCATAAATTGGGCTTTCACCTTTGGACACTCCATATAGAGTTTTTGCACTTCACATGAATTTCTAGCAAGACAATAGGATAGCACAAGAAAGAAATAAAACATAGACTTCAACTAGGATATAGAAGTTGGACCAATAACCCAAAAATCTTGAAAATGTGACCAAGCCCTTCATGAAAGGTAGAATTTCAACCAAAGCAAAAGAAATGGGTAAGAATGAGCCCAAATCAAAGAAGGAAAAATAAGAATCATGTGAGGAAATAGTAGTGTAATAATAATCAAGATTAGGTCACATGGCATTAAGACAAAACATCTATATCCTACATTCATAATTTCAACAAGTAGGTAATAATACATGGCATTAGGACAAAACATCTATCTCCTATATTCATAATTTCAACAAGTGGGAAATAATACATAGCATTATGACAAAACATCCTTATCTTACAAAAATAATTTCAGCCAAGCAAGGGAGACTCAAGGGCTAAAAATTTGCCACCTAGAAAGGCAAACCTATCATACTTGAGTGAGACAAAAGAAAAAGGAAATGAATCCCTAAATCAAAAGGACCTTGTTCCTTGTCTTAAGAACATTTTATCATGATTTTTAAAATACAAATCTTTTTTTGCTATGCATATCTTGACTAAGAGAGAAGAATATAAGAAAATGAGTTGTCTTTCCCCAAAAAACAACCAAGTACATCCTAATTGTGATAAGGTAGATCCATGATCATGAAAGGTCAACCACTTGATAGTTTATTTTAGCAAAACCCACCTTTATAACATTATAATTTTCGTTCAAGTGAGGGATAGGAAAAAATAGAAGCAAGATAGAGTGAGGAAAGGGGAGAAAGAGAGGAGAAGAAAGAAAGGAAGAAGAAGAAGTCTAAAGCACTAAGTACTCAAGGTAAGTTAGCTTAATCTCCACTTGAATCCATCTTTTCTCTTCATCCTTGGGGTGCAAAAACTCTCCCTCCTTCTCTTATTTATGCTGCTAGAAAGCTAAGGGAATGGAGGAATTCTTTCAAGAGGAAATAAGAAAAATAATTCACTAAGTGAGTTAGGGAGATCTTTAGGTAGGTTTAACAATATGTCTTTTTGAAGAAAAGTTTTGAAATTTGTAACATTTGTATGGGATTTTGATCTTAGAACTTTGATGAAATTTACAATATTTGCTACTTTGATGATTGGTCATGGATGTTGCCATATCATGTTACATGTTATTTTGCATATGATGGATGTTTTGAACATTTCGATTGGTGTGAAAAGTTCTACATAGGTATGGCTATGGGTGGTAAAAGTTTATGATTTTTATGTTGCTATTTTGTATATTTGAATGTGGTAAAACTTTATGGAATATGATTAGATGTAAAGAAAATAAAAGAGGATGTAATATAATGATGAATTAAAACCTTAGGAAAGGTTTGGTTAGGAAACTAGATTTTGGTGTAACTAGGGAAGCTTCTATTTTTAATAGTTTAGGAAGAATCGATTAGGAATTAAAAGAAATGGTTAACATAAGAAATGTAGATCTATGTCTTAAATTCTTTTAGCCATTTGAATCACTTAATTTGGAGTCCATATGAGGGAGATAATGCCCAATATGTAAGCAATGGTAAGAAAATTATTAACCAAGGAAGAATCTGTCAGGAATGCTTTAGTATTTTAATTTTTGTGATCAATCTATAGGAAATTAAAAGAAATAAATAACATTAAAAATGTAGATATATGTCTCAAGAATTTTTAGCTACTGGAATCATTCAAATTGGAATCAATATGAGGGATATATGGTCAGATTAGTAAGCAGAGGCTAGAAATTAGCTAACTCGGGAAGAATATGTAATGTATGCTTCTGTGTTTAACTTTTTTGGCACAATCTATAGGAAATTAAAGGAATTTTTAAAATAATAAACATAGATATATGTATCACGGATCTATAGGCTCTGAAATCACTTAATTTAGAGTCCATATGAGACAGATATGGCTGATTAATGCATAATTGTCAGAATCAGTCTAAAATCCAGGGTGGTAAATGTAAGCATTTTTGTTTTCGGTTTTTTTGGGAGTAATTAGTAAGGAATCTAAAGAAATGATAAACATAAACATTGTATATAAGTGTCTTATCATTTTATAGGCATTGGAATCACCTCAATTGGAGTTCGTATGAGGGATATATGATCCGCTAGTAAGTAAAGGTCTGAACCTACCCGAGAAGAAATAACATTTAAATTAAGGGAGTAGTAACACCACGATTACTTAAGATTTCACTAAAATGTTCAACATAATGGTTCTAGAGGATTGTCTTATCTTTTAATTGACACTACGATCACCTCAATCAGATTTAAAATGAGGTTGTTATGCTCTGTTTAGTGAGAGAGGATAATAATATCTATAAAAAAAGTTCTTATAAATGAAAATAATAAATGACTAGTATATGCCATAGTCATTTCCATTGCATGAACTCTTTACCATTTTAAGTGTGTAACTTTGAC
Organism: Gleditsia sinensis; assembly: GCA_037074535.1. Taxonomy (NCBI): domain Eukaryota; kingdom Viridiplantae; phylum Streptophyta; class Magnoliopsida; order Fabales; family Fabaceae; genus Gleditsia; species Gleditsia sinensis. The sequence continues at coordinate 58,373,522 of CM073464.1, forward strand.
ATGGAAATATTTTATAAAGTGATATTTGAAACGATTATGTTCGTGGCATTACTACCAATGATTTTTGGTAATGATTATATTTTGATGAAAAACTATGGCATAATGAACATACTTGTTATTAAAATCATATTTTTGGCTATTAATGTGAAAAGAAAAGAAATGAGCATGGTTACATGGCGATCTGTGTGGTGCACCAGTAAGGGGCATCCTACCAACGGCTATGATTATGTTAATGAGAAAAGAAACTGTGCCATGTGTAACATCCCGTAAATTTTAGATATTTTCCTTAAAAATTCTTCACCTTACATATATGCATAGAAATGTTCTAATATTAATGGAATAGGTAAAGAAAGAAAACCTAAGAGGAAATATTAGAAATAAACATGTTAAAGAAAGGTGAAATTCTTAGGTAAAGAAAGATAAATTTTTGTGAAGTAAGTAAAGGTCTTAAAATTTCAAAAAGATCGGATTAGGGTAATTTTTCTTAATTTAAGAGCAAAAGTTACTAAGTTTAGTATCTCCACCCGTAATTGGGCTTTAATCTATAGACACTTCATATAGAGTTTTTCTATTTCACATGAATTTTTAGCAAGCCAATAGGATAGCCAAGGAAGAAATGAAACATAGACTTGGACTAGGATATAGAAATTGGACCGGTAGCCCAAAAATCATGAAAATGTGACCAAGCCCATTATGAAAGGTAGAATTTTAACCAAAGTAAAGAAAATGGGCAAGAATGAGCCCAAACCCAAGAGGAAAAATAAAAATAAAAATAAAATTAAAGTGATGAAATATTGGTGTAATCAAGATTAAGTGACATGGCATCAAGACAAAAATTTAGCAAGTGGTGTGATTCTACATTCATCATTTTGGTAAGTAGCATAATAATACAAGGCTTTAGGACAAAAACATCTATATCCTACATTCATAACTTTAGCAAGTGGGTAATAATACATAGCATTATGACAAAACATCATTATCCTACACAAATAATTTTAGTTAAGTAAGGAAAATTCAAGGGCTAGAAATTTGCCACTTAAAAAGGCAAATCTATCATACTTGATTAAGACAAAAGAAAAAGGAAATGAATCCCTAAATCAAAGGGATCTTGCCCCATATCTTAAGAACATATCATCATAATTTTCAAAATACAAATCTCCTTTTTCTATGCATATCTTGACTAAGGAAGAGGAAGACAAGAACATAAGTTGTTTGTTTTCCAAAAATTCAACAAAGTGTATCCTAATTGTGATAAGGTAGATCCATGATCATGAAAGGTGAATTATTTGGTGGTCTATATAAGAAAACCCACCCTTACAACATTAGAATTTCGTCCAAGTGAGGGAGAGTAAAAATAGAAGCAAGGTAGTGTGAGGAAAGGAGAGGAAGAAAAGAAGAAAGAGGAAGAAGTCTAGGGGACTAAGTGCTCCAGGTAAGTTTAACAATATTTCTTTTTGAAGAAAACCTTTGAAACTCATAATATTTATATGAGATTTTGATCTTAGAACTTTGATGATTGGTCATGGATATTGCTATATCATGTTACATATTGATCTTGCATGTGATGTATGTTTGAATACTTAGGTTGGTGTAGATAGTTCTGCATGGGTATGGCTATGGTTGACAGAATTTTAGGCTTCGGTATTTTAATTTCTGGGAACAATCTATAAGGAATTAAAATAAATGGTTAACATAATAATTAAAGATATATGTGTCACGGATTTTCACCCACTGTAATCATTCCATTTAGAGTCCATATGAGGTAGCTATGGTCTGATTAGTAGTCAAAGGTCAGAAAATGAATCATCAGGGAAGAATATGTTAGGATAGCTTCGGTAATTTAATTTCTAGGAATTATTGGTAGGGAATTAAAATAAATGGTTAACATAAGAATTAACGATATGTGTGTCATGGATTTTTAGCCACTGAAATCATTCAATTTGGAGTCCACATGTGGTAGATATGGTCCGATTAGTAAGCCAAGGTCAGAAAATGGTTCATCAGGGAAGATTATGTTAGGACAGCTTTTGTATTTTAATTTCTGGGAATTATCTGTATGGAATTAAAATAAATGGTTAACATGAACTTTATATATCTATGTCTCATGGAAATATACCCACTGGAATTATGCAATTTGGAGTTCATATGAGGTAGATTTGATCCGATTAGTAAGCAGAGGTCAGAAAATGTTTATTCAGGGAAGAGTATGTTATTAATGTTTTAGTTTTTTTGAATTTCTGGGAATATTCTGTAGGGAATTAACATAGCGCGCCAACATAACAATTATAGATATATGGCTCATGGATTTTTACCAACTACAATAACTCAATTTGGAGTTCCAATTTGGGAGATATGGTCAAATTAGTCAGTAAAGGTTAGAACCTATCCGAGAGAAACTATCCTGTACTTTGGGGGAGTAATATCACCTTCGTTTCTTAATTTTTCGCTACAATGTTCAACATAATAGTTTTAGATAATTGTTTTATCTTGAAATGGACACCAAGATCACCTACATCAGAGTTAAATTGAGGGAGTTATGCTCTGATTAGTAAGAGAAGGTTAGATAGGATGAAAACCTGCATCAAGAAAATAAAGAAAATAAAATTAGTATTTAAAAAAGAAGATGAATCTTAATAAATGACTAGTATAGCCATAGCCATTGCCATTGTATGAACTTCTTACCATCTTAAGTGTGAAATTTTGACATGGAAATATTTTATAAAGTGATATTTGAAATGGTTATGTTCATGGCATGATTACCAATGATTTATGGTAATAGTTATATTTTGATGAACATACTTGTTATTGAAAGCATAATTTTGGCAAACATTGTGAAAAGAAAAGAAATGAGCACGGTCACATGGCAATCCGTGTGGTGCACCAGTAGGGGACGCCCTACCAACGGTTATGATCATGATAATAAGAAAAGAAAGAGAAAGTGGGCCATGTCGGACGGAGCGAGAAAAGCCCGTACCGGAGAGTAGAGGATACTCACCCTGACCGGGGTAGCTTGAAATGAGAATAAGTTGATGGCCATCATATGATATTTTGAAAATAGTTAATCCTGTCATACATATCATTACAGTATGATTCTTATGTGCATAGATATAATGCATTCATGTGACCAAAGATATTTTTTGTAGTTTATACAGCTGAACATGACGTGATGAGCTTTACTGATGATAATTTATTGTTGAACTTACTGGGATTTAATTCTCACTATATTTTCATATCATGTTTAGAAAATTATTTATGCAGCTTTTGTTTCTAAGGCTCTGGCTTTTAGTGCACATTGGATCGAGTTACTTTATGTTGGGTAGATTTCAGAATCAAATAAGATGTTTGTGGTCGAGTTCACTCAGATCCCGGTGAAGGTGCAACCACCCGCACCTGTATCTCCGGAATTGGTCAACCAAAATAAACAAGATGTAAATATCTATGTGTTTGATATGTTATACGTCCGTTTTGATTAATGACATGTATGTGAACTCAATATTGTATAATAATAAAGGAAAAAAAAGAGGTTGTTACATAATTGGTATCAGAGCAGGTCGATCCTAGATGGCCAGTGGGTGGTTGGTTATCTGAATCGATCTTATAGTATCTTGAGTATGTTGTGGTAGTGTTGTGTAGGGGATCAGTGATTTCATATAGGTAGAAAATTACTAGTGTTTCCTATCTATATGCCGAGGTGGTGTTATGGCTGCTGTTAAATTTTATTTTTTTTAAAAAACTAACTATTGGACTTGATCACCTCAATAGCAGCATAACTTTATTTTTGCCACAGTAGGAAATGGCACCACTAAGGAGAAATTCCGTAAAAAATGTGGAGGAAACCCTACATAACCTTGCCACGGTAATTTGAGAATTTAATATTAATTTACTCCTTAGAACCCAACTAGTATCTATAACCTTATATAGAATGATATCGATTGAATAAAAAAAAATTTAGTTACAAGACTTGTTAGACAAGGGATTTAAATGCCCTAGTACTTTTATTTGGAGTGCTCTAGTTCTATCTGTGAAAAAGAAAGATGGATCATTATGACTATGCATAGATTATAGACAGTTGAATAAGGTAACAATGTAGAATAGAAACCCATTAGCTCGTATAGATTACCTATTTGACCAGTTATAAGGTGTTCAATATTTTTTTACAAATAGATTTGGGATATGAGTAACATTAATTAAGGATAAGAGAAGAGGATGTAGGACTTATTATGGCCATTATGAGTTCTTGGTGATGCTTTTAATTTGACAAATCTTTAGCTGCATTCATAGATTTAATGAATAGTAATTAGGTCATCCCTAGAACAATTTGTTATTATATATATGGATGATATACTAGAATATTTCAAAAGTTCAGAGGATCATAAGCAACATTCAAAGATAGTTTTACCAACTCTAAAGGAGTGTGGTTGGTAAATATGGTATCCAAGTAAACTCTAAGAAAGTAAAAGTAGTACAAAAAATAGCTACATTTTACTAGATTTAAAGATGAAGATCCAAATCCAATTTACGCTTCCTGCGGTTATCTGCCATCCTGCGGTTATCTGCCGTCCATTCTATTTGAGTAATAGTTGGGTCAAGTACATGAACATAGGCTTGTAAAGCATCAATCAACTCTTCAGCATTTGAAGCTGAGATGAGAATTCGTCGTGCTGAGTGTGAGATAAACCTCTGTTCCACAGCTTGATCTAGAAAAGATAACAAACCATCAAAGAAGTGATTAACATTTAACAAACCTATCGGTTTGTGATGCATATTCAGTTGTGCCCAAGAGACTATTTGGAAAATCTCCTCTAGAGTACCAAAACCACCTGGTAAGGTAATGAAGGCGTCAGCATTGCTCATCATTTTAGCCATGCGTTCATGCATGGAAGCTACCCTATATTCTTCCCCAATTGTCTTCCCTATGTTGCTGGATGTAGCTAGAGCTGTAAGAATAATACCTAGAACTTGGCATCCCCCTGCAAGTGCAGCTGTAGCCATACACCCCATTAACCCACAGTTACCTCCACCATACACTAAATGAATTTTTCTCCTAGCCGGCACCATACCCAGATTTTGTGCTGCTTTAACACACTCCTCATCTTTTCCAGGACTGGAACCATAAAAGACATAGATATTTCGAAACTGACAGAATGCGGTTCCCTCCATAATTTCTATCACCTTAACTTTGAGAATAGACAAAAATACTAATGTAAGTATTTATAGAACTCAGAGAAGGGAATATTTATAATAGCTATGCGAATAGGCCGGGTATTATTAGAACAACTATGTGAGTGATTGGTGGATATCAGCTAAATTAAAGGTAAATAAAAAAAAATTTCAAAAATGACGGCAAGCATGTATATGTACAGTAGTATGACTGTGACCCATATTAAGCACATAAAGAGTATAAGATAAGATATCACCATAAATCTGTCTTTATCTTGTTGTCTTTGATGAAGCATTGATGTTTTGATTCTTGTAGAAAAGTTGTAGGTGATAGCCGCCATTGAAAAAAAAAATGCAATCAAATGATTTATTTTGTATTCTCAATGTTTTTGCGAGTCGATTATCAGTATTATTAAGTCGACTAGCTATTTTGAGAAATTTTAATTTGGACTGGTTTTTTTACAGTTGATTGATTACATCTATTTTGAAGCAATCAACTGCATCCTACCAGTTAACTACATATTCTTTGATTTTCACAGACTTTTATAAGCTCAGAAATGTTTCTTTTCCATGTGATATCTTTCCACCGAATACCAATAGATTTAAAGTAGATTCTGACACATATATTCAAAATTTGCGGCCACCGATTTTTGCTGAAATCATAGATAGATTTTGTTTACAGATTTTCAAGAATTACGGCCACCGATTTTAATATTTTTCAATGCTTTGTCGAAATTTTTGACTTTCGCTTTTGGCACCATTCTCTATTATGTTTTTCGCCTGTTTCACTCATTAACGGTTGGCATTAAATGCAAGGTTATTTTCCCTCATTGCAATGAAAGATAATTTCTTTTCTTTAAAACTCGGTTATTATGGTGTCTAAGTTGTTAGTAGGTTAAAGTAATGAAAAGTTTGAAAAGAATGGACAGATGATGGTCTTATGGTGTTTTGAAGAATGTAATTAAGAGAATTAGTGGTGTTGAAGTTCTCGAGGAATAAAATATAGGAAGTAGGATTTAAGTTAGTCTTTGAACTCTTAATTTGGAAATATAGAGAATATTCTGAGAACCATGTCCGAAAATAATGTAGGTTATCAAGATATTTGTGTTAAAAGATTATATCATGCTAAATTGAGTCTAGTATCTAGGATGTGAATTATGTTGGAATTGAGAATTCATGTATGAGTAATTGTTAGGAAAAAAAAACACAAATCTTCTTGAAATGATTGGGTGAATTAAATGGGATTGGCATAAGCTAGAATGAGGTGCTTTTGGATATGATAGAAGAAATAATTGAAATTTTTGACAATGAGTTTAATGGTGTTAATAAGCTTGTATAGAATTACTGTGATGAGGTAAGTTGGAATTATTAGACATGTGTCAATGGTACATAAACGTTATTAAAGGTTTGAAGGATTTATTGCTACGTATGTTTAACATATTGATTAAAGGATTTGAGGATAAAAATAGATGATAGATTAAGATGATGATATTCAGGGGATGATGTTGATATATGAAAAAAAAAAATTTGACTTGATAGAAGTTTGGAATAAGAAAAGATAGTTACACAATATAAAGGTGTATATGTTCCTTTATATGTGTGTTTTCTAATATCGACCCATAGATATATCCATGCGGGCTAGAGGATATCAATTGAAGAACTTATGAGTGAAAGAAATCCTTATGGTTAAGTTATATGGCAAAATCACTCAAGTGAATAGACATATTAAAAAGTAAAGATGTCATACAGAAAAGATATCTCTAATTATTTAGGTAATAAGCTTGGTAACTCTGAATAATGCCTTAATTTCATTCCCTACATGTGGTAGGATGCATTGAAATTCGGGGACCGAATTTCTTAAGGGGGGAAGAATCTAACATCCCGTAAATTTTAGATATTTTCCTTAAAAATTCTTCACCTTACATATATGCATAGAAATGTTCTAATATTAATGGAATAGGTAAAGAAAGAAAACCTAAGAGGAAATATTAGAAATAAACATGTTAAAGAAAGGTGAAATTCTTAGGTAAAGAAAGATAAATTTTTGTGAAGTAAGTAAAGGTCTTAAAATTTCAAGAAGATCGGATTAGGTTAATTTTTCTTAATTTAAGAGCAAAAGTTACTAAGTTTAGTATCTCCACCCGTAATTGGGCTTTAATCTATAGACACTTCATATAGAGTTTTTCTATTTCACATGAATTTTTAGCAAGCCAATAGGATAGCCAAGGAAGAAATAAAACATAGACTTGGACTAGGATATAGAAATTAGACCGGTAGCCCAAAAATCATGAAAATGTGACCAAGCCCATTATGAAAGGTAGAATTTTAACCAAAGTAAGGAAAATGGGCAAGAATGAGCCCAAACCCAAGAGGAAAAATAAAAATAAAAATAAAATTAAAGTGATGAAATATTGGTGTAATAAAGATTAAGTGACATGGCATTAAGACAAAAATTTAGCAAGTGGTGTGATTCTACATTCATCATTTTGGCAAGTGGCATAATAATACAAGGCTTTAGGACAAAAACATCTATATCCTACATTCATAACTTTAGCAAGTGGGTAATAATACATAGCATTATGACAAAACATCATTATCCTACTCAAAAAATTTTAGTTAAGTAAGGAAAATTCAAGGGCTAGAAATTTGCCACTTAAAAAGGCAAATCTATTATACTTGATTAAGACAAAAGAAAAAGGAAATGAATCCCTAAATCAAAGGGATCTTGCCCCATATCTTAAGAACATATCATCATAATTTTCAAAATACAAATCTCCTTTTTCTATGCATATCTTGACTAAGGAAGAGGAAGACAAGAACATAAGTTGTTTGTTTTCCAAAAATTCAACAAAGTGTATCCTAATTGTGATAAGGTAGATCCATGATCATGAAAGGTGAATTATTTGGTGGTCTATATAAGAAAACCCACCCTTACAACATTAGAATTTCGTCCAAGTGAGGGAGAGTAAAAATAGAAGCAAGGTAGTGTGAGGAAAGGAGAGGAAGAAAAGAAGAAAGAGGAAGAAGTCTAGGGGACTAAGTGCTCCAGGTAAATTTAACAATATTTCTTTTTGAAGAAAACCTTTGAAACTCATAATATTTATATGAGATTTTGATCTTAGAACTTTGATGATTGGTCATGGATATTGCTATATCATGTTACATATTGATCTTGCATGTGATGTATGTTTGAATACATAGGTTGGTGTAGATAGTTCTGCATGGGTATGGCTATGGTTGACAGAATTTTAGGCTTCGGTATTTTAATTTCTGGGAACAATCTATAAGGAATAAAAATAAATGGTTAACATAAGAATTAAAGATATATGTGTCACGGATTTTCACCCACTATAATCATTCCATTTGGAGTCGATATGAGGTAGCTATGGTCTGATTAGTAGTCAAAGGTCAGAAAATGAATCATCAGGGAAGAATATGTTAGGATAGCTTCGGTAATTTAATTTCTGGGAATTATTGGTAGGGAATTAAAATAAATGGTTAACATAAGAATTAAAGATATGTATGTCATGGATTTTTAGCCACTGGAAGCATTCAATTTGGAGTCCACATGTGGTAGATATGGTCCGATTAGTAAGCCAAGGTCAGAAAATGGTTCATCAGGGAAGATTATGTTAGGACAGCTTTTGTATTTTAATTTCTGGGAATTATCTGTACGGAATTAAAATAAATGGTTAACATGATCTTTATATATCTATGTCTCATGGAAATATACCCACTGGAATTATGCAATTTGGAGTTCATATGAGGTAGATTTGATCCGATTAGTAAGCAGAGGTCAGAAAATGTTTATTCAGGGAAGAGTATGTTATTAATGTTTTAGTTTTTTTGAATTTCTGGGAATATTTTGTAGGGAATTAACATAGCGCGCCAACTTAACAATTATAGATATATGGCTCATGGATTTTTACCAACTGCAATAACTCAATTTGGAGTTCCAATTTGGTAGATATGGTCTAATTAGTCAGTAAAGGTCAGAACCTATCCGAGAGGAACTATCCTGTACTTTGGGGGAGTAATATCACCTTCGTTTCTTAATTTTTTGCTACAATGTTCAACATAATAGTTTTATATAATTGTTTTATCTTGAAATGGACACCAAGATCACCTACATAAGAGTTAAATTGAGGGAGTTATGCTCTGATTAGTAAGAGAAGGTTAGATAGGATGAAAACCTGCATCAAGAAAATAAAGAAAATAAAATTAGTATTTAAAAAAGAAGATGAATCTTAATAAATGACTAGTATAGCCATAGCCATTGCCATTGTATGAACTTCTTACCATCTTAAGTGTGAAAGTTTGACATGGAAATATTATATAAAGTGATATTTGAAATGGTTATGTTCATGGCATGATTACCAATGATTTATGGTAATAGTTATATTTTGATGAACATACTTGTTATTGAAAGCATATTTTTGGCTAACATTGTGAAAAGAAAAGAAATGAGCACGGTCACATGGCAATCCGTGTGGTGCACCAGTAGGGGACGCCCTACCAACGGTTATGATCATGATAATAAGAAAAGAAAGAGAAAGTGGGCCATGTCAGACGGAGCGAGAAAAGCCCGTACCGGCGAGTAGAGGATACTCACCCTGACCGGGGTAGCTTGAAATGAGAATAAGTTGATGGCCATCATATGATATTTTTAAAATAGTTAATCCTGTCATGCATATCATTACAGTATGATTCTTATGTGCATAGATATAATGCATTCATGTGACCAAAGATATTTTTTGTAGTTTATACAGCTGAACATGACGTGATGAGCTTTACTGATGATAATTTATTGTTGAACTTACTGGGATTTAATTCTCACTATATTTCCATATCATGTTCAGAAAATTATTTATGCAGCTTTTGTTTCTAAGGCTCTGGCTTTTAGTGCACATTGGATCGAGTTACTTTATGTTGGGCAGATTTCAGAATCAAATAAGATGTTTATGGTCGAGTTGGCTTAGATCCCGGTGAAGGTGCAACCACCCGCACCTGTATCTCCATAATTGGTCAACCAAAATAAACAAGATGTAAATATCTATGTGTTTGATATGTTATACGTCTGTTTTGATTAATGACATGTATGTGAACTCAATATTGTATAATAATAAAGGAAAAAAAAAAAGAGGTTGTTACACCATGTCGGACGGAGCGAGAAAAGCCCGTACTAGAGAGTATAACGTACTCACCTTGACCGGGGTAGCTTGATATGAAAATAAGTTGATAGCCATCATATGATATTCTAAAAATGGTTATTCATGCCAAACATGTCATAACTGTATGATTTTCATGTATATAGATAAAGTGCATTCACGTGGCCTAAAGATAATTATTGTAGCTTATACAAATGAGCATGACGTGACAAGCATTATTGATAATTAAGATTTATTGTTGAACCTAATGGGATTTAATTCTCACAATATTTCTATATCATGTTCAGAAAACTTAGTTATGCAGATATTCTCTATGACCGACTTTTAGTGAACGTTGGGTCTAGTTGGCTAAGATCTCAGTGAAGGTGCAACCACCCACACCCATATCTTCGGAACTAGTCAATATGGACAAATAAAATGTAGACTTATATGTGTTTTATTTTTGTACAGATGTTTTGATTAATAATGTGTATGTAAACTTAGAATTGTGTAAGTGTTAATGGTATTTCATAAAGCTTAATTATGTTTAGTTAATTTAATTGAATGTTATTATGAGTTAAATAGTTAGAAGTTAAGAAGTAATGAATTAATGGAATATTAGAAATATATATATATATATATATATATATGTATATATGTATAAAAAAATATAAAGTTGTTACATAATTAGTATCAAAGGAGGTCGATCCTAGATGGCTAGTGGGTGGATGGTTATTTGAATCGATCTTATAATGTCTTCAGTATGTTGTGGTTGTGCTGTGTAAGGGATCAGTGATTTCATATAGGTAAGAAATTACTATTGTTTCCTATCTATATGTCGAGGTGGTGTTATGACTGCTGTTAAATATTTTTGAAACTAACTATTAGCCTTTATCACCTCATTAGTAGCATAACTTTGTTTTTGTCACAATAGAAAATGGCACCACCAAGGAGGAATTCAGCAAACAATACAGAGGAAACCCTGCATAACCTTGCCATGGAAATTCGAGACCAAGTCACGACCTCCAACCAAATTCTACAATAACTCCAGAAAGCTAATAACTAGAATGGTGAGAATGGTGTTAATAATCGGATGGTAGGGAATGATAGCGGCATATTCGAGTTCTTCAGGATTGGACCACCTTCTTTTCAAGGTGGCTTTGATCCAATTGTAGCTGAACGTTGGATAAGGGAACTGGAGAAAATATTTGAAGTGATGGGTTGTACTAAGGAGCAGTAAGTTATCTTCGCTGCATATATGCTGAAAGATGAAGCAGAATGCTGGTGGCATGGAGTTAGAGAACTTTTAGCTCACCAAAGAAGGCAGATCACCTAGCAAGTGTTTAAAGACACCTTTTTGGAAAAGTACTTTCCAAGTACTGTGCAGGTGTCACGCCCCTAATTTTAGAGCATATGAAACACATACTTTACGATAATATATTTTCTATAACATGTATAATACATTATTTTATAGATATTTATTTCCATGCATACACAATATATAAACCAAGTCTATAAACATCAAAGTACAGTAGAAGTAAGAATCTTGCTTGTGGCGTTCAGAGCATACTTTAAAGTACAAGTACGATATAAATCAAAATCTATGAGCCATGGAAACAAAGAAGGCTCACCTAGAGATCATGTCGTCTAGTTGGTCAACTTTGTGAAGGGGAAGGACCAAACTCTATATCCTTATCTTAAAAACATATAAATAACGTGTAGTGAGTTTGACAACTCAGTGAGCAGATAATACTTCCTATGACCTCTTAGGTCAATATAAGGATGTACTCATATTTTAAAATTTATCACAAAAAATATAGTTCAGAAGTACATCCGTATAGGACCTGTATTTCAAATATTCTCAGTTCATATCACAATCAAATATTCAAAATAATATGCAATACGGTATGATCATTATTTAAATATTGTAATGAATCAAAACCTTTCATATGAAAACATTAGCAGGATCCCATATCAGAACCACCATCTCAGAGTTCAGGCTCTTCCGTACTTTGTAGGTGAAGGATTCGCCTAAACTCATCATTTCGCTGAGGTTTGCCTTACCACCATTCAAGAGAACATGCAAAGAGACTCTAATATGGGTATTTCCCCAAGCACACAGCAAGGGAAGGCAAATCACATCTCATATAGTTGGCATCTTGCCCATATAGAAGGCATCCCGCTCTCTTTCACATATCATATCCTATGTGTTGGCCAATACACGAGGCTAGCACCACCCCCTGCTAACTGGGTTATCAAGGTGCACCAGGGCTAATATCATCTGCTTTTAGCAGACAGTGTTTCCAATAAGATTCCTTCTCAGAAAATATTATATGCACATATGCCATATAATCTAGTATAAAATTCTCAATACAATACAGACTTTCAGTCTCAGTACAGTTTCATCTATCATAAAGTTCTCATTCATGGTTTATCACATGTACATGCTCTTTCTCGAGGCAATTATATAACTTTATAAATAATGCCACATGCATAAATATCATTTAATCATTTAATGAGAAATACATATGAAATTAGATACACCACGAGTTCAGAATTATATTTTCAAAACTATATTTTTCTTGAACTATATTGCAAATTGTAAGCAATTCAGATAATGTTAATGCATTTCAGAAACATATAAAAGTGTAAATATCTTATAAACATAATCAAATACGCGTTTAAAGATCAAGAAGAGTATAGGGCAAGTCATAGAAAGAATCATCTACTCCCAGGGTAAGGGCTCCAGATTAGACAACCCCAAAATGCACTTTTTCAATCCACATTTCACTAAACAAACTTCAAAAACATGTGCGAAGGGTCCAAAATCAAGGAAATGACTCTGGAAACTTGATCACTGTTCATGCCGAAAAATACTGTTTATACCGATGAAATCACTATTTACCAAGAACAAAAAGTTGTCAGATAGCTGAAAATTTTCATATCCTAAGGTTTATCTAGCTCCTGAATCCATCTACGGTGTCAGATTTACAATTTGAGGTCTCTAAGTAAAAGTTTCAAAGTTGACCTTTTTCTATGATTTTTTACTTCCGAACTGCGGCGATTCTACGGTTAATATGAAAAATTATTCGGTTAAAATCGTAGTACTCTCTGTCCTGAATCCAGTGATACCCTTAGTTTTGATATCAGAGGCCTGTATACATTTTAGATCTAGAGAGAAAATATGGAGGTTACTATTCACACTATTCATCAAAATTCTACAACTTTCTTGATTTTTGTCTCCCCCTCCCCCTCCCCGTTTCTCTTTTCTCTTTTATTTATTTATTTTATTATTTAATAATTAAATATTTAGGATTATTATTTATTTTATTTTATATATATTCATATAAATACCATTTTTCATCCTAAAATATCCCAAAAATTTCTAAAAATTTATATTATTGCAAAACTTTAGTTACAATATCAAATCACGACTTTTCTCGACAAAATTTTAATAAAAAAAATTACAAAATAAATATCTTTATGTATAATAAAAGAAAGAATATTTTTAAAAATAAAATAAAAATTTATTAGAGGCCAATATAATTATTTTAAACAAAACAATAATTATTTTAATTAAAAGTATACTTACTTTTAGCAAAACATAATCATATTTAAATAAATAAAAATATATTTGTTAATAGCAAAACATTATTATTTAAAAATAAAAATTACGGGAGATTACATTCTTTCCCCCTGAAAAAATTCAGTCCTCAAATTTCAGCCCATCATTTCATAAGTAAGGAATGAAGTCAAGGCATAAATTACAATTATTAACCTCATTACTCAAGCAATTAGGAATATCTCTTTTCTGTATATCATCTTTACTTTCTAAGAAATCTCTTTACTTGTGTGATTTTGTCATATAACCTTAACTATAGGGATTTCCTTCAACCATAAGTTCTTCACTTGTCAATTAACAATAGACATCAATTTTTTTACTCATAATTAAATTAAATTCTTGTCCAATTGAATTTCTTGGAATTAGGTAACATAAGAAAAATCTAATAGGTACTTCCTTAGCATTGATGCAAGAAAGACTATATCCACATTACTTAATCCTGATGGCAAGGCTAGGCAATGTACTACTATGCTTATTTTGTTCATGTTTTCAAAAGAGTCTTTATACTAGAGTTTAACTTTTTCCTTCTTTCCAAACCTCATTACCTCTTTCATTGGTGAGTCCTTCAAGAATATGTGGTAACTAACAGATAATTTCTAGTGCTCAACATTCATGGTCCTTATAGACTTTTGTCCTGTATTGAATTATTTGTATTCCTTTTCTAATCAATTTCACTTTATATCCTCAAGCTTGCATGGATATATCTATGGGTCGATATTAGGAAACACACACATAAAAGATCATATTCACATCCATATTGGGTAACTATCTTTTCTTATTCTATACTTCTATCAAGTCATCTTTGATTTTCACATGTCAACATTATCCCATGAATATCATCATCTCAATCTATAATCTATTTTTATCCTAAAATCCATTAATCCATATGTTAAACATACACATCAATAAATCTACCAAACGTTTTATAACATTTATGTACCATTGGCACATGTCTAACAATTTCAACTTACCTAATCACAGTAACTCTATACCCTCTTACTAACACTAATAAATTCATTATCAAAAATTTCAAGCCTTTCTTCTATCATATCTAAAAGCACCTCATTCTATCTTATATCAATCCCGTTTAATTCACCCAATCATTTCAAGAAGACTTTTCATAACAATTATTCATACATGAATTTCCAATTTAACATAATTCACATCCTAGATACTAGACTCAATTTAGCATGGTATAAACCTTTAACACAAATATCTTGATCACTTACATTATTTTCGGACATGATTCTTAGAATATTCTCCATATTTCCAAATTAAGAGTTTAAAGATTAATTTAAATCATACTTCCCATGTTTTATTTCTCAAGAACTTCAACACCACTAATTGTAACAACTCCTTTTATGTAAACGTAAAAATTTTTTTTTATATTTGTAAAATTTTATAAAGTTATTACTGCTTTAATTCTAACCACTTAACTCGTAATAATAATCACTTTAACCAAGCATAATTGTTATTAACAGTGATACAATACTGAGTTTCCATACACACCATTATTTTACAAAGATTTGTACAAAGATACATATTAGCTCTAATTATCTATGTCGACTACTTCCGGGGACACTGGTGCGGGTGGCACCTCCACCGGAATCTCAATCACATCTACTACATATATATCTGATATAACTGGTAGTTGCCCAAGGTAAGGCACCTCGATCCAACGTTGTTGTGTGTTTGTTTTACTAATTACCGCAAGTGTACGGCATAGCTGTAGCTAATCCGGCGAGTACGGGTCATATCCCACAGAGAACAATGTCAACTACTAGAATTATGTAAAACAAGCTATCTAGATCGATGTAAAGCGATAGAGAGTTTGTCACAGTTAAATAGATGGAAATAACCAATAAAACAAAGCCTAGGGTTAGGGTTCACCACACTTATGATATTCAACACTCAATTTATACCTCTAATTGCAATTATCTAGGTTATTGGAGATGGTTTAGCCTTAATTAACTGGAAATCTCTTTCAAGCGTTACTAATCGTACCTAGGTTAATCCAATTGCCTACTTTCATGGTTCTTAGTTCAACCTAGGTCCATTAAGTTCTATGCCAACCATGGAATACAATTAATCAGTTTTCTTGTGCCCATTAATTGATTCATTCCTAGAGAATCTTAAACTACTTTCGTGATTAAGATATCCGTAATTAACTATTAGGTTTAGGTATTAGTTTTCACCTTTCAGTCCATCAACTAATATCCTGAGACGTGATAAATATTGGCCAAACATTCATCAACTCATATAACCAATGCTTAATAGCTAATCCTAATTAACCATGTATAACACAATTAGGGTTCCATTAATTCAATTCAACATAGTATCATCATATCATAATTGGGTTTACCGAAATCCTAGATCAAAACTACTCAAGCATAATAGGAAGATAAATCAAAAGCATAATCATTAAGTAAATCATCAATATCCAATACAAACCAAGAGAAAAAGTTGGAATAGAGATGAGTGCAAAGATAGATAGATAAAACCTGGATGGAGAATGAAATACAATGCTGAATCAATGAGAAAATCTAACCTAGAACATGAATTAAACGATTAATCCTACTCTAAACCTAATCTAATGGTGTTTCCTAACCCTAAAACTGAGTAGAAATGAGCCCCAATGCATCTCTCCCCCTTTGGCTATGTATCCCCTTCGATATATATCAGTTTGGGCGGCCAAAACCCTAAAAAATACGGTATTCGCAGACCCGCAGCACGACCGTGTCTCAAGACACGGCCTGGCTGTGCTTCAGGCTGGTTTCTGAGAGAATACTGCACTACTTGCACAGAGTACGGCCTGGCCATGTTGCATGCCACCAAGCATGGCCTGGCTGTGTTAGGGGCTGCCATGCTCCTTTCTTTATGATTTTTGATGTGTAGCCTCCTTGCTTCCTCCTTAGCATGTTCCAAGTCTTTTTGGCTCTTTCCATGATTGCTTTTCCTTGCTTCTTGGCTTCTTTTGCTCACCTACAAGCATAAAATCAACCAAAGTAGTATCCAAAGCAAAGCATAACCAAAAGCAGGGAAATAACCACAAGTTTGCTACAAATTAGAGGATAAAATATAGCCATTAATACTCAAAATTTCCCTTTATCAAACGTACGAAAATAATAAGTGTCATTGAGAAAATTTGCATAATTATTCTTCTGAACATGATATGGAAATATAGTGAGAATTAAATTCCAGTAGGTTCAACAATAAATCATAATTTACCATCAATATAGTTCATCATGTCATGTCCATCTGTATAAACTACAGAAAATATATTTAGGTCACATGAATGCACTTTATCTATGCACATGAAAATTGTACAATTATGACATGTATGGCATAAATACTATTTTTTTTAGCATATCATATGATGACTATTAATTTATTCTCATATCAAGCTACCCCGGTCAGGGTGAGTATTTTCTACTCTTCGGTACGGAATTTTCTCGCTCCGTTCGACATGGCTTACTTTCTCTTTCTTTTCTTATTAACATGATCATATTCACAGCTGTTGGTAGGGCGTCCCTTACTGGTGTACCACACGGATTGCCATGTGACAGTGCTCATTTCTTTTCTTTTCACAATGATAGCCAAAAATATGCTTTCAATAACAAGTATGTTCATCCAAATATAACTATAACCAAAAATCATTGGTAATCATGCCATGAACATAACCATTTCAAATATCACTTTATAAAATATTTCCATGTCAAAATTTCACACTCAAGATGGTAAGAAGTTCATACAATGGCAATGGCTATGGCATATACTAGTCATTTATTATTTTCATTTATAAGATTTGTCTTCTTTTTTAAATATTAATTTCATCTCTTCAATTTCTTTATGCTTGGCCTTTCGTCATTTTCTTCTTATTTATATAATTTTTAACACATGTTCTTACAAATTTATAGAGCATTTTTCTCCAATTTGATTTCTACTATTACCTTATAGTTAAAGAGGTTCATCTAGGGAAGAAAAATGTTGAAAATAGGCTTTACCAGCTTCCAACACGGTCGGGCCATGTTCCAGGACACAACCATACTTTAAAAATACTTCAAATGTACTAAAAAACAGCCCCGAACACAGCTAACCCATGCTTGAAGCACCCAGAACACGGCCTGGCCGTGTTCTTTGATCTTTTCTCATTAATCAGAGCATAACTCCATCATTTTAACTCCGATTGAGGTGATCTTGGTGTCTATGGAAAGCTAAGATAATTATCTAAAACTATTATGTTAATCATAGTAGCAAAATAGTAATAAATCGTGGTTTTATTACTCCCTTAAATTCAATATTATTTCTTCTCGGGTAGGTTCTAACATTTACTTACTAATCTGACTATATTTCCCACATTTGAAATCCAAATTGCGTGATTTCAGTTGCTAAATATCTGTGAGACATATATCTAAATTTTTTATGTTAACCATTTATTTTAATTTCTTACCGATTCTTCCTAGAATTTTAAAAAACAGATGCTTAAAGTTTTACCACCCATAGCCATACCTATGCAGAACTATCTAAACCAGCCTAAGTATTCAAACATACATCACATGCAAGATCAATATGTAACATGATAAAGCAACATCCATGACCAATCATCAAAGTTCTAAAATCAAATTCCCATATAGATGTTACAAATTTCAAAGCTTTTCTTCGAAAAGAAATATTGTTAAACTTACCTAAGAATGTCCCTAGCTCACTTAGTGAATTGGTTTTCTTATTTCCTCTTGAAAGAAGTAGCAAGATTCCTCCCTTCCCTTAGCTTTTCTAGCAGCTTAGGTAAGAGAAGGAGGGTGAGTTTTTGAACCTCAAGGATGAAGAAGAAAAATGGATTCAAGTAGAGATTAAGGTAACTTACCTTGAATACTTAACCTTCTAAACTTCTCCTTCTTCTTCTTTCCTTTCTTCTCCTCTCTTTCTCTCCTTTTCTCACTTTATCTTGCTTCTATTTCTCTCTCTTCCTCACTTGGACGAAATTAAAATGTTGTAGGGGTGGGTTTTACTTAAATAGACCACCAAATAATACAACTTTCATGATCATGGGTCTACCTTATCACAATTAGGATACACTTTGTTGAATTTTTGGAAAACAAACAACTTATGTTCTTGTCTTCCTTTTCCTTAGTCAAGATATGCATAGGAAAAGGAGATTTGTATTTTGAAAATTATGATGATATGCATAGGAAAAGGAGATTTGTATTTTGAAAATTATGATGATATGTTCTTAAGATAAGGGACAAGGTCCCTTTGATTTAGGGATTCATTTCCATTTTCTTTTATCTTAAACAAGTATGATAGATTTGCCATTTTAGGTGGAAAATATATAGCCCTTGAATCTCTATTATTTGGTTGATATTATTTGTGAGGGATAGGAATGTTTTGTCCTAATACCATGTATTATCATACCATTTGTTAAAATTAGGAGTGTAGGATATAGATGTTTTTGTCCTAAAGCCTTGTATTATCATGCCACTTGCCAAAATTATGAATGTTGAATCACACCACTTGCTAAATTTTTGTCTTAATGCCATGTAACCTAATCTTTATTATTATTAATTTATTTTTCCTCTTGGATTTGGGATTATTTCCACCCATTATGGGCTTATTCCTACCCATTTTCTTTGCTTTGGATAAAATTCTACCTTTCTTGGAGGGTTTGGTCACATTTTCATAATTTTTGGGCTATCGGTCCAATTACTATATCCTAGTCCAAGTCTATGTTTTATTTCTTGCTTAGGTTATCCAATGGGCTTGTTAGAAACTTATGTGAAGTGGAAAAACTCTATATGAAGTGTCCATAGGTAAAAGTCCAATGTATGGGTAAAGATTTTAAACTTAGTAACTCTAGTTCTTGAATTAGGAAAAATTACCCAAATCCAATTTTCTTGAAATTTTAAGACCTTTACTTGTTTCTAAAAATTTATCTTCCTTATCCAAGAATTTTGCATCTCTTTAGTATGTTATTTCTAATTTTTTTTCCTATTAGGTTTTCCCTCTTTATTTGTTCTCTTAGTGTTAGAAACATTTTCTATGCATATACATAAGGTGAAGAATTTCTAAGGATTATATTTCCTTAGATATCTAAAATATTGTCTAATAAATTTTATTTCCATAATTAAATATTTATGTACTTTTATCAATAAAAGAAACGAAATTAGGGATGTTACACTAATTCTCTTGATTACATTCATCAAAGCACCATAAGGCCATCATCCTTCTATTCCATTCAAACTTTTTATTACTTTAACCTACTAACCACTTAGGCACCATAATAACTGAGTTTCAAAGAAAATAAATTAACTTTTCTTGTAATGAGGGAAAAGAACTTTGCATTTAATTCCAAACATTAATAAGGAAGAATGTAGTAGAATAGACGAAAAGCATAATAGAGAACAGTGTCAAAATAGAAAGTCAAAAATTTGAGCAAAACTTTGAAAAAAAATTAAAATCGGTGGTCATAATTCTTGAAAATCTATAAACAAAATCTAGCTATTATTTTGGCAAAAATCGATGGCTGCAAATTTTGAATATATGTACCAAAAATACTTTAAAGCTGTTGATATTCGGTGGAAAAGAAATATGTTTAAGCTTATAAAAGTTTGTGAAAAACAAAGATTACGTAGTTAACTGGTAGGATGCAATTGATTGCTTCATATTAGATGTAATCAATCAACTGTAAAATAAACCAGTCCATATTAAAAATTCTCAAAATAGCTACTCGACTTAATAATACCGATAGTCGACTGGAAAGAACATTGAGAAAAAAAAATAAACTATTTGATGGTCCCTCTTCCATAATTAATTTGTTTGCATTTTCACTTTCTTTTTTTTACAATTTCACCTATCACCTACAACTTCCTTACAAAAATCAAGACATCTATACTTCATCAAGGACAAGAAGGAAAAGAAAATTTCTAGTGATACCTTAATCTTATTGTCTTTATAAGCTTAATATGAGTCATAGTCACAACTACTTTGCATATACATACTTGCCATCATTTTTTTGAAATTTTCACCTTCAATTTAGCTGATATCCACCAATCACTCACATAGTTGTTCTAATAATGCCTGGTTTATTCGCATAGCTATTATAATTATAACCTTCTCTGAGTTCTATAAATGTATACATTAGTATCTTTACCTTCATACTCAAAGTTAGGGTGTGTGTAGCTATGGAGGGAATCGCATTATGTTAGTTTTGAAATATTTGTGTCTTTTGTAGTTCCAATCCTGGAAAAGATGGAGAGTATATGAAAGCTGTACAAAACCTAGGTATGGTGTTGGCTAGAAAAAAAAATTCATTTAGTCTATAGTGCAGGTAACTGTGGATAAATGGGGTGCGTGTCTATAGTAGCACATGTAAGAGGATGTCAAGTTCTAAGTATTATTCCAACAGCTCTAGCTGTATCAAACATCATAGAAAAAACAATTGGCGAAGAATTTAGGGTAACTTCCATACATGAGCGCATGGGTAGAATGATGAGCAATGCTGATGCCTTTATTGCCTTACCAGGTGGTTTTGGTACTTTTGAAGAAATTTTCTAAATAGTCTCTTGGGTGCAACTAAATATGCATGACAAACCGATAGGTTTGTTAAATGTTAATCATTTCATTGATGGTTTGTTGTTTTTTCTTGATAAAGCTTTGGAACAAAGGTTCATCTCACACTCAGCACGACGAATTCTCATCGCGACTTCAAATGTTGAGGAGTTGATTGATGCTTTACAAGCATATGTTCATATACCTGATCCAACTATGGCTCAAATAGAATGGACAATAGAAAACCGTAGAAAGAGCAAATTAGATTTGGATCTTCATCTTTAAATATAGTTAAACATAGCCATTACTGTACCACTTTTACTTTCTTAGGGTTTATTTGGATACCATCCTTACCAACCATACTCCCTTAGAGTTGGTAAAATTATATTTGAATGTTGTTTATGATCCTCTGTACTCTTGGAACATAATAGTATTTAAATATTCTATTCATTAAGTCCATGAATGCAGCTGGGGCATTTGTCAAGCTAAATGACATCACCAAGAACTCACAATACCCATAATGAGTCCTAAAGGAAAATTTTCAAATATCCTCTTCCCTTATCCTCAATTGATAATATCTAGATATTAAATCAATTCAATTTTTGAAAAACGTTGAGCACCTTGTAATTGGTTAAACAGATCATCTATATGAGGTAATGGGTTTTTATTCCACACTATCCCCTTATTCAACTATCTATAATCTATGCATAGTTATAGTGATCCATCTTTCTTTTTCACAAATAGAACTGGAGCACTCCAAATAAAAGTACTAGGGCATTTAAATCCTTTGTCTAACATGTCTTGTAACTATTTCTTTTTCAGTTCCTTAAGTTCAGTGGGTGCCATTCTATATGGAAATATAGACACTAGTTAGGTTTTAGAAAATAAATTAATACCAAATTCTATTTATCGTTTCGGGGTATTCTTGGAAATTCCTTAGGAATTACATTAGAAAATTCTCTAACCACTGGAACTTGATTTACACTGGTATATTTTATATCAATATCTCCCACCACTACCAAATATCCTTGGCATCTTTTTGTAATAACTTATAGATTGATAAAGCAAAGATTAGATCACTGTCTCCTTGTATCAAGAAAGAAAATTCTTCAGGAATATTGAATTTAATCACCTTAAAATGACATTCCAAAATGGTATGGTATGATACCAGCCAATCCATTCTCAATATCACATCAAAGTTTACCATATCTAGACAACGAGGTAAAACAGATATAACATTCAGACACGGTTATATTTGGTATTTGTCTCATTTCTTTTAAATTCTATGGTACGTCTACCCTTTTCACTTTCAGGCAGTAATTGACCCATATATACTTCTTAAGATGCCACAATACTCAATCAATGTTATACTAGGAAATTTAACAAACTTGGAATAGAAAGAAAATTGAGACCCTATAGAATCCCTCGGCAGCACCTGAAGTATAAATATGTCCAACTCATATCCATACTAAAAGTCCTACTAAAGAATCCTTTACTCTGATAGCCACAGGGAAACCTAATGCTCTGATACCAACTTGTCATGCCCCTAATTTTAGGGGATGTGAATCACATACTTTACGATCATATATTTTTTATAACATGTATAATACACTCTTTTACAGATATGTATTTCCATGCATACACAATATATAAACCAAGTCTATAAACATCAAAGTACAATAGAAGCAAGGATCCTACCTGTGGCATTCAGAGCATACTTTACAGTACAAGTATGATATAAATCAAAATCTATGAGCCATGGAAACAAAGTAGGCTCAGTTAGAGATTGTATCGTCCAGCTGGTCAACTATTTGAAGGAGAAGGATCAAACTCTATATCCTTATCTAAAAAACATATAAATAATGTATAGTGAGTTTGACAACTCAGTGAGTAGATAATACCTCCTATGACCTCTTAAGTCAACATATGGATGTACTTATATTTTAAAATTTTTCATAGAAAATACAGTTCAGAAGTACATCCATATGGGACCTGCATTTCAAATATTCTCAGTTCATATTACATTTAGATTTTTAAAATCATATGCAATATGGTATGATCATTATTCAAATATTGTAATGCATCAAAACCTTTCCCATCAAAACCTTTGTTTTCCTTGCCACCATTCAAGAGGACACGTGAAGGGAGTCTAATATAGGTATTTCCCCAAGCACACAACAAGGGAAGGCAAATCACATCTCATATAGTTGGCATCTCGCCCATATAGGAGGCATCCTGCTCTCCTTCACATATCATATCCCATGTGTTGGATGACACACGAGGCTAGCACCACCCCTTGCTAGCTGAGTTATCAAGGTGCACTAGAGCTAACATCACCTACTGTTAGCAGACAGTGTTCCAAATAGGATTCCTCCACAAAAAATATCATATGCACATATGCCATATAATCCAGTATAAAATGCTCAATACAATACAAACTTTCAGTCTCAGTATAGTTTCATCTGTCATAAATACCCCATTCAGGGTTTATCACAGGTACATGCCCTTTCTCGAGTCAATCATATAACTTTATAAATAATGCCACATGTAACATCCCCGATTTTTCCTTATGTTACTAATTGAAATTTATTTCTTCCAGAGAGGAAAAAGGATTTTGGATCTCTTGGGAGGATTAAATTATTTTACTCAAGTCAAACAAGATCATGGGAATGGTTAAAATGGCATTTATGTAATTTCATTGAAATGGCATTTATGTAATTTATGGAGGATGGAATTTTTGTAATTAATGGATGATGGCTTGGTATTTTTGTCATTAAGAGGTGGTAGGAAGGAAATATTTTAATAATTAGAGGTAGGTGGGGAAAAATGTGATAATTATGAGGGAGAGAAAGGAGTGTCGGTAGAAAGAGCAAGGGGAAAAAAGAGAAGAAAAGGAAGAGGAGAAAAAGAAAGGGGAAGAAAAAAAAAAGAGATAGAGGAAGAAGAAGAATTGAAAGAGGAAGAAGAAGAAGAGAAAGAAGAAGGAGAAGGAATAGGAAAAGTAAATCAAGGATTTCTGGGTGGTAGGGATCAAGCACAAGTTTAAGGATTTGTTTGAGGTACGTTTAACATCTTCTAATAAATTTTGTACAAAATTATATATATTGTTTTAGAATTGTTTAGATGTGATTTTGAATAACATGTAGTTTGGATATTTATATGGAATTATATTTTGGTTGTATGGACATGTATATGGGTGCATGGGATTACATAAAAGAAAAACAAGGGAGAAGTTAGATTAAGTTGAATTTCGGAATAATTTGGGAAGCATCTATTTTTGAAATTCTGGGAAACTTTGACGAGGATTTTAAAGACATTGTCAACATATGAATTGTAGGTATATGTCTCACGGATCTTTAGGATCTGAAAATACTTAATTTGGAGTTCATATGAGTGAACTAAGGTTAATTAATTGAGCAGAGGTCAAAATTCAGGATAGTAAAAATAATTATTTTTATCTTTAATTTTCTGGAAATAATCCATAAGGAATATAAACATGCAATTTGTAGATAATTGTCTTATCTTTTTATAGGCTTTGACATCACCTCAATTGGAGTCCATATGAGGGAGATATCACTGATTAATTGAGCAGAGGTCGGAATTAGTCTAGAATTCATATTGGTAAAATAAGTATTTTTGTTTTAATTTTCTGGGATTAATTTGTGAGGAATCTGAAGACATCACAAACATAAAAGTTATAGATAATTGTCTTAAATTTTTATAGAATTTGAAATCACCTCACTCGGAGTTTGTATGAGATATGGTTGAATAAGTGAGGAAAGGTCCCAAAACAAGGCCGGGCCGTGTTCTGGGTTGCTTCAGCACGGGTAGGCCGTATTCGGGGCTGTTTTTAAACATGTTTAAAGTATTTTTTAAGCATTGCCATGTCTTGAACATGGTCAAGCCGTGTTAGGGGCTAGATTATCATATTTGTTTTTACTATTTTTTGCCTAAAAATAATCTTGTTTGTTGAAATCTTTTTAGGAAACGTATATCCAAGAAAATAAAATTTATCAGACAATTTTTAGATATCTAAGAAAACATAATCCTTAAAAATTCCTCACCTTCCGTGTATGCATAGAAATGTTCTAACATTAATGAAATAGGTAAAGAGAGAAAACCTAAGAGGAAAAATTAGAAATAAATATACTAAAGAAAGGTGAAATTCTTGGGTAAGTAAGATAAATTTTTGTGAAGTAAATAGAGGTATTAAAATTTCAAGAAGATTGGATTAGGGTACTTTTTCCTAAATTAAGAGTTAAAGTTACTAAGTTTAGTATCTCCACCCATAAATTGGGCTTTCACCTATGGACACTTCATATAGAGTTTTTCTACTTCACATGAATTTTTAGCAAGCCAATAGGATAGCCCAAGGAAGAAATAAAACATAGACTTGGACTAGGATATAGAAATTGGACCGGTAGCCCAAAACTCATGAAAATGTGACTAAGCCCATTATGAAAGGTAGAATTTTATCCAAAGTAAAGAAAATGGGCAAGAATGAGCCCAAACCCAAGAGAAAAAATAAAAACAAAAAAAAAATAAAGTGATGAAATAATAGTGTAATCAAGATTAGGTGACATGGCATTAAGACAAAAATTTAGCAAGTGGTGTGATATCCTACATTCATAATTTTAGCAAGTGGTATGATAATACATGGCATTAGGACAAAACATTTATATCCTACACTCATAATTTTAGCAAGTGGGTAATAATACATAGCATTATGACAAAACATCATTATCCTACACAAATAATTTTAGTTAAGCAAGGAAGATTTAAGAGTTGGAAATTTGCCACCTAAAAACGAAAACCTATCATAATTGATTAAGACAAAAGAAAAAGAAATAAATCCCTAAATCAAAGAGACCTTGTCCCTTATCTTAGAAACATATTATCATAATTTTCAAAATACAAATCTCTTTTTGCTATGCATATCTTGATTAAGGAAGAGGAAGATAAGAACATAAGTTGTTTGTTTTTCAAAAATTCAACCAAGTGTATCCTAATTGTGATAAGGTAGACCCATGATCATGAAAGATGAATTATTTGGTGGTCTATTTAAGAAAAACTTATCCCTATAACATTAGAATTTTTGTCCAAGTGAGGGAAAGGAAAAATAGAAGCAAGGTAGAGTGAGGAAAGGAGAGGAAGAAAGGAAGAAAGAGGAAGGAGAAGTCTAGAGGACTAAGTACTTAAGGTAAGTTTAACAATATTTCTTTTTGAAGAAAACTTTTGAAACTTATAATATTTATATGATATTTTAATCTTAGAACTTTGATGATTGGTCATGGATGTTGCTATATCATGTTACATATTATGTATGTTTGAATACTTAGGCTGGTGTAAATAGTTCTACATATGTATAGCTATGGATGGAAAATTTTAAGCTTTTGTTTTTAATATTCTGGGAAGAATCAGTTGGGAATTAAAACAAATGGTTAACATGAAAACTCTAGATCTATGTCTCACGGATTTTAAGCCACTAGAATCACTCAATGTGGAGTCCATATGAGGTAGATATGGTCTGATTAGTATACAGTGGTCAGAAATTGGTTAATCAGGGAAGAATATTTTAGGAAAGTTTCTGTGTTTTAATTTCTAGTAACTTTCTATAGGGAATTAAAATAAATGGTTAACATAAAAATTATATATATATGTGTCATGGATTTTTAGCCACTGGAATCACTCAATTTGGAGTCCATATATGGTAGATATGGTCTGATTAGTAAGTAGTGTTCAGAAAATGGTTAATCAGGGAAGAACATGTTCGGATAGCTTGTGTGTTTTAATTTCTGGGAACATTATGTAGGGAGTTTGTAACAACCTATTTTTATTTATTGTTATTATACAATATTGAGTTCACATACACATCATTAATCAAAGCGTACATACAACATATCAAACACATAGATATTTAAATCTTGTTTATTTTGGTTGACCAATTCCGGAGATACAGGTGCGGGTGGTTGCACCTTCACCGGGATTTGTGCCAACTCGACCACAAACAACTTATTTGATTCTGAGATCTGCCCAACATCAAGTAACTCAATCCAATGTGCACTAAAAGCCAGAGCCATAGAAAAAGCTACATAACTAATTTTCTGAACATGACATGGAAATATAGTGAGAATTAAATTCCAGTAAGTTCAATAATAAATAATCATCAATATAGCTCATCACGTTATGTTCAGCTGTATAAACAACAGAAAATATCTTTGGTCACATGAATGCATTATATCTATGCACATAAGAATCATACTGTAATAATATGTACGAGAGGATTAACTATTTTCAAAATATCATATGATGGCCATCAACTTATTCTCATTTCAAGCTACCCCGGTCAGGGTAAGTATCCTCTACTCTCCAGTACGGGATTTTCTCGCTCCGTCCGACATGGCCCACTTTCTCTTTCTTTTCTCATTAACATAATCATAACCGTTGGTAGGGAGTCCCTTACTGTTGCACCACACGGATTGCCATGTGACCGTGCTCATTTCTTTTCTTTTCACAATGATAGCCAAAAATATGCTTTCAATAACAAGTATGTTCATCAAAATATAACTATTACCATAAATCATTGGTAATCATGCCATGAACATAACCATTTCAAATATCACTTTATAAAATATTTCCATGTCAGAATTTCACACTTAAGATGGTAAGAAATTCATACAATGGCAATGGCTATGGCTATACTAGTCATTTATTAAGATTCATCTTCTTTTTTAAATACTAATTTTATTTCTTTATTTTCTTGATGCAGGTTTTCATCCTATCTAACATTCTCTTACTAATCAGAGCATAACTCCCTCAATTTAACTCTGATGTAGGTGATCTTGGTGTCAATTTCAAGATAAAACAATTATCAAAAACTATTATGTTGAACATTGTAGCGAAATATTAAGAAATCAAGGTGATAATACTCCCTAAATGTATAGGTTATTTCTTCTCGGATAGGTTCTGACCTCTACCTACTAATCGGACCATATCTACCTCATATGAACTCCAACTTGAGTGATTCTAGTGGCTAAAAATCCATGACACACATATCTATAATTCTTTTGTTAACCATTTATTTTAATACCATACAGATAAGTCCCAGAAATTAAAATATAGAAGCTGTCCTAAAATATTCTTCCCTGATGAACCATTTTCTGACCTTTGACTACTAATCACCTCATATCTTCCTCATATGGACTCCAAATTGAATGATTCCAATGGCTCAAAATCCATGACACACATAGCTATAATTTTTATGTTAACCATTTATTTCAATGCCATAAAGATAATTCCCAGAAATTAAAATACAGAAGATGTCCTAACATATTCTTCCCTGATGAACAATTTTCTGACCTTTGACTACTAATTAGCTCATATATTCCTCATATGGAGTCCAAATTGAATGCTTCTAGTGGCTTAAAATCCATGACACACATAGCTATAATTCGTATGTTAACCATTTATTTTAATTCCATACAGATAATTTCCAAAAATTAAAATACAGAAGCTGTCCTAACATATTCTTCCCTGATGAACAATTTTCTGACCTTTGACGACTAATCAGACCATATCTACCACATATGGAGTCCAAATTGAATGATTCTAGTGGCTACAAATCCGTGACACATATATCTTTAATTCTTATGTTAACCATTTATTTTAATTCCCTACAAATAATTCCCAAAAAGTAAAACACAGAAGCTATCCTAACATATTCTTCCCTGATGAACCATTTTCTGACCTTTGCTTACGAATTGGACCATATCTACCACATATGGACTCCAACCTGAATGATTCCAGTGGCTAAAAATCCATGATACACATAGTTATAATTCTTATGTTAACCATTTATTTTAATTCCTTATAGATTGTTCCCAGAAATTAAAAGACTGAAGCTTAAAATTCTGCCACCCATAGCCATACCCATGCAGAACTATCTACACCAACCTAAGTATTCAAACAGACATCACATGGAAGATCAATATGTAAAATGATATAACAACATCATGACCAATCATAAAAGTTCTAAAATCAAAATCTCATATAAATATTATAAATTTCAAAAGTTTTCTTCAAAAAGAAATATTGTTAAACTTACGTGGTGCACTTAGTACCCTAGACTTCTCCTTCCTCTTTCTTCCTTTCTTCCTCTTCTTTCCTCACTCTACCTTGCTTCTATTTTTTCTCTCCGTCACTTGGACAAAATTCTAATGTTGTAAGGGTTGGTTTTCTTATATAGACCACCAAATAATTCACCTTTCATGATCATGGGTCTACCTTATCACAATTAGGATACACTTTGTTGAATTTTTGGAAAACAAACAACTTATGTTCTTGTCTTCCTCTTCCTTAGTCAAGATATGCATAGGAAAAGGAGATTTGTATTTTGAAAATTATGATGATATGTTCTTAAGATAAGGGACAAGGTCCCTTTCATTTAGGGATTCATTTCCATTTTCTTTTGTCTTAAACAAGTATGATAGGTTTGCCTTTTTAGGTGGCAAATTTCTTGCCCTTGAATCTCCATTATTTGGTTGATATTATTTGTGTGGGATAGGAATTTTTTGTCCTAATGCCATGTATTATCATACCACTTGCTAAAATTATGAGTGTAGGATATAGATGTTTTTGCCCTAAAGCCTTGTATTATCATGCCACTTGCCAAAATGATGAATGTAGAATCACACCACTTGCTAAATTTTTGTCTTAATGCCATGTAACCTAATCTTTATTATTATTACATTATTATATCATCACCTAATTTATTTTATTTTATTTTTCCTCTTGGATTTGGGCTTATTCCTACCAATTATGGGCTTATTCCTACCCATTTTCTTTGCTTTGGATAAAATTCTACCTTTCTTGGAGGGCTTAGTCACATTTTCATAATTTTTGGACTATTGGTCCAATTACTATATCCTAGTCCAAGTCTATGTTTTATTTCTTGCTTAGGTTATCCAATGGGCTTGCTAGAAACTTATGTGAAGTGGAAAAACTCTATATGAAGTGTCCATAGGTAAAAGCCCAATGTATAGGTAAATATTTTAAACTTAGTAACTCTAGTTCTTGAATTAGGAAAAATTACCCTAATCCAATGTTCTTGAAATTTTATGACCTTTACTTGTTTCTAAAAATTTATCTTCCTTATCCAAGAATTTTGGATCTCCTTAGTATGTTATTTCTAATATTTCCTCTTATGTTTTCTTTCTTTACCTATTCCATTAATATTAAAAAATTTCTACGCATATATGTAAGTTGAAGAATTTATAAGGAAAATATCTAAAAATTACAGGATGTTACATTTTTCCCCTCTTAAGAAATTCGGTCCCCGAATTTCAGTCCATCCTACCACTTGTAGGGAATGAAATTAAGGCATTATTCAGAGTTACCAACCTTATCACCTAAATAATTAGGGATATCTTTTCTGTATAACATCTTTACTTTTTAATATGGCTATTCACTTGAGTGATTTTTCCATATAACTTAACCATAAGGATTTCTTTCACTCATAAGTTCTTCAATTTATATCCTCTAGCTCGCATGGATATATCTATGGGTCGATATTTGAAAACACACATACAAAGAAACATATTCACCTTCATATTGGGTAATTATCTTTTCTTATTCCAAACTTCTATCAAGTCATTTTGTTATATATATCAACATCATCCCCTGAATATCATCATCTTAATCTATCATCTCTTTTTTATCCTTAAATCCTTTAATCAGTATGTTAAACATACGTAGCAATAAATCCTTCAAACCTTTAATAACGTGTACCATTGACACATGTCTAATAATTTCAACTTACCTCATCACAGTAAATCTATACAAGCTTATTAACACCATTAAACTCATTGTCAAAAATTTCAATTATTTCTTCTATCATATCAAAAGCGCCTCATTCTAGTTTATGTCAATCCCATTTAATTCACCCAATCATTTCAAGAAGATTTTTCCTAACAATTACTCATACAAGAATTCTCAATTCCAACATAATTCACATCCTAGATACTAGACTCAATTTAGCATGATATAATCCTTTAACACAAATATCTTGATCACTTACATTATTTTCGGACATGGTTCTCAGAATATTCTCTATATTTTCAAATTAAGAGTTCAAAGACTAACTTAAATCCTACTTCCTATATTTTATTCCTCAATAACTTCAACACCACTAGTTCTCTTGATTACATTCGTCAAAACACCATAAGACCATCATCCGTCCATTCTTTTTAAACTTTTCATTACTTTAACCTACTAACAACTTAGACACCATAATAACTGAGTTTCAAAGAAAAGAAATTATCTTTCATTGCAATGTGGGAAAATAACCTTTCATTTAATGCCAACCGTTAATGAGGGAGAATGCAATGAAACAGACGAAAAGCATAATAGAGAATGGTACCAAAAGCGAAAGTCAAAAATTTGGACAAAGCATTGAAAAATATTAAAATCGGTGACCATAATTGTTGAAAATCTGTAAACAAAATCTATCTACGATTTCAGCAAAAATCGGTGGCTACAAATTTTGAATATATGTGTCAGAATCTACTTTAAAGTTGTTGATATTTGGTGGAAAAGAAACATTTTTGAACTTATAAAAGTCTGTGAAAACAAAGAGTACGTAGCTAACTGGTAGGATGCAGTTGATTGCTTCAGAATAGATGTAATCAATCAACTGTAAAATAACCAGTCCAAATTAAATTTTCTCAAAATAGCTAGTCGACTTAATAATACCGATAGTCGACTGGCAAAAACATTGAGAAAACAAAATAAACCATTTGATTGTTCCTCTTCAACAATTAATTGGTTTGCATTTTCACTCTTTTTTTTTTACAATGACGGCTATCACATACAACTTTTCTACAAGAATAAAAAAATCAATGCTTCATCAAAGACAACAAGATAAAGACATATTTCTGGTGATATCTTATCTTATGCTCTTTATGTGCTTAATATGGGTCACAGTCATAACTACTGTACATATACATGCTTGCCGTCATTTTTTTTACCTTTAATTTAGCTGATATCCACCAATCACTCACATAGTTGTTCTAATAATACCCGGCCTATTCGCATAACTATTATAAATATGCCCT
Source organism: Gleditsia sinensis (assembly GCA_037074535.1). NCBI lineage: Eukaryota > Viridiplantae > Streptophyta > Magnoliopsida > Fabales > Fabaceae > Gleditsia > Gleditsia sinensis. The sequence goes on from CM073464.1 coordinate 58,406,107, forward strand.
TCTCTGAGTTCTATAAATACTTATATTAGTATCTTTGTCTATACTCAAAGTTAAGGTGATAGAAATTATGGAGGGAATCACATCCCGTCAGTTTCGAAATATTTGTGTCTTTTGTGGTTCCAATCCTGGAAAAGATGGGGAGTATGTTAAAGCAGCACAAAATCTGGGTATGGTGCTGGCTAGGAGAAGAATTCATTTAGTGTATGGTGGAGGTAACTGTGGGTTAATGGGGTGTGTGGCTACAGTTGCACATGTAGGGGAATGCCAAGTTCTAGGTACTATTCCTACAACTCTAGCTACATCTAGCAACATAGGAAAGACAATTGGGGAAGAATATAGGGTAGCTTCCATGCATGAACGCATGGCTAGAATGATGAGCAATGCTGACGCCTTCATTGCCTTACCAGGTGGTTTTGATACTTTAGAAGAGATTTTCCAAATAGTCTCTTGGGCACAACTGAATATGCATCACAAACCGATAGGATTGTTAAATGTTAACCACTTCTTTGATGGTCTGTTGTCTTTTCTAGATCAAGCTGTGGAATAGAGGTTTATCCCACACTCAGCACGATGAATTCTCATCTCGGCTTCAAATGCTGAAGAGTTGATTAATGCTTTACAAGCCTATGTTCATGTACCTGATCCAACTATGACTCAAATAAAATGGACGGCAGATAACCGTAGGAAGCGTAAATTGGATTTGGATCTTCATCTTTAAATGTAGTAAAACGTAGCTATTATTGTACTACTTTTACTTTCTTATAGTCTACTTAGATACCATATTTACCAACCATACTCCTTTAGAGTTGGTAAAACTATCTTTGAATGTTGCAACTTTTGAAATATTCTAGTATATCATCAATATATATAATAACAAATTGATCCAGGGATGACCTAATTACTATTCATTAAATCTATGAATGCAGCTAAAGATTTGTCAATTTAAATGCATCACCAAGAACTCATAATGCCCATAATAAGTCCTACATCCTCTTCTCTTATCCTTAATTAATGTTACTCATATCCCAAATCTATTTGTGGAAAAATATTGAACACCTTATAACTGGTCAAACAGGTAATCTATACGAGGTAATGGGTTTCTATTCTACATTGTCACCTTATTCAACTGTCTATAATCTATGCATAGTCATAGTGATCCATCTTTCTTTTTCACAAATAGAACTGGAGCACTCCAAATAAAAGTACTGGGGTATTTAAATACCTTGTCTGACAAGTCTTGTAACTAATTTTTTTTTAAAAAAAAAATTCGATCGATATCATTCTATATAGGGATATAGATACTAGTTGGGTTCTAAGGAGTAAAAAAATACCAAATTCTCAAATTGCTGTGGCAAGGTTGTGCAAGATTTCCTCCGCATTGTTTGCCGAATTCTGCCTTGGTGGTGCCATTTCCTACTGTGGAAAAAAATAAATTTATGCTGCTATTGAGGTGATCAAGCCCAATAGTTAGTTTCAAAAAAATATTTAACAGCAGTCATAATACCACCTCGGCATATAGATAAGAAACACTAGTAATTTCTTACCTATAAGAGTCACTGATCCCCTACACAACACAACCACAACATACTCAAGACACTATAAGATCGATTCAGATAACCATCCACCCACTGACCATTTATGATCGACCTGCTCTGATACCAATTATGTAACAACCTTTTTTTTTATTATTATTATACAATATTCAGTTCACATACAGATCATTAATCAAAGCATACATACAACATATCAAACACATAGATATTTAACTCTTGTTTATTTTGGTTGACCAATTCCGGAGATATAGGTACGGGTGGTTGCACCTTCACCGGGATCTGTGCCAACTCGACCACAAACATCTTATTTGATTATGAGATCTACCCAACATAAAGTAACTCGATCCAATGTGCACTAAAAGCCAGAGCAATAGAAAAAGATGCATAACTAATTTTCTGAACATGATATGGAAATATAGTGAGAATTAAAAACCAGTAAGTTCAATAATAAATCATCATCAATATAGCTCATCACGTCATGTTCAGCTGTATAAACTACAGAAAATATCTTTGGTCACATGAATGCATTATATCTATGCACATAAGAATCATATTGTAATAATATGTATGAGAAGATTAACTATTTTCAAAATATCATATGATGACCATCAACTTATTCTCATTTCAAGCTACCCCGGTCAGGGTGAGTATCCTCTACTCTCCGGTACGGGATTTTCTCGCTCCGTCCGACATGACCCACTTTCTCTATCTTTTCTCATTAACATGATCATAACCATTGGTAGAGCGTCCCCTACTGTTGCACCACACGGATTGCCATGTGACCGTGCTCATTTCTTTTCTTTTCACAATGATAGCCAAAAATATGCTTTCAACAACAACTATGTTTATCAAAATATAACTATTACCATAAATCATTGGTAATCATGCCATGAACATAACCATTTCAAATATCACTTTATAAAATATTTCCATGCCAGAATTTCACACTTAAGATGGTAAGAAGTTCATACAATGGCAATGGCTATGGCTATACTAATCATTTATTAAGATTCATCTTTTTTTTTAAATACTAATTTTATTTCTTTATTTTCTTGATGTAGGTTTTCATCCTATCTAACCTTCTCTTACTAATCAGAGCATAAATCCCTTATTTTAACTCTGATGTAGGTGATCTTGGTGTCAATTTCAAGATAAAACAATTATCTAAAACTATTATGATGAACATTGTAGCGAAATATTAAGAAATCAAGGTGATAATACTCCCTAAATGTATAGGTTATTTCTTCTCGGATAGGTTCTGACCTCTACCTACTAATCGGACCATATCTACCTCATATGGACTCCAACTTGAGTGATTCTAGTGGCTAAAAATCCGTGACACACATATCTATAATTCTTTTGTTAACCATTTATTTTAATACCATACAGATAATTCCCAGAAATTAAAATACAGAACATGTCCTAACATATTCTTCCCTGATGAACTATTTTCTGACATTTGACTACTAATAAGCTCATATCTTCCTCATATGGACTCCAAATTGAATTATTCCAGTGGCTAAAAATCCATGACACACATAGCTATAATTCTTATGTTAACCATTTATTTTAATTCAATACAGATAATGTCTAGAAAATAAAATACAGAAGCTGTCCTAACATATTCTTCCCTGATGAACCATTTTCTAACCTTTGATTACTAATCTACTCATATATTCCTCATATGGACTCCAAATTAAATAATTCCAGTGGCTTAAAATCCATGAGACACATAGCTATAATTCGTATGTTAACTATTTATTTTAATTCAATACAGATAATTTCCAGAAATTAAAATACAAAAGCTATCCTAATATATTCTTCCCTAATGAACCATTTTCTGACCTTTGACTACTAATCGGACCATATCTACCTCATATGGACTCCAAATTGAATGATTCCAGTGGCTACAAATCCGTGACACATATATCTTTAATTATTATGTTAACCATTGATTTTAATTCCCTACAGATAATTCCCAGAAATTAAAACACAGAAGCTATCCTAACATATTCTTCCCTGATGAACCATTTTCTGACCTTTGCTGACGAATGGGACCATATCTACCACATATGGACTCCAAAATGAATGATTCCAGTGGCTAAAAATCCATGACACACATAGCTATAATTCTTATGTTAACCATTTATTTTAACTCCTTATAGATTGTTTCCAGAAAGTAAAACACCGAAACTTAAAATTCTGCCACCCATACCCATACCCATGCAGAACTATCTACACCAACCTAAGTATTCAAACATACATCACATGCAAGATCAATATGTAACATGATATAGCAACATCATTACCAATCATAAAAGTTCTAAGATCAAAATCTCATATAAATATTATAAGTTTCAAAAGTTTTCTTCAAAAAGAAATATTGTTAAACTTACCTGGAGTACTTAATCCCCTAGACTTCTCCTTCCTCTTTCTTCCTTTCTTCCTCTCCTTTCCTCACTCTACCTTGCTTCTATTTTTCCTCTCCGTCACTTGGACGAAATTCTAATGTTGTAAGGGTGGGTTTTGTAACATCCTTAATTTCGTTTCTTTTATTGATAAAGGTACATAAAAATTTAATTAAGGAAATAAAATTTATTAGACAATATTTTAGATATCTAAGGAAATATAATCCTTAGAAATTCTTCACCTTATGTATATGCATAGAAAATGTTTCTAACATTAAGAGAACAAATAAGGAAGGAAAATCTAATAGGAAAGAAATTAGAAATAACATACTAAAGAGATGCAAAATTCTTGGATAAGGAAGATAAATTTTTAGAAACAAGTAAAGGTCTTAAAATTTCAAAGAACATTGAATTAGGGTAATTTTTCCTAATTCAAGAACTATAGTTACTAAGTTTAAAATCTTTACCCATACATTGGGCTTTTACCTATGGACACTTCATATAGAGTTTTTCCACTTCACATAAGTTTCTAGCAAGCCCATTGGATAACCTAAACAAGAAATTAAACATAGACTTGGACTAGGATATAGTAATTTCACCAATAGCCTAAAAATTATGAAAATGTGACCAAGCCCACCAAGAAAGGAAGAATTTTATCCAAAGCAAAGAAAATGGGTAGGACAAGCCCATAATGGGTAGGAATAAGCCCAAATCCAAGAGGAAAAATAAAATAAAATAAATTAGATGATGATATAATAATAAGAATAAAGATTAGGTTACATGGCATTAAGACAAAAAAATTTAGCAAGTGGTGTGATTCTACATTCATCATTTAAGCAAGTGGCATGATAATACAAGGCTTTAGGACAAAAACATCTATATCCTACACTCATAATTTTAGCAAGTGGTATGATAATACATGGTATTAGGACAAAAAATTCATAGCCCACACAAATAATATCAATCAAATAATGGAGATTCAAGGGCTAGAAATTTGCCACCTAAAAAGGCAAACCTATCATATTTGTTTAAGACAAAAGAAAATGGAAATGAATCCCTAAATCAAAGGGACCTTGTCCCATATCTTAAGAACATATTATCATAATTTTCAAAATACAAATCTCCTTTTCCTATGCATATCTTGACTAAGGAAGAGGAAGACAAGAGCATAAGTTGTTTGTTTTCCAAAAATTCAACAAAGTGTATCCTAATTGTGATAAGGTAGACCCATGATCATGAAAGGTGAATTATTTGGTGGTCTATATAAGAAAACCCAACCTTACAACATTAGAATTTCGTCCAAGTGAGTGAGAGAAAAAAATAGAAGCAAGGTAGAGTGAGGAAAGGAGAGGAAGAAAGGAAGAAAGAGGAAGGAGAAGTCTAGAAGACTAAGTGCTCCAAGTAAGTTTAACAATATTTCTTTTTGAAGAAAACTTTTGAAACTTATAATATTTATATGAGATTTTGATCTTAGAACTTTTATGATTGGTCATGATGTTGCTATATCATGTTACATATTGATCTTGCATGTGATGTATGTTTGAATACTTAGGTTGGTGTAGATAGTTCTGCATGGTTATGGCTATGGGTGGCAGAATTTTAAGCTTCGGTATTTTAATTTCTGGGAACAATCTATAAGGAATTAAAATACATGGTTAACATAAGAATTAAAGATATATGTGTCCCGGATTTTTAGCCACTGGAATCATTCCATTTGGAGTCCATATGAGGTAGATATGGTCTGATTAGTAGTCAAAGGTCAGAAAATGAATCATCAGGGAAGAATATGTTAGGATAGCTTCGGTAATTTAATTTCTGGGAATTATTGGTAGGGAATTAAAATACATGGTTAACATAAGAATTAAAGATATGTATGTCATGGATTTTGAGCCACTGGAATCATTCAATTTGGAGTCCATATGAGGTAGCTATGGTCTGATTAGTAGTCAAAGGTTAGAAAATGAATCATCAGGGAAGAATATGTTAGGATAGCTTCGGTAATTTAATTTCTGGGAATTATTGGTAGGGAATTAAAATAAATGGTTAACATACGAATTAAAGATATGTATGTCATGGATTTTTAGCCACTGGAATCATTCAATTTGGAGTCCATATGAGGTAGCTATGGTCTGATTAGTAGTCAAAGGTCAGAAAATGAATCATCAGGGAAGAATATGTTAGGATAGCTTCGGTAATTTAATTTCTGGGAATTATTGGTAGGGAATTAAAATAAATGGTTAACATAAGAATTAAAGATATGTATGTCATGGATTTTTAGCCACTGGAATCATTCAATTTGGAGTCCACATGTGGTAGATATGATCCGATTAGTAAGTAGAGGTCAGAAAATGTTTATTCAGGGAAGAGTATGTTATTAATGTTTTAGTTTTTGAATTTCTGGGAATATTCTGTAGAGAATTAAAATAGCGCGCCAACATAACAATTATAGATATATGGATCATGGAATTTTATCAACTGGAATAACTCCATTTGGAGTTCAAATTTGAGAGATATTGTCTAATTAGTTAGTAAAAGTCAGAACCTAAACGAGAAGAAATAATACTAAATTTAAAGGAGTAATAACACCACAATATCATACTATTTTGTTGATATGATTAACATAATAGTTTTAGATAATTGTCTTAGCTTTTCATAGACACTAATATCATCTTAATCGGAGTTAAAATGAGAGAGTTATGCTCTGATTTGTAAGCAAAGGCTGTGTTAAAAGTTAGTAAACCTATTTTCAATATTTTTCTACCCTAGATGAATTTTTAAGGTAATAATAGAAATCAATTTGAGGAAAAATGCTCTATAAAATTTGTAAGAACATGTGTTGGAAATGATATAAGTAGAAATAAAATGACTAAATGCCTAGACATAAAGAAAATGAAAAGAATTATTCTAGTTACTGGAAAAAAATTGTGATTTGTGAAAAGTGCATGTCTAAGGAAAGCTCTGGCAAGGAAAGACTTGGTACTTAAGCGTGTCCATTAGTGACCCACCTCTCTTTTCTGGGAACTTTCCTGGTGCGCTGTTTACAGACTACAATTACTATCCAGTTATCGAGGTATTAGTGTGAAATTTTGACATGGAAATATTTTATAAAGTGAAAATTAGAAAATGATTATATTCATGGCATAATTTCAGTTTACCAATGAATTTTGAGAATGATTATGTTTTGATACATTATGGCATGAGAATATAATGAACATACTCGTTATTGGAATCATATTTTCGGCTATTAATATGAAAAGAAAAGAAATGAGCACGGTCACATGGCAATCCGTGTGGTGCACCAGTAGGGGACGCCCTACCAACGGTTATGATTATATTCATGAGAAAAGAAAGAGAAAGTGTGCCATGTCGGACGGAGCGAGATAAGCCCGTACCGAAAAGTAGAGAATACTTACCCTGACCGGGGTATCTTGAAGTAAGAATAAGTTGATAGCCATCATATGAAATTCGAAAAAAATAGTTATTCATGCCATACATGTCATAACTGTATAATTTTCATGTGCATGATAAAGTGCATTCATGTGACTTAAAGATATTTTCTATAATTTATACAGCTGAACATGACATGATGAACTATAATGGTAAATTATGATTTATTGTTGAACTTACTGGGATTTAATTCTCACTATATTTCCATATCATGTTCAGAAGAATAAATATGCAGATATTCTCTATGACACTTATTATCTCTGTACGTTGGATCGAGGTGCCCTACCTTGGGCAACTTCCAGTTATTTCAGATATAACTGTCGTAGATGTAACTGAGATTCCGGTGGACGTGCCACCCGAACCAGTGTCTCCGGAAATAGTCGATATAGATGATTAGAACTAATATGTATCTTTGTACAAATGTTTGTAAAATAATGGTGTGTAGTTTGTAAAATAATAGTGTGTATGGAAACTCAGTATTGTATAAATTAAATAAATGTTATATTGAGTTAAGTTGTAATGAGGTAATAACTTCATGGTATTTTTTAAAAAAAAAATTCATAAATGGAGCTGTTACACGTTTGCTTATATAGACCACCAAATAATTCACCTTTCATGATCATGGGTCTACCTTATCACAATTAGGATAGACTTTGTTGAATTTTTGGAAAACAAACAACTTATGTTCTTGTCTTCCTCTTCCTTAGGCAAGATATGCATAGGAAAAGGAAATTTGTATTTTGAAAATTATGATGATATGTTCTTAAGATAAGGGACAAGGTCCCTTTGATTTAGAGATTCATTTCCATTTTCTTTTGTCTTAAACAAGTATGATAGGTTTGCCTTTTTAGGTGGCAAATTTCTAGCCCTTGAATCTCCATTATTTGGTTGTTATTATTTGTGTGGGATAGGAATGTTTTGTCCTAATTCCATGTATTATCATACCACTTGCTAAAATTAGGAGTGTAGGATATAGATGTTTTTATCCTAAAGCCTTGTATTATCATGCCACTTGCCAAAATGATGAATGTAGAATCACACCACTTGCTAAATTTTTGTCTTAATGCCATGTAACCTAATCTTTATTATTATTACATTATTATATCATCACCTAATTTATTTTATTTTATTTTTCCTCTTGGATTTGGGCTTATTCCTACCCATTATGGGCTTATTCCTACCCATTTTCTTTGCTTTGGATAAAATTCTACCTTTCTTGGAGGGCTTAGTCACATTTTCATAATTTTTGGACTATTGGTCCAATTACTATATCCTAGTCCAAGTCTATGTTTTATTTCTTGCTTAGGTTATCCAATGGGCTTGCTAGAAACTTATGTGAAGTGGAAAAACTCTATATGAAGTGTCCATAGGTAAAAGCCCAATGTATAAGTAAAGATTTTAAACTTAGTAACTCTAGTTCTTGAATTAGGAAAAATTACCCTAATCCAATGTTCTTGAAATTTTATGACCTTTACTTGTTTCTAAAAATTTATCTTCCTTATCCAAGAATTTTGCATCTTTTTTTTATGTTATTTCTAATATTTCCTCTTATGTTTTCTTTCTTTACCTATTCTATTAATATTAGAACATTTCTACGCATATATGTAAGTTGAAGAATTTATAAGGAAAGTATCTACAAATTACGGGATGTTACAGAGTTCAAATAAATGGTTAACATAAGAATTATAGATATATGTGTCACAGAATTTAAGCCACTGGAATTATGCAATTTGAAGTCCATATGAGGTAGATATGGTCAGATTAGTAAGCAGTGAACATAAAATGGTTAATCAGGGAAGATTATGTTAGGATAGCTTCTGTGTTTTAATTTTTGGGAACATTATGTAGGGAAGTAAAATACATAGTTAACATATGAATTGTAGATATATGTGTCACGGATTTGTAGCCACTGCAATCACTTAATTTAGAATTTGTATGAGGGAGATATGGTCAGAACCTATTCGAAAAGAAATAACCTGTACATTGAGAAAGTAATATCCCCTTGATTCCGTAATATTTCGCTAAATGATTCAACATAATAGTTTTAGATAATTGTTTTATCTTGAAATTGACACCGAGATCACCTACATCGGAGTTAAATTGAGGGAGTTATGCTCTAATTAGTAAGAGAAAGTTAGATGGGATGAAAACCTGCATCAAGAAAATAAAGAAATAAAATTAATATTTAAAAAAGAAGAAGAATCTTATAAATGACTAGTATATGCCATAGTCATTGCCATTGTATGAACTTCTTACCATCTTAAGTGTGAAAATTTGACATGGAAATATTTTATAAAGTGATATTTAAAATGGTTACGTTCATGGCTTGATTACCAATAATTTTTGGTAATAGTTATATTTTGATGAACATACTTGTTATTGAAAGCATATTTTTGGCTATCATTGTGAAAAGAAAAGAAATGAGCACGGTCACATAGCAATCCGTGTGATGCACCAGTAGGGGACGCCCTACCAACGGTTATGATCATGTTAATGAGAAAAGAAAGAGAAAGTGGGCCATGTCGAACGGAGCGAGAAAATCCCGTACTGGAGAATAGAAAATACTCAACCTGACCGGGGTAGCTTGATATGAGAATAAATTGATAGTCATCATATGATATTCTGAAAATAATTAATCCTGTCATACATGTCATTACTGTACGATTCTCATGTGCATAGATATAGTGCATTCATGTGACCAAAGATATTTACTGTAGTTTATACAGCTGAACATGACGTGATGAGCTATATTGATGATGATTTATTGTTGAACTTACTGAGCTTTAATTCTCACTATATTTCCATATAATGTTCAGAAAATTAGTTATGCAGATTTTTCTATGGCTCTGGCTTTTAGTGTACGTTGGATCGAGTTACTTTTATGTTTGGCAAATCTCATAATCAAATAATATGTTTGTGGTCGAGTTGGTTCAGATCATGGTGAAGGTGCAACCACCCGCACCTATATCTCTGGAATTGGTCAACCAGAATAAATAAGATGTAGTTATTTATGTGTTTGATTTTGTTGTACGTACGTTTTGATTAATGACGTGTATGTGAACTCTATATTGTATAATAAATAATAATAAAAAAGATTGTTACATTTAAAGATCAAGAATAGTATAGGGCAAGTTATAGAAAGAATCATCTACTCACAAGGTAAGGGCTCCAGATTGGACAGTCCCAAAATGCACTTTTCTAATCCACATTTGACTAAATAAACTTCAAAAACGTGTCCGGAGGGTCCGAAAATTAAGAAAATGACTCAGGAAACTTGGTCACTATTCATGGTCAGAAAATACTATTCACACCGGCGAAATCACTTTCATCACCAGAAAATATTATTCACCAAGAACAAAAAGTTGTCAAATAGCTGAAAATTTTCATATCCTAATGTTTATTTTGCTCTTGAATCCACCTACGGTGTCAGATTTCTAATTTGAGGTCTCTAAGTAAAGGTTTAAGAGTTTACCTTTTTCTGAGATTTTCTTTCCGATTTATGGCAATTCTACGGTTGATTTGAAAAATTGTTCGGTTAAAATTATAGTACTCACCGTCTTAAATCCAGTGGTACCCTTAGTTTTGAGATAAGAGGCCTGTAGACACTCCAGATCTAAAGAGAAAACATGAAGGTTACTATTCATACTATTTACACTATTCATCAAAATTCTACAACTTTCTCGATTTCCATCACTTCCTCCCCCTCCCTGTTTCTCTTTTCTCTTTTATTTATTTATTTATTATTATTTAATAATTAAATATTTAGGATTATTATTTATTTTATTTCATATATATTCATATAAATACCATTTTTCATCCTAAAATATCCCAAAAATTTCTAAAAATTTATATTATTGCAAAACTTTAGTTACAATATCAAATCACGACTTTTCTCGATAAAATTTTAATAAAACAAATCACAAAATAAATATCTTTATGTATAATAAAAGAAAGAATATTTTTAAAAATAAAATAAAAATTTATTGGAGGCCAATATAATTATTTTAAACTAAACAATAATTATTTTAATTAAAAGTATACTTACTTTTAACGAAATATAATCATTTTAAAAGAAATAAAAAGATATTTGTTTATGGCAAAATATTATTATTTAAAAATAAAAATTACGGGATATTACAGCGGGCGGAGAAGGGGATTAAATTTCTCTAACTTAGGCAGGGCAGCATGGTCGTAAACCAGTACATTGAAAGGTTTGAGGAGTTGTCTAAGTTCTCCTCTTATCTGCGATTTAACCCCGATGAAGCATGAAAGGTTGTTAAGTTTAAAGTGGGATTGAATCCAGAGATAAAGAATGTTCTAGTAGCTATGGAGATCAGGGAGTTTGTACCTCTGATAAATAAATGCAGACTCCTAGAGAAGAACTTGAGGGTAGTGGCAAATGAGAAACAAAGACAAAATTTCTAAAAAAGGATGAACGGGCCACAAAACTCTGGCAGAAATGTCAGAGGAAAAGGAAAGGGTACTGGTAAGAGGCCAATGACTGCAAGTCCTCGACTCTTCCAATAGAACATTTCCACAATCAAGTGTACTAAGTGCAGACATATGCATGGTAACCAGCCATGTTATATGGGATAAGTTGTTTTCTTCAATTACAAACAGAAGGGTCATTTTGCAAAGAATTGCCCACAAAATTTGGGAAAGCAGCCAGAACAGATGCCTCAAGTGAAAGGAAGGTTTTTCACCCTAAGCGACCAAGAGGCAGTTCAATCCCTTGAAATGATTCAAGGTACATGCTATATCTATGGATTTACTCTTATGGTGTTGTTTGACTCTAGTGCTAGTCATTCATTTATATTAGAAGAATGTATTAGGAAACTTCAATATCTTATTTTTGAAACCCCCTATGAGCTATCTATAGTAACTCCCATAAGGGAAAGGGTCTTAGCTTCCTTTGTATGTAATGATTGTCAGGTCACCATCCAGGAGAAATTTTTTTCTATAGACCTTGTTTGTCTACCTCTAAGAGGTATTGATGTCATTCTAGGGTTAGATTGGATGTCTAGAAATTGGGTCTTGCTAAATTATTGCACCAAGACTGTTGAATTTCTACCTTCTACTTTAGAAGACGAGATGCAATTATTAATTGTTAATGCCAATCAAGTCAATTGGGAGTTAAAGAATGGAGTACTTGGATACATTCTCTTGTATTTTTTAAACTTATAAGTCAAACCAAAACTTGATGAAATCCCAATAGCCAACAATTTTTCTGAAGTATTTCCATCAGATATTCCAGGCTTACCTCCTAAGAGAAAGATATAGTTCTCTATTGATCTCTTACCTGGGACAAGGCCTATCTCTATTGTGTCACGCCCCTAATTTTAGGGCACGTGAAACACATATACCATGAACATATATTTTCTATAAACATGAATATTCCAATCCTTTATCATGGAAACAGATACATATAGGTTCTTCTATACATATACCATATACAAAATAAGTCCATAAATATCAGAGTAACAACAGAAGCAAGGATCCTGCCTATGGCATATAGAGCATACTCTAGGCTACCAGTACAATATAAATCAAAATCTACGAGCCTTGGAAACAAAATAGGCTCACCAGAGAATATGACACTTAGTTGATCACGTATTTGCAGGACCAAACTCTAGGTCTTTATCTGAAAAACATATCCACAATGTGTAGTGAGTTTTACAACTCAGTGAGCAAATAATACCTCCTATGACCTCTTAGGTCAACATATGGATGTACTCATATTTTAAAATTTATCACATTGAAAATGACAGTTCAGAAGTACATTCATATGGGACCCGTATTTTAAATATTCTCGATTCATATCAAATTTAGATATCCAAAATCATATGCAATATGGTATGATCATGATTGAAATACTGTAATGCATCAAAACCTTTCACATGCAAACATTTGGAAGATCCCATATCAAAACCACCATATCAAAGTTTAACCCCTTCTGTACTTTGGTGGTATAGGATTTGCCTAAACTTAGCATCCCGCTGAGGTTTGCCCTACTACCATTCAAGAGGACATGCAAAGGGACTCTATATGGGTATTTCCCAAGCACACAGCAAGGGAAGGCAAATCACATCTCATATAACTGGCCTCTAGCCCATATAGGAGGCATTCCACTCTCCTTCACATATCATCTCTCGTGGGTTGGCCCTCACACGAGGCTAGCACCACCCCTTGCTAGCTGGGTTATCAAGGTGCACCAGGGCTAATATCACCTGCTATTAGCAGACAATGTTTCCAATAAGATTCTTCCACAAAAAATATTATATGCACATATACCATATAATCCAGTATAAAATTCTCAATATAATACAAACTTCTAGTCTTAGTACAGATTCATTTGTCATAAATTCCTCATTCAGAGTTTATCACATGTACATGCCCTTTCATGAGCCAATCATATAACTTTATAAATAATGTCACATGCATAAATACTCACTTTATCATTTAATGAGAAATACATGTGAAATCAGATACATCACGAGTTCAGAAATCCATTTTCAAAACCATACTCTTTCTGAACCATATTTCAAATTGTAAGCAATTCAGATAATTTTAATGCATTTCAAAATCATATAAAAGTGTAAATATCTCATAAACATATTCAAATACACGTTCAAATATCAAGAAGAGTATAGGGTATGTCATAGAAAGAATTATCTACTCACAAGGTAAGGGCTCCAGATTGGACAGCCCCAAAGTGTAATTTTTCAATCCACATTTGACTAATTAGACTTCAAAAATATGTTCGAAGGGTCCAAAAATCAAGAAAATGACTCCGGAAACTTAGTCACTATTCATGGCTAGAAAACACTATTCACCACTGAAAATACTATTCACCAAGAACAAAAAATTGTCAAATAACTGAAAAATTTCATATCCTAAGGTTTATCTAACTCCTGAATCTATCTACAGTGTCAGATTTCCAATTTGAGATTTCTAAGTAAGAGTTTCAGAGTTTATCTTTTTCTGAAATTTTCTACTTCAGATCTACGATAATTCAACGGCTGATTTGTAAAATTAATTGGTCAAAACCGTAGTATTCTCCATCCTAAATCCAATGTATCCTCAGTTTGGAGATCGAAAACCAATAAACACTCCAGATCTAGAGAAAAATTGAAGGTTACTATTTATCACTATTCATGCCACTATTCACCAAATTTGCAGACGCTCCTTCGTTTCTGTTGCCCCTCCCCTTTTTCCTTCTTTTTATTTATTTATTTTATTATAATTATTATTATTATTTAATAATTGAATAATAGGATTTTATTTTATATATATTCATATAAATACCGTTTTTAATCCTAAAACATCCCAAAAATTTCTAAATATTTACATTTTCATAAACTTTTAGTTAAACTCTTAAATCATGATTTTTCTTGATAAAAATTTTAATAAAATAAATCATAAAATAAATATCTTTATACATAATAAAAGAAAGAATATTTCTAAAAAGACAACAAAATTTATTAAAGGCCAATATAATTATTTTAAGCAAAATTATTATTATTTTAATTAAAAATATACTTGCTTTTAGCAGAACATAATCGTTTTTAAACAAATAAAAATATATTTGTTTATAACAAAATATTATTATTTAAAAACAAAAATTTCAGGATGTTACATATTGCACCTTATAGAATGGCCTTGAAGGAACTACAGGAACTCAAGAAACAATTGGAGGAACTATTAGACAAGCAATTTATTAGACCAAGTGTATCACCTTCGAGAGCTCTTGTGTTTTTTGTTAAGAAGAAAGACGAGAGATTATGAAAGACTACAAATAGCTGAATAAGGTGACTGTAAAAAATAAGTATCCTCTCCCTAGGATAGATGATTTATTAGATCAACTGAAGGGAGCCTCCATCTTTTCTAAAATTGACTTGAGATCGAGATATCATCAAATTAGGATCAAGGAAGAGGATGCATCAAAAATAGCCTTTAGGACTAGGTATGGACATTATGAGTTTCTCGTAATGTCTTCCAGGTTGACAAATGCACCTGTAATTTTCATGGATTACATGAATCACATTTTTCGCCCCTTCCTAGATCAATTTGTGATAGTGTTCATTGATGAGATCTTGATATATTCTAAGAATGAGAAAGAACATGAACAACATCTTCGAATTGTGCTGCAAGTGCTGAAAGAGAAAAAGTTGTATGCCAAATTGGAGAAGTGTGAATTTTGGTTGTCTAAGGTAAAATTTCTCGGACATGTCATTTCCAATAAAAGGGTAGTCGTAGACCCTAGCAAGACGGAAGTAGTGATTCAGTGGGAAAGACCAAAGACGATTATAGAAATTAGAAGCTTCTTGGGTTTGATAAGATACTACAGCAGGTTTATACAAAAATGTTCTCGTATAGCCTTGCCATTGACTAAATTGACCAAGAAAGGAAGTCATTTCAAATGGACTGATCAACGTGAAGCTAGTTTTGAGGAGCTTAAGACAAGATTGACTTCTCCTCCTGTTTTAATTATTCTAGACCCCACAGGATATTTTGAAGTGTGTAGGGACGCTTTAAAGAAAGGGCTAGGGTGTGTGCTGATGCAAGACAAGAGAGTAGTTACTTACGCCTCTAGGCAACTGAGACCCTACGAAGGAAACTATCCAACCCATGATCTTGAATTGGAAATGGTGGTGTTTGCCTTAAATATTTGGCGACACTATTTATACGGAGCGACATTTAAAGTATACTGTGATCATAAGAGATTTAAGTACCTTTTTGACCATAAGGAGTTAAATATGAGGCAACGAAGATAGGTAGAATTCCTCAATGACTATAAGTTTGAGATAAAGTATCATCCAGGAAAGGCGAATGTTGTAGCTGATGCCTTGAGTCAAAAATCTCTGCACATAGGTCGAATGATGGTGTATGAGATGCAGATGCTAGAAGAGTTTCAAAATTTAAAGCTGGATACTACTTTTAACCCAAAGAAGCTAATCATCAATAGGTTGAGTATAGAGTGTAACCTTAGAGCCCAGATTAAAGAGGCTCAAGTTCAAGACCAATACTTATGGGATCATAATGATCAGGATGATTTTTCTATCTCAGAAGATGGAGTAATCATGTATCAAGGAAGGGTCTTTGTTCTTCAATAACGAGAGTTGAGGACTAATCCTGCAGGAAGCGCATTAGAGTAAATACACAATCCATCCTGGATCCACTAAAATGTACCAAGATTTAAAGATGATGTATTGGTGGCTAGGGATGAAAAAGGATGTTGTTGAGTTTGTGGCCAAATATCTAATTTTCTAAAAGGTGAAGGTAGAGCATCAAAAGCTAGTGAGATTTCTACAACCTCTTGAGATCCTTATATGGAAATGGGATAGTATTTCGATGGACTTTGTGGTAGGCTAACCTAAGATTTCAGTTGGACATAACTTTATCTGGGTAATAGTTGACAAATTAACCAAATCTACTCACTTTTTGCCCATAAAAATTAACTATTCACTAGACAAATTGGCCCAGTTGTACATCCAGGAAATAGTTAGACTACATGGAATTCCCTTAAATATCATTTCTGATACAGATGCAAAGTTCACATCGAGTTTTTGGAAAGCATTGCAAGAAGCTTTTGGAACCCAGTTGCGATTTAGTATTGCCTACCATCCTCAGACTAACGAGCAGACAGAACAGACCATTCAAACCCTAGAAGATATGTTAAAGGCCTATGTGATAGAGCAAGATAAAGGATGAGATAAGTACCTACCTTTAGTGGAGTTTGCTTATAATAATAGTTATCACTCCAGTATTAATATAGCCCCTTACAAAACTTTATATGGTAGGAAGTGCTTATCTCCACTATGTTGGTTTGATGTAGGAGAAAATAACTTGCTGGGTCCTAATCTAGTTCAACAAATCACTGAACAAATCAGGATGATACGAGACAAAATACTTACAGCTGAGAGTCGACAAAGAGTTACTATGATAAGAGACATAGATCTCTGGAGTTTAAGGAAGTAGACCATGTATTTCTGAAACTTTCCCTAGCTAATGGAGTTGGTAAGTCTCTCAAAACTAGAAAGCTAAGTTTGCAATTTTTGGGACCCTACCAAATTTTGAAGAAAGTGGGAACGTCAACATATCAAGTTACCCTCCCACCTAATTTGTCCAATCTGCATAATGTTTTCCATGTATCACGAATCCAAAAGTATCTTCCAGATTCATCAAATGTAATGAGGGATGAACCAATCCAAATAAAGGAGAATAAGACATACCAGCTAGTACCAGCATCCGTATTGGACACCGACGTGAAGCAATTGAGAAATAAGACCATACCCTGGGTCAAGGTGTTATGGGAAGATTTGACTCCGGAAGAAGCAACTTAGGAGTTAGAAGAAGTCATGAGGAAGAAATATCCACATTTGTTCTTATTAGGTAATTTTTAAAATTTTGAAGACAAAATTTCTTTTAGGGAGAGAGAAATGTAACATCCCTAATTATGTTTCATTTATTAATAAATGTTCATAAATATTTAATGTAACATTTATAATTTTGTTTCTTTTATTAATAAAGGGACATAAATATTTAATTAAGGAAATAAAATTTATTAGATAATTTTTAGATATCTAAGGAAATATAATCCTTAGAAATTCTTCACCTTATGTGTATGCATATAAAATGTTTCTAACATTAAGGGAATAGGTAAAGAGAAAAAACCTAATAGAAAAAATTAGAAATAATATACTAAAGAAAGACAAAGTTCTTGGGTAAGGAAGATAACTTTTTGTCAAGTAAGTAAAGGTCTTAAAATTTCAAGAAAATTGGATTCGGGTAATTTTTTCTAATTCAAGAGCTAGATTTACTAAGTTTAACATCTCCACCCATAAATTGGGCTTTCACCTCTGGACACTTGATATAGATTTTTTCCCCTTCACATGAATTTCTAGCAAGCCAATAGGATAGCCCAAACAAGAAAGAAAACATAGACTTCGACCATGATATAGAAGTTGGACCAATAGCCCAAAAATCATGTAAATGTGACCAAGCCCTTCCAGCCAAAGCAAAGGAAATGGGTAAGAATGAGCCTAAATCCAAGAAGGAAAAATAAGAATCATGTGAAGAAATAGTACTGTAATAATAATTAAGATTATGTCACATGGCATTAAGATAAAACATCTATATCCTACATTCATAATTTCAACAAGTGGGAAATAATACATAGCATTATGACAAAACATCTAATCTTACATAAATAATTTCAACCAAGCAAGAGAGACTCAAGGGCTGAAAATTTGCCACATAGAAAGGCAAATCTATCGTACTTGAGTGAGACAAAAGAAAAAGAAAAAGAATCCCTAAATCAAAGGCACCTTGTCCCTTTTCTTAAGAACATTTTATCATGATTTTCAAAATACAAATCTCCTTTTGCAATGCATATCTTGACTAAGGGAGAGGAAGACAAGAACATGAGTTGTCTTTCCCTAAAAAATAATAAAGTGCATCCTAATTGTGATAAGGTAGACCCATGATCATGAAAGGTAAACCACTTGATAGTTTATTTAAGCAAAACCCACCCTTATAAAATTATAATTTCGTCCAAGTGAGGGAGAGGAAAAAATAGAAGTAAGGTAGAGTAAGGAAAGGAGAGAAAGAGAGGAGAAGAAAGGAAGGAAGAAGAAGAAGTCTAGAGAGCTAAGTACTCAAGGTAAGTTAGTTTAATATCCACTTGAATCCATCTTTTCTCTTCATCCTTAGGGTTCAAAAACTCACCCTCCTTCTCTTATTTAAGTTGCTATAGCAGCTAAGGGAAGGGAGGAATCTTGCTACTTCCTTCAAGAGGAAACAAGAAATAGAATTCACTAAGTGAGCTAGGGAGATTTTTAGGTAGGTTTAACAATATCTCTTTTTGAAGAAAATCTTTGAAATTTGTAACATTTATATGGGATTTTGATCTTAGAACTTTGATGAAATTTACAAAGTTTGCTACTTTGGTGATTGGTCATGGATGTTGATATATCATGTTACATGTTATTTTGCATATGATGGATGTTTTGAACATTTCGGTTGGTGTGAAAAGTTTTGCATAGGTATGGTTATGGGTGGTAAAATTTTATGATTTTTATGCTGCTATTTTGTATATTTGAATGTGGTGAAAATTGATGGAATATGATTAGATGAAAAGAAAATGGAAGAGGATGTAATATAATGATGAATTAAAACCTTAGCAAAGGTTTGATTAGGAAACTGGATTTTGGTGTAACTAGGGATGTTTCTATTTTTGAAATTCTGGGAAGAATCGGTTAGGAATTAAAAGAAATGGTTAACATAAGAAATGTAGATCTATGTCTGACAGATTTTTATCCACTAGAATCACTTAGTTCGGAGTCCAGATGAGAGTGATAATGCCCAATATGTAAGAAGTGGTTATAAAATGGTTAATCAGGGAAGAATCTGTTAGGTATTCTTCAGTGTTTGAATTTCTAGGATAAATATGTAGGGAAATAAAAGAAATGCTTAACATGATAAATGTAGATACATGTCTCACAAATTTTTTTCCACTAGAATCATTCAAATCGGAATCTATATGAAGAAGATATTGTTAGATTAGTAAGCAGAGGTCATAAATTAGCTAACCCGAGAAGAATCTGTTAAGTATGCTTTTGTGTTTGCAAATTTGGGAAAAATTTGTAGGGAATTAAAGGAAATTGTTAACATAATAAATATAGATATATGTAGCACAGATATATGGGCTCTAAAATCCCTTAATTTGGTGTCAATATAAGAGAGATATGGCTGATTAATGCGTAAATGTCAAAATTAGTCTAGAATCCAGGGTGCTAAATATAAGAATTTTCGTTTTTGATTTTCTGGGACTAATTAGTAATGAATTTGAATAAATCATAAACATGAAAGTTTTATATAATTATTTTAGGGTTTTATAGGCTTTGGAATCACCTCAATTGGAGTTTTTATGAGGGAGATATGTTTCGATTAGTAAGTAGAAGTCTGAACCTACCTGACAAGAAATAATATTAAATTTGAGGGAGTAGAAACACCATGATTACTTAATTGTTTTAGAGGATTGTCTTATCTTTCAATTGACACTAAGATCACCTCAATCGGATTTAAAATGAGGGTGTTATGCTCTTTTTAATGAGAGAGGATAATAATATTTAAAAATGAAGAAGAATCTTATAAATGAAAATAATAAATGACTAGTGCATGTCATAGCCATTGTAATTGCATAAACTCCTTACCATGTTAAGTGTGTAATTTTAACATGGAAATATTTTATAAAGTGATATTTGAAACGATTATGCTTATGGCATGATTACCACTGATTTTTGGTAATGATTATATTTTGATGAAAAATTATGGCATAATGAATATACTTGTTATGGAAATCATATTTTTGGCTATTAATGTGTAAAGAAAAGAAAATGGTCACATGGCAGTCCATGTGGTGCACCAGTAGGGGATGCCCTACCAACAACTATGATTATGTTAATGAGAAATGAAAGTGTGCCATGTCGGATGGAGCGAGAAAAGCTCGTACCGGAGAGTAGAAAGTACTCACCTTGACTGGGGTAACTTGATATGAAAATAAGTTGATAGCCACCATATGATATTCTGAAAATAGTTATTCATGCCATACATGTCATAACTATACGATTTTTATATGCATGGATAAAGTGCATTCATGTGACCTAAAGATATTTGCTATAGTTTATACAAATGAACATGACATGATGAGCTATATTGATGATAATTATGATTTATTGTTGAACCTTTTGGGATTTAATTCTCACAATATTTCTATATCATGTTCAGAAAACTAAGTTATGCAGATATTCTCTATGACCGACTTTTAGCATACGTTAGGTCGAGTTAGCTAAGATCTTTGTGAAGATGTAACCACCTGCAACCATATCTCTGAAACTGGTCAATATGGACGAATAAAATGTAGACTTATATGTGTTTGATTTTTGTATAGATGTTTTAATTAATAATGTGTATGTAAACCCAAAATTGTATAAGTGTTAATGGTATTTCATAAACCTTAATTATGTTTGGTTAATTTAATTGAATGTTATTATAAGTTAAATAGTTAAAAGTAAAGAGGTAATGACTTAATGGAATTTTAGAAATATATATATGTATATATTTTTAAAAAATATGGAGTTGTTACATTTCCAATAGGATTCCTCCACAAAAATTATATTTGCACGTATGCTATATCATTCAAAATAGAAGTTTTAGTATAATACATAATTTTTTGTTTCAGTATAATTCCTCTATCAGAAACTTCCCAATCAGGGTTATCACATATACATGCCTTTTTCTAAGGCAATTTTATAGTTTTAGATATCATTGCCACGTGCATAATGTATTTATTTTACCATATGATGAGAAATACATTTAGAATCACATTTTCAATGGGTTCAAAACTCCATTTTTAAAATTATACTATTCTTAAACTATATGCCAGATAATAAACAAATCAAGTAATTTAATCCATTTCAGATATATATAAAAGTATAAATAACTAGTAAACAGAACCAATTATTCATTTAAAGTTCAAGAAGAGTATAAGGTAAGTCATAAAAATAATTATCAACTCACAGGGTAAGACTCTAGGTTTGATAGCCCTAAAATGTATTTTTTCAATCTAAATTTGACCAAACAGACCTCAAAATCGAGTACGGAGGATTTAAAATCGAAGAAATGACTCTAGAATCGCAAAATTTGACCTCTGGTAGCTTGGTCAACACTGGTCAACTGATGGGGACTATTCACATTCAAAAATACTATTCACCATTGAAAATACTATTCATGTTGACCGGATTTACTATTCACACCGATCAGAGTTATTGTTCATGACCCCAAAAGTTGTTAGATGACTGCGAAACTTCATATCCTATAGTTTATCTATCTCCTGAATCCATCTACGGTATTAGATTTTCAATTTGAGGACTATAAATAGGATTTTCCGAACATAACTTTTTCTAAGATTTTCTATTTCCGATCTGTGGCTATTTTGCGACTGATTTGAAAAATTGTTCAGTCAAAATCGTAGTACTCTTTGTCCTGAATCCAATGGTACCTTTAGTTTTAAGATTGAAGGCTTAAAGGCACCCCAGATTTAGAGAGAAAAATGAAGAGAAAATAACACTATTCACATACAAAGGTTATGGCTGATTTTTTTTATAAATGATGCAGGGACCATTCTGCAAAAGTTCAATTTTTGAGGGAGGTCCTTGAAAATTTTATTATTTATATTTTGACCCATAAACTTTTATAAAATTACAATTTAACCCTAAAAATATTAATAAGTTTTCATTTTCATCCTTAAAACCTTTCAATTACATTTTTACTCCTTTATTTCTTTTAATAATCCCTATATAAATGAAAATTCTAAAATCTTAGGGGTGTTACAAGAATAGAGCTGTTGATGCATTTTCACGAAGAGGAGAAAGCATGGAATATAGTGCATTTTCACTTTGGGAGTTTGGGGAGTTAGATAGCTGGATCCAAGAAGTCCAAAAAGATGAAAAAAGCATGCAAATTGTACAGAAAATCATCATGGGACAACAGCTGGACAAGGAATACAACCTAAGGGCTAGATTGTTATTATATAATGGAAGGTTGGTCACTTCAATGATCTTTACCCAAATTCTATTACTAATACAAGAAATTCATAACACCCCCAAATGGGGCCATTCTAGGTATTTTAGAACTTATAAAAGGCTAGCCAAGGTGGCATATTGAGAAAGAATGAAAAATGACATACAAAAGTATGTTGCAACTTATAAGGTATGTAATCAAAACAAATAACTTGCTAGAAGTCTTACTGGGATGCTCCAACCACTACCTATTCCATGCTAAGTATGGGAGGATATTAGTATGGACTTCATTAGGAGGTATCCAAAGTCCCATGGCTATGATACTATGTTGGTTATGGGGGACCAGTTAACTAAGTATGGTTATTTCTTACTGCTCTCTCACTCTTTTACAGCAAAAGAAGTGGCATAAATTTTCGACTGAGAAATTGTGAAATTGTATAGGTTATTTCGTACTAAGTGTGGTCATTTCTTACTGCTCTCTCACTCTATTACTAATACAAGAATTGAGGTAAGGTATGTCCCAAAATTGAATAGAAATATCATATCTCCTGGGTTGCTAGCACAAAATGGGTTAATCTAGGAAAAAGAGAATAATATCCTCAAGGTGACGTAGGTGCAGATGATAGTGATTAAGGATATAAAGGACAGAAGTCTGTATACTCTCCAAGGCAGCATTTTCATTGGTTCTACAAGTTGAAGGAGATTCACTTACTTCAATTTGGCATAAAATGTTAGGCCATGTAAGTTAGAAAGAGCTATTAGAGGAGAAGAAATTAGGGGAATTGAGCTTTTATGAAAATTGGGGCTTGTTTGATTCTATTGTTTTTAAAAATTGTTTTTGAAAACTATGTTTACAAAATTGTTCTGTAAAAAAAAATAAAAAAATAAATGTCTAATAAATTGTTTTGAAATATGTTGTTTTTTAC
Source organism: Gleditsia sinensis (assembly GCA_037074535.1). NCBI lineage: Eukaryota > Viridiplantae > Streptophyta > Magnoliopsida > Fabales > Fabaceae > Gleditsia > Gleditsia sinensis. Next base: position 58,430,022 of record CM073464.1, read on the forward strand.
TTTTTGGGTTTGGAAACAAAAACATATAATAAAAACAACTCTCTCTTGTTTTTTTGTTTGTTTTAAAAACAACTTGTTTTCAGAAGTTGTTTCCAAAACAAAAACAGAAAATAGTTCCAAATGATTTTGTTTTGTTTTGAAAACAACTAAAGATAGAAAAATATTTTTAAAAAGAGTTACTAAACATGCCCTTGTATTTGTTGTAAGGTTACAAGAGTAAATTTTGGCAAGTCTACAAATGTGAGTTACCGTGCATATATACATTCTGACATGTGGGGGCTTTCCATAATAGAAACTCTAGGGGTATAAGGTATTTCATCAACTTCATAGATGACCACTCAAGGAAATTTTGGGTGTATATCTTTAAGAGCAAAAGTGAAGCCTCTGGTAAGTTGAAGGAGTGAAACAAGATGATTGAGCTACAAAGTAGGAAAAAGGTTAAGAAATTAAGGACAAACAATGGGCTCGAGTTTTTTAATGAATAGTTTGACAATTGCCTAACATAAAAAGGAATTGTTAAACATAAAACAACGAGGGCCACCTTACAACAGAATAGCCTAGCTAAGACAATGAATAGGATCATATAGGAGAGGCTAATGTGAATGTTAATAGAGGCAAGGGTCCATAAAAACTTTTGGGTAAAAGCTACCACTACTGCTACCTACCTCGAAATAGATGCCTATATGACGTAATAGGCCTCAAAACACTACAAGAAGTATGGACTCATCAAATCCCAAATTTTGAAAATATGAAGGTATTTGGGTTTGTGGCCTATGCACGTGAAAGATAAGGTAAGCTAGACCCTAGAGAAAAAAAATGTATGTTTATTGGGTACCCTGAAGGAGTAAAAGGCTACAGCCTATTGTTCAAAGAGGGAAATCAGACCAAAACTTATATAAGTATAGATGTAGTGTTCAAACAAGGCTCCTATTACACCTAATATGCAAAAATCCCTACCACCAATGATGTAGCCTAAGAACGTTGAAATTGAGGTGTAACTGACCCTTCATGGAAAAAGGAAGATAATAGTGGTCAAGTTGAGGTGAAGGGCTCAGAAGATGAGGAGGAACAATCTACAAGGCCAATGGATGACCCTAGCTATGCACTAGTTAGAAATAGGCCTAAGAGGATAAGAAAACAACCTCTTAGGTATGCCTACAATGATATAGAGGCATGTGTATTGTTAATAGCTAAGGAGTTGGATGATTCAAAGACAAAAAGATACTAAGGCACAATAACCAATAAAGATTGAAAGTTATAGAAGGCTACCATAACAAAAGAATTGGAGTCTCTTGCAAAGATCAACACCTGGGAATTGGTTAACAAGCCAAGAGATCAAAAGTTAGTGGGGTGTAAATGGGTCTAAAAGAAGAAGGAAGACATTGAGAGTTATGGAAAAGTTAGATTCAAGGTAAGACTTGTGGAAAAACTTAAGGCAAAGGGATTCGCACAAAGAGAAGGAGTAGTCTACAATGAAATTTACTCAACAAGAACAATAACAAAAACTATGTTTTTTTTTCAATAGGTAGCGTTGGCTACATGGATCAAACAATGCCACAATGACCTATTATAATTTAGATCCATAGAGAGATTATTAATTGTTAAATATTTCTTAATGCTTTTATCTATTTTTTTTGGGCTCCCTCTACCCCTAACTATCGAGCTATTATCCATCTGATCTACTTTTCTTAATAAGTTGTCTGTGGGTCTTCTCCACACATGGCCAAACTACTTTAAGTGAAATTTCACTATATTCTCCATGATAGGTGCTACCCCAACTTTCTCTCTAATACACTCATTCTTAATCGTATCTCTTCTAGTGCATCAACACATTTAGTGCAATATTCTCCTCTCTGTGACATTGAGTTTATCTTTATGTTGTCTTTTAACCGACTAACATTCAGTACCATACAATATTGCAAGTCTTATAGTTGTACGATATAATTTTTCTTTAACTTTGGGTGGCACTTTTTTATCAAAAATCACACTCGAAACCTTCTTCCATTTCAACTATCCCACTTGAAACTCATGGCTTACCTCCTCCTTTACTTCCCTGTCATTTTGTATAATGGATCCAAGATATTTAAAACTTGTGACTTATTTTAATATATTATTTCCAAATTTTACTTCTAAATTTGTATTTATTTTGTGTTTTACTAAAAATACATTCCATATATTCTACTTAATTTCTACTTATACGAAATCCATGTGTTTCCAAAGCTTGTTTCCTTGACTCTAACTTTATATTATTTTCTCTTTCGATTCACGAACTAGGACTATATCGTATTCAAAAAGCATACATTAAGGCCCCAAATTATACATCTAGCCACTAGGGATAAAACACACCTCAATTTGAATGAGTTTATCCTAAAGCTAGAGAAAATGGATGTGAAGACTACCTTTCTACATGGTAGCCTTAAGGAAACAATTTTGATATCACAACTAGAGGGTTTTCTACAATTTGGAGATGAGAACAAAGTTTAACCATTGCCTAGAGGACTACTTGAGGCCATTAAGTGACTTCTTTAGCAAATAAACATTGAAATGGTACTTGAGGTTTTATGAATTTATGGAAAGAAATGACTTTCAAAGGAAAAAAAATTTGATAGTTGTGTATATGTAAAATGGGTAGGAGAGGTTGTTGGCATATTCCTATTGCTATATATGGATGGCATGCTAATTGCATCAAGTGATTAGAATGAAATTCAGGTATTGAAGTTGCAATTGAGAAAGGAGTTTAAAATGAAGGACATGGAGTATTTAAAAAGATTTTGGGGGAAGGAAATCTCTAGAGATAGGGAGATGGGGAAGTTGTTTATTTTCTAGAGACACTACCTACGAATGTATGCATTAATACTTCTAACATTAAGTATGCATCATATATCACAAACATGAACATCATCACCTTATGTGTTCATCATATATTTCATTAAGATACTATCATCTATGTCACTTGATTAAATCATCATGTGGTAATGCTCAAAGTAATTCATGTTGTACAAGGTAAAGGAATAGGAAAATAGTGTTACAATGCAATCATCTTTGAAGGTATTCTTCCTTGATTTAAGTTCTATAATTACCTTCTAATTTACTAGGGTTCATTTAAGATAGAATGTAGATTGAATTCTACAAAACCAGTGCCCAACACAACCTTGCCCTATGCTACACAAAATCCTTACTCGCACAAAACACGGTTGTGCTCTGTGCTCGCCTATTTCCCCCTTGTTTTTCCACTTTCATACAACTCTACATGCACCAAAATAGTCACAAATGAAGATATGAAAGAATATTCAGCCCTTTAATTAGGTATATACACATATAAAAGAGGTTTTTTAACTTTAAAACCCCATCAAAAGCTTCTCTTAAGTATATTCTAACATACACAACCTTATTCATATGGTAAAACCCCAAAACCCACATTCAAACTCCATCAAATAATTTTAAGAAGCAAACACATATACCAATATACATACATACATACATCATCAATCAAATGCCAAACTTTAAGATTTCAAGAGGGGGTTAATGTTAAACCTACCAAAAATCTGGATATCCTTCCTAATATCAAAACACTCCTTGGATTTCCTTCTCTTTTGGTTGCTTTTCTCTCTTCTTTTCTCTACCATTTCTTGCATTTTCACCGTAGTAAAATAAGTTCTTGGAGCATTTAAGATGAAGAGAAGATTGGATTAATGCTTGGATATGCAAGAATCACATTAGTTCTTCTCCTTGCTACCTTTCTCTCTCTTCCTTTCTCTTCTTCCTTTTCACTGTTGAAAATTCTGCCTCCCTTTCCCTTGGTTGACTTCCTCATGAAGTCACCAAGAAAAATAATAAAAAAATAAACCTTCTAGAAGCCTACTTTCCCTCTTCCAACAATATCCCTAAATCAAAACATAATTACAAGTGTGCAATTCTATTACATGCCAACCATTCTTCAACTAGGGCCATGTTTGACTTTCTAAAATAATCCAAATCCATTAATCTTCTTTTTAGGGAACTATTAGTGGACTTTAGAGGCACAACCACTACATATCTTTAGTCCACTTTTCAAGGCCCAACCTTACCCTAAAAGGTTAGGAAAATAGGGTTTTACCCCTTCTAGTTTTTTGTTAAGAATGGAAATTATTCTCTTTCCTTCTCTTCAAAATTAGAATTGTATGCTATTTAATGGAAATAAATAGGGGGATGTTACAAAAGGTATGGTTAGTAGGTAAGTTTGCTTAGTCTTTTTGCATGTGGTGGTTTGGGACTTCTTGGTTTCCATTTGTAACATCCTAATTTTTTTGTACTAAAAAGCATGAAAATATTTCTCTAAAGGAGAGAAGAAAAGAGGGAACATGATAAAAGAAGTGATGGAAAATATCCTAGAAATTTCTAATGGAGGATAAAAGTACTAAGATTAGCATAAGTGATTAGGAAAAATTAGTAAGGGTTATTTGGTGGACTAAAATAATGTGTGAGGCGAAATATTGGAAGGAAAATAATTTTAAAAAACAAGTATACAAGTCTTGAATTTTAAAAGAATTCAATAAGCATAAAAATAATTTTTAGGTAATTAAATGTGAAATTTTAAAAGAAAATTAAGCTAAGGAAATTACCTTAATTAAGAGCATAAATTTTGTTAATTTCTATGATATTAAAAAGTTCAAGAAAATAGAGAATCCAAATTGTCAAAACAAAGCTTTGGAATATTCTTGAGACAACTCATGCTAATTAATAATTATTTTCATAAAAATCTAGGGACACTTCCTTAAGGAAATTAATGAGGGAAAATTATGGCCATGTTTTAGTCTATAGAAAGTAGGAGGAAGAATCAATTTGGTGTGAGAAGAAGAAGAAGAAAAATAAGAGAGAAAGTGAAGGTGAATTTTGTATTCAAGGTAATGTATGGTTTCTCCATCTTAATTCCTTCATTTTTTGGAATTTAATCTCATCTTCTATACCATGGAAACCTACTGAAACAATGGGAAAGAAGAAGGGAAAGATCATGCCATATCTAAGAGGAGTAAAGAGGAACTAGTTTAGCGAGTGTAGGAGAATATGCTAGGTAGGTTTGACAACAATTTTTCTCAAAAAATCTTCTAAAATTTAGATGATTTAAGTGATGTTTCAAACCTTATAACTTCCAAGAAAATTTCTGGTTCTAAATATTGTTGATGATGGCCATGGATGAGAATGTCTAGATACATGTAAATAATGTAATGATGCTTCTAAATATTCTTTGTTTGGTCTTGAACATTTGCATGGTATAGCTAAAGTATGATGTGGTTTTGGGTTGAAGTTCGTTGTTGTATTTTTTGTGATGATGAAAAATTAAAACTAAATAGACGATGTAGAGATTAGAGATATGTTTGAAAGCTAGAAACCTAGCAGCTGAAGGAAAGGTGGTCACATGTTTAGGGTTCTCTAGGACTTTAATTGGAATTTTTATTTATGGCAAGGGTGTAGTGTTAATATGTAATGAATTAAAGGGAAGAGAGGTAAATAAAAGAGAGGAAAAAGGAATTTAGATATCAAATCCCTATGTCAGCTAACTTCATGGAGTAAAGGAATGGAATTATGATTAAGTTGTTTGCGTTGTGTATGACGGAAGATTTATTAATATAGTGCATAGGAAGAATAGATATATAAGTCTAATGATATTAATAATTTAGAAATATAGAAATAGTGGGAAATATTAATTGCAATTTTATTGAAGGTGATGATGGGTAATTAAAATATAATGGAAGTAATGAGGAAAAGGTAGTTAAATTAAAGGAAAAGTGATATTAAAAACCTAATGACTAGGGTGGCTGAGTCCTTAAAGCTACAAACTAGGTATGACTATGATTAGTTTTAAGTATTATTTGCGATGAGAAAGTTGTTTATATAAGGAAATAGATAAATTAATATGTTAGTAAGGTGAGATAAGAGATATGGACACGAAATATATATATTAAGCTAGTTAGATAGTGAATTTCTATTATAATTTTGGAACTAGAAGTAGGTAAAATTTGATATGGAATATGGAATACTGGATAACTTCTTAACACTTTTTCGACATAATAAAAGATGTGACATTAAGAAAGGAATAAGAATAAAGAGATTGGATTTAATGAGGGGAAAGGAATGTGAAATTACTAAATGAATAGTAACTTCTCTATTTGGTAATGCTAAAATAAATTAATTCCTATTGGAAAGGTATTGTTAATATGATGGAAAAGCAAGATTTCTAATGTTAAATCAAGGTAAATATTATGAGAAAGAAAAAAGTAAAGATGGATTAGTAAATAGGAACATAATGATAATAACATTGCTTATAAATACTAATGGAGACCAAGGAATAATCTTGTAAATAAAAGATTTGTTTTGTATAAGTAACCTAAAAAATGGGATTAACATAACTTGAAGGGTATGTAACCGAAAAGTACCCCAATAGTTTTAGTGGTAAGTTAAAACCTAAAAGGGATTATAAGGATAACTAGTTAGATTTAGTATTGATAATCACCTTAGTTATGCAAGTTGCAACTAGTGAATCAAGTACAAGTTCAAATGAAATAAAAATTAAAGAGATGACATTATAAAATAAAGTATAGTTAGAAATAGGCCAAAATCCAAAATATGGGACAATAGTAAGAATAATATAGTAGAACGATATCAAGTCGTAATAATAGGGTATGGGAGGTCAATTAGAAAAAAGATTCATTGGTACACTTATTTCTTAAGAATTGGCCGAAACTCTGTTAGTGTAAATAAGTTTATAAATATGGAATTTAATCTAAGAATGAAGTATAAGAAAGCCATAGCCATTGCACTAATTCTTTTCCACACAATGCATATTACAATCATGATGTCAAGGATGCTATATATGTTTTAAATGACCTTGACATGCATCCTATGGAAATATTTATGTTACACTATTATATGCATATACACGATAAAAAAATGTTTGAAGTGATAATGAGATATGCATTATATTAGTGTCTGGCATGTGGGCATATTATGTTGTCGTATATTGGTTGTACAATAATATCATATCTTGGTAGTAATGAAATAAAAAGGAGGGAAAATATCCCTTGAAGGAGTAAGGTGGCTCTAGAGATCACATGGTTCCATGTGGTATCAAATAGGGAATGCCTTATTCATGATTATGAGTAAAAATGAATTATTGCCATGTTTGAGAGAAGTGAGTCAAGCATATTCATATCGACCTAAGTTACTTCCTGGTAAATCTTGTTAAACAATCATGACATGATGAATTATGATATTATGATATGATATACCTTTGATATGATGATACAATTGTTTATGCCATAACTGTCAAGTTGTTCGTATATTCATATCAAAGGTATATCATATATATATATATATAGAAAAAGGAAGGCAAATGAATAAGAATGAGAGTAGCAGTAGTAATGACTTCAAGAAGAGTTAAGACTAGTACAAGAAAATGGATAAGTGTGGTTGCCTTAGTGGGACTTCAGATTTCTACAGATTTCTACAACACCATTAGGCATGAAGACAATAAGTTATTTAGTTGGACCATCTTTTTTGGCCATATTTTTCTTATTTATTTATTTATATTTTAGTTAGTTTGACTAAAAAAGTTTCCTAATAGTTAGTTTCCTTATCTGACTAGAAGAGTTTTCAATTTTTATTTTTCCTAATCGAGAAGGAGTTTCCTGTTTTCTTTTTCTTTTTCTTTTTAAAGAAATTTCCCTTTTAATAAACATGTATATTCTTGAAAAAATCATATTTTGGTGAATGAATTATATTTTCAAGAAAGTGTTTTCTCTTTGGTTCTCGAAAGCACTATTATTAACTTATCAATATTTTTTTATGACGTTCAAATAAGACTTATCACTCACAACTTCTTTCCCTTTTCTAGAGTGCGATGTCTACAATATTTTCTTATACTGTTAGTTCTTATCTCTTTTCTAGAGTTGGGTGATGTAATTCACATGGCCATAAAGGTCAAACAACGACTAAAAAATAAGGGATTCTCATGAATGGGATAGATTTCAAGTTTGTCTACAACATGAAAGTTGAATTGCAGTAAGAGGCATGACAAACCCAAGAACTCCTTCCAAAGAAAATAAAAATAGTGCCATACCAAACCAAGGTAAAACTATTTCCAATCTTTTAGAAATAGAGATGTTAAATGGTTTAACTATTTAAGGATAAGTCGTATTGCTAATCAATGTCTAGATAAACTAGTAATGATATTGAAAGATGATGGTGACATATTGAGATAGAAGGTGAGTCTGATAATGAGTATATGCCCCATTTTGAGGATGCAAGTGACTTAGAGTATCTAATTGATTACAAGAAGAGCTCTTAGTATGTAAATCAAGCAAGATAAAGAGGTACAACTTGAAATTATCTTTCATACTAAATGCCATATTAATAATAAATTGTGTAGCATGATTATTGATGGAGAGTGTAACATCCCTAATTTTGTTTCTTTTATTAATAAAGGTACATAAATATTTAGTTAAGGAAATAAAATTTTTTAGACAATTTTTAGATATTTAAGGAAATATAATCCTTAGAAATTCTTCACCTTATGTGTATGCATAGAAAATGTTTCTGACATTAAGGGAATAAGTAAAGAAAGAAAAACCTAATAGGAAAATATTTGAAATAACATACTAAATAGAGGAGAAATTTTTGGTTAAGGAAGATAAAATTTTGGGAAGCAAGTCAACGTCTTAAAATTTCAAGAAGATTGGATTAGGGTAATTTTTTCTAATTTAAGAGCTAGCGTTCCTAAATATAACATCTCCACCCATACATTAGGCTTTCACCTATGGACACTTCATATTGAGTTTTTCCACTTCACATAAGTTTCTAGCAAGCTAATAGGGTAGCCCAAGAAAAAAATAAAACATAGACTTTGACTAGGATATAAAAATTGGACCGATAGCCCACAAACCATAAAAATGTGACTAAGCCCTCCATGAAAGGTAGAATTTCAGCTAAAGCAAAGGAAATGGGTAAGAATGAGCCCAAATTCAAGAGAGAAAAATAAGAATCATGTGAGGAAATAGTAGTGTAATAATAATCAAGATTAGGCCAGATGGCATTAGGATAAAATATCTATATTCTACATTCATAATTTCAACAAGTAGGTAATAATACATGATATTAGGAAAAAAATCTATATACTACATTCATAATTTCAACAAGTAGGTAATAATACATGGAGTTATGACAAAACATCCTTATCCTACATAAATAATTTCAGCCAAGTAAGGAAGACTTAAGGGCTGGAAATTTACCACCTAAAAAGGAAAACCTATCATACTTGATTAATACAAAAGAAAAAGGAAATGAATCCCTAAATCAAAGGGACCTTGTCCCTTGTCTTAAGAACATTTTATCATAATTTTCAAAATACAAATATGCTTTTGCTATGCATATCTTAACTAAGGAAGAGGAAGACAAGAACATGAGTTGTCTTTCCCAAAAAAAGAATCTAAATGCATCCAAATTGTGATAAGGTAGACCCATGATTATGAAAAGTGAACCACTTGAAAGTTTATTTAAGCAAAACCCACCCTTATAGCATTATAATTTCGTCCAAGTGAGGGAGAGGAAAAGCATAAGCAAGGTAGAGTGAGGAAAAGAGGGAAAGAGAGGAAAAGAGAGGAAGGAAGAGGAAGGAGAAGTCTAGACGACTAAGTACTCAAGGTAAATTAGCTGAATTACTACTTGAATCCATCTTTTATCTTCATATATTTTGTATATATGTAAAAAAATGGAGTTGTTACAGAGAAAATAACACTAATGTGGCTAGTAATAGTTTGGTTAAAAAATTGAATCTGGCCACTTTAAAGTATCCAAAACCATACAAGCTACAATGGTTGAATAATTTTGGGGAAATTAAGGTGAATAGACAAGTGATATTATCAATTTCCATTGGGAAGTAGAAAGATGAATTTTTGTGTAATGTAGTATTAATGCAGACAGGGCATATTCTTTTAGGAAGATTATGATAGTTTGATGACATGTAGTTCATGATGGGTATACCAATATATACTCCTTTATACTTAATAAAAGAAAATGCACTATAATACCCTTAACCCCAAGACAACTATTTGAATATCAAGTTAAGTTTAAAAAAATTAGTGATATAAAAAAGTATGTGATGTTTTAAAAGAAACATACTGAATCAAAAGGGAGACACAGAAAGAATGAAAAGGAAAATTTTGGGCTAGTGAGGAAACAAATGAGAGAATTATGCCAAAGAGTGTGAAATCAAAATAGTTTTGCATTCAAGTCAACCTTTGATTGCACTTTTGTATAAAGAGGCTTGTTTTAGTATTAACAAACTTAACTCTTCTTTGCTTAGTGTTGTATCATCTCTTTACAACACTTTGATGACATATTCCCCAAAGAGATACCCAATGGCTTACCACCAATAAAGAGAATTATGCATCAAATATATTTTATGCCTAGAGCATTAATTCCAAATAGGCTAATTTACAATAGCAATATTGAAGAGACAAAAGAACTTTAGAGGAAGGTTAGAGAGCCTATGTTAAAGGGATATCTAAGAGAGAGCATAAGTCCTTATATAGTTCCAGTGTTGCTTGTGTCTAAAAAGGATTGGATAAAGACAATGTCTATTGGCTATCATTCCATTAATAATACCACTATAAAGTATTAACTTCTCATTCCTAGATTAGATGATATACTTAATGAATAGCATAAATATTGTGTTTTTACAAAAAATGATATTAAAAGTGCATATCATTAAATTAGGGTGATGAATGGAAAACCATATTTAAAAAAATATAGTTTATATTGTAACATCCCGTAATTTTTAATTTTAAATAATAATGTTTGGCTATAAACAAATATATTTTTATTTGTTTAAAAATGAGTATGTTTTGCTAAAAATAAGTCTACTTTTAATTAATGTAATTATTGTTTTGCTTAAAATAATTATATTGGCCTTTAATAAATTTTTGTTGTATTTTTAGAAATATTATTTTCTTTATTATGTATAAATATATTTATTTTATGATTTATTTTATTAAGATTTTTATCAAGAAAAATCATGATTTAAGAGTTTAACTAAAGGTTTATGAGAATGGAAATTTTTAGAAATTTTTGGGATATTTTAGGATAAAAAATGGAATTTATATGAATATATATAAAAGAAAATCCTATTATTTAATTATTAAATTATTATTATAAAAAAAATAAAAAGGGGAAGGGGGAGACAAGGAGACAGAGGCTACAAATTTCATAAAAATTAAATAGTGAAAGTGAATAGTGTGAATAGTAATCTTAAATTTCTCTCTAGATCTGGAGTGCCTATTGGCTTCCGATCTCTAAACTCAGGATACCACTAGATTCAGGACAGAGAATACGACGGTTTTGACTGATTCATTTTTCAAATCAGTAGTTCAATCGCCATAGACCTAAAGTAGAAAATCTCAGAAAAATTTTCAGCTATCTAATAACTTTTTGTTCTTGGTGAATAGTATTTTCCGCCAGTGAATAGTGTTTTCCAATGATGAATAGTTTTTTACGGTGGTGAATAGTATTTTCCTGCTGTGAATAGTGACCAAGCTCATGGAGTCATTTTCTAAGTCTTTGGACTCTCCGGACACATTTTTAAAGTCTAATTGGTCAAATTCAGATTGAAAAAGTATATTTTAGGGCTGCCCAACTAAGAGCCCTACCCTGTGAGTAAATAATTCTTTCTATGACTTGCCCCATGCTCTTCTTGAACTATAAATGTATTATTATTTCTGTTTATAAATTATTTATGCTATTATAAGTTTATTATATGTGTTAAAATATCTGTTATACTTACAAACTGGCATATCGTTCAAGAAGAGTATGGTTTTAGAAATGTATTTTGGAACTTATTGATTATGTGGTTCTAAATGTATTTATCATTATTTGATAAAGTGAATATTATGTGGATGATACATTAATTTGTAAAGCTATATACTTGTGAAAATGATGTATGTCATATTATAAATGAGATTGAATGGCAAGCGTAAAGCTCATGGTTAGTTGCTTGATAATTTTACATTTTATTTGATGAATATGCATTAATATATATGTATTTATATGTATGGATGAATATCGACTGGTTGTATGGTTTGTGTTGGTACCGAATAGGGGACGTCCTATTAGCCTGAGTGAGCTAGGGGAGGGCTGCTCCAACCGGGTGATAGTGGTAATGTGGGGCGGGGGGGGGGGGTAGGAGGGTGATGTACTCACATTCTCTGATCACTTATTGTGACTGTAGTCGAGGTCACTATGCGTATAACAAATGAGTTATGTTTTCATTGCATTGACCAGATTGCCGAGTGAGGCAGGTGCATTAAAATTGATGATTTTATCTCCAAATTTTAATATTTTACTATAGCTTATACAATTGAGTATAACAACATTTGTTTAATGATCATACCATGCAGTATATGGTTTTATATATTTGAATATCCTTTGATTTGAGAATATTTGAAATACGGGTCCCATATGAATGTACTTCTGAACTGTATTTTTTTATTTGACACATTTTAAAATATAAGTACATTCATATGCTGTCCTAAGAGGTCATAGGAGGAATTATTTGCTCACTGAGTTCTGAAACTCACTACACGATATTTCCACATTTTTTAGATAAGAATATTAGAGTCTGATTCGACAGCTAGGTGATTTATTCTCTGGGTGAGTCTATGTTGCTTCTAAGGCTCACAATTTTTGAATTATATCGTGTTTGTATTCTAGAGTGTGCTTTCAATGCTACAGGCAGGATCCCCATTTTTGCTGTTCTTTGATGTTTATAGACTTAGCCTGTATATTGTGTATACATGAGAGAGCTTATATGTATCTATTTCTATGATAAAGAATTGAATTATGCATCTTTATGGAGAATATCTGATTGTGAAAAAAAATGTATTGTTTCACGTAACGTAAATTGGGGGCATTACAAGTTGGTATCAGAGAAAAAGGTTTCCTGTGGCTTTTAGAGCAAAGGATTCTATAGTAGGACTTTGAGTATGGGTATATAACCGCGAACATATTTATACTCACGGTGCTGCTGTGGAATTCTATAGGGTGTCGTCATCTTCTTCCTTCTGACTCTTTTCCTTAGATATGCGATGTTTAAGAACCAATAAGTATGTCTTAGACAATGTTTCTTGAGTGTGGACTACCAGTTCAGATTTTGAATTTATATTGATGAACAATGATAAAGAGAACACTCTTGGGTATAAAGAAAAAGAATTGGCTAAAAATAAGAAGATTTCATCCAAACACAAAGTTAATGGCGTGTTCGAATGTCAATAAGGTTTGAATTGATTGTTTGATTTGTTTATATAAAACAATATGATGAATAGCTAATATAATTTTGATTGTGGGTTATGATGTGATCAAGGTTGTTAACTCCAAGATAACAATTTTTAATAAAGTGAGTGTTTTGAAAATAGATTTAAATCTCTTTTTGGATGGATGAGTTAGAATCTATATATATAAATGGATTTGGTGAGTTGTGGTTTGGATTGAATTTGAGAGTAGAGAATCTATGAAGATAATATTTTCAATGATATATTTTGTTGATATAAAGAATTCGAAGACAGTTTGGTTTTCAATAATATTATTTATAAGCATTATGATAAAGAAAGGTTTAAACATGGAAAGTTAAAATTTGAGGTATACAAAATGGGCAATTCATGTGAAGGACTCTTGGATAGACATAAAATTTCCATGATTGATTGTTAAGATATTGCATAAGCATGTTAAAGAATAAATTCAAAATAGGTTGAACTTGTTTAAGTGTTTTGAAGTGCGATCTTGCAGTATGATGATGTCATCAATAGCAGAAAATGTTAGTAAAGAGTTGTAAGTAGTGAGCAATCATGGAAGAAAGTACCCAGTAATTTAATTTCACCTTTAGCGACCATAAGTTATTATAAAAATGGGTGCTACAGATATTTGGCAGTGGTGAGAGATGTTGATATAAAGTATACTAATGTAGATCAGGTTCCAGTAGTTAGGAAATTTCCTAATGTATTTTCAGAAGAATTGCCTAGATTACCCCCGAAACGAAAAATAAATTTTGATATTGATTTACTCCTTAGAACCAAACTAGTATCTATATCCCTATATAGATTGATATAGATTGAATTATAAAAAAATAGTTACAAGACTTGTTAGACAAGGGATTTAAATGCCCTAGTAGTTTTATTTGGAGTGCTCCAGTTCTATTTGTGAAAAAGAAAGATGGATTACTATGACTATGCATAAATTATAGGCAGTTGAATAAGGTGATAATGTGGACTAAATACCTATTACCTCGTATAGATGATCTGTTTGATCAGTTACAAGGTGCTCAATGTTTTTCAAAAATTGATTTGAGATATGAGTAACATTAATTGAGGATAAGAGAAGAGGATGTACGGGAATTTCTTTTAGGACTCATTATGGGCATTATGAATTCTTGGTGATGTCATTTAGTTCGACAAATATCCTAGCTGCATTCATAGATTTAATGAATAGTAATTAGGTCATCCTTAGATCAATTTGTTATTATATTTCTTAATAATATACTAGAATATTTCAAAAGTTTAGAGGATCATAAGCAACATTCAAAGATAGTTTTACCAACTCTAAAGGAGTATGGTTGGTAAAGATGGTATCCAAATAGACTCTAAGAAAATAAAAGTGGTACAACAATGGCTACATTTTACTACATCTAAAGATGAAGATCCAAATCCAATTTGTGCTTCCTGCTGTTGTCTGCCGTCCATTCTATTTGAGCCATAGTTGGATCAGGTACATGAACATATGCTTGTAAAGCATAAATCAACTCCTCAGCATTTGAAGCCAAGATAAGAATTTGTCATGCTAAGTGTGAGATGAACCTTTGTTCCACAGCATGATCAAGAAAAGACAACAGACTATCAAAGAAGTGATTAACATTTAACAAACCTATCGGTTTGTGATGCATATTCAGTTGTGCCCAAGAAATTATTTGAAAAAAATCTCTTCTAAAGTACCAAAACCAACTGGTAAGGCAATGAAGGCATCAGCACTGCTCATCATTCTAGCCATGCCTTCATGCATGGAAGCTACCCTAAACTCTTCCCCAATTGTCTTTCCTACGATGTTAGATGCAGCTAGAGCTGTAGGAATAATACCTAGAACTTGGCATCCTCCTACATGGGCAGTTGTAGACACACACTCCATTAACCCACGATTACCTCCACCATAGACTAAATGAATTTTTCTTCTGGCCAGTACCATAACCAGGTTTTGTGTAGCTTTCACATACTCTCCATCTTTTCCAGGATTAAAACCATAAAAGATACAAATATTTCAAAATTGACAAAATGTGATTCCCTCCATAGCTACACACACCTTAACTTGGAGTATGAAAGTAAAGAAATTAATGTGTGCATTTATAGAACTCAGAGAATGGCATACTTATGATAGCTATGCGAATAGGCCGGAAATAATTAGAATAGTATGTGAGTGATTGGTAGATATTAGCTAAATTAAAGGTGAAATTTTCAAAAAATAACGGCAAGCATGTATATGTACAGTAGTTGTGATAGTCGCTTATATTAGGCAGATAAAGAGAATAATGTTAAGATATCACAAAAAATTGTCTTTTCTTTATTGTTCTTGATGAAGCATTGATGTCTTGATTCTTCTATGGAAGTTATTGGTGATAGGCATAATTGTAAAAAAAAAAGAGTGAAAATGCAAACAAGTTAGTTGTTGAAGAGGGACAATCAAATGATTTATTTTGTTTTTCCAATGTTCTTGCTAATCGACTATCGGTATGATTAAGTCGACTAGCTATTTTGAGAAATTTTAATTTGGACTGGTTATTTTACAGTTGATTAATTATATTTATTTTGAAGCAATCAATTATATTCTACCAGTTAATTACGTGCTCTTTACTTTTCACAAACTTTTATAAGTTCATAAATGTTTCTTTTCCATGTGATATTATTCCACCGAATGACAGTAGCTTTGAATTAAATTTTGGCATATATATTCAAAATTTGCAGCCATCGATTTTTGTCAAAATAGCAACTAGATTTGTTTACAAATTTTCAAGAATTACGGCCACCGATTTTAATTTTATTTCAATGTTTTGTCCAAATTTCTAACTTCCTATTTTGGCACCATGCTCTATTAAGTATTCCACATTTTTTGCTACATTGTCCTACATTAATATTTGGCATTAAATGCAAGATTCTTTTTCCATATTATAAGGAAGGTTAATTTCTTTTCTTTGAAACTCAGTTATTATGGTGTCCAATTGGTTAGTAGGTTAAAGTAATAGAGATTTTGAAAGGAGTGGACGGATGATGATTTTATGGTGTTTTGACGAATATAATCAAGAGAATTAGTGGTGTTGAAGTTTTTGAGGAATAAAATATGGGAAGTAGAATTTAAATTAATCTTTGAACTCTTAATTTAGAAATATGGAGAATACTTTGAGAATCATGTCCGAAAATAATGTAAGTGATTAAAATATTCGTGTTAAAGGTTTATATTATACTAAATTGAGTCTAGTATCTAGGATGCGAATTATGTAGAAATTGAGAATTCATGTATGAGTAATTGTTGGGAAAAATCTTCTTGAAATGATTGGGTGAATTAAATGGGATTGACATAAGTTAGAATGAGGTGCTTTTGGATATGATAGAGAAAGACTTGAAATTTTTGATAATGAATTTATTGGTGTTAATAAGAGGGTATAGAATTACTGTGATGAGGTAAGTAGAATTATTAGACATGTGCCAATAGTACATAAACGTTATAAAAGGTTTGGTGGAATTATTACTACGTATGTTTAACATATTGATTAATGGATTTTAGAAAAAAAATTAGATGATAGATTAAGATGATGATATCCATGGGATGATGTTCACATGTAAGAATCAAAGATGACTTGATAGAAGTCTGAAATAAAAAAAGATAGTTACCCCAATATGGATGTGAATATGTTCTTTTATAGGTGTATTTTCTAATATCGACCCATAGATATATCCATGTGAGCTTGGGGATATAAATTGAAATTGATTAGAAAAGGAATACAAATAATTCAATACAGGCCAAAAGTCTAAAGGAATCATGAATGTTGAGCACTAGAAATTATGAATTGGTGACCACATATTTTTTAAGGATTCACCAATGAAAGAGATAATGAGGTTTAGAAAGAAAAAAAAATTAATTTTTAGTATATAGGCTCTCTTGGGAAAAAAAAACTTGAACAAAGTGGGCATAGTAATATATTACCTAGCCTTACCATCAGGATTGAGTAAAGTAGATATAGACTTTCTTACATCAATGCTAAGGAAGTACCTATTAAATTCTTCTTATATTACCTAATTCCAAGAAATTCAATTGGACAAAAATTTGGCTAAACTATGGGTACAATTGATGTTTATTGTTGATCGACAAGTGAAGAACTTATAGATGAAAGACATCCTTATGGTTAAGTTATATGCCAAAATCACTCAAGTGAGAAGACATATTAAAAAGTAAAGATGATATACAGACAAGATATCCCCAATTATTTGAGTAATAAGGTTGGTAACTCCGAATTATGCCTTGATTTCATTCCCTACATGTGGTAGAATGGGTTGAAATTCGAGGCCCGAATTTCTTAAGGGGGGAAGAATGTAACATCCTGTAATTTTTAATTTTAAATAATAATGTTTTGCTATAAACAAATATATTTTTATTTGTTTAAAAATGAGTATGTTTTGCTAAAAATAAGTCTACTTTTAATTAAAGTAATTATTGTTTTGCTTAAAATAATTATATTGGGCTTTAATAAATTTTAGTTGTATTTTTTGAAATATTATTTCTTTTATTATGTATAAAGATATTTATTTTATGATTTTTTTTATTAAGATTTGTATCAAGAAAAATCATGATTTAAGAGTTTAACTAAAAGTTTATGAGAATGGAAATCTTTTAGAAATTTTTGGGATATTTTAGGATAAAAATAGAATTTATATGAATATATATAAAAGAAAATCCTATTATTCAATTATTAAATTATTATTATTATAAAAAAAAGGGGAAGGGGGAGACAAGGAGACGGAGGCTAGGAATTTTGGAAAAACTAAATAGTGAGAGTGAATAGTGTAAATAGTAACTTTCAGTTTCTCTCTAGATCTGGAGTGCCTATTAGTTTCTGATCTCCAAACTGAGGATACCACTAGATTTAGGACGGAGAATACTACGATTTTGACCGATTAATTTTTCAAATCAGCCATTGAATCGACTTAGATCTGAAGTAGAAAATCTCAAAAAAAGGTAAACTCTGAAACTCTTACTTAGAGACCTCCAATTGAAAATCTGATACCGTAGATAGATTCAGGAGTTAGATAAATCTTAACATATGAAATTTTTCAGTTATCTGACAACTTTTTGTTCTTGGTGAATAGTGTTTTCCGGCTGTGAATAGTGACCAAGCTGCCGGAGTCATTTTCTAAGTCATTGGACTCTCTGGACACGTTTTTGAGGTCTAATTAATCAAATTCGGATTGAAAAAGTATATTTTAGGGATGTCCAACCAGGAGCCCTACCTTGTGAGTAGATAATTCTTTCTATGACTTGTCCCATGCTCTTCTTGAACTATAAATGTATTATTGTTTCTTTTTATAAATTATTTATGTGATTATAAGTTTATTGAATGTGTTAAAATATCTGTTATACTTACAAACTAGCATATAGTTCAAGAAGAGTATGGTTTTAGAAATGTATTTTGGAACTCATTGATTATGTGGTTCTAAATGTATTTATCATTATTTGATAAAGTGAATATTATGTGGACGATGCATTAATTTGTAAAGCTATATACTTGTGAAAATGATGCATGCCATATTATAAATGAGATTGAATGGCAAGCGTAAAGCTTAGGGCGAGTTACTTGGTAATTTTACATTGTATTTGATGAATATGCATTAATATATGTATTTATATGTATGGATGAATATCAACTAGTTGTATGGCTTGTGATGGTACCGAATAGGGGACGCCCTATTAGCCTGAGTGAGTCAGGGGAGGGCCGCTCCAACCGGATGATAGTGGTAATATGGGGTGGCAGGAGGGTGATGTATTCACATTCCCTGATCACTTATTGTGATTGTAGTTGAGGTCACTATCGTATAGCCAATGAGTTACGTTTTCATTGCATTGACCAGATTGCGCCGAGTGAGGCAGGTGCATTAAAATTGATGATTTTATCTCCAAATTTTCATATTTTACTATGGCTTATACAGTTGAGCATAACAACATTTGTTTAATGATCATACCGTGCAGTATATGGTTTTGGATATTTGAATATCCTTTGATTTGAGAATATTTGAAATACGGGTCCCATATAAATGTACTTCTGAGCTGTATTTTTTTTATGTGACATATTTTAAAATATAAGTACATCCATATGCTAACCTAAGAGGTCATAGGAGGAATTATTTGCTGAATGAGTTGTCAAACTCACTACACGATATTTCCACATTTTTCATATAAGAATATCAGAGTCTGATTCGACAGCTAGGTGATTTATTCTCTAGGTGAGTCTATGTTGCTTCTAAGGCTCATAGTTTTTGAATTATAACGTGTTTGTTTTCTAGAGTGTGCTCTGATGTTTATAGACTTGGTCCGTATATTGTGTATACATGAGAGAGCTTATATGTATCTATTTCTATGATAAAGAATTGAATTATGCATCTTTATAGAGAATATCTGATTGTGAAAAAAAATGTATGTTTCACGTAACGTAAATTAGGGGCGTTACATATATGATGGGTTAGTTATGCCATTTGGATTAACTAATGCACAAAGTACTTTCATGAGATTGATGAATCATGTTTTACATGATTTTATTGGCAAATTTTTGGTTCCATCCTTCGATGATGTTTTAATTTTTAGTGAAAACTTGGATGAACATGTTGAGCATTTAAAACGTGTTTTAGATGTTTTAAAAAGAGAAAAGTTGTTCCCTAACGTTAAAAAGTGTACATTTTTAGCCAATAAACTTGTATTTCTTAGTTTTGTTATTAGTAGTAAAGGAATTGAGGTGGGTAAAGAAAATGCAAAGGCAATTCAAGATTAGTCAAAGTCGTACAAGTATGGGTAATATTAGAAGTTTCCATGGGTTGGTAACTTTTATAGAAGGTTTGTAAGAGATTTTAGTAGCCTAGCCACACCTTTGACTAAAGTTATTAAAAAGAAAGAAGGTTTTAAATAGGATGATGAACAAGAAAAGGCTTTTAATTTGATCAAAGAAAAATTGGCTAATACATCTTTACTTGCTTTACCTAACTTCACAATAACTTTTGAAATTGAGTGTGAGTCCTTAGGAGTAGGTGTTGGAGCTATTTTAATGTAGCAAGGGTTTCCTATTGCATGCTTTAATGGAAAACTAAGTGAGACAGCCTTAAACTACCCAATATATGACAAGGAGATGCATGCATTAGTTAGGGAATTATAAAATTGATAGCACTATCTTTGGCCAAAAGAGATTACTATTCACATTAATAATGAATCTTTGAAACATTTAAAGGGTTAATGTAACACCCGAAATTCTGTTAATATTATTCACAAAATGAAATAGTAGGAAAAGGTTTAAAAGAGTGAAGTGAGGAAGTTATAGGGAAATAAACATGAATGTTTAATAAGGACTTTCTCATTTTTGGAAAGAATTATTAAGGAAGAAATAGTGTTTTCCTTGACTACAGGGCCACAAATAGACAACAACGGTAGAAATGTGGAGCCATGAAGAAAGTTACACAAACAACCCATTGAAGTAAGGCTCAAGAAGGGATTAAATACTTGGTGAGTTTTCTCTAAACCAAACAAGGCCTTACATAACCCCCTTAGTTACAATGTAATAGGATGGCATTTTTGAAATTGTTAGACAAAGTAGGGGTGAAGGTTAAGGGGTTGGATGGCTTGTTGAGGAAGCTTCCATATTTTAATCTTTTCCCCTTGACTTAGTGGCCATGTTGCCACTCTTGCAGCCCAAAGAGGAGAGCTCCCCGACAAGGAAGAAAGAAGAGGGAAGGAGAGAAAAAGAAGAAGGAAAGGAGAGAGAAAGAAGAAGAAAGGCATAGAAAAGTGGGAAAAGCAAAGAGAAAGGGTAAGATTTCAACCTCTAACCTCTTGTTTATTCCTTCAAACCTTCTATGGAAACTAATGGGTGGAAAAATTTGTTGGTTGGTGATGCTTCTAAAGAGAGAAAGTGGTAGAACAAGAGTGAAGAAATCAAGCTTGTGGAGAGAAAGAAGGTAAGATCAACACTCACTTCTATGGCTTTGAATGGATGTCTTTATGGATGGATGGTTAGGAGTATTTAAAGGTGTGAAAAGGTAGATAGAGCATTTATTAGAGTAGTTATGACATATATGGTTACTGTTCATGCTCATCTATGTGTTAGTGATTTGGGGAAAAACTTTGTGTAGTTGATTTTGAGTTTTAATTTATGCGTTGGTTGGTGGATTATTCTAGAAAAGATGGAACTTTTCATGCTCAAATCATTGATCTTTGGTTTGCCGTTTATTTTTGGTGGATTTAGGAACAAGAAAGAAATTTTGATGCAGTTTGTACCCAGAGCACGGCCGTGCTTGGAGGCTCGGCCAAGTCGTGCTCTGAGCTAGAATTCTGGAAGTTTGCAAAATGGTGGTATGAAGCCCAAAGCATGGCCGTGCTGGGAGACACGGCCAGGCCGTGCTTGGGGCTGGCTTGTGTGCAACACGGCCAGAAGAAGGGGAACACGGGAAGGGACCACGGCCATAAAGCACGGCTGTGCTTCAAGCTGTGTTGCTCTTTTTCTCTGGCTTCTATTTCTTTTCTAAATCCTCATTAACTACCAACATTATTAGGATGTTAATAAAGGCTATATGATGCATGAATGTTACTTTTACATGTGCTATAATTATTTCACCAAGAATGGTTGGTAAATCATGAATGTGAATCATGAGAAATGACGCATGAATACTATGTTTACATGCTATAGACTGTTTGTGTGTTGGTATGCAAGTGAGTTGCTAATGTATGAACATTGTAACATCCCTAATTTCGTTTCATGTATTAATAAAAGTACAAAAGTATTCAAAGTAACATCTCTAATTTCTTTTCTTTTATTAATAAAGGTACATAAATATTTAATTAAGGAAATAAAATTTATTAGACAATTTTTAAATATCTAAGGAAATATAATCCTTAGAAATTTTTCACCTTACGTATGCATAGAAATGTTCTAACATTAATGGAATAGGTAAAGAGAGAAAACCAAAAAGGAAATATTACAAATAAATATACTAAAGAAAGGTAAAATTCTTAGGTAAGGAACATAAATTTTTGTGAAGGTATTAAAATTTCAAAAAGATTGGATTAGGGTAATTTTTCCTAATTTAAGAGTTAAAGTTAATAAGTTTAGTATCTCCACCCATAAATTGGGCTTTCAACTATGGACACTTCATATAGAATCTTTCTACCTCACAAATTTTTTTAGCAAGCCAATAGGATAGCCCAAGGAAGAAATAAAACATAGACTTGGACTAAGATATAGAAATTGGACCAGTAGCGCAAAAATCATGAAAATGTGACCAAGCCCATTATGAAAGGAAGAATTTTAACCAAAGTAAAGAAAATGGGCAAGAATGAGCCCAAACCCAAGAGGAAAAATAAAAATAAAAATAAAAATACAGTGATGAAATAATGATGTAATCAAGATTAGGTGACAAGGCATTAGGACAAAACATCCATATCCTACACTCATAATTTTAGCAAGTGGTATGATAATACATGGCACTAGGACAAAACATCTATATCCTACACTCATAATTTTAGAAAGTGGTATGATAATACATGGCATTAGGACAAAACATTCCAATTCCACACAAATAATTTCAGCCTCTTCTTCATCCTTGAGGTTAAAAAACTCACCCTCCTTCTCTTATTTAAGCTGTTAGAAAAGCTAAGGGAAGAGACGAATCTTGATACTTCTTTCAAGGGAAAACAAGAAAACAAATTCACTAAGTGAGCGAGAGATATTCTTAGGTAGGTTTCACAATATTTCTTTTTGAAGAAAAGTTTTGAAATTTGTAACATTTATATGAGATTTTGATCTTAAGAACTTTGATGATTGGTCATGGATGTTGCTTTATCATGTTACATATTATTCTTGCATGTAATGTATGTTTGAATACGTAGGCTGGTGTAGATAGTTCTGCATAGGTATGGCTATGGGTGGTAAAACTTTAAGCTTCTGTTTTAAAAAGTTTGGGAAGAATCGGTAAGGAGTTAAAATAACTTGTTAACATAACAATTATAGATATATGTCTCACAGATTTTAAGCCACTGGAATCACTCAATTTGGAGTCCATATGAGGTAGATATGGTCTGATTAGTAAGCAGTGGTCAGAAAATGGTTAATCAGGGAATAATCTGTTCGGAAAGCTTTAGTTTTTAAATTTCTGGGAACATTCTGTAGGGAATTAAAACAACTTGTTAACATAACAATTATAGATATATGTCTCATGGAAATTTAACCATTGGAATCACTCAATTTGGAGTCCATATGAGGTAAATATGGTCTGATTAGTAAGCAGTGTTCAGAAAATGGTTAATCAAGGAATAACATGTTAGGATATCTTCAGTGTTTTAATTTCAAGGAACATCCTATAGGGAATTCAAATAAATGTTTAACATAATAATTATAGATATATGTGTCACAAAATTTTAACCACTGGAATCACTCAATTTGGAGTCCATATGAGGTAGATATGGTCTAATTAGTAAGCAGTGTTCAGAAAATGGTTAATCAGGAAAGAACATTTTATGATAGCTTATGTTTTTTAATTTCTGGGAACATCTTGTAGGGAATTCAAATAAATGGTTAACATAAGAATTATAGATATATGTGTCATAGAATTTTAACCACTAGAATTACGCAATTTGGAGTTCATAAGAGGTAGATAAGTAGTGGTCAGAAAATGGTTAATCAGGGAAGAATATGTTACGAAAGCTTCTATTTTTTAATTTCTAAGAACATTATGTAGGGAATTAAAATAAATGATTAACATAAGAATTATATATATATATGTGTCACGTATATTTAACCACTAGAATCACTTAATTTAGAATTTTTATGAGAGAGATATGGACAGATTAGTAGGTAGAGGTCAGAAACTACCCGAGAAGAAATAACCTGTAATGTGAGGGACTAATATCACCTTGATTTCTTAATGTTTTGCTAAACTGTTAAATAATAGTTTTAGATAATTGTGTTATCTTTAAATTGACACCAAGATCACCTGCATCGGAGTTAAATTGAGGGAGTTATGCTTTGATTAGTAAGAGAAGGTTAGATAGGATGAAAACCTGTATCAAGAAAATAAAGAAATAAAATTAATATTTAAAAAAGAAGAAGAATCTTATAAATGAAAATAATAAATGACTAGTATATGCCATAGCCATTTCCATTGTATGAACTTCTTACCATCTTAAGTGTGAAATTTTGACATGGAAATATTTTATAAAGTGATATTTCAAATAGTTATGTTCATGGCATGATTAGCAATGATTTTTAGTAATAGTTATATACTTGTTATTGAAAGCATATTTTTGGCTATCATTGTGAAAAGAAAAGAAATGAGCACAGTCACATGGCAATCTGTGTGGTGCACTAGTAGAGGACGCCCTACCAACAGTTTTGATCATGTTAATGAGAAAAGAAAGAGAAAGTAAGCCATGTCGGACGGAGCGAGAAAAGCCCGTACTGGAGAGTAGAAAATACTCACCCTGACCAGGGTAGCTTGATATGAGAATAAATTAATAGTCATCATATGATATCCTGAAAAATAGTATTTATGCCATACATGTCATAATTGTACAATTTTCATGTGCATGGATAAAGTGCATTCATGTGACCTAAAGATATTTTCTATAGTTTATACAGATGGACATAACATGATAAACTATATTGATGGTAAATTATGATTTATTGTTGAACCTACTGGGATTTAATTCTCACTATATTTCCATATCATGTTCAGAAGAATAATTATGCAGATTTTCTCCATGACACTTATTATTGCCGTACGTTAGACCGAGGTGCCCTACCTTGGGCAAATACTAGTTATATTGGATATATCTATACTAGATGTGACTGAGATTCTGGTGGAGGTGCCGCCACCCGCACCAGTGTCCTCGAAAGTAGTCTACGTAGATGATTAGGGCTAATATGTATATTTTAGACCTTTGTACAAATGTTTGTAAAATAATGGTGTGTATGGAAACTCAGTATTGTATCACTGTTAATAACAGTTATGATTGGTTAAATTAATTATTATTATGAGTTAAGTGGTTAGAATTAATGCAGTAATATCTTCATGGAATTTTACAAATATAAAAAAAAAATTTGTTACATTTACATAAATGGAGTTGTTACATAATTGGTATCAGAGCAGGTCGATCCTAAATGGCCAGTGGGTGGATGGTTATTTGAATCGATCTTATAGTGTCTTGAGTATGTTGTGGTTGTGTTGTGTAGAGGATCAGTAATTCATATAGGTAAGAAATTACTAGTGTTTCATATCTATATGCCGAGGTGGTGTTATGACTGCTGTTAAATATTTTTGAACTAACTATTAGGCTTGATCACCTCAATAGCAGCATAACTTTGTTTTTGCTACAGTAGAAAATGGCACCACCAAGGAGGAATCCAGTAACCAATGCAGAGGAAACCCTGCACAACCTGGCCACGACAATTCGAGACCAAGTCATGACCACCAACCAAATTCTACAATATCTCCAGAATGCTAATAACTCAAATGGTGAGAATGGTGCTAACAACCGGATGGCTGAAAAAGATAATGGCATATCTGAGTTCCTAAGGACTAGACCACTTTGTTTCCAAGGTGGCTATGACCCAACGGTAGCCGAAAGTTGGATAAGGGAATTAGAGAAAATCTTTGAAGTGATGGGTTGTATTGAAGAGCAGCAAGTTATTTTTGCTGCATATATGTTAAAGGATGAAGCAGAATACTTGTGGCATGGAGCTAGAGAACTTTTAACTCATCAGGAAAGACAGATCACCTGGTAAGTGTTCAAGGACACTTTTTTGTAAAAGTACTTTCCAAGTACTGTACGGGTAGAGAAATAGATAAAATTTCTCCAACTCAAGCAAGGCAGCATGATCGTGGACCAATATATCGCAAGGTTCGAGGAGCTGTCTAAGTTCTCCTCTTATCTGCGATATAACCTAGAGGAAGTATAAAAGGCGGTTAAGTTCGAAGCGGGACAAAACCCAGAGATATAGAATGCTGTTATAGCTATGGAGATCAGGGAGTTTGTACCTCTGATAAATAAATGCAGACTCTTGAAAAAGAGTTTAAGGGCAGTGGAGGACGAGAAGCAAAGGCGAAACCTATGGAAGAGGAAGAAAAATTTTCCCAACCCTAGAAAGAACATGAGAAGAATTGGATATGGAGCTGGTAAGAGGCCATTGACTGCGGGTCCTAGACCTTTTCAATAAGACCTCAACCCAGTCAAGTGCGCTAAGTGCAGATGCATGCATGGTAACCGGCCATGCTACATGGGACAAGATGTCTGCTTCAATTGCGGACAGAAGGGACATTTTGCGATAAATTGTCCACAAAATGTGGGAAAGCAGCTGGAACAGAGGCCTCAACTGAAAGGAAGGGTTTTCACCCTAAGCGGTCAAGAGGCAGCTCAATCTTCTGAAATGTTCAAGGTACATGCTACATCTATGGATTTGCTCTTATGGTGCTATTTGACTCTGGTGCTAGTCATTCATTTATATCAGAAGAATGTATTAGTAAGTTTCAGTTTTCTATTTCTGAAACTCCCTATTAGCTATCCGTGGTGACCCCCACGGGGGAAAGGGTATTAACTTCATCTGTATGTAAGGACTATCAAGTCACCATCCAAGAGAAAACGTTTTCTGTAGAACTCGTATGTTTACCTTTAAAAGGTATTGAGGTCATTCTAGGGTTAGACTAGATGTCTAGAAATCGGGTCTTGCTAAATTGTTGAACCAAGATCGTTGAATTTTTATCTCCTACTCCACAAGAGGAGATGCAGTTATTAATGCTTAATACGAACCAAGTCAATCGGGAGATAAAGAATGGAGTACTTGGATACATTCTTTTGTATTTATCAAACCTAGAAGTCGAATCGAAGCTTGATGAAATCCTAATAGCCAACGAGTTCCCTGAAGTATTTCCATCAGATATTCCAGGCTTACCTCCTAAGAGAGAGATAGAGTTCTCTATTAATCTCTTGCCTAGGACATGGCCTATCTCTATTACACCTTATAGAATGGCCTCGAAGGAACTACAGGAACTCAAGAAACAGTTGGAGGAACTGTTAGACAAGCAATTCATTAGACCAAGTGTATCACCTTGAGGAGCTCATGTATTGTTTGTTAAGAAGAAAGATGTGAGCTTGAGACTATGTATAGATTACAAATAGTTGAATAAGGTGACTATTAAAAACAAGTACCCTCTCCCTAGGATAGATGACTTATTGGACCAACTGAAGGGAGCCTCCATCTTTTCTAAAATTGACTTGAGGTCAGGATACCATCAGATTAGGATCAAGGAGGAGGACGTACCAAAAACTGCCTTTAGGACTAGGTATGGTCACTATGAGTTTCTCGTAATACCCTTCGGGTTGACGAATGCACCTGCAATTTTCATGGATTACATGAATCGCATTTTTTGACCCTACCTAGATCAATTTGTTGTAGTGTTCATTGATGACATCTTGATATATTCTAAGAGTGAGAAAGAACATGATCAGCATCTCTGAATCGTGCTGCAAGTACTAAAAGAGAAAATGTTATATGTCAAATTGGAGAAGTGTGAATTTTGGCTGTCAAAGGTGAAATTTCTCAGACATGTCATCTTTAATAGAGGGGTAGCCATACACCTTAGCAAGACAGAAGCAGTGATTCAGTGGGATAGACCAAAGACAGTCACAGAAGTCAGAAGTTTCCTAGGTTGGGCAGGATACTACAGAAGGTTTATACAAAACTTCTCCCGTATAGCCTTGCCATTGACTAAATTGACCAGGAAGGGAAGTCTTTTCAAATGGAATGATCAATGTGAAACTAGTTTCCAGGAGCTTAAGACTAGATTATCCACTCCTCCTATTTTAGTTATTCCAAATCCCACAGGACATTTTGAAGTGTATAGTGATGCTTCAAAGAAAGGGCTAGGGTGTGTGCTGATGTAAGACAAGATAGTAGTTGCTTAGACTTTTAGGCAACTGAGACCTCACGAAGAAAACTACCCAACACACGATCTTGAATTGGCAGCAATGGTGTTTGCCTTAAAGATTTGGCGACACTATCTATACAGGGCAACCTTTAAAGTATATTGTGATCATAAGAGTCTTAAATACCTCTTTGATCAGAAAGAGTTAAACATGAGGCAACAAAGATGGGTAGAATTTCTCAATGACTAGAAGTTTGAGATAAAAGTATGATCCAGGAAAGGCGAATGTTGTAGCTGATGCCTTGAGCCGAAAATCTCTACACATGGGTCAGATGATGGTGTATGAGATGCAGATGCTAGAGGAGTTTTGAAATTTGAAGCTGGTCACTACTCTTACTCTAAATAAGCTAATCATAAATGGGTTAAGTATAGAGTGTGACCTTCGAGCCCAGATTAAAGAGGCTTAAGGCCACGACCAATACTTAAGGGATCATAATGATTAGGATGATTTTTCTGTTTCAGAAGATAGAGTAATCATGTACCAAGGAAGGGTCTATGTTCCTCAAGACTAAGAGTTGAGGATTAAGATCCTATAGGAAGCGCATCAGAGTAAATACTCAGTCCATCCTAGATCCACTAAAATGTAACAGGACTTAAAGAGGATGTATTGGTGGCCAGGGATAAAAAAGGACATTGCTGAGTTTGTGGCAAAATGTTTAATTTGTCAGAAGGTGAAAGTGGAACCTCAAAAGCAGTAGGATTTCTTCAACATCTCAAGATTCCTGAATGGAAATAGGACAGTATTTTGATGGACTTTGTTGTGGGTTTACCTAAAACTTCAGTTGGACATGACTTTATCTGGGTAATAGTTGACAAATGAACTAAATCTGCTCATTTTCTGCCCATAAAGATTAACTATTCACTGGACAAATTAGCCCAATTGTACGTTTAGGAAATAGTTAGACTACATAGGATTCCCTTAAATATCATTGCAGATAGAGATCCGAGGTTTACGTCGAGGTTTTGGAAGGCGTCATAAGAAGCTTTTGGAACCCAGTTGCGGTTTAGTACTGCCTACCATCCTCAGACTGACGGGCAGATAGAACGGAATATTCAAACTCTAGAAGTTATGTTGAGGGCCTGTGTGATAGAGCAAGGTAAAGGATGGGATATATACCTACCTTTAGTAGAGTTTGCTTATAATAATAGCTATCACTCTAGTATTAAGATGGCCCACTACAAAGCTTTATACGGTAAGAAGTGCCAATCTCCACTATGTTGGTTTGAGGTAGGAGAAAAGAACTTGCTGGGTCTTGATCTAGTTCAACAAACCACTAAACAAATTAGGATGATACGAGACAAAATACTTATAGCTCAAAGACGGCAAAAGTGTTACTATGATAAGAGACATAGACCTCTGGAATTTGAGGAAGGAGACCATGTATTTCTAAAACTTTCTCCAACTACTGGAGTTGGCTGGTCTCTCAAGACTAGAAAGCTAAGTCTGCGATTTCTGGGACCCTACCAAATTCTGAAGAGGGTAGGGACGTCAGCATATCAAATTGCTCTCCCACCTAATTTGTCCAACCTGCATAATGTTTTCCATGTATCACAGCTGCGGAAATATCTTCTAGATTCACCACATGTAATATAGGATTAAC
Organism: Gleditsia sinensis; assembly: GCA_037074535.1. Classification (NCBI taxonomy): domain Eukaryota; kingdom Viridiplantae; phylum Streptophyta; class Magnoliopsida; order Fabales; family Fabaceae; genus Gleditsia; species Gleditsia sinensis. The sequence continues at coordinate 58,459,912 of CM073464.1, forward strand.
CAATCAAAATAAAGAAAAACATGACATACTAGCTAGTACCTACACCCATATTGGACACCTATGTGAAGCAACTGAGAAATAAAACCATTCCCCTGGTTAAGGTGTTATGGGAAGCTTTGACTCCGGAAGAAGCAACTTGGGAGCTAGAAGAAGTCATGAGGAAGAAATATCCAAAATTGTTCTTATCAGGTAATTTCTGAAATTTTGAGGACAACATTTCTTTTAGGAGGAGAGAAATGTAACATCCCTAATTTCATTTCATGTATTAATAAAAGTACAAAAGTATTCAAAGTAACATCTCTAATTTCTTTTCTTTTATTAATAAAGGTACATAAATATTTAATTAAGGAAATAAAATTTATTAGACAATTTTTAAATATCTAAGGAAATATAATCCATAGAAATTCTTCACCTTACGTATGCATAGAAATGGTCTAACATTAATGGAATAGGTAAAGACAGAAAACCTAAGAGGAAATATTACAAATAAATATACTAAAGAAAGGTGAAATTCTTAGGTAAGGAACATAAATTTTTGTGAAGGTATTAAAATTTCAAGAAGATTGGATTAGGGTAATTTTTCCTAATTTAAGAGTTAAAGTTAATAAGTTTAGTATCTCCACCCATAAATTGGGCTTTCAACTATAGACACTTCATATAGAATCTTTCTACCTTACATGAATTTTTAGCAAGCCAATTGGATAGCCCAAGGAAGAAATAAAACATAGACTTGAACTAAGATATAGAAATTGAACCGGTAGCCCAAAAATCATGAAAATGTGATAAATCCCATTATGAAAGGTAGAATTTTAACCAATGTAAAGAAAATGAGCAAGAATGAGCCCAAACCCAAGAGGAAAAAAAAATAATAAAAAAAGTGATGAAATAATGGTGTAATCAACATTAGGTGACAAGGCATTAGGACAAAACATCTATATTCTACACTCACAATTTTAGCAAGTGGTATGACAATACATGGCATTTGGACAAAACATTCCAATTCCACACAAATAATTTCAGCCTCTTCTTCATCCTTGAGGTTCAAAAACTCACCCTCCTTCTCTTATTTAAGCTGTTAGAAAAGCTAAGGGAAGGGAGGAATCTTGAAACTTCTTTCAAGGGGAAACAAGAAAACAAATTCACTAAGTGAGCTAGGGAGATTCTTAGGTAGGTTTAACAATATTTCTTTTTGAAGAAAAGTTTTGAAATTTGTAACATTTATATGGGATTTTGATCTTAAGAACTTTGATGATTGGTCATGGATGTTTCTTTGTCATGTTACATATTATTCTTGCATGTGATGTATGTTTGAATACTTAGGCTGGTGTAGATAGTTTTGCATAGGTATGGCTATGGGTGGTAAAACTTTAAGCTTCATTTTTCAAAATTTTGGGAAGAATTGGTTAGGAGTTAAAATAACTTGTTAACATAACAATTTTAGATATATGTCTCATGGATTTTTAGCCACTGGAATCACTCAATTTGGAGTCCATATGAAGTAGATATGGTCTGATTAGTAAGAAGTGGTCAGAAAATGGTTAATCAGGGAAGAATCTGTTAGGAAAGCTTCTGTTTTTGAATTTTTGGGAACATTCTGTAGGGAATTAAAATAACTTGTTAATATAAAAATTATAGATATATGTCTCACGGAATATTAACCACTGGAATCACTCAATTTGGAGTCCATATGAGGTAAATATGGTCTGATTAGTAAGAACTGTTCAGAAAATGGTTAATCAGGGAAGAACATGTTAGGATAGCTTCTGTGTTTTAATTTCAAGGAACATCCTATAGGAAATTCAAATAAATGGTTAAAATAAGAATTATAGATATATGTGTCACAGAATTTTAGCCACTAGGATCACTCAATTTGGAGTCCATATGAGGTATATATGGTCTAATTAGTAAGCAGTGTTCAGAAAATTGTTAATCAGGAAAGAACATGTTAGGATAGCTTCTGTGTGTTAATTTCTGTGAACATCCTGTAGGGAATTCAAATAAATGGTTAACATAAGAATTATATATATATGTGTAACAGAACTTTAGCCACTGGAATTAGACAATTTGGAGTTCATAAGAGGTAGATATGGTCTGATTAGCAAGCAGTGGTCCGAAAATGGTTAATCAGGGAAAAATATGTTAGGATGGCTTCTGTGTTTTAATTTTTGGAAACTTTATGTAGGGAGTTAAAATAAATGGTTCACATAAGAATTATAGATATATGTGGCACGGATATGTAACCACTGGAATCACTTAATTTAGAACTTTTATGAGAGAGATATGGATAGATTAGTAGGTAGAGGTCAGAAACTACCCGAGAAGAAATAGCCTATAATTTGAGGGACTAATATCACCTTGATTTCTTAATATTTTGCTAAATTTTTCGACGTAATAGTTTTAGATAATTGTTTTATCTTTAACTTGACACCAAGATCACCTAAATAGGAGTTAAATGGAAGGCGTTATACTCTGATTAGTAAGAAAAGGTTAGATAGGATGAAAACCTGTATCAAGAAAATAAAGAAATAGAATTAATATTTAAAAAAGAAGAAAAATCTTATAAATGAAAATAATAAATGACTAGTATATGCCATAGAAATTGCCATTGTATGAACTTCTTACCATCTTAAGTGTGAAATTTTGACATGAAAATATTTTATAAAGTGATATTTGAAATGGTTATTTTCATGGCATGATTACCAATGATTTTTGGTAATAGTTATATACTTGTTATTGAAAGCATATTTTTGGCTATCATTGTGAAAAGAAAAGAAATGAGTATGGTCACATGGCAATCCGTGTGGTGCACCAGTAGGGGACGCCCTACCAACGGCTGTGAATATGATCATGTTAATATGAAAAGAAAGAGAAAGTAAGCCATGTCAGACGGAGCGAGAAAATCCCGTACTGGAGTGTGGAAATACTCACCCTGACCGGGGTAGCTTGATATGAGAATAAATTGATAGTCATCATATGATATCCTAAAAAAATAGTATTTATGTCATACATGTCATAATTGTACAATTTTCATGTGCATAGATAAAGTGCATTCATATGACTGAAATATATTTTCTGTAGTTTATACAGATGGACATGACATGATGAACTATATTGATGGTAAATTATGATTTATTGTTGAACCTACTGGGATTTAATTCTCACTTTATTTCCATATCATGTTCAGAAGAATAATTTTGCAGATTTTCTCCATAACACTTATTATTGCCGTACGTTGGATCGAGGTGCCCTATCTTGGGAAACTACCAGTTATATCGGATATATCTGTACTAGATGTGACTGAGATTCTAGTGGAGGTACCACCACCCACACCAGTGTCCCTGGAAGTAGTCTACGTAGATGATTAGGGCTAATATGTATATTTTATACCTTTGTACAAATGTTTGTAAAATAATAGTGTGTATGGAAACTCAGTATTGTATCATTGTTAATAACAATTATGCTTGGTTAAATTAATTATTATTATGAGTTAAGTGGTTAGAATTAACGCAGTAATAACTTCATGAAATTTTACAAATATAAAAAAAAATTGTTACATTTACATAAATGGAGTTGTTACACACATTATGGAAAGTTGATAAAACATGCATGTGTATCCATGATGAGTTATTGTAATATGTTTGAGAACAAGTTGATTTATGTGCTGCATATCTAATAATGTGCACCCTCTTATTATGTTATGTGGCTGGAGAGATATAAAATATTTTGTTGTCAGCAGGACCCTCTCTGAAGTAGTTGGCCTGGAAATAGGTCTCTCCCTTGCTGTATTGAGGCGCCTGACAAGTAAGGATAATCCTCTCTGAAGCAGGGTGGCTTGGAAAAAGGTGTCTCCCTTGATGTATTGAGGAGACTAACAAATCCAGAATGATCTTTACCCATTAAGGTGACTGAGATAGTGGCACCTTACAAGGTAAAGCGACTGAAGGGTCGTGGCTTTGAGACAGTACCGGGATAGGGGACGACTTATAGCCTAGAGTGGTCAATACAGGAAGGACACTCTGACCAATGGCCCTTAAAAGGTGGGTGAGTATTTAGAGGAGAAGGCTCACGCCACATTAAGGATTGCAATTGAGAGAAATTATCGGCCTATGAGCCATTATGAGTGATGATGAACCACTGTGTGTGGTATGGACCTGGGACGACGGTACAGGTATTGAACAAATGCATATTTTGTTATTTTGCATGATATTGATGTATAACCTACAAAAAGGCTGGTATATACTTTATTGTATCCTTATTGCGTAAAAGAGAAAATGTTTTATGTAGTTTATACAGCTGGACATAGCATGTGAATTTTCGTGTACTATATGTTTTGAATGTTGATCTTGCTAGGATTTTATATCTCACTATGTTTCAATGCTATGTTCAGATCAGTAGAGATGGCATTTATGGTGCTGACCCTGCTTTTGGAGCTGCAGATGGTTAATGTCCCCTATCTGGGACAATTCACCATCATTGTGAACCTGATGGTGATAAGTAGGATAGAGGTTCCTGCTCCTGACCCACCTCCTTCACCAGCAGTACCCCAGGGGTGACGGCTAGGGGTAAACCGTAGGATAGCTTGCTATGTATAGCTAACTCTAGTTATGTAAATGGGCTAACCCCATTGTTTTGATGTAACCCTACGATACTCCGCCTTGTTGTGTTGTAAGCTTAGTACCTCTAGTTACATATGGATGTATATAAGTCGCTAGACTTTGATGTATATAGTTTTGAATATATGAATGTATGGGTTGCTTAACTTATGGTATATCTGGTCTCTTACATTTACATAAAAAAAACAAGGCGTTACAAGTTGGTATCAGAGCAGGTCGATCTTAAGTGGCCATGGGGGTGGATGGTTACTTGGATCGATCTAAAGCATCTTGAATAAGATGTGGATAGATGGAGTAAAGTGGCACATGGAAATTATTAAGAAAAAATTGCTAGCGTTTTTCCCAATATGCATGCTTGATGATGTTATCACTACTGTATTATAAAGTCTTCTTTAAATACTATTGAGCTTGATCACCTCGATTGGAACTAATTATTTTGTTTCATATAGTGGAAAATGGCATCATCAAGGAGAAATTCGGCACCAAGTACAGAAGCTACTCTACAAGATCTAGCCACTGTTATTCGAGATCAAGTTTCTGCCACAAACTAGATTCTGCGGCATATGCAAAATAATAATGACGCTAATGGTGAGACGGGTTAGAACCTGAGGAATGCAGGGAATGGATGGGCAGATTTTATGAGAACTCGACCGCTGTCTTTCGTTGGAGGGTATGATCCGATGGTGGCAGATAGATGGTTGACCGAAATGGAGAAGGTCTTTGGGGTTCTGAAATGTTCAGATGAACAAAAAGTAGATTTTACGGTATACATGCTGAAAGCAGAAGCAGAGTTTTGGTGGAGAGGAGCTAGTGAACTGTTGGCTCATCAGGAGCGATAGGTTACTTGGTCTATTTTTCGGGAAACCTTCTTGGATAAGTACTTTCCGAGAAGCGTCAGAGCTGAAAAGGAGATAGAATTCCTCCAACTTCGACAAGGGAGTCGAGCAATTGACCAATACATTGACAGATTCGAAGAGTTAGTTAAGTTCTCGTCTTATCTGAAATACAATATGGATAAATCTTGGAAGGCAATTAAGTTTGAGGCTGGTTTAAATCCTGATATCCGCAATGCAGTGGTGGCCTTGGAAATCCCTGAATTTGTTCCTTTGATTAATAAGTGCCGGTTGTTAGAAAAAAGTTTGAAAGCAGTAGAAGAAGATAAGGACTGAAGGGCGCCTTGGAAAAGAAAGAAATAATTTTCAGTACCCAATCGTTTTGTTAGGAGAAGAAATCTTGTTGTAGGCAAGAAGCCCTTGGCCATGGGAGTTAGGGCTCCAGTGCAAAATTTTGTTGGGAGAAAGGCTAGTTACTTATCATGGGAATGGACCTTGCTTTCAAAATCCAGTTACTTATTTCTGGTGTGGGTAGAAAGGCCATGTAGCTCGTCGATGTCCCTTGGAAGATGGGAAGAAGATAGAGCCAACTCAGCCAGTTAAAGGGAGAGTTTTCACTTTAAATGGAACGGAAGCGAAAAAATCTCCTGATTTAATCCAAGGTACGTGTTATCTCCACGGCTATCCTTTGGTCGTACTTTTCGATTCGGGTGCCAGCCATTCTTTTATATCATTTGCTTGTGTGAGCAAGTTGCGGTACTCGGCGTCTAACGAGAAGTTTAAAAGTGGGATTGAACCGATCAACAAAATGCAGAAGGAATCAATTGAAGGAGCTTTAGATAGTGTTTTTCTATGTAGTCTCAACCGAGAGGTTGAGCAAGAACTAGTCAAGTTTTCGGTAGTTTGGGACTTTTCAGAAGTCTTTCCTTCGAAAATTACTGAACAACCAACCAAGAGGGAAGTGGAGTTTTCCATTGATTTGGTACCAGGAGCGACTCCTATTTCTATTACCCCGTATAGGATGGCTCATGTGGAGTTGAAAGAGCTTAAGAAGCAGATTGAAGACCTTTTGGCGAAGAATTTTATTCAATCCAGTGTTTCGCCTTAGGGAGCCCCAATGCTCTTCGTAAAGAAGAAAGATGGAAGCTTGCGGTTATGCATTGACTACCGGCAGCTTAACAAGGTGACCATCAAGAATAAGCATCCATTACCAAGAATTGATGATTTGTTGGATCAGCTCAAGGGGGAAACTATTTTCTCTAAAATCGATCTGAGATCGGGTTATCATCATATTCGAGTAAAGGAGGAAGACATCCTTAAAATGGCCTTCAGATCTCGTTACGGGCATTATGAATTCCTAGTTATGCCGTTTGGAGTTACCAACACTCCTGCGATCTTCATGGATTACATGAATCAGATCTTCTGATCCTATTTGGATCAATTTGTAGTGGTTTTCATTGATGATATCCTTATTTACTCAAGGAGCATGGAGGAACATGAACATCATCTTCGGTTAGTGCTTCAAGTTTTGAAGGGAAAAAAACTCTTTGCTAAATTAAAGAAATGTGAATTCTGGATGCAAGAAGTTAAATTTCTAGGACATGTAGTGTCAAAGGAGGGAGTGTCCGTAGATCCTATTAAAACAGAAGCCATTCTTAAGTGGGAACGACCGAAGTCAGTAACCGAAATTAGAAGTTTTTTGGGTCTCACAGGATATTACAGAAGGTTCATACAGGGTTTTTCACAAATAGCATTACCCATGACTAGATTGACTTGGAAAGGATGTGTGATCAAGTGGATGGCGAAGTGTGAGAAAAGTTTTCTAGAGCTGAAAACTCAGCTTACTACACCTCATGTCTTGATTCTCCCAGATCCCTCTGGACGTTTTGAGGTTTATACTAATGCTTCGAAGAAGGGACTAGGGTGTGTTTTGATACAAGAAGGTAGGGTAGTAGCCTATGCCTCTAGACAATTAAGGCCATATGAAGAAAATTACCCTACTCATGATCTGGAATTGGCTGCTATAGTATTCGCCTTGAAGATTTGGTGGCACTATCTATATGGTGCGGTGTTTGAAGTGTATAGTGATAATAAAAGTTTGAAGTATCTTTTTTATCAGAAGGAATTGAATATGAGACATAGGAGATGGATGGAATTCATTGATGATTATAAATTTGAGCTGAAATACCACCCAGGAAAATAGAACGTAGTAGCGGATGCTTTAAGCCGAAAGTCGCTACATGTGAGTTATATGCTGGTGAAAGAGATGAACTTAATTGAAGAATTCAGGAATTTTAGATTATCAGTGATAGCTACTCCTAGTAGTTTGCTTGTTGGTGAGCTAAGGGTGGAGTGCGATTTGAAAATCAAGATTAAAGAAGCACAAGTACAAGATCTTTTCCTGCAAAATAAACGAAATGCACCCGGCTTCATAGAATCAGAAGAAGGAGTCATCCTCTATTGAGGAAGAATGTGTATGCCTCACGGGAGAGACTTAAAGACAAAAATCTTGGAGGAAGGACATCAGAGCAAGTATACTATCCATCCGAGAGACACAAAGATGTATTAGGGTCTAAGGCAATCATTTTGGTGGCCTGGAATGAAGAAAGATGTAACAGAATATGTAGCAAAATGCTTGACTTGTCAGAAAGTCAAGATCGAACATCAGAGGCCTTCCAGGACATTACAGTCCTTAGAAATCCTTGAATGGAAATGGGATGGTATTGCTATGGATTTTGTGACTGGATTGTCCAAGACTCAGGCGGGGTCATGACACCATATGGGTAATAGTGGATAGATTGACAAAGTCTGCACACTTTTTGCCCATAAGGATTAATTACTCGCTAGACAAGCTAGCACATTTGTATATGAAGGAGGTAGTCCGATTGCATAGGATTCCAACCAGCATTGTTTCTGACCGAGATCCTAGATTCACTTCCTGATTCTGGAAAGCATTGCAGGAACCTTTCAATACAAAATTACAATTTAGTACCGCATATCATCCGCAAACAGATGGTCAGACTAAAAGGACGATACAAATGATGGAAGATATGTTGAGAGCATGCACCTTAGATCAGGGAAAAGATTGGGATAAGTATCTTTCGCTAGTAGAGTTTGCTTATAACAACAGCTATCATGCGAGTATTGGGATGGCACCATATGAAGCTCTGTATTGAAGAAAATGTAAATCACCTCTGTGCTGGTATGAAGTAGGTGAGAGAAGGTTGTTGGGTCCCGAGTTAGTTCAGCATACTATAGAGCAAATACGAATGATATAAGACAGAATGTGAATTGCCCAGAGTCGTCAGAAAAGTTATTATGACCAGAGAAGAAAGCCCTTGTGTTTTCAAGAGGGAGAACATGTGTTTTTGAAGATTTCTCCAACCACCGAGATTGGTCGAGCCATGAAAATCAAGAAGTTAAGCCCTCGCTACATAGGACCTTATCAGATACTCAAGAAAGTTGGCCTCTCGACATATCAAATATCTCTACCTCCGACACTATCTAACTTACACAATGTGTTTCATGTCTCCCAACTGCGTAAATATTTTCCAGATCCAACACATGTGATTCAAGAAGAAAAAGTAGCAGTGAAAGAGAACCTGACTTATCAATCGGAACCTGTCACGATCCTAGACCGAAGTATGAAACAACTACGTAGTAAATCCGTTCAGTTGGTAAAAGTGTTATGGAAGGGGCTATTTGAAGAGGAAGCTACTTGGGAAAGAGAGGAAGACATGAGGCACTCTTACCCATAGTTATTTGAGGACAGGTGAAATTCTTGAATTTTGGGGACAAAATTCTTGTTAAGGAGGGAGAAATGTGACACCCAAAATTCTGTTAATATTATTCACAAAATGAAATAGTAGGAAAGGGTTTAAAAGAGTGAAGTGAGGAAGTTATAGGGAAAAAACATGAATGTTTAATAAGGACTTTCTCATTTTTGGAAAGAATAATTGAGGAAGAAATAGTGTTTTCCTTGACTACAGGGCCACAAATAGATAACAACGATGGAAATGTGGAGCCATGAAGAAAGTTGCACAAAAAACCCATTGAAGTAAGGCTCAAGAAGGGATTAAATACTTGGTGAGTTTTCTCTAAACCAAACAAGGCCTTACCTAGCCCTCTTAGTTACAATGTAATAGGATGGCATTTTTGAAATTGTTAGACAAAGTAGGGGTGAAGGTTAAGGGGTTGGATGGCTTGTTGAGGAAGCTTCCATATTTTAATCTTTTCCCCTTGACTTAGGGGCCAAGTCGCCACTCTTGCAGCCTAAAGAGGAGAGCTCTGTAACAACTCCTTTTATGTAAATATAAATTTTTTTTTTATATTTGTAAAATTTCATGAAGTTATTACTGCTTTAATTCTAACCACTTAACTCGTAATAATAATCACTTTAACCAAGCATAATTGTTATTAACAGTGATACAATGCTGAGTTTCCATACACACCATTATTTTACAAACTACACACCATTATTTTCCAAACATTTGTACAAAGATACATATTAGATCTAATCATCTATGTCGACTACTTCCAGAGACACTGGTGCAGGTGGCACCTCCATTGGAATCTCAATCACATCTACTACAGATACATCTGATATAACTGGTAGTTGCCCAAGGTAGGGCACCTCGATCCAATGTACGGAAATAATAAGTGTCATTGAGAAAATCTGCATAATTATTCTTCTGAACATGATATGGAAATATAGTGAGAATTAAATCCCAGTAGGTTCAACAATAAATCATAATTTACCATCAATATAGTTCATCATGTCATGTCCATCTGTATAAACTACAGAAAATATGTTTAGGTCACATGAATGCACTTTATCCATGCACATGAAAATTGTACAATTATGACATGTATGGCATAAATACTATTTTTTTAGGATATCATATGATGACTATCAATTTATTCTGATATCAAGCTACCCCGGTCAGGGTGAGTATTTTCTACTCTCCGGTACGGGATTTTCTCGCTCCGTCCGACATGGCTTACTTTCTCTTTCTTTTCTTATTAACATGATCATATTCACAGCCGTTGGTAGGGCGTCCCCTACTGGTGCACCACATGGATTGCCATGTGACCGCGCTCATTTCTTTTCTTTTCACAATGATAGCCAAAAATATACTTTCAATAACTAGTATGTTCATCCAAATATAACTATTACCAAAAATCATTGGAAATCATTCCATGAACATAACCATTTCAAATATCACTTTATAAAATATTTCCATGTCAAAATTTCACACTTAAGATGGTAAAAAGTTCATACAATGGCAGTGACTATGGCATATACTAGTCATTTATTATTTTCATTTATAAGATTCGTCTTCTTTTTTAAATATTAATTTCATCTCTTCATTTTCTTTATGCTTGGCCTTTAGTCATTTTTTTCTTATTTATATCATTTCTAACACATGTTCTTACAAATTTATAGAGCATTTTTCTCCAATTGGATTTCTACAATTACCCTATAGTTAAAGAGGTTCATCTAGGGTAGAAAAATGCTGAACATAGGCTTCACCAGCTTCGAACACTGTCTGGCCATGTTCCAGGACATGGCCATGCTTTAAAAATACTTCAAATGTACTCAAAAACAGCCCCGAGCATGGCTAACCGGTGCTTGAAGCACCCAGAACACAGCCTGGCCGTGTTCTGTGACCTTTGCTCATTAATCAGAGCATAACTCCCTCATTTTAACTCTGATTGAGGTGCTCTTAGTGTCTATGGAAAGCTAAGACAATTATCTAAAACTATTATGTTAATCATATTAGCCAAAATAGTAATAACTCTTGGTGTTATTATTCCCTTAAATTCAATATTATTTCTTCTCGAGTAGGTCCTAACCTTTACTTACTAATCTGACTATATCTCCCACATTTAAAATCCAAATTGAGTGCTTTTAGTTGATAAATATCCGTGAGACATATATCTACATTTTTTATGTTAACCATTTATTTTAATTCCTTACTGATTCTTCCAAGAATTTTAAAAAATAGAAGCTTAAAGTTTTACCACCCATAGCCATACCTATGCAGAACTATCTAAACCAGCCTAAGTATTCAAACATACATCACATGCAAGATCAATATGTAACATGATAAAGCAACATTCATGACCAATAATCAAAGTTCTAAAATCAAATTCCCATATAGATGTTACAAATTTCAAAGCATTTTTTCGAAAAGAAATATTGTTAAACTTACCCAAGAATCTCCCTAGCTCACTTAGTGAATTGGTTTTCTTGTTTCCTCTTGAAAGAAGTAGCAAGATTCCTCCCTTCCCTTAGCTTTTCTAGTAGCTTAGGTAAGAGAAGGAGGGTGGGTTTTTGAACCTCAAGGACGAAGAAGAAAAATGGATTTAAGTGGAGATTAAGGTAACTTACCTTGAGTACTTAGCCTTCTAAACTTCTCCTTCTTCTTCCTTCCTTTCTTCTCCTCTCTTTCTCTCCTTTCCTCACTCTACCTTGCTTCTATTTCTCTCTCTTCCTCACTTGGACGAAATTAAAATGTTGTAGGGGTGGGTTTTGTTTAAATAGACCACCAAATAATACACCTTTCATGATCATGGGTCTACCTTATCACAATTAGGATACACTTTGTTGAATTTTTGGAAAACAAACAACTTATGTTCTTGTCTTCCTCTTCCGTAGTCAAGATATGCATAGAAAAAGGAGATTTGTATTTTGAAAATTATGATGATATGTTCTTAAGATAAGGGACAAGGTCCCTTTGATTTAGTGATTCATTTCCATTTTCTTTTGTCTTAAACAAGTATGATAGATTTGCCTTTTTAGGTGGCAAATTTCTAGCCCTTGAATCTCCATTATTTGGTTGATATTATTTGTGTGGGATAAGAATGTTTTGTCCTAATACCATGTATTATCATACCATTTGCTAAAATTATAAGTGTAGGATATAGATGTTTTTGTCCTAAAGCCTTGTATTATCATGCCACTTGCCAAAATTATGAATGTTGAATCACACCACTTGTTAAATTTTTGTCTTATTGCCATGTAACATAATCTTTATTATTATTATTTTATTTTATTTTATTTTTCCTCTTGGATTTCGGCTTATTCCTACCCATTATGGGATTATTCCTACCCATTTTCTTTGCTTTGGATAAAATTCTACCTTTCTTGGAGGGCTTGGTCACATTTTCATAATTTTTGGGCTATCGGTCCAATTACTATATCCTAGTCCAAGTCTATGTTTTATTTCTTGCTTAGGTTATCCAATGGGCTTGCTAGAAAGTTATGTGAAGTGAAAAAACTCTATATGAAGTGTCCATAGGTAAAAGCCCAATGTATGGGTAAAGATGTTAAACTTAGTAACTCTAGTTCTTGAATTAGGAAAAATTACCCTAATCCAATGTTCTTGAAATTTTAAGACATTTACTTGTTTCTAAAAATTTATCTTCCTAATCCATGAATTTTTCATCTCTTTAGCATGTTATTTCTAATTTTTTTTCCTATTAGGTTTTCCCTCTTTATTTGTTCTCTTAATGTTAGAAACATTTTCGATGCATATACATAAGGTGAAGAATTTTTAAGGATTATATTTCCTTAGATATCTAAAATATTGTCTAATAAATTTTATTTCCGTAATTAAATATTTATGTACTTTTGTTAATAAAAGAAACGAAATTAGGGATGTTACATTTCTCTCCCTCGAAAAGAAATTTTGTCTTCAAAATTTCAGAAATTACTTTATAAGAACAATTGCGGATATTTCTTCCTTATAACTTCTTCCAGCTCCCAAGTTGCTTCTTCCGGAGTCAAACCTTCCCATAACACCTTAACAAGTGGAATGATTTTATTTCTCAGTTGCTTCACGTTAGTGTCCAATATGGATGCAGGTACTAGCTAGTATGCCATGTTCTCCTTTATTTGGATTGGTTCATCCTGTATTACATGTGATGAATCTGGAAGATACTTCCGCAGCTGTGATACGTGGAAAACATTATGCAGGTTGGACAAATTAGGTGGGAGAGCAACTTGATATGCTGATGTCCCTACTTTCTTTAGAATTTGGTAGGGTCCCAAAAATCACGGACATAGCTTTCTTGTTTTGAGAGACCTGCAAACTCCAGTAGTTGGAGAAAGTTTTAGAAATACATGGTCTCCTTCCTCAAATGAGACATTTCGTCACAAACTCGGCAATGTCCTTTTTCATCCCTGGCCACCAATACATCATTTTTAAATTTTGGCACATTTTAGTGCATCCAGGATGGACTGTGTATTTACTCTGATGCGCTTCCTGTAGGATCTTAGTCCTTAACTCTCGTTCTTGAGGAACACAAATCCTTCCCTGATACATGATTGCTCCATCTTCCATGACGAAAAATTTACCTTGGTCTTTATGATCCTGTAAGTATTGGTCGTGAGCTTGAGCCTCTTTGATCTGGGCTCTAAGGTCACACCTTATACTTAAACCATTAATGACTAGATTCTTTGGAGTAAGAGTAGTGGCTAGCTTCAAATTTCAAAACTCCTCTAGCATCTGCATCTCATACACCATCATCTGACCCATGTAAAGAGATTTTCGACTCAGGGTATTTGCTACAACATTCGCCTTTCCGGGATGATAGTTTATCTCAAACTTGTAGTCATTGAGGAATTCTACCCATCTTCATTGCCTCATATTTAACTTCTTCTGATCAAAGAGGTATTTAAGACTCTTATGATCACAATATACTTTAAAGGTTGCCCCGTACAAATTTTATCGCCAAATCTTTAAGGCAAAACCACTGCCGCTAATTCAAGATCATGGGTTGGATAGTTTCCTTCGTGGGGTCTCAGTTGCCTAGAGGCGTAAGCAACTACTCTCTTATCTTGCATCAACACACATCCTAGCCCTTTCTTTGAAGCGTTACTATGCACTTCAAAATGTCCTGTAGGGTCTGGAATAATTAAAACAGGAGGAGTGGTCAGTCTTGTCTTCAGCTCCTGAAAACTAGCTTCACATTGATCATTCCATTTGAAAGGACTTCCCTTCCTAGTCAATTTAGTTAATGGCAAGGCTATACAAGAGAATTTTTGTATAAACCTTCTGTAGTATCCTGCCAAACCCAGGAAACTTCTGACTTCCGTAACCATCTTTGGTCTCTCCCACTGAATCACTGCTTCCATCTTGCTAGGATCTATAGCTACCCCTCTATTAGAGATGACATGTCCGAGAAACATCACCTCTGACAGCCAAAATTCACAATTCTCCAATTTGGCATATAAATTTTTCTGTTTCAGCACTTGCAGCACGATTCGGAGATGTTGTTCATGTTCTTTCTCACTCTTAGAATATATCAAGATGTCATAAATGAACACTACAACAAATTGATCTAGGTAGGGTCGAAAAATGCGATTCATGTAATCCATGAAAATTACAAGTGGATTCGTCAACCTGAAGGGAATTACGAGAAACTCATAGTGCCCACACCTAGTCCTGAAGGCAGTTTTTGGTACGTCCTCTTCCTTGATCCTAATTTGATGATATCCTGACCTCAAGTCAATTTTAAAAAAGATGGAGGCTCCCTTCAATTGATCGAATAAGTCATCTATTCTAGGGAGAGGGTACTTGTTTTTGATAGTCACCTTATTCAGCTGTCTGTAATCTATGTATAGTCTCAAGCTCCCGTCTTTCTTCTTAACAAACAATACAAGAGCTCCCCAAGGTGATACACTCAGTCTAATGAATTGCTTGTCTAATAGTTCCTCCAATTGTTTCTTGAGTTCTTGTAGTTCCTTCGAGGTCATTCTATATGGTGCAATAGAGATAGGCCTTGTCCCAGGTAGGAGATCAATAGAGAACTCTATCTCTCTCTTGGGAGGTAAGCCTGGAATATCTGATGGAAATACTTCAGGGAACTCGTTGGCTATTAGGATTTCATCAAGCTTCGATTAGACTTCTAGGTTTGATAAATACAAGAGAATGTATCTAAGTACTCCATTCTTCAACTCCCTTTTAACTTGATTGGCATTAAACATCAATAACTTGACCTCCTCTTTCGGAGTAAGAGGTAGAAATTCAATTGTCTTGTTACAACAATTCAACAAGACTCGATTTCTAGACATCCAGTCTAATTCTAGAATGACCTCAATACCTCTTAAAGGTAAACTGACGAGGTCTATAGAAAAAGTTTTCTCCTGGATGGTGACTTGACAGTCTTTACATACAGAGGAAGTTAATACCCTTTCCCCTGTAGGGGTTACTATGGATAGCTCATAGGGAGTTTCAGAAATAGGAAATTGAAACTTCCTAATACATTCTTCTGATATAAATGAATGACTAGCACCAGAGTCAAATAACACCATAAGAGCAAATCCATAGATATAGCATGTACCTTGAATCATTTCAGAAGATTAAGCTGCCTCTTAGCCACTCAGGGTGAAAACCCTTCCTTTCACCTGAGGCCTCTGTTCTGGCTGCTTCCCCATATTCTGTGGGCAATTTCTCGCAAAATGTCCCTTCTGTCCGCAATTGAAGCAGACAACTTGTCCCATGTAGCATGGCCAATTACCATGCATGCGTCCGCACTTAGCGCACTTGACTGGGGTGAGGTCTTGTTGAAAAGGTCTAGGACCCACAGTCAATGGCCTCTTACGAGCTCCATATCCACTTCTTCTCACGTTCTTTCCAGGGTTGGGAAAATTTTTCTTCCTCTTCCATAGGTTTCGCCTTTGCTTCTCGTCCTCTACTACCCTTAAACTCTTTTTCAGGAGTTTGCATTTATTTATCAGAGGTACAAACTCCTTGATCTCCATAGCTATAACAGCATTCTTTATCTCCGGGTTTAGTCCCGCTTCAAACTTAACCGCCTTCCATGCTTCATCTGGGTTATATCGCAGATAAGAGGAGAACTTAGATAGCTTCTCGAACCTTGCGATATACTGGTCCACAGTCATGCTGCCTTGCCTGAGTTAGAGAAATTCAATCTTTTCTTTGCCCGTACAGTACTTGGAAAGTACTTTTCAAAAAAAATATCCTTGACCACTTGCCAGGTGATCTGTATTTCCTGATGAGCTAAAAGTTCTCTAACTCCACGCCACCAGTATTCTGCTTCATCCTTTAACATATATGCAGCAAAAATAACTTGCTACTCTTCAGTACAACCCATCACTTGAAATATTTTCTCTAATTCCCTTATCCACCTTTTGGCTACCGTTGGGTCATAGCCACCTTGGAAACAAGGTGGTCTAGTCTTCAGGAACTCGGATATGCCATTATCTTTTCCAGCCATCCGGTTGTTAGCACCATTCTCACCATTTGGGTTATTAGCATTTTGGAGATATTGTAAAATTTAGTTGGTGGTCATGACTTGGTCTCGAATTGCCGTGGCAAGGTTGTGCAGGGTTTCCTTTGCATTGGTTGTTGGATTCCTCCTTGGTGGTGCCATTTCCTACTGTGGCAAAAATAAAGTTATGCTACTATTGAGGTGATCAAGCCCAATAGTTAGTTCAAAAATATTTAATAGCAGTCATAACACCACCTCGGCATATAGATAGGAAACACTAGTAATTTCTTACCTATATGAATCACTGATCCCCTACACAGCACAACCACAACTTACTTAAGACACTATAAGATCGATTTAGATAACCATCCACCCACTGGCCATCTAAGATCGACCTGCTCTGATACCAATTATATAACAACTCCTTTTATGTAAATGTAAATTTTTTTATATTTGTAGAATTCCATGAAGTTATTATTGCTTTAATTCTAACCACTTAACTCGTAATAATAATCACTTTAACCAAGCATAATTGTTATTCACAGTGATACAATACTGAGTTTCCATACACACCATTATTTTACAAACATTTGTACAAAGATACATATTAGCTCTAACCATCTATGTTGACTACTTCCGGGGACACTGGTGTGGGTGGCACCACCAACGAAATCTCAGTCACATCTACTACAGATACATCTAATATAACTGGTAGTTGCCCAAGGTAGGGCACATCGATCCAATGTACGGAAATAATAAGTTTCATTGAGAAAATCTGCATAATTATTCTTCTGAACATGATATGGAAATATAGTGAGAATTAAATCTCAGTATGTTCAACAATAAATCATAATTTACCATCAATATAGTTCATCATGTCATGTCCATTTGTATAAACTACAGAAAATATGTTTACGTCACATGAATGCACTTTATCCATGCACATGAAAATTGTACAATTATGACATGTATGGCATAAATATTATTTTTTTTAGGATATCATATGATGACTATCAATTTATTCTCATATCAAGCTACCTCGGTCAGGGTGAGTATTTTTTACTCTCTGGTACGGGCTTTTCTCGCTCCGTCCGACATGGCTTACTTTCTCTTTCTTTTCTTATTAACATGATCATATTCACAGCCGTTGGTAGGGCGTCCCTTACTGGTGCACCACACGGATTGCCATGTGAATTATCTGTATGGAAATAAAATAAATGGTTAACATAAGCATTATAGCTATGTGTGTCATGGATTTTTTGCCATTGGAATCATTCAATTTGGAGTCCATATAAGGAAGATATGAGCTGATTAGTAGTCAAAGGTCAGAAAATGGTTCATCAGGGAAGAATATGTTAGGACAGCTTCTGTATTTTAATTTCTGGGAATTATCTGTATGGAATTAAAATAAATGGTTAACATAAGAATTATAGCTATGTGTGTCACGGATTTTTAGCCACTGAAATCATTAAATATGGAGTCCATATGAGGAAGATATGAGCTGATTAGTAGTCAAAGGTCAGAAAATGGTTCATCAGGGAAGAATATGTTAGGACAGCTTCTGTATTTTATTTTCTGGGAATTATCTGTATGGAATTAAAATAAATGGTTAACCTAAGAATTATATCTATGTGTGTCATGGACTTTTAGCCACTGGAATCATTCAATTTGGAGTCCATATGAGCTGATTAGTAGTCAAAGGTCAGAAAATGGTTCATCAGGGAAGAATATGTTAGGATAGCTTCTGTATTTTAATTTTTGGGACTTATCTGTGTGGAATTAAAATAAATGGTTAACATAAGAATTATAGGTATGTGTGTCATGGATTTTTAGCCACTGGAATCATTCCATTTGGAGTCTATATGAGGAAGATATGAGCTGATTAGTAGTTAAAGGTCAGAAAATGGTTCATCAGGGAAGAGTATGTTAGGATAGCTTCTGTATTTTAATTTCTGGGAATTATCTGTATGGAATTAAAATAAATGGTTAACATAAGAATTATAGATATGTGTGTCACAGATATTTAGCCACTGAAATTACTCAAGTTGGAGTCCATATGAGGTAGATATGGTCCGATTAGTAGGTAGAGGTCAGAACCTATCCGAGAAGAAATAACCTGTACATTTAGGGAGTAATATCACCTTGATTTCTTAATATTTCGCTACAATGTTCAGCATAATAGTTTTAAATAATTGTTTCATCTTGAAATTGACACTAAGATCACCTACATTGGAGTTCAATTGAGGGAGTTATGCTCTGATTAGTAAGAGAAGGTTAGATATGATGAAAACCTACATCAAGAAAATAAAGAAATAAAATTAATATTTAAAAAAGAAGACGAATCTTATAAATGACTAGTATATGCCATAGCCATTGCCATTGTATGAACTTCTTACCATCTTAAGTGTAAAATTTTGACATGGAAATATTTTATAAAGTGATATTTGAAATGGTTATGTTAATGGCATGATTACCAATGATTTATGGTAATATTTATATTTTGATGAACATACTTGTTATTGAAAGCATATTTTTGGCTATCATTGTGAAAAGAAATGAAATAAGCACGGTCACATGGCAATCCGTGTGGTGCACCAGTAGGGGACGCCCTACCAACAGTTATGATCATGTTAATGAGAAAAGAAAGAGAAAGTGGGCCATGTCGGACGGAACGAGAAAAGCCCGTACCGGAGAGTAGAGGATACTCACCCTGACCAGGGTACCTTGAAATGAGAATAAGTTGATGGCCATTATATGATATTTTGAAAATAGTTAATCCTGTCATACATATCATTACAATATGATTCTTATGTGCATAGATATAATGCATTATGTGACCAAAGATATTTTCTGTAGTTTATATAGCTGAACATGATGTGATGAGCTATAATGATGATGATTTATTGTTGAACTTACTGGGATTTAATTCTCACTATATTTCCATATCATGTTCAGAAAATTAGTTATGCAGATTTTTTTCTATAGCTCTGGCTTTTAATGCATGTTGGATCGAGTACTTTATGTTGGGCAGATCCCAGAAGCAAATAAAATGTTTGTGGTCGAGTTGGCTTAGATCCCAGTAACGGTGCAACCACCTGCACCTGTATCTCCGGAATTGGTCAACCAGAATAAATAAGATGTAGATTTTTATGTGTTTGATATGTTGAACGTATGTTTTGATTAATGACATGTATGTGAACTCTGTATTCTATAAATTAAATAAATGTTATATTGAGTTAAGTTGTAATGAGGTAATAACTTCATGGTATTTAAAATTTTTTTTTTACTTAAATGGGGTTGTTACAAATAACAAGTATGTTCATCCAAATATAACTATTACCAAAAATCATTGGTAATCATGCCATGAACATAACCATTTCAAATATCACTTTATGAAATATTTCCATGTCAAAATTTCACACTTAAGATGGTAAGAAGTTCATACAATGGCAATGGCTATGGCATATACTAGTAATTTATTATTTTCATTTATAAGATTTGTCTTCTTTTTTAAATATTAATTTCATCTCTTCATTTTCTTTATGCTTGGCCTTTAGTCATTTTTTTCTTATTTATATCATTTCTAACACATGTTCTTACAAATTTATAGAGCATTTTTATCCAATTTGATTTATACTATTACCCTATTGTTAAAGAGGTTCATCTAGGGTAGAAAAATGTTGAAAATAGGCTTCACCAGCTTCCAACACGGTCTGGCCATGATCCAAGACACGGCCACGCTTTAAAAATACTTGAAATGTACTCAAAAACTGCCCCGAACACGGTTCACCCGTGCTTGAAGCACCGAGAACACGGCATGGCCGTGTTCTGTGACCTTTGCTCATTAATCAGAGCATAACTCCCTCATTTTAACTCTGATTGAGGTGATCTTGGTGTCTATGGAAAACTAAGACAATTATCTAAAACTATTATGTTAATCATATCAGCCAAAATAGTAATAACTCTTGGTGTTATTATTCCCTTAAATTCAATATTATTTCTTCTCGGGTAGGTTCTAACCATTACTTACTAATCTGACTATATCTCCCACATTTGAAATCCAACTTGAGTGATTTCAGTTGCTAAATATCCGTGAGACATATATCTACATTTTTTATGTTAAGCATTTATTTTAATTCCTTACCGATTCTTCCCAAAATTTTAAAAAATAGAAGCTTAAAGTTTTACCACCCATAGCCATACCTATGCAGAACTATCTAAACCAGCCTAAGTATTCAAACATACATCACATGCAAGATCAATATGTAACATGATAAAGCAACATCCATGACCAATCATCAAAGTTTTAAAATCAAATTCCCATATAGATGTTACAAATTTCAAATCTTTTCTTCGAAAAGAAATATTGTTAAACTTACGTAAGAATCTTCCTAGCTCACTTAGTGAATTAGTTTTCTTGTTTCCTCTTGAAAGAAGTAGCAAGATTCCTCCCTTCCCTTAGCTTTTCTAGCAGCTTAGGTAAGAGAAGGTGGGTGAGTTTTTGAACCTCAAGGATGAAGAAGAAAAATGGATTCAAGTGGAGATTAAGGTAACTTACCTTGAGTACTTAGCCTTCTAAACTTCTCCTTCTTCTTCCTTCCTTTCTTATCCTCTCTTTCTCTCCTTTCCTCACTCTACCTTGCTTCTATTTCTCTCTCTTCCTCACTTGGACAAAATTAAAATGTTGTAGGGGTGGGTTTTGCTTAAATAGACCACCAAATAATACACCTTTCATGATCATGGGTCTACCTTATCACAATTAGGATACACTTTGTTGAATTTTTGGAAAACAAACAACTTATGTTCTTGTCTTCCTCTTCCTTAGTCAAGATATGCATAGGAAAAGGAGATTTGTATTTTGAAAATTATGATGATATGTTCTTAAGATAAGGGACAAGGTCCCTTTGATTTAGGGATTCATTTCCATTTTCTTTTGTCTTAAACAAGTACGATAGATTTGCCTTTTTAGGTGGCAAATTTCTAGCCCTTGAATCTCCATTATTTGGTTGATATTATTTGTGTGGGATAGGAATGTTTTGTCCTAATACCATGTATTATCATACCATTTGCTAAAATTATGAGTGTAGGATATAGATGTTTTTGTCCTAAAGCCTTGTATTATCATGCCACTTGCCAAAATTATGAATGTAGAATCACACCACTTGCTAAATTTTTGTCTTAAGGCCATGTAACCTAATCTTTATTATTATTTATTTATTTATTTTATTTTTCCTCTTGGATTTGGGCTTATTCCTACCCATTTTCTTTGCTTTGGATAAAATTCTACCTTTCTTGGAGGGCTTGGTCACATTTTCATAATTTTTGGGCTATCGGTCCAATTACTATATCCTAGTCCAAGTCTATATTTTATTTCTTGCTTAGGTTATCCAATGGGCTTTCTAGAAAGTTATGTGAAGTGGAAAAACTCTATATGAAGTATCCATAGGTAAAAGCCCAATGTATGGGTGAAGATGTTAAACTTAGTAACTTTAGTTCTTGAATTAGGAAAAATTACCCTAATCCAATGTTCTTGAAATTTTAAGACATTTACTTGTTTCTAAAAATTTATCTTCCTTATCCAAGAATTTTGCATCTCTTTAGTATGTTATTTCTAATTTTTTTTTCCTATTAGGTTTTCCCTCTTTATTTGTTCTCTTAATGTTAGAAACATTTTCCATGCATATACATAAGGTGAAGAATTTCTAAGGATTATATTTCCTTAGATATCTAAAATATTGTCTAATAAATTTTATTTTCGTAATTAAATATTTATGTACTTTTATCAATAAAAGAAATGAAATTAGGGATGTTACAAGCTCCACGGCAAGGAAGAAATAAGAGGGAAGGAGAGAAAAAGAAGAAGGAAAGGAGAGAGAAAGAAGAAGAATGCCATAGAAAAGTGGGAAAAGCAAAGAGAAAGGGTAAGATTTCAACCTCTAACCTCTTGTTTATTCTTTCAAGCCTTCTATGGAAACTAATGGGTGGAGAAATTTATTGGTTGGTGATGCTTCTAGAGAGAGAAAGTGGTAAAACAAGAGTGAAGAAATCAAGCTTGTGGAGAGAAAAAAGGTAAGATCAACACTAACTTCTATGGCTATGAATGGATGTCTTTATGGCTCGATGGTTAGGAGTATTTAATGGTGTGAAAAGGTAGATAGAGCTTTTATTAGAGTAGTTATGACATCCATGGTTACTGTTCATGCTCATCTATGTGTTAGTGATTTGGGGAAAAATTGTGTATTTGATTTTGAGTTTTAATTTATGCTTTGGTTGGTGGATTATTCTGGAAAAGATGGCACTTTTCATGCTCAAATCATTGATCTTTGGTTTGCTGTTTATTTTTGGTGGATTTAGGAACAAGAAAGAAATTTTGATGAAGTTCGTACCTAGAGCACGGCCGTGCTTTGGGCTAGAATTTTGGAAGTTTGCAAAATGGTGGTATAAGCCCGAAGCATGGCCGTGCTTGGGGCTGGCCTGTGTGCAACACGGCCAGAAGAAGGGGAACACAAGAAGGGACCACGACCATAAAGCACGACCGTGCTTCAGGCCATGTTGCTCTGTTTCTTTTCTAAATCCTCATTAACTACCAACATTATTAGGATTTTAATAAAGTTTGTATGATGCATGAATGTTACGTTTACATGTACTATAATTATTTCACCAAGAATGGTTGGTAAATCAAGAATGTTAATCCTGAGAAATGACACATGAATACTATGTTTACATGCTATAGACTGTTTGTGTGTTGGTATGCAAGTGAGTTGCTAATGTATGCACATTCTGGAAAGTTGATAAAACATGCATGTGTATCCATGATGAGTTGTTGTAATATGTTTGAGAACAAGTTGATTTATGTGCTGCATATATAATAATGTGCACCCTCTTGTTATGTTAAGTGGCTGGAGAGATATAAAAGATTTTGTTGTCAGGAAGACGCTATCTGAAGTAGGGTAGCCTGGAAACAGGTGTCTCCCTTGTTGTATTGAGGCGACTGACAAGTCAGGATGATCTTCTCTGGAGCAGGGTTGCCTGAAAACAGGTGTCTCCCTTGCTGTATTGAGGAGACTGACAAGTCCAGGATGACCTTTATCTATTAAGGTGACTGGGATAGTGGCACCTTACGAGGTAAAGCGACTGAAGGGTTGTGGCTTTGAGACGGTACCGGGATAGCGGACGCCCTATAGCCTAGAGTGGTCAATATAGGAAGGACCCTCTGACCAATGGCCCTCAAAAGGTGGGTGAGTAGCTGGAGGAGAAGGCTCACGCCACATTGAGGATTGCAATTGAGAGAAATTATCGGCCTATGAGCCATTATGAGTGATGATGAACCACTGTGTGTGGTATGGACTTGGAACGATGGTACAAGTATTGTACAAATGT
The DNA here is from genome assembly GCA_037074535.1 of Gleditsia sinensis. Lineage (NCBI taxonomy): Eukaryota > Viridiplantae > Streptophyta > Magnoliopsida > Fabales > Fabaceae > Gleditsia > Gleditsia sinensis. The sequence continues at coordinate 58,483,979 of CM073464.1, forward strand.
ATATTTTTTTATTTTGCGTGATATTAATGCATAACCTACGAAAAGGTTGGTATGTACTTTATTGTATCCTTATTGCATAAAAGAGAAAATATTTTCTGTAGTTTATACAGTTGGACATAGCATGTGAATTTTTGTGTACTATATGTTTTGAATGTTGATCTTGCTAGGATTTTATATCTCATTATGTTTCAATGCTATGTTCAGATCAGTAGAGATGGCATTTGTGGTGTTGACCCTGCTTTTGGAGCTGCAGATCGTTGATGTCCCCTATCTGGGACAATTCACCATCATTGTGAACCTGATGGTGATCAGTATGATAGAGGTTCCTGCTCCTGGCCTACCTCCTTCACCAGCAGTACCCTAGGGGTGATGGCCAAGGGTGAGTCGTAGGATAGCTTGCTTTGTATAGCTAACTATAGTTATGTAAATGGGCTAACCCTATTGTTTTGATGTAACCCTACAGTACTCCGCCTTTTTGTGTTGTAAGCTTAGTACATCGGGTTACATATGGATATATATAAGTCGCTAGACTCTGATGTATATAGTTTTGAGTATATGAATGTATGGGTTGCTTAACTTATGGCATATCTGGTCTCTTGCATTTACATAAAAAAAATCGGGCGTTACAGTTAACGTAAACAAAACAAGCAACATACCAAGTGTGTGGAGTTTATTAAAACATTTCCATATATGATGAGTACAAGAAAGGTAAGGAAAACATTATGGCTAATGCATTGTCTCAAAGATACATTTTAATTTCTACCTTAGAAGTAAAATTGCTTGGTTTTGAATACATTAAAAATTGTATGTTGATGATTTTTACTTTTGTAATGTGGTCAATGCACGTAAGAAAGTGGCATTTGGTAAGTTCTTTGGGCATAATGTGTAACATCCCTAATTTCGTTTCATTTATTAGTAAAGGGACATAAATATTTAATGTAACATCCTTAATTTTGTGTCTTTTATTAATAAAGATACATAAATATTTAATTAAGGAAATAAAATTTATTAGATAATTTTTAAATATCTGAGGAAATATTATCCTTAGAAATCATTCACCTTATGTGTATGCATAGAAAATGTTTCTAACATTAAGGGAACAAGTAAATTGAGAAAACTTAATAGGAAAAATTAGAAATAACATACTAAAGAGAGGCGAAATTCTTTGGTAAAAAAGATAAAATTTTGGAAAGTAAGTACAGGTCTTAAAATTTTAAGAAGATTGGATTAGGGTAATTTTTCTTAATTCAAGAGTAAGAAATTTCTAAGTTTAACATCTCCACCCATAAATTGGGCTTTCACCTATGGACACTTCATATAGAGTTTTTCTACTTTATTTAAGTTTCTAGAAATCTCGATGGATAGCCCAAGCAAGAAATTAAACATAGACTTGGACTAGCATATAGAAGTTGGACCGATAGTCTAAAAATTATGAAAATGTGACCAAGCCCTCCATGAAAGGTAGAATTTTAGCAAAAGCAAAAGAAATATGTAAGAATGAGCCTAACTCCAAGAGGGAAAAAAATAAGAATCATGTGAGGAAATAATAGTGTAATAATAATCAAGATTAGGTCACATGGCATTAAGACAAAACATCTACATTCATAATTTCAAGAAGTGGATAATAATACATAGCATTATGACAAAACATCCTGATCCTACACAAATAATGTCAGCCAAACAAGAGAGATCTAAGGGATGAAAATTTGCCAATTAGAAAAGCAAACCTATCATACTTGATTAAGACAAAAGAAAAAGAAATCGAATCCCTAAATCAAAGGGACCTTGTCCCTTGTCCTAAGAACATATTATCTTTATTTTCAAAATATAAACCTCCTTTTTTCTATGGATATCTTGATTAAGGAAGAGGAAGACAAGAACATGAGTTATTTTTCCCCAAAAAAAAGTGCATCCTAATTGTGATAAGGCAGACCCATGATCATGAAAGGTGAATGACTTGATAGTTTATTTAAGCAAAACTCACCCTTATAATATTATAATTCTGTCCAAGTGAGGGACAGGAAAAATAAAAGCAAGGTAAAGTGAGGAAATGAGAGAAAGAGAGGAAGAAAGGAAGGAAGAAGAAGGACTAGTCTAGAGGACTAAGTACTCAAGGTAAATTAACTTAATCTGCCCTTGAATCCATCTTTTCTCTTCATCCTTGGGATTCAAAAACTCACCCTCCTTCTCTTATTTAAGCTGCTAGAAAAGATCAGGGAAGGGAGGAATCTTTCTACTTACTTCAAGAGGAAACAAGAAAAAGAATTCAATAAGTGAGCTAGGGAGATCTTTAGGTAGGTTTAACAATATCTCTTTATGAAAAAAAGCTTTGAAATTTGTAATATTTTTACAGGATTTTGATCTTAGAACTTTGATAAAATTTACAATATTTGCTACTTTGATGATTGGTCATGGATGTGGCTATATCATGCATGTTATTTTGCATATGATGGATATTTTGAACATTTTGGTTGGTTTAGAAAGTTCTGCATACTATGGGTGGTAAAAGTTTATGATTTTTATGCTACTATTTTGTATATTTGAATGTGGTAAAAATTGATGGAATATGATTATATGTAAATTACGAAGACAATGGAAGAGGTTGTAATATAATGATGAACTAAATCTTTAGGAAAGGCTTGGTTAGGAAACTGGATTTCGGTGTAACCAGGGAAGCTTCTGTTTTTGAAATTCTAGGAAGAATCAGTTAGAAATTTAAAAAAATGGTTAGCATGAAAAATGTAGAGATATGTCTCACGGATTTTTAACCATTGGAATCACTTAATTTAAAGTCTAGATGAGGGAGATACTACCCGATATGTATGCAATGGTCAGAAAATGGTTAACTAGGGAAGAATCTATCAGGTATGCTTCTGTGTTTGAACTTTTGGGACAAATCTGTAGGGAATTAAAAGAAATTCTTAACATGATAAATTTATATATATCTATCAAGAATTTTTAGCCACTAGAAACATTCAAATTAGAATAAATATAAGGGTGATATGTTAAGATTAGTAAGCAGAGGTCAGAAACTAGATAACGAAGGAACAATTTGTTAAGTATGCTGTATGCTTCTGTATTTGAATTTTTGGGCGACATCTATAAGGAATTAAAAGAAATTGTTAACATAATATATATATATGTCTCATAGATCTATAGGCTATGAAATAACTTAATTTGGAGTTTATATGAGGGAGATAATGCTGATTAATTAGTGCAGGTCAGAATCAGTCTAGAATCCAAGGTGGTAAATGTAAGTATTTTTGTTTTCGATTTTCTAGGAATATTTCATAAGGAAAGTAAAGAAAAGATAAAAAGAAAGTTGTAGAGACGTGTCTTAGCTTTTTATAAGCTTTGGAATCACCTTAATTGGAGTTTTTATGTGGGAGATATGGTTGAATAAGTGAGGAAATGTCACAGAACACGGCCAGGCCATGTTTTGGGTTACTTTAGCACTGGTAGGCCGTGTTCTAGGCTATTTTTGATTATGTTTGAAGTAGTTTCAAGCATGGCCGTGACCTAGAACAAGACCAGGCCATGTTGGGAGTTAGTAAAACTTATTTGTAACATTTTTCTACCTTAAACGAATCTCATTAACTATAAGGTAATAATAGAAACCAAAATGGAGAAAAATGCCCTATAAAATTTGTGAGAACATGTGATGAAAATAATATTTAAAAAAGAAGAAGAATCTCATAATTGGGAATAATAAATCATTAGAGTATGCCCTAGCCATTGCCATTGCATGAACTCCTTACCGTCTTAAGTGTGTAATTTTGATATGAAAATATTTATAAAGTGATATTTGAAAACGATTATGTTCATTGTATGATTACCAATGATTTTTGGTATTGATTATATTTTGATGAAAAATTATGGCATTTGAGTATAATGAACATACTTGTTATTGAAATCATATTTTTGGCTATTAATGAGAAAATAAAGGAAAAGAAAAGAAATAAGCATGGTCACATGGCGGTCCGTGTGGTGTACCAGTAGGGGATGCCTTACCAACGGCTATGATTATGTTAATGAGAAAATAAAGTGTGTCATGTCGGACAGAGCAAGAAAATCCCATACCAGAGAGTAGAAAGTACTCACCTTGACTGGGTAGCTTGGTATGAAAACAAGTTGATAGCCATAATATGATATTCTGAAAATAATTATTCATGTCATTACTGTACGATTTTCATGTGCACATATAAGTGCATTCATGTGACCTCAAATAATTGTTGTAGCTTATACAGATGAACACAACATGACAAGCATTATTGATAATGATTTATTGTTGAACCTACTGGGATTTATTTCTCACTATATTTTCATATCATGTTCAGAAAACTAAGTTATGCAGATATTCTCTATGACTGGCTTTTAGTGTACGTTGAGTCGAGTTGGCAAAGATCCCAGTGAAGGTGTAACCACCTGCACCTGTATCTCCGAAACTTGTCAATATGAATGAATAAAATATAGACTTATATGTGTTTGATTTTTGTACATACGTTTTGATTAATAATGTGTACTTGAACCCAAATATGTATAAGTGTTAATGGTATTTCATAAACCTTAATTATGTTTGGTTAATTTAATTGAATGTTATTATGAGTTAAATAGTTAGAAGTAAAAAGGTAATGACTTCATGAAATTTTAAAAATATACATATATGTATATATGTAAAAGAAAATGGAGTTGTTACATGATGGATTTTTGTTTAGAGAAAATAAATTGTGTGCATAACTATTCATTATGTGACTTGCTTATTAGAGAAGCACATGGAGGTGGTTTGTGAGGCATTTTGGCATATATAAGATTTTATGTGTTTTACATGAACATTTGTTTTTGGCCTTATATGAAACGTGTTGTAGAACTGGTATATGAAAAGTATATCACTTGTAAACAAGTTAAGTCTACAACTAAGCATCTTGGATTACATACTCCTTCACCTATAACTAGTGATCCTTGGATAGACATATCTATTGATTTTATGTTAGTTTTATCTAGGTGAAAAAAGGGTTAAGGATTCATATATGTGGTTGTTGGGTATTATTGTGGGTTCACCAAATTAATACATTACCTCAATATTAACTTGTAGTAGCGGGAGTAAAAGGCGATCCCATAGGGATTGGTATTACCTTTTTTAAAATAGAAAGTGGGTTAAATTCTATAAATTAATTAGAAAATTAAAAAGAGAATTATTGTAAATAACAAAGAAAGCATTTAATGATGAAAGGGTTAGTTTTGGTTGATATCCACCATCAAGGAATCACATTGATCATTGACAACATAATCAATCTTAAATTAAGTATCTACCATTAATATATTATTCTTGATCCTCCTTAGGTTTAGTTAATTGATGACGATTGCCTTAACTAACCCTATTAACAAGCAACCTTTAGCACATTAATAAAGTTTAACTTAATAACTAAATAAGGAAATAGAAAAATTGATAGAACTAAAATAATACAGACACATCAGCTGTATTTAATCTAGTTAATCATTCACCATAGGCTTAATAATTCAAAATCATACAATTATTATTCCTATTTTCCTCTTAAATCACAACGATAAAAACTTTGTTCAATATATTATTTAGCAGTAGATTGAAACAAACAATATACTAGTAAAAATCCTAGCAATTATATGAATAATCATGGAGGAGAAAAGAAGATAAATAATCAATACTCAATTAAAATTGAACTAATAAACTCGAATTGAAATCTCACATTGCATAAAAGATCCTTAAGGTCTCAATCTCCCTCAACCAACAAAAATAAAATTAGTCACGCAGGGCCATAAAATGATCCAAGAGAAGAGAATGCTTGATAATTTGATTCTCTGATCCTTGTTTTCCCTCCTTATTTATAGATTGAAGAGTCCTAAACAAAGTAGGGTTCATACTAGGTTAGTTCTCGGCCCATTAGGTTATAATTGGAGTCAAAATAACCTAAAAATCAGGAAAATTACTCTCTAGTACAATAGCGAGCACCACGTGTAACACCTCAAATTTTCTATTATTTTTATAAAATAATATGTTGAGAAGGGTCAAAGAGGATTAAATAGAGAATTTGTATGAAAATAATCATGAATATTAGATAAGAGAATTCTCATTTTTGGAGGAAAGTTCTAAGGGTGAAATAGTAATTTCTTTGTTTGTAGGACTAGAATTGGACAGTAATAAGGGGAATAAGGGACCATGAAGACAGTGACACAAAAGGCCATTAGAACATGCATCAAGAGGAGATTAAACACTTGGTGAAATTCTTTGAACCCAAGTAAGGCCTTACCTAATGACATGGCACAACAGTAATATTTAGAGAAATAAAAGGCTTTAGTTAAGCGAGGAAGAAGCTTCTTAGAGAAGCCTCAATATTTTAATACTTTTTCCTGACTCAGGTGAAAAAGTCGGCCAGCAAGAAGAGAAAGGGAGCAAACCACGGTCAAGGGAGAAAGAAGAAAAGAAAAAGGAAAGATAAGAAGAGAGAGGAAAAGAAAGAAGAGAAGAGAGAGAGAGAGAGTTGAAGAAGAAAAAGGAAAAGGTGAGTTATTTTCCTTAATCTTATGTTTTAATCATGGGATTCTTGGAGCTAACGATGGGGGAAAATTTTTACAGCTTGGTGGTTGAAAGAAGAGTGAGAAAATTCACCAAACCTAGAGATAGAAAAAGCTTTTTTGGTCTAATAGAGTAAGATCAACATTTATTCCTTGAATCTCTTGACTAAATGACTTTGTGTATGTATTTATATGAATTAATGGAATAATTATTGTAGAGTATATGAATGCATTGATGAAGCTTTTATGGTGTTGGTGGTTGTCTTCCATAAATATGAGTGATGGAATGTTGTCTAAAACTCCTTTTGTGGATGATTTTGAATGCTATATTTCTTGATTTTTGGGGGATAAGTGTGGCTTTTAATTTGAAATTATATGCTTATAATTTATGTTTGGTTGTTTTTGTTTGGTGGCTAATTGGGAAAGGAAAAAATGAATTTTTTCTTTTTCGCACCTAGATTATGGTCGTGCTCTGGGTTGGATTGGGAGCAACACTAGTGTAGGGCACGGATGGAACACAGTAATTTTTCATGCCATGGCCAGGCCATGCTCTGGGCTAGAATGGCAAAACACGGGTGCTTGAAATTGGAAACACAGGCACAGGGCATGGGACATAATATGATCATGCTTCGTGACACGGCCAAGCCATGTTGCGTGCTATTTTGCCCGTTTTTGCACTTTTTTTCCCTTTTAGAGTTTTAGATAAGAGCTAATAAATGTGGGACCTTAATTAGAGTTTCATGAGCTACAAATTAGAGTAAAATTAAGTGGTTTGCTTGATTGTGTGATACTCTTCTTGAATAAATTATAAATGAAAGAAGGAGAAGAAGTGAATAATGTATGAATGCCATATGTGAGTGCTATAAATCATAAATATATGCAAGTAAAAGGTTAAATGATATATGTATGCTATAGGAAGGTGCAAATGCATAATTACTTCATCTTATATTCTTTGGTGGATTGTATGTAGCATACGTAAGAGTAATGGTTGAATCATGCAAATGATGATATTGATATGTGTATTTTGTTGAGAAAAGTGGCTGAAAAATATGTTAAAAGACATGTGACGGTCAAGAGGACCCTCTCCGAAGTAGGGTGGCTTAGTAATAGGTGTCACTTTACTGTGTTGAGGAGACTGATAGTCAGGAGGATCCTTTTCGAAGCAAGGTGACCTAGCAAGAGGTGTCACTTTGCTGTGTTGAAGAGATTGACAAATCCAGGATGACCCTTGCTTGACTAAGTTGACTCGGAGACATGCGGCACCTTGTGGAAGCAAAGCGACTCAAGGGTCGTGGTTTTATTACGATACAAGGATAGGGGATGCCCTATAGGCTAGAGTGCTCAATGTTGGAAGGACTGCTCTGACCAAGAACCCAGTGGTTAGTGAATAGCTGGTGGTGGAAATGACTCACACCACCCTAAGGTTAGATAAATTGAGAATCTCAAATGATGAGCCAATATGGAAAAACATACAAGTACCCAACTAATACATAATTTGTTATGTTTACCTGATATTGATGCATAACCTGTATAATGATTATGTGTGTATATTATACATGTCTATATCTTTCCTATATACAAAGAGAAAATATTTTCTATAGCTTATACAGCTGAACACAACACGTGAATTTTCCTTATATATGCTTATTTGATGGATGTTGATCATTTTGGGATTTTATATCTCATTATGTTTTATGGTGTTATGTTCAAATTTAGATCCTTGACATGCCATTTGTTATCTTGACTCTTCTCTTGGAGCTGTAGACGGTGGATGTCCCTTACCTTGGACAATTCACTATCATTGTGAATCTATTAGTGATTAATATGGTAGAAGTACATACACCTGGGCTACCTCCTCCACCAATTATACCTCAGGGGTGATGGCTGTGGGAGCAGTAGTACAGTAGGCTAATATATATTTGTTTTGTTAATGGGCTAACCCATTGTTTTGGTGTAACCACACGGTACTTCGCCTTTTGAGTATCATGCCTAGTACCTAGGGTTACATGTGTACATACAAGCTAATCCCTAATGATTTGTAGACATGTATATATATATATATATATATATATATATATATATATATATATAAGATGCATATATTTTGGCTGGTTGTTTATTTGTTGTGTTATTTATTTTACCCAAAAAAAACAGTCATTACACCACGTCCCTTTAAGACTTGGAGAACATAGCCCCATGGCACTTGGGGAAAGCACTGTGGCTTTTCAAAATCTTGAGATTGGGTGCCACAATGCTTTATGTAGGCATCGCGATGGTCCCTACCTAGGCATACTAGAGCCTTAGGGCTCCAGATCTGCATTGATATGATGCCATAATGCTATCTTGTGAAGGCTACGGTGACCTGGTTTTTCAATATTTTGCCAAAGTGCTTAACACAAAAGTTGTAGTTATTTGTCTTTTCTTTCCACTGCCACTAGGATCACCTCAACTGAAATTCATATGAGAGAGGTATGCTCTAATTAGCAATGAAGGGTCAGAATTCAACATTTTTCATAATTTTTCTCCTTATTTCCTCTTGTTTTCTTCTTCTTTATTCATAAAACACAAAACACAAAACAAAGTTAAGTCCTAATCATATTTTATATAAATTAAACAAAAATTAAGTTTAAAGTTATTAAAATCATGCTTAGTTATGTACACAATAGTAGTTCTTGATATGTTTTCTAAAATGGTATATTTCATATTATGTCATAAAATCGATGATGCATCACATATTTCTACTTTGTTTTTCAACAAATTGTTAGATTGCATGTCATGACTAAGAGTATTGTGTTTAATAGAGATGCAAAAATTTTAAGATACTTTTGGAAGACTTTGTGGGATAAGTTAGGGACTAAACTTTTATTTTCTTCTACTTATCACCCAAAAAATGATGGTCAAACTAAAGTAGTTAATAGGACTTTATCTATCTTTCTACATGCTATAACACAAAAGAATATGAAAACAAAGGAAGAATGTTTGACACATGTTGAGTTTGCATATAATAGAAATGTACAATATGCAACTAATTTTCATTTTTTGAAATTGTTTACATGTTTATTCTATTAACTCCTTCGTATTTTACTCTTTGGCCAATGGTTGAGTGTTATGTGTATTTCACTAATTAACTGTAAGTGCATGGCATAGCTGTAGCTAGTACAACGAGTACTTGGGTCGTATCCCATAAAAACCAAAGATTAATTACTAGAGTTTCACAAAACAACCTATCTAAATCAATGTATTTCAATTCAGAGAAATCACCATTAAGTAAATAAGGTAATCAATTAACAAAAGCCTAGGGTTAGGGTTTACCACACTTATGATATTCAACAATCAATATATACCTCTAATTGCAATTATCTAGGTAATCAGAGATGATTTAGCCTTAATTAATTAATAACCTTTTTCAAGCATTACTAATCATACCTAGGTTAATCCAATTGTCTACTGTCGTGGCTCTTAGTTTAACCTAAGTCCATTAAGTTCTATGCTTACAATGTGATTCAATTAATAGTGGTTATCGTGCTTACCAGTTGATTCAATTTCTAGATAATCTTAAACTATTTTCATGATATCCCTAATTAACTATTAAGTTTTGGCATTAACTTTCACATTTTAGTACATTAGTTAATAACCTAAGACGTGATAAACATTGGCCAGACATTCATCAACTCATATAATGCATAATAGTTAATCCTAATTAACCATAGACAATCACAATTCAATTTAATGTAGTATCATTATACCATAAATGGGTTTATTGAAACCCTATATCAAAATCTACTCACACATAATTGAAAGAAAAATCATAATCAAATCCATTAAACCATTTATCAATGTTCAATATGATGTAAAATAAAGGATTAGAAGAAAGAATAGATGTAAAGCTAGAAAGATAAAACCTGGTTACATAATCTACTGAATAAGAGATACAAAGCCTGAATTGAAGTAAATTCTACTCTAAGAACATAAAGCAAACAATTGATTCTAATAAAAAAACTAATCTAATGGTGTTTCCTAAGCCTAAACTAAGTCTAAATTTATCTGTATATATCTGTCTCTATTTCTCCATGCTTCCCCATGTATCTATAGTTCTTTGGCTGCTTAAAACCCTAATAAATATAAAGTGTACATCCATAAAGCATGGTTGCGTTCCAGGGCACGGCTTGGTCGTGCTTCGTGCTGGATTTTGAGAATTCACTCTATGCTTTATGGAGGCTGCCAAGTACACAAGGAACGGCCTGGCCATGTTGGAGGCTGCCAAGTCCATTCGTTGCCAATTTCTTCTGCGTTTCCTCCTTGCTTCTTCCTCAACTTGTTCCAAGTTCATATAGCTCTTCACATGAATGTTTTCCCTTAATTCTTGGCCTCTTTTCCTCACCTACAAATAGAAAACAAACCAAAGTAGTATCTAGAGCAAACAAAAAAAAGGAACCAAAGCAGGGAAATAATCACAAGTTCACTATAAATCAGTGGATAAAATATAACCATTAAACACTCAATTTTCTCCTTTATCATTAAGCATATTAACTTACATGGAAGGAAAGAAAAAATTTCCTTTTAAGCAAATCCATGAGAAGGCTTGACAAAACATTGAAAGAAAAACTAAACAATATGCCAACCAGGCTAATAAAGGAAGAAAGAACATTATATTTGAACTTAGTGATTGGGTTTGGTTACATATAAGGAAGGAAAGGTTTCCAACTCAAAGGAATTATAAACTACATCCAAGAGGGTATGGTCTATTTCAAGCGATTGAAAGGATCAATGACAATACTTATAAGTTAGATCTTCCAAGTGAATATAATGTTAGTGTAAGTTTTAATGCATTCGATTTGTCTCCTTTAGATGTAGGTAATAATTAGAGGAAAAATCCTATTCAAGAGGGAGTGGAATGATGAGGTCATGGCTAACCAATGGAAATGGAATGCAAACTCATCTAAAGTCCCAATTGAACCTATTATAAGAGCTTGGGATAAAAGATTCAAAAAATCACTTTATGACTTAATTTTGGCAACCTAACAAGGATAAAAGTGTAGCACTACTAGAGGTGAGAAAAGATTGGTCCTCAACAGTAGAGTCAATCTAAATATGGGTATAAAGACAAGAAACCTAAAAGATGAAGAATGAAGACTAATGACTGAATATGGGCAAAAAAAAAAGAATTTATTGTCATCAACCAATTTAGGAGTACATGACAGGCATGGGTAATGAGAATAATCTCACCACATAAGCCTCAAATAGACATATATTATGGATATTAAGTAGATACAACTATAATAGGAGTGTTAATTTATCTCTTCATTACACTATACCACATTGTTGTAGAAATTCATGTACTTACATATGTGTGTGTGTGTGTATATGTGTGTATATATATATTGAAACATTATAGCCTTGTTGTACAAGGGTATATATTACAATCTAAAAACTTAAACATATATAAGATACATCAGATATATAGTGGAACCACAACATTCTTGTGGCCCATAAAGCATAGTTTATAGTACAATATACAATAAATATAAACAAAACATCATATGACCTTAGTACAAAGTAGGCTTATCCTGTAAGGATCAGCCTATCCAATCACTTTACAAAAGAAGGTGGACTAGACTCTGCATCTTTATCTAAAAAATTAGAATAATAGAGAGTGAGTTGTTAACTTAGTTAGTAGATAAAACATACTACAAAATTACAAGTTAAATAGCTCAAGAATGTTTAAAATAAAGCAGTTTTAACTTAAAAAAAAATTAATCCACAGTTATAAGTTTAATTAATTTATGACACCCAATACATGTTCAATTCTCTATGATAATATAGTATAGCTGTTACATATAACTCAAATTAACCCATACATACTTGGCTAGATTCCAATAAGAACTATAGTTCCCTAAGCACATAACAAGGAAGGGAAATGACCAGTAAAAATAGTTAAAAGGCACTCTACCTAATAATAGTAATAGTATAAGGTATTTTGCTACTTATTTATAGAACAAAATGGGCCTTATGTGTTAGTTGACACATAAGGCTAGCATCTCTCCTACTAGGTAATGTTTGAAGTTATACTAGGGTTAGCATTTTCAACTACTAATAGACAATGTTTTCAAATATGACTCGTCACATAACTTTTATCTTATGAATTGAGAACATTGCTAAAGTTTAGAGTTTCTTAAAATCAAATTTCCCATGAGATTAGTCACATTCAGTTCATGTCACTCTTCTATAATCCTATTGGTAATCAATGTTGTATATAAATATCATTATATCAGAACTATAGCTTTATAGCAGACACAATAATTCATTCTCAGTCTGATCACCTTTTCATATAATAATACACTCAGAGATTCAGAATACGCAAAGATCATTCTTTAAACTCATCATTCTAATGTATCAAACATTAATTCTCTAGTTATCCATAATACTATTACTTATGTAATATTTCTCAGAAATTTCAATTCAACACACTATATTATTCTTCACAAATTTATTGAGAATGCAATATGTATAAGCTTGTTCTACATTTTAAAAGATTTAAATTAAAGGTTTTTAACTGGAAATAAGAATTATTTATAATTTAGAATACTTTATGAACTAGTAAACAAGTATAACAAAAGCCTAATCTCAATATAAGTTTATACATGTAAATAATACATCAGGTAATGTATTGAATATAATATGGAAATAGAAAGATAGAAAAATAAGTCATAGTAAGTTTTATATACACACTCAGAGATTTCATTTTTGACTAATATTCACGATGAAGGCAGGAATGTTGTTTGATTGTTACATCCCCAGATTCTTATTTCCAATAAATAGAAAAACAATTTTTGATGGTGAAGGGAAGGAAAGAGAATGGAATGGAACATTGAAGAAACCCTAGAAAATTATATAGTAACTAAATGGCAAAAAGGAAATCTAGAAGGAGAGAAATTGTAATTTCCCTAATTCCTTGTGGCCAGAATCGAGAATAGAATATCAATAAATGATCTAAAGATATGTTTTCGGTGTGACCTTAAAACCCATTAGCATCTTCTTAAAAGAGGAATTAAACCATTTGGGGAATTTGAGGAAGTCAAACAAGGCCTTAGTCAAGCAGTTAGTGAAAATCTAATAGAGTGGAAAACTTGTAAATATTTTTCGGTTTATGGATATAGTTGGAAAAGGGTTTGGCCTTCTAGAAGATATAATATTTTATTAATATCTTTGGGATGATACACAAAGTGGTCTACCAAAGGGGGAGAGGAAGCAAAAACATTCACAACCAAGAAGAGAAGAAGAAGGAAGAAGGAGAAAGAAAGGTAACAAGATGGAAGATCCAAGGTGATTTTCTCCATGGATCGGCCCCTAAATCATCCCTCATCTTGATTCTAAGCTTCTAAAAGGTGGTTTTGATTATGGAATTGTAGGATTGTGGGAAGAAGGAATAGAAAAGAAAGTGTACAAGAAGAAGGAAGCCAATGAGTTCTTATGGTAGGTTTAACATTAATCTACCATGAAGCTTGAAATCTTGATAATACATGTGTATATATATGTGTATGTATACTTGTAAGATGTTGTTGTTTGATGTAGGTTATGCATATATTGGAATGATCATATGAATATCCATGAAAAGAAAAGTTTTGAATGCATATGTGATACATTTTTGTGCCGAAATTTGGCTTTGGATGGATGAAATTTGACGGTCTGAATAAATGGTTCAGGAAGTTATGGTTTAGGATGAATTAGAAGATGTGTTCAACATAAAGGCTCTAGTTCTATGTCTTACCGTTAAAATGCCTCTAGAATTACTTTAATTGGACCTTATGCCCCAACAAGTAAAGAGAGGTCAAATCTAATGTGTAGAATCACGATGTTGATTTTTGGACACTTTTATACTTAATCATAGTTGTTATTTGTTAAAGTGGTAAACATAAGTGTTGTAGATAATTGTCTTAGATTTCCATAGACACCAAAATCATCTCAATCGAAATTAAAATGAGGGACTTATGGCCTGAATAGTGATGGAATTTTAGTATGGTGACGAGCCTACAGCGCAAAATAAAGCCATGTTTGAAGGCATAGCAAGGCTATGTTTTGGGCTATTTGAGAGGTTGCAGCACGGTTGAGACAATCTGAAGCATGGCCAAGCCATATTGGGAGCTGTTTTTACCTTATTTTAGCTCTAAATGGCATTAAATGAACCCTATTAACTACATGATAATTATACAAACCAAATGGAAGAAGAATTTTCTATAATCTTTGTGATATAATACTAGTTTTCACAACTTCTTGTGATTGGTATACATTGAGTATAAATATATATTTCTTAAATGATGAAGATGATGATGCGATGCCTTTGTTAGTATATAATTACGTGCTGATTAGAAGATATGATGTATGCATTGTCACATGATGGTAAGCGTATTAATATATATTTGTTAAATAATGTGGTGATGATGACAAGCATGACGTTAGTAATGTACTTGGTGGATGTATAACCTTATTGTAAGGTGTTGATGATGATTAGAGAGTATGATGCATACATTACGGTATCAATGCATGATGTTTAGATGTATGATGTATACATTGTTACGTGATGATAAATGTCTAAATAGATAATTGTTAAATGATTTGATGACGATGGTAAGCATAATGTTAGTGATGAATATGGTTGATGAACAATCTCTATTGAGATGGAGATGGTAAGCATAATACTACTAATGTTAAGATGTTGATGAGATGCATACTTAATATGTTAATGAGATGCATGCTTTATATGTTGACGAGATGCATGCTTCAGATGTTGATGAGATGCATACTTAATATGTTGATGATATGTATACTTAATATGTTGATGAGATGCATGCTTGAGATATTGATGAGATGCATACTTGGTATGTTGATGAGACGAAATCACATATTGTATTGATGATAAAGAGGACGCATATGGCTAAATATGAAAAATAGATAGATACTTGCGGCACCTTGTGACCCAAGGTGACTCAGCTATATGTGGGATGACCTTTGTGGCCACAAGGTGACTTGACAAAAATTATCGATATGACCCTTATCTAAAAAAGGTGACCTAAAGACATGTGGCACCTTGTGGTGATAAAGTGACCAGACAGGTCATATGGCTTTGAGACGGTACCAAATAAAGGACGCTTTATTAGCCTTGAGTGAGCCGAGGGGGAGTATGGCCACTCCGATTGGGTGACATTGGTATAAGAGTAACTGTAGGGTGAATGGCTCATGTTACCCTGTTATTGAGACATAGATGGATGACGGATAATCAACCACCATGCATGATGTTCTGTATACTACAATTATGATTATCAGACGTGTGCATAATATGTTAAATCATACTTTTTATGAATATTATGCTTTTATCTAGCAAGGTTGATAATGTTTTAGCTTTGAATAATTGTTACAATTGAGCATTAGTACATATCGTATTTTATCATGCCATCTATTGGTGATGTATATATATATACACATGTTATCAATTATAAATATTTTCTATAGCCTATACAGCTAGACATAACACTATGATCTTTCTCACTGATTATATGATACATTTAATGTTAAACCTATTGGGAACTTATGTTCTCATTATTATTGGTGTTATGTTCAGATAAAAGTAGATGGTATGCTAGCTATTTCTGTACTGTTGTCATAGTAGAGGAAAATGCCTTATGCAAGTGGTCGACTAAGAGGGAAAGGGAGAAGAAACATACGCAGCCAAGAAAAGGAGAAAAAGAAGGAAGAAAGAGAAATAGAGAGAAAGAGAGGAGAAAGAAAGGCAACAAGAAGAAAGATCCAAGGTGATTTTCTCTATAGATCAACCCCTAAATCATCCTTCATCCTCATTCTAAGCTCCTAAAAGGGGGTTTTTATGGTGGTTATACAAGTTGTGTGGTGGAAAAAGAAGATCTAGGTGGAGACAAGGCAAAGAAAACTAAGGGGGGTTGCTTTTTAACAAAGAGGATAAGTAGAGTTGGGTAGGTTTAACATTAATTTTCTTTGAAATTCCATGTCTTTTGGAAGATCTAAATTATGTGAAATCTCATATTTTGATGATGTATGATGCATATTTAGGATTATCCATGTAGAGTGAAAGTTTGAATGCATATGTGATACATGTTTTGTGATGAAATTTGGCTTTGAATGGATAAAATTTGATACTCTAAATATATGGTTTGGGGAGTCATGTTTTAGGTTGAATTAGAAGATATGTTCAACATAAAATTTGTACCCCTATGTCCTATCGTTTAAACCCTTTTGGAATCACTTTAATTGGACCACATACGAGAGAGTTATGCCCCAATGAGTAAAGAGAGGTTAGATCAAACACATAGAATCACACTGTTGGTTTTGGGACACATTTTCATTTCCATCACGCCAAAAGCCATGTTAGTGGTTAACATTTATACAAAAGGTAACATAGAAATGCATAATTAATTAATATAACATCAAAACCCCATACAACACACCACCCCTGGAGTACAGAGGGTGGATGAGGTGGTGCTGGCATCAGGATCTTTACAAGGCATTGTCGTCCACACAATATCTATGATCAAGTTCACAGAAACAGCTAGCATACCTTCTTCTTTTATTTATCATATAATCACTAAGAGAGATCACAGTGTTATGTCAAGCTGTATAGGCTACAGAAAACATTGATCATTGATAACATATGTATATATATATACATCACCAATAGATGGCATGATAAAACACGATATGTACTAATGCTCAATTGTAACATTTGTAGCTTGCTAAAACATAATCGACCTTTCATGATAAAAGCATAATACTCATAAATAGTATGATTTAACATATTATGCATAAATCTGACAATCACAATTTTAGTATACAAATCATGCATTGTGGCTGATTATCCGTCATCCATCTAAGTCTTAGTAATAGGGTAATATGAGCCATTCACCCTCCTTTTACTTATATACCACTATCACCTAGTCAGAGTGGCCATACTTCCACTCGGCTCACTAAAAGCTAATAAGGCGTCCTCTATTTGATACTGTCTCAAAGCCATACAACCCGTCATGTCACCTTACTGCCATAAGGTGCTGCATGTTACTGGGTCACCTTGTTGAGGTAAGGGTCATCCCAGTACTTTTCGCTAGGCCACCTTGCTATCACAAGATGCCGCAAGTATCCGTCTATTTCTCATATTTAGCCACATGCATAGCATTATCGTCTTTATGATTAATACAATATGTGATTTTGTCTTATCAACATAAGTTTATATCTCATCAACATCTCAAGTATGTATCTCATCCACATATCAAGCATGCATCTCATCAACATATTAAGCATAGGTCTCATCAACATCTCAAACATACATCTCATTAATATATTAAGAATACATCTCATCAACATCTCAAGCATGCATCTGATCAACATGTTAAGCATACGTCTCATCAATGTCTTAAGCATGCATCTCATAAATAGATCATCATTACTAGTATTATGCTTACCATCTTCATCTCAATGTAGATTTTACATCAACCATATTCATCACTAACATCATGATTACCATCGTCATCAAACCATTTAACAATTATGTATTGATACATTTATCATCATGTAATAATGTATACATCATGCATTGATACCATAATGTATGCATCATACTTTGTAATCATCACCATCACCTTCAAAATAAGGTTATGCATCCACTAAGTACATTATTAACATTATGCTTATCTTCATTACTACATCATTTAAAAAATATGTATTAATACACTTACTATCATGTGACAATGCATACATCATATCTTCTAATCCTCATGTATTGATATACTAACATAGGCATCACATCATCATCTTGTAATTTAACAAATATGTATTAATTCTCAATGTATATCAAACTTGTTATCACAAGGAGTAATGAAAACTAGTATTATGTCACAAAAATTATAGGGAATTCTTCTTCAATTTAGTTTCTCGCGTTACCATCTAGTTAATGGGATTCATTAATTTCATTTAGAGCCAAAATAGGGCAAAAACATAACTTGGATGTTCTTCAGATTGTCTCAACTGTGCTGCAGCCTCTCAAACAACCTGAAACATAGCCGTGTTTCGCGCTGCAAGCTTGTGACCAGCCTGACCTTCCAACACTATTTAGGCTATAATTCCTTCATTTTAACTTTGATTGAGGTGATTTCAGTGTCTACGAAAAGATAAGACAATTATCTACAAAACTCATGTTAAATAATTTTAAAAATTACAACTATGATTAAGTATAAAAGTGTCCCAAAATCAACATCATGATTCTACGTGTTAGAACTAGCCTCTCTTCACTCGTTGGGACATAACTCTCTTATATGAGGTCCAATTAATGTGATTCTAGAGGATTTTTAACGATAAGACATAGATCTAAAACTTTGATGTTGAACACATCTTCTAATTAGACCAAAAACATGACTCCCTAAACTATATATTTAGAGCATTGAATTTCATCCATCCAAAGCCAAATTTCAACACAACATGTATCACATATGCATTCAAACTTTCAATCTACATGGATAATACCAAATATGCATTATGCATACATCAAAATATGAGATTTGACACACTTAAAATCTTTCAAAAGACATTGAATTTCAAAGAAAATTAATGTTAAACCTACCCAACTCTACTTATCCTCTTTATAAACAAGCAACACCCCTTGGTTTCCTTTGCCTTAGCTCCACCACGATCTTCTTCATCCACCACAAAACTTGCATTACCACTATCAAAGCCACCTTTTAGGAGCTTAGAATGAAGATTAGGGATGATTTAGGGGCTGATCCATAGAGAAAATCAACTTGGATCTTCCTTCTTGTTGCCTTTCTCTCTCCTCTCTCTCTCCTTCTTTCTTCTTCTTCTTCTCTTCTTTGCAGTAAAGGTTTCTGGCTCCCACCCACTTGGTTGACTTCTCCAAGAAGTCACCAAGAAAAATATTAAAATATTTATTTCTTCTAGAAGCTCAATTTCCCCTTCCAACTATATCCCCCAACCATTCCAAAATTAAACGTTTACCACTCCACTAGATTGTGACTAACCCCTTGACTACGATCTTGTTTGGCTTCCTCCAATTCCCCAAATTGTTTAATTCCTATTTTAAGAAGATGCCAATGGGTTTTGGGATCACAACAAAAACATATATCTAACTCTTTTCTTGATGTTCGGTTCTAGCCCCAAGGAATTAGGGGAATTACAATTTCTCTCCCTTTAGATTTCTTTTTTACCATTTAGTTACTTTATAATTTTCTATGGTTTCCTCAATGTTCCATTCCATTCTCTTTCTTTCCCTTCACCATCAAAATTTATTTTTCTATTTATTGGAAATAAGCATCATGGGATGTTATAGTTCTCCCACTCTAAAAAGGAAATTTGTTCCAAACATTACAAGCTTACTTGCTCTCGAAGAGTTAAGGATACTTCCTTCTCGTGATATCTTCTCTTTCCCATATATGCGATACATGTTTTTGTGCTGAAGTTTGGCTTTCAATGTATCAAATTTGATTCTCTGAATAGATCGTTTGGGGAGTCATGTTTAAGTCAAATTAGAAGATGTGTTCAACATAAAAGTTTTACCCTATGTCTTATGGTTAAAAACCTTATGGAATTACTTCAATTGAACCTTATATGAGAGAGTTATGGCCCAACGAGTGAAGAGAGGTAAGATTTAACATGTAAAATCACAATGTTGATTTTGGGACACTTTTATACTTAACTATAGTTGTAATTGGTTTAATTGGTAAACATAATAGTTATGTTGGGAGCTGTTTTGCCCTTATTTTAGGTCTAAATGTCATTAAATGAATCTCATTAACTAGATGGTAATTAGAGAAAATAAATTGAAAAAGAATTCCCTATAATCTTTGTGATATAATACTAGTTTTCATTACTTCTTATGATAACAAGTTTGATATACATTGAGAATTAATACATATTTGTTAAATTATGAGATGATGATGCGATGGCTATGTTAGTATATTAATACATGATGATTTGAAGATATGATGTATGCATTGTCACATGATGGTAAGTGTATTAATACATATTTGTTAAATGATGTGGTGATTATGACAAGCCTGATGTTAGGAATGTACTTGGTGGATGCATAACCTTATTGTGAAGGCGATGATGATAATTAGAGAGTATGATGCATACATTATGGTATCAATGCATGATGATTGGATGTATGATGTATAAATTTTTATATTATGATAAATGTATCAATACATAATTGTTAAATGATTTGATGACAATCGTAAGCATTATGTTAGTGATGAATATGGTTGATGTAAAATCTCAATTGAGCTGAAAATGGTAAGCATGATACTAGTATTAATGATATGTTGATGAGATGTATGCTTAATACATTGATGAAAGGTATGCTTAATCTGTTCATGAGATGTATGCTTGAGATGTTGATGAGACGTATGCTTAATATGTTAATGAGATGCATGCTTGATATGTTGATGAGATACAAGCTTAATATGTTGATAAGAAGCATGCTTAATATGTTGATGAGATGCATGCTTAAGAAGTTTATGAGATGCATACTTAAAATGTTGATGAGACGGAATCACATATTATATTTATGAGAAAGAGGATGATGTTATGCATGTGGCTAAATATGATAAATACATGGATACTTGTGGCACCCTATGGCGCAAGGTGACCCAGTGACATGCGGAATGACCCTTATGGCCGTAAGGTGACTCGGCGACATGCGGCACCTTATGGTTGTAAGGTGACCAGACGGGTCATATGGCTTTGAGATGGTACCAAATAGAGGAATCCTTATTATCCTTGAGTGAGCTGTGGGAGAGTATGGCTACTCCGACCGGGTGACAGTGGTATATGAGTAGTATGAGGGTGAATGGCTCATTTTACCCTATTATTGAGATGTAGACGGATGATGAATAAATAACCACCATGCATGATGTTCTGTATACTGAAATTATGATTAGCATATGTGTACATAATATGTTAAATCATACTATTTATGAATATTATGCTTTTATCATAAAAGGTTGATAATATTTTTAGCATGTTATAATTGTTACAAATGAGCATCTATGCATAATGTGTTTTTTCATGCCATCTATGGATGATGTGTGTGTGTGTGTCTATATATATATATATATATATATATATATATATATATATATATATATGTGTACATGTTATCAATGATAAATGTTTTCTATAGGCTATATAGCTGGACATAACACTGTGATCTTTCTCATTAATTATATGGTGCATTTAATGTTAAACGTATTGGAAACTTTTGTTCTCATTATCGTTGGTGTTATGGTAAGATAAAAGTAGATGTTATGCTAGCTATTTCAGTGCACTTAATTATAGAGATCCAGTGGAGGACGATGCCTTGTGTAGATCCTGATGACAGCACCACCTCCTCTACCCTTTATACTCCAGGTGTGTTGTATTGTATGAGGTTTTTAGGTATACGATTGTTATTATTTGAATCTGTGTTACCTTTTGTATAAATGTTAACCACTGATGTGGCTTTTGGTATGACGGAAATGAAAAATGTATTGGAAAAAACGTATAAGGATGATCCTTACCTCAGCAAGGTGACCCGGCGACAAGTGGCACCTCGCAGCCATAAGCGTCATCTCGCATATTGTCGGGTCACCTTGCACCACAAGGTGCCAAAAGTATCCATTTGTTTCTCATTTTTAGCCATATGCATAACATTATCCTCTTGATCATCAAAACAATATTTGATTCTATCTTATCAACACACCATGTATGCATTTCATCAACATCTCAAGCATGCATCTCATCAACATATTAAGTATGCATCTCATCAACATCTCAAGAACGCATCTCATCAATATATCAAGCATGCATCTCATCAACATCTCAAGCATGCATCTCATCAATATATTAAGTATGCATCTCATCAACATCTTAACATTACTAGTATCATGCTTGCCATCTTCATGTCAATGGAGATTTTACATCAACCATATTCATCACTAACATCATGCTTACCATCGTCATCAAATCATTTAACAATTATGTATTGATACATTTATCATCATGTAACAATGTACACATTATACATCTAATCATCATGCATTGATACCATAATGTATGAATCATACTCTCTAATTATTATGATCACCTTCACAATAAGGTTATGCATCCACGAAGTACATTACTAATATCATACTTGTCATCATCACTACATCATTTAAAAAATATGTATTAGAACAATTACCATCACGTGACAATGCATATATCATATCTTCCAATCATCATGTATTAATATACTAACATAGGCATCACATCATCATCTTCATCATTTAACAAATATGTATTTATACTCAATGTATATCAAACTTTTTATCACAAGAAGTAGTGAAAACTAGTATTGTATCATAAAGATCATAGGAAATTCTTTCTCCATTTGATTTCTATAATTATCATCTAGTTAATGAGGTTCATTTAATGACATTTATAGCTAAAATAGGGCAAAATCAGCTCCCAGCATGGCTTGTCCGTGCCGATACATGGCCTTGCCGTGCCTTCTAACATGACCGTGTTTTGCACTATAGGCTTACGACCAGCCTGACCTTCTATCACTGTTCAGCACATAACTCCCTCATTTTAATTTCGATTGAGGTGATTTTAGTGTCTATGGAAAGCTACGACAATTATCTACAATAATTTTGTTTACTTCTATAATAAATTACAACCATGATTAAGGATAAAAGTGTCCCAAAATGAAAATCATGATTCTGCACATTAGATCAGACCTTTCTACACTCATTTTGGCATAACTTTCTCATATTAGGTCCAATTAAAGTGATTCCAAAGGGGTTTTAATGATAAGACATACATCCTTTATGCTGAACACATCTTTTAATTCATCCTAAAAAAATGACTCCCTGAACCATATATTCAGAGCATTGAATTTTATCCATCCAAAGCCAAATTTTAGCAACAAAATATGTATCACATATACATTCAAACCTTTCCTCTACATGGCTATTCATTTGATCATTCCAATATATACATAAGCTACCTTAAACAACAACAACTTACAGGTATACATACACATATATATACACATGTATCATAAAGATTTCAAGCTTTATAGTCGATTAATGTTAAACCTACCCAAAGAGCTCCTTGGCTTCCTTCTTCTTGTACACTTTCTTCTCTTCTCCTTCCTTCCACAATCCTACAATTCCATAATCAAAACTACCTTTTAGAAGCTTAGAATGAAGATGAGGGATGATTTAGGGGCTAATCCATGGAGAAAATCACCTTGGATCTTCCTTGTTGTTGCTTTTCTCTCTCCTTCTTCCTTCTTCTTCTTTTCTTCTTAGCTGCATATGTTTCTACTCCCTCTGCCCCTTTGGTCTACCAACTTGTGTATTATCCCAAAGTTGTTAATAGAATATTATATCTTCTAGAAGGTCAAACCATTTTTCCAACTATATCCCCAAATCGAAAAATATTTACAAGTTTACCACTCCATTAGATTGTGACTAACCCCTTATTTGGCTTCCTCAAATTTCCCAAATAGTTTAATTCCTCTTTTAAGAAGATTCCAATGGGTTTTAAGGTCACACCGAAAACATATCTATAGCTCATTTATTGATGTTCGATTCTCGATTCTAGCCCCAAGGAATTAGGGAAATTACAATTTCTCTCCTAGATTTCCTTTTTTCCATTTAGTTACTTTATAATTTTATAAGGTTTCTTCAATGTTCCATTCCATTCTCTTTCCTTCACTTCACCATTAAAAATTATTTTGCTATTTATTGGAAATAAGAATCGGGGGATGTTACAGTTTTTCTCCTTATAAAAAGGAATTTTGTCCCCAAAATTCATAGCTCACCTGCTCTTAAAGAGTTGAGGATACTTCCTTCTCATGATATGTTCTCTTTCCCATGTATCTTCTTATCCTTCATCGTCCTTCTGAAGTATATAATTTGAGAGATTTTTAAGATCACATGCTCCCCTTCATGAAATTGCAGCAACTTCCTTATTTTATTGGAACAACTCTTCTATTGACTTTAGCTTTTCCCCAATCTATGCCCAATAATATCCATACAATCCAGGGGTAAACACATCAAATCCACTACAAACAACCTTTCATACTTCATAATGGGACAATTTAAACTTACCAAAAAGGTAATTACTTTTCCTTTGTCGGTATCATCACATCTTGTATTTAGTTAGAGGTTTATTTTACTTTAACACTGCTCAACGTAAAAGCTCACCCTTTCCTTTGTTGTCGTTGATCATGCCTTGTTTTATTTCTAGGTAGGCAATGCTGTGCTATATGTCCCTTCTACCCACAGTGATAATAAGTTGCTTAGCTGGAATAAAATGGTTTATTTCCATGTGGCCGTCCACACTTTTTATATCTATCCATCACAACATCTAAGGGGTAAGATCTAGATTCCATTACTATGGGATTTTGATCTTCTGTAGCATCCTTTCCTCTAAAGTTCTTTTCAGAGGTCAAAGTTTCCCTCTTTCTCTTACATAGAGTCTACCTCTCCCTTTCTTCTTTTTCCACTTTTAAGTTCCTTTCTTGTACTCGGCATTTGTTGATGGGGCAATTTCTCTTATTCCCAATGCAACCACATTACTCCTAATCTCCGGGTTTAGGCTTGCTTCAAATTTTACTACTTTCCAGGCTTCATCCAAATTATAGCTTATATAGGTTGAAAACTTATACTGCTCTTCAAATTTAGCAATATATTTCTCAATAGTCTAGTTGCCTTGTTTAAGTTGAAGGAATTCAATTTCCTTTTCGCCCCTCACACTGTTGGGAAAAAACTTATCCAGAAACGTGTCTCAGAACAACCTCCACATAATTTATTTTGATGATTTAATAACTCCCTGGCTCCTCTCCATCAGTATTCAGCTTCCTCCTTCAGCATGTCTACAACAAAAGTCACCTGCTACTCATCGGACAGTTTAAAACTTCAAAAATCTCTTCTAACTCCGTCAACCACCTTTTAGCAACTATGGGGTCATATCCACCCACAAACAATGGGAGCCAAGTCCTCATAAATTTTTCCTATCCATAACCATTCCCCCACATTCCTTTGATTCCTTCCAATCTCACCATCATTATTATTTTGATTATTCTGCATATGTGTAAAATTTTGTTCGTGCCAGACATCTGGTCTCGAATAGCTGTAGTAAGGTCATGTAAGGTAGCTCCCGCACTACTCGTCAGATTTATTCTTTGTGGTGCCATCATCTATTATATTAGTTAAAAGAAATGTGTCACTATTGAGGTGATCAGGCTTAACAATAGATTTAAAATTTTATTTTAGTCATTACACCACTCAAGAATATAAGTAGGAAACACTAGTAATTTCCTTACTAAAATTGTATGCTACCTTACACAACATCTTCACATGCCTATTCAAAACATTCTTAGATCTATATAGGTAATCGTTCACCCTTACAGTCACCTAGGATCGACCTGCTCTAATGCCAACATGTAAGAGCTGGTTCTTTTTTTATAACACGTTTTTCCTTTCCATCTTACCGAAAGTCACATCAGTGGTTAATGTTTATACAAAAAGTAACATAGATTCGCATAATTACATTAGAATAACATCAAGATCCCATACAGCACACACCGTCTATACTACAGGGGTTGTGTGTTGTATGGGGTCTTGATGTTATACTAATGTAATTATGCGAATCTGTGTTACTTTTTCTATAAACATTAACCATTGACATGGCTTTTGGTATGATGGAAAGGAAAAATGTGTTATAAAAATAAAAAAAGAACCGACTCTTACATTGATCACATAACCTTAAACTCTTTGGTTTTGGCTATCCTTGAATCCATATATTGTATTAAGATTTCCTCTCAAATTTTCCAATCAGAATCAAAGAAATTATTTAGATAGAATTGAAGGTATCCTCACTTCCAACGTCATGACTTTAAGAAAATATCGATGCAAAGTTAAGCTCGTGGGACTTTTCGAATAGTAATCCTGGATTGCTGACATCACAACCTTGGAGATCCCTAAGTATTTTACCTGGGAAGCTTAGCAATGTGATAGTGACCATTCTAGAATTTTAATGTATTGTAGATTTCCAAAATCTTCTCAAAATTCACATTACACCCTTCATGAAATTCCAATCCCATTCCTTAATAATTCACATAATAGGATAAAACATAATTGTTTTTAATTTTGGGGGTATAACATTCTCTCCCTTAAGAAATTTAGTCCTCTGAATTGTAGTAACATAATCACATAATACTAACCTTATTAATAAAAAAAATTGAGGATATCTAGTGTGCATATCATTTTATGTTTCCAATGTAGTTTCTTCTTTTGAATGGTTATGTCAAATCACCTTTATGGTAGGAACTTTTTTTTAATCACATTTTCTTTACTTGTTTATCCATAATTGCCACTATTTTTTCTTTATATGTAAAATCTTTATCTAATTGAATCTCTCAAAGATGAATAACATGTGAAGGGTTCGGTATATATTTCCGTAACATGGACACCTGAAATATTGGATGGAATTTATCTACCTCTAGGTGCAATGCCAAACAGTGTGATATTGGGCCAATGTTGTTTAGAACTTTAAATATACCAATATCTTGGGTTTAGTTTCCTTTTTCTCCCAAATCTTATCACACCCATGATAAAGGAGATCTTTATAAGCACATAATCACTACTAGAAAATTCTAAGGTTCTGTGTCAATTATCAATATAGGCTTTTTGCCTACTTTGAGTTGCCAACAATCTTTTCTTGATTAATTTTACTTTATCAACCATATCTTACAACAAATTAGGTCATAACATTTTGGATCTTCCAATTTAAACCATCCAACTGGAGCATAAAATGTACTCACTGCAAAAAAAGGAAGAAAAAGGGTGAAACAAAGACTTCTTGAAAAGAAAAAGAGATGAAAAATAAATAAATAAATGAAAAAAAATTGAAATAAGGGTAAGCCAAAGCAGGGAGATCTAAACGATGAGGTGTCCTACTTGAGTGCCTTGAGAATCAATTTGGTGCATAGAGTTTTTAGTAACAGTAAAAAGAGGTGTATAATAAGAAAACTCAGGTTTAGTGTTAGAAGAAGAGAGACTAACTAATAAATGTTTGTTTATATATATGCTAAACATCACATTGATTGAGTGAAGAATTAGATATATTGCATTTTCTTATTTTTCAGATTTAGAGTTTTATCTTCTCTTTTTCTACTTGTATGTTTTGTCATTTTCTGGAGGACAAGCAAAAGTTTAAGCATGGGGGAGTTGATAGATGGAAAAATTGTGTATAAATATGTTATCTTTTGTTCCTTGACTCACCATTGACTTGTGATTATTTCTCTTTTTATGTTTTATTTTATTTCCTTATCTTGGATACTACTTGGATGTCTTCTCTTTTTGTAGGTAAGCAAGAGAGGCAAAAAAAAAAAAAGGCAGAAATGAATACATAAAAATTTTTATTGACTAGTAGTAGGCCAAAGAAGAACCATGCAAAGAACAAGATTCAGAAGATCTAGAAAAGGTCAAAATGCCCGTGTTCTATGCATGAACCAATGAAGTAACCCTAAAAGTAGCCTAAAACACGGCTTGCCCATGTCTTATGACATGGTCGTGCATTGAGTTCAAAAATCTTTGCTTTTTTATAAGTTTATCCAAACCAATAAGGATAGAAAGTGAGACTCTGAGTTTCTCTTGTATTCTAGACATTCTATAGTTAGTTTTCCATTAAGCTCTGAGTTTCTTTTTGTTTTAGGTTAGATTTTTCATTGGATTAAAGATTGTATCTAGTTGGATTCATCTCCATTACTACTTAATTGGCTTTATCTCTCTATCCCTATCTTTATTTCTCTTTTGAACAATTTTTATTGAAGAACTATAATTTATTAATGAAATTGAGTTTGATTTCTATTTCAATAATGTCTGAGTAGATCTTATTTTAGGATTGGTGGAAATCCACTTACGATATACTGATGTACAATTATTAACTTTTTGTGTGATTGTTTATTGATAATCAAATAAACTATTATGGATGATATGTGTTTACTAAAGTGTTTAGCCACCATTTTGTCTTAATCATAGGTAGATAAGTAATAAACTAAAAGGTGAAAGTTGTCACCGAAACCTAATAATTAATTTGGGATATTTTAATCCCAAAAGGACGTTAAGATTATCTAGAAATTGAATATATTGGTTAGCATAAATCTTAAAGGGTTTAGATTAATCTAAACCACAAAGTAGGCAATTAGATGAATTTAGGTACTATTATTAGACCTTGAAAGAGTCTAGTAATTAACTAAGGTTAAAATATCCCCGATCATGTAAATAATTACAATTGAAAATACTTATTTTGGTTGTTGAATTTCATAAGTGTGGTAAACCCTAGTCCTAGATCTTTTAGACTTGAATTTCATCATCTACTTACTTTAATTCCTTGCAAATTGCCATTCAATATTTTTCTCAAATTCTATTGATTTAAATAGTTCGTCTTGTGAAATACTTGTAATTAACACATTGATCGCTGAGGGACACAACTTGTATTTACTGGTCTAGCTACAACTACGCTATGCACTTGTAGTATTTAAACATAATAAACATTATATGAGCTAAACTACCCTTGGATTTTTTACTTAATACATCTACTACCACATTAGCCTTACCCAAATGGTACAATATAGTATAATCATAATCTTTTAGCAACTCCATTATTTTGGATAATTTTGTTCATGAGTTGGATAATTTTATTCATGTTGCTTATGTTGCCTAGATGTATAGGCCATGACTCAGCCATGTTGCATTAACAGACAATTTAATCTAATTCTAGATTCATCACAATATATTATGTATCCTCTAGTACCTAAAGGAAGGGATAAAATTGGTGCCATAGTCAAACACTTTTTTAATTTCTAAAAGCTTTCTTCACAAGCATTTACACACTCATACTTTACTCCTTTTTGGGTTAGTCATGTTAAAGGAGTATATGTGATATCCCTAAGTTTTAAATAATTATGTTTGATCTTAAACATTTCTGTTTTATCTTATGAGACTATGTGCTATCTAATTTTATTTATGCTTTTTCAAAATAATTATATTTTGTTTTATATAATTGTGTTTTTCTATTTAAATACCATTTTTTTATTTTTAAATGTGCCTTATTTTGGTTTGTGGGTTATTCTATTGTGATGCGAGCTTAGTATTGTCACAGCAACATGCGTACTAGCTATAATTCCAAAAATCAAGAGGCATTTGTATTGTGATGCTACCGAGATAGTGTCACGATCGAAAAAGTGGAACACGTAAGAATTGGCTTCCAGGAAGCTCAGTGTCGTGCGACATAGCACCAACGTTGCGATGGTAGGCGAAATGACAAAATTGCTCTCTTTCCTATAAATTTTTCACTCACAGCATTTTCCTTATTCTCTCCTTCTTCCCACATTCTCCTTTTCTCTCTAGAAAGTTCTTCTACCTTCTCACTAAGGTTTATGCTAGTCTAGACATCCATTTAAGATGCCAGAGGTACCATTAGACTCATGAAAATGAGAGTTATGTTTCCGACTAACTGGTTTTGCTAAATGATGCCAATAAATTTGAATAGAAAATCCCAAAGAGGTAAGCATCAAATAAGTATGCAAAAGAGCCTTTAATTGAAAAGGTGACATTGTTGGTATTCTTAGGAATGGCCAAAATGTTAAGGTTTAAAATTTCATGGCTATACAATGTAATTTTTTCTGGCATGAATAGTGTTTTTTTGTGCTTTAAATAGTAACTCTGATATATGAACAACACCTACAATTTAAAACTTGTTTTCTAGATATTTTTATGTCTTAAGTTTGGCTCTAAAATTTGCTATAAGCGTTACCTAATTGTGAACCTATAACCTTGAGAGCAGATAATATATACTATGGCAAGTTTATAATATTGCTTTAATTTTTAAATCATGTTATATATATACACACACTCGCATGGTGGAATAGAGTATTATTGTTGAAATGCTTTGAAAATAAGTTATGATGTTAACCTTGTTTTATGAACCTTTGAACGTGTAAGGTTTATAATCTTAATAGGAAACGGATCATAGAAATAACTACTTGGGATATGTATGAAGATAGTAGTAATTGGAATATGTTTGTATATAGCATGGGTTATGATTTTGTTGATTTAGGTTTCAAGTGCCCAAAATGTGTTTTGAAAATAGGAGGTTCAGTGAAATATATTTTGACTATACTATAGTATTCTATTGGTAAGTTTTGAGATATGGTTATCATTATATATATATATATATATATATATATATATATATATATATATATATTAGAAATTTACACATGATTTTATGATAGAATCTTTAATTTGACATGTTAATTGGTTTTGAGAGGAAATAAGCAAAGAATATGATTAATTTGTGAAATTGTCTTGTAGGACCTATGGAAAATGGAGTTGATGTGAAAAAGAAGAAAAAAAAAGGGATAAAGAGCTTAAAAACGAGATAGAACTACTTCTTTCGTGTTGTGAATTCCTTTCTATTGTCACACTAAAGGCTGCAGGATAAATTCCATAACTATAGAAGCTTTCCCGTCGTAACATAAATTCTTTCTCATTGTAATGTGAGTCAAAAACCTGGTGGGCACAGTCGCAGCTACACCAAATATAATAAATTTGTTTCCTCAAAACTAACCTTTAATAGTAGTAGTAAGGGTCCATCTTACAAAGACTGGTATTACCTTTTGAGAATAGAATAAAAGGGGGTTTGAATACTGTAAATAAGCTAGAAAATAAAAATGATAATGATCGTAATAAATTAAATGTAAGAGTGGTCAATGATAAGATTAATGGTTTTGGTTGATATCCACCATCAATAATTGCATTGATCATCGATAAAATAATCAATTTTATAATGACTATCTACCATTGGAGTGTTATCCATATTTATCCTTAGTTTTAGTTAATTGATAATGTTCTCCTTTACTAACCTTAATTAATTAGTAATGTTAACCAATTAGTAAAATTCAACTCATTAATTGCATGAAGAATTAGAGAAACTGATAGAGTTAAACAAGACAAACACAACAATTGTATTTAATTTAGTCAATTATTCATTATAGGATAACAATTCATAATCATACAATTACTTGTCATATTTTCCTCTTAAATTAAAGGGATCAAAAATTTGTCGATTTAGGATTCAATAATAGATTGAAACAAACAATATACTTGTAGGCCTCCTAGCAATCATTTGAAGCAATCATGGAGAAGAATAATAAATGAATAATTAATACTAAAAAAAAATTAAACAATCAAACCTTAATCATAATCCCATAATACATAAAAATCCTTGAGGTTTTAATCTTTATAAACCAACAAAAGAGAATTAGCCACGCAGGGCCATAAGAAAACTCTAGAAAAGATGAGAAGAAGAAAGATAAAGAGAATTCTTCATAATGAGATGTTAGTATGACCTTTCACTACTTTCTTGACCTCTATTTATAGCTTTGTACAACCCTAATGTCTTAGGATTACTATAGGTTGTGTTTTAGGTAATTGGGCTACATTTGGACCCATTTTTTAGGTGATTTCAAGATAAAATAAGCTTCACACAAAAATGAGGGCCGCAACAAAATGGAGTTCTAACTCATAAGTTTTTACAGTGCCACAACACTCTTCAATTTCCAGAATCTAAAAACGTTTTCAACAAAAAGTTTTTAGATCTATGTTATGGCTTTCCATAGCCACTAAAATCACCTTAATCGGACTTTATATGAAAGAGTTATGCTCTAATTAGTGATGAAAGGTCATAATTCATCTCACAGCACCACGATTCTAAATTTCAAGCGTCATGGTGCTCTAATTTCTCTACAAAATTTCAAAGTAATCAACATTAAAGTTCTAGATTATTGTCTTAGCTTTTTATAGGTACTTGAATCACCTCAATTGGAGTTCATATGAGGGAGTGATAACCTAATTAGTACCAAAAGGTCTAGACACACTACAATTCAGCATCTTTTCATGAGTTTCTTCTCTTTTCTCCTATTTTCTTCTTGCTAGCTCTTACAGCACAAAACAAAAAAATTAAGCTAATTCCTAATCATATTTTAATTAAATAAAAAAATTAATTTTAAAGGTATTAAAATCATGCTTAATTATGAACACATACAGGGGCGCTGTGGCATTGGATGCCTAGAAGGCAGAGCATTGCGACACTTGATGGTAGCATTATGGCACCGTAAGGAATAGAACATAGAGTGTCATGGCCTCCATTACCGCTATAGAAAAGAGAAGTTGCGATTCTAGGGCTTTTTGACTCAAGAATTCTCACTTTTCTCATCTTCTCTCTTAGTTTTTTCTTATGGTGCTAAATGGCCAAGTTTCTTTTGTTGGTTAAGGAACATTGAAACTTAAAGGATCTTTTAGGCGTTGTGAGATTTGGATCAATGTTTAATTTTTCAATTTTACTTGAGTATTGATTATTCATCTACTCTTCTTCTTCTTTATGATTGCTAGGAGGTTTACTAGTATATATATTTTTTAATCTACTACTAGATCATATATCAAATAAAGTTTTCAACATTGTGATTTAAAAGGAAAATATGACTAAATATTGTATGATTATGAATTGTTAACCTATGTTGAATAGTTAACTAGATTAAACCCTAAAGCATAGGAGTTACCAAAACGATGCCATTGCTGCAAAACCATTAACCTACTTTATTATGTTGGCAAACACAATGGCATTGTGATGACTACCATTGTGACGCAATAGCAGCAACAAAGTTTTTCTTCTTTTAAATAGCCATTTTCATTAGTAGATTTGAATCAATCACTTTGGCTTCTTTTTCCCTCATCTTTCTTTTAGAATTTCGTTAATTCCACCATGACCTTGTGTAACATTCTTAAATTTTAATTATCATAAATTAACACAAATATATTCTAGAAAAATATTGGAGAAAAGTAGAAAGTGTATATAGGCAATTAAGGATGAATTGAAATAATTTGATAATGATATGAATGTATATATATTTTGAAAATAGGATAAAGTACATTAATCCTATTTTTACTTAAGGAAAATATTTATTTATGAAAATAATTAAAAGTACTATACTAGAGAATATTTAGCTAATGAAATGTAAAATTTGGAATAGGAAATTAAGACAAGGGAATATTTAACAAGATTATTGAGCAAGAAATATAATGCCCCCAATTTTACAGCATGTGAAACAAACATTTTTTTTCCGCAATCAGATATTTCTTTTAACATGTATAACACTATTTTTTATCATAAAAATGAATACATATAGTTTCTCTCATGTATATACATTATATAGACCACGTTATAAATGTCAAAGTAATAACAGAAGCAGAGATTGTTCCTATATAGCATTCGGAGCACACTCTAGAATACAAACAGAATATAATTCAAAATTGTGAGCCTTGAAAGCAACGTAGACTCACCCAGAGAATATGTCACCTAACTGATCATCTATTTGCAGGATCAGACTCTGTATTCTTATCTGACAAATGTGAAAATATCATGTAGTGAGTTTGACAACTCAGTGAGCAGATAATACCTTCTATGACCTCTTAGGTCAGCATATAGATGTACTCATATTTTAAAATTTATCACTTAGAAAATACAGTTCAGAAGTACATCCATATGGGACCCGTATTTCAAATATTTTCAAATAAAAGAATATACAGATATCTAAACCAAAATTAGCATGGTATGATGATTAAATAATGTTGTTATACTGAATTGTATAAACTATAGTAAAATAATAAGTTTTTTGAGATAAAGTTATAAACTTTTAAAATGACATGCCTTATTCGGCGATCTGGTCAACCCAATTTAAAATGACCTGCCTTATTCGACGATCTGGTCAACCCACACACTCATTTGCTATACGTATAGTGACTAATCGACTACAGTCACAATAGTGATCAGGGAATGTGAGTCTATCACCCATCTGCCTCTTCACATTACCACTGTCAGTCAGTTGGAGTGACCCTCCCTTGGCTCACTCAGGCTAATAGGGCATCTCCTATTCGGTACCGTCACAAGCCATACAACCCGTCAATATTCATTCATACATATAAATACACACACACGCGCGCGCGCGCACACACACACACACACACACACACACATATATATGCATATTCATCAAATGCAATGTAAATTTATCAAGCAACTTGCCATGAGCTTTATGCTTGCCATTCAATCATAATCAATAACTTTATAATTTTACAAATCAATGCCACATGCATAAATATTCACTTTATCATTTAATGAGAAATACATGTGAAATCGGATATACCATGAGTTCAGAAATCTATTTTCAAAACTATACTATTCTCGAACTATATTCCAAATTATAAGCAATTCAGATCATTTTAATGCATTTCAAAAACATTTAAAAGTGTAAATATCTCATAAACATAATCAAATACATGGTTAAGGATTAAGAAGTGTATAGGGCAAATCAAAGAAAGAATCATCTACTCACAAGGTAAGGGCTCCAAATTGGACAGCCCTAAAATGCACTTTTCCAATCCACATTTAACTAAACAGACTTTAAAAACATGTCCAGAGGATCTAAAAATTAAGACAATGACTCCGAGAACTTGGTCACTATTCATGGTCAGAAAACACTATTCACCGCCAAAAAATACTATTCATCACTGAAAAATACTATTTACCAAGAACAAAAAGTTGTGAAATAGTTGAAAATTTTCATATCCTAATGTTAATTTAACTCCCGAATTCATCTACGATGTCAGATTTTCAATTTGAGGTCTCTAAGCAAAAGTTTCAAAGTTTACATTTTTCGAGATTTTCTACTTCTGATCTACGACGATTCTACGGCTGATTTGAGAAATTGTTCGGTCAAAGTCGTAGTATTCTTCGTCCTGAATCTAGTGGTACCTTTTGTTTTGAGATTAGAGGCTTGTAGACACTCCAGATCTAGAGAAAAAATATGGAGGTACTATTCATTATTCATTCTCTCACTCTACTTTCATCTTTCTGCATTTCGTCTCCCCCTCCCCTTTTTCTCTTATTTATTTATAATAATTATTATTATTATTTAATAATTAAATATTTAGATTTATTTTTTTATTTCATATATATTTATATAAATACCATTTTTCATCCTAAAGCATCCTAAAAATTTCTAAAAATTTACATTCTCATAAACCTTTAGTTAAACTCTTAAATCATGATTTTTCTTAATAAAAATCTTAATAAAACAAAGCACAAAATAAATATCTTTATGTATAATAAAAGAAATAATGTTTTTAAAAATAAAACAAAAATTTATTAAAGGCCAATATAATTAATTTAAGCAAAAAAATAATTACTTTAATTAAAAGTATACTTGCTTTTAACAGAACATAATCATTTTTAAACAAATAAAAATATATTTGTTTATAGCAAAACATTATTTTTAAAAAAAAAAAATTACATGATGTAGGGAATGAAATCAAGACATAATTCAGAGTTACCAACCTTATTACTCAAATAATTGGGGATATTTTTTCTGTATATCATCTTTACTTTTTAATATGTCTATTCACTTGAGTAATTTTGTTATATAACTTAACCATAAGGATTTCTTTCATCCATAAGTTCTTCACTTGTCAATCAACAAATAACATCGATTGTATCCATAGTTAAGCAAAATTTTTGTCCAATTGAATTTCTTGGAATTAGGTAACATAAGAAGAATCTAATAGGTACTTCCTTGGCATTGATGCAAGAAAGTCAGTATCCACATTACTCAATCCTGATGGCAAGGCTAGGCAATATATTACTATCCCTACTTTGTTCAAGTTTTCAAAAGAGTCTATATACTAGAGCTCAAATTTTTCCTTCTTTCCAAACCTCATTACCTTTTTCATTGGTGAGTCCTTTAAAATTATGTGGTCACCAACTGATAATTTCTAGTGCTCAACATTCTTGGTCCTTATAGACTTTTGACTAGTATTAAGTTACTTTTATTTCTTTTCTAATCAATTCCACTTTATGCAAAATACTTAACATATTATATATATACATTTAAGGAACTCTTAAACCATTGTGTATCTCATTCCTTTATGTCCTCTGTAACATCCCGTAATTTTTTAGATATTTTCCTTAGAAATTCTTCACCTTACATATATGCATAGAAATGTTCTAATATTAATGGAATAGGTAAAGAAAGAAAACCTAAGAGGAAATATTAGAAATAAACATGTTAAAGAAAGGTGAAATTCTTAGGTAAAGAAAGATAAATTTTTGTGAAGTAAGTAAAGGTCTTAAAATTTCAAGAAGATCGGATTATGGTAATTTTTCTTAATTTAAGAGCAAAAGTTACTAAGTTTAGTATCTCCACCCGTAATTGGGCTTTAACCTATAGACACTTCATATAGAGTTTTTCTACTTCACATGAATTTTTAGCAAGCCAATAGGATAGCTCAAGGAAGAAATAAAACATAGACTTGGACTAGGATATAGAAATTGGACCGGTAGCCCAAAAATCATGAAAATATGACCAAGCCCATTATGAAAGGTAGAATTTTAACCAAAGTAAGGAAAATGGGCAAGAATGAGCCCAAACCCAAGAGGAAAAATAAAAATAAAAATAAAATTAAAGTGATGAAATATTGGTGTAATCAAGATTAAGTGACATGGCATTAAGACAAAAATTTAGCAAGTGGTGTGATTCTACATTCATCATTTTGGCAAGTGGCATAATAATACAAGGCTTTAGGACAAAAACATCTATATCCTACCTTCATAACTTTAGCAAGTGGGTAATAATACATAGCATTATGACAAAACATCATTATCCTACACAAATAATTTTAGTTAAGTAAGGAAAATTCAAGGGCTAGAAATTTGCCACTTAAAAAGGCAAATCTATCATACTTGATTAAGACAAAAGAAAAAGGAAATGAATCCCTAAATCAAAGGAATCTTGCCCCATATCTTAAGAACATATCATCATAATTTTCAAAATACAAATCTCCTTTTTCTATGCATATCTTGACTAAGGAAGAGGAAGACAAGAACATAAGTTGTTTGTTTTCCAAAAATTCAACAAAGTGTATCCTAATTGTGATAAGGTAGACCCATGATCATGAAAGGTGAATTATTTGGTGGTCTATATAAGAAAACCCACCATTACAACATTAGAATTTCGTCCAAGTGAGGGAGAGCAAAAATAGAAGCAAGGTAGTGTGAGGAAAGGAGAGGAAGAAAGGAAGAAAGAGGAAGGAGAAGTCTAGGAGACTAAGTGCTCCAGGTAAGTTTAACAATATTTCTTTTTGAAGAAAACCTTTGAAACTCATAATATTTATATGAGATTTTGATCTTAGAACTTTGATGATTGGTCATGGATGTTGCTATATCATGTTGCATATTGATCTTGCATGTGATGTATGTTTGAATACTTAGGTTGGTGTAGATAGTTCTGCATGGATATGGCTATGGTTGACAGAATTTTAAGCTTCGGTATTTTAATTTCTGGGAAAAATCTATAAGGAATTAAAATAAATGGTTAACATAAGAATTAAAGATATATGTGTCACGGATTTTCAC
This sequence comes from Gleditsia sinensis, assembly GCA_037074535.1. Taxonomy (NCBI): domain Eukaryota; kingdom Viridiplantae; phylum Streptophyta; class Magnoliopsida; order Fabales; family Fabaceae; genus Gleditsia; species Gleditsia sinensis. Next base: position 58,522,124 of record CM073464.1, read on the forward strand.
CCACTGGAATCATTCCATTTGGAGTCCATATGAGGTAGATATGGTCTGATTAGTAGTCAAAGGTCAGAAAATGAATCATCAGGGAAGAATATGTTAGGATAGCTTCGGTAATTTAATTTCTGGGAATTATTGGTAGGGAATTAAAATAAATGGTTAACATAAGAATTAAAGATATGTTTGTCATGGATTTTTAGCCACTGGAATCATTCAATTTTGAGTCCACATGTGGTAGATATGGTCTGATTAGTAAGCCAAGGTCAGAAAATGGTTCATCAGGGAAGATTATGTTAGGACAGCTTTTGTATTTTAATTTCTGGGAATTATATGTATGGAATTAAAATAAATAGTTAACATTAAAGTTATATATCTATGTCTCATGGAAATATACCCACTGGAATTATGCAATTTGGAGTTCATATGAGGTAGATATGATCCGATTAGTAAGCAGAGGTCAGAAAATGTTTATTCAGGGAAGAGTATGTTATTAATGCTTTAGTTTTTGAATTTCTGGGAATGTTCTGTAGGGAATTAAAATAGCACGCCAACATAACAATTATAGATATATGGCTCATGGATTTTTACCAACTGGAATCACTCCATTTGGAGTTCCAATTTAGGAGATATGGTCTAATTAGTCAGTAAAGGTCAGAACCTATCCGAGAGGAACTATCCTGTACTTTGATGGAGTAATATCACCTTTGTTTCTTAATTTTTCGCTACAATGTTCAACATAATAGTTTTAGATAATTGTTTTATCTTGAAATGGACACCAAGATCACCTACATCAGAGTTAAATTGAGGGAGTTATGCTCTGATTAGTAAGAGAAGGTTAGATAGGATGAAAACCTGCATCAAGAAAATAAAGAAATAAAATTAGTATTTAAAAAAGAAGATGAATCTTAATAAATGACTAGTATAGCCATAGCCATTGCCATTGTATGAATTTCTTACCATCTTAAGTATGAAATTTTGACATGAAAATATTTTATAAAGTGATATTTGAAATGGTTATGTTCATGGCATGATTACCAATGATTTATGGTAATAGTTATATTTTGATGAACATACTTGTTATTGAAAGCATATTTTTGGCTATCATTGTGAAAAGAAAAGAAATAAGCACGGTCACATGGCAATCCGTGTGGTGCACCAGTAGGGGACGCCCTACCAACGGTTATGATCATGATAATGAGAAAAGAAAGAGAAAGTGGGCCATGTCGGACGGAGCGAGAAAAGCCCGTACCGGAGAGTAGAGGATACTCACCCTGACCGGGGTAGCTTGAAATGAGAATAAGTTGATGGCCATCATATGATATTTTGAAAATAGTTAATCCTGTCATACATATCATTACAATATGATTCTTATGTGCATAGATATAATGCATTCATGTGACCAAAGATATTTTCTGTAGTTTATACAGCTGAACATGACGTGATGAGCTTTACTGATGATAATTTATTGTTGAACTTACTGGGATTTAATTCTCACTATATTTCCATATCATGTTCAGAAAATTAGTTATGCAGATTTTCTATAGCTCTGGCTTTTAGTGCACATTGGATCGAGTTACTTTATGTTGGGCAGATTTCAGAATCAAATAAGATGTTTGTGGTCGATGGCTCAGATCCCGGTAAAGGTGCAACCACCCGCACCTGTATCTTCGGAATTGGTCAACCAAAATAAACAAGATGTAAATATCTATGTGTTTGATATGTTATACGTCTGTTTTGATTAATGACATGTATGTGAACTCAATATTGTATAATAATAAAGGAAAAAAAAAGAGGTTGTTACATCCTCAAGCTCGTGTGCATATATCTATAGGTCGATATTGGGAAACGCACACATAAAAGATCATATTCACATCCATATTGGGTAACTATATTTTCTTATTCTAGACTTCTATTAAGTCATCTTTGATTCTCACATATCAACATCATCCAATGAATATCAACATCTTAATCTATCATCTATTTTTATCCTAAAATCCATTAATCAATATGTTAAACATACATAGCAATAAATCCACCAATCCTTTTTAACATTTATGTACCATTGGCACATGTCTAACAATTCTAACTTACCTCATCACAGTAACTCTATACCCTCTTATTAACACCAATAAATTCATTATAAAAAATATCAAGCCTTTCTTCTATCATATCTAAAAGAACCTCATTCTAACTTATATCCATCCCCGTTTAATTCACCCAATCATTTCAAGAAGATTTTCCCAACAATTACTCATACATGAATTCTCAACTTCAACATAATTCACATCCTAAATACTAGACTCAATTTAGTATAATATAAACCTTTAACACAAATATTTTAATCACTTACATTATTTTCGGACATGATTCTTATAGTATTCTCCATATTTCCAAATTAAGAGCTCAAAGATTAATTTAAATCCTACTTCCCATATTTTATTCCTCAAGAACTTCAACACCACTAATTCTCTTGATTACATTCATCAAAACACCATAAGGCCATCATCCGTCCATTCCTTTCAAACTTTTCATTACTTTAACCTACTAACAACTTGGACACCATAATAATCGAGTTTCAAAGAAAATAAATTAACTTTTCTTGTAATGAGGGAAAAGAACTTTGCATTTAATTCCAAACATTAATAAGGGAGAATGCAGTAGAACAGACAAAAAGCATACTAGAAAATGGTGCCAAAATAGAAAGTCAAAAATTTGAACAAAGCATTGAAAGAAAATTAATATCAGTGGCTGTAATTCTTGAAAATCTGTAAACAAAATCTAGCTATTATTTCGAAAAAAATCGTTGACTACAAATTTTGAATATATGTGCCAAAATCTACTTTAAAGCTGTTGATATTCGGTGAAAAAGAAACATTTCTGAACTTATAAAAATCTATGAAAATCAAAGAATACGTAGTTAACTGGTAGGATATAGTTCATTGTTTCAAAATAGATATAATCAATCAACTGTAAAATAACTAGTTTAAATTAAAATTTCTCAAAATAGCTAGTCAACTTAATAATACCGATAGTCAATTGGCAAAAATATTGGGAAAAAAAAATAAATCATTTGATTATCCCTCTTCAACAACTAACTTGTTTGCATTTTCACTCTTTTTTTTATAATTATGCCTATCACCTACATCTTCCCTACAAGAATCAAGACATCAATGCTTCATCAAGGACAACAAGGAAAAAACAAATTTATGGTAATATCTTAACATTATTTTCTTTATATGCCTAATATGAGTGACTATCACAACTACTGTACATATACATGCTTGCCATCATTTTTGAAAACTTCACCTTCAATTTAGCTTATATCCACCAATGACTCACATAGCTGTTATATAAATGCACACATTAATATCTTTACTTTCATACTCAAAGTTAAAGTGTATGCAGCTATAGAGGGAATCGCATTCCGTCAGTTTTGAAATATTTGTGTTTTTTATGGTTCCAGTCCTGGAAAAGATGGAGAATATGTGAAAACTGCACAAAACTTAGGTATGGTGCTGGCCAGAAGAAAACTTCATTTAGTGTGTGGTGGAGGTAATCATGGATTAATGGGGTGTATGTCTACAGCTGCACATGTAGGAGGATGTCAAGTTCTAGGTATTATTCTTACAGCTCTAGCTGCATCTAACATCATAGAAAAAAAAATTGGGGAAGAATTTAGAGTTGTTTCCATGCATGAGCGCATGGATAGAATGATAAGCAATATTGACGCCTTCATTGCCTTACCAGAGGGTTTTGGTACTTTAGAGGAGATTTTCCAACTAGTTTCTTGGGCACAACTGAATATGCCTCACAAACCGATAGGTTTGTTAAATGTTAACCATTTCTTTGATGATCTGTTGTCTTTTCTTGATCAAGCTGTAAAACAGAGGTTCATCCTACACTCAACACGACGAATTCTATTCTTAGCTTCAAATGCTGAGGAGTTGATTGATGCTTTAGAGGCATTTGTTAATATACCTGATCCAACTATGGCTCAAATAGAATGGATGGAAAACAACCGCAGGAAGCGCAAATTGGATTTGGATCTTCATTTTTAGATATAGTAAAACGTAGCCATTGTTGTACCACTTTTACTTTCTTAGAGTCTACTTGGATACCATCTTTACCAAACATACTCCCTTAAAGTTGGTAAAACTATCTTTAGATGTTGTTTATGATCCTTTGAACTCTTGAAATATTCTAGTATATCATCAATAAATATAATAACAAATTGATCCAAGGATAACTTAATTACTATTCATTAAATCTATGATTACAGCTGGGCATTTTTCAAACTAAATGACATCAACAAGAACTCATAATGCCTATAATGAGTCTTTAGACAAATTTTTTGAATATCCTCTTCCCTTATCTTCAATTAATAATACTCATATCTCAAATCAATTTTTGAAAAAATATTGAGCACTTTGCAGCTGGTTAAATAGATCATCTATACAAGGTAATGGGTTTTTATTCCACACTGTCACTTTATTCCACTATCTATAATATACACATACTCATAATGATCCATCCTTCTTTTTTAAAAATAGGTCTAGAGCACCTCAAGGAGAGTACTAGGGCGTATAAATCCCTTTTCTAACAAGTCTTACAACTAATTCTTCAATTCCTTGAGTTCAGTCGTTATCATTCTATATGGGGGTATAGACATTGGTTGGGTTTTAAGAAGTAAATCAATGTCAAATTTTATTTTACGTTTCAAGGTAATCTGGCAATTCCTCAAGAATTACATCAGAAAATTCTCTAACCCCTAGAACTTGAGTTACACTAGTATATTTCATATTAACATTCCCACCACTGCCAAATATCCTTGGCACCTTTTTGTAATAACTTATAGGCTGCTAAAATAGATATGAGATTTTTGGGTACCTCACTACGGTCTCCTTGTATCAAGAAAGAAGATTTTCTAGGAATATTGAACTTAATCATCTTCGGATGACATTATAAAATGGCTTGACATGTTGCTAACCAATCTATTTTTAATAACACATAAAAGTCTACCATATCTAGACATTTAGGTAAAACGAATATTATATTCAGAAATGATCATATTTGGCATTTGTCTTAATTCTTTAAATTCTCTAGGACATCTATCCCTTTCACTTTCAAGCAGTATTTGACCCTCAGATACCTCTTAAGATGTCACAATATTCAATCAACTTTATACTAGAAAATTTAATAACTTGGAATACAAAGAAAATTAAAACCCTATAGAATCCCTTAGCAGCACCTGAAGTATAAATATGTTCGACTCATACCCATACTAAAGGTCCTACTAAAGAATCTTTTGATCTGATAGCCAAAGGAAAACCTAATGCTCTGATACCAACTTGTAACGCCCCCAATTTTACAGCACCTGAAACAAACAATTTTTTTTTCGCAATCAAATATTTCTCTTAACATGCATAACACTATTCTTTGTCATAAAAATGAATACATATAGGTTCTCTCATGTATATACATTATATAGACCAAGTTATAAATGTCAAAGTAACAACAGAAGCAGAGATCCTACCTGTAGCTTTCGGAGCACACTTTAGAATACAAACACAGTATAATTCAAAACTATGAGCCTTGAAAGCAACTTAGAGTCACCCAAAGAATATGTCACCTAACTGATCACCAATCTGCAGGATCAGACTCTGTATTCTTATTTGAAAAATGTGGAAATATCGTGTAGTGAATTTGATAACCCAGTAAGCAGATAATATCTTCTATGACCTCTTAGGTCAGCAATTGGATGTACTCATGTTTTAAAATTTGTCACTTAGAAAATACAGTTCAGAAGTACATCCATATGGAACCCGTATTTCAAATATTTTCAAATAAAAGGATATTATTCAGATATCCAAACCATATTCAGTACGGTATGATGATTAAAACAATGTTGTTATGCTTAGCTGTATAAACTATAGTAAAATAATAAGTTTTTTGAGATAAAGTTATAAACTTTTAAAATGACTTGCCTCATTTGGTGATCTGGGCAACCTAATTTAAAATAACATGCCTCATTCAGTGATCTAGTCATCCCACACACTCATTTGCTATACGCATAGTGACCGATCGACTACAGTCACAATAGTGATTAGGAAATGTAAGTCCATCACCTATTTGACTCCTCACATTACCAGTGTCACCTGGTTGGAGAGGCCCTCCCTCGGCTCACTCAGGCTAATAGGGTGTCCCCTATTCGGTACCGTCATAAGCCATACAACCCATCAATATTCATCCATACATATAAATACATATAAATATATATATATATATATATATATATATATATATATATATATATATATATATATATATATATATATATATATATATATATATATATATATATATATATATATATATATATATATATAAATGTATATTCATCAAATGCAATGTAAATTTATTAAGTAACTTGCCATGAGCTTTACGCTTGCCATTCAATTATAATCAGTAGCTTTATAATTTTACAAACCAATGCCACGTGCATAAATATTCACTTTATCATTTTATGAGAAATACATGTGAAATCAGATATACCATGAGTTTAGAAATCTATTTTCAAAATTATACTCTTCTCGAACTATATTCCAAATTATAAGCAATTCAGATAATTTTAATGCATTTTAGAAACATTTAAAATTGTAAATATCTCATAAACATAATCAAATACATGGTTAAAGATCAAGAAGAGTATAGGGCAAATCACAGAAAGAATCAACAACTCACAAGGTAAGGGCTCCAGATTGGACAGCCCCAAAATGTACTTTTTCATCCACATTTGACTAAACATGCTTCAAAAACGTGTCTAGAGGGTCCAAAAATAAGGAAATGACTCCGAGAACTTAGTCACTATTTATGGCCAAAAAACACAATTCACCACCAGAAAATACTATTCACCAAGAACAAAAAGTTGTCAAATAGCTAAAAAAATTTCATCTCATAAGGTTTATCTAGCTTTTGAATCCATCTACGGTGTCAGATTTCCAATTTGAGGTCTCTAAGTAAAAGTTTCAGAGTTTACATTTTTCTTAGATTTTCTACTTCCTATCTACGGCGATTCTACAACTGATTTGAGAAATTGTTTTGTTAAAATCGTAGTATTCTCCATTCGTAGTATTATTTTCATTTATAAGATTCTTCTTCTTTTTTAAATATTAATTTTATTTCTTTATTTTCTTGATGAAGGTTTTCATCCTACCTAACCTTCTCTTTCTAATTAGAGTATAACTCCCTCAATATAACTCCGATGTATGTGATCTTGGTATCAATTTCAAGATAAAACAATTATCTAAAACTATTATGTTGAACAGCTTAGCGAAATATTATGAAATAAAAGTGATATTACTCCCTCAAAGTACAGGTTATTTCTTCTTGGATAGGTTCTGACCTCTACCTACTAATCTGTCCATATCGCCCTCATAAGAATTCCAAATTAAGTTATTCTAGTTGCTAAAATTCCGTGACACATATAGCAATAATTTTTATATTAGTTATTTATTTTAATTCCCTACATAATGTTCCCAAAAATTAAAACATAAAAGCTATCCTAAAATATTTATCCCTGATTAACCAATTTATGACCACTGCATACTAATTGGACCATATCTACCTCATACGGACTCCAAATTGAGTGATTCCAGTGGCAAAAACTCCGTCACACATATATCTATAATTCTTAAGTTAACCATTTATTTTAATTCCCTACAGAATGTTCCTAGAAATTAAAACACAAAAGCTAACCTAACATATTCTTCCCTGATTAACCATTTTCTGACCACTGCTTACTAATCGGACTATATCTACCTCATATGGACTCCAAATTGAGTGATTTTCGTGGTTAACAATCTGTGAGACATATATCTATAATTATTATTGTGAATCATTTATTTTAATTCCCTACAGAAAGTTCCCAAAAAGTAAAAAAAATAAGCTAACCTAATATATTCTTCCCTCATTAACCATTTTCTGACCACTTCTTACTAATCGAACTATATCTACCTCATATGGACTCCAAATTGAGTGATTTCAGTGGTTAAAAATCCGTGAGACATAGATATACACTTTCATGTTAACCATTTGTTTTAATTCCATACCGATTCTTCCCAGAATTTTAAAAATAGAAGCTTAAAATTTTTCCACGCATAGCCATACCTATGCAGAACTATCTACACCATCCTAAGTATTCAAACATACATAATATGTAACATGATATAGCAACATCCATGACCATTCATCAAAGTTCTAAGATCAAAATCTCATATAAATATTACAAGTTTCAAATCTTTTCTTCAAAAAGAAATATTGTTAAACTTACCTTGAGCACTTAGTCCTCTAGACTTTTCATTCCTCTTTCTTCCTTTCTTCCTCTCCTTTCCCCACTCTATCTTGCTTCTATTTTTCCTCTCCCACACTTGAACAAAAATTCTAATGTTATAAGGGTGGGTTTTGCTTAAATAGACCACCAAATAATTCATCTTTCATGATCATGGGTCTACCTTATCACAATTAAGATACACTTGGTTGAATTTTTGGAAAACAAACAACTTATGTTTTTGTCTTCCTCTTCCTTAGTCAAGATATGCATAGCAAAAGGAGATTTTTATTTTAAAAATTATGATAATATGTTTCTAAGATAAGGGACAAGGTCCCTTTGATTTAGGGATTCTTTTTCTTTTTCTTTTTTCCTAATGTCATGTATTATCATACCACTTGCTAAAATTATGAGTGTCGGATATAGATGTTTTGTCCTAAAGCCTTGTATTATCATACCACTTGCTAAAATGATAAGTGTAGGATATAGATGTTTTGTCCTAAACCCTTGTATTATCATACCACTTGCTAAATTTTTGTCTTAAATCCAAGTAACCTAATCTTTATTATATTATCACATGATTTATTTTATTTTATTTTATTTTTTCTCTTGGATTTGGGCTTATTCCTACCCATTTCCTTTGCTTTCGATAAAATTCTACCCTTCTTGGAGGGCTTGGACACATTTTCATAATTTTTGGGCTATCAGTCCAATTTTTATATCCTAGTCCAAGTCTATGTTTTATTTTTTGTTTAGGTTTTCCAATGGGCTAGAAATTTATGTGAAGTAGAAAAACTCTATATGAAGTGTCCATAGGTGAAAGCCCAATGTATGGGTGAATATGTTAAACTTAGTAACTTTAGTTCTTGAATTAGGAAAAATTACCCTAATCCAATGTTTTCTTGAAATTTTAAGACCTTTACTTGTTTCCAAAAATTTATCTTCCTTACCCAAGAATTTCACCTTTCTTTAGTATATTATTTCTAATTTTTCCACTTAGGTTTTCTCTCTTTACCTATTCCATTAATGTTAGAACATTTCTATGCATACACGTAATGTGAAGAATTTCTGAGAATTATATTTCCTTAGATATCTAAAAATTGTCTAATAAATTTTATTTCCTTAATTAAATATTTATGTACTTTTATCAATAAAAGAAATGAAATTAGGGATGTTACTTTGAATACATGAAACAAAATTAGGGATGTTACATTTCTCTCCCCCTAAAAGAAATTTTGTCTTCAAAATTTCAGAAATTACCTAAGAATAATTTCAGATATTTCTTCCTCATGACTTCTTCTAGCTCCCAAGTTGCTTCTTTCGGAGTCAAACCTTTCCATAACACCTTAACAAGGGGAATAGTTTTGTTCCGCAATTGCTTCACGTCAGTGTCCAATATAGATGCTGGTACTAGCTGGTATGTCATGTTCTCCTTTATTTGGATTGGTTCATCTCGTATCACATGTGAGAATTCTGAAAGATACTTCCGGAGCTGTGATACATGGAAAACATTATGCAAGTTCGACAAATTAGGTGGGAGAGTAACTTGATATGCTGATGTCCCTACTTTCTTCAGAATTTGGTAGGGTCCCAAAAATTACGGATTAAGCTTTTTGGTCTTGAGAGACCTACCAACTCCAGTGGTCGAGAAAAGTTTTAGAAATACATGGTCCCCTTCCTTAAACTTCAGAGATCTATGTCTCTTATCATAGTAACTCTTTTGCCGACTCTGAGCTGTGAGTATTTTGTCTCGTTTAATCTTGATTTGTTCAGTAGTTTGTTGAACTAGATCAGGACCCAACAAGTTCTTTTCTCCTACCTCGAACTAACATAGGAGAGATCGGCACTTTTTACCATATAAAGCTTCATAGGGGGCCATATTAATACTAGTGATAGCTATTATTATAAGCAAACTCTACTAAAGGTAGGTACTTATCCCATCCTTTACCTTGCTCTATCACACAGGCCCTCAACATATCTTCTAGGGTTTAAATGGTCCATTCTGTTTGCCCGTCAGTTTGAGGATGGTAGGCAGTACTGAACAGCAACTGAGTACCAAAATCTTCCTGCAACGCCTTCTAAAACCTCAACGTGAACCTCGGATCTCTATCTGAAATGATATTTAAGGGAATCCCATGTAGTCTAACTATTTCCTGAACATACAACTAGGCCAATTTGTCCAGTGAATAGTTAATCTTTATAGGTAGAAAGTGAGCAGATTTAATTAATCTGTCAACTATTACCCAGATAGAGTCATGTCCAACTGAAGTTTTAGGTAAAACCATAACAAAGTCCATCGGAATATTATCCCATTTCCATTCAGGAATCTTAAGAGGCTATAGAAATCCTGCTGGCTTTTGATGTTCCACTTTCACCTTCTGACAAATAAAACATTTCGCCATAAACTCAGCAATATCCTTTTTCATCCCTAGCCACCAATACATCCTCTTTAAGTCTTGGTACATTTTAGTTGATCTAGGATGGACTGAGTATTTACTCTGATGTGCCTCTTGCAAAATCTTCATCCTCAACTCTCGTTCTTGAGGGACGCAAATCCTTCCTTGATACATGATTGCTCTAGTTTTTGAGACAAAAAAATTATCTAACTTTATGATCCTATAAGTATTGATCGTGAGCTTGGGTATATTTAATCTGGGTTATAAGATCACACTCTATACTCAACCCATTGCTGATTAGCTTATTTGGTGTAAGGCTAGTGGCCAGCTTTAGATTTCAAAACTCCTCTAGCATCTGCATCTCATACACCATTATCTAACCCATGTGTAGAGATTTTCGACTCAAGGTATCAGCTACAACATTCGCCTTTCCTGGATGATAATTTATCTTAAACTTTTAGTCATTGAAAAATTCTACCCACCTTCGTTGCCTCATATTTAACTCCTTTTGATAAAAAAGGTACTTAAGACTCTTATGATCACAGTATACTTCAAATGTTGCCCCGTACAAATAGTGTCGCCAAATCTTTAAGGAAAACACCACCGCTGCTAATTCAAGATCATGGGTTGGATAGTTTCCTTCGTGGGGTCTCAGTTGCCTAGAGGCATAAGCAACTACTCTCTTATCTTGCATCAGCACACACCCTAGCCCTTTCTTTAAAGTGTCACTATACACTTCAAAATGTCCAGTAAGATCTGAAATAATTAAAACAAGAGGAGTGGTCAGTCTTGTCTTAAGCTCCTGGAAACTAGCTTTACATTGATTAGTCCATTTGAAAGGACTTCCCTTCCTGGTTAATTTATTTAATGGTAAGCTATACGAGAGAAGTTTTGTATAAACCTCCTGTAGTATCTTGCCAAACCCAGGAAACTTCTGACTTCCGTAACCGTCTTTGGTCTCTCTCACTGAATCACTGCTTCCATCTTGCTAGGATCTATGGCTACCCCTCTATTATAGATGACATGTCTGAGAAACTTCATCTCTGACAGCCAAAATTCACACTTCTCCAATTTAGCATATAACTTTTTCTCTTTTAGCACTTGTAGCACGATTTGGAGATGTTGTTCATGTTCTTTTTCACTCTTAGAATATATCAAGATGTCATCAATGAACACTACAACAAATTGATCTAAGTAGGGTCGAAAAATGCGATTCAAGTAATCCATGAAAATTGCAAGTGCATTCGTCAACCCGAAGGGCATTACGAGAAACTCATAGTGCCCATACCTAGTCCTAAAGGTAGTTTTTAGTACGTCTTCTTCCTTGATCCTAATATAATGGTATCCCAACCTCAAGTCAATTTTAGAAAAGATGGAGGCTCCCTTCAGTTGATCCAATAAGTCATCTATCCTAGGGAGAGGATACTTGTTTTTGATAGTCACCTTATTCAGCTGTCTGTAATCTATGCATAGTCTCAAGCTCCCGTCTTTCTTCTTAACAAACAATACAGGATTTCCCCAAGGTGATACACTCAGTCTAATGAATTGCTTGTCTAATAGTTCCTCCAACTGTTTCTTGAGTTCCTGTAGTTCCTTCAAGGCCATTCTATATGGTGCAATAGAGATAGGTCCTATCCCAGGTAGGAGATCAATAGAGAATTCTATCAATTTCTTGGGAGGTAAGCTTGGAATATCTGATGGAAATACTTCAGGAAACTCGTTGGCTATTGGGATTTCATCAAGCTTCGATTCGACTTCGAGGTTTGATAAATACAAGAGAATGTATCCAAGTACTCCATTCTTTAACTCCCTATTAACTTGATTGGCATTAAGCATCAATAACTACACCTCCTCTTTCGGACTAGGAGGTAGAAATTCAACGGTCTTGTTACAACAATTCAGTAAGACTCGATTTCTAGACATCCAGTCTTAGCCTAGAATGACCTTAATACCTCTTAAAGGTAAATAGACGAGGTCTACAGAAAACGTTTTCTCCTGGATGGTGACTTGACAATCCTTATATACAGAGAAAGTTAATACCCTTTCCCCTGTGAGGGTTACTACATATAGCTCATAGGGAGTTTCATAAATAGGAAACTGAAACTTCCTAATACTTTCTTTCGATATAAATAAATGACTAGCACCAGAGTCAAACAAAACCATAAGAGCAAATCCATATATATAGCATGTACCTTGAATCATTTCTGAAGATTGAGCTGCCTCTTGGGCGCTCAGGGTGAAAACCCTTCCTTTCACCTGAGGCCTCTGTTATGGCTGCTTCCCCACATTCTATGGGCAGTTTCTCGCAAAATGACCCTTCTGTCCGCAGTTGAAGCAGACATTTTGTCCCATGTAGCATGGCCGATTACCATGCATGCGTCCGCACTTAACACATTTGACTGGGGTGAGGTCTTGTTGGAAAGGTCTGGGACCCACAGTCAATGGCCTCTTACCATCTCTATATCCACTTCTTCTCACGTTCTTGCTAGGGTTAGGAAAATTTTTCTTTCTTTTCCATAGGTTTCGCCTTTGCTTTTTGTCCTCCATTGCCTTTAAAATTTTCTCCAAGAGTCTGCATTTATTGATTAGAGTTACAAACTCTCTAATCTCCAAAGCTACAACAGCATTCTTTATGTTCGGGTTCAGTCCCGCTTCGAACTTAATAGCCTTCCATGCTTCATCGGGGTTAAATCATAAATAAGAGGAGAACTTAGACAACTCCTTGAACCTCGTGATGTATTGATCTCTGGTCATGCTACCCTGCCTGAGTTGGAGAAATTCGATCTCTTTCTCCACCCGCACAGTACTTGGAAAGTACTTTTCCAAAAAGGTGTCTTTGAACACCTGCCAAGTGATCTGCCTTCCTTGGTGAGCTAAAAGTTCTCTAGCTCCACGCCACCAGTATTCTGCTTCATCTTTTAGAATATATGCAGCGAAGATTACTTGCTGCTCCTCAGTACAACTCATCACTTTAAAGATTTTCTCTAACTCCCTTATCCATTTTTTAGCTACAATCGGGTCAAAGCTGCCTTGAAAACAAGGTGGCCTAGTCCTCAGGAACTCGGATATTCCGTTATCATTTCCAACCATTCGGTTGTTAGCACCATTCACACCATTCAAGTTATTATCATTTTGGAGGTATTGTAGAATTTGGTTAGTAGTCATGACTTGGTCTCGAATTGCCGTGGCCAGATTGTGCAGGGTTTCCTCTGCAATATTTACCGAATTTCTCCTTGGTGGTGCCATTTCCTACTGTGGCAAAAACAAAGTTATGCTACTATTAAGGTGATCAAACCCAATAGTTAGTTCAAAAATATTTAACAGCAATCATAACACCACCTCGGCATATAGATAGGAAACACTAGTAATTTCTTACCTATATGAAATCAATGATCACCTACACAGCACAACCATAACATACTCAAGACACTATAAGATCGATTCATATAACCATCCACCCACTGGCCATCTAGGATCGACCTTCTCTGATACCAATTATGTAACAACTCTATTTAAGTAACAATTTTTTTCTTTTAGAATACCATAAAGTTATTACCTCATTACAACTTCATGCAAAATAACATTTATTTAATTTATACAATACAGAGTTTACATACATATCATTAATCAATAACATTCATACAAAAGTCTAACATATATATAATTACATCTTATTCATCGCTGTTGACCAGTTCCGGAAATACGAGTGCGAGTGGTTGCACCTTGACCGGGATCTTAGTCAACTCGACCATAAACATCATATATATTACTAGGATCAGCTCAAAATAGAGTAACTCGATCCAACATACGCTAAAAGCCAGTGCCATAAAGAAAATATGCATAATTATTCTTCCGAACATGACATGGAAATATAGTGAGAATTAAATCCCAGTAAGTTCAACAATAAATCATCATCAATATAGCTCTTCACGTCATGTTCAGCTGTATAATCTACAGCAAATATCTTTGGTCACATGAATGCACTATATCTATGCACATGAGAATCGTACAATAATGACATGTATGACAGGATTAACTATTTTCAGAATATCATATGATGACTATCAATTTATTCTCATATCAAGCTACCTCGGTCAGGGTGAATATTTTCTACTCTCCAGTACGGATTTTTCTCACTCCGTCCGACATGGCCCACTTTCTCTTTCTTTTCTCATTAACATGATCATAACCGTTGGTAGGGCATCCCCTACTGGTGCACCACACGGATTGCCATGTGACCGTGCTCATTTCTTTTCTTTTCATAATAATAGCCAAAAGTATGCTTTCAATAACAAGTATGTTCATCAAAATATAATTATTACCAAAAATCATTGGTAATCATGCCATAAACATAACCATTTCAAATATCACTTTATAAAATATTTTCATGTCAAAATTTCACACTTAAGATGGTAAGAAGATCATAGAATGGCAATGGTTAAGGAATATACTAGTCATTTATTATTTTCATTTATAAGATTCTTCTTTTTTAAATATTAATTTTATTTCTTTATTTTCTTGATGTAGGTTTTCATCCTATCTAACCTTCTCTTACTAATCAGAGCATAACTCCCTCAATTTAACTCCGACATAGGTTATCTTGGTGCCAATTTCAAGATAAAACAATTATCTAAAACTATTATGTTTCACAATTTAGCGAAATATTAAGCAATCAAGGTGATATTACTACCTCAAAGTACAAGTTATTTCTTCTCGGATAGGTTCTGACCTCTACCTACTAATCTGTGCATATCTCCCTCATAAGAATTCCAAATTAAGTTATTCCAGTGGCTAAAAATCCGTGACACATATAGAAATTAATTGTATGTTAGTCATTTATTTTAATTCCCTGTAGAATGTTCCCAGAAATTAAAACATAGAAGCTATATTAAAATATTCTTCCTTAATTAACCAATTTCTAACCACTGCATACTAATCGGACTATATCTACCTCATACGGACTCCAAATTGAGTGATTATAGTGGCTAAAAATATGTGACACATATATCTATAATTCTTATGTTAACCATTTATTTTAATTCACTACATAATGTTCCCAGAAATTAAAACATAGAAGCTAACCTAACATATTCTTCCCTGATTAACCATTTTCTAACCACTGCTTACTAATCAGACTATATCGACCTCATATGGACTCCAACTTGAGTGATTTCAGTGGTTAAAAATCTGTGAGACATATATCTAGAATTCATATGTTAACCATTTATTTCAATTCCTACATAATGTTCTCAGAAATTAAAACACAGAAGCTAACTTAACATATTCTTCCCTGATTAACCATTTTCTGACCACTTCTTACTAATCAGACCATATCTACCTCATATGGACTCCAATTTGAGTGATTTTAGTGGCTAAAATGCCGTGAGATATACATCTACATTTTTCATGTTAACCATGTGTTTTAATTCCTTACTCATTCTTCCTAGAATTTTAAAAATAGAAGCTTAAAGTTTTTCCACCCATAGCCATACCTATGCAGAACTATCTACACCAGCCTAAATATTCAAACATACATAATATGTAACATGATATAGCAACATCCATGGCCATTCATCAAAGTTCTAAGATCAAAATCTCATATAAATATTACAAGTTTCAAATCTTTTCTTCAAAAAGAAATATTGTTAAACTTACCTTGAGCAATTAGTCCTCTAGACTTCTCCTTCCTCTTTCTTCCTTTCTTCCTCTCCTTTCTTCACTCTATCTTGCTTCTAGTTTTCCTCTCCCACACTTGGACGAAAATTCTAATGTTATAAGGGTGGGTTTTGCTTAAAAGACCACCAAATAATTCATCTTTCATGATCATGGGTCTACCTTATCACAATTAGGATACACTTGGTTGAATTTTTGGAAAACAAACAATTTATGTTCTTGTCTTCCTCTTCCTTAGTCAAGATATGCATAGCAAAAGGAGATTTGTATTTTGAAAATTATGATAATATGTTTCTAAGATAAGGGACAAGGTCCTTTTGATTTAGGGATTCATTTCCTTTTTCTTTTGTCTTAATCAATTATGATAGGTTTGCCCTTTTAGGTGAAAAATTGCTAGCCCTTGAATCTCCATTATTTGGTTGAAATTATTTGTGTGGGATAGGAATGTTTTGTCCTAATGTCATGTATTATCATACCACTTGCTAAAATTATGAGTGTAGGATACAGATGTTTTGTCCTAAAGCCTTATATTATCATACCACTTGCTAAAATGATAAGTGTAGGGTATAGATGTTTTGTCCTAAAGCCTTGTATTATCATACCACTTGCTAAATTTTTCTCTTAAAGCCATGTAACCTAATCTTTATTATATTATCACATGATTTATTTTATTTTATTTTTCCTCTTGGATTTGGGTTTATTCCTACCAATTTCCTTTGCTTTCGATAAAATTCTACCTTTCTTAGAGGGCTTGGACACATTTTCATAATTTTTGGGCTATCGGTCCAATTTCTATATCCTAGTTTTATTTCTAAAGTCGATATTTTATTTCTTGTTTAAGTTATCCAATCGGCTTACTAGAAACTTATGTGAAGTAGAAAAACTCTATATGAAGTGTCCATAGGTGAAAGCCCAATGTATGGGTGAATATGTTAAACTTAGTAACTTTAGTTCTTGAATTAGGAAAAATTACCCTAATCCAATGTTTTCTTGAAATTTTAAGACCTTTACTTGTTTCCAAAAATTATCTTCTTTACCCAAGAATTTCACATTTCTTTAGTATATTATTTCTAATTTTTCCTCTTAGGTTTTCTCTCTTTACCTATTCCATTAATGTTAGAACATTTCTATGCATACACGTAGGGTGAAGAATTTTTGAGGATTAAATTTCCATAGATATCTAAAAATTGTCTAATAAATTTTATTTCCTTAATTAAATATTTATGTACTTTTATCAATAAAAGAAACGAAATTAAGGATTTTACTTTGAATACATAAAACGAAATTAGGGATGTTACATCAGAGGCATATAAACACTCCAAATCTAGAGAGAAAATATGGAGCTACTATTCACTATTCATTCTCTCCCTTTGCTTTCATCTTTCTACATTCTATCTCCCCCTCCCCCTTTTCTCTTTTTCATTTATAATAATAATAATAATAATAATTTAATAATTAAATATTTAGATTTATTTTTTATTTATTTCATATATATTCATATAAATACTGTTTTTTATCCTAAAACATCCCAAAAATTTCTACAAATTTATATTTTCATAAACCTTTAATTAAACTCTTAAATCATGATTTTCTTGATATAAATCTTAATAAAACAAAGCAAAAAATAAATATCTTTATGTATAATAAAAGAAAGAATATTTATAAAAATAAAACAAAAATTTATTAAAAGCCAATATAATTATTTTAAGCAAAACAGTAATTATTTTAATTAAAAGTATACTTACTTTTAGTAGAATATAATCATTTTTAAACAAATAAAAATATATTTATTTATAGCAAAAAATTATTATTTAAAAATAAAAATTACAGGATGTTACAAGAAATGTATACAAGTTATGATATAAGACAAGGGAATGCATATTGAAGTAAGTTGGCAAATATAAAATCATAATAAAGTGTATGTAAATACATGCTTTCAAATTGAACATAGATAAGGAATTAGTAGTATATAAGAGGTTGAAATTAGTGATGGAATTGAGTTCCAAAGTTATATCTTCATACAATAAGGTGATGAATGTCTTAGAATCCTTAATATTCAGTAAGAACGATTGTGAAAGGAACTATAGAATAAAATTAAGCAAGAATTATGATGTGTGCATAATTAAGCATAATTTTAATACCTTTAAACTTATTTTTTGTTTGATTTAAGTAAAATATAATTAGTAATTAGCTTTGTTTTGTGTTTTGTGTTTTGTGTTATAGGAGTAAGGGAAGAAGAAAAAGAAGAAAAAGATAAAAAACTCATGAAAAAAATGCTAAATTATAGTGATTTCATACCTTTTAGTACTAATCATATAATAAATTGCTCACCTCAACTCCAATTAAAATGATTCAAGTTCCTAAGAAAATATAAGACAAAAATCCTCAATTTTTATGTTGAATAGTTTGGCAAATTATGGAGAAATCAAAGCGTTATAGAACTCAAAAATCATAACTATAGTGCAGCATGGTGAATTATGACATTTTGTCACAAATTAGGGTATATCTACCATATATTTGCTCTAATTAAGTTGATTCTAGTGGCCATAAAAACTAAAAGAAATAGATACAACTTTTAAGTTGACCATTTTTGTAAACTCTAGAAAAATCAAAGTGTTGCGGTGCCTGTAGTTCAGTGCCATGGCATTACATAACATGCTGATGGAGTTGTTTGTACTGCCACGATGCTCCAGGAAAAAGCCTTGTGCTTGCCATCGCAGCATAGATCTTAACACAATATTTATAGTTTTTTGAGTCCAATTGAAGCCCAAAATCCTAGAAACGAACCTAGAAGCAATCTTACTCCACTCAAGGCTCTCCAATCTATTAATAAGAGGGAAAGAAAGCAATAAATGATGATTCAATCCTTCAATCATCAAATTCTTAGTTATCTTTTTCTCTTCTTCTATAGATTTTCTTATGGCCTTGCACAACTAATTTACTTTTTGTTTGTTGAGGTAAGTTGAAACTTCAACGATTTTTTATGCATTGTGAGATTAGTATTTGAGTTTATTAGATCAATTTTAATTGAGTATTCATTATTCATCTGCTCTTCTTCTCCATGATTATTTATATGATAGTTAGGAATGCCTACTAGTATATTGTTTGTTTTAATCTAATGCTAAATCATATATTGAACAAAGTTTTCAACATTATGATTTAAGAGATAAATAGGGTTAATGATTGTATGATGATGAAGTATTAAACCTATGGTGAATGATTGACTAAATTAAATATAGCCGATATGCCTATGTTGTTTTAGTTCTATCAGTTTCTCTAATTCTCCCATTAATAAGTTATCCTTTACTAATGTGCTAAAGATTTCTCGTTCATTAAGGTTAATTGAGGCAATCATCATCAATTACTAAACTTAAGGAGGAACAGGGATAAAATCCCAATGATAGATACTCAATTTAAGATTGATTATGTTCTCAATGATCAATGTGATTCCTTTCATTAATCACTCTCTTTTATTTTTTTTATTTATAGTTAATCACTTTTTACTTTGTTCATATACTTTTAGTACTCGAACCTGCCTTTCTTATATTTGGTGTACCCACAACAGTACCTACGAAATTTTGGCGATGTTGTCGTAGGCTATGTCAATTATCTTTTGTGAAATTTTACTTCAATTTATACTTGTAACTCATTCTTATAATTCTCAAAATCTACAGTACAATCAAAATATTAGAAAAACAGTATATACACATAGAAGAGAAATCCAAGAGGACACTTAACAAAAGAAGGAGGAAGTAATCATGGCCAAACATCCCACTTTGAAAGAGATTGCAACTCTAGATTTGCACCAACAACCTTTATGCATTACTTTTCCTAATCTTGATGAGAATATAAATTTTGAATTAAAATCTAGATTGATTCATCTCTTAAATAATTTTCTTGGTCTTGCATGTGAAGACCCATACAAACACTTGAAGGAATTCATATAGTATGTACCAGTATGAAGACCCTTAGAATAACTGAAGAACAAATTAAACTCAAGACTTTTTCTTTTTTTTAAGAGGTTCAGCCAAAGATTGGCTCTATTATTTACCATCTGGCACTATCACTACTTGGAATGAGATTAATAAGTTATTTTTAGAGATATATTTCCCTGTATCTAGAGTCACAAATATAAGAAAAGAAATATGCAATATTAGGAAATTACATGGAAAGACTCTTTATGAGTATTATGATAGGTTTAAAAAGCTTTGTGTAAGTTGCTCACATCATCAAATTAGTGAGTAGCTACTAATCTAATATTTTTATGAAGGTCTTTTGTAGGGTGACAAGAGCAAGATAGATGTAACTAGTGGAGGTGTGCTAGTATATAAGACTCTTGAAGCAGTTGCTAGAATCCTAATATCAACTATGGCTACTAACTACTAACAATTTGGCATTAGGCATGATTGCCTAGTTAGACACGCTCATGAGGTAAGTACTTCTTCCCTTCAGTAAAAAATGTCTAAAGTTAGCTATCTTGTATGTCAATTTGTTACAGGTACACCCTAACTAGTTAAAGTTTGTGAAATTTGTTCAGTAACAAGGCACCTAACTAATATGTGTCCTACAATTCAGGAAGAATCCATATAACAAGCTAATGTGGTAGGTTTTTCCTAGACAACGAAAGAGGTATGATCCTTATACTAATACATATAATCCTAGATGGAAGGATTATCCCAACTTTAAGTATGGGGATGCACAAAATAGGCATGTAGGAAAAAATTTTACAAATTTTTAGTATAACCAACATGCTTATTATCTTAGACATACTATATCTCAAGATTCCTAGGTAAATAACTCCTTAGAAAAATTAGTTAAATCTCTTGATGAATCTACTACTTAAATGAAGCCGGAATTAAAGCAATTTCAGCAAGAGAACAAAGCCATCATCCAAATCTTGGCAAGTCAAATGGGATAACTAGCAACTTTAGTTAGCTAGTCAGAGACCCAAAATTCAGGATAGTTGCCCTCCTAAATTATGGTAAATTCAAGGGAAAATGTAATTGGCATCATGCTACAAAGTGATAAAGAGGTTGAGATTCCAATACAAGAGGTACATGTACCAATAGAGGAAGAGGAAGAAAAAAAATAATGGAAGGTAAGCATCCAAAAGGTAAGTTTTCACCTTTATTTGAATATGAATCTGTGCCTCCCTTTCTTGAAACTTTGAAAGAAAATATGGTGAATAAGAAAACTTCTAACTAATATGAGATCCTTAGAAAGTGTGAAGTGAATCTTCCTCTTTTAGATGCGATAAGTCTGGTACCTTGTTATGCCAAATTCTTAAGGGACTTATGCACCCAAAAGAAGAAGCAGAAATTGAAAAGAGGTGAGAAAGTAAAAGTAGAGGAGCATGTTTATGCAATTATTCAAAGAAAAATAACTAGAAAGTGCAATGACCCAGGTATGTTTTCTATCCACTACATTATAGGCAATACCAAATTTGAGAAGGCTATGCTAGATCTAGGAGCATCTATTAATGTCATATCATACTCTATTTATGTATGTTTAGCACTAGGACCTTTGAATGAAATTGGTACTATAATTCAATTAGCTGATAAATCTAATACCCTTCCTTAGGGTGTGGTTGAGGATTTTTTAGTGCAAGTTGGTCATCTAATTTTCCCTGTTGATTTTTATGTACTTAATATGGAAAATGGTGATCAAACCTTTCTAATTTTGTTAGGGAGACAATTTTTAAAGACATCCAAAGCCATAATAGATGTTCATAATGGCACAATATCAATGGAATTTGAAGGAAAACCATAAACTTTAATAATTGTTATGCCACGAAAGATCTTACTACCTATG
Organism: Gleditsia sinensis; assembly: GCA_037074535.1. Lineage (NCBI taxonomy): Eukaryota > Viridiplantae > Streptophyta > Magnoliopsida > Fabales > Fabaceae > Gleditsia > Gleditsia sinensis. The sequence continues at coordinate 58,544,324 of CM073464.1, forward strand.
CTATTAATATGATAGACATTGTAGCATAAGATGTTGAGCCTTCAGAGAAAAAAGTTGAGGAATCATCCTTAAGTGTAACAACTCCATTTTTTTATATATATACATATATATATTTTTAAAATTCCACGAAGTCATTACCTCTTTACTTCTAACTGTTTAACAGCTAATAACATTCAATTAAATTAACTAAGCATAATTAAGGTTTATGGTATACCATAAACACTGATACAATTCTAGGTTCACATAAACATCATTAATTAAAAGAATTTGTACAAAAGTCAAACATATATATGTCTATATCTTATTCATCAATATTGACCAATTCCAGGGATATGGGTACGGGTGGTTGCACCTTCACTAGGATCTTAGCCAACTCGACCTAACGTACGCTAAAAGCCGGTCATAGAGAATATCTACTCATTTAGTCTTCTGAAGATGATATAGAAATATAGTGAGAATTAAATCACAGTAGGTTCAACAGTAAATTAATTATCATCAATAGAGTTCATTATGTCATGTTCATCTGTATAAACTACAACAAATATCTTAGGTCATGTGAATGCACTTCATCTATGCACATGAAAATCATACATTAATGACATGTATAGCATGAATAACTATTTTCTGAATATCATATGATGGCTATCAACTTATTTTCATATGAAGCTACACTGGTAAGGGTGAGTACTTTCTACTCTCTGTATGGGCTTTTCTCGCTCTGTCCCAGATGGCACACTTTCTATTTCTTTTCTCATTAACAAAATCATAGCCGTGAGTAGGGCGTCCCCTACTGGTGCACCACACATACTACAATGTGACTGTGCTTGTCTCTTTTCTTTTATTTTCTTTTCACGTTAATAGTCAAAAATATGATTTCAATAACGAGTATGTTCATTATACTCAAATGCCATAATTTATCATCATAGCATAATCACTACCGAAAATCATTGGTAAAATGAAATCATGTCTTGATCATAACCATTTTTGAAATTACACACTTAAGATGGTAAGGAATTCATGCAATGGCAATGGCTAGGCTATACACTAGTATTTATTATTTCTATTTATAAGATTCTTCTTCTTTTTTAAATATTATTTTCATTTTTTTATTTTTTTTATGCTTGGCCATTAATTACTTTCCTCCTACTTATATCATTTCCAACACATGTTCTTACAAATTTTATAGGGCATTCTTCTCTAATTTGGTTTTTATTATTACCTTATAGTTAATGAGGTTCTTTTAGGGTAGAAAAATGTTAACAATAATCTTTACCAACTCCCAACATGGCTTGGTTATGTTCAAAGACACAGCCATGCTTGAAAATACTTAAAACATACTAAAAAACAACCCTGAACATGGCCTACCCGTGTTGAACCAACCCAGAACACGGCCTTGTCATGTACTGTAACCTTTTCTCACTTATTCAACCATATCTCCCTTATAAGAACTCTAATGGAGGTGATTCCAAATCCTATAAAAATATAAGACATTTATCTACAACTTTAATGTTTATCATTTATTCAGATTCCTTACTAATTATTCCCATAAAATCAAAAACTAAAATGGTAACATTTACCACCCTGGATTCTAGACTAATTCTGACATCTACTAATTAATCAGCCATATCTCCCACAAAGTCCATCGAAATATTGTCTTATTTCCATTAATGGATATCAAGTGGTTGTAGAAATCCCACTGACTTTTGATGTTCTACCTTCACTTTCTGGAGAATTAGGCATTTAGCCACAAACTCAGCAATGTCCTTTTTCATCCCTGGCCCCCAATACAGCCTCCTTAGGTCATGATACATTTTAGTGGATCCAGAATGAATAGTGTACCTGCTCTGAGGTGCCTCCTACAGGATCTTAGTCCTCAATTCCTGCTCTTAGGGAACATAAACCCTTCCTTGATATAGGATTACCCCATCTTCTAAAACAAGAAAATTATCTTGATCTTTATGATCTTGTAGATATTGGTCATGGGTTGCTCCGTATAAATAATGTCGCCAAATCTTTAAGGAAAACACTACCGTCGCCAATTCAAGATCATGGGTCGGGTAGTTTCTGTAACATTCTAAGTCTTTAATAAAGTTAGAAAAATCTATGAATAAGTAGAAAATACATATGAAAAAGAATTAAAATGCTTAGTTATGTAACAATAAGGCATTTATAAAATAGGTGACATATAGTTAATTATGAATCATATAAATAAAATTCTTAGAAGCATAATGGATAGGGAGAAGATACAAATACCTTTTTAAGACATTACTAATCTAGGATTAGTAGTAAATTAAGGAAATATAAAACAACTAAGGAGCTACCAAGTAGAACCACAAAATTTTAGCCACATAGTATGCAACATTGACTATAAAATTGCAGCCACCTTACACCTACCAAAACATGCCACATTGTCCACAAAGTTACAGCCACATAGCATGTCACATTGGCCAAAAAATTGTAGCCACCTTGCAGCCAACTTACACCTACCAAAGCATGCCAAATTGCCTATAAAGTTACAGCCAGATAGCATGCCACATTGGCCACAAATTACAGCCACCTTACACCTACCAAAGCATGCCACATTTCCCATAAAGTTGTAGCCACATAGCATGCCAGATTGGCCACAAATTTGTAGTAACCTTGCACTTAGCAAAGCATGCCACATTGCCCATAAAGTTGTAGCCACATAGCATGCTACATTGGCCTCAAAATTGTAGCCACCTTACACCTACCAAAGCATGCCATATTGCTAACAAAATTGAACCCACCTTGCAGCCATCTTGCACCTACCAAAGTATGCTAGATAGCCACAAAAACTTCAGAAAAAATTAACCAAGAAAAACACCACCTTTCAGCAAGGAAATCTTGCCACATAGCCATAAACATTTCAGCCACATTCCAGCCAAGAAATGGCCACCCACTTCAGCCATATTTTTCCCACAATAAAAAAAGTAATGCAAAGGCTGTTGCCCCTACACCATGCTCTGCATTCTCATGCCCTCCCTACAGAAACCACAAGGGAATCCCTGTAAAAACACAAGGGAATCACTGCAAACACAGCCCTTCTTTTCCTCTTGAGTGGTGGAAACCAGCGTCCAAAATTCATGCTGTCTAGGTATTATTTTGGGTAACAAATTCAAACCCCATTCCTCATGCAATTAGTATCCAAGATGGAGAGAAGGCAGCTAGAAAAATTATAGCCAAAGAGGGAGAGCAACCAGAAAAATGTAGCTAAGTTGCAAGGGAAACTAAGAGGAGAAGCAAGCTGAAATTTGAGAGCCATAGGAGTATTTCTACACAAGGTGAGTTTCCCCTCTTGAGGAAAGTTGGTTTGTAGTGAGTTAAGCTCATTTTGGATTCTGCATGGATGATTCTTGAGCATGAGATGCAAGATGTTAAATTTGCAAACATGAAACTCTAGTGGTAGGGAACAATCTTTGCCATCTAAGTAACAAACATGCTGAAGTACCACACATTCTGCACCTAAAATTTTTAGGCCCTTTATTCTTGGACTGTTTGATTGGGTAAATGGCCTTTAAATTCTATAATATTTGGTGAGAAAAGTATTAAAATATTGATAATCAATTTTAGAAATTTTCATGATTTTTAAGATCCTACAAATAGGCCATTTGCAATCAAAACAATGCTGAGAAAAATCTGTTGGACGACTTAGGCTATTAATGGAAATACTAAACATTGAAGGGGTTAAATGTTGAATTTTTGTATGAAAATTTTATGACAAGAAATATAAATCCTAGTTAAGGACCCACCAAAATTTGAGAATTCTGGGCAGTTTAAGGCATATAATAAAATATGGAAATTCGGTGGGACAGGAAGTGAGTCAGAACTGAGGATAGTCATAAATAATGTGTTATTTTAGGGGTCAAATAAATTATTTTTTAATTGAAATTTTTATAGTGATTATATAACATATCTAGTATGTTTCATATAAAATATCGTGAATTTTGAAGAAGTTTTACCCATCCAAAGGAATGGAAAATAGAATAGAAATGGAACCAAAACCAATATGCACTATTTTAGATTATGGAGGTACATCTTGGGGTGAATGGAGTAGTTAAGGACTGAGAGATAAAAAAAATAAAATAGACATATATAGGAACCTCCATGTAAAATTTTAGAAGTTTTAATATGAATTTTTTCATATTTGATAATAACCCCAAATCTAAACAGAATCACAATTTTGTTTTGGGGAGCAAAAGCTCTTAAACTAAAGACTTATGATTTTAGGTACTCATATGCATACATTAACCAAAAGCTCTTATATGTTTTGTTTTGATTTGCTGGTAGTAACATTATTGTGTAGGAATTGAGGTAGCTAGCTTTTCCTTAAAACACTCTTTTTGTTAATGAACTTGAATTTATCAATTTCATTTGTTGCCTGACTTTTATGCTATGATGAATAATGGTCTAAAGATATATTATATATGCATTCTCGAGAATGAAGGGGTATCCAAATTGTGCCAAGTAAGCCCCATTTCCCTCACATATTGGCCAATAATAGGATATTAATAACCCTTTTGTAGGGGGACTGCATTGGGTAAGTAGACCAAAATGTTATGGGTCCCTAATGTGATCAAGATGATCTATGTATGTATGGTCAATGCTTATGTTTCAGTGAAATAAATTGAGATGTTTTAAGGAATCGAATGTATACTATTTTTCTAAAACTTTTGCTAGCTATTGAGATTGTCATCTCATCTTTTTATGTCCACAAAATCACATTCCAGGTACTCTAGCAAGAAGTGAGCAACAAGGGTCCCAAGGTTGACTCATATGATTATGGATATGGATTGTATTTTCTTTGGTTGTGTAATATATGTGGGATGGCTTAGTTCAGTGTCAATTCCCTTTTAGACAGCTTATTATGTGATGTAAAATAAGTTATGGACTGTACCCTTTTCTTTATGGCATGAGAGCTCTTTTATTGTAGGTAATGCATATCATGCTTAGTTAGTTGCCTATAAGGAAATAAAATTTGAAAATGCTTGGAATAGCTTGAAGCACTTGTATGCTTATCTAAGAAAGATAACTAACAATATAAGCGAATAGGTGAATTAATGGGCTAGGTCGACATTGTTAGAAATTTACATATAAGGAAAAAATATAATACTAAAAGGTAGTTTGGGGAATATTCTATGATGTGGATGTATGAAATAAGATGCTAGTCAGTAGGTGTTGACAGTTTCCCTCATGCGGCCTTAGTTGCCAAGAAGCGTAAGAAACTACTCTCTTGTCTTACCCCAGCATATACCCCAACCCTTTCTTTGAAGCATCACTATATACTTCAAAATGTGCTCTTGGGTTTGGAATAATTAAATCAGGAAGAGTGGTCAATCTTGTCTTAAGTTCCTGGAAACTAGCTTCACAATGATTAGTCCATTTGAACATACTTCCCTTCCAAGTCAATTTAGTCAATGGTAAGGCTATACGAGAGAAGTTTTGCATAAACCTCATGTAGTATCCTGCCAAACCCAAGAAACTTCTAACTTCTGTAACTGTCTTTGGTCTTTCCCACTGAATCATTGCTTCCATCTTGCTAAGGTCTACGACTACCCCTTTATTAGAAATGACATGTCTGAGAAACTTTACCTTTGATAGCAAAAATCCACACTTCTCTAATTTGGCATACAACTTTTTCTCTTTCAACACTTGCAACATGATTCGAAGATATTGTTAATGTTCTTTCTTACTCTTAGAATATATCAAGATGTTATCAATGAACACTACTAGAAATTGATCTAGGTAAGGTCGAAAAATGCGATTCATGTAATCCATAAAAATTTCATGTGGATTTTTCAACCCGAAGGGCATTACGAGAAACTCATAGTGTCCATACCCAGTACTAAAGGTTGTTTTTGGTACATCCTCCTCCTTGATCCTAATTTTATGGTATCCTTATCTCAAGTCACTTTTAGAAAAGATGGAGGCTCCCTTTAGTTGATCTCATAAGTCATCTATCTTAAGGAGTTGGTACTTGTTTTTGACAATTGCCTTATTTAGCTATCTATAGTCTATGTAAGGCTCTAATTTTTCTTCTTAAAAAACAATACAAGAGCTCCCTAAGGTGATACACTCGATTTAATGAATTGTTTGTCTAACAATTCCTCCAACTGTTTCTTAAGTTCCTATAGTTCCTTCAAGACCATTCTATAAGGTGCAATAGAGATATGCTCTATCCTGGGTAGGAGATCAATAGAGAACTCTATCTCTCTCTCGAGGTAAACCTAGAATATTTGGTGAGAATACTTTAGGAAACTCATTAGCTATTAGGATTTCATTAAGCTTTAGTTCGACTTATAGGTTTGATAAAAATAGGAGAATATAACCAAGTACTCCATTCTTCAACTCCCGATTAACTTGATTGGCATTTAGCATCAATGACTGCTTCTCCTCTTGTGAAGTAGGAGGTTGAAATTCAACGGTCTTGGTGGAACAATTTAGCAAGACCCGATTTCTAGACATCCAATTTAACCCTAGAATGACATCAATACCTCTTGAAGGTAAACAAATGAGGTCTATAGAAAAAAATTTCTCCTGGATGGTGACCTAACAGTCTTTACATACAGAGGAAGTTAAGACCCTTTCCCTCATAGGGCTTACTACAGATAGTTCATAGGGGATTTTAGAAATAAGATACTAAAGCTCCCTAATACTTTCTTCCAATATAAATGAATGACTAGCACCAGAGTCAAACAACACCACAAGAGAAAATCCATAGATATAGCATGTACCTTGAATCATTTTGGAGGATTGAGTTGTCTTTTGGCTGCTCAAGGTGAAAACCTTTCCTTTCACCTGAGGCTTCTATTCTGGTTGCTTCATGTAACATCCCTGATTTTAATAAATGGAAAATAATTCTCAATAGTAAAAGGAAGGAAAGAGAATGAAATGGAACATCGATGAAGCCTGGGAAAAATGATAAAGTGACTAAATGGAAAAAAGGAAAACTAGAAGGGGAGAAAGTGTAATATTCTAATTCTTTGGTACTAAAACCAAACATCAAGAATTAAGCTAAATATATGTTTTGGATGTGACTCTAAAGCCTATTAGTATATTCCTAAAAGAGGAATTAAAGTGTAACAACTCCATTTTACTATCAATTTTTTTAAAAAAAATACCATGAAGTTATTACCTCATTACAACTTAACTCAATATAACATTTATTTAATTTATACAATACAGAGTTCACATACATGTCATTAATCAAAACATACGTACAACATATTAAACACATAAAAAAATCTACATCTTATTTATTCTAGTTGACCAATTCTGGAGATACAAGTGCGGGTGGTTGCACCTTCACCGGGATCTCAGCCAACTCGACTACAAACATTTAATTTTCTTCTGGGATCTGCCCAACATAAAGTACTCGATCTAACGTGCACTAAAAGCCAGAGCTATAGAAAAATCTGCATAACTAATTTTTTGAACATGATATGGAAATATAGTGAGAATTAAATCCCAGTAAGTTTAACAATAAATCATCATCAATATAGCTCATGATGTCATGTTTAGCTATATAAACTACAGAAAATATCATTGGTCACATGAATGCATTATATCTACGCACATAAGAATCATACAGTATGATATGTATGACAGGATTAACTATTTTCAGAATATCATATGATGACCATCAACTTATTCTCATTTCAAGCTACCCCGGTCAGGGTGATTATCCTCTACTCTCCGGTACGGGCTTTTCTCGCTCCGTTCGACATGGCACACTTTCTCTTTCTTTTCTCATAATCATAATCATAACCGTTGGTAGGGGCGTCCCCTACTGGTGCACCACACGGATTCCCATGTGACCGTGCTCATTTCTTTTCTTTTCACAATGATAGCAAAAAATATGCTTTCAATAACAAGTATGTTCATCAAAATATAACTATTACCATAAATCATTGGTAATCATGCCATGAACATAACCATTTCAAATATCACTTTATAAAATATTTCCATGTCAGAATTTTACACTTAAGATGGTAAAAAGTTCATACAATAGCAATGGCTATGGCATATACTAGTCATTTATAAGATTCGTCTTCTTTTTTAAATATTAATTTTATTTCTTTATTTTCTTGATCCAGGTTTTCATCATATCTAACCTTCTCTTACTAATCAGAGCATAACTCCCTCAATGGAACTCCGATGTAGGTGATCTTGGTGTCAATTTCAAGATAAAACAATTATATAAAACTATTATGTTGAACAATGTAGCGAAATATTAAACAATCAAGGTGATATTATTCCCTAAATGTATATGTTATTTCTTCTCGGATAGGTTTTAACCTCTACCTACTAATCAGACCATATCTACCTCATATGGACTCCAACTTGAGTGGTTCCAGTGGCTAAAAATCCGTGACACACATATATATAATTCTTATGTTAACCATTTATTTTAACTAGATATAAATAATTCCCAAAAATTAAAATACAGAAGCTATCCTAACATATTCTTCCCTAATGAACCATTTTCTGACCTTTGACTATTAATCAGCTCATATCTTCCTCCTATGGACTCCACATTAAATGATTCTAGTGGCTAAAAATCCATGCCACATATAGCTATAATTCTTATGTTAACCATTTATTTTAACTCCATATAGATAATTCCCAGAAATTAAAATACATAAGCTATCCTAACATATTCTTCCCTGATGAACCATTTTCTGACCTTTGACTACTAATCAGCTCATATCTTCCTCATATGGACTCCAAATTGAATGATTCCAGTGGATAAAAATTCGCGACACATATAGATATAATTCTTATGTTAACCATTTATTTTAATTCCATACAGATAATTCCCAGAAATTAAAATACAGAAGCTATCCTAACATATTCTTCCCTGATGAACCACTTTCTGACCTTTGACTACTAAATGAACCATATCTATCTCATATGGACTCCAAATTGAATGATTCCAATGGCTAAACATCCGTGACACATATATATTTAATTCTTATGTTAATAGTTTATTTTAATTCCCTATAGATAATTCCCATAAATTAAAACACAGAAGCTATCCTAACATATTCTTCCCTGATGAACCATTTTCTGACCTTTTCTTACTAATCAGACCTTATCTACCTCATATGGACTCTAAATTGAATGATTCCAGTGGCTAAAAATCTACGACACATATATCTTTAATTCTTTTTTTAACCATTTATTTTAATTCCATACAAATAATTTCCAAAAATTAAAATAAAAAGCTATCCTAACATATTCTTCCCTAATGAATCATTTTCTGATCTTTGACTACTAATCGGACAATATCTACCTCATATGGACTCCAAATTGAATGATTCCAGTGGATAAACATCCGTGACACATATATATTTAATTCTTATGTAAACCATTTATTTTTATTCAGTACAGATAATTCCTAGAAATTAAAACAAAGAAGCTATCCCAACATATTCTTCCCTGATGAACCATTTTCTGATGTTTGCTTACTAATCGGAACTTATCTACCTCATATGGACTCTAAATTGAATGCTTCCAGTGGCTAAAAATCCGCCACACATATATCTTTAATGCTTATGTTAACCATTTATTTTATTTCCTTATAGATAATTTCCAGAAATTAAAAAACTTAAGCTATCCTAACATATTCTTCCCTGATGAACAATTTTCTGACCTTTGAGTACTAATCGAACCATATCTACCTCATATAGACTCCAAATTGAATGATTCCTATCGCTAAACATCCGTGACACATATATATTTAATTCTTATGTTAACCATTTATTTTTATTCCCTCCAGATAATTCCTAGAAATTAAAACACAGAAGCTCTCTCAACATATTCTTCCCTGATGAACCTTTTTCTGACCTTTGCTTACTAATCGGACCTTATGTACCTCATATGGACTCCAAATTGAATGATTCTAGTGGCTAAAAATCCGTGACATATATATATTTAATTCTTATGTTAACCATTTATTTTAATTCCCTACAGATAATTCTGAAACATTAAAACACAGAAACTATCCTAACATATTCTTCCCTGATGAACCATTTTCTGACCTTTGCTTACTAATTGGACCTTATCTACCTCATATGGACTCCAAATTGAATGATTCCAGTGGATACAAATCCGTGACACATATATCTTGAATTCTTATGTTAACCATTGATTTTAATTCCCTACAGATAATTCCCAAAAATTAACTCACAGAAGCTAAATATTTTGCCACCCATAGCCATACCTATGCAGAACTTTCTATACCAGTCTAAGTATTCAAACATACATCACATGCAAGATCAATATGTAACATGATATAGCAACATCATGACCAATCATCAAAGTTGTAAGATCAAAATCTCATATAAATATTATAAGTTTCAAAAGTTTTCTTCAAAAAGAAATATTGTTAAACTTACTTGGAGCACTTAGTCTTTTAGACTTCTCCTTCCTCTTTTTTCCTTTCTTCCTCTCCTTTCCTCACTCTACCTTGCTTCTATTTTTCCTCTCCCTCACTTGGATGAAATTATAATATTGGAAGGGTGGGTTTTCTTATAGAGGCCACCAAATAATTCACCTTTCATTATCATGGGTCTACCTTATCACAATTAGATTACACTTGGTTGAATTTTTGGAAAACAAACAACTTATGTTCTTGTCTTCCTCTTCCTTAGTCAAGATATGCATAGGAAAAGGAGATTTGTATTTTGAAAATTATGATAATATGTTCTTAAGATATGGGACAAGGTCCCTTTGATTTAGGGATTCATTTCCATTTTCTTTTGTCTTAAACAAGTATGATAGGTTTGCCTTTTTAGGTGGCAAATTTCTAGCCCTTGAATCTCCATTATTTGGTTGATATTATTTGTGTGGGATAGGAATGTTTTTTCCTAATGCCATGTATTATCATACCACTTGCTAAAATTATGAGTGTAGGATATAGATGTTTTTGTCCTAAAGCCTTGTATTATCATGCCACTTGCCAAAATTATGAATGTAGAATCACACCACTTGCTAAATTTTTGTCTTAATTCCATGTAACCTAATCTTTATTATTATTACATTATTATATCATCACCTATTTTATTTTATTTTATTTTTTCTCTTGGATTTGGGCTTATTCCTACCCATTTTCTTTGCTTGGATAAAATTCTACCTTTCTTGGAGGGCTTGGTCACATTTTCATAATTTTTGGGCTATTGGTCTAATTACTATATCCTAGTCCAAGTCTATGTTTTATTTCTTGCTTAAGTTATCCAATGGGCTTGCTAGAAACTTTTGTGAAGTGGAAGAACTCTATATGAAGTGTCTATAGGTAAAAGCCCAATGTATGGGTAAAGATTTTAAACTTACTAACTCTAGTTCTTGAAATTTTATGACCTTTACTTGTTTCTAAAAATTTATCTTCCTTATCCAAGAAATTTGCATCTCTTTAGCATATTATTTCTAATTTTTTTTCCTATTAGGTTTTTCCTCTTTATTTGTTCTCTTAATGTTAGAAACATTTTCTATGCATATACATAAGGTGAAGAATTTCTAATGATTATATTTCCTTATATATCTAAAATATTGTCTAACAAATTTTATCTCCTTAATTAAATATTTATGTACTTTTATCAATAAAAGAAATGAAATTAGGGATGTTACATAAAGCATTTGGAGAATTTGAGGAAGCCAAACAAGGCCTTAGTCAAGGATCTAGTTGGAATGTAATAGAGTGGCAATCTTGTTATTATTAAGCTTTTGGGGTGCATTAGTTGGAGAAGGGATGGCTTGTTGGAGTAGCTTGGAATTAAATAATATTTTGCCTTGTATTGGAGGAGAAGTCGAATAAGCTTGTTGGAAAAGATTTAGATTAAACAAATCTTATCCTTGGCTTGGAGAGGAAGTAGACCAAAAGAGAGAAAAATATCAAGGGAGAAGAGAAGAGAGAGAGGCTGAGAGAGGGAAAGGAAGGAAAAGAAGAGAAAGAGAGAGAATAAAGAAGGGCACAATGGTGAAGGTCCAAGGAATTTTTAGAGAAAGAAAGAAAGAGGAGTGATCAAAGACGACGAAATCCAAGGAGGGTTAGAATCTCTTGTTTTGGTCAGTCTAACATTAATCTTTCCATGGAATTTCATGTATTTTGAATGATTTATTAGTGTTTCAAATATCCTCTTTTGATGATTCATTATGTATAATTATGTTTAGCCATGAAAATTGAGAGTTTGGATGCATATATCGTACATGTGCTTGCTGAAATTGGCTTGAAAAGGTTAAAAATCGATGCTCTAAATGGTTGGTTATGTTGGTTATGTTTTATTCCGAATTTAGAAATATGTTCAACACATGGGTTGTACTCCTGTTTCTTATCTTTCTAATTCTTTTGGAATCACCTTAATCGAATATGAAATGAAATATATATCCCCTGATGAGTTTAGAAAGGTCAGATCTAACGCACATAGTCGTGATGCTATATTCGAACACATTTTTCATCTAACTTCGTTTCTAATTGTTTAAAGTGATAAACATAAACGTTGTAGATAATTGTCTTAGCTTTCCATGGACACTGAAATAACCTTAATTGGAGTTAAAATGGGGGTGTTATTATCTTGGTAGTAAGAGAAGGTCTAGCTAAATGGAAATATGGAATGCAGGAAAACCCGAAGCACGACCGTGCTTGAGGCTGGAATTGCTCTGTTTTCCATTTGGAAGGCTCTAAATGAACTCCAATGAATGGATTATGTTAAGGGAAACTAAAATACAAATAAATACCATGTTAATGATGAATTGTAGTTTGAATTCCATCCTTTTATTACGAGAAATTAAATCACATATTGCATATTGATGAGATGTATGTTTAATATATAGATAAAAAATACATATTAATGAGACCTATGCAAGTGAATTTGTTATGTATTGATAAGACATATGTAAGTGAATTGCATAGAAGATATATGTATGATGCATGGTAGTGTTAATTCCATTCTTATATTACAGGATATATGTAAGTGAATTGTATATGAGATATATGTGAATTGTATGGATGAAATACATGTAGATTTGATGCCTATGCTAGTATATCAATGCATGAGGATTAGAAAATATGATGTATGCCTTGTTACATGTTGGTAAGTGTATTATTACATATTTGTTAAATGATGTGGTGATGATATTATGCAAGATATTAGTGATGTGTTTGGTTAATGCATAATCCTATTGTGATGGTCATGATGATGAAAGAATATGATGTGTACATTATTATATGACGATAGAGGGGTTATTACATGGTGATTGTATGAAGAGACGAAGTTGATTGTGGATGGCAAGAATGATGATAAAGGTGAGTTGTTTAATGCATACATGGTTATATCATGTTAATGTTGTTAATGTATATGGTTGATGTAACGACTGCTTTTTTAGGGTGATTAGCATTAGACCAACATTTAACCAAAAGATATGCATCTTGTATTTATATAGATACGGAAGTTACATACATCAGAGATTAGAAGTATACATACATATGTAACCCGAGGTACTAAGCATACATCCCAAAAAGGCAAAGTACCGTGGGGTTACATCAAAACAATAGGGTTAGCCCATTTACATCCTCCGAACTATACAGAACACTATTTTACTATCCCTCCTCTTTCCATCACCCCTAGGGTACTATTGGTGGAGGAGGCAGGTCAGGAGCGAGAATCTCTATCATGTTAATAACCAGTAGGTTCCCTATAATAGTGAATTATCCCAAGTAGGGGACATCCACGGTTTAGAGCTCTAATAGGATGGTCAGCACCATGAACGACATCTCTACTGATCTGAACATAACATCATATAACATAATGAGATATAAAAATCCCAGTAAGGTCAACATCCAATAAGTACATACAAGCATAATGAAATACTTACATGTTATGTCCAGCTGTATAAACTACAGAAAACATTTTCTCTTTCGTACAGTAAAGGTACAGTAAAATACACACAGGCCTTTTATAGGTTATGCATCAATATCACGCATGATAAATGAAATATGTATTAATAGGATACTTGTACAACTGTTCATGGCTCATACATCACTCATAGTGGCTCATCATCTGATAATTTCTCTCAATTGCAAACCTCAATGTGGCGTGAGCCTTACCTCTACAACTACTCACCCACTATTGAGTGCCTTTAGTCAGAGCGGTCCTTACCACATTGATCACTCTAGGTTATAGGGTGTCCTCTATCCTGGTACCATATCTAAACCATGACCCTTCAGTCGCCTTACCTCGATAAGGTGCCATATGTCGTCGGGTCACCTTAGTGGGTAAGGGTAATCCTAGACTTATAAGTCTCCTCAATACAGCAAGGGAGACACCTGTTGCCAGCCACCCTGCTTCAGAGAGGATCATCCTGACCGTCAGTCACCTCAATACAGCAAGGGAGACACATGTTGCCAAGCCACGCTGCTTCAGAGAGGATCATCTTGACCAAGCTCATTTCTTTTACATTTTTCCAGCCACTTATCTCAACAAAAGCATATGTATATGTCAATAATTATCATAAGCATAAACCACATTCATTCTCATGCATGCCATAACAATTCATCATAAACATACATGCTCTTACATCCCTCCATAATACTTACACATCATTTACTCACTTATAGCTGAACATATAAGTAATCTATAACACTTAAATATAGTATTCAGGCATCATTCCTTCATTCTTACATAATTAATTCAATGAACATACATAATCAATTAGATATTACATATTTCTTTTAACATACATGACTCATAAAACTCCCATTATCATTCCATAAACATTGATGATTAACTAGGATTTAAAAAGGGAACAGAAATCACTAAAAAAGGTTGAGACAACATGAACCACGACTTGGATGTGTCACCAACCACGGCCGTGCTTCATGCTTGTGTTTACCCTTCGTGCTTCCCTCACAACATGGCCGTGTTTCACACAAATCCACACCAAGCACAGCCGTGTTCTGGCAGTGTTTTGCATTTTACACCTCTAGCCCAAAGCACGGCCTAGCTGTGTCACCAAGCACAGTCGTGCTCTGGGCGCAAAACTCACAAAGTTCTCTCTTTTTCTCCCAAACCAGCCAACAATTATACCAACATTTTAAGCATGAAAAATATAATTTTTCCATAGTATATGACCACTACAAACATGGATTTAACCTCAAAACTAACCACACAAATTTTCCTTAAATCACTCCCTCATGCATATAAGTGAACAATAGTCATCAATGCCATAAATGCATCATCAAAAGTTCTATCTACCCTTCCATCATGCTTTAATACACACATACAAGTTAGCCATCAAGTCATCCAACCAAAAACTCATAAAAGAGGATGTTGATCTTACTTTTTCTTTCTCCCAAAATGTTTCTCTCACTACCTTAAGATGATTCCCTTCTTTAAAAACCCACCACCAAGCTGTAGATTTTTCCTCCAACCATTAGATTCTATAGAAGCTCAAGAACACACATAGAATTAGAAAAGATCAAGAGCCCAACTTACCTCTTCTCCTTGAAATTCAGCTCTCTCTCTACCTTCCTTTCTTTCTCTCTCTCATTCTCTTTCCTTTTCTTTTTTCTTTTTCTCCCTTTGGCCATGGGTTCTTCTCTGCTTTTGGCTGAGAGCTTGGCGACTTGGTCACCAAGTCAATAACAAAATATAAAATAATGATAGCTTCTCGAAGAAGCCACTCCCCCCTTAACCAAGGACCTTCCTTTCGCTAAAAATTTCAAAATTGCCACTCTATTACTTTAGAACCATTTAGTTAGCTAAGGCATTATTTGGTTGTAAGGAAACTTACCAAGTGTTTAATTCCTTATTGATACATATTCCAATGGATTTTGGTGCAACTTTCTTCATAGTTCCTTATCTCTATTTTCACTACCCAAATATGGCCCTGCAGATAAAGAAATTACTACCTCCTTCTTAAACATCTCTTCAAAAAAATAAGAAATCTCTTATTAAATATTCACAATTATTTCCTTATAATTACCCCTTTTAATCCTTTCTTAATATTCCATTTTGTGAATATAATTAACAAAATTTCGAGTGTTACAGTTGGGATGTGGCTACAGACGATTAGTCACTGAGTATGGAGATGTGGCTACAGACGATTAGTCACTGAGTGTGGAGATGTGGCTACAGACGATTATTCACTGAGTGTTAAGATGTGGCTATAGACGTTTAGTCACTGTTTGTTGACCTTGTGGCTGCAGATGATCAGTCACGCTACATGAAAGCACTGTAGAGAGAGAGATATATATATATACAAGCATAATATTATAGTATAACCTAGTTATTATATATGCCTCATATTGATGCATAACAGGTCTATCAAATATGAAGGCATGTAATAAGTTCTTGTTATTTTATCATATACAAAGAGAAAATAATTTCTGTAGTTTATACAGTTGGACATAACACTGTGATTTTCTTATTTATCATATGATGCTTTCAATGTTAAACCTATTGGGAACTTTCGTTCTCATTATTGTTGGTGTTATGTTCTGATAAGAAAAAAATGATATGCTAGCTGCTTCCATGCACTTGATCATAAAGATCCAATGGATGGTGATGCCTTGTACATATCTTGATGCCAGCATCACCTCTTTCACCCTTTACACCCTGGGGAGATGTGTGGTATAGGGTTCAATGTTAAGTTGATGTAGTTAAGTGGCTTAGTGTCGCTTATATAGAAATATTAATCTCTAATATAGTTCAACTATTATGATGATGGAAAATTAGCTGCTTATATAATTATGTATGGTTTGCTGCTTGGAATGTGTTATTGGTGGCTATATATATATATATATATATATATATATATATATATATATATATATATATATATATATATATATATATATATAACCGATCGTTATACTTCCTCACATTCTATAGGCAGTTCTTTGCAAAATGACCCTTTTGTGTGCATTTGAAGTTACTATGCATACGTCTGCACTTAGTATAGTTGACAGTGAAAAAGTTATGTTGGAAGGGTCGGAGACTTGTAATCGTTGGCCTCTTGTTAGTACCCTGTCTTTTTCCTCTAACATTTCTGCTAGAGTTTTGTGGCACGTTCTTCCTTTTCTAAAAGTTTCGTCTTTGTTTCTGATCCTCCACTGCCCTCAAACCCTTCTCCAGGAGTCTGCATTTATTTATCAGAGGTAGAAACTCCCTAATCTCTATAGCTACAACAACATTTCTTATCTCTAGATTCAATCCTGCTTCGAACTTAACAGCCTTTCATGCTTCATCGGGGTTAAATCGTAGGTAAGAGGAGAACTTAGATAACTCCTCGAACCTCATGATATACTAGTCTATGATCATGTTGCCCTACTTGAGTTGGAGAAATTTGATCTCCTCCGCCTGCACAATACTTGGGAAGTACTTTTCCAAAAAGGTGTCTTTGAACACCTGTTAGGTGATCTGCCTTCCCCAGTAAGCTAAAAGTTCTCTAGCTCCACGCCACCAGCATTTTGCTTTATCTTTCAGCATATATGTAGTGAAGATAACTTGCTGCTCCTCAATACTACCCATCACTTTAAAGATTTTCTATAGTTCCCTTATCTACCTTTCAGCTACAATCGGGTCAAAGCTGCCTTGAAAAGAAGGTGGTCTAGTCCTTAGGAACTCGGATATGCCGTTATCATTCTTTGCCATCTGGTTATTAGCACCATTCTCACTATTTGGATTATTAGCATTCTAGAGGTATTGTAGAATTTGGTTGGTGGTCATGACTTGATCTTGAATTGTCATGGCAAGGTTGTGTAGGATTTGCTCTGCATTGTTTGTCGGATTCCTCCTTAGTGGTGCCATTTCCTAATATGGGAAAAATAAAGCCCAATAGTTAGTTTCAAAAATATTTAACAGCAGTCATAAAACCACCTTGGCATATAGATAGGAAACACTAGTAATTTCTTACCTATATGAAATCATTGATCCCCTACACAAGACAACCACAACATACTCAAGACACTATAAGATTGATTCAAATAACCATCCACCCACTGGCCATCTAGGATCGACCTCCTCTGATACCAATTATGTAACAACTATTTTTTTTACATATATATACATATATATATATATATATATATATTTAAAATTATATATATCTTTACTTCTAACTATTTAACTCCAAATAACATTCAATTAAATTAACCAAGCATAATTAAGGTTTATGGTATACCATTAACACTAATACAATTCTGGGTTCACATAGACATCATTAATTAAAAACATCCATACAAAAATTAAATACATATATTTCTACATCTTATTCATCCATATTGACCAGTTCTGGGAATATGGATACTGGTGGTTGCACCTTCACTGAGATCTTAACCAACTTGACCCAACGTACGCTAAAAGCTAGCTATAGAGAATATCTGCATATTTAGTCTTCTGAACATGATATAGAAATATAGTGAGAATTAAATTCTAGTAGGTTCAACAATAAATCATAATTATCATCAATATAGTTCATCATGTCATGTTCATCTGTATAAGCTATAACAAATATATTAGATCATGTGAATGCACTTCATCTATGCACTAGAAAATCATATAGTAATGACATGTATGGCATGAATAACTACTTTCAGAATATCATATAATGGCTATCAACTTATTTTCATATGAAGCTATCCCCGTCAGGGTGAGTACTTTTAACTCTCTGGTACGGGCTTTTTCGCTCTGTCCGAGATGTCAGACTTTCTCTTTCTTTTCTCATTAACATAATCATAGTCGTGAGTAAGGTGTCTCCTACTAGTGCACCACACAGACCACCATGTGACTGTGCTTGTCTCTTTTCTTTTCTTTTCTTTTCACGTGATTAATCAAAAATATGATTTCAATAACAAGAACGTTCATTATACTCACATGCCATAATTTATCATCATAGAATAATTAGTATAAAAAATTATTGGTAAAATGAAATCATGTCATGATCATAACCATTTTTTAATATCACTTTATAAAATATTTCAATATCAAAATTACACACTTAAGATGGTAAGGAATTCATGCAATGGAAATGGCTAGGGCATACACTAGTATTTATTATTTCCATTTATAAGATTCTTCTTTTTTTTAAAATATTATTTTCATATTTTCATTTTCTTTATACTTGACCTATAATTACTTTCCTCCTACTTATATCATTTCCAACACATGTTCTCACAAATTTTATAGGGCATTCTTCTCCAATTTGGTTTCTATTATTATCCTAAAGTTAATGAGGTTCTTTTAGGGTAGAAAAATGTTAAAAATAAGTTTTACCAACTCCCAATATTGCCTAGTCATATTCTAGGACATAGCCATGCTTGAAAATACTTCAAACATACTCAAAAATAGCCCTGAACATGGCCTACCTATGCTAAAGTAACCCAAAACATGGCCTGGCTATGTTCTGTGACCTTTCCTCACTTATTCAACCATATCTCCCTCATATGCACTCAAATTGAGGTGATTCCAAAGCCTGTAAAATGCTAAGACATTTATCTACAACTTTCACAGTTATCATTTTTCAGATTCCTTACGATTATTCCCAAAAAATTGAAAACAATAACGCTTACATTTACCACCCTGGATTTTAGACTAATTCTAACCATTACTCATTAATCAGCCATATCTCCCTTATATAGACTCCAAATTAATTGATTTCAGAGCCTAAAGATCCGTGAGACATATATCTATATTTATTATGTTAACAATTTCTTTTATTTCCATATAGATTTTTCGCAAAAATTCAAAAACAGAAATATACTTAATAGATTCTTCCCTGGTTAGCTTGTTTTTTTACCACTGCTTACTAATCAAACCATATCTTCCTAATATGGATTCCAAATTGAATGATTCCAATGGCTAAAAATTGTTGAGACATATATATATATATATATATATATATATATATATATATATATATATATATATATATATATATATATATATATATATATATATATATTACGTTAACTATTTATTTTAGTTCCATATAGAAGATTCCCAAAAATTCAAAAACAGAAGCTTCCCTGGTTACTCTAAAATTTAGTTTCCTAACCAAACCATTCTTAAGGTTTTAGTTTATCATTTTATTATGCCCTCTTCCATTTTCTTCCTAATTTACATCTAATTATATTCTCTCAATTTTTCACCACAATCAAATATATAAAATAGCAGCATAAAAATCCTATGTAGAACTTTCCACACCAACTGAAATGTTTAAAACATCTATCATATGCAAGATAACATGTAACATGATATAGCAACATCCATTACCAATCGTCAAAGTATCAAATATTGTAAATTTCATCAAAGTTCTAATATCAAAATCGTATATGAATTTTACAAATTTCAAAGTTTTTCTTTAGAAAGAGATATTGTTAAACCTACCTAAAAATCTCCCTAGCTCACTTAGTGAATTCTTTTTCTTGTTTACTCTTGAAGGAAGTAGCAAGATTCCTCTCTTCCCTTAGTTTTTCTAGCAGCTTAAAAAAGAGAAGGAGGGTGAGGTTTGAACCCCAAGGATAACGAGAAGAGATGGATTCAAGTGGAGATTAAGCTAACTTACCTTGAGTACTTAGTCCTCTAGACTTCTTCTTTTTCTTCCTTCCTATCTTCTTCTCTCTTTCTCTCTTTTCCACACTCTACCTTGCTTTTATTTTTCTACATCCTTACTTGGACGAAATTATAATGTTATAAGGGTGTGTTTTACTTAAATAAACTATCAAGTTGTTCAACTCTCATAATCATTGGTCTACCTTATCACAATTAAGATACACTTGGTTGTTTTTCTGGTGAAAGACAACTCATGTTCTTATCTTCCTCTCCCTTAGTCAAGATATGCATAGTAAAAGGAGATTTGGATTTTGAAAATCATGATAAAATGTTCTTAAGATAAGGGACAAGGTCCCTTTGATTTAGGGATTCTTTTTCTTTTTCTTTTGTCTCACTCAAGTAAGATAGGTTTGCCTTTCTAGGTGGCCAATTTCTAGCCCTTGTGTCTCCCTTGCTTGGATGAAATTATTTGTGTAGGATAAGGATGTTTTGTCATAATGCCATGTATTATTACCTACTTATTGAAATTATGAATGTAGGATATAGATGTTTTGTCCTAATGCCATGTGACCTAATCTTGATTATTATTAAACTACTATCTTCTCAGATGATTCTTATTTTTTTTCCTTTGGGATTTGGGCTCATTCTTACCCATTTCGTTTGCTTTGGCTGAAATTCTACCTTTCATGGAGGTCTTGATCACATTTTCATAGTTTGTGGGCTATCAGTCTAACATCTATATCCTAGTCCAAGTCTATGTTTTATTTCTTGCTTTGGGTTATCCTATTGGCTTGCTAAAAACTCATGTAAAGTGAAAAAAAGTCTATATGATGTGTCCATAGGTGAAAGCCTAATGTATGGGTGGAGATGTTAAACTTAGGAACTGTAGCTCTTGAATTATAAAAAATTACCCTAATCCAATCTTCTTGAAATTCTAGGACCTTTACTTACTTCTCAAAAATTTATCTTCCTTACCCAAGAATTTTGCCTCTCTTTATTTAGTATGTTATTTCTAATTTTTCCTATTAGGTTTTCTCTCTTTACTTATTCCCTTAATGTTAGAAACATTTTCTATGCATACACATAAGGTGAAGAATTTCTAAGGATTATATTTCCTTAGATATCTAAAAATTATCTAATAAATTTTATTTCCTTAATTAAATATTTATGTACCTTTATTAATAAAAGAAATGAAATTAGGGAAGTTACTTTAAATATTTATGTAGCTTTATTAATAAAAGAAGCGAAATTAGGGATGTTACGTTAAGTGTTGACTTGCAAGAGAATATTAGACCATTAAAAGATCTTTGATCAAATCTGACGTCCCTTCCCAATCACCTAAAATACTTGGAAATTGGAGAGGATCCACTTATCATAGTTACCAAAAACATTTGTGCAAAAAAAGAGGATGCATTAATAAAAAAAATTTGAGAACAAGGAACTACTATTATAATAACTATTGGAAACTGTAAAGGCATAGATCTAGTTGTAGAGTTGCATCAAGCTTTATCGGTCAAAGGGACTAAGCCCAACAAAGGTAAGAAAAAATTCTCCTGGTTTGGACCCTTTGTTATTACTTATGTGTTTTCTTATAATGCAGTAGAACATAAGGCTAGAATCAGTCCTAGAAACTTCAGATTAAAGTGGACATCAAGGATCCTTCGGGAATGACATAAGGAGCTTTGAGTCGAGCCAATGACATTAAACAAATGTGCTTATTGTAATGACTCCAATTTTTTGTATTAGTACACTAACTAATGAATTCGTTACCTCTTTACTTCTAATTGTTTATCTCTTAATGTTCAATTAATTTAGTCAAACATAATTAAGATTTAAAGTCTACCATTAAGATTAATGCTATTGCAAGTTCATATACATACATCATTGGTATCAGAGTGTTACCTGAAACATATCAAAAGCAAGAAGAGACCTAACACCATATAAAAAATACAACTAGAATCTAAGTGTGGTTAGTTAAAAGCACTAGTTCAAAAAGTCAAACACATAGGTTTACGTCCTAGTCATCCACGTTGACTACTTCTAGGGACACCAGTGTGGGTGGTGACAACAACACTGGAATCTTAGTCATGTCTACAGTATATACATCACATATAATTGACACTTGCCCAATGTAGGGTCGTTCAACCTAACACATAACAAAAACAAGAGTCATGGTGAAAATATGCATATCTAATTATCTGAATATAACATGGAAATATAGTGAGAATTAAATCCCAGTAGGTTCAACAATAAATTCTATTCATTAATAATATCAGTCATTATGTTATGTTAAGCTGTATAAGCTACAACAAAAATATATAGGGCCTCATGAATGTACTTTATCTATGCACATACAAATTATGCAGCAATAGTATGTATGACATGAGTTATTATTTTCATAATGTCATGTGCATGTATAGGCATTTCATATATCAAGGGCGAGATAAACTATTAAAAAGAGCATGGCATGTCAGAAAAATCACAGTTTTATCATATGATGTCTATCGACTTATTCTTATATCAAGCTACCCCAGTTAGGGTGAGTATTCTCTACTCTCCAGTACAAGATTTTCTCGCTTCGTCCGACATGGAACACTTTCTCTTTCTTTTCTTATCATTCTTTTCTCATCATCATAATCATGGTTGTGAGTAGGGCGTCCCCTACTGGTGCACCACATGAACCACCACTTGACCATGCTTGCTTCTTTTATTTCCATATTAATAGCCAAAATATGATTTCAATCATAAGTATGCCCATTATGCCCACATGTCACATTTTCTCATCAAAGCATAATCATTCCAAAAATCACTTTTACAAAACATAATCATGCCAAAATCACATACTTAGATGATAAAGATTTCATGCGATAGCAATGGCTAGGGCATACACTAATCATTTATTATTTTCATTTATAAGATTCTTCTTCTTTCTTAAATATTATTTCATCTCTTTATTTTCTTTATTTCTTGGCCTTTAGTCACTTACTCCTACTTAAATTATTTTGAACACATGTTCCTATTTATAAAATTTCCTTTTATCACCTTTTTTACCTATGATCTTTTATACATTATTTTCATTAATTTTTTCTAATGATTTTAATATTAATTTTTATTGGAAATTACTATTTATTTCAGTATTATGACCCAAAATGCACTTTGGATTTTTAGACCCAGAGCTCTCATCACTCTTTGGCCTATATCTCCTTCATTTGAACTCCAAATCAAGTGATTATAGATTATATGGATAATCCTCTAAAACTCTTATGTTGAAAGGTTTCTCAAAATCAGAAGAAATCTTGGTGTTATTACTTCCTCAAATTCACTATTATTTCTTCTTGGGTAGGTTTTGACATTTGCTTACTTATTGGACCATATCACTCTTGTATGGGCTCCAACGTAAGTGATTCCATTGATAAAAAATTCGTAAGACACATATATACATTTTTTATGTTAACAAATTCTTTTAATTTCCTATATATTTCTCCCAAAAATTTGAAAATCGAAGCTTACCTGGTTACTCCGAAAATCTAGCTTTCTTAGCGTAGAATTTTCTAAAGTCCTTGTTCCTTCTTGGATGAAGTCCTCTCCCATTTTCCAAATTTTCACCTAATTATAAGGTTGCTTATTTCAACATTTTTATTATATTTCTTACATAATTTAACATATTCCATCATCCACTTCAAAAGAAAAATAGAATCATACATCATCATGGGTGTTTTCAACAGAAATTTCTTATGTACTTCTTCTAGGTGTTTGAGGCCATACTTATTTTATCAATCTAACCATCTTCCATCCATTTTACCATATTTAAATATACATAATAGCAGCAAAAAATCCCTAAAATTTCACCACCCATAGCCATAACCATGCAGAAATTTCCATACCAACTTTAGCATTCAAACATCCATCACATGCAAGATCAACATATAACATGATATAACAACATCCATGGCTAATCATCAAATTAGAAAATTATTAAAAATATCATCAATGTCCTAGGATCAAAGTCCTAAATAATGTGACAAAATTTCAATGTTCTTTCAAAAAGAATTTATTGTTAAACCTACGTACAAATCTCCCTAGCTCACTTAGTGAGTACCCTTTCTTGTTTTCCCTTTGAAGGAATGGCGAGATTCTTCCCTCCCCTCGGCTTTTCTAGCAGCTTGAATAAGAGAATGAGGGTATGTTTTAAACTTCAAGGACGAAGAGAAAAGATGGATTGAAGTGGAGGTTTAGCTAACTTACCTTGAGCGCTTAGTCTTCTAAACTTCTTCTTCTTCTTCCTTCCTCTCTTCTCCTCTCTTTCTTTCCTTTCTCTCCTATACCTTGCTTCTATTTTTTCATTGACCTCACTTGGCTGAAATTCTCATGTGTTAAGGGTGGGTTTTGCTTAAAAAAATCAAGTGGTCAACCTCTCATAATCTTAGGTCTAAGACTTACTTGTGGGAAATTCCATATTGTCATCATTAGGGTGCATATGGTTGCTTCTTGGGGTAGGAAAAATCATGGTGTGCTCTTCCTCTCCCTTCACTAAAATATGCACACAAAAAAGGGGGATTTGGTGTTTGAAATTCATGGTGAGATAGGCTTAAGACATGTGGCAAGATCTCCTCAAGTTTTGGGATTCATTTCCCCTTTCTTCTGGCTCACTCAAGATTCATAAATTTTCATTTTTAGTTGGCAATTTTCAAACCCTTGATTCCCCCTTGCTTGGCTGAAATTCTGTGTGTATGTGATAATAATGCTTGCTTATGGACCAATCATATAATAGTTTTTCCCTAACTTGTTGGACTTGCCAAATCTTATCTATTGCACCTCCCATGATGAGTAATTATTGATTAATATTACACTACTATTTCATAACATGGCTCTCATTTTTCCCTCTTGGATTTGGTCTCATTCTTTCCCATTTCCTTGGCTTGGCTGAAATTCCTACCCATAATGGAAGGCTTGGCCATATTTTCATGGGTTTTGGGTTATTAGCCCAACCTCTCCATCCTAGTCCAAGTTTATGTCATATCTCCCACTGAGGTAAACCATGTGGCTTGCCAAACACATATGTGAGGTGGAAAAATTCTATATGGAGTGTCCATAGGTGGAGACTCAAATGTGTGGGGTGAGGTGTTAAACTTAGGAACTCTAGTTGTTGACTTAAGAAAAATTCCCCCAATCCATCTTCTAGAAATTTCAAAACTTTCATTCACTTCCAAAAATTTATATTTCTTACCGAAGAATTTCAAGCCTCTCTAGGATGTTATTTCTAATTTTTCCCTCTTAGGTTTTCTCACTTTTTCCTATTCCCTTAAAGTTAGAAAAATTCTCTATGAGTTGAAGAATTTCTTAGGCTTATATTCTATTAAATAACTATCAAAATTGTTTAGTAAGTCTTATTTCCTCAATTAAATATTTATGTGCCCTTATTAATAAAAGAAAAAGAAATTAGGGATATTATGCTTATTGGGAGACAACTCAACATAGTCATTGCAAAAAAAAGGTGAAAATAAAACAAATTTAGGGTATACTAATGCAACAGTCTCATTCTACCCAAAACAAATTCAAGGATAATCACTTAACTCATATATACCTCCTTATTATTTTCTTTCTTTTAAATTGAGGACAATGTAAAGTTTGAGTATATGGTGGGAGTAAATTTGCCTGAATAATTGTGACCCTATTTTGAGCATCAATTTTATGATTTTCACTATCATTGCACTTTTATTGTGTTTAGCAAGTTCAGTGATTGTGTAAGTCACTACAACAAAATAGGGATTTAGTGGTGACTTTAGTCGCCACTGAAAGCCCAAATTTTGTAACTGAATAAATTCAGTGACGACTTTTGGTCGTCACCCACTGGTCACGAAAAAACCTGTCGCTAAAACTTTCTGTGATGACTTAAACAAGTCGCCACTGAAAAAAACTTTAGTGGCGACTAAATTGCCACTAAAAAGCCTAGGTTTCGTCATTAGAAACAAATATTCGTCACTGAAAAATACCTTTTAGTGATGACCATGCGAAGTGCCACTGAAATGCAATATTCAGTGACGACTTTAGTCGTCACTGAATGTATATTTTCAATGCTCACGTCCCATAGTTGTCACAGAAAGGTGTTTTTAGTGACGACCATGAGAAGTCGTCACTGAAAATGTCTGTTTAAGAGAAAAAAAATTTGTCATTTCATTTGATCCTTTTAGTGGCGACTTCTTCTAGTCGCCATTGAAAATATATTTAGTGATGACGTAAGTCATCACTGAATGTTTATTTTTTATAATTAGTGACGACTTAAGTCGTCACTGAAACTTGTTTAAGGTATTTAGTGACAACATTGGTCGCCACTGAATCCAATATATATATATATATATGAATATTTTCATTTTCCATTTAAATAAAATAGTGTTATATGAATAAAAGTCAAGAACAACAAGAGTAATAAAATTCTATATATAATTTCAAAAAAAGTACATAATTCTTGAGAGTGATATAACATGTTTGTTAATAGAAAATATTATATATAATAGAATATCAACAAATTAAAAATAATTAACTTGGTGGCTCTCTGGAAGATGTTGGTATTGCATTATTTGTGGAATTTGGTGTAGCACTACTCATATGTCCTAGTGGAATTTGTCCCTGTTCAAAGCACAATAATAAATTAATATATAACTTGACAAGTTTAATGTAAAATAAATAAATAAATACCTGTAACATGAAAAAAAATTCATGAAAATATTAAATATTACCAAATTCAACAAAATTAATATCACATATGACACTTAACAAGTATGACAACCAAGCTCAACGGAGGGGGAAAAAGCATAGCAACTAAGTAAGATATATAAAACCAACATTGCCCTTAGCTCAGGAGAAGCTCCTCAAGAGATGGAAAATGCTTTTAGGGACATATTGAATGCCTACTTGTATGCCATGCATGGCCAATAGACATACATGTCAAAATATTACCATTACCTTCCCTTCTTTATTTTCTTCTCTTCCTTGAAAGGCAACATATTGTATGTAGAAAATGAAAAATATTCTAATTACTTATTGATCATGCTTCATATAAGTTATTATACATGTCTAGGATTCTTCTTTTATTTCTTAAAACTTCTTCACTAACTTGGATGAACAGGCTGTTCAAGTTAATTTAGTTGCTAGACCATATATAACAAATATTGATAAATTTGAAAACAAATGAAATATGAACACCCAAAATATAATGTCCTTAAATGCCAACATATTATTTTGTATATGCTGATTCAAATTCCAATAGTAGGGAAGAGAAGAGAGGGTAGAGATGAAAAATTTAATCTATGATCCAAAAATATCTTTTTGAATTCTAGTGTGAAGCGCAAGCGCCTAGCTAAATTAGCTGCCAGAGAACAAGTAATATATTTAAGAAGAAAAAAGAAAAAAGAAATCTGTATAATGAAAGTATCAATAAAATACCAAACAATATGAAGAACAGGCAAGGAACATAATTGACTCAACATAAGCACCTACAAGTCATTTCATTGCAGAAAGCAAGTCAAAGACTAATGTCATCATGATTCCCAAGAACTTTATAAATTTCCTTTGTATGCTTGACTAGGGATTCTCTCTAACTTACTTTGATAGTGATGCTAAAACTCAAGCACATGATTAAAAAATAGTTTAAGAGTAAATGATAATATACATATGAAATTGAAAAGGTAATTGTAGAACACAACACATAATTGGGAGAGTGAAGCCGGTAGTACAACGAATTAATATAAAAGTTACAACAAGAATTAAATTAAATAGCCCAGCAGATATGAAGTAGATCATATGCACAAGTATAGCAATACAAGTTCTTAACCATAGGTTCCCCAAGTTTACCTTTCCTTCACCTTTAACCAAGTCAATTGAATTCCTGCACTTTAGCTTTGCCAGCCTACTCTTACCGCTATAGATAATATTAGAGCTTTTTTAAAAATTGTCATTATCTCTCCTTGTAAATCAATTCAGTACCATGTAACTTTACCTCACTCACACCCCATTGTTGCTCATTCAAATAATGTTTTCTCCTATAAACAATCTTTGGTCTAATAATTGGTTGCAACTTGCAAGGAATAACAAGAAAAAGCTAAGATTGCCTTCAATATGCAGATTCTAAATATATATAGAAGAAATATGGAAATTATTTTGGAATTGAACGTGGGACCTTCACAAGAAATTAGAATACTACAACCACAAGAAATTATTCTCCCATAAACTCCACCTATTCATTTAAATTTGAAAACTTGAACGTGGGACCTTCACATTGAAGTGTCAATATTCAACCATTAGGATATTCCCTTTTATAATCATCATTGGCCTTGCATTTAGAAGCTAGGCTACTAGATTTGGATATGTTTGCAGTTGTGGGTACTTATGTTTGCACCATCCTGTAAAGTACTAGGCTACTAGGCGACTAGGCTACTAGGCTATCTCACTTTGCAGTTTGCACCATCATGTAAAGTACTTATGTTTTAAAAGAGTAAATATTTAAGTTTTAAAAGCACTTAGAAATTGAAACATTTCTTTGTAACATCCCTAATTTTGTTTCATGAATTAATAAAAATATAAAAGTATTCAAAGTAACATCCCTAATTTCGTTTCTTTTTAAGGTACATAAATATTTAATTAAGGAGATAAAATTTATTAGACAATTTTTAGATATCTAAGGAAATATAATCCTTAGAAATTCTTTACCTTACGTGTATGCATAGAAATGTTCTAACATTAATGGAATAGGTAAAGAGAGAAAACTTAAGAGGAAAAATTAGAAATATTATACTAAAGAAAGGTGAAATTCTTGGGAAAGGAAGATATATTTTTGGAAACAAGTAAAGGTCTTAAAATTTCAAGAAAACATTGGATTAGGGTAATTTTTCCTAATTCAAGAACTAGAGTTACTAAGTTTAACATATTCACCCATACATTGGGCTTTCACCTATGGACACTTCATATAGAGTTTTTCCACTTCACATAAGATTCTAACAAGCCCATTGGATAACCTAAACAAAAAATAAAACATAGACTTGAAATAGGATATAGAAATTGGACTGATAGCCCAAAAATTATGAAAATGTGTCGAAGCCCTCTAAGAAAGATAGAATTTTATCCAAAGCAAAGGAAATGGGTAGGAATAAGCCCAAATCCAAGAGAAAAAATAAATTAAATTAATCCATGTGATAATATAATAAAGATTAGGTTACATGGCTTTAAGAAAAAACTTTCGCAAGTGGTATGATAATACAAGGCATTAGGACAAAACATCCATATCCTACACTCATCATTTTAGCAAGTAGTATGATAATACAAGGTTTTAGGACAAAACATCTATATCCTACAATCATAATTTTAGCAAGTGGTATGATAATACATGACATTAGGACAAAACATTCCTATCCCACACAAATAATTTCAACCAAATAATGGAGATTCAAGGGCTAGAAATTTGCCACCTAAAAAGGCAAACCTATCACAATTGATTAAGACAAAAGAAAAAGAAAATGAATCCCTAAATCAAAGGGACCTTGTCCCTTATCTTAAGAACATATTATCATAATTTTCAAAATATAAATCTCCTGTTCCTATGCATATCTTGACTAAGGAAGAGGAAGACAAGAACATGAGTTGTTTGTTTTTTCAAAAATTCAACCAAGTGTATCCTAATTGTGATAAGGTAAACCCATGATCATGGAAGGTAAATTATTTGGTGGTCTATTTAAGCAAAACCCACCCCTATAACATTAGAATTTTCGTCCAAGTGAGGGAGAGGAAAAATAGAAGTAAGGTAGAGTGAGGAAAGGAGAGGAAGAAAGGAAGAAAGAGGAAGGAGAAGTCTAGAGGACTAAGTGCTCAAGGTAAGTTTAACAATATTTCTTTTTGAAGAAAAGATTTGAAACTTGTAATATTTATATGAGATTTTGATCTTAGAACTTTGATGATTAGTCATGGATCTTGCTATATCATGTTACATATTATGTATGTTTGAATACTTAGGCTGCTGTAGATAGTTTTGCAAAGGTATGGCTATGGGTAGCAAAATTTTAAGCTTCAGCTTTTAAAATTCTGGGAATAATCGATAAGGAATTAAAACAAATGGTTAACATAACAAATGTATATCTATGTCTCATGGAATTGTACCCACTAAAATCATTCAATTTGGAGTTCATATGAGGTAGATATGGTCAAATTAGTAAGTAGTCATCAGAAAATGGTTAATCAGGGAAGAATATGTTAGGATAGCTTCTGTGTTTTAATTTATGGGAACATTATTTAGGGAATTAAAATAAGTAGTTAACATAAGAATTATAGATATATGTGTCACGGATTTGTAGCCACTGGAATCACTCAATTTGGAGTCCATATGAGGTAGATATGTTTCGATTACTATGCAGTGGTCAAAAATTGGTTAATCAGGGAAGAATATTTTAGGATAGCTTCAGTGTTTTAATTTATGGGAACATTCTATAGGGAATTAAAATAAATGATTAACATAAAAATTATAGATATATGTCTCACGGATTTGTAGCCACTTGAATCAATCAATTTTGAGTCCATATGAGGTAGATATGGTCCGATTAGTTTGCAGTGGTTAGAAATTGGTTAATCAAGGAAGAATATTTTAGGATAGCTTCAGTGTTTTAATTTCTGGGAACATTCTGTAGGGAATTAAATTAAATGATTAACATAAAACTTATTGCTATATGGGTCATGGATTTTTAGCCACTGGAATCACTTAATTTGCAATTCGTATGAGGGAGATATGGACAGATTAGTAGGTAGTGGTTAGAACCTACCCGAGAAGAAATAACCTGTACATTGAGGGAGTAATATCACCATGATGTCTTAATATGTCGTTCAACTGTTCAACATAATAGTTTTAGATAATTGCTTTATCTTTAAATTGACACTAAGAGCACCTAAATTAGAGTTAAATTTAGGGAGTTATGCTCTGATTAGTAAGAGAAGGTCAGATAGGATGAAAACCTGCATCAAGAAAATAAAAAAATAAAATTAATATTTAAAAAAGAAGAAGAATCTTATAAATGAAAATAATAAATGACTAGTATATGCCATAGCCATTGACATTGCATGAATTTCTTACTATCTTAAGTGTAAAATTTTGTCATGGAAATATTTTATAAAGTGATATTTGAAATGGTTATGTTCATGGCATGATTAACAATGATTTTTGGCTCTTATTGAGAAAAAAAAAAAAGAAATGAGCACGATCACATGGCAAGTCCATGTGGTGCACCAGTAGGGGACACCCTACCAACGGTTATGATGATGTTAATGAGAAAAGAAAGAGAAAGTGGGCCATGTCAGATGGAGCGAGCAAAGCCTATATCGAAGAGTAGAAAATACTCATCCTGACCGGGGTAGCTTGATATGAGAATAAATTGATAGTCATCATATGATATTATGAAAATAGTTAATCCTGTCATATATGTCATTACTGTACGATTCTCATGTGCATAGATATAGTGCATTCATGTGACCAACGATATTTGCTGTAGTTTATACAGATGAACATGACGTGATGAGCTTTATTGATAATGATTTATTGTTGAACTTGCTGAGATTTAATTCTCACTATATTTCCATGTCATGTTCAGAAGAATAATTATGAAGATTTTCTCTATGGCACTGGCTTTTAGCGTATGTTGGATCGAGTTACTCTATTTTGAGCTGATCCCAGTAATATATATGGTGTCTATGGTCGAGTTGACTATGATCCCGGTGAAGGTACAACCACCCGCACCCTGTATCTCCGGAACTGGTCAACAGGGATGAATAAGATGTAATTATATATGTGTTAGACTTTTGTACGGATGTTATTGATTAATGATATGTAGGTAAACTCTGTATTGTATAAATTAAATAAATGTTATTTTGAGTTAAGTTGTAACGAGGTAATAACTTCATGGTATTTAATCAAAATTTTTTTTTACTTAAATGGAGTTGTTACATTCTTCATCAAAAGTAATTTTCACATTTAAAGGAACATGTAGTGTTCAGTTATAAAGTATCAGCCATCAAGAGCAAATTTTAACATTTAAAGGTATAAATAAGACCAGCCATCAAGAGTAACATCCAATCATCAAGAGCAATATTCAGTCATAAAAAACCAGTCATCAAGAGCAATATTTAGTCAAAAAAAACTAGCCATCAAGAGGTCTATAATGGATATTAGTACCTATTGGAGAGATGTGATTAAAGAGGTCATCTGTGACTATAGTCTTTCCTGAAACTGTGCTTGCATCATTTCTTCTCGTAATCTCATTTCCTTGCGTAGTTCTGTAGCAACCTTTTCACTTATTTTCTTATCTTGCTCTTCAAGTAGTTAGGGAGTGATTTGGTTAGCAGCTCTCTTAGTGGAAGGTTTAGCCCCGTATCTTTTACCGAGAAATTAACCAGACCGTTGACCAAGAACTTGTGACAACATTTGCTCATTGCTCAGACCAGGAGTGTCTTCTTGAGATTGCTCAGCTATAATTTCTTTCAATTAGGCCTATGTTTAAAGCAACTAAATATTTAGAATAACAAGAAGAAATATAAATTACAATTTGTATAAATTAATAAAATTTAAATATGCATGAACTTCTTGAGACTTTGTATCTGACCATATAACTTCCCCTTCTTTATTCTTACAAGTATGTTGTAGCTCCCATATTTGGTCAATTAGAGCCTTCTCTCCAGTTTTAGGATTTCTCTATGATCAAACATAATTGCCACCCAATGATGAATAAAACATTCATATAATGTTATATATGAGAATAAATTATTCTAAGTTTCATCGTTAATTCTTCAAATTCAGCAAATGAACGAGAACCACATGTATGTTTTGTTGTTTGCTTGGGTTTGTTCTGTGCATTTGTTGAGGTTTTGCCTTGCATTTCATTTCATATTTAGTTGTGTTACACATTTCATATTAGATTGTTCTTTAAATATGGTATTACATAATACCTTAAAGTTATTTGAGCCAAGAAAATTGACTAAGTGCTTCCATCCATCATGATTGGATGTGGGTGGTGGATATGCTAGTCTCTCCTTATCGGTGTTGTACTTGGAGTACAAGACGTGCAAGTGACTCCTCCAATTTTTGTATAATCATTGTAAAGTGGCATTGATAAATGCATCAAATTGCCATTGTATACTTGCACCGACTTCAAATTTTTCCTACAATAATAAACTCAAAGATGTTAAATTAGAGAAGTATATATGGATATGTGTACAATAAACAATTATGATAGTTGTTACCTTCACTTACATCAAGATCTGTTCTCCACATTGTTCCCAAATTTTAGTTCAGTCCCTCTCTTTCAAAGGACAAGTGCCTCGTACGATGTGCCAAATGTAATTGACGAGCTCCCTTGATCCTTCTCCCACAGCTCAAAAGATATCGTTAGGGATCAAAATTTGAAGTTTTTGTCCAATTTTTGCCTTTGATTCTACAATAATACATTTGTATGATCCCTTTACATTTCGACTTATACTACAAGAAGCTGTGAATCACACTAGGGTATTAGGCACATAATTGAATGTCGAGATCCCTTGATCCTTAACTCATTGTTGCTAAAACATTTCTTTATATACCTGTACTACTAATTGGATGCTGAGAAGTAGGTGCGGTGAGCTGTGCCTCTGTCTACCCATGGTGGGGCTCTATGGTCGACAGTAGAGTTCAATACAAAACAAAATGTGCAAAGAATTTAATACAAAGCTGTGAATTATATGTATATATAGTAACAATAATTTAACACTAAGTCTTCAAATAGATTCTTGAGATAAAAAGTCTCCTTCATTACTTTCTCTATCCATGGTCTGACCTTCTTCATCGTCATTGATGAAATTAACTTCCCTAAAACATCTTCCCTCACTCTGGTGACTAACACTTTGTGGTTGAACATCCTTTCGCAATAATACTATTGTAATGTCATTCTGATCATCATTGTGAATGAATTCATTCAGTAACCTACAACCTCTTCATAAGGCATGTTATAAAGGTCACGGGTGTAACAACTCCATTTAAGTATCAAATTTTTTTTTTAAAAAATACCATTAAGTTATTACCTCATTGCAACTTAACTCAATATAACATTTATTTAATTTATACAATACAGAGTTCACATACATGTCATTAATCAAAACATATGTACAACATATCAAACATATAAAAATCTACATCTTATTTATTCTGGTTGACCAATTCCGGAGATACAGGTGCGGGTGGTTGCACCTTCACCGGGATCTAAGCCAACTCGACCACAAACATTTTATTTGCTTCTGGGATCTGCCCAACATAAAGTACTCGATCCAACATGCAATAAAAGCCAGAGATATAGAAAAATATGCATAACTAATTTTTTGAACATGATATGGAAATATAGTGAGAATTAAATCCCAGTAAGTTCAACAATAAATCATCATCAATATAGCTCATCACGTCATGTTCAGCTGTATAAACAACAGAAAATATCATTGGTCACACGAATGCATTATATCTATGCACATAAGAATCATACAATAATGATATGTATGACAAGATTAACTATTTTTAGAATATCATATGATGGCCATCAACTTATTCTCATTTCAAGCTACCCCGGTTAGGGTGAGTATCCTCTACTCTCCGGTACGGGCTTTTTTCGCTCCGTCCAACATGGCCCACTTTCTCTTTCTTTTCTCATTAACATGATCATAACTGTTGGTAGGGCGTCCCCTACTGGTGCACCACACGGATTGCCATGTGACCGTGCTCATTTATTTTCTTTTCACAATGATAGCCAAAAATATGCTTTCAATAACAAGTATGTTCATCAAAATATAATTATTACCAAAAATCATTGGTAATCATGCCATGAACATAACCATTTCAAATATCACTTTATAAAATATTTCCATGTCAAAATTTCACACTTAAGATGGTAAGAAGTTCATACAATGGAAATGGCTATGGCTATACTAGTCATTTATTAAGATTCATCTTCTTTTTTAAATACTAATTTTATTTCTTTATTTTCTTGATGCAGGTTTTCATCCTATCTAACCTTCTCTTACCAATCAGAGCATAACTCCCTCAATTTAACTATTATGTTGAACACTGTAGCGAAATATTAAGAAATCAAGGTGATATTACTCCCTAAATGTATAGGTTATTTCTTCTCGGATAGCTTCTGACCTCTACCTACTAATGGGACCATATCTACCTCATATGGACTCCAACTTGAGTTATTCCAGTGGCTAAAAATCCGTGACACACATATCTATAATTCTTATGTTAACCATTTATTTTAATATCCATACAGATAATTCCCAGAAATTAAAATACAGAAGCTGTCCTAACATATTCTTCCCTGATGAACCATTTTCTGACCTTTAACTACTAATAAGATCATATCTTCCTCATATGGGCTCCAAAGTGAATGATTACAGTGGCTAAAAATCCATGACACACATAGCTATAATTCTTATGTTAATCATTTATTTTAATTCCATATAGATAATTTCCAAAAATTAAAATACATAAAATGTCCTAACATATTCTTCCCTGATGAACTATTTTCTGACCTTTGCTTACTAATCGGACCATATCTACCACATATGGACTCCAAATTGAATGATTCCAGTGGCTAAAAATCCGTGACACATATATCTTTAATTCTTATGTTAAACATTTATTTTAATTCCTTATATATTGTTCCTAGAAATTAAAACACCGAAACTTAAAATTCTACCACCCATAGCCATACCCATGCAGAACTTTCTATACCAGTCTAAGTATTCAAACATACATCACATGCAAGATCAATATGTAACATGATATAGCAACATCATGACCAATCATGAAAGTTCTAAGATCAAAATCTCATATAAATTTTATAAGTTTCAAAAGTTTTCTTCAAAAAGAAATATTGTTAAACTTACCTGGAGCACTTAGTCCCCTAGACTTCTCCTTCCTCTTTCTTCCTTTCTTCCTCTCCTTTACTCACTCTACCTTGCTTCTATTTTTCCTCTCCCTCACTTGGACGAAATTATAATGTTGTAAGGGTGGGTTTTCTTATATAGACCACCAAATAATTCACCTTTCATGATCATGGGTCTACCTTATCACAATTAGGATACACTTTGTTGAATTTTTGGAAAACAAACAACTTATGTTCTTGTCTTCCTCTTCCTTAGTCAAGATATGCATAGGAAAACGAGATTTGTATTTTGAAAATTATGATGATATGTTCTTAAGATAAGGGACAATGTCCCTTTGATTTAGGGATTCTTTTCCATTTTCTTTTGTCTTAAACAAGTATAATAGGTTTGCCTTTTTAGGTGGCAAATTTCTAGCCCTTGAATCTCCATTATTTGGTTGATATTATTTATGTGGGATAGGAATGTTTTGTCCTAATGCCATGTATTGTCATACCACTTGCTAGAATTATGAGTGTAGGATATAGATGTTTTTGTCCTAAAGCCTTGTATTATCATGTCACTTGCCAAAATGATGAATGTAGAATCACACCACTTGCTAAATTTTTGTCTTAATGCCATGTAACCTAATCTTCATTATTATATCATCACCTAATGTATTTTATTTTATTTTTCCTCTTGGATTTGGGCTTGTTCCTACCCATTATGGGCTTATTCCTACCCATTTTCTTTGCTTTGGATAAAATTCTACCTTTCTTGGAGGGTTTGGTCACATTTTCATAATTTTTGGGCTATTGGTCCAATTACTATATCCTAGTCCATGTCTATGTTTTAGTTCTTGCTTAGGTTATCCAATGGCTTGCTAGAAACTTATGTGAAGTGGAAAAACTCTATATGAAGTGTCCATAGGTAAAAGCCCAATGTATGGGTAAAGATTTTAAACTTAGTAACTCTAGTTCTTGAATTAGGAAAAATTACCCTAATTCAATGTTCTTGAAATTTTAAGACCTTTACTTGTTTCTAAAAATTTATCTTCCTTATCCAAGAATTTTGCATCTCTTTAGTATGTTATTTCTAATTTCTTTCCTATTAGGTTTTCCCTCTTTATTTGTTCTCTTAATGTTAGAAACATTTTCTATGCATATACGTAAGGTGAAGAATTTTTAAGGATTATATTTCCTTAGATATTTAAAATATTGTCTAATAAATTTTATTTCTTTAATTAAATTTTTATGTACTTTTATCAATAAAAGAAACGAAATTAGGGATGTTACAACGGGGACTTGTTTTTACAACAATAAGCCAATGTCGATCGACAATATCATTTAAAGAGAATACCAGTTCTGCTTGAGATGCCATGACAAATGGCTCGTTCGTATTCAGAGAAGAATGAGAATTCACACTTGTATATCCATATCTGTCGACTTTATATCCCCTTCTTAAATGAGCAACATCCCACTAGTGACACTTAAAAAGATGTATTTTCTTATCCCCCACGTAAGAAAACTCATAAATATCCTCGAGGATGCCATAATATTTTTCTTAGGATCTGAATCATCCCCTTTCACAAGGACTCCACTATTTTGAGTTTTTCTTTGAGCTTCATGGTCTCTAGTATGAAATCTAAACCCATTGACCAAAATTGTTGTATATATGTATACTACTCTTTAAGGACCAATGGCTAAACTAAGTAGCTCATCGTCTTCTTGCCAATGTGAACCTAGCTTCGTAACCTATAAAAATTTAACAACAGCGGAAGGTTATGACATGACATATAATATAATACATTAGTTGACCTAATTAAAAGACACTTACTAGGCGACTAAACCACTAAGAAAACTCTTTAATGTGCCCTAAATCAACATTTGATGCATGTGACTGAAGCTCCCTTTTGTGCTCTCTACAAATTGTGTCGTTTCATCTATTAGAGTTTGGTTTACCAATAATTTAATTGTCAAAAAACTATAATATAACATACTCTATGAACGGCCAAACTTTTTCACTATTTTGTATCACGTATAGACACACTTGATCAAATTCTTTGTTAAATAGTAAAGTTGCTTTGGCGACACGTCTTAATTGTCCACTTTGGCCAAATATTGATCTCCCAGAAGCTGTCATATTTTCATCATCATTTCTTGTAGCTTTATTGAATTTTTTTAGGATATTGTTTAGTTATCTTAAGCAGAATATCAAACTTTCATCATTTAAATAGACTTTAGCAATTAAGCCTTCAAGATGAGCTTTATTATGAATATATGATTTCAACGTCCGTAAATACCGATAAATGTGAGTCAAAATTATTTGAGTTTAGTAGTCAATGCAGCTTAATAAATTAGTAGAGGTTTGCTAGTGTTACCACTCAATTGGATACATCTAAGAATACTGGACAGGCCCTACAATCTTTGCCTCTCTTGCTAAGTGGACAAGGAGATGGACCATGACATCAAAGAATGTTAGAAGAAACACAATTTCCAATTTGCACAAGGTAATGACAATTTTTATT
Organism: Gleditsia sinensis; assembly: GCA_037074535.1. Lineage (NCBI taxonomy): Eukaryota > Viridiplantae > Streptophyta > Magnoliopsida > Fabales > Fabaceae > Gleditsia > Gleditsia sinensis. The sequence goes on from CM073464.1 coordinate 58,583,330, forward strand.
TCAACTGAATCTAAGTCTTCCATGGTTAAGCATTTTGAGCACAGAATCTTGAAAAATTGTGCCAACTCCACTATAGGATCACTCACCTCCTTAGGCAACAACCCACAAATCACAGCTAGAAATACCTCCTGCAATAATATGTGATGGTCGTGACACTTTAGTCCATATATCTTTCTCTCTGCCACATTGACACACCTTGAAATGTTTGAAGAGAATGTATTAGGAACTTTGAACTTGGCTAAAAATTTGTAGACCTTCAACTTCTCTTGTGGTGATAACACATAAGATGTTGTTGGTAGTAAAATATTATTTCTTTGCTCAACAGGGTGTAAACCTGGCCTAATTCCCATGTCCACCAAATCGTAGTGGCTCTTCACTGTTGACACAATGTTGTCTGAAACATTTCTCTCAATATACATGACATCAAGATTATGTCGCAGTAAAAGTGTGCTTTAATAAGGTAGTTGGAAGAATATGCTCTTCTTCTTCCCATTATAAGCAATAGTTGACTGGTTGTGCATTCGCTTCTTCCCTTTTCAAAATGTCACATTGGGTAGGAGTTCTAATTGTTGAAGCACTTCCTTACCAATTAAATACGTCAGTGTGTCATTGCTTTCCACTTTACCATTAAATACCCTATTATTCCACTGCCAAAGATGATTAGATGGCAAGAAGCGACGATGGTCCATATAACATAATTTGCTTCTCAATGATACGGAGTGAGTATTTTTGTTGCAACAAGAACATGCCAATTTTTCTTTTGTTGACTAACCTGCAAGATTGCCATATGCAGGAAAATCATTTATTGTCCACATGATTGTAGCTCACATATTGAAATTTGACTGTGAATGAGCATCATACGTCTCCACTCCTACCTCCCACAATTCTTTAAGTTTCTCAATCATTGGTTTTAAATATACATCTATATCATCTCTTAGAGACTTAGGACCCGGGATAAGAAGTGTCATCATGAAGTACGGTTGTTTCATACATTTCTAGGGGTCCAAGTTATATGGCACAAGAACAACTGGCCAAATACTATGGTTGCCACTCATATTTCCATATGGTTGGAACCCATCTGTAACGCCCCCAACTTACAGACATGTGAAACAAATATTTTTTCCATAATCAGATATTTACCATAACATGTATAGCACTATTCTTTGTCATGGAAATAGATACATATAGGTTCTCTCATGTATACACATTATACAGACCAAGTTATAAATGTCAAAGTAACAACAGAAGAAGGGATCTTGCCTATGGCATTCAAAGAACACTTTAGAATACAAACACAGTATAATTCAAAACTGTGAGCCTTGAAAGCAACGTAGACTCAACAGAAGAATATGTCACCTAACTGATCACCTATTTACAAGATTAGACTCTGTATTTTTATCTAAAAATGTGAAAATATCGTGTAGTGAGTTTGATAACATAGTGAGCAAATAATACCTCCTATGACCTCTTAGATCAACATATGGATATACTCATGTTTTACAATTTGTCACATAGAAAATACAGTTCAAAAGTACATCCATATGGGACCCGTATTTCAAATATTTTCAAATCAAAGGATATTCAGATATCCAAAACCATATACAGCACAGTATGATCATTAAACAAATGTTGTTATGCTCAACTGTATAAGCTATAGTAAAATATTAAGCTTTTGAGATAAAATCATAACTTTTGTTGATGCATAATTAACATAATATATATGCACTAAAAAACTATTCTTTTTACATAATGCTCAAGCATGTTACATCTTTCAATACACTCAATTCACTCATTTGTTATACGCATAGTGACCGATCGACTATAGTCACAATAGTGATTAGGGAATGTGAATTCATCACCCATTTGCCTTCTCACATTACCATTGTCACCTGGTTGGAGCGGCCCTCCCTTAGCTCACTCAGGCTAATAGGGCGTCCCCAACTCGGTACCGTCACAAGCCATACAAACTGTTGATATTCATCCATACATATAAATACATATATACAAATGCGTATTCTTCGAATGCAATGTATAACTATCAAGCAACTTGCTATGAGCTTTATGCTTGCCATTTAATCATAATCAGCAACTATACAGTTTTACAAATCAATGCCTCAAACACATAATATTCACTTCACCAAATAATGATAAATACATTTAGAACCACATATTCAATGAATTTCAAAATCTATTTTCAAAACCATACTCTTCTTGAACTATGTGCCAGTTCGTAAGCAAAATAGATATTTTAACACATTTTAAAAACTTATGATAGCATAAATAATTTGTAAACATGACCAATTATACATTTTAAGTTCAAGAAGAGCATGGAGTAAGTCATAGAAAGAATTATCTACTCACAGGTCAGGGCTCCAAATTGGATAGCCCCAAATGTACTTTTCAAAGCCAAATCTGATCAAATGGATCTCAAAAACTAGTCCATAGTGTCTTAAAACCTAAAAAATGACTCCAGAATCACAAAATTTATCCTCTGGAAGCTTGGTTAACACTGGTCAACTGATGGGTACTATTCACGATCAGAAATTACTATTCACTGCATGAAAATACTATTCATGCAGGCCGAATTTAGTGTTCATGACACTAAAAATTGTTAGATGACTGTGAAACTTCATATCCTATAATTTATCTATCTCCTGAATCTATCTACAGTGTCAGATTTCCAATTTGAGGTCTCTAAATAATAGTTTTAGAGTTTACATTCTTCTAAGATTTTTTACTTTCGATTTACAGCGATTCTGCGGCTAATTTTAAAAATTATTCGGTGAAAATCATAGTATTCTCCATCCTGAATCTAGTGGTACCCTTAGTTTTGAGATCGAAAGCCAATAGACACTCCAGATCTAGAGAGAAAACATGGATGTTACTATTCATACTATTTATACTCTTCATTCATCCTGAATTCCTTCTGTAACATCCTGGATTTTAATAAGTGGAAAATAATTCTCTTGGTGAAGGGAATGGAAGACAATAAAATGGAACATTGATGATACCTTAGAAAAATGATAAAGTGGCTAAATGGAAAAAGTGTAATTCTTAAAGAAAGAGAAGGTATGTGTTAAGGAGAGGCAACATTCTAGAAGCTTGGGATTAAAATAATATTTTCCCTTGCCTTGGAGGAGAGTTCGGCTAAGCTTTCTGGAGAAGCTTGGATTAAAATATCTTATCCTTCGCTTGGAGAAGTGGCGGCCAAGGGGAAAAAGGGGAGAAGGGAGAGAGACCGAGAGAAGGAGAGGAAGGAAAAGAAGAGAGAGAAAGGAACAAGGTGAAGATCCAAGAGAAAAGAAAGAAGGAGAAGTGATCAAGAGGAGGAAATCCAAGGATAGAAAGAATCTCTGGTTTGGTAGGTTTAACATTATTCATATTTCCATGGAATTTAATGTATCTTGAATGATTTATAAGTGTTTCATATATCCTCTTTTGATGATTCATGATGTATATTTATGGTTGGCCATGAAAAGTGAGGGTTGGATGCATAGATCATACATGTGTTTGCTGATTTTGGGCTTGAAAGGGGTGAAAATCGATGCTCTGAATGATTGGTTTTGGGTGTTTCTTTTATGTTGAATCGGGAAATATGTCTAACATATGATTTGTAGCCCTGTTGCTTAGCTTTCTAATGCCTCTAGAATCACCTTGAGTGGATTTGAAATGAGAGAGATATCCCCTGATGAGAGAAGAAAGGTCAGATTTAATGCACAGAATTATGACACTATTTTCAGACTTATTGTTCACCTATTTCAGTTTCTATTCTGTTAAAGTGGTAAACATAAAAGTTATAGATAATTGTCTTAGCTTTCCAAAGAAACCAAAATAACCTTAATCAGAGTTAAATTGAGGGAGCTATAGTCTTTTAAGTAAGAGAAGGTCTGGCTAGACGTAAATCTGGACTGCAAGGAAAACCCGAAGCACGGTCGTTCTTGTTGACACGGCTAGGCCGTGCTTCGAGCTGTTTTGTGATTTTTCAGCACAGTTTGCACAGCTTCAAGCATGGCCATGCTTGGTGACACAGTCAGGCCGTGCTTAAGTTTGTTTTTGCTCTGTTTTGCTTTTTAAAGGCTCTAAATGAACTCCAATGAATGGATGATGTTAAGGGGAACTAAAATACAAATAAATACATGTTTAATTATGCATTATAGTGTGAATTCCATCATTTTATTATGAGAAATTAAATCACATATTGCATAATGATGAGATGTATGTTTAATGTATGGATAAAATACATATTAATGAGACCTATGTAAGTGAATTTGTTATGTATTGATGAGATATATGTAAGTGAATTGCATATGAGCTAGATGTGCAGTTTACGGATGAAATACAAGTTGATTTGATGCCTATGCTAGTATATCAATGCATGAGGATTACATGATATAAGGTATGCATTGTTGGTAAGTGTATTAATACATATTTGTTAAATGATGTGGTGATGATATTATGCATGACATTATTGATGTGCTTGGTTAATGCATAATCCCATTGTGATGGTCATGATGATTAAAGAATATGATGTGTACATTATTATATGACGATAAAAGGGGTTATTACATAGTCATTGTATAAAGAGACGAAGTGATTGTGGATGGCAAGCATGATGATAAAGGTGAGTTGTTTGATGTATACATGGTTACATCATGTTAATGTATATGGTTGAGATGTGGCGACAAACGATTAGTCACTAATTGTGGAGATATGGCTACAGACGATTAGTCACTGGGTGTTGTGATGTGGCTGCAGACGATCAGTAACCCTGCATGAAAGTACTGCAAAGATGGATACACAAGCATATATTGAAGTATAACCTGGTTATTATACATGCCTGATATTGATGCATAACATGTTTATTGAATATGAAAGCATGCTATACATTCTGTTTACTTTATCATATACAAAGAGAAAATGTTTTCTGTAGTTTATATAGCTGGACATAACACTATGTTTTCCTTAATTACCATATAATGCTTTTAATGTTAAACCTTTTGGGAACCTCCATTCTCATTATTGTTGGTGTTATGTTTAGATAAGAGCAAACGATACGCTAGCTGCTTCCGTGCACTTGATCATAGAAGATATAGTGGATATCGATTGTAACACCCCCAATTTACGTGATGTAAAATAAACATTTTTTTAATTATTATTTCTGCAATTAGATATTTTCCATAAAGATACATAATTCAATTCTTTATCATGGGAACAGATATATATAGGATCTGTCATGTATACACAATATACAGACCAAGTCTATAAACATCAAAGTACAGCAAAAACGGGGATCTTACCTGTAGCGTTCTAGTGCGCACTGTCGCAGGTGCACCCAAATTAATACCTTACCTCAAAACTAACCTGTAGTAGTGGGAGTAAGGGTCGATCCCACAGAGACTGAAATTACCTTATGTGATTAAAAGGGGGAAATTGATAATCGCAAATTAAGTAAAGTAAACAATAACGAAAATAAATAAGCGAAAGTGATTAATGATAAAGACGTTGGTTTCGGTTGGTATCCACTGTCAAGGGATTACATTGATCATCGACAACATAATCAATCTGCAAATGAATATCTATCATTGGGGTTTTAACCCCGTTTCTCCTTAAGCCTAGCAAATTAATGACAATCACACTAATTAAACCCTAATCAACAAGCTATCTTTTAGCACATCGGTAAAATATAACTTGTTAACCGCATGAAGAACTAGAGAAACTGACAGAGCTAAACAAATATAAACACATCGGCTATATCCAATTTAGTCAATCATTCATCATAGGTTCAATGATTTATAATCCAAAACCCTCAAACCTATTTGCCTCACGAATCGCAGAATTAAAAACTTTGTTCAAAACACAATTTAGCTGTAGATTAAAACAGACGAAATACTAGTAGGCCTCCTAACAAACATATGCATAATCATTAAGAATAAGAACAGATGAACAATCAATATTCAAAACAAATTGAAATAGTAACATCAGATCCACATCTCACAATGTATAAAAATCCCTTGAGGTTTCAACTCACCTCAACCAACTAAAAAGAATTAGCCACGCAGGGCCATAAGATAAACAAAAGAAGAATTGAAGAATGTAGATGAAGAATTCGGTGAAAGATTGGATCCTTCTCTGGTTGCTTTCCTCTCTTTTTATAGACTTTTTCCCCCTAATCGAAGTCAAAACGTATTTTAGGTCAAATTCCCGTCCATTCCCTTCAATTTTCAGCAAAAACGACCTAAAATCGCGAAATCAGCAAGTCCCCTACGGCGCACGGGCGCTGCGGCGCTTAAGTGGAGAGCTGCGGCGCTTCAGGGAATCAGGGACGCGGCGCCGCGGCAGGCTATGTCGAACCTGATCGGGCACCGCGGCGCACTGTGTTGAGCATCGCGGCCCTCCCTCCTGGGCAGCACAACGCCACGGCGCGCTGTGTAGCGCTGCGGCGCTCTGGATTTCCTTATCGTGGCGCCGCAGCGCTCTCTTGTGAGCACCGCTGTGCCTAGAATCTTCTAGATTTTGCCAAAGTGCTGAACATGAAAGTTGTAGCTCTATGTCTCTTCTTTCCATAGCCGCTGAAATCACCTTGATCGGAGTCCGAATGAGCGAGATATGCCTCAATTAGTGATAAAAGGTCAGGAATCAGCATTTTTCTATGATTTCCTCTTTATTTTTCTCTTCTTTTCTTCTTTCTTATTCCTAAAACACAAAACACAACACTCAATCAATTCATATCTATTTTCTACTAAAATTAAATAAAAAGCAACTTAAAACATGTCAAAAACATGCTTATTTTATAGCATGTCAAATACCTCCACACTTACTCTTTTGCTTGTCCTCAAGCAAACATTGATTCAAGTAAACAGAATTCAATATATGAAATGAGTGAATGGCTTACCAATATGCTGCCTCATAGTGAAATTGTATGCTCTTGAAGAAATTTCAGAAAATTTGATGACCATGTGCAACATTTAATTCAAATGCAATTTATAATTTTATTCCCTAAAATCCATAGTGTGTGTGTGTCTTTGGATAAGTTAATTTTCTTTTACCTGAATGAGCTTATTTATCTCAGGAATTATAGCATGGCTCTCTATTTAAAATTTCCATAGGCTTATTTTTCATGCTACTCTCCACTAATGTAGGCTAAAACTACTTCTTAGGATCAAAAAGACTTAACTCAGCTTGTAATGTGGCTAAGCTATGGGGTGAGATAAAAGATATAATTTAAAGCTCAATCTCCCAACATCACATGCTTAACTCTAATATATTTGAGCTAATTCTCAAGATTGGGGAAGTTTTTCCCCTACACTTATTTCCTTGCTTCTCTGCATTCTATTTTTCTTTGATTCTCTATTTCTTCCTTTTTCAATCACTGGATAGACTTTCAGTAGTCTTTTGAAAATATATATATATATATATATATATATATATATATATATATATATATATATATATATTCTTTCTTTCTTTTGTCCTTGCTCCACCCTTCCACCCTTTCATTAATGTAGATCTATAAAATAAATATTCGGAAATTAATCATGGAGTGAGTGAATCAGGTAGAAAAAATAAAGGTATCAATCACAAAATTTGGTCTTGGCTGTTTTGTGGGTATAGAATAAAATTGTTAATTAAGCTCAAAATAGAGGTTCTAAGGATATTCACTTGTTTGGGTTATGCTTGAAAGGCTCAATCTCTAAAAAAAAATGCCTAAATCATCTCCTAATTGTTAGTATTGGCCTAGGATTTCTCCTCAAGTAGCATTTAAATAAGTTCTAGAAATTTAAATGAGATCATAAAATATTTTTGAGTTATATAATCTTTTTCTAAGTAAAAGACAAATTAAATATCCCAAATTACTGTGCAAAAGAATTTCAGGATTTTTAGAAAATAGGTAATCATAAATTGAAATGAATTTAAAATTACACATAATTATGACTTTCCTACATCTCTCAAGAGCTATAAGCAATTTAAACAGTTATATCATTGGCTATTGGTTTAGCTATCACAAACTCATAAATTGAAATTTTGTTCACACGCTCACCTCATGACAAGATTAAAAGTGCACATATCATAAAATGTATCAAAGTAGGAAAGTGCACAAGTGTATGATATATTATACAGTCATCCAGCTGAATTATAAAGTGACCCCCCCCACACTTAAAAACATACATTGTCCTCAATGTAAGAATATAAAAGATAATATAAAAGGGACAAATAAAAACATAAGGAGGGGTTCAGTGAAACTTCCCTGATCACCATCCATCTCATCATGCTCAGGTGCAGGCCTAAAGGGTGGTTCAGGAGGTGTCGGGAAAGCAATCGGGAGGTTCAGGGCATGATCTAACTGGCTAAAACACGCATGATGATGCTGTGCAATAGAGTGCTGATAGAGGGCCAGATCGTTCATTTGATGGCTCAGATACTCTGTGCGCTCCCATAAAGCTTCAATGGTATGCTGGGATGGTGGTGGAGCTGAGCTGCTTCCCGGTTCCTCTGTAGGTATTGGCTGAATCCCTAGCTCCTCCTCTGCTGCTTCTTCATGGCCCTTGTATTTTTGGATGTCTGCATAGGAAATAGGCTTCATCGGGTGAATGAGAGCCTCAGTGGAATCCAAACTTACGCCCGCTTTCTGACATAGACCAGTAATTAAACTAGGGGCAAATAGGGATCCGCCTCTAGCACTAATACAGCAGAGTAGCTGCCTATGAATAACCTTGCCTACATCAATAGAAAGCCCTTTTAGTATTACATAAAGCAAAATGGCCCGTTCCCGCCTGACTTGACTCATGGTGAGGCTGGGCATGAATCTGGCTGATACGAAATAGTGCCATGCTTTAGCCACTTTATTCATGTCAGCTCTAGCAAGATATAACGGATGGCCATTGCTATCCAATTTCCAAGAGGCCCTTTGGTAGCATAGAGTGCATATCACATCTTCAAAGTCAATGTATGATTGAAGAAGTTCCGTATATTCATCACCCTCAATATCAGGCAGGGAATAGAATTCATTAATAGCGTGCGGAGTGAATGGCACCATCTTGCCTCTAACCCATGCTTGATGACGTTCGTGAACTGTAGCATTGGAGTAGAACTCCTGAACTATGGGAATAACTCCTGGTTCTGGGTTCCTGCAGAAAATCTCCCAATGCCTATGGAGGATATTGTCTCTGTGAGGTAACCCTTCGGTGATAAGAAATCCACATTCTGGAACTAAAGTTTTATGCACCACCACTTTAATGTGGTGTTGATAAACAGCTTCAGTCACAAAGGCCACAGTGTCGAATGCTGGAGGGTCCTCAACTCTGTTCTTCCTCTTAGAGATGCCTAATTTGGAAGTTTTTGGGGCCATTGCACTTGGCAAACTCACTGGGGCGTTTTATCAAACACCTAGTGTGCACTCTTGAAAAATGGAGAGAATAGATGGGAGATTCGTAGCTTGAAGTCCCAATGCAGTAAAAACCAGTAGCAAGGAAGTGTAGAGATCAACTTCAGCAGGAAAAACAACGTAAATCATACCAAATGCAGTGCGATTGGTGGCCGGAAAGTGTGAGATCAAAATTGCTTGAGAACCCTAGAAAATTTCCATTGAATCCAAGCCAAAAGCTGAAAGAAGTGTATAATCCTGCAAAAGAAGATGCACAATCGCGTAATGTAAGCAAGAGAACGTAATGGGAGGTGGGTATGGTGGATTTGAGGCAAGAAAGTAGATAGGGAGGTGAAATGGATGCAAAAACGGAGGAGAAAACAAAGAGGGGTGCGACCCTCTTATAGAGAGCACTGCGGCGCTCACCCATTCTGGGTAAGTAGCGTCGTGGCGCATGTGTGCGTCCGCAGATCAGAATTTTTTTTTTTTTCGAAAAATTAAACTATGAAAAGAAAAAAATAAGAAGAAGAAGAAGAAGAATGATTGTTAGGTTGCCTCCCAACTAGCGCCTTTGTTTTACGTCGTTGGCTCGACTCAGCTCCCTATCTTTGTTCCTGGAGGCTCTCTGAGGTTCATTTGAAATTTCTGGAATTGGTTCAATCCTTGAAATTCAACTGCATAACCAAAAATCACATTAGTAATAACAAGTGGTCCTAACCAAGGGAGAGATTTCTTACCTTTAAGGGGTCTAACCCCTTTGATTTCTAGAACTTAATGCAACTCTACAGTCGGGTCTATGCCTTTAAGGTTTGTAATTGTTTTTATAATGGAATTTCTTTCTTCCTGAAGTATATGCATCAATTCTTCTTCTTTTTTAACACCCAAATTTTTGGCAACTAAAATAGGTGATGCATCTCCTACTTCCAAGTATTTCAAGTGATTGGGAAGAGGTGACAGATTTGACCCAGGATCCTGCAAAACAGAAGGTGCATTTGAATTAGAATTAGGTACTACAGTAAAGGGGTCCTTACCTATTTGCTGTACTTTTGGAGTTTCTACATTATTCTCTTGCAAGTGAACACTCAAGGCTGATTGCTCAACCTTTGTCTCTGAAGGCTTAACATCCTGTGCTATAGAATCTACCATATTAATAGCATAGGCAGTGAGATCTTTCATAGCATTGCAGTTACTGAATTTCATAATTTTTTCTTCAAATTCCATTGTCAGTGTGCCACTATGAAAATCTATTATGGCCTTGGATGTTTTTAAGAATGGTCTCCCTAACAAAATTGGAGTTGTTTGATCACCACTCTCCATGTTAAGTACATAAAAATCAGTAGGAAAAATCATATCACCAACTTGTACTAAAACATCCTCAACTACACCCTCGGGGAGGGTGTTAGATTTGGCAGCCAATTGTATTATAACACTAGTTTCTTTCAGAAGTCCTAGTGCTAAAGATGAATAGATAGAGTATGGCATGACATTAATAGATGCTCCTAGATCTACCATTGCCTTATCAAATGTATTGTAGCCTATAGAGCAGGGAATAGAAAACATACCTGGGTCCTTGCATTTTGTAGGGAGTTTTCTTTAAATAATTGCAGAAACATGCTCACATACTTTTACTTTCTCAGCTCCTTTCAACTTCTGATTCCTCTGTTGGGTGTGTAATTCCCTTAAGAAATTGGCATAGTGAGGTTCCTGACTGATTGCATCCAAAAGAGGAAGATTTACCTCACGCTTTCTAAAGATATCATATAGTTCAGAAGTTCTTTCATTCATCCTATTTTCCTTCAAAGCTTCAGGAAAGGGAGGTTTAGATTTATATTCAGAGAAAGGTTCAGACTTACCTTTTGGATGCTTACCTACCATGGTTGCATCATTCTTGTCTTCCTCTTGCTCAGTTGGTGCATGTAACTCTTGCATTGGGGTTTCAACTTCTTCATCACCTTGTAGCATGATCGCACTCACATTTTCCCTTGGGTTTACTACAGTTTGTGAAGGTAACTTACCTGAGTTTTGAGCATCCAAACGACTCACTGTGGTTGCTAACTGACATACTTGCATTGTCAGGTTCTGAATGCTAGCTCTTGTCTCTTGCTGAAATTGATGAGAGTTATGTACAAGAGTTTTCACAATGTCTTCCAATGGATTACTTACCTGATGATCCTGGGATGCATTTTGTCTAGGATAATAAGCGTGTTGGTTTTGTTGAAAATTTTGTCCTGCAGGCCTATTTTGTGCATTCCCATACCTGAAATTTGGATGATCCTTCCATCCAGAATTGTATGTATTAGAATAAGGATCATACCTATTTGATTGGCTAGGAAAACCTCCTACATCATTCGCTTGTTCTGTGGATTCCTCTTGAAGTGTAGGACACATGTCAGTTAGGTGCCCTGTGGCTGAGCATATTCCACATACTTTAACTTGCTGTAGTGTACCTGTAGCCATTTGACGCACAAGAGAAGTAAGTTTAGATATTTGATTCTGAAGAGAAGTAGTACTTACCTCCTAGGCATGTCTAATAGGAGGATCATGCCTAACGCCAAATTGTTGTGAATTGGTAGCCATATTTGATATCAGGATTCTGGCTGCCTCAGGAGTCTTATCTACTAGTGCTCCTCCACTAGCTGCATCTATCATGCTCCTATCTCCCTGCAAAAGACCTTCATAAAAATAATGGATTAGTAGCTGCTCACTAATCTGATGATGTGGGCAGCTTGCACAAAGTTTCTTAAACCTCTCCCAATATTCATAAAGGGTTTCACCATGCAATTGCCTAATGCCGCATATCTTTTTCCTAATAGTAGGGCTCTAGATGCAGGAAAATAACGTTTTAAAAACATTCTCTTCATCTCATTCCAAGTAGTGATAGTACCAGAAGGCAAATAATACAACCAATCTTTGGCTAAACTTTTAAGGAAAAAGGAAAAGCCCTGAGTTTTATTTGTTCCTCAGTTACTCCAGGGGGCTTCATACTGGTACATACTACATGGAACTCCTTCAGATGTTTATGCGGGTCTTCACCTGCAAGACCATGAAAACTTGGTAAGAGATGAATTAATCCAGATTTCAACTCAAAATTAACATTATCATCAAGATTAGGAAAAGTAATGCATAAGGGTTGCTGATGCAAATCAGGAGCTACAAGCTCCTTCAGAGTGGGATGCCTGGCCATGATCACTTCCTCCGTATCCTGATCAATGTCTTCTTGAATTTCTCTTCTGTGCCTGTATACAGATTTTCCAATATCTGGATTGAACTGTAAATCTCGAGAATTAGAAGAACGAGTTACAGGCATAAATAAAAAAAAATCACAAAAAGTAATGACGCAGTCCCCGGCAACGGCGCCAAAATTTGGTGCGCACTGTCGCAGGTGCACCCAAATTAATACCTTACCTCAAAACTAACCTGTAGTAGTGGGAGTAAGGGTCGATCCGATAGAGACTGGAATTACCTTATGTGATTAAAAGGGGGGAATTGATAATCGCAAATTAAGTAAAGTAAATAATAATGAAAATAAATAAGCGAAAGTGATTAATGATAAAGACGTTGGTTTCGGTTGGTATCCACCGTCAAGGGATTACATTGATCATCGATAACATAATCAATCTGCAAATGAATATCTATCATTGGGGTTTTAACCCTGTTTCTCCTTAAGCCTAGCAAATTAATGACAATTGCACTAATTAAACCCTAATAAACAAGCTATCTTTTAGCACATCGGTAAAATATAACTTGTTAACCGCATGAAGAACTAGAGAAACTGACAGAGCTAAACAAATATAAACACATTGGCTATATCCAATTTAGTCAATCATTCATCATAGGATCAATGATTTATAATCCAAAACCCTCAAACCTATTTGCCTCACGAATCGCAGAATTAAAAACTTTGTTCAAAACACAATTCATTTGTAGATTAAAACAGACGAAATACTAGTAGGCCTCCTAGTAAACATATGCATAATCATTAAGAATAAGAACAGATGAACAATCAATATTCAAAACAAATTGAAATAGTAACATTAGATCCACATCTCACAATGTATAAAAATCCCTTGAGGTTTCAACTCACCTCAACCAACTAAAAAGAATTAGCCACGCAGGGCCATAGGATAAACAAAAGAAGAATTGAAGAATGTAGATGAAGAATTTGGTGAAAGATTGGATCCTTCTCTGGTTGCTTTCCTCTCTTTTTATAGACTTTTTCCCCCTAATCGAAGTCAGAACGTATTTTAGGTCAAATTCCCGTCCATTCCCTTCAATTTTCAGCGAAAACGACCAAAAATCGCGAAATTAGCAAGTCCCCTACGGCGCACGGGCGCCGCGGCGTTCCCTGTCAGTGCTGCGGCAAGCTACGTTAAACTTGATCATGCGCCGCGGCGCTCCGGATTTCCTTATCGTGGCACCACGGTGCCTAGAATCTTCTGGAGTTTGTCTATGTGCCAAACATGAAAGTTGTAGCTCTATGTCTCTTCTTTCTATAGCCGCTGAAATCACCTTAATCGGTGTCCGAATGAGTGAGATATGCCTCAGTTAGTGACAAAAGGTCAGGAATCAGCATTTTTCTATGATTTCCTCTTTATTTTTCTCTTCTTTTCTTCTTTATTGTTCTTAAAACACAAAACACAACACTCAATCAATCCATATCTATTTTCTACTAAAATTAAATAAAAAGCAACTTAAAACATGTCAAAAACATGCTTATTTTATAGCATGTCACGTTTAGAGCACTCTAGAATACAAACACAGTATAATTCAAAGACCGTGAGTCTTGAAAGCAACATAGACTCACCCAGAGAATATATCACCTATCTGCCGAATTAGGCACTGATATTCTTATCTGAAAAATGTGGAAATATTGTGTAGTGAGTTTGACAACTAAGTGAGCAAATAATTCCTCTTATGACCTCTTAGGTCAGTGATAACTGCATTTCACTATAGTTTCTATGCGTTGCCCATGATTATTTACTGAATTTTTTTGGTGTTTTAAGCACTTTTTACCCTCTGATTTAATTGAATGGGATGATTTTTCTGGACATAACGTAGCTTCCTCATTGCTGCAGCATTTCAGTGAGCATGTATAGCAATGATAGTAAAACCATGGGTGATAGTGGGGAAAGCTGTTTTCTCTCTCCCCTGCAATATCATGATTCTACTTGATTTGGTGCAAGTGGCAGAGCTGCGCAGCAGGAGTAGCCACCAGTGAGCAGGAGACAGCATCAGGGATATCGCAGGCTGCTGGTACAGGACCATTTCCACTACTGAAGGTGGAAAGGAAAAAGATGTGCAACAAAGGGCGCCTGTTGCAGAGCAGAAGGAATGGCAGCAATCCAGGGCGCTTTACTGGGACCACAAGGGCTGCCTATAAAAGGCCAAAAAGTAGCCAATGAAAGAGGGCCTGCCGGGGAAGAAAGAGGAAAGAACTGGGAAAAAAATAACACCATAGCCTAGAGTGCTACTAACACCGGAAGGTGCAGCACGCGGGGATAGTGTGCTAGTATAGAAGGGAACTTTGTTTTCTGTTGTTATTTTACTGCTTTATCAAAAAGAAAGAACTGCATTTTGTAATTTAGTTTTTATCTCTTAAAATGCACACCAGTGTTTCTAGAGTTTCTGTAACTAGTGCACCCATGAGGCTTGGCTAGTTTTTAGCTGGGGTTACACAAGGGTTGTAATGGACCGAAGCACTTTTTTATTATCAATACATTTTGCTGCAGTTTTGTTACCATTCAGCTGTATATCTTGTAGTTTTTCTTTCCTTAATAACAGAAGTTTGGAGGAAGAAAACCGAGGCCATCATTCACCTGGGAGGGTAATGGAGGCTGACAAAAAAGCTGAGTGTAAAGGGGTACCTCATTAGTCCTATAATGTATTGCTTGCGCAATTCAGAGGTAAGGACTTGTGTAGGAATGCGTGTCTGCACCTTGAAGTTATGAGGAATAGTAGTTTGGGAAGACTCCATTCAGAATTGATTTGGCACCAGGGACCTTTGTTGCAGCAAAGTCTAGGGCATATCTGAGTGCTGAAGTCCATAGCAACCCTGAGCACCCCAGTTCTCCCCAATTAGTTTCCTTTCTATTCCTTAATACTTTTCAGTCTAGTTACAGTAAAGATCAGCCAACCCATGTCTGTTTCAATTTTGTGAACAACTTAGCGTTGCTACGGCATTCATACAACAAAGGTCTCTAAACAGTTTTAGTTCACTCCTCGTGGGACGTTACTCACTCATCACTTTATTACTTGGTCACGATACATGCACTTGCGTTCTGACATTGTATTCATCTTTGTATGAACTACACAAACACCAACAAGTTTTTGGCGCCGTTGCCGAGGAGTGTAAACTTTAAAAATTACTTTTAGATACTCCACGGTGTGAAGGATCATTTTGCTTCTACTCTGGTGTGTTGTTGAGCAGGTAACACAGTGCATGAGCAGGGTTGACAGAGAGCTTCTGCCCCTTGATCCAGAGATAGAAAGAACGCTTTTGAGAAGAAGAAGAGGATAGCAAACATACCAGCAGCAGGCAGAGATGGCTAATCAAAATGGAGCAGACAACATGGACGACAGAGATAGGGTCTTAAATGCTTATGTTTAACCGAATCTGAATGGGTTGAACCCGAGCATTATGAGACCAGAGATTGAGGCTCTACATTTTGAGCTTAAACCAGTAATGTTTCAGATGCTGCAAACTGCTGGGCAATTCAGTGGCATGCCCACTGAGGACCTTCACCTTCATTTAAGAGTGTTCATGGAAGTCATGGATGCTTTCAAAATGAATGGGGTAACGGAGGAAGTGCTCAGGCTAAAGCTATTCCCTTATTCATTAAGAGACCGAGCAAGAGCCTGGTTGAACTCTCTGCCACCTGACTCTATCGCTAATTGGAGTGATTTGGCAGAAAAATTTCTGCTGAAATACTTTCCGCCCACCAAGAATGCCAGGTTAAGAAATGACATCACCTCCTTCCAGCAATTAGAAGGTGAATCTTGGTATGAGACCTGGGAGAGGTATAAAGAGCTATTACGGAGATGCCCACACCATGGAATTCCTTACTGCATTCAGATGGAGACCTTTTATAATGGCCTCAATGCCCAAACTCGGACCATAATGGATGCAGCAGCTAATGGGGCACTCTTGTCTAAAACATATAATGAAGCATATGAGTTGCTTGAAAGAATGGCCAGTAACAACTATCAATGGCCAATGGACCGAGTTTCAACTGAAAAGAAAGCAGTAGGCATGCACGAAGTGAGTGAAGTGACCTCTCTCACAGCCTAGCTAGCCTCACTAGTTAATGTTCTGAAGAGCCAGCAAATTACCCGCCCTCAAGCAGCCAATGCAGTTTAGGAAACTGGACCATCTTGTGTACTATGCAATGGACCTCATTTATTTGAAGCTTGTCCCTCAAACCCAGAGTCAGTGTGTTTCGTGGGTAATATGAATTGCAATAACAACCCTTACTCCAACACATATAACCCAGGATGGAGGCAACACCCTAACTTCTCCTAGAGCAACTATGGTGTAGGACAAGCGAACAACTCTGCCCCACAAAGACCATAGGGTCCACCAGGCTTCCAGCAGCGAAGACAACAGCCTCAGGAAGCCCACACTTCACTGGAATCCTTGCTGAAGGAATATATGGCAAGAAATGATGCTCTAATCCATAGTCAAGTAGCCTCACTGAGGAATCTGGAAACTCAAGTGGGACAGCTTGCCAATGAACTGAAAAGCAGACCCCCAGGGACAGTTCCTAGTAATACTGAAGTCCCTAGGAGAGAGGGGAAAGAGCATTGCAAGGCTATAGCCCTGAGGAGTGGGAAGACGGTGGAAACACCAAAAACAAGAGGGCAAGACCAGACAGACTCCACTGTACCCCTGGAGAACAAAAATGATAAGAAGAAGCAAGAGGAGGAGATAAGCAAGGAGGAAACCATCTCTAGAGGAAATGCTGCAGCTATGCCACAGCAAAAGTTGGCAACTTTGCTGTAGCAAAGCATGCAGTAAACCAAGCTACCCCCCTTTTCCTCAAAGATTTCAGAAGCAGCAGAATGACCAGCAATTTAGAAGGTTCCTAGATGTCCTGAAACAGCTCCACATCAACATTCCTCTGGTGGAAGCACTGAAGCAGATGCCCAATTATGTGAAGTTCATGAAGGACATCCTAACCAAGAAGAGGAGATTTGGTGAATTTGAGACTGTTACCCTCACAAGAGAATGCAGTGTTGTGCTGCAAAATAAGTTGCCACCCAAACTTAAGGATCCGGGCAGTTTCACCATACCTTGTTCAATCGGGAACCAGTATTTTGGCAAAGCACTGTGTGATTTAGGAGCAAGCATCAACCTTATGCCAATGGCTATCTTTAAAAAGCTAGGAATTGGAGAAGCTAGGCCTACCACAGTCACACTGCAATTGGCAGACAAATCCATTGCTCACCCAGAAGGAAAAATAGAAGATGTCCTGGTTAAGGTGGATAAGTTCATCTTCCCAGTAGACTTCATAATTCTGGATTATGAAGCTGATGTAGAAGTACCCATTATATTAGGCAGACCGTTCCTAGCAACTGGCTGGACACTCATTGATGTTCAGAAAGGTGAGTTAACCGTGAGAGTCCAGGATGAGCAGGTTACATTCAATGTGCTCCAGACCATGAAGTTTTCCAATGAAGAAGAAGAATGTGCAATGGTGTTTATGATAGACACATTAGCATTAGAACAACTGGAAAAATGCTACAAGGAGCCACCACCACCAGCATAGACAGATCACTCAGATTCCGAAGGAGAAGATAAAAAGGAATGGGCCTGGATTGATGTCAGACAAGGGTTTAGTAAACCGGAGTCTATAAAAGAGCCGTTATATGAGACCATGCCAGATTCCAGGCTGCTAAAAGCATCAGTAGAAGAACCACCAGCTTTGGAGATGAAGCAGCCAGCACACCTTAAGTATGCATATTTAGGAGAAACATCCACTCTTCCTGTGGTTATCTCAACACTTCTGATAGAGGAACAAGAGGAGAAATTGGTCCTGACACTAAAGAAATTCAGAAAGGCCATTGGCTGGACACTTGTTGACATTAAGGGAATCAGCCCCTCATTCTGCATGCATAAGATCCTCTTGGAAAGCAACGAAAAAGGGTCCATAGAACCCCAGCGAAGGCTTAACCCAATACTGAAGGAGGTGATGAAGAAGGAGATCATCAAATGGCTGGATGCTGGAATCATTTACCCCATATCAGATAGCTCTTAGGTGAGTCTGGTCCAGTGTGTTCCCAAGAAAGGAGGCATGATTGTGGTGGAAACTGAGAGTTATGAGCTTATCCCCACTAAGGTTGTAACCGGTTGGAGGATTTGCATGGACTATAGGAATCTAAATAAGAGCACTAGGAAGGTTCACTTCCCTCTGCCATTTATTGATCAAATGTTAGATAGACTTGCTAGAAGGGAATACTATTGCTTCCTGGATGGATACTCAGGGTATAACCAGATTGCTATAGTACCAGAGGATCAGCACAAGACCACATTCACATGTCCTTATGGTACCTTTGCATTTCGAAGGATGCCATTTGGGCTGTGTAATGCTCCAGCAACGTTCCTGCGATGCATGATGGCAATATTCACAGAAATCGCTGAGCAGTTTGTGAAAATCTTCATGGATGATTTCTCAGTCTTTGGGGACTCCTTTGACCTATGCTTGGGAAATCTTGCCAAATTCTTGCAAAGGTGTGAGGAAACAAACTTGGTGCTAAACTGGGAGAAGTGCCAGTTTATGGTAAAGGAAGGAATTGTGCTGGGGCATAAGGTATCCCAGAAAGGACTTGAGGTGGATAAGGCCAAGGTAGAAATTATTAAGAAACTGCATCCTCCCACCTCGGTCAAGTGCATTCGAATCTTCTTGGGACATGCAGGATTTTATAGAAGGTTCATTAAGGATTTCTCTAAGGTTGCCAAACCATTATGCAGCTTGCTAGAGAAGGACAGAACCTTTTGTTTTGATGAGAGCTGCATGACAGCATTCTGCGATCTCAAACAAAAATTAAGTACAGCTCTAGTGATTGTGGCACCAGACTGGACCTCCCCATTTGAGCTGATGTGTGATGCTAGTGAAACAGCATTGGGAGCTGTCCTCGGGCAGTGCAGAAACAAGCTGTTTCACTCTATTTACTATGCTAGCAAAACGCTGCAAGGTGCCCAGCTGAACTACACCGTGACAGATAAGGAACTACTTGCTGTAGTGTTTGCCTTTGAGAAATTCAGAGCATATTTGGTAGGAGCAAAAAGTGATAGTGCACACAGACCACTCTGCCATCAAACACTTGGTTAGAAAGAAAGATTCCAACCCAAGGCTCATTCGGTGGGTGCTCTTGCTTCAAGAGTTTGATCTAGAGATCAGAGACAGGAAGGGGACTGAAAACCAAGTGGCAGATCATCTCTCCAGGTTGGAAGAGCAAGGCTCTAAAGCAGAGGACATTAATGAAAGATTCCCAGATGAGCAACTCTATCTCCTGTCCCAAGATGATGTGCCATGGTATGCTAACTATGTAAATTACCTCGTGAGTGGAATGCTCCCACCAGACCTGACGTGGCAGCAGAAGAAAAAATTCCTGCATGAAGTCAACTCATACTACTGGGATGACCCTTATCTTTACAAGCAATGTGCTGACCCGATGATAAGGAGGTGCATACCCAGTGAAGAAACGGAGTAAATCTTGCAGCAATGCCATGCTTCCCCTTATGGAGGTCATTTTGGAGGAATTAGGACCGTAAACAAAGTACTGTAGGCAGGTTTCTATTGGCCCTCCTTATTCAAGGACTCCCACTCTTATGCAAGGCAATGTAACCGGTGCCATAGAACAGGGAATATATCTCGCAGGCATGAAATGCCACTGAACAACATCCTAAAGGTGGAATTATTTGATGTCTGGGGCTTAGATTTTATGGGACCATTTCCCTTAAGTTTTGGCAACCAATACATCCTTCTAGCTATAGACTATGTCTCAAAGTGGGTGGAAGCCAGTGCATCCCAGACCAATGACGCCAGAGTCGTGACCAGATTCCAGAAAAGGAATACCTTTACAAGGTTTGGAACACCCAGAGCCATCATCAGTGATGGAGGGACCCATTTCTGCAATAGGCAGTTCAAGGCACTACTTGCCAAATATGGAGTCAGACACAAGGTAGCAACCCCTTATTACCCACAAACAAGTGGGCAGGCTGAAGTCTCCAACAGAGAGATCAAGAGAATCTTGGAGAAAACAGTAGGTCCTACGAGGAAGGATTGGTCCTCAAGGTTGGATGACACCCTTTGGGCATATAGAACAGCTTATAAGACACCTCTGGGCATGTCACCTTACAAGTTGGTATTCAGGAAGGCTTTTCATCTACAAGTGGAGCTGGAACATCGAGCATATTGGGTAGTAAAGAAGCTAAACTGGAACTTGGATGCTGCGGGTGAGAAGAGAATGCTGCAGCTAAATGAGCTGGACGAATTCCGAGGGCAGGCCTATGAAAATGCCCAACTATACAAGGAGAAAGCAAAGCAATGGCATGAAAAGAAGATACAGCCCAGAAACTTCAAAGTGGGATAGAGAGTACTACTGTACAACTCCAGGCTAACCTTGTTTCCTGGGAAGTTGAAATCATGATGGTCTGGACCCTTTCGCATAAGCAAGGTCTTCCCATTTGGGACTATTGAATTGGAATAAGAGAAGGAAGGGAGGACATTCAGGGTTAATGGGCAAAGAGTTAAGCATTATCAGGGGGTGATGTGGATAGACAGCACACTTCCATTCAGCTGCAAGAGGATTGAACAGAAGGGAAGTCAGGCTGAAGACTCTAAAACTAGCGCTCATGGGAGGCAACCCATGTTCAAATTTGTTATTATTCAAGTTAATAGTTTTAAGATAGTTTAGATCATGAATCTGATAGCTTTTGTGGTTGTTACGCAGGTTAGGAAACAAGAAGTTGCAGAACCAGTTTTTGTTTTGCTGCAGCAACATAACACTAAAGATAGTCCCTGATTTGCTATAGAAAAATTGATAACAAGCACTTTCTGCTGCAGCAGAAATCTTTGGCACCCAGTTTTGCTGAAGCATTGCTCCAGTATTGCTGCAGCAACACAGTCAGCTCTAAGCTAAGGGATCCCCTCTGCTATGCTTCGACAGTTAAAAAAAATAAAAAAAATAAATGGTGGGCGGGAAAACTGACAGAAGGCCATAAGACACCAATGGTCTTTACACCTCTGCAACTTCCAACCCCCTTCTTCCCAGAGTTAACACACCCACGTTTTCACCTCTGCAACTTCCCTCCTCATCTCACCTCTCCAAGTTCTCAAGACCTGCAACCCCCTTCACCTCCTTCGACCTAGAAAACCCCAACCTTCTACCCCTCGAACCAAAAATACCGAGAATCAAGACAGTGGCTAGGAAGGCGAGCAAGGTGAAGAAATTCACCTCTGAAGAAAATAGGAAGAGGCATGACGACGAAATCGTGCCCAAAAACTTTTGCACCGAGAAAGGATTCACCTTCACCTCCGCTGGCGATTTAGGAATGCCAATGTACGTTGGCACGATGGTAAAGCAGAGGGCTTGGGAAAATTTTGCAAGCCATCCGCAACGGGCCCTCATTCCACTGGTACGGGAGTTCTATGCGAACGTTTCACCAAAAACTGACCAATGGGTGAGAGTTCGGGAAACGAAGGTACGTTTCGACCAAGCTGCAATCAACAGGGCCTACAATTTGCTCGACAAGGAGGACAACTATGAGGGCTATCAGCAGAGTCTGCGGGATGAAGACTAGGAAGTAATGCTCAACCGGGTGTGCCTTCCTGGCACCACCTGGGATAAATCTCCCTAGGGCTCCACCACTGTAAATCGAATCTCCTTGGTGCCGGTAGCAATGGTCTGGTACCATTTTCTCAAGACCTGTCTTCTACCTTCCACCCACAGGCAGACTGTGAGCAGAGAAAGAGTAGCAATGGTGGACGCGCTCATCCTCGGTAGGCCACTCAACGTTGGCCGCATTATAAGTGGCCAAATCCGAGCATGTGTCGGCCGAAAGAAGGGAAGCCTACTCTTTCCTTCCCTCATCACCACCCTGTGCAAGAATCATGGAGTACCAGTCTCCATTGACGAAGAGGTTTTGAAGGACACTACTCCCATCACCCCTACCACCATTGCTCGTATTTTTCTGGAGAAAGCAGCCCCGCATCCACCAGCTGCCTCTCAAGACCCCCCACCAACTGCTGGCCCATCTGCTTCCTCCTTTACCACTCAGCCAGCTGACAAGGCCATTCACCATCTGCTGCAGCAACAATCCACCCTCCTCAGACAGCAAGCACAGTTGCTGCAGCACCAGCAAACCTTCTGGCGATATGCACAGAAGAGGGACTTTGCCCTCCACACCACCTTGGAACAAAATTTTAAGCAGTTCTTCCCATTCCCAGAATTTCCAACTGCCCTGCTCCATGCCACCTTTGAGGAGTCAGCCCCAGCACCAGAAGCACAAGCAGAGCAACCCAAGGCCTCTGAAGGATCCTCCTCCACCAAGGAGCCCTATCCCGAACCCCACCAATCACCGAAAGAAATTGTGTCGTCTGATGACGATGGGCCCATTGTCAAAAAGGGCAACAGTATTGCGCAAAGGAAAGGCCCCACAACAATCAACACAGAGGAGGAGTGGGCTCAGAAGTTCATCAAGATCTTCTAGGGGTCAATGACCCTAGGGTGCTGCATCATGCCTGCAAGCATCCTCAGGAAAGTTCCCTCAACCCTTATTCCTTCTCTGCTGTATTTGGAATTCCTTTGTTTCTATTTCTGTTTGTGGGTGTATTTTGTTTTCTGGCCATTACATCAGCAGTGAGGACACTGCACAATTTAAGTTTGGGTGGCTGTGTGATATAATGTATAATGTCTGCTGGGAATAGTATTACTGGAGCATATCACTTTTGTGTTTTGATTTATTGCTGTAGCATCGCTGGAGCATTTTGCATAGTTAGGGTGATTGTTTATATTGCTGTCCACTTGTGTTTTTATCTACCTGTGTTGAATGAGTCTGTCCTAGTAATCATTGATTTTGATTGAGTTGAATACAGTTATAATTTTTTGATAAAAAGTTTGAAAAAAAAAGAGAGAAAAGGAAGAAAAGAGGGTGGAATAGCCGCATAGCCTGCTGAAAGTTTTGGGACACTCCATGAGGAGGATTGGGTATTTTGTTAAAAATGAGAATAGGAAACCTATAGCCTCACCCCATCACACAGCACCCTCTTCTTTGAGCACTGGATCATGGGCAGTTTGCCCAACAGAGAATTTGGTGATCCTTCATAAAGTGGTCCTTAGTCTTAGAGCTAGTATTGAGAGCTTCCTGTAGAATTATAGAAGAGGTAGTCACATAGGGGCATAAAGGTTTATGTTTGAGGGGAGGGGAGTAGAAAATAAAGAAAAAAAATTATGGACAATGCTCTGTAATTCCTTAGTAACTAGGGGTATGCATGAGTCACATGTGTGCCTTTGCGTAAAACAGGGATGTAGAGTGGACACTCCAATGCTCTGTAATTCCTTAGTAACCAGGGGTATGCATGAGTCCTATGTGTGCCTTTGCGTAAAACAGGGATGTAAAGTATGAGTGGGGAGCAGTTGAAAGGTGATAAGGCTGAGTAACCGGGTGCCTGCATTGAACATGTTGGCATTCGCGTCAAAAGGTTGTAATGACCTCTGCTAGAATAAGATCCATGCCAAAAACAACAGTAAAGGAAGAAATTCAGTAAGCTGCCCCATTTCCCCATATCTGCTGCCCTGACTGTACCTATGATGAATGCCAGCTTGACCTAGGAAAGGAAGCTCGAAATATTATCATAAAAGTTTTAGGAACTCTGGCTGTTTTTGACCCGAATAACTCCTGGACAAAACTGTCCATATCACACACACACACAAATTTAGAGAAGGTGGTTGCTGTGATTGGGAGTAAGATTTGTCATATCCCTTATATGAAAGCAATCCTGAGAGTTGAGAGCTATCAGCAGAGTTATGGAGTCTAACATGAGAAAAGTCTGGAACTTCTACGAATAGTGAGTAGAGTAGGATGCTTGGGGACAAGCAATCCTTTAAGTTTGGGGGGATTTGATAACTGCATTTCACTATAGTTTCTATGCGTTGCCCATGATTGTTTACTGAATTTTTCTGGTGTTTTAAGCACTTTTTACCCTCTGATTTAATTGAATGGGATGATTTTTCTGGACATAACGTAGCTACCTCATTGCTGCAGCATTTCAGTGAACATGTATAGCAATGATAGCAAAACCCCGGGTGATAGTGGGGAAAGCTGTTTTCTCTCTCCCCTGCAATATGATGGTTCTGCTTGATTTGGTGCAAGTGGCAGAGCTGCACAGCAGGAGTAGCCACCAGTGAGCAGGAGACAGTAGCAGGGATATCGCAGGCTGCTGGTACAGGACCGTTTCCACTACTGAAGGTTGAAAGGAAAAATTTGTGCAACAAAGGGCGCCTGCTGCAGAGCAGAAGGAATGGAAGCAATCCAGGGCGCTTTACTGGGACCACAAGGGCTGCCTATAAAAGGCCGAAAAGTAGCCAATGAAAGAGGGCCCGCCGGGGAAGAAAGAGGAAAGAACTGGGAGAAAAATAACACCATAGCCTAGAGTGCTACTAACACCGGAAGGTGCAGCACGCGGGGATAGTGTGCTAGTATAGAAGGGAACTTTGTTTTATGTTGTTGTTTTACTGCTTTATCAAAAAGAAAGAACTGCATTTTGTAATTTAGTTTTTATCTCTTAAAATGTACACCAGTGTTTCTGGAGTTTCTATAACCAGTGCACCCATGAGGCTTGGCTAGTTTCCAGCTGGGGTTGCACAAGGGTTGTAATGGACCGAAGCACATTTTTATTATCAATACATTTTGCTACAGTTTTGTTACCATTCAGCTGTATATCCTATAGTTTTTCTTTCCTTAATAACAGAAGTTTGGAGGAAGAAAACTGAGGCCATCATTCACTTGGGAGGGTAATGGAGGCTGACAAAAAAGCTGAGTGTAAAGGGGTACCTCATGTAGGGATATACAGGTACCTCATTAGTCCCATAATGTATTGCTTGCACAATTCAGAGGTAAGGACTTGTGAGGAATGGTAGTCTGGGAAGACTCCATTCAGAACTGATTTGGCACCAGGGACCTTTGCTGCAGCAAAGTCTAGGGCATATCTGAGTGCTGAAGTCCATAATAACCCTGAGCACCCTAGTTCTCCCCAATTAGTTTCCTTTCTATTCCCTAATACTTTTCAGTCTAGTTACAGTAAAGATCATCCAACCCATGTCTATTTCAATTTTGTGAACAACTTAGCGTTGATACGGCATTCATACAGCAAAGGTCTCTAAACAGTTTTAATTCACTCCTCGTGGGACGATACTCACTCATCACTTTATTACTTGGTCACGATACGTGCACTTGCATTCTGACATTGTATTCATCTTTGTATGAACTACACAAACACCAACAGTCAGCATATGGATGTACTTATATTTTAAAATGTGTCACATAGAAAATACAGTTCAAAAGTACATTCATATGGGACCCGTATTTCAAATATTCTCAAATCAAAGGATATTCAAATATCCAAAACCATATGCACCATGGTATGATTATTAAAACAATATTGTTATGCTCAGCTATATAAGCTATAGTAAAATATTATGATTTGGAGATAAAATCATTACTTTTAATGCACCTGCCTCATACGGCAGTCTGGCACACTTAATTTAAAAATGACTTGCCTCACTCGGCGATCTGGTCAACCCACACACTCAATGTAAAATGACCTGCCTCATTCGGCGTCTGGTCAATGCAATTTGCTATATGCATAGTGACCGATCGACTACAGTCACAATAAGTGATCAGGGAATGTGAGTTCATCACCTTTCTGCCTCCCCACATTACCACTGTCACCCGATTGGAGTGGCACTTCCCTAGCTCACTCAGGCTAATAGGGCGTCCCCTATTCAGTACCGTCACAAGCTATACAACCCGTCGATATTCATCCATACATATAAATACATATATATTAATGCATATTCATCAAATACAATGTCAAATTATTAAGCAACTCGTCATGAGCTTTACGCTTGCCATTCAGTCTCATTTATAATATGACATGCATCATTTTCACAAGTATATAGCTTTACAAATCAATGCATCGTGCACATAATATTCACTTTATCAAATAATGATAAATACATTTAGAACCACATATTCAATGAGTTCCAAAATACATTTCTAAAACCGTACTCTTTTTGAACTATGTGCCAGTTTGTAAGTATAACAGATATTTTAACACATTTAATAAACTTATAATAGCATAAATAATTTATAAATAGAAACAATAATACATTTATAGTTAAAGAAGAGCATGGGGCAAGTCATAGAAAGAATTATCTACTCACAGGGTAGGGCTCCTGGTTAGACAGCCCTAAAATGTACTTTTCCAATCTGAATTTGACCAATTCGACCTCAAAAACGTGTTCAGAGGGTCTAAAGACTTAGAAAATGACTCTGGAAGCTTTGTCACTATTTACCGTCGAAAAACACTATTCACCAAAAACAAAAAGTTGTCAGATAGCTAAAAAATTTCATATCCTAAGGTTTATCTAGCTCCTGAATCTATCTACGGTGCCAGATTTTCAATTGGAGATTTTTAAGTAAGAGTTTCAGAGTTTACCTTTTTTTGAAATTTTCTACTTCAGATCTACAGCGATTCAACGGCTGATTTGAAAAATTAATCAGTCAAAACCATAGTATTCTTCGTCCTGAATTTAATAGCACCTTCAATTTTGAGATCGGAAGCCAATAGGCACTCCAGATCTAGAGAGAAAATTAAAGATTACTATTTATCACTATTCACTCTACTATTCATCAGTTTCAGAATTTTACTGATAGGTGCAAGTTCAACTAAGGATAAATAATTTCTCCCAACTTTGACCAAAATTATATAAAGATATCTGAAGCATAACTTTCAATGTATAAAAATATTATTTAGATTTATTATCAGTTATGCTATAATCTAACAAGATCCTAAGACTTCTTGAGTAGCTTTTCTAAAACAATATATTCAATTCTTACTTGTTGACTTACCAAACAACGAAAAATATATCACTTGTATATTCTTTTTACCATTATACTAGTACAATTCTTTTATATCTTAGTATATCTTTATTGCCTTGAAGTTATCCATATACACAATCTATAACTTCTTCTAAAATATCCTTTCTCATCAATTATTCACACATGAATTTCCAATCTCAACATAATTCACATCCTAGATACTAGATTCAACTTAGCATGGTATAAACTCTTAACACAAATATATTGATCACTTACATTATTTTTGGATATGGTTCTCAAAATATTCTCTATATTTCCAAATTAAGAGTTCAAAGATTAATTTAAATCATACTTCTCGTATTTTATTTTTCAAGAACTTCAACACCACTAATTCACTTGATTACATTCGTCAAAGCACCATAAGGCCATCATCTGTCTATTCCTTTCAAAATCTCTATTACTTTAACCTACTAACCACTTGAACACCACAATAACTAAGTTTTAAAGAAAGAAAATTCACCCTCCTTGTAATAAGGAAGAGAACCTTACATTTAATGCATAACATTAATGAAGAATGACGTAGCAGAAAAAAAAAAAGAAATACATAATAAAACATGATCCCAAAATAGGAAGTCAGAAATTTGGACATTGCATTGAAAGAAAATTAAAATCGGTGGCCATAATCTTAAAAAAACTGTAAACAAAACCTAGCTGTTATTTTCGTAAAAATCGATGGCTACAAATTTTGAATATATGTGCCAAAATCTACTTTAAAGCTATTGGTATTCAGTGGAAAAATAGCACATAGAAAATAAACATTTCTAAGCTTATAAAAGTTTGTGAACAATAAATAGCACGTAGTTAACTGGTAGGATGCAGTTGATTACTTCAAAATAGATGTAATCAATCAACTATAAAATAAACTAGTCCAATTTAAAAATTCTCAAAACAACTAATCGACTTAATAATACTGATAGTCGGCTGGCAAGAACATTGGTAAAACAAAATAAATCATTTGATTGTCTCTCTTCAATAATTAACTTGTTTGCATTTTCACTCTTTTTTCTACAATTAAGCCTATCACCTACAACTTTCCTGCAATAATCAAGACATCAATGCTTCATTAAGGACAACAAGGAAAAGTCAAATTTCTAGTAATACCTTAACCTTATTCTCTTTATGTGATTAATATGAGCCACAATCACAACTACTGTATATATGCATGTGTGCTGTCATTTGTGAAATTCACCTTCAATTTAGCTTTTATCTACCGACCACTCACATAGCTATTCTAATCATACCCAGCTTATTTGTACAGTTATTATAAGTATGCTATTCTTTGAGTTCTATAAATACACGCTTTAGTATCTTTACCTTCATACTCAAAGTTAGGGCGAGTGTAGTTATGGAGGGAACCGCGTTCTGTCAGTTTCGAAATATTTGTGTCTTTTGTGGTTCCAATCTTGAAAAAGCTGGAGAGTATGTGAAAGATGCACAAAATCTGGGTATGGAGCTGGCCAGGAGAAAGATTTATTTAGTCTATCATGGTTATAACCATGGATTAATGGTGTAATGTAACATCCCTAATTTTGTTTCATGAATTAATAAAAATACAAAAGTATTCAAAGTAACATCCCTAATTTTGTTTCTTTTTAAGGTACATAAATATTTAATTAAGGAAATAAAATTTATTAGACAATTTTTTTTAGATATCTAAGGAAATATAATCCTTAGAAATTCTTTACCTTACGTGTAAGAATAGAAATGTTCTAACACTAATGGAATAGATAAAGAGAGAAAACCTAAGAGGAAAAATTAGAAATAATATACGAAATAAATGTGAAATTCTTAGGTAAGGAAGATAAATTTTTGGAAACAAGTAAAGGTCTTAAAATTTCAAGAAAACATTAGATTAGGGTAATTTTTCCTAATTCAAGAACTAAAGTTACTAAGTTTAACATATTCACCCATACATTGTGCTTTCACATATGGACACTTCATATAGAGTTTTTCCACTTCACATAAGTTTCTAGGAAACCCATTGGATAACCTAAAAAAGAAATAAAACATAGACTTGGACTAAGGTATAGAAATTGGATCGATAGCCCAAAATTTATGAAAATGTGTCCAAGCCTTCCAAGAAAGGTAGAATTTTATCCAAAGCAAAGGAAATGGGAAGGAAAAAGCCCAAATCCAAGAGGAAAAATAAAATAAAATAAATCATGTGATAATATAATAAAGATTAGGTTACATGGCTTTAGGATAAAACATCTATATCCTACACTCATCATTTTAGCAAGTGATATGATAATACAAGGCTTTAGGACAAAACATCTATATCCTACACTCATAATTTTAGCAAGTGGTATGATAATACTTGACATTAATACAAAACATTCATATCCCACACAAATAATTTCAACCAAATAATGGAGATTCAAGGGCTAGAAATTTGCCACCTAAAAAGGCAAACCTATCATAATTGATTAAGACACAAGAAAAAGGAAATGAATCCCTAAATCAAATAGACCTTTTCCCTTATCTTAAGAACATATTATCATAATTTTCAAAATACAAATCTCCTTTTCCTATACATATCTTGACTAAGGAAGAGGAAGACAAGAACATAAGTTGTTTGTTTTCCAAAAATTCAACCAAGTGTATCCTTATTGTGAGAAGGTAGACCCATGATCATGAAAGGTGAATTATTTGGTGGTCTATTTAAGCAAACCCCACCTCTACAACATTAGAATTTTCATCCAAGTGAGGGAGAGGAAAAAAATAGAAGCAAGGTAGAGTGAGGAAAGGAGAGGAAGAAAAGAAGAAAGAGGAAGGAGAAGTCTAGATGACTAAGTGTTCAAGGTATGTTTAACAATATATTCTTTTTGAAGAAAAGATTTGAAACTTGTAATATTTATAAGAGATTTTGATCTTAGAACTTTGATGATTGGTCATGGATGTTGCTATATCATGTTACATATTATGTATGTTTGAATACTTAGGCCGGTGTAGAAAGTTCTGCATAGATATGGCTATGGGTGGCAAACTTTTAAGCTTCAATTTTTAAAATTTTGGGAAGAATCAGTAAGGAATTTAAAAGCAATGGTTAACATGCAAAATATAGATCTATGTCTCACGGATTTTTAGCCACTGTAATCACTCAATTTAGAGTCCATATGAGGCAGATATGGTCCGATTAGTAAGCAGTGGTCAAAAAATAGTTAATTAGGGAAGAATATGTTAGGATAGCTTCTGTGTTTTAATTTCTGGGAACATTCTGTAGGGATTTAAATAAATGGTTAACATACGAATTATAGATATATGTGTCATGGAATTTTAGCTACTGGAATCACTCAATTTGGAGTCGGTATGAAGTAGATATAGTCCGATTAGTAAGCAATGGTCAGAAATTGGATAATCAGGGAAAAATATTTTAGGATAGCTTCTGTGTTTTAATTTCAAAGAACATTCTGTATAGAATTAAAATAAATGATTAACATAAAAATTATTGCTATATGTGTCACAGATTTTTACCCACTGGAATAACTTAATTTGGAATTGTTATTAGGGAGATATGGATAGATTAGTAGGTAGAGGTCAGAACCTATCCGAGAAGAAATAACCTATAAGAAGAATCTTATAAATGAAAATAATAAATGACTAGTATATGCCATAGCCATTGCCATTGTATAAACTTCTTACCATCTTAAGTGTGAAATTTTGACATGGAAATATTTTATAAAGTGATATTTGAAATGGTTATGTTCATGGCATGATTACCAATGATTATTGGTAATAGTTATATTTTGATGAAGATACTTGTTATTGAAAGCATATATTTGGCTATCATTGTGAAAAGAAAAGAAATGAGGACGGTCACATGGCAATCCGTGTGATGCACTAGTAGGAGACACCCTACCAACGGTTATGATGATGTTAATGAGAAAAGAAAGAGAAAGTGGGCCATGTCGGACGGAGCGAGAAAAACCCGTACCAGAGAGTAGAAAATACTCACCCTGACGGGGGTAGCTTGATATGAGAATAAATTGATAGTCATCATATGATATTGTGAAAATAGTAAATCCTGTCATACATGTCATTATTGTACGATTCTCATATGCATAGATATAGTGCATTCATGTGACCAAAAATATTTGCTAAAGTTTATACAGCTGAACTTGACGTGAAGAGCTATATTGATGATGATTTATTGTTGAACTTACTGGAATTTAATTCTCACTATATTTCCATGTCATGTTCAGAAGAATAATTATGCAGATTTTCTCTATGGCACTAGCTTTTAGCATATGTTGGATCGAGTTACTCTATTTTGAGCTGATCCTAGTAATGTATATGGTGTCTAGTTGACTAAGATCCCAATGAAGGTGTAACCACCCGCACCCGTATCTCCGGAACTGGTCAATAGGGATGAATAAGATGTAATTATATATGTGTTAGACTTTTGTACGAATGTTATTGATTAATGATATGTATGTAAACTCTGTATTGTATAAATTAAATAAATGTTATTTTGAGTTAAGTTGTAACAAGGTAATAACTTCATAGTATTTAAAAAAAAATTGTTACTTAAATGGAGTTGTTACATGTAACATCCGATTTTATTATTATTATTATTATAGCAACTTCGTAAGATTCGATTTACTTTTAATTTTATTTACATTACGCATGTTAAATACACCATATGTATAAATACAATATATATATATATATATATATATATATATATATATATATATATATATATATATATATATTACAAATCTCACACATGTAATAATTATACATTACAACATTTTAGTACATAAATAAGAGTCCCTATACATCACTTCACCCTTGAAATACAAAGGGTGAGGAGGTGGTGCTAACATCGAGATCTCTATCAGTAACGCAATTTCCTATTGCATCTCATTCCTTTTTATTTGAACATAACACCACAATAATAGTGAGAACAAAGGTTTCTAGTAAACTTAACATAAATAAAATATAATGAGAAAAATAGGAGTTATGTTCTGCTGTATAAGTTACAGAAAATATTAAGATTTGAAGATAAAATCATCACTTCAGTTTCTGCATAATTAACATACTATATATGCATTGAAAATGCACTCTCTTTTTAAAATTTTCAGACATATCATAGTTCTCAATTCACTCATTTGCTATACGTATAGTGACCGATCGACTATAGTCACAATCAGTGATAAGGGAATGTGAGTTCATCACCCATCTACCTCCTCACATTATCTCTGTCACCTAGTTGGAGTAGCACTCCCTTGGCTCATTAAGGCTAATAAGACGTCCCCTACTCGGTACCTTCTCAAGCCATACAACTCGTCGATATTCATCCATACATATAAATGTATATATATAAATTCATATTCATCAAATACAATATATAATTATCAAGCAACTTTCCATGAGCTTTACGCTTTTCATTTAATCAATTTCATAATACGATGCATCATTTTTATAACAAAAGATTAATAATCATTTATCACATACCAATATCCAATATGATTCATTTTAAATCAAATAAAGAAAAAGAGAAATTTGTGATACTAAAATCATCACTTTAAAAGTATTTTTCTTGGATATATGTTTCCTAAAAATATTTCAATAAACAAGATTATTTTAAGGTAGAAAACAATGAAAATTATGATAATCCAGCACCCAATATGGCCTGGCCTTGTTCAAGACACGACCATGCTTGAAAAATATTTCAAACATGCTCAAAAGTAACCTTGAACACGGCCTACCCATGCTGAAGCAACCCAGAACACGGCCAGGCCGTGTTTGGTGATGTTTCTTCACATATTCAACCATATCTCCGTCATACAAACTTTTATTGAGGTGATTTTAAATCCCATGAAAATATAAGACAAATATCTACAACTTTCATGTTTATCATTTTCTTAGATTCCTTACGGATTATCCCTAGAAAGTTAAAAACCAAAATGATTATTTTACCAATCTGGATTCTAGACTGATTTTGACCTCTGCTCAATTAATCAACCACATCTCCCCCATATGGACTCCAATTCAGGTGATGTCAAAGCCTATAAAAATATAAGACAATTATCTACAGCTTTTATGCTTATAATTTCTTTAACTTCCTTATGGATTGTTTCCAAACAATAAAAAATTAAAATGATTATTTGTAGTATCTTGGATTTTGTCCTCTGCTCAATTGATCAGCCATATCTCCCTCATATGGACTCCAAATTAAGTAATTTCAGAGCCTATAGATCTGTGTGACATATAGGTAGAATTCATATGTTGACCGTTTCTTTAAACTCTTTACTTCATTTTCTAGAATTCCAAAAAAATAGAGGCTTCTCAAATTATTCTAAAATTCAGCTTAGTCTAACTTCTCCTTTGTTTTTCTTTTATGTAATCCCATGCACCCATATGCATGTCCATACAACCAAAACATAATTCCATATAAATATTTAGATCACATGTTATCCAAAATCACATCTAAACAAATCTAAAAGTATATATATATAACTTTGTACAAAATTTATGAGTAGATGTTAAGCCTACCTCAAACAAATCCTTAAACTTGGGTGCTTGATTCCTACCACACAAAAATCCCACATCTATATCGTGAATTAAGATATTTCTAAAGTAAAAATGATGAAATTAGAAAGATGACTAGGAACTTACCTTGATTTCCTTTCATCTTCCTTCTTCTTCTTCTTCCTCTTTCTCTTCTTCTTCTTTCTCTTCCTTTTCCTCCTCTTTCTTTTCCTCTTTTTTTTCTTTTCATTCTCTTACTTACCAACATTCCATACCGACACTCCCTCCTCTCCCTCATAATTATTAATATTTTCCTTACCTACCTCCCTCATAATTATTAAAATTTTTCCTTACCTACCAACCTATATTTACAACTTTTCCATCTTTCATTATTTACAAAAATTCCATCCAAGAGTATTTACAAAACTGCCATCTCAAAGAATTTATATAAATGCCATCTTAAGAAATTTACATAAATGCCATCTCAAGGAATTTACACAAATGTCATTTTAACCATCCCAAGATCTTGTTTGGCTTAAGTAAAATTGTGAAATAATTTAATCCTCCATTGAGATCCAAAATGCTTTCTCCTCTATAAAAGAAATAAATTACAATTAGTAACATAAGGAAAAATTGGGGACATTACAAATGGGGTGTGTGTCTACAGTTGCACATATAGGAAGATTTCAAGTTTTAGGTATTATTCCCACAGCTCTAGCTGCATCAAATATCGTAGAAAAGACAATTGAGGAAGAATTTAGGGTAGCTTCCATGCATGAACGCATGGCTATAATGATGAGCAATGCTAATGCCTTCATTGCCTTATCAGGTAGTTTTGGTATTTTATAAGAGATTTTCCAAATAGTCTCTTGGGCACAACTGAATATGCATCACAAACCAATAAGTTTGTTAAATGTTAATCAATTCTTTAATGATCTGTTGTCTTTTCTAGATCAAGCTGTGGAACAAAGGTTTATCCTAAACTTTGCACAATGAATTTTTATCTCAGCTTCAAATGCTGAGGAGTTGATTGATGCTTTATAGGTATTTGTTCATGTACCTGATCCAACTATGGCTCAAATAGAATGGACGACAGACAACTACAAGAAGCGCAAATTGGATTTGGATTTTCATCTTTAAATGTAGTAAAATGTATCCATTGCTGTACCACTTTTACTTTCTTAGTGTCTACATGGATACCATACCATCTTTACCAACTATACTCCCTTAGAGTTTGTAAAATTATCCTTAAATGTTACTTATGATCCTCTGAACTCTTGGAACATATTAATATATCGTCAATAAATATATTTACAATTTGATCCAAGAATGGTTTAAGTACTATATTCATAAAGTCCATAAATATAGCTAAGGCATTTATCAAACTAAATGACATCACTAAGAACTCAAAGTGCTTATACCGAGTCCTGAAAATAGTTTTCAGAATATCCTCTTCCTTTATTCTTAATTGATGATATCTAGATCTCAAAATCAATTCTCTTTTTTTTTTTTAAATATTGAGCGCACTATAGTTGGTCAAACAAATCATCTATATGAGGTAATGAGCATTTATTACTCACTATCACTTTATTCAATTATTTATAATATATGTATAACCGCAATGATCCATCCTTTTTTTTCGCAAATAAGTCTAGAGCACCTTAAGGAGAGTACTAGGACGTAAAAATACTTTATCTAACAATTCTTGTAACATTTTTTTTAGTTCCTTAAGTTCAATTTATATCATTGTATATAGGGATATAGATACTAATTGGGTTCTAGAAAGTAAATCAATACCAAATTCTATTTTACATTTTCAGGTTAATCTTGGCAATTCTTTAAAAAACACATCGAAAAATTTTCTAACCACTGGAACTTAATCAACACTGGTTTACTTTATATCAACATCTCTCACCACTGCAATATATCCTTGGCACCCTTTTGGAATAACTTGTGGTGCTAAAATAGATATTAGATTACTGGATACCTCATTACGATCTCTGTAACAACTCCAGTTTTTGTTTCTTTTACATATATACTTATATGTATATTTCTAAAATTCATGAAGTCATTACCTTCTTCTTTAAACTATTTAACTCATAATAACATTAAATTAAATTAACCAAATATAAATAAGGTTTAAGAAATACCATTAACACTTATACAATTATGGGTTCACGTACACATCATTAATCAAAACATATGTACAAAAATCAAACACATAAAAGACTACATTTTATTCATCCATATTGACTAGTTTCGGAGATACGGGTGCGGGTGGTTGCACCTTCACTGGGATCTTAGCCAACTCGACCCAACGTACGCTAAAAGCCAGTCATAGAGAATATCTACTGTTGTTGTTTTAATTAAAACTCGCAAGTGCACGAATCTATTGGAGTATAGATTTAATAGTATGCAAGGTCGATCCCACAGGGATTGCCAATTAAGAGAAAATTCTAATTTAGATCTGAAATAAATACTTCTAACCTAATTGCCAATCTCTTGTTTTGTGAGAGGAATATTGAACAAAGTATGCAAAAAACTAATATACTGAAATTAAATGAAGATGTATTCAAAGTAAAGAAACATGCTAAGGTTAGGGGATCCACTCTTGGTATACCGAATAAAGATAAATGTAACTCTTTTATTACTCAATTAGAATCCTTACATGAATAAGTTTCCAGTCAGAAGATATGTTAATTTAAACTCACCTTTGTTTATACATGAGTTATATTTACCTCCTTTTCATTGTATTACTACTATATAAAACACTCTTATAAAATGTATTCAAGTGTACATTGTGCCAATCACCATATTGTCTACAATAAATCAAGACTGATTCAAGTATTATTGTGCCAAAAATTGTCTACAATGTATCAAAGTTCACACTTTACAAGATTAAAAATACAAAGATACAAAAGATAACTTGTAAATGGATTCAAGCATAAATTGTGACAATCATTACATTGTCTACAATATATCAAAATTCACATTTTACAAGATTAACTTATGCAAAATATGAAAGGTAGAAAATTAATTAATATAACAAAATAAAATGAAATAGAATAGGTGGCAAAGCTAACCAATAGTAAAATAAAATAAAGTAGGTGGCAAAGCCAACCTTGAACAATAAAAATAAGAAGTAGACAGCAAAGCCAGCCATTAAACAAGAAGAAGAAATAGGTGGCTCAGCCAGCCAGTAAAACATAACATAAGAAAAGGAGGAGGTAAATACAACATCAATTATAAACATTAAAATTAAGAGTTAAATGAATTATTATTTTCATACCAAGAGTTTCACCCTTTCACCTTAGCATTAGGAGATTAGTTCTCCATAATTAGCAAGAAAGTAAAATAAAAGATGAAGAAACATGATAATATTACGAAAGAAAATGAAAAATACAAAATGTCTAAAGAGAGAATAACATTACAAGTACGTAGAATTCCAACAAAGCTTTACCAAGCTCTCTCCAAAGCTCTCTATTTATAGATACAATTAGGTGTGGCAGGTGTGATAATTGTCAAAATTGTTAGGTAGGAAGTTGTACAAAGTTGACAATTTGGATTCCATCATGTGCACCAAAATTGATTGTTGAATATCTTCTTGACATCCACCGAATTTACTTCATCAACACGAAAGTTGTAGACAATTTCATTAGCTTTCTGTCAAGACAAATTGTGGACAAATTGGATATGTAATTTGTGACTTATGGTCAAAATACTAGAGAAAAGTCAGGCTGGACTACAGCAGTAGTCAGATTCTATTCTAGCTCACTTTTGGCCCTTTTAATGTCCAAATTTTCTGACCACTTGAACATAAAAGTTGTACCCAATTGTGTCAGCTACACACCTACCAAATTGCATACATATTGGATATGTATTTTCGCAGATATGGCCCAAGTATTACAGTAAGGTTGGGTTGGACTACAAACAACAAACATATTCTCAACATTGGCTGCTATGCCGTGAATCTTTATGTTTTAGTTCTTTTAGAAATGTGATCATAAATCAAGAATAAATTTGTGCATATCTCCATTAGGATGCGTCTCAAGAGTCAATATGATAATGCTCCTTACTCAGCCATCCTTAATAAATTTGTTTTATCTGCTTGATTTATAGACATCATTCCCAAAGAACCACAATTTAGCTCTGATTCCTCCAATTAAGTCCATTTTCTACTCTTCTCTCCATCTATAAGAAATACACAAACTAAAGACAAGTAAGGGAGATTTATGCTTAATTATGGCAAAAAGATAAGATGAAAATATTTAATTTATGAGTATAAAACTCACTCATCATCTACATAACTTAGTTTTTTGAACATGATAAGGAAATATAGTGAGAAATAAATCCCATTAGGTTCAATAATAAATCATTATCAATAATGCTTGTCACGTCATGTTCATCTGTATAAGCAACAGCAATTATCTTTAGGTCACATGAATGCACTTTATCTATGCACATGAAAATCGTATAGTTATGACATGTATGGGATGAATAACTATTTTTAGAATATCATATGATGGCTATCAACTTGTTTTCATATCAAGCTACCTCGGTTAGGGTTAGTACTTTCTACTCTCTGGTATGGGCTTTTCTTGCTCCGTTCGACATGGCACTCTTTCTTTTCTCATTAACATAATCATAGTTGTTGGTAGGGCACTCCCTACTGGTGCACCACACGGACCGCCATTTGACAGTGCTCATTTCTTTTCTTTTCTTTTCACATTAATAGCCAAAAATATGATTTCAATAACAAGAATGTTCATTATACTCACATGCCATAATTTTTATCAAAATATAATCATTACCAAAAATCATTGGTAATCATGCCATAAACATAATCATTTCAAATATCACTTTATAAAATATTTCTATGTCAAAATTACACACTTAAGATGGTAAGGAGTTCATGCAATGGCAATGGCTATGGCATACACTAGTCATATTATTATTTTCATTTATAAGATTCTTCCTCTTTTTTAAACATTATTGTCCTCTCTTCACTAAATAGAGCATAACACCCTCATTTTAAATCCGATTAAGGTGATCTTGGTGTCAATTGAAAGATAAAACATTCCTCTAAAACCCATATGATGAGTATTTTAGTAAAATATTAAGTAATCATGGTGTTACTACTCCCTCAAATTCAATGTTATTTCTTCTTGCGTAGGTTCAGACCTCTCTCCCTTATAAAAACTCTAACTAAGTTGATTTTAAATCCTATAAAATGCTAAGACATTTATATAAAACTTTAATGTTTATCATTTCTTCATATTCCTTACTAATGACTCCCAGAAAATCGAAAAAAAACACATACATTTCCTACCCTGGATTCTAGACTGATTCTAACCTTTACTAATTAATCAGCCATATCTCTCTCATATTGACTCCAAATTAAGTGATTTTAGAGCGTATAGATCTGTGATACATATATCTATATTTATTATGTTGAAAATTTCCTTTAATTCCCTAGATATTTTGCCCAGAAATT
This sequence comes from Gleditsia sinensis, assembly GCA_037074535.1. NCBI lineage: Eukaryota > Viridiplantae > Streptophyta > Magnoliopsida > Fabales > Fabaceae > Gleditsia > Gleditsia sinensis. The sequence goes on from CM073464.1 coordinate 58,622,825, forward strand.
CAAGCACAGAAGGATAATTAACAGATTCTTCCCTAGTTAGCTAGTTTCTGACCTTTGCTTACTAATCAGAGCATATCTCCCTCATATTGATTCCAATTTGAATGCTTCTGGGGGATATAAATCCGTGGAACATATATATACATTTTTAATGTTAAACATGTCTTTTAATTCCCTACAGATTAATCCCAGAAATTCAAACATAGAAGCATACCTGACAGATTCTTCCCTAGTTAACCATTTTCTGACCACTTCTTACATATGGGGAAATATATCTATCATCTAGACTCCAAATTAAGTTATTCTATTGGCTAAAACTCTGTGAGTTATAGATCTACATTTCTCATGTTAACCATTTCTTTTAATTCCTAATTGAATCTTTTTAGAATTTCAAAAACAGAAGCTTCCTTGGTTAACCCAAAATCCAGTTTCCTTACCAATCCTTTCCTAAAGATTTAGTTCATCATTATATTACATCCTCTTCTATTTTCTTTACATCTAATCATAATCCATAATTTTTTCACTATATTCAAATATACAAAATAGTAGTATAAAAATCATAAAATTTTTACCACCTATAGCCATACTTATGCAGAACTTTTCACACCAACTGTAATGTCATCAAAGTAACAAATATTGTAAATTTCATATAACATGGTATAGCCACATTCATGACCAATCATCAAAGTTATAAGATCAAAATCCCACATATATGTTACAAATTTCAAAGTTTTTCTTCAAAAAGAGATATTGTTAAACCTACCTAAAGATCTCCCTAGCTCACTTAGTGAATTCTTTTTCTTGTTTTCTCTTGAAGGAAGTAGCAAGATTCCTCCCTTCACTTAGCTTTTATAGCAGCTTAAATAAGAGAAGGAAGGTGAGTTTTTGAACCCCAAAGATGAAGAAAAAATATGGATTCAAGTGGAGATTAAGCTAACTTACCTTGAGTACTTAGTCCTCTAGACTTCTTCTTTTTCCTCCCTTTCTTCTCCTCTTTTTCTCTCCTTTCCTCACTCTACCTTGGTTCTATTTTTGCCTCTCCCTCACTTGGACGAAATTATAATGTTATAGGTGTGGGTTATTCTTAAATAGACTATCAAGTGGTTCAACTTTCATGATTATGGGTCTACCTTATCACAATTAGGATGCACTTGATTGATTTTTGGAAAAAAAAAACAACTCATGTTCTTGTCTTCCTCTTCCTTAGCCAAGATATGCATAGTAAAAGGAGATTTGTATTTTAAAAATTATAATAATATGTTCTTAAGACAAGGGACAAGGTCCCTTTGATTTAGGGATTCATTTCCTTTTTCTTTTGTCTTAATCAAGTATGATAGGTTTGCCTTTCTAAGTGGCAAATTTTTAGCCTTTGGATGTCTCTTGCTTGGGTAAAATTATTTGTGTAGGATAAGGATGTTTTGTCATAATGCTATGTATTATTATCCACTTGTTGAAATTATGAATGTAGGATATAGATGTTTTGTCCTAATGCCATGTATTATTACCTACTTGTTGAAATTATGAATGTAGGATATAGATGTTTTGTCTTAATGCCATGTGATCTAATCTTAATTATTATTGCACTACTATTTCTTCACATGATTCTTATTTTTTTACCTCTTGGATTTGGGCTCATTCTTACCCATTTCCTTTGCTTTGGCTAAAATTCTACCTTTCATGGAGGCTTGGTCACATTTTCATAATTTTTGGGCTATCGGTCTAACTTCTATATCCTAATCCAAGTTTATGTTTTATTTCTTGCTTGGACTATCCAATGGGCTTGCTAGAAACTTATGTGAAGTGGAAAAACTCTATATGAAGTGTCCATAGGTGAAAGCCCAATTTATGGGTGGAGATGTTCAACTTAGAAATTTCTAACTCTTGAATTAGGAAAAATTACCCTAATCCAATCTTCTTAAAATTTTAAGATCTTTACTTACTTCACAAAATTTATCTTCCTTACCAAAGAATTTCGCCTCTCTTTAGTATGTTATTTCTAAATTTTCCTATTATGTTTTCTCTCTTTACTTGTTCCCTTAATGTTAGAAACATTTTCTATTCATACACATAAGGTGAAGAATTTCTAATGATTATATTTCCTTAGATATCTAAAAATTGTCTAATAAATTTTATTTCCTTAATTAAATATTTATGTACCTTTAAAGAAACAAAATTAGGGATGTTACATTAAATATTTATGTACCTTTATTATAAAAGAAATGAAATTAAGGATGTTACATTTCTCTTCCCCTAAAAGAAATTTTATCCTCAAAATTTTAAAAATTACCTAATAAGAACAATTGCGGATATTTCTTCCTCATGACTTCTCCCAGCTCCCAAGTTGCTTCTTCCAGAGTCAAATCATCCCATAACAACTTAACCAGGGGAATTGTTTTATTTCTCAGTTGCTTCACGTTGGTGTCAAATATGGATGCTTGTACTAGCTGGTATGTCATGTTCTCCTTTATTTGGATTGGTTCATCCCGTATTACATTTGAGAAATCTAGAAGATACTTCTGCAGCTGTGATATATGGAAAACATTATGTAGATTGGAGAAATTAGGTGGGAGGTCAACTTGATATGCTGACGTCCTCACTTTCTTCAGAATTTGGTAGGCTCCCAAAAATCGCAGACTTAGCTTTCTAGTTTTGAGAGACCTACCAACTCCAGTAGTCAGAAAAAGTTTCAGAAATACATGGTTAACGGAGTGTTTGGGAAAAGCAAGGATCATCTTGAAAATTTAATGGATGTTTGATCACCACGAGTTGCCTCGATAAGATCAGATTCAGGTCTTTGTCCAAGAACTAAGGGAAGCTCTCACTTTAGGAGAAAACTCAATCTTTATTAATCATCATAAGTCTTGAATTACATGAACTTAAAGAACCCTTATATAGGCAATCAATCCTAACCCTAGTAGGAAAGTCAGAAGGCCTTACACACCTAATTGAACTTCTAATAGAATATGGCCCAAATAACACTAGTTATCTAGCCCAACTAAACTAACAAAAATAAACCCATAATTAAACTACTAATTGGCTAGCATAAAGAATGAGTACAAATACTAAAAATATCCAAAACAAAACCTATAACATAAAGCCCTTAATACATCTTAAGTCAATGCAGATTTGAGCTAGTTGTCTTCAAGATCCAACAAGCTTTATTCGGCCTCCGAACTGCCCTCTTTAATGCTATCCTCAAGGCTGCAAAGTGTGGCTCACTTGATGTCTTGACTTGGCCCAACAACTTCTTCTTTAGCCTGCACATCTAAGATCAAGCCCAGTAAAGCTTCTTTGGCCCGCTTTGCCCTGCTCCTAGTCATTGGACTGCATATCCCTTGCAAAGGATCTTGGGAGCGATTTAGAGTAGCTTTGATAGCGCCGTGATCTCCATCATTCCCTCCCTCCTCAAAAGGATTCGTACTCAAATCAAAGGCATCACCTACATTAAATAAAGACAAGTCAGCAACATTGAATGTAGCACTAATATTGCCATACTCACTAGGTAAATCAATTTTATAGGCATTGTCATTTATTCGCTCTAAGACTTGAAAAGGTCCATCTCCCCTAGGATGTAACTTAGACTTTCTTTGAACCGGGAACCTCTCTTTGCGCATATGTATCCAAACCTAATCACCAGGTTCAAATACAATTTTTATTCGGCTCTTGTTGGTGTGTGTTTCATATTGCTTATTCTTCCTCTCAATGTTAGTTCGAACTTTAGCATGCAAATCCTTTACATATTCAGCCTTTTGCTTACCATCCAAGTTAACAAACTCATTAGTAGACAAAGGTAAAATATCCAAAGTTGTTAGAGGATTAAAGCCATAAACAATTTCAAAAGGACTGTAAGTAATAGTAGAATGCACAGATCTATTGTAAGCAAACTCAACATGTGGTAAAACTCTTTCCCAATGTTTCAAATTTTTTGACATAATAGCACGTAAAAGTGTAGTAAGTGTCCTATTAACTACCTCAATTTGCCTATCTGTTTGAGGGTGTGCAACAGTAGCAAATAGAACTTTAGTCCTTAATTTACCATCTCTATCACTAACTATTGTTCTAGGAAACCCATGCAAACACACTACTTCTTTAGCACATGCAATGAAATGAGCCATTTTGCTAAACCTATCAACAACCACAAAAACACTATCCTTACCACTTTGAGACCTTGGTAACCCTATCACAAAATTCATAGAAATATCATGCCAAGGTTGTGTAGCTACAGGTAATGGAGTATAAAGACTATGTGGCATAACCTTAGACTTAGCTTGTTTACATGCCACGCACTTAGCACAAAACGAAATGACATCATGTTTCATGTGAGGCCAATAAAAATGTTCATGCAGAATTTCTAAAGTTTTAGTCACTCCAAAATGCCCCATTAAACCTCCACCATGACTCTCCTTAATTAACAAGTTACGCATAGAACACTTAGGCACACAAAGTTTATTCTTTTTAAACAAGTAACCTTCATGTCTATAGAACCCATTAATAGCACGCTTATCACAAGAATTCCAAACACATCCAAAATCATCATCATTAGCATACAAATCCTTAATGTATTCAAAGCCAAGCAACTTAGCATGCAAGAATGTTAGTAGCGCATATCTTCTAGACAATGCATCAACTACTACATTTTCCTTTCCATTTTTATATTTTATCACATAAGGAAATGTCTCAATTAATTATAACAACTTAGCATGCCTCTTATGTAACTTTCCTTGGGACTTCAAGAATTTCAATCTCTCATTATCTGAATGGATAATAAACTCCCTTGGCCATAGATAATGTTGCCAAGTTTGCAAAGTCCTCACCAATGCATATAACTCCTTATTATAAGTAGGATAGTTTAGTGCTGCCCTATTTAGCTACTCACTGAAGTATACAATTAATTTAGAATCCTGCATCAAAACAACACCTATACCAATTCCCGAAACATCACATTCAATTTCAAAAGCTTTATCAAAGTTAGGTAATGACAGCAAGGGTGTATTAGTCAAAAAATCCTTCAAAGTTTTAAAAGATTTTTCATACACATCATACCATTTAAAGACAACATTCTTTTTAACAAGTTCATTTAGGGGTGTAGCAATAATACTGAAATTATTTACAAACCACCTATAGAAACATGCTAAACCATGGAAACTCCAAACTTCATTAACATTCCTAGGTGTAGGCCAATCTCAGATTGCCTTAACCTTGTCCTCATCGATACTAATTCCATGAGAATTAACAACAAAACCAAGGAACACCACATAATCAGAACAGAACGTGCACTTTTTCATGTTAGCATACAATTTTTGCTCTTTAAGTACATAAAAAACAGCACGTAAATGTAATACATGTTCATCAAGATTTCGACTATATACTAAAATATCAACAAAGTAAACTACCAAAAACTTTCCAATGAATGCACATAAGACATGGTTTATTAATCTCATAAAGGTACTAGGTGCATTGGTCAATCCAAAGGGCATTACTAACCACTCATATAAACCATATTTAGTTTTAAAAGCAGTGTTCCACTCATCTCCCTCTTTTATGCGAATTTGATAGTAGCCATTCTTTAAATCAATTTTAGTAAAAACACTAGAACCATACAACTCATCAAGCATGTCATCTAATCTAGGAATTGGATGCCTATACTTTATAGTGATTTTGTTGATGGCTCTGCAATCCATGCATATGCACCAAGTCCTATCCTTCTTAGGCACAAGAATCAAGGTACTAAACAGGGACTAAGACTCTCCCTCACAAATCCCTTTTGGACTAACTCATCTACTTTCCTCTGAATTTCTTTCGTGTCCTTAGAATTAGCTCAGTAGGCAGGTCGGTTAAGGATGGATGATCTAGGGACAAAGTCTATCTGGTGCTCAATGCCTCTCAAAGGTGGTAGTCCATGTGGAATCTCCTCAAGAAAAACATAAGTGAATTCCTGTATTAAAGACACAACCATACTAGGCAAAGAAAGGTTATAAGTGTTAGTAAAATAAATATCCTTATACATAAGCACAAGGATGTTCGCTTTTCAAACCAAAGCACTCTTCACCTCACCTTTTAGTGTAAGAGCACTCACTCTTTTATTTTTCTCTTTCTCTAACTCACAATTGTCTTTCTTTTTCTGATCACATGTCTCAACCTCTCTCTCTTTTCTCTCACTTTCAATTTTGGCCTTACTCTCTTTCTTTTTTGCTCACATGTCTCAACCTCTCTCTCTTTTCTCTCACTTTTAATTTCTCTCTTTAGAGGTGTCAGAATAAAGGTTCTCTTATGTATGGTTAATGTATATCAATTCTTGTAGCCATCATAGTTAACCATTCTATCAAATTGCCATAGACGCCCCAACAACAAGTGTCCAGCATGCATTGGTACTACATCACAAAGCACCTCATCTTTGTAGTTACCAATAGAAAAGGATACCCAAACCTGATTTGTCATCCATATATCTCTATTATCATTCAACCATCTTAGCCTATATGGTTTAGGATGTTTCAATGTAGGTAGACCCAATTTATCAACCATCAAGGTACTAGCTACATTAGTACAACTCCCACTATTAATAATCAAGCTACATACCTTGTTATTCACATGGCACCTGGTCTGGAAGATGTGCTCACACTGTTCATCATCAATATCATCATTAAGCTGCATATTAAGAGCACATCTAATAACCAATACTTCTCTATTCACTAGCTTACTAATCTCCATATTATTACAATCCTCAAACGATGGCATCTCATTATCCCTAGAATGCTTACTCTCCATACGTCCCCTTTCATCCTCACCAAAGTCAAACTGTTTCGTAAGCTTAGGTTTAGATAGTGAGTGAAGATTATCCAACTTTGTATGTATCAACTTAAATTGCTCCTGAACTGCCTTCATGTAAAATTTAAGATCAATTGATTTATTTCACTACTCATGTTTGTCTCACAAACCTCACGTGTTTGCTCTCAAATTTACTCTTTTTCCTTTAAAGCTCTTAAACAAGAACCTAATCAACAAACTTATCAAAGAAAAAAAGTGAATTAAGAATGATAAGAACTAATTTTTAGACAATGACAACTTTAGGAATTGACTTTGAAAAATATAAGGGATACTAATATAAGTATGCTATTTTTTGGCTTCTTTTTTTTTTCCTTTTTTTTGAATGAACTTTAGCTCACCTCTTTTTTTTGAGCGAATTTCTATTTTTTTTTGAAGAATTTTTTTTGGAAGAAGAGACCAAATTCAACTAGGACTAGGAATCTGATTTTTTTTAGGAATGTTTTTTTGAACAAGAAACCAAATTGAAATAGAAATAGGACTCTCTTTTTTCAAAATTTAAATTTTTGGAAGAAGAAACTAAATTGCACTAGGACTAGGACTCTTTTTTGTTGTTGAAGGAATTAGACTATAAGTAGGAAAAGGAAATTGACTAGAACTAGGACTCATTTTTTTCTGAAGGAACTAGAAGAACATTAACTAGAAATAGGACTCTAATTTGACCAAAAGAAAGGTAGAAGAAGAAGAATATCTCTAGAACAAAATTTAAAGAAGAAAAGATAGGACACTAACCAAATTTCAAGGAGCCAAAGCTCTGATACCAAATGATGTGTTTCCCTAAACCAAGAAATGGAGTGTTTGGCGAAAGCAAGGATCGTCTTGAAAATTCAATGGATGTTTGATCGCCACGAGTTGCCTCGATAAAATCGGATTCATTTATTTTCCCAAGAATTAAGGGAAGCTTTCACTTTAGGAGAAAACTCAATCTTTAGTAATCATCATAAGTCTTAAATTACATGAACTTAAAGAACCCTTATATAGGCAATCAATCCTAACCCTAGTAGGAAAGCCAGCAGGCCTTAAGCACCTAATTAGACTTCTAATATAATATGGTCTAAATAACACTAGTTATCTGGCCCAACTAAACTAACAAAAACAAACCCATAATTAAACTACTAATTGGGAAGCATAAAGAATGGGTCCAAATACTAAAAATATCCAAAATAAAACCTATAACATAAAGCCCTTAATACATCTTAAGTCAATGCAGATTTGATCTAGTTGTCTTCTAGATCCAACAAGCTTTATTAGTCCTCTGAACTGCCCTCTTTAATGCTATCCTCAAGGCTACAAAGTGTGGCCCACTTGATGTCTTGACTTGGCCCAACAACTTCCTCTTTAGCCTGCACATCTAAGATCAAGCCCAGTAAAGCTTCTTTGTCCCGCTTCACCTTGCTCCTAGTCATTGGACTGCCTATCTCTTGCAAAGGATCTTGGGAACGGTTTAGAAAAGCTTTGACAGCACCTTAATCTCTATCATAGAGTCATGTCCAACTAAGGTCTTGGGTAAGCCCAACATAAATTCCATCAAAATACTGTCCCATTTCTACATAGGAATCTCAAGAGGTTGTAGAAATCCTGCTGGCCTTTGATTCTCTACCTTCACCTTATGAAAAATTAAACATTTCACCACAAACTCAGCAATGTCTTTTTTTATCCTTAGCCACCAGTACATCTTCTTTAAGTCTTGATACATTTTAGTGGATCCAAGATGGACTGTGTACTTACTCTGATGTGCTTCCTACAGGATCTTAGTCCTCAACTCTTGTTCTTAAGGGACATAAATTCTTCCCTGATATATGATTGCTCCATCTTCTATGACAGAAAAATTATCTTGATCTTTATGATCCTATAAGTATTGGTTGTGAGCTTGAGCCTCTTTGATATGGGCTCTAAGGCCACACGCTATACTTAAACCATTAATGATTAGCTTCTTTGGAGTAAGAGTAGTGGCTAGTTTTAAATTTCAAAACTCCTTTAGCATCTGCGTCTCATACACCATCATCTGACCCATGTGTAGAGATTTTCGACTCAAGGCATCAGCTACAACATTCGTCTTTCCTAGATTATACTTTATTTTAAACTTGTATTCATTGAGAAATTCTACCCATCTTCGTTGTCTCATATTTACTTCCTTCTGATCAAAAAGGTATTTAAGACTCTTATGATCATAGTATACTTCAAATGTTGCACCGTACAAACAGTGTCGCTAAATCTTTAAGGCAAACACCACCACTGCTAATTCAAGATCATGGGTTGGATAATTTCCTTCATGGGCTCTTAGTTGCCTAAAGGTGTAAGCAACTACTCTCTTGTTTTGCATTAGCACACACTGTAGCCTTTTCTTTGAAGCGTCACTATACACTGTAAAATGTCCTGTGGGGTCTAGAATAATTAAAACCAGAGGACTGGTCAATCTTCTTTTAAGCTCCTGGAAACTAGCTTTTCATTGATTAGTCCATTTGAAAGGACTTTCCTTCCTAGTCAATTTAGTCAATGACAAGGCTATCCGAGACAAGTTTTGTATAAACCTCTAGTAGTATCCTACGAAACCCAGGAAACTTCTGACTTTTGCAACCATCTTTGGTCTTTCCCACTAAATCACTGCTTTTGTCTTGCTAGGGTCTACGGCTACCCCTTTATTGGAAATGACATGTCCAAAATCCACACTTTTCTAATTTGGCATACAACTTGTTCTCTTTCAGCACTTGTAGCATGATTCGGAGATGTTGTTCATGTTCTTTCTCAGTCTTAGAATATATCAAGATGTCATCAATGAATACTACCACAAATTGATCTAGGTAAGGTCGAAAAATACGATTCATGTAATCCATGAAAATTGCAAATGCATTTGTCAACCCGAAAGGTATTAAGAAAAACTTATAGTGCCCATACCTATTCCTGAAATCTATTTTTGGTACATCCTCCTCCTTGGTCCTAATCTGATGGTATCCAGATCTCAAGTCAATTTTAGAAAAGATGGAGGCTCCCTTCAGTTAATCTAATAAATCATCTATTCTAGGGAGATGATACTTATTTTTTATAGTCACTTTATTGAGCTGTCTATAATCTATGCATAGTCTCAAGCTCCTATCTTTCTTCTTAACAAAAAATACAGGAGCTCCCCAAGGTAATATACTTGGTCTAATGAATTGCTTATCTAACAATTCCTCAAATTATTTCTTAAGTTCCTATAGTTCCTTTGAGGCCATTCTATAAAGTGCAATAGAGATGGGCCCTATCCTAGGTAGAAGATCAATAGAGAACTCTATCTCTCTCTTGGGAGGTAAGCCTGGAATATCTGATGGAAATACTTCAAGAAACTAGTTGGCTATTGGGATTTCATCAAGCTTCGGTTCAACTTCTAGATTTGATAAATACAAGAGAATGTATCCAAGTACTCCATTGTTCAACTCCCTATTGACTTAATTGGCATTAAGCATCAATAACTGCATCTCCTCCCTTTTTTCTCTCTAGATCTGAAGTACTTTCGTGCATCCGATCTCAAAATTAAGGGTACCACTGAATTTAGGAGGAAGAGTACTATAATATTGGCCGAACAATTTTTCAAATCGGCTGAAGAATCGCTGCAAATCGAAAGTAGAAAATTCTAGACAAAGATAAACTCTGAAACTCCTATTTAGAGACTTTAAATTGAAAATCTATCACCGTAGATGGATTCAGGAGATAGATAAACTATAGGATATGAAAATTTTCAGTCATATGACAACTTTTTGTGCGTCAAGAATAGTAAATCTGCTTGGTATAAATAGTAATTTTGGTGGTGAATAGTAATTTTGACTGTGAATAGTATCCGTCAATATACCAATGTTGACCAAGCTCTCGGAGGCTAAATTTCATGATCCTAAAGTCATTTTCTATGTTTTTGGACCCTCTAACTTGATTTTGAAGTCTCTTTGGTTAAATTTGAATTGAAAAAGTATATTTTGGTGCTATCCAACCTAGACCCTTACTCTATAAGTAGATAATTCTTTCTATGACTTACCCAATGCTCTTCTTAAACTTAAAATGTATAATTGGTTTTGTTTACAAATTATTTATGCTATCATAAGTTTATGAAATGTGTTAAATATCTGTTTTGCTTACGAACTGACACATAGTTCAAGAAGAGTATGGTTTTGCAAATAGATTTTGAAACTCATTAAATATGTGGTTCTAAATGTATTTATCATTATTTGGTAAAGTGAATATTATGTGCATGAGGCGTTGATCTGTAAAGCTATAAAGATGCTGATTATGATTGAATAGCAAGCGTAAAGCTCATGGCGAGTTGCTTGATAATTATACATTGCATTTGATGAATATGCATTTATATATATATATTTATATGTATGGATGAATATCAATGGCTTGTATGGCTTGAGATGGTACCAAGTAGGGGACGCCCTATTAGCCTAAGTGAGCCAAAGGAGGGCCACTCTAATTGGGTGACAGTGGCAATGTGAAGAGGCAGTAGGGTAATGACCTCACATTTGTTGATCACTTATTGTGACTATAGTCGATCAATCACCATACATATAGCAAATAAGTGAATTGAGTGTATTGAGAGATGTAACGTGCTTGAGCGTTATGTAAAAAGAGTGAATTTTCAGTGCATATATAGTATGTTAATTATGCATCAACAAAAGTTATGACTTTATCTTAAAAGTTTATTATTTTACTACAGCTTATACACTGATCTTAACATCATCCCTTGCTGTGTGCTTGGGAATATTTGATGGTTCTGATATGGGATCCTCCTAATGTTTTAATGTAAAATATTTTAATATATAACAATATTTGCTTTATGATCATACTGTGCTCAATATGGTTTGGATATCTGAATATCCTTTTATTTGAGAATATTTAAAATATGGGTCCCATATGAATGTACTTCTAAACTATACTTTCTATGTCATAAATTTTAAAACATGAGTACATCCATATACTAAGCTAAGAGGTTAGAGGAGGAATTTTCTGCTCACTGAGTTGTCAAACTCACTACACGATATTTCACATTTTTCATATAAGAATACAGAGTCTTATCCTTCAGATAGTTGATCAGCTAGTCGACATAATCTTTGGGTGAGCCTACTTTGTTTCTAGGGCTCGTAGATTTTCGAATTATATTGTACTTGTACATTAGAGTACGCTCTGAATGCTATAGATAAGATACCTACTTCTACTGTTACTTTGGTATTTATAACTTGGTCTGTATAATGTGTATACAAGAGAGAACCTATATGTATATATTTTCATGACAAAGATTAGTGTTATGCATGTTAACCTAAATATCTAATTGTGGAAAAAATGTTTTATTTTTCCCATGCCCTTAAATTGGGGGCGTTACAGTTATGGTGCTCAAACGTTAGAACTGTGGTGCAGCAAGGTGAATCTTGACATTTCATCACTAATTAGGGTATATCTCTCTCATATTAGCTCATATTAAGGTAATTCTAGTGGCTATAGAAGGCTAAGAAAAAAAGATACGACTTTTATGCTGACCACTTTTACAATTTCTTAAAAAATTGAAGAGTAGCAGAGCTCGAAAGTGAGCATCGAAACATTACTTAACCTATTGATGGAGTTGTCCGTACTGCTACTGTGCTTTCAATTGGATCACGAATGTTAATGCAATTTTTATGGTTTTTTGAGTCCAATTAAAGTCCAAAATCCTAGAAACTAACCTAAAAGCAATCATGCTCCATTTAGGACTCTCTAATCTATAAATAAGAAGGAAAGCTAGAAGCAAATGATGATCCAATCCTCTAATCATCAAATTCGCAATTATCTTCTTCTTTAGATTTTCTTATGACCCTACGCGATTAATTTCCTTTTTTGTTGGTTAACGGAGGTTGGGTTTATTAGATCAAATTTAATTCAGTATTGATTATTCATTTTCTTTTCTTCTCCATGATTATTCATATGATTGCTAGGAATACCAACTAGTATATTTTTTGTTTTAATCTACTACTGAATCATATATTGAACAAAGTTTTCATGATTATGATTTAAGAGGCAAATAGGGTTAATAATTGTATGATTATGAATTATTAAACCTATGGTGAATGATTGACTAAATTAAATATTGCCAATGTGTCTATGTTGTTTTAGTTCTATCAATTTCTATAATTCTTCATATAGTTAATAAGTTATCCTTTATCAATGTGCTAAAAATTCCTTATTAATTAGGGTTAATTAAGGTGATCGTCATCAATTACTAAACTTAAGGAGAAATAAGGATAAGATCCCAAGGATATATACTTAATTTAAGATAGATTATGTTGTCAATGATCAATGCAGTTCATTGATGGTGGATATCAGCCTAAACCAACGCTTTCATCATTAATCACTCTTTTTTTTGTTATTTATGATTAATCTCCTTTTAGTTTGTTAATTTACTTTCAGTACTCGAACCCCCTATCTTATTCACAAAAGATAATACTAGTTTTTGTAGGATCAACCCTTACTCTACTACTAAAGGTTAGTTTTGAGGTAAGGTATTAATTATGTTTATTGTACTTGCGACAGTACCCTATACTTTCCTTGTGGATTGAGTTGTATAATAAAAAATTACAAGGTTAACGCAAGCCTTAGAAAGGGTAAACAGAAAATAGGAAAATTATCTATAGTCCAGGTAAGTGGAAGACTAAAAGAATATTATAAGTATAACTATGCAAGGCCAAGCTAGATTTCCAAGCTAATGAACCATTTCCATTCTTAACATTGATACATATGATTCTATGGATGCCATATACATATATTGCTAAATGATTTCAAAAGCAATCCATAGTAATTGATTTATTAAAATGATATATGCATATAAAATATGTTGAACAACTATATGTGATGCATTGTATCATAAATATATATATATATATATATATATATATATATATATATATATATATATATATATATATATATATATATATATATATATGTGTGTGTGTGTGTGTGTGTGTGTGTGTGTGTGGTTCTATAATGCTAATGCTTTAAAAGGATAAAAGAATTAACATCATGATTTGGCTATTTTAAGAAAAGAAAATGAAAATACTCAGAAGGGGGCAATCCTTGGTGACACAAGGTAACCCTAGGTCTAATAGCCTCCATATTAGTACCAAAATAAGGGACACCTTATTCGCAGATAGAGAAAATATTATTTATGCGATGCCTGGATAGTGTGAGACAAACAAATTCAGGGGTGGCTTGACTTCTCATTTGACCTATAATAATAGTGAGCCAATTGCTCACTGTGAGTTGATGCTTACTAAATTTCGAAGTTAGTAAGATAACCTAATGATGAGATAGTGTGATTTATGAATATGTGACATAAAACTGATATATTTTATTATACAGCCTAGTATGTCGTAACTACCATGTTTACATGATATCATATGCATCAACACATTATATTTTTTATGGTTAAATGCATTTTTCCATTTATACACCTAAACATGACATGAGAATTGAAATATTACATACATCATGATGATTGTAAAACCTACTGGGAGTTTCTATTCTCACTACTGCTTCATATTATGTTCATTTTAGTAGTCCATCATGCCAATCTATATATTAACAATGATGTTTATGATAGATTCGATCGAGCTATCCTACTTTGGGCATATATTAGTAGTACAAGAGTTAATAGTAGTTTACTTATTTGAGCTTCCAATGCACATGCCTCCACCACCACCTGTGGCACTTGGAAGGCCAAATGACTGAGATGGTGATAGTATTGAAGGAATAATAATAGTTGTACTAATTTGACATAAGAGATTATTCCTTTGAATAGTAACTAGGTACCCTTATGAAGGCAGTTTTTGGTACGTCCTCCTCCTAGATCCTAATATGATGATATCCTAACCTCAAGTCAATTTTAGAAAAGATGGAGGCTCCCTTCAATTGATCTAATAAGTCATCTGTCATAGGGAGAGGGTACTTGTTTTTTATAGTCACCTTATTCAGCTGTTTGTAATCTATGCACAGTCTCAAACTCTCGTCTTTCTTCTTAACAAACAATATAGGAGCTCCCCAAGGTGATACACTCGGTCTAATGAATTGCTTGTCTAATAGTTCCTCCAATTGCTTCTTGAGTTCCTGTAGTTCCTTCGAGGCCATTCGATATGGTGCAATAGAGATAGGCCCTGTCTTAGGTAGGAGATCAATAAAGAACTCTATCTCTCTCTTGGGAGGTAAGCCTGGAATATCTGATGGAAATACTTCAGGAAACTCGTTGGCTATTGGGATTTCATCAAGCTTCGATTCGACTTCTAGGTTTGATAAACACAAGAGAATATATCCAAGTACTCCATTCTTCAACTCCCTATTAACTTGATTGGCATTTAGCATCAATAATTGGAGCTCCTCTTTCGGAGTAAGAGGTAGAAATTCAACGGTCTTGTTACAAAAATTCAGCAAGACTCGATTTCTAAACATCCAGTTTAACCCTAGAATGACCTCAATACCTCTTAAAGGTAAACAGACGAGGCCTACAAAAAAAGTTTTCTCCTGGATGGTGACTTGACAGTCCTTATATAAGAGGAAGTTAATACCCTTTCCCCTGTAGGGGTTACTACGGATAGCTCATATGGAGTTTCAAAAATAGGAAACTGAAACTTCTTAATACATTCTTCCAATATAAATGAATGACTAGCACCAGAGTCAAATAACACCATAAGAGCAAATCCATAGATATAGCATGTACCTTGAATCATTTCAGAAGATTCAGCTGCATCTTGGCCGCTCAGGGTGAAAACCCTTCCTTTCACTTGAGGCCTCTGTTCTGGCTGCTTCCCCACATTCTGTGGGCAGCTTCTCGCAAAATGTCCCTTTTGTCCACAATTGAAGCAGACATCTTGTCCCATGTAGCATGGCCGGTTACCATGCATGCGTCCGGACTTAACGCACTTGACTGGGGCAAGGTTTTATTGAAAAGGTCTAGGACCCGCAATAAATGGCCTCTTACCAGCTCCATATCCACTTCTTATCACGTTCTTTCCAGGGTTGAGAAAATTTTTCTTCCTCTTCCATAGGTTTCACCTTTGCTTCTCGTGTTCCACTACCCTTAAACTCTTTTCTAAGAGTCTGCATTTATTTATCAAAGGTACAAACTCCCTGATCTCCATAGCTATAACAGCATTCTTTATCTCTGGGTTTAGTCCCACTTCGAACTTAACCGCCTTCCATGCTTCATCTGGGTTATATCGCAGATAAGAGGAGAACTTAGACAGCTCCTCGAACCTTGCAATATATTGGTCCACAGTCATGTTGCCTTGCCTGTGTTGGAGAAATTCGATCTATTTCTCTGCCCGTACAATACTTGGAAAGTACTTTTCAAAAAAAATGTCCTTGAACACTTGCCAGGTGATCTGTCTTCCCTAATGAGCTAAAAGTTTTCTCCATGCCACCAGTATTCTGCTTCATCCTTTAACATATATGCAGCAAAAATAACTTGTTGCTCTTTAGTACAGCCCATCACTTCAAAGATTTTCTCTAATTCTCTTATCCACCTTTCGGCCACCGTTGGGTCATAGCCACCTTGGAAACAAGGTGGTCTAGTCCTCAAGAACTCGGATATACCATTATCTTTTCCAGCCATCCGGTTGTTAGCACCATTCTCACCATTTGGGTTATTAGCATTTTGGAGATATTGTAAAATTTGGTTGGTGGTCATGACTTGGTCTCGAATTGCCGTGGCAAGGTTGTGCAGGGTTTCCTCTGCATTGGTTGCTGGATTCCTCCTTCGTGGTGTCATTTCCTACTGTGGCAAAAACAAAGTTATGCTACTATTGAGGTGATCAAGCCCAATAGTTAGTTCAAAAATATTTAATAGTAGTCATAACACCACCTCAGCATATAGATAGGAAACACTAGTAATTTCTTACCTATATGAATCATTGATCCCCTACACAGCACAACCACAACATACTCAAGACACTATAAGATCGATTCAGATAACCATCCACCCACTGGCCATCTAGAATCGACCTGCTCTGATACCAATTATGTAACAACTCTATTTAAGTAAATGTAACAAAAAAATTTTTTTGACTTAAGGCATCAGCTACAACATTCACCTTTCCTGGATGATACCTTATCTCAAACTTATAGTCATTGAGAAATTCCACCCATCTTCGTTGCCTCATATTTAACTCCTTTTGATCAAAGAGATATTTAAGACTCTTGTGATCGCAATATACTTCAAAGGTTGCTCCGTATAAGTAATGTCGCCAAATCTTTAAAGCAAACACCACCAACGCCAATTCAAGATCATGGGTTGGATAGTTTCCTTCGTGGGGTCTTAGTTGTCTAGAGGCGTAAGCAACTACACTCTTGTCTTGCACTAGCACACACCCTAGTCCTTTCTTTGAAGCATCACTATACACTTCAAAATGTCCTATGGGGTCTGGAATAATTAAAACTGAAGGAGTGGTCAGTCTTGTCTTAAGCTCCTGAAAACTAGCTTCACATTGATCAGTCCATTTGAAAGGACTTCCCTTTCTGGTCAATTTAGTCAATGGCAAGGCTATACGAGAGAAGTTTTGTATAAACCTCCTGTAGTATCCTGCCAAACCTAGGAAAATTTTGACTTCCGTAACTGTCTTTGGTCTCTCCCACTGAATCACTGCTTTTGTCTTGCTAGGATCTACGGCTACCCCTCTATTAGAGATGACATGTCTGAGAAAATTCACCTCTGACAGCCAAAATTCACACTTTTCCAATTTGGCATATAACTTTTTCTCTTTTAACACTTGCAGCATGATTCGGAGATGTTGTTCATGTTCTTTCTCACTCTTAGAATATATCAAGATGTCATCAATGAACACTACAACAAATTGATCTAGGTAGGGTCGAAAAATGCGATTCATGTAATCCATGAAAATTGCAGGTGCATTCGTCAACCCGAAGGGCATTACGAGAAACTCATAGTGCCCATACCTAGTCCTGAAGGTAATTTTTGGTACGTCCTCCTCCTTGATCCTAATTTGATGATATCCTGACCTCAAGTCAATTTTAGAAAAGATGGAGGCTCCCTTCAATTGATCCAATAAGTCATCTATCCTAGGGAGAGAGGGTACTTGTTTTTGATAGTCACCTTATTCAGTTGTCTGTAATCTATGCATAGTCTCAAGCTCCCGTCTTTCTTTTTAACAAACAATAAAGGAGCTCCCCAAAGTGATACACTCGGTCTAATGAATTGCTTGTCTAATAGTTCTTCCAACTGCTTTTTGAGTTCCTGTAGTTCCTTCGAGGCCATTCGATATGGAGCAATAGAGATAGGCCCTGTCCCAGGTAGGAGATCAATAGAGAACTCTATCTCTCTCTTGGGAGGTAAGCCTGGAATATCTGATGGAAATATTTCAGGAAACTCGTTGGCTATTGGGATTTCATAAAGCTTCGATTCGACTTCTAGGTTTGATAAATACAAGAGAATGTATCCAAGTACTCTATTCTTCAACTCCCTATTAACTTGATTGGCATTAAGCATCAATAACTGGACCTCCTCTTTCGGAGTAGGAGGTAGAAATTCAACGGTCTTGTTACAACAATTCAATAAGACTTAATTTCTAGACATCCAGTCTAACCCTAGAATGACCTCAATACCTCTTAAAGGTAAACAGACGAGGTCTACAGAACAATTTTCTCCTGGACGGTGACTTGACAGTCTTTACATACAGAGGAAGTTAATAACCTTTCCCCTGTAGGGGTTACTACGGATTGCTCATAGGGAGTTTTAGAAATAGGAAACTAAAACTTCCTAACACATTCTTTCGATATAAATGAATGACTAGCACCATAGTCAAATAATACCATAAGAACAAATCCATATATATAGCATGTACCTTGAATCATTTCAGAAGATTAAGCTGCCTCTTGGCCGCTCAGGGTGAAAACCCTTCCTTTCACTTGAGGCCTCTGCTCTGGTTGCTTCCCCATATTCTATGGGCAGTTTCTCGCAAAATGACCTTTCTGTCCGCAATTAAAGCAGACATCTTGTCCCATATAGCATGGCCGATTACCATGAATGCGTCCGCACTTAGCGCACTTGACTAGGGCGAGGTCTTGTTGAAAAGGTCTAGGACCCGCAGTCAATGGCCTCTTACCAGCTCCATATCAACTTCTTCTCGCGTTCTTTCCAGGGTTGGGAAAATTTTTCTTCCTCTTCCATAGGTTTCGCCTTTGCTTCTTGTCCTCCACTACCCTTAAACTTTTTTCTAGGAGTCTGCATTTATTTATCAGAGGTACAAACTCCCTGATCTCCATAGCTATAACAGCATTCTTTATCTCCGGGTTTAGTCCTGCTTCAAACTTAACTGCCTTTCATGCTTCATCTGGGTTATATCGCAGATAAGAGGAGAACTTAGACAGCTCCTCGAACCTTGCCATATACTGGTCCACGGTCATGCTGCCTTGCCTGAGTTGGAGGAATTCGATCTATTTCTCTGCTCGTACAGTACTTGGAAAGTACTTTTCAAAAAAAATTACCTTGAACACTTGCTAGGTGATCTGTCTTCCCTGATGAGCTAAAAGTTTTCTCCACGCCATCAGTATTCTGCTTCATCCTTTAACATATATGTAGCAAAAATAACTTGCTTCTCTTCAGTACAGCCCATCACTTCAAAGATTTTCTCTAATTCCCTTATCCACCTTTCGGCTACCCTTGGGTCATAGCCACCTTGGAAACAAGGTGGTCTAGTCCTCAAGAACTTGGATTTTCCATTATTTTTTCCAACCATCCGGTTGTTAGCACCATTATCACCATTTGGGTTATTAGCATTCTGGAGATATTGTAAAATTTGGTTGGTGGTCATGACTTGGTCTCGAATTACCGTAGCCAGGTTGTGTAGGGTTTCCTCTGCATTGGTTGCTGGATTCCTCCTTAGTGGTGCCATTTCCTACTGTGGCAAAAACAAAGTTATGCTGGTATTGAGGTGATCAAGCCCAATAGTTAGTTCAAAAAAGTTTAATAGCAGTCATAACACCACCTCGGCATATAGATATGAAACACTAGTAATTTTTTACCTATATGAATCACTGATCCCCTACACAGCACAACCACAACATACTTAAGACACTATAAGATCAATTCAGATAACCATCCAACCACTGGCCATCTAGGATTGACCTGCTCTGATACCAATTATGTAACAACTCCATTTAAGTAAAAAAAATTTTTTAAATACCATGAAGTTATTACCTCGTTACAACTTAACTCAATATAACATTTATTTAATTTACATAATACAGAGTTCACATACATGTCATTAATCAAAACATACGTACAACCTATCAAACACATAAAAATCTACATCTTATTTATTCTGGTTGACCAATTTCGGAGATACAGGTGCGGGTGGTTGCACCTTCACCGGGATCTAAGCCAACTCGACCACAAATATTTTATTTGCTTCTTGGATCTGTCCAACATAAATTACTCGATCCAACGTGCACTAAAAGTCAGAGCCATAGAAAAATTTGCATAACTAATTTTCTGAACATGACATGGAAATATAGTGAAAATTAAATCCAAATAAGTTCAACAATAAATCATCATCAATATAGCTCATCACGTCATGTTCATCTATATAAACTACAGCAAATATCTTTGGTCACGTGAATGTACTTTATCTATGCACATGAAAATTGTACAATAATGACATGTATGACAGGATTAACTATTTTCAGAATATCATATGATGACTATCAATTTATTCTCATATTAAGCTACCCCGGTCAAGGCGAGTATTTTCTACTCTCTAGTACGGGCTTTTCTCGCTCCGTCCGACATGGCACACTTTCTCTTTCTTTTCTCATTAACATAATCATAACCGTTGGTAGGGCGCCCCTACTGGTGCACTACACGGATCGCTATCTGACCGTGCTTATTTCTTTTCTTTTCACTTTAATAACCAAAAATATGATATCAATTACAAGTATGTTCATTATAATCACATACCATAATGTTTCATCAAAATATTTCCATGTCAAAATTACACACTGAGGATGGTAAAAAGTTCATGCAATGGAAATAGCTATGGCATATACTAGTCATTTATTATTTTCATTTATAAGATTCTTCTTCTTTTTAAACATTATATTTATCTCTTCATTTTCTTTATGCATGGCCTTTAGTCACTT
This sequence comes from Gleditsia sinensis, assembly GCA_037074535.1. Classification (NCBI taxonomy): domain Eukaryota; kingdom Viridiplantae; phylum Streptophyta; class Magnoliopsida; order Fabales; family Fabaceae; genus Gleditsia; species Gleditsia sinensis. Next base: position 58,643,789 of record CM073464.1, read on the forward strand.
TTCTCCTACTTATATCATTTCCAACACATATTCTCAAAAATTTAATACAGCATTCTTTATCAATCTGGTTTCTACTAAGAAGTAATTAGGTTCATTTAGGGTAAACAAAATGTTGAAAATAAGTTTTACCAGCTTCCGAACCGGCCTAAACATATCCTATAACATAGCTTGGTCATTTACTATAAAACAACCATGCTTTAGGCTTAAAAATGTCATTTCCAACCCAGAACATGGCCTGGCCATGCCTTGAAACATGGCCATTCTTTATGTTGTGTTATTTACTGATGCAAGTTTTCATCCTATCTGACCTTCTCTCACTAATTGGAGCATAAATCCCTTATTTCAACTCCGATTTAGATGATCGTAGTGTCAATTTAAATATAAGACAAGTATCTAAAACTATTATGTTGAACAATTTAGAAAACAGTAAAGGAATCAGTGTGATATTACTCCCTCAAAGTACAAATTATTTCTTCTCGGGTAGGTTCCGACCTCTACTTACTAATCTGTCCATATCTTCCTCATAAGAATTCCAAATTGAGTTATTCCAGTGGCTAAAAGTCCATGACACATATAGATATAATTTTTATGTTAAATATTTATTTTAATTCCCTACAGAATGTTCCCAAACATTTAAACACAGTAGCTATTCTAACATATTCTTCCCTGATTAACCATTTTCTGACCACTGCTTACTAATCAGACCATATCTAACTCATATGGACTCCAAATTGAGTAATTCTAGTGTCTAAAAATCCGTAAAATATAGATCTATATTTTTTATATTAATAATTTTTTTTAATTCCCTACAAAGTTATCCCAGAAATTCAAACACAGAAGTATATCTAACGGATTCTTCCCTGGTTAACCATTTTTGACCACTTCTTACTAATCGGACTATATCTACCTCATATGGACTCCAAATTGAGTGATTCCAGTGGTAAAAAATCCGTGAGACATATATCTACATGTTTTATGTTAATCATTTGTTTTAAGTTCTTACCAATTCTTCTCAAAAATTTAAAAAAAAAGAATAAAATTTTGTCACCCATAACCATACCTATGCAGAACTATCTACACCAGCCTAAGTATTCAAACATACATTGTAATAACTGTAAAATTTAACGAAAATTCCAATTAAAGAAAATTTAGAATAAAAGAGATAATTTCGAAAATAGAGATAAGAATAGTAGAAAATATGTATATTTACTACATGGGTTAAAGAAGTACAAAGAAAATATGATAATTTACGTTTTGAAGCGTAATTTTTATTTTGAAATGAATATATTTTTATTTGTTTAAAAATAATTATGTTTTGCTAAAAGTAAGTATACTTTTAAGTAAAATAATTATTGTGTTGCTTCGAATAATTATACTGGCCTCTAATGAATTTTTGTCATATTTTTAGAAATATTCTTTCTTTTATTATGTATAAAGATATTTATTTTGTAATTTGTTTTATTGAAATTTTTATCGAGAAAAATCATAATTTAAGAGTTTAATTAAAGGTTTATGAGAATGTAAATTTTTAGAAGTTTTTGGGATATTTTTGGATGAAAAATGGAATTTATATGAATTTATATAAAAGAGATTCTATTATTTAATTAATAATTATTATTATATAAAAAAATGATGAAAGGGAAGGAAGAAGGAACCGGGGGAAGGAGGCAGACGGAAGAAAAATCGAGAGAAAACACATAGTATGAATAGTAATAAATAGTAACCTCCATTTTTCTCTATAGATCTGGAGTGCTTACTGGCCTCCGATTTCAAAACTGAAGGTTTTACTGGATTCAGGACGAAGAATACTACGATTTTGATCGATCAATTTTTCAAATCAACCGTTGAATCGCTGTAAATCTGAAGTAAAAAATGTCGGTAAAAGGTAAATTCTGAAACTCTTACTTAGAAATCTCAAATTAGAAATCTGACACTGTAGATGGGTTCAGAAGCTTGATAAACATTAGGATATAAATTCGTTTCGGTGATTTGGTAACTTTTTGTATGGCGGTGAATAGTGATTTTTGGCTGTGAATAGCACCCCTGCGTTGACTAGCGTTGACCAAGCCTCGGAAGTCATTTCCTAGGTTTTTGGATCCTCCTGACATGTTTTTGAAGCTTATTTGGTCAAATTCAGATTAGGAAAGTATATTTTAGGGATGTCCAACTCGGAGCCCTTACCATGTGACTAGATGGTTCTTTCTATGATTTGCCCTATACTCTTCTTGATCTTTAAGAATGTATAAGATTATGATTATGTGATATTTATACTTATATATGTTTCTAAAATGCATTAAAGTTATCTGAATTGCTTACATTTTAAAATACAGTTCAAGAAGAGCATAGTTTTGAAAATGGATTTATGAACTCATGGTGTATATAATTTCACGTGTATTTCTCATTAAATGATAAAGTCAATATTTATGCATGTGAAATTATTTATAAAGTTATATGATTGCCTCGAAAGAGGGCATGTACGTGTGAAAAATCTTGAATGGGAAAATTTATGATAAAAGATTTTGTACTGAGACTGAAAGCTCTGTTTTGAATGATATGTAAAGTTATAAGTTGGCGAATATGATTGAATAGCAAGCATAATGCTCATGGCGAGTTGTTTGATAATTATGCATTGCATTTGATGGATGTGCACTTTTATACATACATACATACATATATATATATATATATATATATATATATATATATATATATATATATATATATGTATTGATGAATATTGACGGGTTATATGGCTTGAGACGGTATTGTGAAGGTGGTATTAGTGGTAATGTGAAGAGGCAGTAGGGTGATGAACTCATATTCCCTGATTACCTATTGTAATGATGACAGTGGTAATGTGAGGAGGCAGAAGGGTGATGAACTCACATTCCCTATTGATCTTTTGAAGTTGTAGTCAGTGGTAATGTGAGGAGGCAGTAGGGTGATGAACTCACATTCCCTGATTACCTATTGTGATTGTGACTATGGTAATGTGAGGAAGCAGAAGGGTGATGAACTCACATTCCATGTTTGTCTATTGAGTATATTGAAAGTTGTGACATACTTGAGCATTATATAAAAGAATTGATTTCTAATGCATATCAAATTTGATTTAAGATCAATTTGTATCATATGTGGTTACAGATATTTGAATGTGATTTGAACTGAGAATATTTTGAAAACGCGGGTCCCATATGTAACATCCTTAATTTTGTTTCTTTTATTGATAAAGGTACATAAAAAATTTAATTAAGGAAATAAAATTTATTAGACAATATTTTAGATATCTAAGGAAATATAGTCCTTAGAAATTCTTCACCTTATGTATATGCATAGAAAATGTTTCTAACATTAAGAGAACAAATAAAGAAGGAAAATCTAATAGGAAAGAAATTAGAAATAACATACTAAAGAGATGCAAAATTCTTGGATAAGGAAGATAAATTTTTAGAAACAAGTAAAGGTCTTAAAATTTCAAGAACATTGAATTAGGGTAATTTTTCCTAATTCAAGAACTATAGTTACTAAGTTTAAAATCTTTACCCATACATTGGGCTTTACCTATGGACACTTCATATAGAGTTTTTCCACTTCACATAAGTTTTTAACAAGCCCATTGGATAACCTAAACAAGAAATAAAACATAGACTTGGACTAGGATATAGTAATTGCACCAATAGCCCAAAAATTATGAAAATGTGACCAAGCCCACCAAGAAAGGAAGAATTTTATCCAAAACAAAGAAAATGGGTAGGACAAGCCCATAATGGGTAGGAATAAGCCCAAATCCAAGAGGAAAAATAAAATAAAATAAATTAGATTATGATATAATAATAAGAATAAAGATTAGGTTACATGGCATTAAGACAAAAATTTAGCAAGTGGTGTGATTCTACATTCATCATTTAGGCAAGTGGCATGATAATACAAGGCTTTAGGACAAAAACATCTATATCCTACACTCATAATTTTAGCAAGTGGTATGATAATACATGGTATTAGGACAAAACATTCATATCCCACACAAATAATATCAACCAAATAATGGAGATTCAAGGGCTAGAAATTTGCCACCTAAAAAGGCAAACCTATCATACTTGTTTAAGACAAAAGAAAATAGAAATGAATCCCTAAATCAAAGGGACCATGTCCCTTATCTTAAGAACATATCATCATAATTTTCAAAATACAAATCTCCTTTTCCTATGCATATTTGACTAAGGAAGAGGAAGACAAGAACATAAGTTGTTTGTTTTCCAAAAATTCAACAAAGTGTATCTTAATTGTGATAAGGTAGACCCATGATCATGAAAGGTGAATTATTTGATGGTCTATATAAGAAAACCCACCCTTACAACATTAGAATTTCGTCCAAGTGAGGGAGAAGAAAAAATAGAAGCAAGGTAGAGTGAAGAAAGGAGAGGAAGAAAGGAAGAAAGAGGAAGGAGAAGTCTAGATGACTAAGTGCTCCAGGTAAGTTTAACAATATTTCTTTTTGAAGAAAACTTTTGAAACTTATAATATTTATATGAGATTTTGATCTTAGAACTTTTATGATTGGTCATGATGTTGCTATATCATGTTACATATTGATCTTGCATGTGATGTATGTTTGAATACTTAGGTTGGTGTAGATAGTTCTGCATGGTTATGGCTATGGGTGGCAGAATTTTAAGCTTCGGTATTTTAATTTCTGGGAACAATATATATGGAATTAAAATAAATGGTTAACATAAGAATTAAAGAAATATGTGTCATGGATATTTAGGCACTGGAATCATTCAATTTGGAGTCTATATAAGGGAGATATGAGCCGATTAGTAGACAAAGGTCAGAAAATGGGTCTTCAGGGAAAAATATGTTAGGATAGCTTCGGTATTTTAATTTCTGGGAAGTATCTGTAAGGAATTAAAATAGCGCGCCAACATAACAATTATAGATATGTGGCTCATGGAATTTTACCAACTGGAATAACTCAATTTGGAGTTCATATGAGGTAGATATGATCCGATTAGTAAGCAGAGGTCAGAAAATGTTTATTCAGGGAAGAGTATGTTATTAAAGCTTTAGTTTTTGAATTTCTGGGAATATGCTGTAGAGAATTAAAATAGCGCACCAACATAACAATTATAGATATATGGCTCATGGAATTTTACCAACTAGAATAACTCAATTTGGAGTTCAAATTTGAGAGATATGGTCTAATTAGTCAGTAAAGGTCAGAACCTACACGAGAAGAAATAATACTAAATTTAAAGGAGTAATAACACCACAATATCATACTATTTTGTTGATATGATTAACATAATAGTTTTAGATAATTGTCTTAGCGTTTCATAGACACTAAGATCATCTTAATCGGATTTAAAATGAGAGAGTTATGCTCTGATTTGTAAGCAAAGGCTGTGTTAAAAGTTAGTAAAACCTATTTTCAATATTTTTTTCTACCCAAGATGAATTTTTAAGGTAATAGTAGAAATCAATTTGAGGAAAAATGCTCTATAAAATTTGTAAGAACATGTGTTGGAAATGATATAAGTAGAAATAAAATGACTAAATGCCTAGACATAAAGAAAATGAAAAGATGAAAATAATATTCAAGAAAGAAGAGGAATTTTATAAATGAAAATAATAAATGCCTAGTGTATGCCCTAGCTATTGCCATTGCATGAACTTACTACCATTTTAAGTGTGTAATTTTTAACATAGAATTTACCCTAGTACTCATATAAATTTCCAAGAAGTTTTGAAAGTGCCGGTTTTATTTGAAAAAAATCTTAGTATGCTCCGTGGTTGCAGTATTTCCACATCAGAAAAAAATTATTCTAGTTACTGGAAAAAAAATTGTGATTTGTGAAAACTGCATGTCTAAGGAAAGCTCTGGCAAGGAAAGACTTGGTACTTAAGCGTGTCCATTAGTGACCCACCTCTCTTTTCTGAGAACTTTCCTGGTGCGCTGTTTACAGACTACAATTACTATCCAGTTTTCGAGGTATTAGTGTGGAATTTTGACATGGAAATATTTTATAAAGTGAAAATTAGAAAATAATTATATTCATGGCATAATTTCAGTTTACCAATGAATTTTGAGAATGATTATGTTTTGATACATTATGGCATGAGAATATAATGAACATACTTGTTATTGGAATCATATTTTCGGCTATTAATATGAAAAGAAAAGAAATGAGCACGGTCACATGGCAATCCGTGTGGTGCACCAGTAAGGGACGCCCTACCAACGGTTATGATTATATTCATGAGAAAAGAAAGAGAAAGTGTGCCATGTCGGACGGAGCGAGATAATCCCGTACTGAAAAGTAGAGAATACTCACCCTGACCGGGGTAGCTTGAAGTAAGAATAAGTTGATAGCCATCATATGAAATTTAAAAAAAAATAGTTATTCATGCCATACATGTCATAACTGTATAATTTTCATGTGCATGATAAAGTGCATTCATGTGACCTAAAGATATTTTCTGTAGTTTATACAGCTGAACATGATGTGATGAACTATATTGATAATGAATTATTGTTGAACATACTGGGATTTAATTCTCACTATATTTCCATATCATGTTCAGAAAATTAGCTATGTAGTTGTTTTCAATGAGACTTATTATTGCTGTACGTATGATCGAGGTGCCCTATCTTGGGCAAATACCTATTATTGCGGATATATCAGTTGTTGAAGTGACTGAGATTCCGGCGGAGGTGCCACCGCCCGAACCAGTGGCCCCGAAAATAGTCTATGTGGAAGATTAGGGCTTATATGTACATGTATGTCTTGTACAAATGTTTGTATTAATGATGTGAGTGTAAACTTAGTATTGTATAATTAAATAAATGTTATTGTGAGTTAAGTTGAGGTAATAACTTCATGATGTTAAAAAAAAAAAATTGTTACATAAATGGAGTTGTTACACCATAAGGATTTACTTCTGAACGGTAGATTTTGATATGATAAATTTTAATATATGAGTACATCCTTATGTTGATATGAGAGGTCATAGGAGGTATTATCTGCTCACTGAATTGTAAAACTCACTACACGTGATTGATATATTTTTCAGATAAAAACCCAAAATTTGGTCCTGCGGCTACTTGACCGACTAGGTGTCGTACTTCGGTGGTGAACCTAAATTTTTTCTAGGCTCACAGTGTTTTTTATTGTAATATATTTGTACTCTAGAGTTGCTCTGAATGTCACAGGCAGGATCTTTGTTTCCGTTGTAAAATGGATAAGTGTAGACCTGGCATGTATAATTAGCTATACTGAAAACGTGTAAATGTATGATATTATCCTGTTATGACATATTATGTGGTCGATTGTAATTGAATAAAGATAAAGTTTTCTTATACATGTGTTATTCGCATTCCATTAAATTGGGGCGTGACAAGTTGGTATAAGAGCAATAGGTTTCCCTGTGGCTATCAGAGCAAAGGATTCTTTAGTAGGACCTTTAGTATCGATATGAGTCAGACATATTTATACTTCAAGTGTTACTGAGGGATTCTATAGGATATTCACTTCCTTTCTATTCCAAGTGTCTTTAAATTCCTTGAGTAAAGTTTGAATACATATTATAGTATCTAAAGAGGTGTTTTATTCTGTATAGTTAATGATGCCGCGAAGAACTAGAGCGGTCACTAGAGAAGAAGCTGTAGATCGTGCACTCTCTACCGAAGAGTTTGCACAATCTACAATACCAGTACAAAGAGGCCGTGGTAGAGGCCGACCTAGAGGAAGAGGTAAAGGTAGAGGCCGTGCATGGGGTCTGAGAACCCCAATACAAGATGAACAGACTCTTGTATCTAATAGAGTTCCTGAGGAAATAGTAGAAACCCCTCAAGAGCCACCTGATAGAACCGCTGATATGATTGCTGGGATACATAGAAGTTTAGAAACGTTGGCTGTATTTATAGTGGAACAAGGTAGAAGGGAAGTCCTGCCAGTAGAAAATGCTCCTGATGTGCAAGAACTGGGAAGAACAGTTGAGCAAGAAGACAAGCTTCTAGGAATGGATTGGTTGTCATCATGTCATGCCGTTCTAGACTGTCACCATAAGGTGATTAAATTTAATGTCCCTGGAGAATCTTCCTTCATGATACAAGGAGATTGTAGTAAGGAGTCTAGTAATTTAATTTTAGCTTTAACAGCTCATAAACTGTTATAGAAAGGAAGCCAGGGGTATTTAGCAGTAGTCAAAGATGTTGATATGAAGTATACCAGTGTAGAGAAGGTTCCAGTGGTTAGAGAATTCCCTGATGTGTTTCTTGAGGAATTGCCAGGATTACCACCAGACTGAGAGATTGAGTTTGGTATTGATCTCCTCCCTGAAACACAACCAATTTCCATACCTCCTTATCGGATGGCACCTGTAGAACTTAAGGAATTAAAGGAGTAACTGCAAGATTTATTAGATAAAGGTTTTATTCGACCCAGTACATCTCCCTGGGGTGCTCCTGTTCTCTTTGTGAAGAAAAAGGATGGATCCCTACGTCTATGTATTGATTATAGGCAGTTGAACAAAGTGACTATAAGAAATAAATATCCTTTACCTAGAATAAATGATTTATTTGACCAGTTACAAGGCGCTCAGTGTTTTTCAAAAATTGATTTGAGATCTGGGTATCATCAATTAAGGATAAAGAAGGAGGATATTCCAAAAACTGCATTTAGGACTCGATATGGGCACTATGAGTTCTTAGTAATGCCATTTGGTTTAACAAATGCTCCAGCTGCATTCATGGATTTGATGAATAGAGTATTCAAAACTTTCCTGGATCAATTCATTATTGTATTCATAGATGATATCCTGGTTTATTCAAAGAGTTCAGAGGAGCATGAGCGACATTTAAGAATAGCATTGCAAACCCTAAGAGAACACCAACTGTATGCCAAGTTTTCAAAATATGAATTTTGGCTTAGTAGTGTTTCCTTCTTAGGGCATGTGGTTACTAAGGATGGTATTCAAGTTGATCCTAAAAAGATAAAAGTAGTGCAGAAATGGCCATGTCCTACCACAGTTACAGAGATTCGTAGTTTTCTTGGTTTGGCAGGCTATTACCGCAGATTCGTTAAGGATTTTTCAAAGATAGCTGCTCCCTTGACAAGGTTGACAAGAAAGGGAATAAAGTTTGACTGGTTAGATGAATGTGAAAGAAGTTTCCAGAAACTCAAAGAATGTTTGACTACGGCACCAGTATTAGCTATTCCTTCAGGTACTGGAGGATACACGGTATACTGTGATGCATCAAGAATTGGATTAGGATGTGTGTTGATGCAAAATGGTCGAGTCATTGCATATGCATCTAGACAACTTAAACCACATGAGCAGAACTATCCGACTCATGATTTAGAAATGGCAGCAGTAGGTTTTGCTCTTAAAATTTGGAGACATTATCTATATGGTGAGACATGCGAACTTTATATAGATCATAAAAGTATCAAATATATTTTTCAACAAAAAGATCTTAATTTGAGACAAAGACGATGGATGGAATTACTTAAAGATTATGATTGCACAATACTGTACCATCCATGCAAGGCCAATGTTGTGGCTGATGCATTAAGTAAGAAGTCTATTAGTAGTTTAGCTCATATCACAATGGTAAGAAGGCCGTTAGTTAAAGAAATGCATAAGTTAGAAAGTGATGGGGTAGTAATGGAAGTAAAGGAGCCTAGAATATTGTTAGCTCATATGCATTTTCAATCATCTTTGATCGAGCAGGTGAAAAAGACACCAAGAGAGGATGCATATTTGTACAAGAAAATAGAAGAAGTGAAGAATGATGGTGAAGTTGAATTCATTGTAGACTCTGAAGGAATTCTGAGATTTGGCAAGCGGATATGTGTACCTGATAGAGAAGAACTAAAGAAAGAAATTTAGAGGAAGCCCATAGATCCATGTATACAATTCTTCCTGGAATAACTAAAATGTATCAGGATCTAAAAGAAATCTATTGATGGGAAGGTATGAAGAAAGACATAGTGGATTACGTGTCTCGATGTTTAACCTGTCAGCAGGTGAAAGCGGAACATCAAAGGCCTGTAGGACTACATCAGCAGATAGAGATACCTGAATGGAAATGGGAAAGAATAACTATGATTTTTGTTACGGGATTACCAAGAACACCAAAAGGGTTTGATTCAATATGGGTGATCATTGATAGGTTGACTAGGTCAGCACATTTCCTACCGGTGAAAACTACATACAATGTAGCTCAGTATGCAAGATTATATTTGAATGAAATAGTGAGGCTTCATGGAGTGCCAATATCAATTATTTCTGATCAAGGACCACAATTCACAACTCGTTTTTAGAGAGCTTTCCAAGAAGTTTTGGGCACGAAGTTAAATCTCAGTACTGCATTCCATCCTCAAACAGATGGGCAGTTTGAGCGGACCATTCAAACATTAGAAGACATGCTTCGGGCTTGTGTTTTAGATTTTTAGGGTAGTTGGGAAAAATTTCTACCATTAGCTGAATTTGCTTATAACAATAGTTATCAAGCCAGTATACAAATGGCTCCTTTTGAGGCATTATATGGCAGGCGTTGCCGTTCCCCGATTGGATGGTTTGAGATGGGTAAAGCAAAGGTTTTAGGGCCTGATATGGTACAGGATGCACTGGTCAAGGTAAAATTAATTAAGGAAAGGTTGTTGGCAGCTCAGAGTAGACAGAAGGCCTATGTTGATAATAGACGTTGACCGTTGGAATTTTCCATAGGTGAACATGTCTTTTTGAAAATATCTCCTATGGAAGGAGTAGTAAGATTTGGGAAGAAAGGGAAATTAAGTCCACCGTACATAGGACCATTTGAAATTCTTGATAGGATTGGTACAGTAGCTTATCGTTTGGCTTTACCTCCTAAATTGGGTAATGTCCATCCAATCTTTCATGTGTCTGTGCTACGAAAATATTTACCAAATCCTACACATGTTATACAGTGTCCACAGATTCAGTTACATGAAGATTTAACCTATGAAGAACAACCAGTAGCAATAGTGGACAGACAAGTAAAGAAGTTGCGGTCAAAAGAAATACCTACAGTGAAAGTGATATGGAAAAATCACTCTTCTGAGGAAGCTACTTGGGAAAGAGAGGAGGATATGCACACCAAATATCCACATTCGTTTGAATAATGAGCTTAGTATTTATCTGCAACTGTGGTGATGAAATTCGGGGACCGAATTTCTTTAAGGGGGGAAGAATGTAATAACCGTAAAATTTAACGAAAATTCCAATTAAAGAAAATTTGGAATAAAATAGATAATTTCGAAAATAGAGATAAGAACCATAGAAAATATGTATATTTACTACATGGGTTAAAGAAGTACAAAGAAAATTTCGAAATTTACGTTTTGGAGCGTAATTTTTATTTTGAAATGAATATATTTTTATTTGTTTAAAAATAATTATGTTTTTCTAAAAGTAAGTAGACTTTTAAGTAAAATAATTATTGTATTGCTTCGAATAATTATACTGGCCTCTAATGAATTTTTGTCATATTTTTAGAAATATTCTTTCTTTTATTATGTATAAAGATATTTATTTTGTAATTTGTTTCATTGAAATTTTAATCGAGAAAAATCATAATTTAAGAGTTTAACTAAAAGTTTATGAGAATGTAAATTTTTAGAAGTTTTTGGGATATTTTTGGATGAAAAACAGAATTTATATGAATTTATATAAAAGAAATTATTTTATTTAATTAATAATAATTATTATAAAAAAAACAAATGATGAAAGGGAAGGAAGAAGGAACCAGGGGAAGGAGGCAGACAGAAGAAAAATCGAGAGAAAACGCATAGTGATGAATAGTAATGAATAGTAACCTCCATTTTTCTCTATAGATCTGGAGTGCTTACTGGCCTCCAATTTCAAAACTGAAGGTGTTACTGGATTTAGGACGAAGAATACTACGATTTTGACTGATCAATTTTTCAAATCAACCGTTGAATCGCCGTAAATCTGAAGTAGAAATTCTCGGTAAAAGGTAAATTCTGAAACTCTTACTTAGAAATCTCAAATTAGAAATCTGACACGGTAGATGGGTTCAGAAGCTTGATAAACATTAGGATATGAATTCGTTTCGGTGATTTGGTAACTTTTTTTATGGCGGTGAATAGTGATTTTTGGCTATAAATAGTGGTGGTGAATAGTGATTTCGGCTGTCAATAGTGATTCCGGTGGTGAACAGTACCCCTACATTGACCAGCGTTGACCAAGCCCCCGAAGTCATTTCTTAGGTTTTTGGACCCCCGGACACGTTTTGGAAGCTTATTTGGTCAAATTCAGATTGGAAAAGTATATTTTAGGGCTGTCCAACTCGGAGCCCTTACCATATGAGTAGATGATTCTTTCTATGATTTACCCTATACTCTTCTTGATCTTTAAGCATGTATAAGATTATGATTATGAGATATTTATACTTATATATGTTTCTGAAATGCATTAAAGTTATTTGAATTGCTTACATTTTAAAATACAGTTCAAGAAGAGTATAGTTTTGAAAATGGATTTATGAACTCATGGTGTATATGATTTCACGTGTATTTCTCATTAAATGATAAAGTGAATATTTATGCATGTGAAATTATTTATAAAGTTATATGATTGCCTCAAAAGAGGGCATGTACGTGTGAAAAATCCTGAATGGAAAAATTTATGATAAAAGATTTTGTACTGAGACTAAAAGCTCTGTTTTGAATGATATGTAAAGTTATAAGTTGCAGAATATGATTGAATGGCAAGCATAAAGCTCATGGCGAGTTGTTTGATAATTATACATTGCATTTGATGGATGTGCACTTTTATACATTTATATATATATATATATATATATATATATATATATGTATGTATTGATGAATATTGATGGGTTATATGGCTTGAGACGGTATTGTGAAGGTGGTATTAGTGGTAATGTGAGGAGGCAGTAGGGTGATGAACTCACATTCCCTGATTACCTATTGTGATGATAACAGTGGTAATGTGAGGAGGCAGAAGGGTGATGAACTCACATTCCCTGTTGATCAATTGAAGTTATAGTTAGTGATAATGTGAGGAGGCAGTAGGGTGATGAACTCACATTCCCTGATTACCTATTGTGATTGTGACTATGGTAATGTGAGGAGGCAGAAGGGTGATGAACTCACATTCCATGTTTATCTATTAAGTATATTGAAAGTTGTGACATACTTGAGCATTATATAAAAGAATTGATTTTTAATGCATATAAAATTTGATTTAAGATCAATTTGTATCATATGTGGTTACAGATATTTGAATGTGATTTGAACTGAGAATATTTTGAAATCGCGGGTCCCATAAGGATGTACTTCTGAACGGTAGATTTTGATATGATAAATTTTAATATATGAGTACATCCTTATGTTGATCTGAGAGGTCATAGGAAGTATTATCTACTCACTAAGTTGTAAAATTCACTACACGTGATTGATATATTTTTCAAATAAAGACCCAGAATTTGGTCCTGCGGCTACTTGACCGACTAGGTGTCGTACTTCGGTGGTGAACCTAAATTATTTCTAGGCTCTCAGTGTTTTATATTGTAATATATTTGTACTCTAGAGTTTCTCTAAATGTCACAGGCAGGATCTTTGTTTTCGTTGTAAAACTAATAAGTGTAGACCTGGCATGTATAATTAGCTATACTGAAAACGTGTAAATGTATGATATTATCCTGTTATGACATATTATGTGGTCGATTGTAATTGAATAAAGATAAAGTTTTCTTATAGATGTGTTATTCGTGTTTCATTAAATTGGGGCGTGACAAGCATCACATGCAACATGATATAGCAACATCCATGACCAATCATCAAAGTTCTAAGGTCAAAATCCCACATAGATGTTGTAAATTTCAAAATTTTTCTTTAAAAAGAATATTGTTAAACTTACCTTGAACATTTAGTCCTCTAGACTTCTCCTTCCTCTTTCTTCCTTTCCTTCTCTCCTTTCCTCACTCTTCCTTGCTTCTATTTTTTTTCGTCTCCCTCACTTGGACGAAATTCTAATGTTGTAAGGGTGGGTTTTGCTTAAATAGACTATCAAATAATTCACCTTTCAAGATCATGGGTCTACCTTATCACAATTAGGATGCACTTGGTTGATTTTTTTGGAAAATAAACAACTCATGTTCTTGTCTTCCTCTTCCTTAGTCAAGATATGCATAGAAAAATGAGATTTGTATTTTGAAAATTATGATAACATGTCCTTAAAATAAGGGACAAGGTCCCTTTGATTTAGGGATTCATTTCCTTTTTCTTTTGTCTTAATGAAGTATGATAGGTTTGCCTTTTTAGGTGTCAAATTTCCAACCCTTGAATCTTCCTTGCTTAGCTAAAATTATTTGTGTAGGATAAGGATGTTTTGTCATAATGCTATATATTATTACCCACTTGCTAAAATTATGAGTGTAGGATATAGATGTTTTTTCCTAATGCCATGTATTATCATACCACTTGCTAAAATTATGAATGTAGGATATCACACCACTTGCTAAATGTTTGTCTTAATACCATGTCACCTAATCTTGATTACACCATTATTTCATCACTTTATTTTTATTTTTATTTTTCCTCTTGGGTTTGGGTTCATTCTTGCCCATTTTCTTTACTTTGGTTAAAATTATACCTTTCATAATGCGCTTGGTCACATTTTCATGATTTTTGAGCTACCGATCCAATTTCTATATCCTAGTCCAAGTCTATGTTTTATTTCTTCCTTGGGCTATCCTATTGGCTTGCTAAAAATTCATGTGAAGTAGAAAAACTCTATATGAAGTGTCCATAGGTGAAACCCAATTTATGGGTGGAGATTCTAAACTTAGTAATTTTAGTTCTTAAATTAGGAAAAATTACCCCAATCGAATCTTCTTGAAATTTTAAGACATTTACTTACTTCACAAAAATTTATCTTCCTTAACCAAGAATTTCACAATTTTTAGCATGTTTATTTCTAATATTTCCTCTTAGATTTTCTCTCTCTACCTATTCCATTAATGTTAGAACATTTCTATGCATACACGTAAGGTGAAGAATTTTTAAGGATTATATTTCCTTAAATATCTAAAAATTGTCTAATAAATTTTATTTCCTTAATTAAATATTTATGTATCTTTAGAAAAACAAAATTAGATATGTTACATGAAATATTTATGTACCTTTATTAATAAAAGAAACGAAATTAAGGATGTTATAGGAAGAAAAGGGGAGGGCACGTAATAAAAGGATGAACAAAAACCTTAGGAAAGGTTTAGATAGAAAACTAGATTTTGGAGTAACAAGGGAAGCTTCTATTTTTACAATTTTGGGAAGAATCAATTACTAATTAAAAGAAATGTTAACATAAGAAATGTAGATATATGTCTCCCATATTTTTAGCCACTGGAATCACCCATTTTGGAGTTCAAATAAGGGAGATATAGTTTGATTAGTTAGCAATCGTCAGAAAATGGTTAACCAAGGAAGAATTTCTTAGGTATGCTTCTGTGTTTGAATTTCTGAAAAAAAATATGTAAGGAATTAAAAGAATTGGTTAACATAAAAAATATAGATATATGTCTCAAGAATTTTATCTAGTAGAATCATTCAATTTAGAATCCATATGAAGGATATATGGTCAAATTAGTACGCAGTGGTCAGAAACTAGTTAACCAGGGAAGAATTTGTTAGGTTAGCTTATGTGTTTGAATTTATGGGAACAATTTGTGGGGAATTAAAAGAAATGGTTAACATAAAACATATAGATATATAACTCACGAATTTTTATCCATTAAAATCACTCAATTTAGAGTCCATAGGAGGGATATATGGTTAAATTAGTTAGTAGAGGTCAGAACCTACCTGAGAAGAAATAACATTGAATTTGAGGGAGTAGTAACACCAAGATTCCTTACGATTTCACTACAATGTTCAACAAAAGAGTTTTAGACGATTGTCTTAATTTTAAATGGACAACAAGATCAACTCAATTGAATTGAAAATGAGGGAGTTATGCTCCGATTAGTGAGAGATGAAAATAATATTGAAGGAAAAAGAAGAATCTTATAAATAGAAATAATAAATGACTAGTGTATACTCTAACAATTGCCATTACATGAATTCCTTACCATCTTAAGTGTGTAATTTTGACATGGAAATATATTATAAAGTGATATTTGAAAATGATTATGTTCATGGCATGATTGCGTTTTACCAATGATTTTTGGTAATGATTATGCTTTGATTATAAATTATGGCATGTGAATATAGTGAACATACTTATTATTGAAATCATATTTTTGGCTATTAATGTGAAAAGAAAAGAAAAGAGACAAGTCCGATCACATAGCGGTCCATGTGGTGCACCAATAGGGGACCCCTACTCACATCTATGAGTATGCTAATGAGAAAAGAAAGAGAAAGTGTGCCATGTCGGACAGAGTGAGAAAAGTCTGTATTGGAGAATAAAATGTACTCACCCTGACTGGGGTAGCTTGATATAAAAATAAGTTAACAGCCATCATATGATATTCTAAAAATAGTTATTCATGTCATACATGTCATTACTACACAATGTTCATGTCCATAGACAAAGTGCATTCATGTGACCTAAGATATTTGTAACAACTCCATTTTTGTAACTACTCAATTTTTTTTTTTATATTTGTAAAAGTCCATGAAGTTATTACCTCTTTACAACTTAACTCAAAATAACATTTATTTAATTTATACAATACTGAGTTTACATACACATCATTAATTTACAAACATTTGTACAAAAGTCTAACATATACATATTAGCCCTAATCATCCACGTAGACCACTTCTGGGGACACTAGTGTGGGTGGCGGCACCTCCACCGGAATCTCAGTCATGTCTATTACAGATATATCTGATATAGTCGGTACTTGGCCAAGGTAGGGCAGCTCGATCCAACGTACTACAATAATAAGAGTCATGGAGAATAGCTGCATACTTAATCTTCTCAACATGATATGGAAAAATAGTGAGAATTAAATCCCAGTAGGTTCAACAATAAATCATAATCATCATCAATATAGCTCATCACGTCATGTTCATCTGTATAAGCTACAACAAATACCTATGGTCACATAAATGCACTTTATCTATGTACATGAAAATTGTACAGTAATGAAATGTATGGCAGAATTAACTATTTTTAGAATATCTTATGATGGCTATCAATTTATTCTCATATCAAGTTACCCTGGTCAGGGTGAGTATTATTTACTCTTCGGTACGGGCTTTTCTCGCTCTGTCAAACATGGCACACTTTCTCTTTCTTTTCTCATTAACATAATCATAGCCATTGGTAGCGCGTCCCCTATTGGTGCACCACATGGATTGCCATGTGACCGTGCTCATTTCTTTTCTTTTCACAATAATAGCCACACAAAAAAATGATTTCAATAACAAATATGTTCATTATACTTACATCAAAATATAATTATTACCAAAAATCATTGCTAATCATGCCATGAACATAATCGTTTCAAATATCACTTTATAAAATATTTTCATGTCAAAGTTACATACTTAAGATGGTAAGAAGTTCATGCAATGGCAATGACTATGGCATATACTAGTCATTTATTATTTTCATTTACAAGATTCTTCTTCTTTTTAAATATTATTTTTATCTCTTCATTTTCTTAATGTAGGTTTTCATCTAGTCTGACCTTCTTTTACTAATCGGAGCACTCCCTCAATTTAACTCTGATTTAGGTGATCTTGGTGTCAATTTAATAATCTAAAACTATTATGTTAAATAGTGTAGCCAAATATTAAAGATTCTTGATGATACTACTCCCTCAAGTGACAGGTTATTCCTTATCGGGTAGGCTCTGACCTCTACTTACTAATTTTTCCATATCTCCCTCCTAAGAATTCCAAATTGAGTGATTCCAGTGGCTAAAATTCCATGAGACACTTAATTTGCTACAAAATGTTCCCAGAAATTCAAACACAAAAGCTTTCCTAGTAGATTCTTCCCTGATTAACCATTTTGTGACCACTGCTTACTAATCTGACCATATCTACCTTATATGTACTCTAAATTGAGTGATTCCAAAGGCTAAAAATTCGTGAAATATCGATCTACAGTTTTTATATTAACCATTTGTTTTAATTCCTTATTGATTCATCCCAAAATTTTTAAAACAAAAGTTTAAAATTTTGCAATCCATAGCCATACCTATGTAGAACTTTATACACCAACCTCAGTATTCAAACATACATCACATGCAATATCAATATGTAACATGATATAGCACATCCATGACCAATCATCAAAGTTCTAAGATCAAAATCCCATATAAATGTTAGAAATTTAAAAAAAATTCTTCAAAAAGAAATATTATTAAACCTACCTAAGGATCTCCCTATCTTACTTAATGAATTCTTTTTCTTGTTTCCTCTTGAAGGAAGTAGCAAGATTCCTCCCCTCCCTTAGCTTTTCTAGCAACTTAAATAAGAGAAGGAGGGTGAGTTTTTAAACATTAAGGATGAAGAGAAAAAAATGGATTCAAGTAGAGATTTAGCTAACTTACCTTGAGCACTTAGTCTTCTAGACTTCTCCTTCATCTTCCTTCCTCTCTTCTCCTCTCTTTCTCTCCTTTCCTTGCTTATGTTTTTCCTCTCCCTCACTTTGACGAAATTCTAATGTTATAAGGGTGGGTTTTTCTTAAATAGACCATCAAATAATTCATCTTTCATGATCATAGGTCTACCTTATCATAATTAGGATGCACTTGATTACTTTTTAGGGAAAGACAACTCATATTCTTGTCTTCCTCTCCATTAGTCAAGATATGCATAGCAAAAGAAGATTTATATTTTGAAAATCATGATAAAATGTTCTTAATACAAGGGACAGGGTCCTTTTAATTTAGAGATTCATTTCTTTTTTCTTTTGTCTCACACAAGTATAATAGGTTTTCCTTTCTAAGTGACAAATTTCTAGCCCTTGAATCTCCCTTACTTGGCTGAAATTATTTGTGTAAGATAGAGATGTTTTATCCTAATGCCATGTATTATTATACCACTTGCTAAAATTATGAGTGTAGGATATAGATGTTTTATCCTAATGTCATGTATTATTATACCACTTGCTATAATTATGAGTGTGAGATATAGATATTATCACACCACTCGCTAAATTTTTGTCTTAATGCCATGTTACCTAATCTTGATTACACTATTATTTCATCACATGAATTTTATTTTTTATTTTTTTTCTCTTCGATTTGGGCTCATTATTGCCCATTTTCTTTACTTTGACTGAAATTCTACATTTCATGGAAGCCTTGGTCACATTTTAATGATTTTTGGGCTATCGGTCCAACTTCTATATCCTAGTTCAAATCTATGTTTTATTTCTTTCTTGGGCTATCCTATTGACTTGCTGGAAATTCATGTGAAGTGGAAAAACTCTATATGAAGTATCCATAGGTGAAAGCCCAATTCATGGGTAGAGATGTTAAACTTAGTAACTTTATCTCTTGAATTAGGAAAAATTACCCTAATCCAATCTTCTTGAAATTTTAAGACCTTTACTTACTTCCCAAAAATTTATCTTCCTTACCCAAGAATTTCACCTTTCTTTAGTATGTTATTTTTAATTTTTTCCTCTTAGGTTTTCTCTCTTTACCTATTACCTTAATGTTAGAACATTTTCTATGTATACACATAAGATGAAGAATTTTTTAGGATTATATTTCCTTAGATATCTAAAAATTGTCTAATAAATTTTATTTCCTTAATTAAATATTTATGTACCTTTATTAATAAAAAGAATGAAATTAGGGATGTTACTTTGAATACTTTTGTACTTTTATTAATACATGAAAGGAAATTAGGGATATTACAATATTTTATATAGCTTTTACAGATGAACATAACGTGATGAGTCATATTGATGATAATTATGATTTATTGTTGAACTTACTGGGATTTAATACTCACTATATTTTCATATCATGTTTAGAAGACTAAATATACAAATATTTTCGATGACTGACTTTTAGCGTACGTTGGGTCAAGTTGGCTAAGATCCTCGTAAAGGTATAACCACCCATACCCGTATTCCCAGAACTGGTCAATATGGATGAATAAGATATATACATATATGTCATTGATTTTTGTAAGGACGTTTTTAATTAATGATGTGTATGTGAACCCAGAATTTTATTAGTGTTAATGGTATACCATAAGCCTTAATTACGCTTGGTTAATTTAATTGAATGTTATTATGAGTTAAATAGTTAGAAGTAAAGAGATAATGACTTCATGGGATTTTACAAATATATATATGTATATATGTAAAATAAAAAAAATGGAGTTGTTACAAGGTGTTTTTGTCAACCTAAAAGGCATTACGAGAAACCCATGTTTCCCATACCTAGTTCTAAAGGTTGTTTTTGGTACATCCTCTTCCTTGATCCTAATTTGATGGTATCCCGACCTCAAGTCAATATGAGAAAGAAAGGAGGCTCCCTCAGTTGATCTAATAAGTTATATATCCTAGGGAGAGGGTACTTGTTTTTTACATTCACCTATCTGTAGTCTACGCATAGTCTCTGACTCTTATTTTTCTTCTTAACAAACAATATAGGAGCTCCCCAATTTGATACACTCGGTCTAATGAATTTCTTGTCTAACAATTCCTCCAACTGTTTCTTGAGTTCTTATTATTCCTTCGAGGCCATTCTATAAGGTGTTATAGAGATAAGACATGTCATAGGTAGGAGATCAATAGAGTACTCTATCTCTCTCTTGTGAGGAAAGCCTGGAATATCTGGTGGAAATACTTCTGGAAACTCATTAGCTATTGGAATTTCATTAAGTTTCGGTTTGACTTCTAAGTTTGATAAACACAGAAGAACGTAATCAAGTACTCCACTCTTCAACTCTCGATTGACTTAATTGGAATTTAGCATCAATAATTGCATCTCCTCTTATGGAGTAGGAGGTAGAAATTCAATGGTCTTGGTGAAAAAATTTAGCAAGACCTGATTTCGAGACATCCAGTCTAACCCTAGAATGACATCAATACTTCTTAAATATAGAGAGACGATATCTACAAAAAAAGTTTTCTCTTGGATGGTGACCTGATAGTCTTTACATACATAGAACGTTAAGACCCTTTCCCTTGTGAGGATTACTACAGATAGCTCATAGAGGGTTTCAGAAATAGGATACTGAAGCTCCCTAATACATTCTTTTGATATAAATGAATAACTAGCTCCAGAGTCAAACAATACCATAAGAGCAAATCTATAAATGTAGCATGTACCTTGAATCATTTTAGAGGATTGAGCTGCCTCTTGGCCGCTCAGGGTGAAAACCTTTCCTTTCATATGAAGCCTATGTTCTGGCTGCTTCCCTATATTCTATGGGTAGTTCCTCATAAAATGACCATTATGTTCGCATTTAAAGATTGTGGCGAGGTCTTGTTGGAAAGGTTGGGGACCCGTAGTCAATGCCTTTTTACCAACTCCATATCCTCTTATCTTCACGTTTTTACCCGGGTTGGAAAAATCTTTCTTCCTCTTCCACAAGTTTCGCCTCTTCTTCTCGTCCTCCACTACACTTAAACTCTTTTCCAAAAGTCTAGATTTATTTATCAAGGGTACAAACTCCCTTATTTCTAAAGCTATCACTACATTCCTAATTCCTGGGTTCAGTCCTGCTTTAAACTTAATATCCTTCCATGCTTCATTAGGGTTAAACCTCAGGTAGGAGGAGAACTTAGACAACTCCTAGAACTTAGTGATGTATTTGATCTACTGACATGTTACCCTGCCTGAGTTGGAGAAATTTGATCTCCTTCTCGACCTACACAATACTTGGAAAGTACTTCTCCAAGAAAATGTCCTTAAACACCTACCAGGTAATCTGTCTCCTCTACTGAGTTAGCAATTCTCTAGCCCCTTGCCATGAACACTCAGTTTTATCCTTTAGCATATATGTAGCAAAGATAACCTACTGCTCATTAGTGCATCCCATCACCTCGAAGATCTTCTCAAATTCTCTCATCCACCTTTCGGCTACTGTTGGGTCAAAGCCACCTTAAAAAGAAGGTAGTCTAATTCTCAAGAACTCAATTATCATTTTCAGCCACCCGATTGTTTGAATTATTTACTCTATTCAGGTTATTACTATTATGGAGATGTTGTAAAATTTGATTGGTGGCTGTGACTTGGTCTTAAATTGCTATAGCCAATTTGTGCATGGTTTCTTTTACATTATTTGCAGGGTTCCTCCTTGGTGGTGGCATATCCTACTGTAGTAAAAATAGAGTTATGCTGCTATTGAGTTGATCAAGCCTAATAGTTAGTTTAAAAATATTTACAACAGTACTAACACCACCGCGACATATAGATAGGAAACACTAGTAATTTCTTACCTACATGAAATCACTTATCCCCTGCACAACATAATAATAAACATGCTCAAGACACTATAAGATCAATTTAGATAACCATTTAACCACTGACCATCTAAGATTGACCTTTTTTTATACCAATTATGTAACAACTATAACACCCTAATATTTAGTAATTTTCTTTTATGTATGGATTAATAAAAAAAATATAGGAGTAAAGATGTAATAAAAAGATTTTAAGGATGAAAATCAAAACTTTTTAATATTTTTGGGGTCAAATTGTAATTTCCTAAAATTTTAGGGGTCAAAATGTAAATAATGAAATTTGTAAGGACTTCCTCTAACATTTAGCAAAGTGCTAATTGATCCCTCCATTATTATTTAAACAAAAAAAGAAAAGAAGGAAAAATTTGTTGTAACCTTTGTATATGAATAGTATTTTTTTCTCCTCCATTGTCTTTCTAGATTTGGAGTACTTTCGAGCATCCGATCACAAAACTAAGGGTAGCACTGAATTCAAGACAAAGAGTACTATGATATTAGTTAAAAAAAAATTTCAAATCGACCGAGGAATCGCCGTAGATTGGAAGTACAAAATCTTAGAAAAAGGTAAACTCTAAACCTCCTATTTAGAGACTTCAAAGTGAAAATCTAACACAGTAGATGGATTTAGGAGATAGATAAATCTTATGATATGAAATTTTTCAACCATTTGACAACTTTTGGTGCATTGTGAACAGTAAATCCAGCTTGTATGAATAGTGATTCTAGTGATAAATAGTAATTCCAATCGTGAATAGTATCCATCAGTTGACTAGTGTTGTCCAAGCTCCCATAGGCCAAATTTCGTGATTCGGGAGTCATTTCTTAGGTTTTTGGACCCTCCAAACTCAATTTTGAAGTTTTTGGTTAAATTTGGATTAGAAAAGTATATTTTGGAGCTATCTAACCTAGAGCCTTACTCTGTGAGTAGATAATTCTTTCTATGACTTACCCTATACTGTTCTTGAACATTAAATGTATAATTGGTTCTGTTTATAAGTTATTTATACTTTCATATGTCTCTGGAATTGATTAAATTATTTGATTTTCTTACTATCTGGCATATAGTTCAAGAAGAGTATGTTTTGAAAATGAATTTTTGAACTCATTGAATATATGATTCTAAATGTATTTTTCATCATATGGTAAAGGAAATATATTATGCACGTGATATTGATATGTAAAGCAATAAGATTTCCTTGGAAACAGGAATGCATATGTGATAACCCTGATTGGGAAGTTTCTGACAGAGGAATTATAATGAGACTGAAAATTTTCTATTATACTAAAATCTCTATTTTGAACAATATGGCATATGTGAAAATATGATTTCTGTGTAGGAATCCTATTAGAAACATTTTTTGCTAATAGTAGGTGATGTTAGTCCTGGTGCACCTTGACACCTCAGCTAGCAGGGGTGGTGCTAGCCTCGTGTGATAGCCAAGACACGGGATATGATATGTGAAAGAGAGTAGGATGTCTCCTATTTGGGCAAGATGCTGACTATATGATATGTGATTTGCCTTCCCTTATTATGTGCTTGGAAAATGCCTATATTAGAGTCCCTTCGCATGTCCTTTTAAATTGTGGTAGGGAAAAACTTGCTTGAGATGCTGAGTTTAGGAAAATCCTACACCACCAAAGTACGGAAGGGCTTGAACTCTGATATGGTGATTTTGATATAGAATCCTCCTAATGTTTTCATGTGTAATATATTGATGCATAACAACATTTATTTAATATTCTAAATGTGATTTGAATTGAGATTATTTCAAATACGGGCCCATATGGATGTACCTCTGAACTGCAATTTTCTATGTAATAATTTTTTATTTATGTGAGTACATCCATATGTTGACCTAAGAGGTGATAGGAGATTTTATCTACTCATTGAGTTGTCAAACTCACTACATGATATTTATATTCTCTTTAGATAAGAATACAGAGTTTGGTCCTACAGATACGTGATCAACTAGGTGGTACATTCTTTGGGTGAGCCTATGTTGCTTCCAAGGCTCACATTGTATAAATCATTCTGTATTTATAATCTAGAGTATGCTCTAAACGCCACAGGCAGAATCCCTGCTTCTACTGTACTTTGATGTTTATAGTCTTGGTCTATATATTGTGTATACAGAGGAATACCTATCTGTGAAAGAGTGTATTATACATGTTATGGAAAATATATGTTCATAAAGTATGTGTTTCACATGCCCTAAAATTAGGGGCGTGATAAGTTGGTATCAGAGCATTAGTTTTCCTTTTGGCTATCGGAGCAAAGGATTTATTAGTAGGACCTTTTTTTATGGATATGAACCAGACATATTTATACTATAGGTGCTACTGAGGGATTCTATAGGGTTTCAATTTTCTTTCTATTCCAAGTTTACTAAACTTCCTACTATAAGATTGATTGAATATTGTGACATCTTAAAAATTATCTATGGGTCAATTACTGCCTGAAAGTGAAAGGGATAGACTTGCCAAAGAATTTAAAGAATTGTGACAAATGCCAAATAAGATCATTCTTGAATGCAATATCCATTGTACCCGATTGTTTAGATATGATAAACTTTAATGTGATACGGGAAATCGATTAGTTAGCATCATGCCATGCCATTTTGGAATGTCATATTAAGGTGATTAAATTGAATATTCCTAGATAATCTTATTTCTTGATACAAGGAGACTGTAGTGAAGTATCCAGTAATCTAATCTCTGCTTTAGCTTTCCATAAGTTATTAGAAAAATGTTCCAAGGATATTTGGCAGTGGTGAGAGATTTTGATATAAAGTATACCAGTGTAATTATGGAATTTGATATGGAATTTCCTAATTTGTTCTTAGAAGAATTGCCTAGATTACCCCTGAAACGAGAAATAGAATTTGATATTGATTTACTTATTGGAACCCAACTAGTATCTATATCCTTATACAGAATGATATCGACTAAATTTAAGGAACTAAAAAAATAGTTACAATACTTGTTAAACAAGGGATTTCTACGTCCTAGTACTCTCCATGAGGTTCTTTAGTCTTATTTGTAAAAAAGAAGGATGGATCATTGCAGTTATGCATATATTACAAATAATTCAATAAAGTGACAGTGAGTAATAAATACCCATTATCTCGTATAGATGATTTGTTTGACCAACTAGAGTGTCCTCAAATTTTTTTTTAAAAAAATTGATTTGAGATTTGGGTATCATCAATTAAGGATAAAGGAAAAAAGATATTCTGAAAACTGCTTTCAAGACTCGGTATGAGCACTATGAGTTCTTAGTGATGTCATTTAGTTTGACAAATGCTCCAGTTGCATTTATGGACTTTATGAATCTAGTACTTAAGCCATTTTTGGATCAAATTATAAATATATTTATTGACGATTTATTAATATGTTCTAAGAGTTCAGAGAATCATAAGCAATAATTGAGGATACTTTTACAAACTCTAAGGGAGTATATTTGACAAGGATGGTATCCAAGTAGACCCTAAGAAAGTAAAAGTGGTACAACAATGGTTAAGTTCTACTATAGTTAAAGATGAAGATCCAAATCCAATTTGTGCTTCCTGTAGTTGTTTGTCATCTAATCTATTTGCACTATAGTTGGATCAGGTACATGAACAAATTCCTATAAAGCATCAATCAACTCTTCACCATTTAAAGTCGAGATGAGAATTCGTCATGCTAAGTGTAACATCCTTAATTTTGTTTCTTTTATTAATAAAGGTACATAAATATTTAATGTAACATCCTTGATTTTGTTTCTTTAAAGATACATAAATATTTAATTAAGGAAATAAAATTTATTAGACAATTTTTAGATATCTAAGGAAATATAATCCCTAGAAATTCTTCACCTTATGTGTATGCATAGAAAATGTTTCTAACAATAAGGGAACAAGTAAAGAGAGAAAACCTAATAGAAAAAATTTCAAATAACATACTAAAGATAGGCAAAATTCTTTGGTAAGGAAGATAAATTTTTTTGAAGTAAGTAAATGTCTTAAAATTTTAAGAAGATTGGGTTAGGGTAATTTTTCTTGATTCAAGAGTTAGAAATTTCTAAGTTTAACATCTCCGCCCATAAATTGGGCTTTCACCTATCGACACTTCATATAGTGTTTTTCCACTTCACATAAGTTTCTAGCAAGCCCATTGGATAACCTAAGTAAGAAATAAAATATAGACTTGGACTAGGATATAGAAGTTGGACTGATAGCCCAAAAATTATGAAAATGTGACCAAGCTCTTCAAGAAAGGTAGAATTTTATCCAAAGCAAAGAAAATGGGTATGAATGAGCCTAAATCCAAGAGGAAAAATAAAATTAAATAAATCATGTGATGAAATAATAGTGTAATAATAATAAAGATTAGGTTACATGGCATTAAGACAAAAATTCAGCAAGTGGTGTTATATCCTACATTCATAATTTTAGCAAGTGGTATGATAATATATGGCATTAGGACAAAACATCTATATCCTACACTCATAATTTTAGCAAGTGGGTAATAATACATAGCATTATGATAAAACATCCTTATCCTACAAAAATAATTTCAACTAAGCAAGGAAGATTTAAGGGTTGAAAATTTGCCACTTAAAAAGGCAAACCTATCATACTTGATTAAGACAAAAGAAAAAGGAAATGAATCCCGAAATCAAAGGGACCTTGTCTCTTGTCTTAAGAACATATTATCATAATTTTCAAAATACAAATCTCTTTTTCTTATGCATATCTTGACTAAGGAAGAGGAAGACAAGAACATGAGTTGTTTGTTTTCTAAAAATCAACCAAGTGCATCCTAATTGTGATAAGGTAGACCCATTATTATGAAAGGTGAATTATCTGATAGTCTATTTAAGCAAAACCCACCCTTATAACATTAGAATTTTGTCCAGTGAGGGAGAGGAAAAATATAAGAAAGGTAGAGTGAGGAAAGGAGAGGAAGGAGAAGTCTAGAGGATAAAGTGCACAAGGTAGGTTTAACAATATTTCTTTTTGAAGAAAAGTTTTGAAATTTGTAACATTTATATGGGATTTTGATCTTAGAACTTTGATGATTGGTTATGGATGTTGCTATATCATGTTACATATTGATCTTGCATGTGATGTATGTTTGAATACTTAGGCTGGTGTAGAAAATTATGCATAAGTATGGCTACGGGTGGCAAAATTTTAAGCTTCTATTTTTAAAATTCTGAGAATAATCAGTAAGGTATTAAAACAAATAGCTACCTAAGAAGGAATAACCTGTCACTTGAGGGAGAAATATCACAAACAATCTTTACTATTTGGATAAACTATTCAACATAATAGTTTTATATAATTGTTTTATCTTTAAATTGACACCAAGATCACCTAAATTGGAGTTCAAATGAGGGCGTTATGTTCTGATTAGTAAGAGAAGGACAGATAGGATGAAAACCTGCATCAAGAAAATAAAGAGATAAAAATAATATTTAAAAAAGAAGAAGAATCTTATAAATAAATAAAAATGACTAGTATATGCCATTTTCATTGCCATTGCATGAACTTCTTACCATCTTCAGTGTGTAATTTTGTCATGAAAATATTTTATAAAGTGATATTTGAAACGGTTATGTTCATGACATGATTACCAATGATTTTTTTGGTAATAAATATATTTTGATGTGAGTTTAATGAACATACTTGTTATTGAAATCATATTTTTGGCTATTATTGTGAAAAGAAAAGAAATGAGCACGGTTACATGACAATCTGTGTGGTGCACCAGTAGAGGACGCCCTACCAATCGTTATGATTATGTTAATGAGAAAAGAAAGAGAAAGTGTGCCATGTCGGATAGAGTGAGAAAAGCCCGTACCGAAGAGAAGAAAATACTCATCCTGACTGTCACACCCCTAATTTTAGAGCACATGAAACACATACTTTACGATCATATATTTTTTATAACATGTATAATACACTCTTTTATAAATATGTATTTCCATATATATACCAAATCTATAAACATCAAAGTACAGCAGAAGCAGGGATCCTGCCTGTGACGTTTAGAGCATACTTTAAAGTACAAATACAATATAAATCAAAATCTATGAGCCATGGAAACAAAATAGGCTCACCCATAGATTATGTCATATAGCTGGTCAACTATCTGAAGGAAAATGACCAAATTCTATATCTTTATCTAAAAAACATATAAACATCGTGTAGTGAGTTTGACAACTCAGTGAGCAGATAATACCTCATATGACCTTTTAGGTCAACATATGTATGTACTCATATTTTAAAATTTGTCACAAAAAATACAGTTCAAAAGTACATTTATATGGGACTTGCATTTCAAATATTCTCAGTTCATATCACATTCAAATATTCAAAATCATATGCAATACAGTATGATCATTATTCAAATATTTTAATGCATCAAAACCTTTCACTTGAAAACATTAGGAAGATTCTATATCAGAACCACCATATCGGAGTTTAGACCCTTCCTTACTTTGTTTGTGTAAGATTTGCCTAAACTCAGCATCTCGTTGAGATTTGCCTTATCACCATTCAAGAGGACACGCGAAGGGACTCTAATATGGGTATTCCCCAAACACACAGCAAGGGAAGGCAAATTACATTTCATATAGTTGGAATCTCGCCCATATAGAAGGCATCCCGCTCTCCTTCACATATAATATTCCATGTGTTGGCCAACACACAAGGCTAGCACCACCCCCTGCTAGCTGGGTTATTAAGGTGCACCAAGGCTAACATCACCTGTTGTTAGCAGACAGTGTTTTCAATAAAATTCCTCCACAGAAAATATCATGTGCACATATGCCATATAATCTAGTATAAAATTCTCAATATAATGTAGACTTTCAGTCTCAGTATAGATTCATCTGTCATAAATTTTGTGACATCCTGAGTCTGTAATAATGTTAGATAAATCTAAGAAAAAGTAAAAGATACATATGACCAAAAATTAAAATACTTAGTTATGGAACAATAAGGTATTTAAAAAAAATAGGGGACATATAATTAATCATGAATCATACAAATAAAATTGTTAGGATCATAATGGATGGGGGAAGGATACAAATACATTTTTAGGACATCACTAATCTAGGATTAGAAGTAAATTAAGGCAAGATAATACAACTAAGGAGCTGCCAAGTTACACCACCAAAGGATGGTAGCTTGCAACCACCGTTAACCTTCCTCATTTTGTTTCTACAAACCATTACAAGAAAGGAAGAAACCATGCACCTTCCTTATTTTGTTTCTACAAACCATGACAAGAGAGGAAGAAACCATGCACCTTCCTTATTTTGTTTCTACAAACCATGACAAGAAAGGAAGAAACCATACACCTTCCTCCTTGTGTTTCTACAAACCATGACAAGAGAGGAAGAAACCATGCACCTTCCTTATTTTGTTTCTACAAACCATGACAAAGAAATGAAGAAACCATGCACCTTCCTTATTTTGTTTCTACAAACCATGACAAGAGAGGAAGAAACCATGCACCTTCCTTATTTTGTTTCTACAAACCATGACAAGAAGGGAAGAAACCATGCACCTTCCTTATTTTGTTTCTACAAACCATGACAAGAAAGGAAGAAACCATGCACCTTCCTAGTTTTGTTTTAATTGTTTTGTTGCTCTATAAATACCATTGACAAGAGGGAGTCTAAGGTAGAAAGAAAGGAAGAGAGAAAGAGGGAGAGAGAGAGAGAGAATAACCAAAAATTTGAGAGAGGAAATGTCTAGAAATTGAGAAAATTCTTCTTCTTTCACCGTAAGGCAGTGAGAGTGAGAGTGAGTGCTGAGATTTGAAGCCTTGCTCACCCCATATTTAGTGCAAGAAAGGTGGCTGAGTTGCAAAGGAAACCAAGAGGGATAGCAAGCTGCAAATTGAGAGCCATAGGAGTGGGTTTACATAAGGTAAGTCTGGCTTCTTATAAAAATCTAGTTTAATGTTTATTAGGTTAAATTTTGGCCATGCATAGATAACTTTCTGTCTAAAATATGAAAACATGTTCAAGATATAAGTTGTACCCTATGTCCTAGCTTTCCATATCATTTGGAATCACATCAATCGGACGTAAAATGAGAGAGTTATACTCCAGGGAGTGATGAGAGGTCAGAATCGGGTCTAGAATTCAGGCTGATGAAGAATAGCTTCTATTTTCAAATTTCTGGGACTAATCCATAAGGAATATGAAGACACGATTAACATAAAAGTTGTAGATATATTTCTCACAGTTACATAGTCACTAGAATCACACAATGTCAAGTCCATATGAGTGAGTTAGGGTCTGATTAGTGAGTAAAGATCATAGAGCATAGAAGGGTTAGGTTGAGAAAATAAAAACCTTTTAGCACCTGAAAATATTGGCTTAGTAAACTTAGTAAATGGCCTTTAAATTCTCTAATTTTTGGTGATAAGAATCTTAAGATGTTCATAATAAATTCTAGAAATTTTTCTGATTTTTTTAGAACCTACAACTAGGCCTTTTGCAATTAAAACAGTGTTGAGAACAATTTGCTAGACCGCTTAGACTGTTGATGGAAATACAAAATATTGAAGGGGTTAGATGTTGAAATTTCATATGAAAATTTTATGACAAGTTAAAGGAATACTAGTTAAGGATCCCACCAAATTTCAGAAAATTATGGGCAGTTTAAGGCACATAATAAAATTTATAAATTAGGTAGGACAGGAAATGAGGCAGAATAGTCAATAACAGAGGACAGCTTTAAAACTTGGATTATTCTAGAGAACAAATGAATTATTTTTTACTTGAAATTTTTATGGTGCTTATAAAACATAACTAGGATGCTTCATATAAAATATCATGAATTTTTAAGAAGTTTTACTAATCCAAATGAATGCAAAACAGAATGGGAATAGAATTGAAACTAATTTACACTGTTCTAGGTATGGAGGTAGTTTTTGGGGTCGAATGGAAGAGTTAAGGGCTGAGAGAATTAAAAAATAAAAAAAACATGTAAAGGTACCTCCATACAAAATTTTATAATTTTTAGATGAATTTTGTCATATTTAATAATAACCCTAAATCTCATCAAAATCATAGTTTTGTTTTGAGGAGCAGAAGCTCTTAAACTAGAGATTTATGACTTTAGGTACTAATATGCATGCATTAACCAATAAATCTTATATGTTTTAGTTTAAGTTTCTGGTAGTAACCTTGGTAGCCTTGGAAAGGAAGTAATTTTGTTGGAATTGAGGTAGCTATCTCTTCTTTAAAACACTCCTTATGTTTATAAACTTGAATTTATCAATTTCATTGGTTGCTTGACTTTTATGCAATGATGAATAATGATCTAAAGATATGTTATATATGTATTCTCGGGAATTAAGGGGTGCCTAAAGTGTGCCAAGTAAGCTCCAATTCCCCCACGTATTGGCCAATAATAGGATATGCATAACCCTTTGTAAGTATGGGACTGCATTGGGTAAGTAGACCAACATGTTATGGGTCTCTAGTGTGACTCAGATGATGTATATATGTATGGTTAGTGCTTATGTTTCAGTGAAATAAATTGAGATGTTTTAAGGAATGGAATGTGTACTGTTTTTTTGAAAATTTGCTAGCTATTGAGATTGTCATCTCATCTTTTTATATACAAACACATTCCAAGTACTTCAGCAAGAAGTGAGCAACAAGATTCCCAATGTTGACTCATCTGAATATAGATATAGATTATATATTTTCTGGGAATGCAATATATGAAGAATGACGCTAGTAAGTAGGTGTTACAAATTTCCCATTCAAGGTTTATCACATCTACATGCCCTTTCTCGAGGCAATCATATAACTTTGTAAATAATTCCACATGCATAAATATTCACTTTATCATTTAATGAGAAATACATGTGAAATCAGATACATTATGAGTTTAGAAATCCATTTTCAACACTATACTCTTCTTAAAATATATTCCAAATTGTAAGCAATTCAGATAATTTTAATGCATTTCAGAAACATATAAAAGTGTAAATATCTCATAAACATAATCATATACATGCTTAAAGATCAAAAAGAGTATAGGGCAAGCCATAGGAAGAATCATCTACTCACAGGGTAAGGGCTCCAGATTGGACAGCTCCAAAATGCACTTTTCCAATCCACATTTGACTAAACATACTTCAAAAATGTGTCCAAAGGTTCCAAAAATCAAGAAAATGACTCTGGGAAATTGGTCACTATTCATAGGCAGAAATATTATTCATCGCTGAAAAATATTATTCACCAAGAACAAAAAATTGTCAAATAGCTGAAAAATTTCATATCCTAAGGCTTATCTAGCTCCTGAATCCATCTATGGTGTCAGATTTCCAATTTGAGGTCTCTAAATATGAGTTTTAGAACTTACCTTTTTTCTAAGATTTTCTACTTCCGATCTACAGCGATTCAACGGCTGATTTGAAAAATTGTTCAATCAAAATCATAGTATTCTCCATCCTGAATCCAGTGGTACCCTCAGTTTTGAGATCGGAGGACTGTAGACACACCAAATCTAGAGAGAAAAGTTAGAGGTACTATTCACACTATTCATAATTCTGCAGATTTCTCTCGGTTTCCGTCTCCCCCTCATCGTTTCTCTTTTCTCTTTTATTTATTTTTATAATAATAATAATTATTATTATTTAATAATTGAATAATAAGATTTATTTTATATATATTCATATAAATACCATTTTTCATCCTAAAACATCCCAAAAATTTCTAAAAATTTACATTCTCATAAACCTTTAGTTAAACTCTTAAATCATGACTTTTCTTTATAAAAATCTTAATAAAACAAATCACAAAATAAATATCTTTATACATAGTAAAAGAAAGAATATTTCTAAAAATACAACAAAAATTTATTAGAGGCCAATATAATTATTTTAAGCAAAACAATAATTATTTTAAACAAAAATATATTTACTTCCAGCAAAGCATGCATAGTCATTTTTAAAAAAATCATACTTGTTTATAATAAAATATTATTTAAAAATAAAAATTTTAGGATATTACATTTTTTTCCTCTTAAGAAATTCAGTCCCCGAATTTCAGCCCATCCTACCACATGTAGAGAATGAAATCAAGGCATAACTCGGAGTTATTAACCTTATTACTCAAATAATTGGGGATATCTTTTATGTATATTATCTTTACTTTTTAATATGTCTCTTCACTTGAGTAATTTTGCCATATAACTTAACCATAGGAATTTCTTTCATCCATAAGTTCTTCACTTGTCGATCAACAATCGACATCGATTTTACTCATAGTTAGGCCAAATTTTTGTCCAATTCAATTCCTTGGAATTAGATAACATAAGAAGAATCTAATAGGTGCTTCCTTAGCATTGATGCAAGAAAGTCTATATCCACATTACTCAATCCTGATGGCAAGGCTAGGCAATGTATTACTATGCCTACTTTGTTCAAGTTTTCAAAAGAGTCTATATACTAGAGCTTAACATTTTCCTTCTTTCCAAACCTTGTTACCACTTTCATTTGTGAGTACTTCAAGAATATATGGTCACTAACTAATAATTTCTAGTGCTCAACATTCATGGTCCTTATAGTCTTTTGACCAGTATTGAGTTGCTTGTATTTCTTTTCTAATCAATTCCACTTTATGCAAAATACTCAACAGATTATATATATACATTTAAGGAACTCTTAAACCATTGTGTATCTCATTCCTTTATATCCTCAAGTTCACGTGGATATATCTATAGGTCGATATTGGGAAACACACACATAAAAGATCATATTCACATCCATATTGGGTAACTATATTTTCTTATTCCAGACTTCTATCAAGTCATCTTTGATTTTCAGAATATTCTACAAATTTCCAAATTAAGAGTTCAAAGATTAATTTAAATCCTAGTCCCCATATTTTATTCCTCAAAACTTCAACACCACTAATGCTCTTGACTACATTCATCAAAACACCATAAGGCCATCATCTGTCCATTCCCTTCAAACTTTTCATTACTTTAACCTACTAATAACTTGGACACCATAATAATTGAGTTTTAAAGAAAATAAATTAACTTTTCTTGTAATGAGAGAAAATAACTTTACATTTAATGGTAAACATTAATAAGGAAAAATGCAGTAGAATATATGAAAAGCATAATAGAAAATGGTGCTAAAATAGAAAGTCAAAAATTTGGACAAAACATTGAAAGAAATTAAAATAGGTGGCCGTAATTCTTGAAAATCTATAAATAGAGTCTAGCTATTATTTCGGCAAAATTTGGTGGTCACAAATTTTGAATATATGTGCCAATATCTACTTTAAAGCTATTGATATTCGGCAAAAAAAACACTTATCAGCTTATAAAAGTCTATGAAAATCAAAGAATACGTAGTTAACTGGTAGGATGCAGTTGATTGCTTTAAAATAGATATAATCAATCAACTGTAAAATAACCTATCCAAATTAAAATTTCTCAAAAGAGCTAGTCGACTTAATAATACTGATAGTCGACTGGCAAGAACATTGGAAAACTGAGAAAAATCATTTAATTGTCCCTCTTCAACAACTAACTTGTTTGCATTTTCAATTTTTTTTACAATTATATCTATCACCTACAACTTCCTTACAAGAATCAAGAAATCAATGTTTTATCAAGGGCAACAAGGAAAAGACAAATTTCTGATGATGTCTTAACTTTATTCTCTTTATGTGCTTATTATGAACCTCAATCACAACTACTGTACATATACATGCTTGCCGTCATTTTTTTGAAAGTTTCACCTTCAATTTAGCTGATATCTACCAATCATTCACACAGTTCTTCTAATTATGTCCAGCCTATTCACATAGCTATCATAAGTATACCATTCTCTGAGTTCTATAAATGTACACAATAATATTTGTACTTTCATACTCAAAGTTAAAGTGTGTTCAGCTATAGAGGGAACCACATTCCGTCAATTTCGAAATATTTGTGTCTTTTGTGGTTTCAGTCTTGGAAAATATGGAGCGTATGTGAAAGCTACACAAAACCTAGGTATGGTGTTGGCCAGAAGGAAAATTCATTTAGTCTATGGTAGAGTTAACCGTGGGTTAATGGAGTGCGTGTCTACAACTGTGCATGTAGGAGGATGTCAAGTTCTAGGTATTATTCCTACAACTCTAGCTGCATCCAACATCTTAGGGAAGACAATTGGGAAAGAATTTAAGGTAGCTTCCATGCATGAGTGCATGGCTAGAATGATGAGCAATGTTGATACCTTTATTGCCTTACTAAGGGGTTTTGGTACTTTAGAAGAAAATTTTCAAATAGTCTATTGGGCATAACTAAATATGCATCACAAGCCGATAGGTTTGTTAAATGTTAATCACTTCTTTGATGGTCTGTTGTCTTTTCTTGATCATGCTGTGAAACAAAGGTTCATCTCACACACAGCACGACGAATTTTCATCTCGGCTTTAAATGCTGAGAAGTTGATTAATACTTTACAAGCATATGTTCATGTACCTTATCCAAATATGGCTCAAATAGATTGGAAGATAGACAACTGTGGAAAGCGCAAGTTAGATTTGGATCTTCATTTGTAGTTGTAGTAAGATGTAGCCATTCTTATACCACTTCTACTTCCTTAGAATCTACTTGGATACCATCTTTACCAACTATACTCCCTTAGAGTTGGTAAACTATCTTTGAATGTTGCTTATGATCCTCTGAACTCTTGAAATAGTCTAATATATCATCAATAAATATAATAATAAATTTATCTAGGGATGACTTAATTATTATTCATTAAATCTATGAATGTAGCTGGGACATTTGTCGAACTAAATGACATCACCAATAACTCATAATGCCAATAATGAGTCCTAAAAGAAATTTTTTGTACATCCTCCTCTCTTATCCTCAATTAATGTTACTCATATCTCATATCAATTTGGAAAAAAATATTGAGTACCTTGTAATTGGTTAAACAGGTCATCTATATGAGGTCATGGGTTTTTTATTCTACACTATCACTGTAACGACCCCAATTTACGTAACGTAAAATAAACATTTTTTTTAATTATTATTTCCGTAATAAGATATTTTTCATAAAGATACATAATTCAATTCTTTATCATGGGAACAGATACATATAGTATCTCTCATGTATACACAATATACAGACCAAGTTTATAAACATCAAAGTACAGCAGAAACGGGGATCCTACCTGTAGCGTTCAGAGCACTGTAGAATACAAATACAGTATAATTCAAAGACCATGAGTCTTGAAAACAACGTAGACTCACCTAGAGAATATATCACCTAGCTGCTGAATCATACTCTGATATTCTTATCTGAAAAATGTAGAAATATCGTGTAGTGAGTTTGATAACTCAGTGAGCAAATAATTTCTCCTATGACCTCTTAGGTCAGCATATGGATGTACTTATATTTTAAATTTGTCACATAAATAATACAGTTCAGAAGTACATTCATATGGGACCTGTATTTCAAATACTCTCAAATAAAACGATATTCAGATATTCAAAACCATATGCACCATGGTATGATCATTAAACAAATGGTGTTATGCTCAACTGTATAAGCTATAGTAAAATATTATGATTTTGAGTTTTAATGCACCTGCCTCACTCGGCGGTTTGGCACACTTAATTTGAAAATGACCTGCCTCACTCGACGATCTAGTCAACCCACACACTCAATTTAAAAATGACCTGCCTCACTCGGCAATCTGGTCAACCTACACACTCAATGTAAAATGACATGCCTCATTCGGTGTCTGGTCAATGCAATTTTCTATACGCATAGTGACCTCGACTACAGTCACAATAAGTGAACAGAGAATGTGAGTACATCACCCTCCTCCCCCCCACATTACCACTATCACCCGGTTGGAGTGGTCATCTCCTAGCTCATTTAGACTAATAGGGCGTCCCCTATTCGGTACCATCACAAGCCATACAACCAGTCGATATTCATTCATACATATAAATACAAGTAAAATTATAAAGCAACTTGCCATGAGCTTTACGCTTGCCATTCAATCTCATTATAATATGACATGCGTCATTTTCACAAGTATATAGCTTTCAAATCAATGCATCGTGCACATAATATTCACTTTATCAAATAATGATAAATACATTTAGATCCACATATTCAATGAATTCCAAATCCATTTCTAAAACCATACTCTTCATGAATTATATGCCAGTTCGTAAGTAAAATAAATATTTTAACACATTTCAGAAATTTATGATAACATAAATAATTGTAAACAGAAACAATTATATATTTATAGTTTAAAAAGAGCACGGGGTAAGTCATAGAAAGAATAATCTACTCACAGGGTACGGCTCCTGGTTGGACAGCCCTAAAATGTACTTTTCCAATCCGAATTTGACCAATTAGACCTCAAAAACGTGTCTGGAGGGTCCAAAAACTTAGAAATTTGACTCCAAGAGTTTGGTCATTATTCACCGCCAGAAAACATTATTCACCAAGAACAAAAAGTTGTCAAATAGCTAAAAAATTTCCTATCCTAAGGTTTAACTAGCTCCTGAATCCATCTATGGTGTTAGAATTTCAATTGGAAGTCTCTAAGTAAGAGTTTCAGAATTTACCTTTTTCTGAGATTTTCTACTTCAGATCTTCGACGATTCAACGGTTGATTTGAAAAATTGATCGGTCAAAAATGTAGTATTCTTCATCATGAATTCAGTAACACCCTCAGTTTTGAGATCAGAAGCCAGTAGGCACTCCAGATCTAGAGAAAAAGTTGAAGATTACTATTCACTCACTATTCATCTTCTCGATTTTTTTTCCGAAACTTGCAGAAAGTGCGGGTGCCGTGTCTCCCTTCTACGTTCCCTTCCCCTTATATTTTTTTTATAATAATAATAATGATTTAATAATTGAATAATATAATTTTCTTTTATATAAATTCATATAAATTCCGTTTTTCATCCTAAAATATCCCAAAAATTTCTAAAAATTTACATTCTCATAAACTTTTAGTTAAATTCTTAAATCGTGATTTTTTTATTAAAATCATAATAAACAAATGTCAAAATAAATATCTTTTTACATATTAAAAGAAAGAATATTTTTAAAAATACAACAAAATTTCATTAGAGGCCAATGTAATTATTTTAAGCAAAACAATACTTATTTTAATTAAAAGTCTACTTACTTTTAGCAAAACATAATCATTTTTAAACAAATAAAAATATATTTGTTTATAGCAAAAAATTATTATTTATAATTAAAAATTATGGGATGTTACATTCTTCCCCCTTAAGAAATTTGATCCCCGAATTTCAGCCCATTCTACCACATGTAAGGAATGAAATCAAGGCATAATTCGAAGTTACCAACCTTATTACTCAAATAATTGGGGATATCTTTTTTGTATATCATCTTTACTTTTTAATATATCTCCTTACTTGAGTGATTTTGCCATATAACTTAACCGTAAGGATTTCTTTCATCCATAAGTTCTTCACTTGTTGATCAACGATAAACATTAATTGTACCCATAGTTAAGCCAAATTTTTGTCCAATTGAATTTCTTAGAATTAGGTAACATGAGAAGAATCTAATATGTACTTCTTGCCAAACCTCATTACCTCTTTCAATGGTGATTCCTTCAAAAATATGTGGTAACCAACTGATAATTTCTAGTGCTCAACATGCATGATTCCTTTAGACTTTTGGCTTGTATTGAATTATTTGTATTCATTTTTTCTAATCAATTTCAATTTATATCCTCAAGCTCTTATGGATATATCTATGGATCGATATTAGAAAACACACTCATAAAAGAACATATTCACATCCATATTGGGATAACTATCTTTTCTTATTCCAGACTTCTATCAAGTCATCTTTGATTCTCACATGTCAACATCATCCCATGAATATCATCATCTTAATCTATCATCTAGTTTTATCCTAAAATCCATTAATCAATATGTTAAACATACATAGCAATAAATCCACCAATCCTTTTTTAACGTTTATGTACCATTGGCGTCTAACAATTCCAACTTACCTTATCACTGTAACTCTATACCCTTTTATTAACACCAATAAATTTATTATCAAAATATCAACCCTTTCCTCTATCATATCTAAAACCACCTCATTCTAAATTATATCAATCCCGTTTAATTCACCCAATCATTTCAAGAAAATTTTTCCTAACAATTACTCATACATGAATTCTCAATTTCAACATAATTCACATCCTACATACTAGACTCAATTTAGCATAATATAAACCTTTAACACAAATATCTTAATCACTTACATTATTTTCGGACATGATTCTCATAGTATTCTCCATATTTCCAAATTAAGAGTTTAAAGATTAATTTAAATCCTACTTCCCATATTTTACTACTCAAGAACTTCCACACCACTAATTCTTTTGATTACATTTGTCAAAACACCATAAGGTCATCATCCGTCCACTCCTTTCAAAATCTCTATTACTTTAACCTACTAACCAATTGGACACCATAATAATTGAGTTTTAAAGAAAAGAAATTAACCTTCCTTATAATGTGAAAAAAGAATCTTGCATTTAATACCAAATATTAATGTAGGACAATGCAGCAGAAAATGTGGAATACTTAATAGAGCATGGTGTCAAAATAGGAAGTTAGAAATTTGGACAAAGCATTGAAATAAAATTAAAATCGGTGGCTGTAATTCTTGAAAATCTGTCAACAAATCTAGCTGTTATTTCGACAAAAATCGGTGGCCGCAAATTTTGAATGTATATATGCCAAAATTTAATTCAAAGCTATTATCATTCGGTGGAATAATATCGCATGGAAAATAAGCATTTCTAGTGATATCCTAACTTTATTCTCTTTATATGCCTAATATGAGCGACTATCACAACTACTGTACATATACATGCTTACCGTCATTTTTGAAAATTTCACCTTCAATTTAGCTAATATCCACCAATCACTCACATACTGTTATAATTATTCCCAGCTTATTCACATATCTATCATAAGTATGCCATTCTTTGAGTTCTATAATTGCACACGTTAATTTCTTTATTTTCCTACTCCAAGTTAAGGTGTGTGCAGCTATGGAGGGAATCGCATTTCGTCAATTTCAAAATATTTGTGTCTTTTGTGGTTCCAGTCCTAGAAAAGATGGAGAATATGTGAAAGCTGCACAAAACTTGGGTATGGTACTGGCCAGGAGAAAAATTCATTTTGTCTATGATGGAGGTAACCGTGGGTTAATAGGGTGTGTGTCTACAGCTGCCCATGTAGGAGGATGTCAAGTTCTAGGTATTATTCCTACAGCTCTAGCTGCATCTAACATCGTAGGAAAGACAATTGGGGAAGAGTTTAGGGTAGCTTCAATGCATGAACACATGGCTAGAATGATGAGAAATGCTGATGCCTTCATTGCCTTACTAGGTGGTTTTGGTACTTTAGAAGAGATTTTTCAAATAGTTTCTTAGGCAAAACTGAATATGTATCACAAACCAATAGATTTTTTAAATGTTAACCACTTCTTTGATGGTCTGTTGTCTTTTCTTAATCATGCTGTGAAACAAAGGTTCATCTCACATTCAGCACAACGAATTCTCATTTCCACTTCAAATGCTGAGGAGTTGATTGATACTTTACAAGTATATGTTCATGTACCTGATCCAACTATGGCTCAAATAGAATGGACGACAGACAACCGTA
This sequence comes from Gleditsia sinensis, assembly GCA_037074535.1. NCBI lineage: Eukaryota > Viridiplantae > Streptophyta > Magnoliopsida > Fabales > Fabaceae > Gleditsia > Gleditsia sinensis. The sequence continues at coordinate 58,684,981 of CM073464.1, forward strand.
GGAGGCCCAAATTGGATTTGGATCTTCATCTTTAGATGTAGTAAAATGTAGCTATTATTGTATCACTTTTACTTAGAGTCTACTTGGATACCATTTTTACTAACCATACTCCCTTAGAATTGGTAAAACTATCTTTGAATGTTGTTTATGATCCTCTGAACTTTTGAAATATTCTAGTATATCATCAATAAATATAATAACAAGTTGATTCAGGAATGACCTAATTACTATTCATTAAATCTATGAATGCAGCTAGGATATTTGTCAAACTAAATAACATAACTAAGTACTCATAATGCCCAGAATGAGTCCTAAAAGAAAATTTCTGTACATCCTCTTCTCTTATCCTCAATTAATGTTACTCATATCTCAAATCAATTTTTGAAAAACATTGAGCACCTTGTAACTGATCAAATAGATCATCTATACGTGGTAATGGGTATTTATTCCACACTGTCACCTTATTCAACTGTCTATAATTTATGCATAGTCATAGTGATCCATCTTTCTTTTTCATAGATAGAACTAGAGCACTCCAAATAAAAGTACTAGGACATTTAAATCCCTTATCTAACAAGTCTTGTAACTAATTTTTTTTTAAAATTAAATTGATACCATTCTATATAGGGATATAGATACTAGTTGGGTTCCAAGAAGTCAATCAATATCAAATTCTATTTTTCGTTTCAGGGGTAATCTAGGCAATTCTTCTAAAAACACATCAGGAAATTTTCTAACTACTAGAACTTGATCTACATTAGTATACTTTATATCAACATCTCGCACCACTGCCAAATATCCTTAGCACCCGTTTTTTTTGTAATAACTTATGGTCGCTAAAGGTGAAATTAAATTACTGGGTACTTGCTTCCATGATTGCTCACTACTTGCAACTCCTTTACTAACATTTTCTACGATTGATGACATCTTCATACTGTATCAGCTAGATCGCACTTCAAAACACTTAAACAAATTCAACCTATTGTGACTTTATTCTTTACCATGCTTATGCAATATCTTAACAATCAATCATGGAAAATTTATGTCTATCTAAGAGCCCTTCACATGAATTACCCATTTTGCATACCTTAAATTTTAAATTTCCATGAGTAAACCTTCCTTTATCATAATGCTTATACATAGTATTATTGAAAACCAAACTGTCTTGGAATTCCTTATATCAACAATATATATCATTGAAAATATTACTTTCATAGATTCTCTGCTCTCAAATTCAATCTAACCCACAACTTACCAAATCCATTTATATATATAGATTCCAACTCATCCATCCAAAAAGAGATTTAAATCTATTTTCAAAACACTCACTTTATTTCAAATCATTATCTTGGAGTTAACAATCTCGATCACATCATAACCCACTATCAATATTATATTAGCTATTCGTCATATTGTTTCACATAAGCAAATCAAACAATCAATTCAAACCTTCTTGACATCCAAACAAGCCATTCCCTTTGTGTTCGGATAGAATTTTCTTATTTTCAGCTACTTTCCCAAGAGGGTTCTTTTTATCACTTTTTGTCAAAACAAGTTCAAAAGCTGAACTAATAGTCCACACACAAAAGGTACCATCTAGGACATACACATAGATGTTTGAACCTCACATATCTAAGGAAAAGAGTTAGAAGGAAGAAAAGGATGACACCTTATAGAATTCTACAACAGCACCGTGAGTATAAATATGTCTGCAGTTACATACCCATACTCAAAGTCCTACTACAGAATTCTTTGCTTTGTTAGCCACAGGGAAACCTAATGCTCTGATACCAACTTGTAACGCCCCCAATTTACGTTATGTAAAATATACATTTTTTTTAATTATTATTTCCGCAATCATATATTTTTCATAAAGATACATAATTCAATTCGTTATCATGGGAACAGATACATATAGTATCTCTCAAAGTACAGCAGAAACAGGGATCCTGCCTGTAGCGTTTAGAGCACTCTAGAATACAAACATAGTATAATTCAAAGACCGTAAGTCTTGTAAGCAACGTAGACTCAACCAGAGAATATATCACCTATCTGCTGAATTAGAATATGATATTCTTATCTAAAAAATGTGGAAATATTGTGTAGTGAGTTTGACAACTCAGTGAGCAAATAATTCCTCCTATGACCCCTTAGGTCAGCATATAGATGTACTTATATTTTAAATTTGTAACATAAATAATACAGTTCAGAAGTAAATTCATATGGGACCCGTATTTCAAATACTCTCAAATCAAAGGATATTTAGATATTTAAAACCATATGCACCATGGTATGATCATTAAACAAATGGTGTTATGCTCAGCTATATAAGCTATAGTAAAATATTATGATTTCAAGATAAAATCATCACTTTTAATGCACCTGCCTCACTCAGCGGTCTGGCACACTTAATTTAAAAATGACCTGCCTCACTTGGTGATCTGGTCAACCTACACACTCAATGTAAAATGACCTGCCTCATTCGTCATCTGGTCAATGCAATTTGCTATACGCATAGTGACCTCGACTACAGTCACAATAAGTGAACAGGGAATGTGAGTACATCACCCTCCTGCCCCCCCCCCCCCACATTACCACTGTCACCCGGTTGGAGTTGCCCTCCCCCGGCTCACTCAGACTAACAGGGCGTCCCTTATTCGGTACCATCACAAGCCATATAACCAGTCTATATTGCTCCATACATATAAATACAAGTAAAATTATCAAACAAATCGCCATGAGCTTGACTCTTGCCATTCAATCTCATTATAATATGACATGCGTCATTTTCACAAGTATATAACTTTCAAATCAATGCATCGTGCACATAATATTCACTTTATAAAATAATGATAAATACGTTTAGATCCACATATTCAATGAGTTCCAAATCCATTTCTAAAACCACACTCTTCTTGAATTATGTGCCAGTTCGTAAGTAAAATAAATATTTTAACACATTTCAGAAATTTATGAGAACAAAAATGATTGTAAACAGAAACAATTATATATTTATAGTTCAAGTAGAGCACAGGGTAAGTCATAGAAAGAATAATCTACTCACAGAGTACGGCTCCTGGTTGGACAGCCCTAAAATGTACTTTTCCAATCCGAATTTGACCAATTAGACCTCAAAAACGTGTCCGGAGAGTCCAAAAACTTAGAAAATGACTCCGATAGTTTGGTCACTATTCATTGCCAAAAAATACTATTCACTAAGAACAAAAAGTTGTCAGATAGCTGAAAAATTTCATATCCTAAGGTTTAACTAGCTCCTAAATCTATCTACGGTGTTAGAATTTCAATTGGAGGTCTCTAAGTAAGAGTTTCAGAATTTTTTTTTTTTTTAGATTTTCTACTTCAGATCTTCGGTGATTCAACGGCTGATTTGAAAAATTGATACGTCAAAACCATAGTATTCTTCATCCAGAATTTGGTAACATTCTCAGTTTTGAGATCGGAAGCCAATAGGCACTCCAGTTCTAGAGAAAAAGTTAAAGGTTACTATTCACTCACTATTTATCTTCTCGATTTTTTTTCGAAATTTGCAAAAAGTGTGGGTGCCGTGTCTCCCTTCTATGTTCCCTTCCCCTTATATTTTTTTATAATAATAATAATTATTTAATAATTGAATAATATGATTTTCTTTTATAGAAACTCATATAAATTCCGTTTTTCATCCTAAAATATCCCAAAAATTTCTTGAAATTTACATTCTCATAAACCTTTAGTTAAATTCTGAAATCATGATTTTTCTTGATTAAAATTGTAATAAACAAATCTCAAAATAAATATCTTTTTACATATTAAAAGAAAGAATATTTCTAAAAATACAACAAAAATTCATCAGAGGCCAATGTAATTATTTTAAGCAAAACAATACTTATTTTAATTAAAAGTCTGCTTACTTTTAGCAAAACATAATCATTTTTAAACAAATAAAAATAAATTTAGTGATAGCAAAAAATTATTATTTAAAATTAAAAATTACGGGATGTTACAATCACCTTAGTCAACTGTCTATAATCTATGCATAGTCATAGTGATCCATCTTTCTATTTCACAAATAGAACTGGAGCACTCCAAATAAAAGTACTAGGGCATTTAAATCCCTTGTCTAACAAGTCTTGTAACTATTCAAGGAGTAAATCAATATCAAATTCTTTTTTTCGTTTCGAGGGTAATCTAGGAAATTCTTCTGAAAACACATCAGGAAATTTTCTAACCACTCGAACCTGATCTACATTAGTATATTTTACACCAACATCTTTCACCATTGCCAAATATCCTTGGCACTATTTTTGTAATAACTTATGGACTGTTAAAGCTAAAATTAAATTACTGGGTACATGCTTTCACTAATTGTTCACTACTTGCAACTTTTTTTTTACTAACCTTTTATGCTATTGATGACATCTTTATACTATATCAGCTAAAATGCATTTCAAAACACATAAACAAGGTCAACCCATTTTGAATTTATTCTTTAACATTCTTATGCAATGTCTTAACAATTGATCATGAAAAACTTATGTCTATCCAAGAGCCCTTCACATGAATTACCCATTTTACATACCTTAAATTTTCAATTTCCATGGGCAAACCTTCCTTTATCATAATACTTATACATAATATTATTGAAAACCAAACTTTCTTCGAATTCTTTATATCAACAAAATCTATCATTGAAAATATTATCTTCATAAATTCTCTACTCTCAAATTCAATCCAACCCATAACTTACCAAATCCATTTATATATATAGATTCCAACTCATTAATACAAAAAGAGATTTAAATCTATTTTCAAAACACTCACTTTATTACAAATCGTTATCTTGGAGTTAACAACCTTGATCACATCATAATCCATTATCAAAATTGTATTAGCCATTCGTCATATTATTTCACATAAACAAATTAAACAATCAATTCAAACCTTATTGACATTCGAACACGCCATTACCATTGTGTTTGGAAGAAATCTTCTTATTTTCAGCTAATTCTTTTTCTTTATACCTAAGAGAGTTCTCTTTATCATTGTTCATCAACACAAGTTCAAAAGTAAAACTGGTAGTCCACACTCAAGAAACATTGTCTAGGACATACTTATTGGTTCTTAAACATTGCATATCTAAGGAAAAGAGTCAGAAGGAAGAAGATGACGACACCCTATAGAATTCCACAGCAGCACCGTGAGTATAAATATGTCTGCAGTTACATACCCATACTCAAAGTCCTACTACATAATCATTTGCTCTGATAGCCACAGGAAAGCCTATTGCTCTGATACTAACTTGTCATGCCCCTACTTTTAGAGCACATGAAACACATACTTTACGATCATATATTTTTTATAACATCAAAGTACAGCAGAAGCAGGGATCCTGCCTGTGGCGTTTAGAGCATACTCTAAAGTACAAATACAATATAAATCAAACTCTATGAGCCATGGAAACAAAGTAGGCACACCCATAGATCATGTCGTATAGATGGTCAACTATTTGAAGAGAAATGACCAAATTCTATATCCTTATCTGAAAAAAAATATAAACATCGTGTAGTGAGTTTGACAACTCAGTGAGCAGATAATACCTCCTATGACCTCTTAGGTCAACATATGGATGTACTCATATTTTAAAATTTGTCATAGAAAATAAAGTTCAAAAGTACATGCATATGGGACCCATATTTTAAATATTCTCAGTTGATATCACATTCAGATATTCAAAATTATATGCAATACAATATGATCATTATTCAAATATTGTAATGCATCAAAACCTTTCACATGAAAACATTAGGAGGATCTTATATCAAAACCACCATATCAGAGTTCACACCCTTCCGTACTTTGTTGGTGTAGGATTTGCCTAAACTCAGCATCCCGCTGATGTTTGCCCTATCACCACCCCTGCTAGCTGGGTTATCAAGGTGCACTAGGGCTAACATCACCTGTTGTTAGCAGACAGTGTTTTCAATAGGATTCCTCCACATAAAATATCATATGCACATATGCTATATAATCCAGTATAAAATTCTCAATATAATACAGACCTTCAGTCTCAGTACAGATTCATCTGTCATAAATTTCTCATTTAGGATTTATCACATGTACATGCCCATTCTCGAGGCAATCATATAACTTTATAAATAATGTCATATGCGTAAATATTCACTTTATCATTTAATGAGAAATACATGTGAAATTAGATACATCATGAGTTCAGAAATCCATTTTCAAAACTATACTCTTCTTGAACTATATTCTAAATTGTAAGTAATTCATATAATTTTAATGCATTTCAAAAACATATAAAAGTGTACATATCTCATAAACATAATCATATACATGCTTAAAGATCAAGAAGAGTATAGGGCAAACTATAGGAAGAATCATCTACTCACAAGGTAAGGGATCTAGAATGGACAACCCTAAAATGCACTTTTCCAATCCACATTTGACTAAACTGACTTCAAAAACATGTCCAGATGGTCTAAAAATCAAGGAAATGACTTTGGGAACTTAGTCACTATTCATGAGCGAAAACACTATTCATTGTCGAAAATACTATTCACTGTCGGAAAAATACTATTCATCGTCGAAAAATACTTTTCACCAAGAACAAAAAGTGTCAAATACTTGAAAATTTTCATATCCTAAGGCTTATCTAGCTCCTGAATCTATTTACAGTGTCAGATTTCCAATTTGAGGTCTTTAAGTATGAGTTTTAGAACTTACCTTTTTCTAAGATTTTCTACTTCTGATCTGTGGCGATTCAACGACTGATTTGAAAAATTGTTCGGTCAAAATCGTAGTATTCTCTATCCTGAATCCAGTCGTACCCTCAGTTTTGAGATTGGAGGCTTGTAGACACACCAGATCTAGAGAAAAAATATAGAGGTACTGTTCACACTATTCATAATTCTATAGATTTCTCTCGATTTTCGTCTCCCCCTACCCGTTTCTCTTTTCTCTTTTATTTATTTTTATAATAATAATAATAATAATAATAATAATAATAATAATAATAATTTAATAATTGAATAATAGGATTTATTTTGTATATATTCATATAAATACCATTTTTCATCCTAAAACATCCCAAAAATTTCTAAAAATTTCCATTCTCATAAACTTTTAGTTAAACTCTTAAATCATGACTTTTCTTTATAAAAATCTTAATAAAATAAATCACAAAATAAATATCTTTATACATAATAAAAGAAAGAATATTTCCAAAAAGACAACAAAAATTTATTAGAGGCCAATATGATCATTTTAAGCAAAACAATAATTATTTTAAACAAAAATATATTTACTTCCAGCAAAACATGGATAGTCATTTAAAAAAATCATACTTGTTTATAATTAAATATTACTTAAAAATAAAAAAATTTGGGATATTACACTGACCGAGGTAGCTTTATATGAGAATAAATTGATAGTCATCATGTGAGATTCTGAAAATAGTTAATCCTGCCATATATGTCATTACTATATGATTTTTATGGGCATTGATATAGTGCATTCATGTGACCAAAAGTTTTTTCTATAGCTTATACAAATGAACATGATGTGATGAGCTATATTGATGATGATTATGATTTATTGTTGAACCTATTGAGATTTAATTCTCACTATTTTTCCATATCATGTTTAGAAGATTAAATATGCAACTATTTTCCATGACTCTTATTATTGCTGTACATTAGATCGAGGTGCCCTACCTTGGACAAATACCGATTATATCAGATGTATTAATAGTAGACGTGACTAAAATTTTGGTGGAGGTGCCGCCACCCGCACTTGTGTCCCCGAAAATAGTCTACGTGGATGATTAGGTCTCATATGTACATGTATATGTTAAACTTTTGTACGGATATTTGTAAATTAATGATGTGTATGTGAACTCAGTATTGTTTCAATAATAATGGTAGATTTTAAACCTTATTTACACTTGATTAAATTAAATAAATGTTATTATGAGTTAAGTAGTAAAAAGGTAATAACTTCATGGTATTTTACCAATATTTTTTTAAAAAAATTTGAGTTGTTCCATAAATGGAGTTGTTACACTAAGTGTGAGATAAACCTTTGTTATACAGTTTGATCAAAAAAAGACATTAGACCATCAACGAAATGGTTAACATTTAACAAACCTATCGATTTGATATGCATATTCAATTGTGCCTAGGGGACTATTTGGAAAATCTCTTCTAAAATACCAAAACCCCCTAGTAAGACAATGAAAGCATTAGCATTGCTTATCATTCTAGCCATGCGCTCATGCATGGAGGCTACCCTAAATTCTTCCCCAATTGTCTTCCTATGATGTTTCATGCAGCTAGAGCTGTAGGAATAATACCTAGAACTTGACATCCTCCTACATTTGTAGCTGTAGACATGCACCCTATTAACCCACGATTACCTCCACTTTAGAGTAAATGAAATTTTCTCTTGGCCGGCACCATACCTAGATTTTGTGCTACTTTCATATACTCTCCATCTTTTCCAAGAATGGAACCATAAAAGACACAAAAATTTTGAAATTGACAGAATGCAATTCCTTCCTTAACTGCACTTACCCTAACTTTGAATATGAAGGTAAAGATACTAATGTGTGCATTTATAGAACTCAGAGAAGGGCATACTTATGATAGCTATGCGAATAAGTCGGGTAAAATTAGAACAACTATGTGAGTGACTAGTGGATATCAGCTAAATTAAAGGTAACAATTTCAAAAATGATGGCATGCATGCATATGTACAGTAGTTGTGATTGTGGCTCATATTAAGCATATAAAGAGAATGAGGTTAAGTTATTACCAGAAATTTTCCTTTTTCATATTGTCCTTGATGAAGCATTGATGTCTTAATTCTTGTAGGGAAGTTGTAAGTGATAGACGTCATTGTGAAAAAAAAGGGAAAATAAAAACCAATTAATTGTTGAAGAGGGACAATCAAATGATTTATCTTGTTTTCCTAATGTTCTTGCCAATCAACTATCAGTATTATTCAGTTAACTAGCTATTTTGAGAATTTTTAATTTGGCCTAGTTTATTTTATAGTTAATTGATTACATCGGTCTTGAAGCAACCAACTGTATCCTACTAGTTAACTACGTGCTCTTTATTTTTCACAAACTTTTATAAGCTTAGAAATGCTTCTTTTCCATGTGATATTCTTCCATCGAATAACAGTAGCTTTGAATTAAATTTTGGCACATATATTCAAAACTTGCGACCACCGATTCTTGTCGAATATAGCAGCAAGATTTTGTTTATAGATTTTCAAGAGTTACAGCCACCGATTTTAATTTTCTTTCAATGATTTGTCCAAACTTCTAACTTCCTATTTTGGCACCATGCCCTGTTATGTATTTCATTTTTTTCTGCTGCATCATTCCTCATTAATGTTTGGTACTAAATGTAAGGTTCTTTTTCCTTATTATAAGAAGGGTTAATTTCTTTTCTTTGAAACTCAGTTATTATGGTGTCAAATTGGTTAGTAGGTTAAAATAATGAGAATTTTGAAAGGATTTATCTAACAAAGAACGTATTTGAAAAAAAAAATCTTTGTATCAAGTATGTATAACTGTGTAAGTTGGCAAATTATGTGCAAATTAGAAAGAATAATGAGTTTATAGTATATACTGATGGAATACTAAGGTATGAAGAATACCCAAATTTAACTCATGTAGTTGAGTAGGGAAAGGAGAATATTTTGAGAACCATGTCTGAAAATAATATAAAGCGATCAAGGTATTTGTGTTAATGCCTTATACCATGCTAAGTTGAGTCTAGTATCTAGTATATGAATTATGTTGAGATTCAAAATTCACGTGTGAATAATTGTTGAGAAATGAGATTTTAGAAGAAGCTATAGATTGTGAATATGGTAACCCCAAGGCAATAAGGGTATACTAAGATCTGAAAGAATTATATTAGCATCATAGTAAAAAGAAGATACAAGTGGAATATTTATCGTTGTTTGTTATGTCAACAAGTAAAAAAAATTCAATATATTGTTTCAGGAGAGCTATTTAGAAACCTTTAGAATCTTAGTTAGATTATATTATAGTTGATAGTAAATCTAATTGATGTGTTTACGCATTAGAAGTTATGCTATGTGAAACTTTTGAAAATTTTGTATTGTAGTGAAATCTCTAATTTGAACGATATGGAATATGTGCAAATATGATTTTTATGGAGGAATCTTATTAGAAACATTATTTGCTAACAACAGGTGATGTTAGCCCTAGTACACCTTGACACCTCACCTAGCAAGGGTGGTGCTAGCCTCTTGTGACGGCCAATACACGAGATATGATATGTGAAAGAGATCGGGATGCTCTTATCTAGGTTAGATACTGACTATATGATATGTGATTTGCCCTCCCTTGCTGTGTGCTTGGGAAATGACCATATTAGAGTCCTTTCGCATGTCCTCTTGAATGGTTGTAGGGCAAACCTTAGCTGAGATGTTCAGTTTAGGCAAATCGTACACCACCAAAGTACGGAAGGGCTTGAACTCTGATATGGTAGTTCTGATATGGGATCCTCCTAATGTTTCCATGTGAAATATTTTGATGCATAACAACATTTGTTTAATGATCATACCATATTGCATATGATTTTGGATATTTGAATGTGATTTGAACTAAGAATATTTGAAATACGGGTCCCATATGGATATACCTCTGAACTATAATTTTTTATATAATAAATTTTTATATATATGAGTACGTCCATATGTTGACCTACGAGGTCATATAAGGTTTTATCTACTTACTGAGTTGTCAAACTCACGACACGATATTTACATTTTTTTTCATATAAGAATACAAAGTTTAGTCCTGCATATATGTGATCAACTAGGTGTTTCACTATTTGGTTGAGCCTATATTGCTTCCAAGGCTCACAATGTATAAATCATTATGTATTTATAATATATAGTATGTGGTGCGCACTGTCGCAGGTACACCCAAATTGATACCTTACCTCAAAACTAACCTGTTGTAGTGGGAGTAAGGGTCGATCCCACAGAAACTGGAATTACCTTATGTGATTGAAAAAAAGGGGGATTGATAGTTGCAATTAAAATAAAGTAACTAATAATGAAAATAATTAAGAGAGTAATTGATGAGAAAAGCGTTGGTTTTGGTTGATATCCACCGTCAAGGGATTACATTGATCATTGACAACATAATCAATCTGTAATCGAATACTTATCATTGGGTTTCTAACCCTGTTCCTCCTTAAGTTTAGTAACTTAATGACAATCGCACTAATTAAACCCTAATTAACAAGTAATCCTTTAGCACATTGGTAAAGCATAACTTATTAATCGCATGAAGAACTAGAGAAACTGACAGAGCTAAACAAATATAAACACATCGGCTATATCTAATTTAGTTAATCATTCATCATAGGTTCAATGATTTATAATCCAAAATCCTCAAAACTATTTGCCTCATGAATCACAGAATTGAAGACTTTGTTCAAAACATAATTTAGCAGTAGATTCAGACAGATAATATACTAGTAGGCCTCCCTAGCAATCATATGAATAATCATTGAGAAGAAGAGTAGATGAATAATCAATACTCAATTCAAATTCAAATTGTAAAATTAAATCTACATCTCACAATGTATAAAAATCCCTTGAGGTTTCAACCTACCTCAACCAACTAAAAAGAACTAACCACGCAGGGCCATAAGAAAATCTAAAGAAGAATTGAAGAACTTGGATGAAGGATTGGATTCCTTCTCTGCTTGTTTTGCTCCCTTTTTATAGATTAACTCCTCCTCATCGAAGTAGGATTGTATTTAGGTCAAATCCCAGTCCATCGGGCTTCAATTGGAGTGAAAAAGACCTAAAATCGCAAAAATCATCATTCTGGTGCGACGGCGGGCGCTGCGGCGCTCACTTGCTGCGAAGCTTGCTGGGTTGTTCAGCGCCGCAGCGCTCTATTGTGAGCGCCGGGGTGCCCAGAAAATGCCAGACTTGGCGAAAGTTCCGAACATAAAAGTTGTAGCTCTATGTCTCTTCTTTCCATATCCGCTAGAATCACCTTAATGCAATCCAAATTGAAGGAGATATGCTAAAAGTAGTGACCAAAGGTCAGAATTCATCTTGGTGCACTATGATTCTGATTTGCGAGCTCTGTAATGCTATGAAATCTCCTGACTTTGACCAATTCTTCAACATAAACGTTGTAGATTATTGTGTTATAGTTTCACAGCCACTTGAATCACTTTGATTGGAGTTCATAAGAGGGAGATATGCTCAAAACAGTGCTGAAAGGTTTGGAATCGCTGCAATGTAGCATTTTTCCATGAATTTCTTATCTTTTTTTTCCTCTTTTCTTCTTCCTTTGTTCCTACAACACAAAACACAAAACTAAGCTAATTCCTAATTATATTTTACTTAAATCAAACAAAAAGTAAGTTTAAAGGTATTAATATCATGCTTAATTAAGATCACATCAAATACCCCTACACTCAACCTTTTGCTTATCCTCAAGCAAAATAATCCCTAAAGACAAAAACAAAAACAATATATGTAGTGATTGTTAGGCTTACCAAAATTTTTGCCTCATATCTTTAAAATATATTCAAGAAAATTTTTGAAAGATCATAGTCATGCACAAGATTAACCCGAACGCAATCCATTATTTTATTCTCTTGAATCCCGAGTGTGTGTGTGTTTTGGGCTATTAAATTTTCTTTTACCCGGATGAGTTTATATGTCCCAAAATTTTGGTTGTAGATCTCTAAATAGTTTAGAATTTCCATATGCTTATTCTTCATGCCACTCTCCACTAATGTAGGCCAAAACTACCTCTAGGATCAATAGGACTTTATTTGGCTTGTAATGTGGCTAGGGTATAAAGTGGGATAAAGGATACAAATTTAGGTTCAATCACCCAACACCACATGACTAAATATGATCTATTGAGCTTTTTCAAGTTTGGAGGACTTTCCCCCACATTTATTTTCTTACTTCAATTGAGTTTGATCCATCCTTTTCCTTGATTCTCAAAAAGTATTTTTTTTTCACCCACAACATATGCTTTTATTCTCTTTGGAATTTTCTTTTCTTCCTTTTTCATGATTCTCTCTTTTTTTTTCCTTGCATAATTCTTTTCTTTTCCTTGCTCCACCCTTCCACCCTTTTGTCAATTTAAGCTCTACAAAACAAGTATTCAAAAAAATAATCATGGAGTGAGTGAATAGGATAAAAAATAAGGATATTCATACAAAATTTTGGCTTTCGGCTTGTTTGTGGTTTTTAGAAGGAAAAGTTCATTAAGCTTAAGATAGAAGAACTAAGGATATTTCATTGCTTAGGTTAGGCTAGAAAGGCTCAATCTATCAAATAATGCCTAAATCATCTACTAAATAATAGTATTCACCTAGGATTTCGCCTCAAGTAGCATTCGAATAAGTTCTAGAATCCTGTTGAGATCATGAAATATATTTGAATTATATAAACCTTCTCTAAGTACAAGATAAATTTAATGCCCAAAGTTATTATGCAAACATATTTCAGGATTCTAAAGTCAAAAGTAATAAATTGCAAAAGGGATAAAATTGCACACAATTATAAATTTTTTATATTTTTCAAGAGCTAAAAAAATTTGGATAGTCATATCATTGGCTGTTGGTTATGCCTAACATCCCAAAACATAAATTGAAACACTCACACAATCACTCAACTTGCTAAACGCAATAAAAATGCATTAATAGTGAAAATCAGAAAATTGATGCTCATAATAGGGTCACAATGATTCAGACAAATAAACTTCCACCCCCACACTTAAACTTTACATTGTCCTCAATGTAAAAGAAAGATAAGAATTATGGAAAGATATAAAAATATATATGAGTTAAGTGAACTTCCCTGAATTTGTTTGGAGTGGAATGCACATGTTGCATTACTGGACCATGTTTATTTCTGATTCCCACTTTTCTTTTTCTTTTTCTTTTTATGTTGGGTTGCCTCCCAATAAGCGCCTTTGTTTAATGTCGTTGGCTCGACTCAAGGCTCTTTATGTCATTTAAGGAGGGTCCTTAATGTCCACTTTGAATTGGCTTTCCTTTGAAGGTGCAGAATTTTGAGGTTCAGCTACATTATGAAGAGGGAAGTCAGCATTAGTCAAAGATTTAATTAAATAATAACTCAACTTACCTGGAAATAACCAATGTCTTGAGTAGCTTTTGGCATCCAATTTAATTTCATCCTTTTGATATTCTACCAAAGCATAGGGTAACTTTCCTCTATCTTTGAGTAGGGCATATTTATTTGAGGTTATCACTGGGGATGGTTCTCTGCTGTATATGCCCTTTAAGTGGCTAGGGAAGCTCTTTAAGCCTAGGTCAGGATTCTGTAAAATAGAAGGTACAAGCATCTTATTAGAAATTGGTAACAAAATAGAAAGATCCTTACCTGTTTGCTGCACTTCTGGTGCTTCCTTTCCTGCTGAAATATTCTCTTCAAATTTGGCGTTTAGGGTACATTCCATAACCTCTTTCTTAATAGGCTTACTAGTGTTAACTTCCAAGTCATCTTTTTCATTTAGTGCAAAATTTTCTTCCTTTTGCATTAACGATGCTGGGGCTAGACTTTCAATTTCTAAATTTTGAGCCTCTAGCCTGCTGATTGTTGTTGCTAATTGCCCAATTTGATTTGTTAAGTTTCGAATGCTGGCCCTTACCTCTTGTTGAAATTGATGAGTATTTTGTGTAAGAGATTTAACAATATCTTCTAAAAGAGTACTTACCTGGAAATTCTGAGATGTATTCTGTCTAGAATAATAGGCCTGTTGGGTATGGTGAAAATTTGCAAAATTTTGTTCTGCAAAACTATTTTGTGCATTCTCATATCTGAAGTTGAGATGATCCTTCCATCCAGGATTGTACATGTTTGAATAGGAATTATACCTCACTTGTTGTGGTTCATAGAAACCATTAACCATATTTACCTACTCAAATGACTCATCATAGAAAGTTGGGTACCCAATAGACGGATGCTCCATGATAGAATGATTTCCATAGAAATGTTCTCTTTGCATATTTTCTACACGTTGACAAACAAGAGAGGTTAAATTTGCAAGTTGATGTTCAAGGGAAGAACTACATACCTCACCAGCATGTCTTAATGGAGACCCTATCCTAGTGCCAAATTGTTGAAAATTGGCTGCCATATTCAAAGTTATGAACAAAAAGAAAAGGAAAAAAAATCACAAAAGGTAAATACACACAGTCCCCGACAACGGCGCCAAAATTTGGTGCGTACTGTCGCAAGTACACCCAAATTGATACCTTACCTCAAAACTAACCTGTAGTAGTGGGAGTAAGGGTCGATCCCACAGAGACTGAAATTACCTTATGTGATTGAAAAAGGGGGGATTGATAATCGCAATTTAATTAAAGTAAACAATAATGAAAATAAATAAGAAAGAGTGATTAATGATAAAGATGTTGGTTTCGGTTGATATCCACCGTCAAGGGATTACATTGATCATTGACAACATAATCAATTTGTAATTGAATATCTATCATTGGGATTCTAACCCTGTTTCTCCTTAAGTCTAGTAAATTAATGACAATCGCACTAATTAAACCCTAATTAACAAGCAATCCTTTAGCACATCGGTAAAACATAACTTGTTAACCGCATGAAGAACTAGCGAAACTGACAGAGCTAAACAAATATAAACACATCGACTATATCTAATTTAGTTAATCATTCATCATAGGTTCAATGATTTATAATCCAAAATCCTCAAACCTATTTGCCTCATGAATCGCAGAATTGAAGACTTCGTTCAAAACACAATTCAGCGGTAGATTAAAACAGACAATACACTAGTAGGCCTCCTAGCAATCATATGAATAATCATTAAGAAGAATAACAGATGAATAATCAATACTCAATTGAAATTGAAATAACAAAAAAAAATCCAAATCTCACAATGTATGAAAATCCCTTGAGGTTTCAACCTACCTCAACCAACTAAAAAGAACTAGCCACGCAGGGCCATAAGAAAATCTAAAGAAGAATTGAAGAACTTGGATGAAGAATTGGATCCATTCTCTGCTTGTTTTGCTCCCTTTTTATAGATTAACCCCTCCTAATCGAAGTAGGATTGTATTTAGGTCAAATCCCAGTCCATCGGGCTTCAATTGGAGTGAAAAAGACCTAAAATCGCAAAAATTATCATTCTGGTGCAACGGCGGGCTCCGCGGCGCTCCGGAAACAAGGCCACGGGGTGCCGCGGCGCTCACTTGCTGTGAAGCTTACTGGGTTGTTCAGCGCCGCGGCGCCCAGAAAATGCCAGAATTTGCGAAAGTGCCGAATAGGAAAGTTGTAGCTCTATGTCTCTTCTTTCCATAGCCCCTAGAATCACCTTAATCCAATCTAAATTGAAGGAGATGTACTAAAATTAGTGACCAAAGGTTAGAATTCATCTTGCTGCACTGTGATGCTGATTTGCAAGCCATGAAATATCCCGAATTGGACCACGTGTTCAACATAAAAGTTGTAGATGATTGTGCTATCTTTTCACAGAAACTTGAATCACTTTGATTGGAGTTCATAAGAGTGAGATATGTTCAAAACAGTGCTGAAAGGTCTGGAATCGCTGCAATGTAGCATTTTTCCATGAATTTCTTATCTTTTTCTTCTTTTTTTCTTCTTCCTTTGTTCCTACAACACAAAACACAAAACGAAGCTAATTCCTAATTATATTTTACTTAAATCAAACAAAAAGTAAGTTTAAAGGTATTAATATCATGCTTAATTAAGATCACATCAAATACCCCCACACTCAACCTTTTGCTTGTCCTCAAGCAAAATAAACCCTAAAGACAAAAACACAATAATCAATAATGTAGTGAGTGTTAGGCTTACCAAACATTTGCCTCATAACATAAAAATATACTCTAGAAAATTTTTGGAAGGTCATAATCTTGCACAAGATTAACACAAATGCAATATATTATTTTATCCTTCTGAATCCCAAGTGTGTGTGTGTTTTGGGCCATTAAATTTCCTTTTACTCGGATGAGTTTATACATCCCAAAATTTTGGTTGTAGATCTCTAAATAGTTTAGGATTTCCATATGCTTATTTTTCATGTCACTCTCCACTAATGTAGGCCAAAACTACCTCTAGGATCAAAAGGACTTTATTTAGCTTATAATGTGGCCAAGGTATAAGGTGGGATATAGGATACAAATTTAAGCTCAATCACCCAACACCACACGATTAAATATGATCTCTTGAGCTTTTATAAATTTGGAGAGATTTTCCCCCCACACTCATTTTCTTGTTTTAATTGAATTTGATCCATCCTTTTCCTCGATTCTCAAAAAGTTTTTTTTTCTTTCCACCCGCAACATATGTTTTTATTCTCTTTGGAATTTTCTTTTCTTCCTTTTGCATAATTCTTTTCTTTTCCTTGCTCCACCCTTCCACCCTTTTGTCAATTTAAACTCTACAAAACAAGGATTCATGAAAATAATCATGGAGTGAGTGAATAGGGTAAAGAAAAAATAAGGATATTCATACAAATTTTTGCTTTAGGCTCATTTGTGGTTTTTAGAAGGAAAATTTCATTAAGCTCAAAATAGAGAAACTAGGGATATTTCATTGCTTAGGTTAGGTTTGAAAAGCTCAATCTATCAAATAATGCCTAAATCATCTCCTAAATAATAGTATTAACCTAAGATTTTGCCTCAAGTAGTATTCAAATAAGTTCTAGAATCCTGTTGAGATCATGAAATATTTTTGAATTATATAAACCTTCTTTAAGTAAAAGATAAATCGAATGCCCAAATTTATTGTGCAAAATATTTCAGGATTCTAAATTCAAAAGTAATAAATTGCAAAAGGGATAAAATTGCATATAACCATGAAGTTTCTACATTTTTCAAGAGCTAAAAAAAAATTGGATAGTCATATCATTGGCTGTTGGTTGTGCCTAACATCCCAAAACATAAATTGAAACACTCACACAATCACTCAACTTGCTAAACGCAATAAAAATGCATTAATAGTGAAAATCAGAAAATTGATGCTCATAATAGGGTCATAATGATTCAGAAAAATAAACTTCCACCCCCACACTCAAACTTTACATTGCCCTCAATGTAAAAGAAAGATAAGAATTAGGGAAAGATATAGAAAAACATATGAGTTAAGTGAACTTCCCTGAATTTGTTTGGAGTGGAATGCGCATGTTGCATTACTAGACTATGAATATTTCTGATTCCCACTTTTCTTTTTCTTTTTCTTTCTATGTTGGGTTGCCTCCCAATAAGCGCCTTTGTTTAATGTCGTTGGCTTGACCCAGCTCCCTATCTTTGTTCATGGAGGCTCTTTGATGTTCACTTTAAATTTCTGGGACTGATTCAATCCTTGAAATTCAACTGCATAACCAGAAGTCACATTAGTAATAACAAATGGTCCTAACCAAGGGAGAGATTTCTTACCTTTAAGGGGTCTAACCCCTTTGATTTCTAGAACTTGATGCAACTCTACAGTCGGGTCTATGCCTTTAAGGTTTGCAATTGTTTTTATAATGGCATTTCTTTTTCTTTTCTTTTTCTGAAGAATATGCATCAATTCCTCTTCTTTTTTAACACCCAAATTCTTGGCAACTAAAATAGGTGATGCATCTCCTACTTCCAAGTATTTCAAGTGATTGGGAAGAGGGGACAAATTTGACCCAGGATCCTGCAAAATAGAAGGTGCATTTGCATTAGAATTTGGTGCTGAGGTAAAGGGATCCTTACCTGTTTGCTGCACTTTTGGAGCTTCTACATTATTCTCCTGTAAGTGAACACTCAAGGCTGATTTCTCAACCTTTGTCTCTAAAGGCTCAACATCCTGTGCTATAGAATTTACCATATTAATAGCATAGGTAGTGAGATCTTTCATGGCACTGCAATTACTGAATTTCATAATTTTTCCTTCAAATTCCATTGTCAGTGTGCCACTATGAACATCTACTATGGGCCTTGGATGTTTTTAAGAATGGTCTCCCTAACAAAATTGGAGTTGTTTGATCACCACTCTCCATGTTAAGTACATAAAAATCAGCAGGAAAAATCAGATCACCAACTTGTACTAAAACATCCTCAACTACATCCTCAACTACACCCTCAGGGAGGGTGTTAGATTTGTCAGCCAATTGTATTATAACACTAGTTTCTTTCAGAGGTCCTAGTGCTAAAGATGCATAGATAGAGTATGGCATGATATTAATAGATGCTCCTAGATCTAGCATGGCCTTATCAAATGTATTGTTGCCTATAAAGCAGGGAATATAAAACATACCTGGGTCCTTGCATTTTGTAGGGAGTTTTCTCTGAATAGTTGCAGAAACATGCTCACCTACTTTTACTTTCTCAGCTCCTTTCAACTGCTGCTTCCTGTGTTAGGTGTATAATTCCCTTAAGAAATTGGCATGGTGAGGTTCCTGACTGATTGCATTCAAAAGAGGAAGATTTACCTCGCACTTTCTAAATGTATCATATAGTTCAGAAGTTCTCTCATTCATCCTATTTTCCTTCAAAGCTTTAGGAAATGGAGGTTTAGATTTATATTCAGAGAAAGGTTCAGACTTACCTTTTGGATGCTTTCCTACCATGGTTGCATCATTCTTGTCTTCCTCTTGCTCAGTTGGTGCATGTAACTCTTGCATTGGGGTCTCAACTTCTTTATCACCTTGTAGCATGATTTCACTCACATTTTCCCTTGGGTCTACCACAGTTTGTGAAGGTAACTTACCTGAGTTTTGAGCATCCAATCGACTCACTGTGGTTGCTAACTAACCTACTTGAGTTGTTAGGTTCTAAATGCTATCTCTTGTCTCTTGCTGAAATTGATGAGAGTTATGTACAAGAGTTTTCACAATGTCTTCCAATGGATTACTTACCTGGTGATCCTGAGATGCATTCTGTCTAGGATAATAGGCCTGTTGGTTTTGTTGAAAATTTTGTCCTGCAGGCCTATTTTGTGCATTCCCATACCTGAAATTTGGATGATCCTTCCATCCAGAATTGTATGTATTAGAATAAGGATCATACCTATTTGGTTGGCTAGGAAAACCTCCTGCATCGTTAGCTTATTCTATGGATTCCTCTTGAAGTGTAGGGCAAATATCAGTAGGGTGCCCTGTCGCTGAACATATTCCACAGACTTTAACTTACTGAAGTGTACCTGTAGCCATTTGGCGCACAAGAGAAGTAAGTTCAGATATTTGATTCTGTAGAGAAGTGGTACTTACCTCATGGGCATGCCTAATAGGAGGATCATGCCTAATGCCGAATTGTTGTGAATTGGCAGCCATATTTGATATCAGGATTCTGGCTGCTTCAGGAGTTTTATCTACTAGTGCTCCTCCACTAGCTGCATCTATCATGCTCCTATCTCCCTGCAAAAGATCTTCATAAAAATATTGGATTAGTAGCTGCTCACCAATCTGATGATGTGGGCAGCTTGCACAAAGTTTCTTAAACCTCTCCCAATATTCATAAAGCGTTTCACCATGCAATTGCCTAATGCCGCATATTTCTTTCCTAATAGTAGCGGCTCTGGATGCAGGAAAATAATGTTCTAAAAACATTCTCTTCATCTCATTCCAGGTAGTGATAGTACCAGAGGGCAAATAATACAACCAATCTTTGGCTAAATCTTTTAAGGAAAAAGGAAAAGCCCTGAGTTTTATTTGTTCCTCAGTTACTCCAGAGGGCTTCATACTGGTACATACCACATGGAACTCCTTCAGATGTTTATGCGGGTCTTCACCTGTAAGACCATGAAAACTTGTTAAGAGATGAATTAATCCATATTTCAACTCAAAATTAACATTTTCATCAAGCTTAGGAAAAGTACTGCATAAGGGTTGCTGATGCAAAACAGGAGCTGCAAGCTCCTTCAGAGTAGGTTGTCTGGCCATGATCACTTCCTCCTTGTCCTGATCAACGTCTTCTTGAATTTCTCTTCTGTGCCTGTATACAGATTTTCCAATATCTGGATTGAACTGTAAATCTTGAGAATTAGAAGAATGAGTTACAGGCATAAATCAAAAAATCACAAAAAGTAATGACACAGTCCCCGGCAACAGCGCCAAAATTTGGTGCGCACTGTCACAGGTACACCCAAATTGATACCTTACCTCAAAACTAACCTATAGTAGTGGGAGTAAGGGCTGATCCCACAGAGACTGGAATTACCTTATGTGATTGAAAAAAGGGGGATTGATAGTTGCAATTAAAATAAAGTAACTAATAATGAAAATAATTAAGAGAGTAATTGATGAGAAAAGCGTTGGTTTCGGTTGATATCCACCGTCAAGGGATTACATTGATCATTGACAACATAATCAATCTGTAATCAAATATCTATCATTGGGTTTCTAACCCTGTTCCTCCTTAAGTCTAGTAAATTAATGACAATCGCACTAATTAAACCCTAATTAACAAGTAATACTTTAGCACATCGGTAAAGCATAACTTATTAATCGCATGAAGAACTAGAGAAACTGACAGAGCTAAACAAATATAAACACAGTGGCTATATCTAATTTAGTTAATCATTCATCATAAGTTCAATGATTTATAATCCAAAATCCTCAAACCTATTTGCCTCATGAATCACAAAATTGAAGACTTTGTTCAAAACATAATTCAGCGGTAGATTCAGACAGACAATATACTAGTAGGCCTCCCTAGCAATCATATGAATAATCATTGAGAAGAAGAGCAGATGAATAATCAATACTCAATTCAAATTCAAATTGTAAAATCAAATCCACATTTCACAATGTATAAAAATCTCTTAAGGTTTTAACCTATCTCAACCAACTAAAAAGAACTAGCCACGCAGGGCCATTAGAAAATCTAAAGAAGAATTGAAGAACTTGGATGAAGGATTGGATTCCTTCTCTGCTTGTTTTGCTCCCTTTTTATAGATTAACTCCTCCTCATCAAAGTAGGATTGTATTTAGGTCAAATCCCAGTCCATCGGGCTTCAATTAGAGTGAAAAAGACCTAAAATCGCAAAAATCATCATTTTGGTGCGACGGCGGGCGCGGCGGCGCTATGGAGACAATGCCATGGGGCGGCGCGGCGCTCACTTGCTGCGAAGCTTGCTGGGTTGTTCAGCGCCACGGTGCCTAGAAAATGCCAGAATTTGCAAAAGTGCCAAACATGAAAGTTGTAGCTCTATGTCTCTTCTTTCCACAGCCGCTAAAAGCACCTTAATCCAATCTAAATTGAAGGAGATATTATAAATTTAGTGACCAAAGGTCAGAATTCATCTTACTGCACTATGATTCTGATTTGCAAGCTCTGTAACGCTATGAAATCTCCCGACTTTGACCAAGTGTTCAACATAAAAGTTGTAAAGGATTGTGTTATCGTTTCACAGCCACTTAGATCACTTTGCTTGGAGTTCATAAGGGGCAGATATGCTCAAAAAAGTGCTAAAAGGTCTAGAATCGCTGCAATGTAGCATTTTTCCATCAATTTCTTATCTTTTTCTTCTCTTTTCTTCTTCCTTTGTTCCTACAACACAAAACACAAAACTAAGCTAATTCCTAATTATATTTTACTTAAATCAAACAAAAAGTAAGTTTAAAGATATTAATATCATGCTTAATTAAGATCACATCAATATGCTTTGAACGCCACAGGCGGGATCCTTGCTTCTACTGTACTTTAATATTTATAGACTTAGTGTGTATATTGTGCATACATAGGAATACTAATCGGTAAAGGAGTGTATTATGTATGTTATGGAAAATATATGTTTGTAAAGTATGTGTTTCACGTGCCCTAATATTATGGGCGTGACAAAAACTCCATATATATATATATATATATATATATATTTGTAAAATTTTATGAAGTCATTACCTCTATACTTCAAACTATTTAACTCATAATAACTTTCAATTAAATTACCAAAGCATAATTAAGGTTTATGGTATACCATAAACACTTAAATAATTATGGGTTCACATACACATCATTAATTAAAAACACCAGTACAAAAATCACACATATATATCTATATCTTATTCATCCATGTTGACCAGTTCCGGGGATACAGGTGTAAGTGGTTACAACTTCACAAGAATCTTAGCCAACTCAATCCAACGTATGCTAAAAGCCAGTCATAGAGAATATCTACATATTTAGTCTTCTGGCCATGATATGAAAATATAGTGAGAATTAAATCCCAGTAGGTTCAACAATAAATCATAATTATCATCAATATAGCTCATCATATCATGTTCATCTGTATAAGCTATAGTAAATATCTTAGATCACATGAATGCATTTTAGCTATGCATATGAAAATTGTACAATAATGACATGTATGACATGAATAAATATTTTTAGAATATCATATAATGGCTATAAACTTATTTTCATATCAAGCGACCTTAGTCAAGGTGAGTACTTTCTACTCTCCGGTACAGGCTTTTCTTGCTCCGTCCGACATGGCACACTTTCTCTCTATTTTCTCATTATCATAGTCATAGTCGTGAGTAAGGCATCTCCTACTAGTGCACCACACAGACCGCCATGTGTCTGTGCTCGTCTATTTTTTTTTTTTTTTCACATTAATAGCCAAAAATATGATTTCAACAACAAGTATGTTCATTACACTCATATGCCATAATTTATTATAAAAGCATAATCATTACCAAAAATTATTGGTAAAATGCACATGATAATATTTTTTTTTGAATATCACTTTATAAAACATTTCCATGTCAAAATTACACACTTAAGATGGTAAGAAGTTCATATAATGGCAATGACTAGGGCATACACTTGTAATTTATTATTTTCATTTATAAGATTCTTCTTCTTTCTTAAATATTATTTTCATCTTTTCATTTTCTTTATGCTTGGCCTCCAGTCACTTTTCTCCTACTTGTATAATTTCCAACACAAGTTCTTACAAATTTAATAAGGCATTCTTCTTTAATTTTGTTTCTATTATTACCCTATAGTTAATGAGGTTCATTTTGGGAAGAAAAATGTTGAAAATAAGCTTTACCAGCTCCCAACACAGCCTAGTTGTAACATCCCTAATTTTATTTCATGAATTAATAAAAGTACAAAAGTATTCAAAGTAACATCCCTAATTTTGTTTCTTTTATTGATAAAGGTACATAAATATTTAATTAAGAAAATAAAATTTATTAGACAATTTTTAGATATCTAAAGAAATATAATCCTTAGAAATTCTTCACCTTACGTGTATGCATAGAAATATTCTAACATTAATGGAATAGGTAAAGAAAGAAAACCTAAGAGGAAAAATTAGAAATAAATATACTAAAGAAAGGTAAAATTCTTGGGTAAGGAAGATAAATTTTTGGAAACAAGTCAAGGTCTTAAAATTTCAAGAAAACATTGGATTAGGGTAATTTTTCGTAATTCAAGAACTAGAGTTACTAAGTTTAACATATTCACCCATACATTGGGCTTTCACCTATGGACACTTCATATAGAGTTTTTCCACTTCACATAAGTTTTTAGAAAGCACATTGGATAAACTAAGCAAGAAATAAAACATAGACTTGGACTAGGGTATAAAAATTGGACCGATAGCTCAAAAATTATGAAAATGAGTCCAAGCCCTCCAAGAAAGGTAGAATTTTATCCAAAGCAAAGGAAATGGGTAGGAATAAGCCCAAATCCAAGAGCAAAAATAAAATAAAATAAATAATGTGATAATATAATAAAAATTAGGTTACATGGTTTTAAGACAAAAAATTTAGCAAGTGGTATGATAATAGAAGGCTTTAGGACAAAACATCTATATCCTACACTCATAATTTTAGCAAGTGGTATGATAATACAAGGCTTTAGGACAAAACATCTATATCTTACACTCATAATTTTAGCAAGTGGTATGATAATACATAGCATTAGGACAAAACATTCCTATCCCACACAAATAATTTCAACCAAATAATGGAGATTCAAGGGCTAGAAATTTGCCACCTAAAAAGGCAAACCCATCATACTTGTTTAAGACAAAAGAAAAAGGAAATGAATCCCTAAATCAAAGGGAACTTATTCCTTATCTTAAGAACATATTATCATAATTTTCAAAATACAAATCTCTTTTTCCTATGCATATCTTGACTAAGGAAGAGGAAGACAAGAATATGAGTTGTTTGTTTTCTAAAAATTCAACCAAGTGCGTCCTAATTGTGATAAGGTAGACCCATGATTATGAAAGGTGTATTATTTGATAGTCTATATTAGTAAAACCCACCCTTATAGCATGAGAATTTCGTCCAAGTGAGAGAGTGAAAAATATAAGCAAGGTAGAGTGAGGAAAGGAGAGAAAGAAAGGAAGAAAGAGGAAGGAGAAGTCTAGAGGACTAAGTGCTCCAGGTAAGTTTAACAATATTTCTTTTTGAAGAAAAGATTTGAAACTTGTAATATTTATATAAGATTTTGATCTTAGAACTTTGATGATTGGTCATGGATGTTGCTATATCATGTTACATATTATGTATGATTGAATACTAAGGATGGTGTAGATACTTTTGCATAGATATGGCTATGGGTGGCAAAATTTGAAGCTACAGTGTTTTAATTTCTACGAACATTCTGTAGGTAATTAAAATAAATGGTTAAGATAATAATTATAGCTATATGTGTCACAGATTTTTAGCCACTGTAATCACTCAATTTGGAGTACATATGGGGTAGATATGGTCTAATTAGTAAACAGTGGTCAGAAAATGGTTAATCAGGGAAGAATATGTTATGATAGCTTTTGTGTTTTAATTTCTAGGAACATTCTTTAGGAAATTAAGATAAACGATTAACATAAAAATTATTTCTATATGTGTCATGGATTTTTAGCCACTGGAATCACTTAATTTGGAATTCTTATGAGGGAGATACGGACAGATTAGTAGGTAGAGGTCAGAAGTTACCTGAGAAGAAATAACATGTACTTTGAGGGACTAATATCACCATGATTTCTTAATATTTCGTTCAATTGTTCATCATAATAGTTTTTTATAATTGTTTTATCTTTAAATTGAAACCAAGATAACCTAAATCAGAGTTAAATTTAGGGATTTATGCTCTGATTAGTAAGAGAAGAGAGAAGGTCAGACAGGATGAAAACCTACATCAAGAAAATAAAGAAATAAAATTAATATTTAAAAAAGAAGAAGAATCTTATAAATAAAAATAACAAATAACTAGTATATACCATAGCCATTGCCATTGCATGAACTTTTTACCATCTTAAGTGTGAAATTTTGACATGAAAATATTTTATAAAATAATATTTGAAATCGTTATGTTTATGGCATGATTACTAATGATTTTTAGCTATTATTGTGAAAAGAAAAGAAATGAGCATGGTCACATGGAAAATCTGTGTGGTGCACCAGTAGGGGACGCCCTACCAACGGTTATGATTATGCTAATAAGAAAAGAAAGAGAAGTTGTGACATGTCGGACAGAGCGAGAAAAGCCTATACCGGAGAGTAGAAAATACTCACCTTGACCGGGGTAGCTTAATATGAGAATAAATTGATAGTCATCATATGATATTTTGAAAATAGTTAATCCTGTCATACATGTCATTATTGTACAATTCTCATGTGTATAGATATAGTGCATTGATGTGAGCAAAGATATTTGCTGTAGTTTATACAAATGAACATGACGTGATGAGCTATATTGATGATGATTTATTGTTGAACTTACTGGGATTTAATTCTCACTATATTTCAATGTCATGTTCAGAAAATTAGTTATGCATATTTTTCTATGGCTCTGGCTTTTAGTACATGTTGGATCGAGTTACTTTATATTAGGCAGATCCCAGAATCAAATAAAATGTTTGTGGTCGAGTTGGCTCAGATCCCGGTGAAGGTGCAACCACCCGCACCTGTATCTCCGGAATTGGTCAACCAAAATAAATAAGATGTAGATATTTATGTGTTTGATATGTTGTACGTACATTTTTATTAATGACATGTATGTGAACTCTGTATTGTATAAATTAAATAAATGTTATTTTGAGTTAAGTTGCAATGAGGTAATAACTTCATGGTATTTAAAAAAAATTGTTACTTAAATAGAGTTGTTACATAATTGGTATCAGAGAAGGTCGATCTTAGATGGCTAGTGGGTGGATGGTTATTTGAATTGATCTTATAGTGTCTTGAGTATGTTGTGGTTGTGTTGTGTAAGGGATCAATGATTTCATATTGGTAAGAAATTACTAGTGTTTCCCATCTACATGCCGAGGTGGTGTTATGATTGTTGTTAAATATTTTTGAATTAACTATTGGGCTTGATCACCTTAATAGCAGCATAACTTTGTTTTTGCCACAGTAGAAAATGGCACCAATGAGGAGGAATCCGACAAACAATGCAGAGGAAACCCTGCACAAGCTGGCCACAGAAATTCAAGACCAAGTCATGACCACTAACCAAATTCTACAATACCTCTAGAATGCTAATAACTAGAATGGTGTGAATAGTGCTAACAACCGGATGCCTGGAAAAGATAACGGCATATTCGAGTTCCTGAGGACTAGGCCACCTTGTTATCAAGGCAGCTTTGACCTGATTGTAGCTTAAAGATGGATTGTAACATCCTATGTCTTTAATAATGTTAGATAAATTTAAGAAAAAGTAAAAGATATATATGACCAAGAATTAAATTACTTAGTTATGGAACAATAAGGTGACATATAATTAATCATGAATTATACAAATAAAATTCTTAGGATCATAATGGATAGGGAAATGATACAAACACATTTTTAGGACATCACTAATTTAGGATTAGCAGTAAATTATGACAAGGGACAAACCATGCATCTTCCTTATTTTGTTTCTACAAACCATGACAAGAAACGAACCTTCCTTATTTTGTTTCTCCAAACCATGACAAGAAAGGAACCTTCCTTATTTTATTTCTACAAACCATGACAAGAAAGGAACCTTCCTTATTTTGTTTCTATAAATCATGACAAGAAAGTTGAATTATTTGATAGTCTATTTACGAAAAACCCACCCTTAGAACAAGAAAATTTCGTCCAAGCGAGGGAGAGGAGAAATAGAAGCAAGATAGATTGAAGAAAGGAAAGGAAGAAAGGAAGAAAGAGGAAGGAGAAGTCTAGAGGACTAAGTGCTTAAGGTAAGTTTAAAAATATTTTTTTTAGAAGAAAAGTTTTGAAACTTGTAATATTTATATGGGATTTTGATCTTAGAACTTTGATGATTGGTCATGGATGTCGCTAAATCACGTTACATATTATGTAAGTTTGAATACGTAGGCTGGTGTAGATAGTTCTGCATAGGTATGGCTATGGGTGGTAGATTTTTAATCTTCTCTTTTTAAAATTCGATAATGAATCGGTAAGGAACTAAAAGAAATTCTTAACATAAAAAATGTAGATCTATATCTCACAGATTTTTATCCACTAGAATCATTCAATTTGGAGTCCATATGAGGCAGATTGGATCCAATTAGTAAGCAAAGGTCAGAAAATGGTTAATCAGGGAAGAATATGTTAGGAAAGTTTCTATATTTTAATTTCTGGGAACATTCTATAGGGAATTAAAATAAATCGTTAAGAGAAGAATTATAGCTATATGTGTCACGAAATTTTAGCCACTGGAATCACTAAATTTGAAATTCTTATGAGGGAGATGTGGACAGATTAGTAGGTAGATGTCAGAACTTACCTGAGAAGAAATAACCTGTACTTTGAAAGAGTAATATCACCATGATTTCATAATTTTTAGCTAAACCATTCAACATAATAATTTTAGATAATTGATCTATCTTTAACTTGACACCAAGATCAACTACATCGGAGTTAATGTGATGGAGTTATGCTCTGATTAGTAAGAGAAGGTCAGATAGGATTAAAATCTACATCAAGAAAATACAGAAATAAAATTAATATTTAAAAAAGAAGAAGAATCTTATAAATGAAAATAATAAATGACTAGTATATGCCATAGCCATTGCCATTTCATGAACTTCTTACCATCTTAAGTGTGAACGTTTGACATGGAAATATTTTATAAAATGATATTTGAAATGGTTATGTTCATGGCATGATTACCAATGATTTTTGGTAATAATTATATTTTGATGAACATACTTGTTATTGAAAGCATATTTTTGGCTATTATTGTGAAAAGAAAAGAAATAAGCATGGTTACATGGCAATCCGTGTGGTGCATGTAACATCCTGTAAGAAAATAAAATTTATTAGACAACTTTTAGATATCTAAAGAAATATAATCCTTATAAATTCTTTACCTTACGTATATGCATAAAAATATTCTAATATTAATGGAATAGGTAAAGAGAGAAATCTTAAGAGAAATATTAAAAATAAATATACTAAAGAAAGGTGAAATTCTTGGGTAAGAAAGATAAATTTTTGTGAAGCCAGTAAAGGTATTAAAATTTCAAGAAGATTTGATTAAGGTAATTTTTCATAATTTAAGAGTTAAAGTTACTAAGTTTAGTATCTCCACCCATAAATTGGGCTTTTACCTATGGACACTTCATATAGAGTTTTTCTACTTCACATGAATTTTTAGCAAGCCAATAGGATAGCCCAATGAAGAAATAAAACATAGACTTGGACTAGGATATAGAAATTGGACCGGTAGCCCAAAAATCTTGAAAATGTGACAAGCTCATTATGAAAGGTAGAATTTTAATCAAAGTAAAGAAAATGGGCAAGAATGAGGCCAAACCCAAGAGGAAAAATAAAAATAAAGTGATAGAATAATGGTGTAATCAACATTAGGTGACATGGCATTAAGACAAAAATTTAGCAAGTGGTGTGATATCCTACATTCATAATTTTAGCAAGTGGTATGATAATACATGGCATTAGGATAAAACATCTGTATCCTACACTCACAATTTTAGCAAGTGGGTAATAATACCTAGCATTATGACAAAACATCTTTATCCTACACAAATAATTTTAGCTAAGCAAGGAAGATTCGAGGGTTGAAAATTTGCCACCTAAAAAGGCAAACATATCATACTTGATTAAGACAAAAGAAAAAGGAAATGAATCCCTAAATCAAAGGGACCTTGTCCCTTATCTTAGAAACATATTATCATAATTTTCAAAATACAAATCTCCTTTTGCTATGAATATCTTGACTAAGAAAGAGGAAGATAAGAACATAAGTTCTTTGTTTTCCAAAAATTCAACCAAGTGTATCCTAATTCTGATAAGGTAGACCCATGATCATGAAAGATGAATTATTTGGTGGTCTATTTAAGAAAAACCCACCCTTATAACATTAAAATTTTCGTCCAAGTGAGGGAAAGGAAAAATAGAAGCAAGGTAGAGTGAGGAAAGGAGAGGAAGAAAGGAAGAAAGAGGAAGGAGAAGTCTAAAGGACTAAGTACTTAAGGTAAGTCTAACAATATTTCTTTTTGAAGAAAACTTTTGAAACTTATAATATTTATATGAGATTTTGATCTTAGAACTTTAAGGATTGGTCATGGATGTTCCTATATCATGTTACATATTATGTATGTTTGAATACTTAGGCTAGTGTAGAGAGTTCTGCATAGGTATGGCTATGGATGGCAAACTTTTAAGCTTCTATTTTTAATAATCAGGGAAGAACATGTTAGGATAGCTTCTGTGTTTTAAATTATGTGAACATTCTGTAGGGAGTTCTGATAAAGGGGAATTTTGAGTGCTTATTGGTCATGTTTTGTCCCCTTATTCATAGTAACTTATGGATATTTTCATGCTTTTGGTTATACTTTGTTCTGGGTACTGTTGTGGTTCATTTTGTGATTGCAGGAGAGCAAAAGAAGCCAAGAAGCAAGGAAAAAGGTCGTGGAAAGACCCTAAAAGACTTGGATCATGTTGAGGAGGAAGCAAGGAGATTGCACGTCAAATTTGATGAAGAAAGGAGCACCATAGCACCCAACATGGCCTGGCCGTGTTTGTGGTATTTTCTGCAGCCTCTTCAGAATTGCAGCCCGAAGCACGGCCAGGCCGTGTTCCAGGGCACGGCCCTGCTTCAGGGCTCGTAACGGACGTCGTTTTTAGGGTTTTTAAGGCCCAAACACATGGATAGACTGGAGGATTGGCAATTGGGGGAGGGAGAACCGAAGGGGAGACCAGAAAAACACTTTTTAGCCTTAGGAAACACATCTAGATTAGGTTTTTACATAATTCTTTGAAGGATTTTGATGTTCTAGGATTGAATTTATTGCTTTTAAGTTGTAATTGATCTAAGTACTTCTACAAACAGGTTCTATCTTTCTATTCCTACTTTTACTTGTTCTTCTACTACTTCTACCTCTTCTCCTACTTCTTAATTGTATTGAACTACTATGAATTACTCAATGAGTATGGTTTTAGTTCTTGATTTGACAATGTGTGAGTAGATTCCATCTAGGGTTACGGTAAACCCAATTGTGGTACAATGATACTATGCTTTTAAATTGAATTAAGAAACCCTAATTGTAATTGGGATTAGATTGAATTGGATTAACTATTGTATGCTTTAATTAGTTGATGGAATGCCTGATCACCAATCTATCACGTATTAGGTATTTAATCGATGAACTGAAGGGTGAAGATTAAAACCCGAATCCAATAGTTAATTAGGGTTATCTTAATAACGAAAGTAGTTTAAGATACCTTAGGCTTGAGTCAATTAGTGGGAACGAGAAAACCGACTAGTTGAACTCTATGGTTAGCATAAAGCTTAATGAACCTAGGTTAAGCTAAGAACCACGAAAGTAGGTAATTTGATTAACCTAGGTACGATTAGTAATTCTTGAAAGAGATTGCTAGTTAATTAAGGCTAAAACATCCCCAACAATCTATACAATTGCAATTAGAGATGAATATCAGTTGTTGAGTATCACAAGTGTGGTGAACCCTAACCCTAGGCCTAGTTTAATTGATTCTTTCAACTTGCTTAATTGTGATTCTTGCCTATCGAATTTCATCGATTTAGATAGTACTTTTTGTAAGATTCTGGTAGTTGGCATTGTTCTCTGTGGACATGACCCGTACTTATCGGACTAGTTACAGCTACGCCGTGCACTTGCGGTAATTGGTAAAATATATATACACAATCAGCTTTTGGCGCCATTGCCGGGGAACTAAGCCAATATTAGATATCTTATAAAATAGCTAGACTAGATCAAATTTTGTTTATTTTTCTTTTTAATTTTTCTGCATAATTTTCTTTTGCTAATTTTGCTTCTTTTCTTCCTTCCTAGGTGTGTATCTCTTTTATGCGAAGAGCGCGTGAAAGTGTTGCTGAATTTGACCCTGAAATCGAACGCACTTTGCAAAGGTTAAGAAGAAGACAGCAGGAAGGAAGTTTACCAGTTACAATGGGGGAAAGAGATAACCGGTCACTGAAGGACTTCACAGCCCCAGACACACATGGCCTGAACCCCAGCATAGTCAGGCTGGTGGTTGAAGCCAATAATTTTGAGCTAAAGCCATCTCTTTTGCAGATGGTTCAGCAGAACCAGTTTGGAGGGTCGCCTACTGAAGACCCAAACCTCCACCTCTCCGTATTCCTGGAGTATTGTGACACCTTGAAGCTGAACGGTGTCTCATCAGATGTAATTAGATTGAGGTTATTCCCTTTCTCACTGAGGGATAAAGCACGTGCATGGCTACACTCTCTACCATCAAGCTCCATCACCACTTGGCAGCAGCTTTCTCAAGCTTTCTTAGCCAAGTATTTCCCACCGAGTAAGACGGCCCATCTGAGGAACCAAATTACTACATTTGCTCAAAAGGATGGAGAATCTTTATATGAGGCATGGGAGAGATTCAAGGAGCTCCTCAGGGTATGCCCACACCACGGGCTAGAAAAATGGTTAATAGTCCATACGTTCTATAATGGACTAGTATACAGCACCCGGATGTCTGTGGATGTTGCAGTTGGAGGAGCCCTAATGAACAAAACTGTTGATGAAGCCTATGAGTTGATTGAAGACATGGCTCAGAACCATTACTCATGGTCTAGTGAGAGGCAAACCAGGAAGCCGGTAGGTATGTATGAAGTTGATGCTTTTAATCATCTGACTTCTAAAGTTGATGCTTTATTTCAGAAATTGGATAAACTGAGCATCAATGCCATTGCATCATCTTCATCTTCTACATCTTGTGAGATCTGTGGAGGTATAGGCCATGCAGCTAATGAATGTCAGCTTGGGAGTTTTACAATTCAAGATTGTGAGCAAGTCAATTTTGTGAACAATCAGAGGGGTAATCCCTACAATAATACTTACAATCCTGGCTGGAGAAACCATCCTAACCTATCATACAAGCCTAATGTTGGTCAACAACCCCAAAATAATTTTAGACAACCTCCAGGGTTCCAGAATCCAAGGCCATACAATCCTCCCCAATCGAGGTCAAATCTGGAGACTCTAATGGAGAATTTCATCTCCACACAGAGCAAGCAGAATGAGGAGTTTAGAGCTCATAATCTCAGCATGAATGAAGCAATTAAAGACCTGGCTTCTAAAGTGGATTCACTTGCTACCCATAATAAGATGCTAGAGACACAGATAGCGCAGCAAGCGAGCTCCTCAACCAAAAATTTTGGTAAGTTCCCTGGTCAACCTGAAAACCCTAGAGAACACTGTAAAACCATTACTTTGAGGAGTGGGAAACAGTTGGGTGAACTAGTGGAAAGGGAGGATGATAAAGAAGTTGAAAATAAGGATGTGCCTGAGCCAATGAATGAAGAAAAAAAGCCAGTTAGTGGAAGGAAGGAACTAGATGAGCCTGAATATGTGGCTCCTGAACCGTATAAGCCACCAGTTCCCTTCCCGCAAAGACTAGCCAAAGCTAAGCTAGAGAAACAGTATGGAAAGTTTCTGGATGTGCTTAAAAAGTTGCACATTAACATTCCATTCTTGGAAGCAGTATCTCAGATGCCTTCATATGCCAAATTTCTAAAGGACATCCTCTCTAATAAGAGGAAGATTGAAGAATATGCCACTGTGGCATTGACTGAAGAGTGTAGTGCCTTGATTCAAAACAAACTACCTCCGAAACTCAAGGATCCTGGGAGCTTTTCAATACCTTGTTTGATTGGAGATGTGCAGATCACTAAAGCCTTATGTGATTTAGGAGCAAGCGTAAGCCTCATGCCACTATCCATTTGCAAAAAGCTCCAGATGGGAGATCTGAAGCCTACCACTATTTCCTTACAGTTAGCGAACCGATCCGTTACTCACCCGGTAGGTATATTAGAGGATGTTCCTCTAAAGGTAGGTAAGTTTTTCATACCTATTGACTTTGTGGTATTAGAGATGGAGGAAGATAGCCAAATCCCCATCATTTTGGGATGACCTTTTCTAGCCACTGCAGGTGCCATTATAAATGTTAAGGATGGGAAACTTTCCCTGAATGTAGGGGATGAAAAGATAGAATTTAATCTTAATGAAGCTATGAAATGTCCATCCTTAGGAGATACTTGTTGCATGATTGATATAATTGAACAAAATATTATTGATAATGCAATGAGCTTGTGCCCTACTGATCCACTTGAGCTTTGCCTTTTGGATAGTTCTATTTCTTGTGCTGAACAGGTAGAAGCTGATGCCTACACTAGATTGCTTAATGAGAGTCCTAAAATCAACTCAGAAGTGAAAACTGAAAAGCTGGACCAGGATCACCATAAAAAATCAACAGACATAGAGGAAGGCAAAGCACCTAAGGTAGAGTTAAAACCTCTTCCTTCCAACCTCAAGTATGAATTTCTGGACCCCAACTCTACAAATCCAGTCATAGTGAATGCTAATCTGAATACTGAAGAAACTGGTAAGTTGCTTGATGTACTTAGGGAATTCAAAAAGGTTATTGTGTATACCATAGATGATATTAAAGGGATTAGTCCATCTATTTGTATGCATCGTATAATTGTTGATAATGATCATAAACCTTCCAGGGAACACCAGAGGAGACTCAATCCAAATATGAAAGAGGTAGTTAAGAAGGAGGTGCTTAAATTGCTTGATGCAGGTATTATCTATCCTATCTCGGATAGTGAATGGGTAAGTCCTGT
This sequence comes from Gleditsia sinensis, assembly GCA_037074535.1. NCBI lineage: Eukaryota > Viridiplantae > Streptophyta > Magnoliopsida > Fabales > Fabaceae > Gleditsia > Gleditsia sinensis. The sequence goes on from CM073464.1 coordinate 58,720,122, forward strand.
CCATGTGGTTCCTAAAAACGGAGGTATGACTGTTATTAAGAATGATAATAATGAATTCATCCCTACTAGAGCTGTTACGGGTTGGCGCATGTGTATTGATTATAGAAAACTAAATAAAGCCACCCGTAAGGATCACTTCCCTTTACCTTTTATTGATCAGTTATTGGAAAGGTTGGCAAAACACTCACACTTCTGTTATCTGGATGGATACTCAGGATTCTTTCAGATCCCTATCCATCCAGATGACCAAGAGAAGACTACGTTCACATGTCCCTATGGCACCTTTGCATATAGAAGGATGCCATTCGGATTGTGTAACGCACCAGCCACTTTCCAGAGATGCATGATGGCTATTTTCTCTAATTTTATAGAGGAAATAATGGAAGTGTTTATGGATGACTTTTCAGTTTATGGTACTTCATTTGATGACTGTTTGAAAAATTTGACACAGGTACTTAAGAGATGTGAGGAAGTCAATATAGTTTTGAATTGGGAGAAATGCCACTTTATGGTGAGAGAAGGAATAGTTCTGGGACACTTAGTGTCAGAAAGGGGGATAGAGGTGGATAAGGCAAAGATAGAGGCGATTCAGACTATGCCACCACCTTCGAATGTTAAGGAAGTGAGAAGTTTTCTTAGGCATGCAGGATTCTACAGAAGATTCATCCAAGACTTCTCATAAATCTCTAAACCTTTAACTAACTTACTTGTTAAAGATGTCCCATTTGATTTTGATAATGACTGCTTGCGTTCTTTTTGCAGGTTAAAGGAGGTGCTCATATCCGAACCCATCATCCAACCTCCTGATTGGAACCTTCCTTTTGAAATTATGTGCGATGCAAGTGACTATGCCGTGGGAGCTCTACTTGGGCAACGAAGAGACAAAAAGCCCTATGTCATCTATTATGCTAGCAAGACATTAGATGAAGCTCAAGTTAACTACTCCACCACTGAGAAGGAGCTCTTAGCAGTAGTGTTCGCAATTGATAAATTCAGACAATACCTGCTAGGATCAGAAGTCATAGTTTTCACAGATCATGCTGCCATCAGATACTTATTAAGTAAGAAGGATGCCAAACCAAGACTGATAAGATGGATCCTTTTACTTCAGGAGTTTGATCTTGTAATCAGAGACAAGAAAGGGACGGAGAATGTGGTTACAGACCATCTTTCCAGACTTAGGCAAGATCTGATGAAAGATGATAAAGATAATTTGCCCATTGATGATTCCTTTCCAGATGACCAACTCCTAATGGTCACTAATGCTGATGCTCCTTGGTATGCGGACTTCGTGAATTTTCTTGCATATAGAATACTCCCTGAGGGGTTGAGTTATCATCAGAAAAAGAAATTCTTCTCTGACGTAAAGGCATACTATTGGGATGATCCATGCTTATACAAGTGGTGTGCGGATGGCATATTCCGAAGGTGTATTCCGGAAGAAGAAGTTTATAGTGTGATATACCAATGCCATAGTTCACCTTATGGAGGCCACACCAGTGCCTCTAAGACTGCAGCTAAAGTTCTTCAAGCTGGTTTCTATTAGCCCATGCTCTTCAAAGATGTGCACACTTTTGTAAAGGCATGTGATCGGTGCCAAAGAGTTGGCAACATAACCCGAAGGAATGAAATGCCCCTAAACAGCATTTTAGAAGTTGAAATATTTGACGTTTGGGGCATTGACTTTATGGGTCCTTTTCCATCTTCATGTGGAAACAAATACATTCTAGTAGCTGTGGACTACGTTTCTAAATGGGTTGAAGCAGTAGCATCGCCCACCAATGATGCTAGAGTGGTTGTTAAACTCTTTAAGAAGATAATCTTCCCCAAATTTGGAGTGCCCCGAGCTGTGATAAGTGATGGAGGTTCTCACTTCACTGAGCAACAGTTCCAAAACCTTTTGAAGAAATATGGAGTCACTCATAAAATGGCCCTAGCCTACCATCCCCAGACTAGTGGGCAAGTTGAGATATCAAATAGAGAGATCAAGGCCATATTGGAAAAGACCGTCTCAAAAACCAAAAAAGATTGGTCTCTCAAACTAGATGATGCACTATGGGCCTACAGGACTGCATATAAAACACCGATTGGAACCACACCCTTTCGGTTAATATATGGGAAACCCTGTCATTTGCCTGTGGAGCTAGAAGATAAGGCATACTGGGTGGTCAAAACAATCAATTTTGACCTATCAGCTGCTGGAAAGAGGATATGCTTACAACTAAATGAGCTAGATGAGCTAAGGCTTGATGCTTATGACAATGCCAAATTATACAAGGAAAGAACAAAAAGATGGCATGATAAGCACATCCTTAGGCGCCAATTTCAAGTGGGGAATTGGGTTTTGCTGTTTAATTCAAGGTTGAGACTCTTTCCAGGGAAACTTCGGTCTAGATGGTCTGGACCATTCCAAGTGACTAAAGTTTTCCCATATGGAGCAGTGGAGGTGTGGAGTGAGGTCACCGGATTTTTTAAGGTCAACGGGCAACGCCTCAAACATTTTGTGACGAGACATACAGTTGAAAAGGGAGCCACCCAAGCTCTCTTAGAGCCTTCCTCGATCCATTAAGAAGCAAGGGAGTCGAGCTAATGACTTTAAACAAGCGCTTTGTGGGAGGCAACCCACATTTTTGAATTATTTAGAAGTTTTCTTTTCCTTACTTTGAGTTTTAGTTTTCATTAGCTATCTTTTTAGGTTAAGTTTATTAACTATTTTCCTTTGGTTTCTAGGTCCGTTTCAATGTTTCCAAAGTAGTTTGAAAGGGTTAGAAGCAAGGATCCTTAAAGAAGGTCTAAAGAAGAAGCTAAATGTGGAGAATTAAGGGATTTCAGTCAATAACTTGGGCTATACATGTTCTATAATGCAGCTATGAAGAAAAACACAAGAAAATGAGAAAATTGGGCATTCCCGCAGGCAACACGGGCAGGCCATGTTCCAGAACATGGCTGTGCCCGTGTGATTAAAAAAAAGGGTTCCATACTAAAACTCGTCAGGAACACGGGCGTGCCCGTGTGAACAAAAAAAGGGGGTTCCATACTAAAACCCACCAGGAACATGGGCACCTCGTGTTCCAGAACACGGGCGTGTCCGTGTGAAAAAAAAAAAAAATAGTGTGCAGCCAGCCCGTAAGAAGCACGGTTGGCCGTGCTGCGTGCGCGGGCTGGCTCCCTTTCTCCACTCGTGCCCTAAACCGTATTCCTCCCTTTCTCCCGTGCTCCCCCTTCTCTTCTCCCTTCCCCCTCCTTCGCCGAATACCCACCATCAACCCTCCATCCATGTGCCTCTCTTCTTCATCCCCCTCATCTTAATCGGCCACACTCCCCTCAAACTTCCCCCCTCCTCATTTCTTCACCTCCATTCTTTCCACAGCCACCCCACTTCCCCCTTCCCCTCTCCACCGTAACCCAACCTTTCCACACCCAAATCGCTACCTAACCCATTCTCCCATTCCCCATACACACCCACTCGGTTCTCGTTTGCCCATTACCAGCAATATTCATCGTGCGGCGCTTCCATCCAGGTATTTTTTTTTTCATCCTTACAATTGCTTCAATTATCTGAATATAACTAATGCTGTTTGCTAGAAATATTTCTGCTCATGGTTTAGTTAGCACTCAAACAACTAATGACTGTTTCTGTTGGTACATCATCTGCATTGGGTTTTTACTTTGTAATGTGAATACTGCCAATTCGTGATTGTACTAGAGTGCCCTGTTTTGACTAATTTGAGCATTGGACCAGTTTTGAATTTTTATCTGCACTTTACTCTCTTGCATTGGACCTCACTTGCACTAGTACTGATCAATTAGTGCCTTGACTAGCATTTAATTTAACCTTCTTGGAATTCCTGCTACAAATATAGATGCATGCTTTGAATTCCTTTAAGGTTTACATTCGTTCACAATTTTGACTACGGATGTTTATGTGCATAATTAGCCATTGCTCCTACTTTTATTGAAATTACTCATGGATTACTGATTGAATTCTGAATTGGTCCCAATTCCCTGACTTTGCCATTAATAATATACCATTCTGGTAGTTGGCATTGTACACTGAATTGACTGCTTTGAGTTCTTGGATTGCTATATCTCTGATTCAACCATTCCTCTCTGGTCCTGAATATTGTTGAATTATTGGTTGCTTGGTACATAACTGCTATATTTCAACTGTGACACATCTGGCTCTGTTTTTCTCTGAGTTGGATTACTGGTGATTTAAATTCTGCATCTTTGATTAGGTTCTCTGTTTTGGTGCCATCTGTTCTCATTAACTTTAATTTTACATTCATGGGTCCCAAAAGAGCCCGGAAAGGGTTATCTTCATCCCAATCCTCTCAACCACGTAGAGGATGCAACCTTGCACCACCCCAACTCCCTCATCAAATAAATGAGTATGGTATTGAGTTCGTTGATGACAATCAACGAGCACGATACGATACTCTTGTTAAACAGGGAATGCTGAGTACCCGGTATATAGATGAGGACTGTTTGGAGCGGCTGGGTCTTTCAAACGACGTCCAATACTTGATTGACAGGATTGGGTGGAACCAATTTATATCCCTAAGATACCCCGCCTATCCTCGGCCCACCTTGGAGTTCTTCAGCTCCATTACCACGATCTTATATCGAGGCCCTAATGTCCATCAGGGCCAAGTAAAATTTAGACTTTTTGATCGTACTTTTAATCTTACATTGGCTGAATTCAATGCACTGTTTAGCCTACCTTCAGGAGGTACTAGACAAGTCCCCTCCAGCTTTCTCTCTAACCCATTTTAGACTTCCATTGCAATTGATGGGCAATACAGTGCATCGAGTTCAAAAGCCTCTTTCATTTGCAACCCCAATTTCAGGTATTTACAAAGGCTTATGGCCCATACTATTTTTGGTAGGGCTGAAAGTGATGGGGTAGCCAATCAAAGAGAGCTTTATTTTCTACATTCGATGATTAATGGTACAAAGACGGATACTGGAGCCTTCATGGCTCATCAGATGACCAGGATAGGTGGGGCAATGACTGGGAAAATTGTCATGGGTGGTTTGGTTACTACTATTGCTAGAGGATTAGGATTTGAGGCTAATTTGTAGGGTATGCCACCAGTACTTGGTAATACCCGGATTGATATGGAAACCTGTTACCATATGAAATTAGTTGTTAAAAAAGATGACCAGTACTGGTTGTATCTCCGCGGTCATCCACTATTCCCCCTCCCCAATCCTACTAAAACTACAGTAACCAACAAAGAGAATTGGATCTATTCAATTGATAACGAGTTCCCCATGGAACCACTGTTAGCTCTTCCACCATCCTTCTCCCATTTTGCTGACACTGCAGGTCCATCTTCTGCTCCCTCAGAGGATATGAATTCCATCTCATCCCAGCTTAGCCGCATTGAGGCTGAGCAACTGTCTCAGAGAGCTACCCTGCATGCCATGCACGACTCAATTCAAAGCATGCAGGGTATGATGCAGGCATGGTACACCTGGCACCTGAGCCAGCACCCACCTCCACCATCACCAGACGACTAATGCTTTGTAAGTACCCTCTTCCGTCTGCATCCTCTCTATCATACTTATGACATTGAGACCACTGTCAAGTTTAAGCATGGGGGAGTGTACTTACATATCTGTCATTGCTTGAGTTTATCTGCACCTGTCATTTTCTTTGTGTGTATATATTGTACATTCTACATTTCTTCTGTCCTGCTACAATACCACATAGTTACTATTCTCAGGATAGACTAATGTAGTATATGCTAATTCTAGCTCATGAACATGTGATGCACAATAGGATATGAAATATGTAGCTATTATTTTAGTCTCTCTCTTCTAGCATTAAACCTTTAATTTTTTTTGAAAAATATCTCTCTATTGAGCCATGAATTGTATGTTATTTTTTATTTTTACACTATAAGAGTGCGAAGGTAGGGAGAGGTGAAAAATGAGGGTATGTAAAACCCAAAAAGTTTTCACTCTGAGTACCTCCTTCAAGGCACCAAAAAGGCCTTAGTATGAGTACCTAGATACCTTTACCCTAGTGAGATGGAGCATAAAATGCACTCATTGCATATTTCTAATAAAAGAAATGATGATGAATGGATGAAAAAGAAAAAAAAATATATGATGAAAAGTAAAAGAGTTTGAGTTTAAATAGAAATAAGAGTAAGGCAACATAGGGAGATCTAAGGGATGAGGTGACCTACTTGAGTGTTTGAAAATCACTCTAAAGCATACAACCCCTGATCACAATAGGAGAAGATATTTAGTAGAGGAAATTTTTGGTTTGGTTTTAGAAGAATAGAGACTATTTTGATTACTGTCTATTCATATATCTATTGTGTGCACTTGGATTGAGTGAAAAGTTATCTATGCTGTATTCATATATCTTATGGACTTTGATAGCATTTGTCCCCCTTCCTTCTGTTATGGCATGTCATTTGCTTGAGGACAAGCAAAGGTTTAAGCATGGGGGAATTTGATAAAGGGGAATTTTGAGTACTTATTGGTCATGTTTTGTCCCCTTATTCACAGTAACTTATGGATATTTTCATGCTTTTGGTTATACTTTGTTCTGGGTACTGTTGTGGTTCATTTTGTGATTGCAGGAGAGCAAAAGAAGCCAAGAAGCAAGGAAAAACGGTCGTGGAAAGACCCTAAAAGACTTGGATCATGTTGAGGAGGAAGTAAGGAGATTGCACGTCAAATTTGATGAAGAAAGGAGCACCATAGCACCCAACACTGCCTGGCTGTGTTAAGGAGGCCTACAACACGGCCTGGCCATGTTGGTGGTATTTTCTGCAGCCTCTTCAGAATTCCAGCCTAAAGCACGGCCAGGCCGTGTTCCAGGGCACGGTCGTGCTTCAGGGCTCGTAAAGGACGTCGTTTTTAGGGTTTCTAAGGCCCAAACACATGGATAGACTGGAGGATTGGCAATTGGGGGAGGGAGAACTGAAGGGGAGACCAGAAAAACACTTTTTAGCCTTAGGAAACACATCTAGATTAGGTTTTTACATAATTTTTTGAAGGATTTTGATGTTCTAGGATTGAATTTATTGCTTTTAAGTTGTAATTGATCTAAGTACTTCTATAAATAGGTTCTATCTTTCTATTCCTAGTTTTACTTGTTCTTCTACGACTTCTACCTCTTCTCCTACTTCTTAATTGTATTGAACTACTATGAATTACTCAATGAGTATGGTTTTAGTTCTTGATTTGACAATGTGTGAGTAGATTCCATCTAGGGTTACGGTAAACCCAATTGTGGTACAATGATACTATGCTTTTAAATTGAATTAAGAAACCCTAATTGTAATTGGGATTAGATTGAATTGGATTAACTATTGTATGCTTTAATTAGTTGATGGAATGCCTGATCACCAATCTATCACGTATTAGGTATTTAATCGATGAACTGAAAGGTGAAGATTAAAACCCGAATCCAATAGTTAATTAGGGTTATCTTAATAACAAAAGTAGTTTAAGATACCTTAGGCTTGAGTCAATTAGTGGCAACGAGAAAACCGACTAGTTGAACTCTATGGTTAGCATAAAGCTTAATGAACCTAGGTTAAGCTAAGAACCACGAAAATAGGTAATTTGATTAACCTAGGTACGATTAGTAATTCTTGAAAGAGATTGCTCGTTAATTAAGGCTAAACCATCGCCAACAATCTATACAATTGCAATTAGAGATGAATATCAGTTGTTGAGTATCACAAGTGTGGTGAACCCTAACCCTAGGCCTAGTTTAATTGATTCTTTTAACTTGCTTAATTGTGATTCTTGCCTATCGAATTTCATCGATTTAGATAGTACTTTTTGTAAGATTCTGGTAGTTGGCATTGTTCTCTGTGGACACGACCCGTACCTACCTGACTAGTTACAACTACGCTGTGCACTTGCGGTAATTGGTAAAATATATACACAACAAGTTCAAATAAATGGTTAACATAAGAATTATAGATATATGTGTCACAGAATTTTATCCACTGGAATTACGCAATTTGAAGTCCATATGGGATAGATATAGTCTGATTAGTAAGCAGTGGTTAGAAAATGGTTAATCAGGGAAGAATATGTTAGGATAGCTTCTGTGTTTTAATTTCTAGGAACATTATGTAGGGAATTAAAATACATAGTTAACATATGAATTATAGATATATGTGTCACAGATTTGTAGCCACTAGAATCACTTAGTTTGAAATTTTTATGAGGGAGATATGGACCTATTAGTAGGCAGAGGTCAGAACCTATTCGAGAAGAAATAACTAGTACATTAAGGGAGTAATATCACCTTGATTTCGTAATAGTTCGCTAAATGGTTCAACATAATAGTTTTAGATAACTGTTTTATATTGAAATTGACACCAAGATCACCTACATCGAAGTTAAATTGAGGGAGTTATGCTCTGATTAGTAAGAGAAGGTTAGATTGGATTAAAACCTGCATCAAGAAAATAAAGAAATAAAATTCATATTTAAAAAAGAAGAAAAATCTTATAAATGACTAGTATATGCCATAGCCATTGCCATTTTATGAACTTCTTACCTTCTTACGTGTGAAAGTTTGACATGAAAATATGTTATAAAATGATATTTGAAATGGTTATGTTCATGGCATGATTACCAATCATTTTTGGTAATAATTATATTTTGATGAACATACTTGTTATTGAAAGTATATTTTTGGCTATTATTGTGAAAAGAAAAGAAATGAGCATGGTCACATGGCAATCCGTGTTGTGCATGTAACATCCCGTAAGAAAATAAAATTTATTAGACAATTTTTAGATATCTAAGGAAATATAATCCTTATAAATTTTTTACCTTATGTATATGCATAGAAATATTCTAATATTAATGGAATAGGTAAAGACAGAAATCTTAAGAGAAAATAATAAAAATAGATATACTAAAGAAAGGTGAAATTCTTGGGTAAGAAAGATAAATTTTTGTGAAGTCAATAAAGGTATTAAAATTTTAAGAAGATTTGATTAGTGTAATTTTTCATAATTTAAGAATTAAAGTTACTAAGTTTAGTATCTCTACCCATAAATTGGGCTTTTACCTATGGACACTTCATATAGAGTTTTTCGACTTCACATGAATTTTTAGTAAGCCAATAGGATAGCCTAAGGAAGAAATAAAACATAAACTTGGACTAGGATATAGAAATTGGACCGGTAGCCCAAAAATCATGAAAATGTGACAAGCCCATTATGAAAGGTAGAATTTTAACCAAAGTAAAGAAAATGGGCAAGAATGAGCCCAAACCCAAGAGGAAAAATAAAAATAAAGTGATGGAATAATGGTGTAATCAAGATTAGGTGACATGGCATTAAGACAAAAATTTAGCAAGTGGTGTGATATCCTACATTCATAATTTTAGCAAGTGGTATGATAATACATGGCATTAGGACAAAACATCTATATCCTACACTCATAATTTTAGCAAGTGGGTAATAATACCTAGCATTATGAAAAAACATCTTTATCCTACACAAATAATTTTAGCTAAGCAAGGAAGATTCATGGGTTGAAAATTTTCCACCTAAAAAGGCAAACCTATCATACTTGATTAAGACAAAAGAAAAAGGAAATGAATCCCTAAATCAAAGGGACCTTGTCCCTTATCTTAGAAACATATTATCATAATTTTCAAAATACAAAATCTCCTTTTGCTATGCATATCTTGACTAAGGAAGAGGAAGACATGAACATAAGTTGTTTGTTTTCTAAAAATTCAACCAAGTGTATCCTAATTGTGATAAGGTAGACCCATGATCATGAAAGATAAATTATTTGGTGGTCTATTTAAGCAAAACCCACCCTTATAACATTAGAATTTTCGTCCAAGTGAGGGAAAGGAAAAATAGAAGCATGGTAGAGTGAGGAAAGGAGAGGAAGAAAGGAAGAAAGAGGATGGAGAAGTCTAGAGGACTAAGTACTTAAGGTAAGTTTAACAATATTTCTTTTTGAAGAAAACTTTTGAAACATATAATATTTATATGAGATTTTGATCTTAGAACTTTGATGATTGGTCATGGATGTTGCTATATCATGTTACATATTATGTATGTTTGAATACTTAGGTTGGTGTAGATAGTTCTGCATAGGTATGGCTATGGATGGAAAACTTTTAACTTCTATTTTTAATTATCAGGGAAGAACATGTTACGATAGCTTCTGTATTTTCATTTTTGGGAACATTCTGTAGGGAGTTCAAATAAATGGTTAACATAAGAATTATAGATATATGTGTCACGGAATTTTATCCACTGGAATTACGCAATTTGAAGTCCATATGGGATAGATATAGTCTGATTAGTAAGCAGTGGTCAGAAAATGGTTAATCAGGGAAGAATATGTTAGGATAGCTTCTGTGTTTTAATTTCTGGGAACATTATGTAGGGAATTAAAATACATAGTTAACATATGAATTATAGATATATGTGTCACGAATTTGTATCCACTATAATCACTTAATTTTGAATTTTTATGGGGGAGATATGGACCTATTAGTAGGCAGAGGTCAGAACATATTCGAGAAGAAATAACCTGTACATTGAGGGAGTAATATCACCTTGATTTTGTAATATTTCGCTAAACGGTTCAACATAATAGTTTTAGATAATTGTTTTATCTTAAAATTGACACCAAGATCACCTATAGCGGAGTTAAACTGAGGGAGTTATGCTCTGATTAGTATGAGAAGGTTAAATGGGATGAAAACCTACATCAAGAAAATAGAGAAATAAAATTCATATTTAAAAAAGAAGAAGAATATGATAAATTAAAATAATAAATGACTAGTATATGCCATAGCCATTGCCATTGTATGAACTTCTTACCATCTTAAGTGTGAAATTTTGACATGGAAATATTTTATAAAGTGATATTTGAAATGGTTATGTTCATGGCATGATTACCAATTATTTTTTGTAATAGTTATATTTTGATGAACATACTTGTTATTGAAAGCATATTTTTGGCTATCATTGTGAAAGAAAAGAAATGAGTACGGTCATATGGCAATCCGTGTGGTGCACCAGTAAGGGATGCCCAACCAATGGTTATGATCATGTTAATGAGAAAAGAAAGAGAAAGTGGGACATGTCGGACGTTGCTAGAAAAGCCCGTATCGGAGAGTAGAAAATACTCATCTTGACTAGAGTAGCTTGATATGAGAATAAATTGATAGTCATCATATGATATTTTAAAAATAATTAATCCTGTCATACATGTCATTACTGTACGATTCTCATGTGCATAGATATATTGCGTTCATGTGACCAAATATATTTACTGTAGTTTATATAGTTGAACATGACGTGATGAGCTATATTGATGATGATTTATTGTTGAACTTACTGGGATTTAATTCTCAATATATTTCCTTATCATGTTCAAAAAATTAGTTATGTAGTTTTTTCTATGGCTCTAGCTTTTAGTGTACATTGGATCGAGTTACTTTTTGTTGGGCAGATCCCAGAATTAAATAATATGTTTGTGGTCGAGTTGGTTCAAATCCCGGTGAAGGTGCAACCACCCACACCTATATCTCAGGAATTGGTCAGCCAAAATAAATAAGATGTAGTTATTTATGTATTTGATTTTGTTGTACGTACATTTTGATTAATGATGTGTATGTGAACTCTATATTGTATAATAAATAATAATAAAAAGGTTGTTACATAATTGGTGTCAGAGCAGGTCAATCCTAGATGGCCAGTGGGTGGTTGGTTATCTGAATTGATCTTATAGTATCTTGAGTATGTTGTGGTAGTGCTGTGTACGGGATCAGTGATTTCATATAGGTAAGAAATTACTAGTGTTTCCTATCTATATGCCGAGGTGGTGTTATTACTGCTGTTAAATATTTTTTGAAACTAACTATTGGGCTTGATCACCTCAAGAGCAGCATAACTTTATTTTTGCCACAGTTGGAAATGGCACCACAAAGGAGGAATCCGGCAAACAATGCGGAGGAAACCCTGCACAACCTTGCCACGGCAATTCGAGAATTTTATATTGATTTACTCCTTAGAACCCAACTAGTATCTATATCCCTATATAGAATGATATTGATTGAATTTTAAAAAAAAATTAGTTACAAGACTTGTTAGACAAGGGATTTAAATGCCCTAGTACTTTTATTTAGAGTGCTCCAGTTCTATTTGTGAAAAAGAAAGATGGATCACTATGACTATGCATAGATTACAGATAGTTGAGTAAGGTGACAATGTAGAAGAAAAACCGATTACCTCGTATAGATTACCTGTTTGACCAATTATAAAGTGTTTAATATTTTTCCAAAAATTGATTTGGGATATGAGTAACATTAATAAACGATAAGAGAAGAGGATGTACGAAAATTTTATTTTAGGACTTATTATGGGCATTATGAGTTCTTGGTGATGTCATTTAAATTGACAAATATCTTAGCTGTATTCATAGATTTAATGAATAGTAATTAGGTCATCCTTGGATCAATTTGTTATTATATATATTGATGATATACTAGAATATTTCAAAAATTCAGAGGATCATAAGCAACATTCAAAGATAGTTTTACCAACTCTAAGGGAGTATGGTTGGTAAAGATAGTATCGAAGTAGACTCTAAGAAAGTAAAAGTGGTACAACAATGGCTACGTTTTACTACATCTAAAGATGTATATCCAAATCCAATTTGTGCTTCCTGCATTTGTCTGCCATCCATTCTATTTGAGCCATAGTTGGATCAGGTACATGAATATATGCTTGTAAAGCATCAATCAACTCCTCAGCATTTAAAGCTGAGGTGAGAATTCGTCGTGCTAAGTTTGAAATGAACCTTTGTTCCACAGCATGATCAAGAAAATACAACAGACCATCAAAGAAGTGATTAACATTTAACAAACCTATCGGTTTGTCATGCATATTTAGTTGTTCCCAAGAAATTATTTGGAAAATCTCTTCTAAAGTACCAAAACCACCTGGTAAGGCAATGAAGGCATCAGTATTACTTATCATTCTAGCCATGCGTTCATGCATAGAAGTTACCCTAAACTCTTCCCCAATTGTCTTTCCTATGATGTTAGATGTAGCTAGAGTTGTAGGAATAATACCTAGAACTTGGCATCCTCCTACATGGGTAGCTGTAGACACACACCCCATTAACCCACGGTTACCTCCACCATAGACTAAATGACTTTTGTCTTCTGGCCAGTACTATACCCAGGTTTTGTGCAGCTTTCACATACTCTCCATCTTTTCCAGGACTAAAACCACAAAAGACACAAATATTTCTAAATTGACGAAATGCAATTCCCTCTACAGTTGCACATACCTTGACTTGGAGTATGAAAGTAAAGATATTAATGTGTGCATTTATAGAACTCAGAGAATGGCATACTTATGATAGCTATGCGAATAGGCCGGGAATAATTAGAACAGTTATGTGAGTGATTGGTGGATATAAGCTAAATTGAAGGTGAAGTTTTCTAAAATGACAACAAGCATGTATATGTATAGTAGTTGTGATAGTCGCTCATATTAGGCATATAAAGAGAATAAGGTTAAGATATCATCATAAATTTTTCTTTGATGAAACCTTGATATCTTGATTCTTGTAGAGAAGTTGTAGCTGATAGGCGTAATTGAAAAACAAAAGAAAGTGAAAATATAAACAAGTTAGTTGTTGAAGAAGGACAATCAAATGATTTATTTTGTTTTCCCAATATTTTTGCCAATTGACTATTGGTATTATTAAGTCGACTAGCTATTTTGAGAAATTTTAATTTGGACTGGTTATTTTATAGTTGATTGATTACATCTATTTTGAAGCAATCAACTGCATCCTACCAGTTAACTACGTATTCTTTGATTTTCACAGACTTTTATAAACTCAGAAATGTTTCTTTTTCCATGTAATATCTTTTCATCAAATACTAACAGATTTAAAGTAGATTTTGGCACATATATTCAAACCTTGCGGCCACCGATTGTTTTTTTACCAATATAATAGCTAAATTTTTGTTTTCAGATTTTCAAGAATTACGGCCACCGATTTTAACTGTCTCTAATGTTTTGTCCAAACTTTTGACTTTCTATTTTAGCACCGTTCTTTATTATTCTTTTCGTCTGTTATACTGCATTGTCCTAAATTAATATTTAGCATTAAATGCAAGATTATTTTCCCATATTACAAGAAAAGTTAATTAATTAATTTATTATTATTATTATATTTGAAACTCAACTATTATGGTGTTTTGACGAATATAATCAAGAGAATTAGTGGTGTTGAAGTTCTTGAGGAATAAAATATGGGAAGTAGGATTTAAATTAATCTTTGAACTCTTAATTTGAAAATATGGAGAATATTCTGAGAACCATGTTCGAAAATAATGTAAGTGATCAAGATGTTTGTGTTAAAGGTTTATATCATGCTAAATTGAGTCTAGTATCTAGGATGTGAATTATGTTGGAATTGAGAATTCATGTATGAGTAATTGTTAGGAAAAATCTTCTTGAAATGATTGGGTAAATTAAATGGGATTGACATAAGCTAGACTGAGGTGCTTTTGGATATGATAGAAGAAATAATTGAAATTTTTGACAATGAGTTTAATGGTGTTAATAAGCTGGTATAGAATTACTGTGATGAGGTAAGTTGGAATTATTAAACATATGTCAATGGTACATAAACGTTATAAAACGTTTGGTGGATTTATTGCTACGTATGTTTAACATATTGATTAAAGGATTTTAGGATAAAAATAAATGATAGATTAAGATGATGTTGATATATGAAAACCAAAAATGACTTGATAGAAGTTTGGAATAAGAAAAGATAGTTACCCAATATGAAGGTAAATATGTTCCTTTATGTGTGTTTTTTTCTAACATCGACCCATAGATATATCCACGCGAGCTAGAGGATATAAAGTGAAGAACTTATGGATGAAAGAAATCCTTATAGTTAAGTTATATGGCAAAATCTCACAAGTGAATAGACATATTAAAAAGTAAAGATGATATACATAAAAGATATCCTCAATTATTTGGGTAATAAAGTTGGTAACTTTGAATTGTGCCTTAATTACATTCCCTAAATGTGGTAAGATGGTTTGAAATTCGTCGACCGAATTTCTTAAGGGGGGAAGAATGTAGCATCCTGTAAGAAAATAAAATTTATTAGACAATTTTTAGATATCTAAAGAAATATAATCCTTATAAATTCTTTACCTTACGTATGTGCATAGAAATATTCTAATATTAATGGAATAGGTAAAGAGAGAAAACTTAAGAGAAAATATTAAAAATAAATATACTAAAGAAAGGTGAAATTCTTGGGTAAGAAAGATAAATTTTTGTGAAGTCAGTAAAGGTATTAAAATTTCAAGAAGATTTGATTAGGGTAATTTTTCATAATTTAAGAGTTAAAGTTACTAAGTTTAGTATCTCCACTCATAAATTGGGCTTTTACCTGGGGACACTTCATATAGAGTTTTTCCACTTCACATGAATTTTTAGCAAGCCAATAGGATAGCCCAAGGAAGAAATAAAACATAGACTTGGACTAGGATATAGAAATTGGATCGGTAGCCCAAAAATCATGAAAATCTGACAAGCCCATTATGAAAGGTAGAATTTTAACCAAAGTAAAGAAAATGGGCAAGAATGAGCCCAAACCCAAGAGGAAAAATAAAAATAAAGTGATGGAAAAATGGTGTAATCAAGATTAGGTGATATGGCATTAAGACAAAAATTTAGCAAGTGGTGTGATATCTTACATTCATAATTTTAGCAAGTGGTATGATAATACATGGCATTAGGACAAAACATCTATATCCTACACTCACAATTTTAGCAAGTGGGTAACAATACATAGAATTATGACAAAACATCTTTATCCTACACAAATAATTTTAGCTAAGCAAGGAAGATTCAGGGGTTGAAAATTTGCCACCTAAAAAGGCAAACCTATCATACTTGATTAAGACAAAAGAAAAAGGAAACGAATCCCTAAATCAAAGGGATGGATGATTGGTCATGGATGTTGCTATATCATGTTACATATTATGTATGTTTGAATACTTAGGCTGGTGTAGATAGTTCTGCATAGGTATGGCTATGGATGGCAAACCTTTAAGCTTCTGTTTTTAATAATCATGGAAGAACATGTTAGGATAGATTCTGTGTTTTAATTTCTGGGAACATTTTGTAGGGAGTTCAAATAAATGGTGAACATAATAATTATAGATATATGTGTCACGAAATTTTAGCCACTGGAATTATGTAATTTGAAGTCCATATGAGGTAGATATGGTCTGATTAGTAAGCAGTGGTCAGAAAATGGTTAATCAGGGAGGAATATGTTAGGATAGCTTCTGTGTTTTAATTTATGGGAATATTATGTAGGGAATAAAAATACATAGTTAACATATGAATTATAGATATATGTGTCACGGATTTATAGCCATTGGAATCACTTAATGTGGAATTTTTATGAGGGAGATATGGAATTATTAGTACGCCGAGGTCAGAACTTGTTCGTGAAGAAATAACCTGTACATTGAGGGAGTAATATCACCTTGATTTCATAATATTTTGCTAAACAGTTCAACATAATAGTTTTAGATAATTATCTTATCTTGAAATTGACACCAAGATCAACTACATCGAAGTTAAATTGAGGGACTTATGCTCTAATTAGTAAGAGAAGGTTAGATGGGATGAAAACCTGCATCAAGAAAATAAAGAAATAAAATTATTATTTAAAAAAGAAGAACAAATCTTATAAATGACTAGTATATGCCATAACCATTGCCATTGTATGAACTTCTTACATCTTAAGTGTGAAATTTTGACATGGAAATATGTTATAAAGTGATATTTGAAATGGTTATGTTCATGGCATGATTACCAACGATTTTTGGTAATAGTTATATTTTGATGAACATACTTGTTATTGAAAGCATATTTTTGGCTATCATTGTGAAAAGAAAAGAAATGAGCATGGTCACATGGCAATCCGTGTGGTGCACCAGTAGGGGACGCCCTACCAACGGTTATGATCATGTTAATGAGAAAAGAGAGAGAAAGTGGGCCATGTCAGACGGATTGAGAAAAGCCCGTACCGGAGAGAAGAAAATACTCATCCTGACCGGGGTAGCTTGATATGAGAATAAATTGATAGTCATCATATGATATTCCAAAAATAATTAATCCTGTCATACATGTGATTGCTGTAATATTCTCATATGTATAGTCATAGTGCATTCATGTGACCAAAGATATTTACTGTAGTTTGTACAGCTGAACATGACGTGATGAGCTATATTGATGATGATTTATTATTGAACTTATTGGAATTTAATTCTCATTATATTTTCATATTATGTTCAGAATATTAGTTATGCAGATTTTTCTATGGCTCTGGCTTTTAGTGTATGTTGGATCGAGTTACTTTATGTTGGGCAGATCCCAGAATCAAATAATATGTTTATGGTCGAGTTGGTTCAGATCCCGGTGAAGGTGCAACCACCCGCACCTATATCTCCGGAATTGGTCAACCATAATAAATAAGATGTAGTTATTTATATATTTGATTTTGTTGTACATACGTTTTGATTAATGATGTGTATGTGAACTCTATTTTGTATAATAAATAATATAAAAAAAAGGTTGTTACAGTGCACCAGTAGGGGACACCCTACCAACGGTTATGATTATGTTAATGAGAAAAGAAAGAGAAAGTGTGCCATGTCGGATGGAGCGAGAAAATCCTGTACTGGAGAGTAGAAAATACTCACCTTGACCAGGGTAGCTTGATATGAGAATAAATTGATAGTCATCATATGATGTTTTGAAAATAGTTAATTCTATCATACATGTCATTACTATATGATTCTCATGTGCGTAGATATAGTGCATTCATGTGACCAAAGGTATTTGATGTAGTTTATACAGCTGAACATGACGTGATGATCTATATTGATGATGATTTATTGTTGAACTTATTGGGATTGAATTCTCACTATATTTCCATATCATGTTTAGAAAATTAGTTATGAAGATTTTTATATGGCTCTGGCTTTTAGTGCACGTTGGATCGAGTTACTTTATGTTGGGCAGATCCTATAATCAAATAAAATGTTTGTGGTCGAGTTGGCTCAGATCCCGGTGAAGGTGCAACCACCCACACCTGTATCTCTAGAATTGGTCAACCAGAATAAATAAGTTGTAGATATTTATGTGTTTGATATGTTGTACATACGTTTTGATTAATTACATGTATGTAAACTCTATGTTGTATAAATTAAAAAAAAAGTTGTTACATAATTGGTATCAGAGCAAGTCGATCCTAGATGGCCAGTGGGTGGATGGTTATCTGAATCGATCTTATAGTGTCTTGAGTATGTTGTGGTTGTGCTGTGTAGGAGATCAGTGATTTCATATAGATAAGAAATTACTAGTGTTTTCTATCTACATGCCGAGGTGGTGTTATGACTACTGTTAAATATTTTTGAACTAACTATTGGGTTTGATCACCTCAATAGCAACATAACTTTATTTTTGCTATAGTAGGAAATGGCACCAACAAGGAGGAATCCGACAAACAATGTAAAGGAAACCCTGCACAACATGGCCCTGGCAATTCGAGACCAAGTCATGACCACTGACCAAATTCTACAATACCTCTAGAATGCTAATAACTCGAATGGTGTGAATGGTGCTAACAACTAGATGGCTGAAAATGATAACGGCATAGCTAGAGAACTTTTAGCTCACCAGGGAAGGCAGATCACTTGGCAGGTGTTCAAAGACACCTTTTTGAAAAAGTACTTTCCAAGTACAGTACGTGCAGAGAAATAGATCGAATTTCTCCAACTCAGACAGGGCAATATGACCATAGACCAATACATCGCGAGGTTCGAGGAGTTGTCTAAGTTCTCCTCTTACCTACGATTTAACCCCGATGAAGCATGAAAGGCTATTAAATTTGAAGCAGGATTGAACCCGAAGATAAGGAATGTTGTTGTAGCTATGGAGACTAGGGAATTTGTACCTCTGATAAATAAATGTGGACTCCTGGAAAAGAGCTTGAAGTCAGTGGAAGATGAGAAACAAAGACGAAATTTTTGGAAACGGAAGAAGGGTCCACAAAACTCTAGCATAAATATTAGAGGAAAAAGACAGGGTACTGGCAAGAGGCCAATGACTGCAAGTCCCCAACTCTTCCAACAGAACTTTTCCATAGTCAAGTGTACTAAGTGCGAACGTATGCATGGTAACCGGCCATGTTACATAGGATCAGATGTTTGCTTCAATTGCGGACATAAGAGTCATTTTCTAAGGAACTACCCACAAAATTTGGGGAAGGAGTTGGAATATAAGCCTCAAGTGAAAGGAAGGGTATTTTCCTTGAACGGCCAAGAGGCAACTCAATCCCCTGAAATGATCTAAGGTACATGCTATATCTATGGATTTGCTCTTATAGTGTTGTTTGATTCTGGTGCTAGTCATTCATTTATATCGGAAGAATGTATTAGGAAGTTTCAGTTTTCTATTTCTGAAACTCCCTATGAACTATTTGTAGTAACCCCCACAGGGGAAAGGGTATTAACTTCATCTGTATGTAAGGACTGTCAAGTCACCATCCAGGAGAAAACTTTTTCTATAAACCTCGTCTGTTTTAAGAGGTATTGAGGTCATTCTAAGGTTAGACTGAATGTTTAGAAATCGAGTCTTGTTGAATTGTTGTAACAAGACCGTTGAATTTCTACCTCCTACTCCGAAAGAGGAGGTCCAGTTATTGATGCTTAATGCCAATCAAGTTAATAGGGAGTTGAAGAATGGAGTACTTGGATACATTCTCTTGTATTTATCAAACCTAGAAGTCGAATCGAAGCTCGATGAAATCCCAATAGCCAATGAGTTTCCTAAAGTATTTCCATCAGATATTCCAGGCTTACCTCCCAATAGAGAGATAGAGTTCTCTATTGATTTCCTACTTGGGACAGGGCCTATCTCTATTGCACCATATAGAATGGCCTCGAAGCAACTACAAGAACTTAAGAAACAGTTGGAGGAACTGTTAGACAAGGAATTCGTTAAACCAAGTGTATCACCTTGGGGAGCTCCTGTATTGTTTGTTAAGCAGAAAGACGAAAGCTTTAGACTATGCATAGACTATGGACAACTAAATAAGGTGGCTATCAAAAACAAGTATCCTCTCCCTAGGATAGATGACTTATTGGATCAATTAAAGGGAGCCTCTATCTTTTCTAAGATTGACTTGAGGTCGGGATATCATCATATTAGGATCAAGGAGGAGGATGTACCAAAAACTGCCTTCAGGACTAGGTATGGGTATTATGAGTTTCTCGTAATGTCTTTCAGGTTGACAAATGCACCTGCAATTTTCATGAATTACATGAATCGCATTTTTCAACCCTACCTAGATCAATTTGTGGTAGTGTTCAATGATGACATCTTGATATATTCTAAGAGTAAGAAAGAACATGAACAATATCTTCGAATCATGCTGCAAGTGCTGAAAGAGAAAAAGTTGTATGCCAAATTGGAGAAGTGTGAATTTTGGCTGTCAGAGGTAAATTTTCTCGGACATGTCATCTCTAATAGAGGGGTAGCCATAGATCTTTGCAAGACAGAAGCAGTGATTCAATGGGAAAGAACAAAGACGGTTACAAAAGTTAGAAGTTTCCTGGGTTTGGCAAGATACTACAGGAGGTTTATACAAAACTTCTCTCGTATAGCCTTGCCATTGACTAAATTGACCAGGAAGGGAAGTCCTTTCAAATAGACTGATCAATGTGAAGCTAGTTTCCAGGAGCTTAAGACAAGACTGACCACTCCTCCTGTTTTAATTATTCTAGACCCTACAGGACATTTTGAAGTGTATAGTGACATTTCAAAGAAAGGGCTAGGGTGTGTGCTGATGCAAGATAAGAGAGTAATTGCTTATGCCTATAGGCAACTGAGACCCCACGAAGGAAACTATCCAACCCATGATCTTGAATTGGTGATAGTGGTGTTTGCCTTAAAGATTTGGCGACACTACTTATACGGAGCAACCTTTAAAGTATATTGTGATCACAAGAGTCTTAAATGTCTCTTTGATTAAAATGAGTTAAATATGAGGCAACGAAGATGGGTGGAATTTCTCAATGACTATAAATTTGAGATAAAGTATCATTTGTGAAAAGCAAATATTGTAGCTGATGCTCTGAGTCAGAAATCTCTACACATGGGCCAGATGATGATGTGTGAGATGGAGATGTTAGAGGATTTTTGGAATTTGAAGCTGGCCACTACTATTACTCCAAAGAAGCTAGTCATTAATGGTTTAAGTATAGGGTGTGACCTTAGAGCCTAGATCAAAGAGGTCCAAGCTCACAACCAATACTTATAGGATCATAAAGACCAAGGAAATTTTTCTGTCATGCAGGATTGAGCAATCATGTATCAGGGAAAGATTTGTGTCCCACAAGAACGAGAGTTGAGGACTAAGATCCTGTAGGAAGCACATCAGAGTAAATACACAGTCCATCCTGGATGCACTAAAATCTACCAGGATTTAAAGAAGATGTATTGGTGGTTAGGGATGAAAAATGACATTGCCGAGTTTGTGGCGAAATGTCTCATTTGTAAGAAGGTGAAGGTAGAGCATCAAAAGCCAATAGGATTTTTAGAACCTTTTGAGATCCCTAAATGGAAATGAGACAGTATTTCAATGGACTTTGTCATGGGTTTACCCAAGACTTCTATTGGATATGACTCTATCTGGGTAATAGTTGATAGATCAACCAAATCTGCTTACTTTTTACCCATAAAAATTAACTATTCACTGGATAAATTAGCTCAATTATACATCTAGAAAATAGTTAAACTGAATGGAATTCCCTTAAATATCGTTTCTGATAGAGATCTGAGGTTCACGTCGAGGTTTTGGAAGGCGTTGCAGGAAGCTTTTGGTACTTAGTTGTGGTTTAGAACTGCCTACCATCCTCAGACTTACGGGCAGACAGAACGGACCATTCAAACCCTAGAAGATATGCTGAGGGCTTGTGTAATAAGTAAGGTAAAGGATGGGATAAGTACCTACCTTTAGTGGAGTTTGTTTATAATAATAGCTATCACTCTAGTATTAAGAAGGCCCCTTATAAAGCTTTGTAAGGTAGAAAGTGCCGATCTCTACTATGTTGGTTTGAGGTAGGAGAAAAGAACTTGTTGGGTCCTGATCTAGTTCAACAAACCACTGAACAAATCAGGATTATACGAGACAAAATGCTCACATCTCAGAGTCGGCAAAAGAGTTACTATGATAAGGGACATACACCTCTAGAGTTTGAGGAATGGGACCATATATTTCTAAAACTTTCTTCGACCACTGGAGTTGGTAGGTCTCTCAAGACCAAAAAGCTAAATCTGCACTTTTTGGGACCCTACCAAATTCTGAAGAAAGTAGGGACGTCATCATATTGCTCTCCTACCTAATTTGTCCAACTTGCATAATGTTTCCATGTATCACAACTCCGGAAGTATATTCCAGACTCCTCGCATGTGATACAAGATGAACCAATCCAAATAAAGGAGAACATGACATACCAGTTAATACCAGCATCTATATTGGACAGTGACGTGAAGCAATTGTGGAACAAAACTATTCCCCTAGTTAAGGTGTTATGGGAAGGTTTGACTCCGAAAGAAGCAACTTGGGAGCTAGAAGAAGTAATGAGGAAGAAATATCCGAAATTGTTCTTATTAGGTAATTTCTGAAATTTGGAGGAAAAAATTTCTTTTAAGGGGGAAAGAAATGTAACATCCTAAGTCTTTAATAATGTTAGATAAATTTAATAAAAAGTAAAAGAGATATATGACCAAGAATTAAATTACTTAGTTGTGGAACAATAAGGTAGTTAAAAAAAAGATTATGAGACATATAATTAATCATGAATCATAAAAATAAAAGTCTTAGGATCATAATGGATAGGGGAAGGATACAAATACATTTTTAGGACATCACTAATTTAGGATTAGCAGTAAATTATGACAAGAAAGGGAGAAACCATACATGTTCCTTATTTTGTTTCTACAAAATATGACAAAAAAGGAACCTTCCTTATTTTGTTTCTACAAACCATAACAAGAAAGTTGAATTATTTGATAGTCTATTTAAGCAAAACCCACCCTTAGAACATGAAAATTTTGTCCAAGTGAGGGAGAGGAGAAATAGAAGCAAGATAGAGTGAGGAAAGGAAAGGAAGAAAGGAAGAAAGAGGAAGGAAAAATCTAGAGGACTAAGTGCTTAAGGTAAGTTTAACAATATTTCTTTGTGAAGAAAAGTTTTGAAACTTGTAATATTTATATGAGATTTTGATCTTATAACTTTAATGATTGGTCATGGATGTTACTATATCAGGTTACATATTATGTATGTTTGAATACTGAGGCTGGTGTAGATAGTTTTGCATAGGTATGGCTATGGGTGGTAGAATTTTAATCTTCTATTTTTAAAATTCTGGAAATAATTGGTAAGCAATTAAAACAAATGGCTAACAAAAAAAATGTAGATCTATGTCTCATGGATTTTTAGCCACTGGAATCATTCAATTTAGAGTCCATATGAAGCAGATTTTATCCAATTAGTAAGCAAAGGTCAGAAAATGGTTAATAAGGGAAGAATATGTTAGGATAGCTTCTGTATTTTAATTTTAGAGAAAATTCTGTAGGGAATTAAAATAAAGGGTTAACATAAACATTGTACTACATGTGTCACAGATTTTTAGCCATTGGAATCATTCAATTTGGAGTTCATATGAGGTAGATGTGATTCGATTAGTAAGCAAAGGTCAGAAAATGGTTAATCAGGGAAGCATATGTTAGGATAGCTTCTTTATTTTAATTTCGGAGAACATTCTATAGGGAATTAAAATAAATGGTTAACATACAAATTATAGCTATATGTGTCACATAATTTTAACCACTGGAATCACTCAATTGGGAATTCTTATGAGGGAGATATGGACAAATTAGTAGGTAGAGGTCAGAACTTACCTGAGAAGAAATAACATGTACTTTGAAAGAGAAATATCACCATGATTTCATAATTTTTAGTTAAACTATTCAACATAATAGTTTTAGATAATTGTTCTATATTTAAATTGACACCAAGATAAACTAAATCGGAGTTATGCTCTGATTAGTAAGAGAAGGTCAGATAGGATGAAAATCTGCATTAAGAAAATAAAGAAATAAAATTAATATTTAAAAAAGAAGAAGAATCTTATAATTGAAAATAATAAATGATTAGTATATGCCATAGCCATTGCCATTGCATGAACTTCTTACCATCTTAAGTGTGAAAGTTTGACATGGAAATATTTTATAAAATGATATTTGAAATGGTTATGTTCATGGCATGATTACCAATGATTTTTGGTAATAATTATATTTTGATGAACATACTTGTTATTGAAAGCATATTTTTGGCTATTATTGTGAAAATAAAAGAAATGAGCACGGTCACATGGCAATTCGTGTGGTGCACCAATAGGGGATGCCCTACCAGCAGTTATGATTATGTTAATGAAAAAAGAAACAGAAAGTGTGCCATGTCGGATGGAGCGAGAAAATCTCGTACCGGAGAGTAGAAAATACTCACCTTGACTGGGGTAGCTTGATATGAGAATAAATTGATAGTCATCATATAATATTCTGAAAATAGTTAATCCTATCAGACATGTCATTACTGTACGATTCTTATGTGCATAGATATTGTGCATTCATGTGACCAAAGATATTTGCTGTAATTTATACAGCTGAACATGACATGATGAACTATATTGATGATGATTTATTGTTGAACTTACTGGGATTTAATTCTCACTATATTTTCTTGTCATGTTCAGAAAATTAGTTATGCAGATTTTTCTATGGCTCTGTCTTTTAGTGCACGTTGGACCGAGTTACTTTATGTTGGGCAGATCCTATAATCAAATAAAATGTTTGTGGTTGAGTTCACTTAGATCGCGGTGAAGGTGTAACCACCCGCACCTGCATCTCCAAAATTGGTCAACCAGAATAAATAAGTTGTAGATATTTATGTGTTTGATATGTTGTACGTACGTTTTGATTAATGACATGTATGTAAACTCTACATTGTATACATTAAAAAAAAGTTGTTACATGGATAAGGGAGTTAGAGAAAATCTTTGAAGTGATGGGCTGTACTGTGGAGCAGCAAGTAATTTTCGCTGCATATATACTAAAAGATGAAGCAGAATATTAATGGCGTGGAGCTAGAGAATTTGTAGCTCACCAGGCAAGGTAGATCACTTGGCAGGTGTTCAAAGACACCTTTTTGGAAAACTACTTTCCAGGTACTGTGCGGGCGGAGAAAGAGATCGAATTTCTCCAAGTCTGGCAGGGTAGCATAACCATAGACCAATCTATCGTGAGGTTCGAGGAGTTGTCGAAGTACTCCTCTTATCAGCGATTTAACCCTAATGAAGCATGGAAGGCTATTAAGTTCGAAGCGGGACTAAACTTGGACTTAAAGAATGCTGTTGTAGCTATGGAGATCAGGGAGTTTGTACCTCTGATCAATAAATGCAGACTCTTGGAGAAAAATTTAAAGGCAGTGGAGGACAAAAAACAAAGGCAAAACCTGTGGAAAAAGGAAGAAAAATTTTCCCATCCTTAGCAAGAATGTGAGAAGAAGTGGATATGGAGCTGGTAAGAGACCATTGACTGCGGGTCCCAGACCTTTCCAACAAGACCTCGCCCCAGTCAAGTGCGCTAAGTGCAGACGTATACATGGTAGCCGGCTATGCTACAAGGGACAAGATGTCTGCTTTAACTGCAGACAGAAGGGTCATTTTGCGAGAAACTGCCCACAGAATGTGGGGAAGCAGCTGGAACAAAGGCCTTAGGTGAAAGGAAGGGTTTTTACCCTAAGCGGCCAAGAGGCAGCTCAATCTTCTCAAATGATTCAAGGTACATGTTATATCTATGGATTTGCTCTTATGGTGTTATTTAACTTTGGTGCTAGTCATTCATTTATATCAGAAGAATGTATTAGGAAGCTTCAGTATCTTATTGCTGAAACCCACTATGAGTTATCTTTAGTAACTCCCACAGGGGAAAGGGTCTTAACTTCCTCTGTATGTAAGGACTGTCAAGTCAATATTCAGGAGAAAACTTTTTCTGTAGACCTTGTCTGTCTACCTTTAAAAGCTATTAATATCATTCTAGGGTTAGACTGGATGACTAGAAATCGAGTCTTGTTGAATTGTTATAACAAGACTGTTGAATTCTTACCTCCTACTCTGAAAGAGGAGGTGCAGTTATTGAAGCTTAATGCCAATCAAGTTAATAGGGAGTTGAAGAATGGAGTACTTGGATACATTCTCTTGTATTTATCAAACCTAGAAGTCGAATCGAAGCTTGATGAAATCCCAATAGCCAATGAGTTTCCTGAAGTATTTCCATCAGATATTCTAGGCTTACCTCCCAAGAGAGAGATAGAGTTCTCTATTGATTTCCTACCTGGAACAAGGCTTATCTCTTTTGCACCATATAGAATGGCCTCGAAGGAACTACAAGAACTCAATAAACAGTTGGAGGAACTATTAGACAAGCAATTCATTAGACCAAGTGTATCAACTTGGAGAGCTCCTGTATTGTTTGTTAAGAAGAAAGACGGGAGCTTGAGACTATAAATATATTACAGACAGCTGAATAAGGTGACTATCAAAAACAAGTACCCTCTCCCTAGGATAGATGACTTATTGGATCAACTGAAGGGAGCCTATATCTTTTCTAAAATTGACTTGAGGTCGGGATATCATCAGATTAGGATCAAGGAGGAGGATGTACCAAAAACTTCCTTCAGGACTAGGTATGGGCACTATGAGTTTTTAGTAATGCCCTTCGGGTTGACGAATGCACCTGCAATTTTCATTGATTACATGAATCACATTTTTTGACCCTACCTCGATCAATTTGTTTTAGTATTCATTGATGATATCTTGATATATTCTAAGAGTGAGAAACAACATGAACAACATCTTCGGATCATGCTGCAAGTGCTGAAAGAGAAAAACTTATATGCCAAGTTGGAGAAGTGTGAATTTTGGCTGTCAAAGGTGAAGTTTCTCGGACATGTCATCTCTAATAGAGGGGTAGCCGTAGATCCTAGCAAGACAGAAGTAGTGATTCAGTGGGAGAGACCAAAGACGATTATGGAAGTCAGAAGTTTCCTGGGTTTGGCAGGATACTACAGGAGGTTTATACAAAACTTTTCTCGTATAGCCTTACCATTAACTAAATTGACCAGGAAGGGAAGTCCTTTCAAATGGATTGATCAATGTGAAGGTAGTTTCCAGGAGCTTAAAACAAAATTGACCACTCCTATTTTAATTATTCCAGACCCCACATAACATTTTGAACTGTATAGTGACGCTTCAAAGAAAGGGCTAGGGTGTGTGCTAATGCAAGATAAGAGAGTAGTTGCTTATGCCTCTAGACAACTAAGACCCCACGAAGGAAACTATCCAACCCATGATCTTGAATTGGCGGCGGTGGTGTTTGCTTTAAAGATTTGGCGACACTACTTATATAGAACAACCTTTGAAGTATATTGCGATCACAAGAGTCTTAAATATCTCTTTGATCAAAAGGAGTTAAATATGAGGCAACGAAGATGGGTGGAATTTCTCAATGACTATAAATTTGAGATAAAGTATCATCCAAGAAAAGCAAATGTTATAGTTGATGCTCTGAGTTGGAAATCTCTACACATGGGCCAGATGATGATGTATGAGATGAAGATGCTAGAGGAGTTTTAGAATTTGAAGCTGGACACTACTTTTTCCTCAAAGAAACTAATCATTAATGTTTTAAATATAGGGTGTAACCTTAGAGCCCAGATCAAAGAGGCTCAAGCTCACGACCAATACTTACAGGATCATAAAGATCAAGATAATTTTTCTGTCATGGAAGATGGAGCAATCATGTATCAAGGAAGGATTTGTGTCCCTCAAGAACGAGAGTTGAGGACTAAGATCCTACAGGAAGCATATTAGAGTAAATATACTGCCCATCCTGGATGCACTAAAATGTACCAGGACTTAAAGATGATGTATTGGTGGCCAGGGATGAAAAAGGATATTGCTGAGTTCGTGGCAAAAATGTCTAATTTGTCAAAAGTTGAAGGTAGAGCATCAAAAGCCAGCAGAATTTCTACAACCTCTTAAGATCCCTAAATGGAAATGGGACAGTATCTCGATGGAATTTGTTATAGGTTTACCTAAGACTTCAGTGGGACATGACTCTATTTGGGTAATAGTTGACAGATTAACCAAATCTGCTCACTTTCTGCCTATTAAAATTAACTTTTCACTAGAAAAATTGGCCCAGTTGTACGTCTAGGAAATAGTTAGACTACATGGAATTCCCTTAAATATCGTTTCTGATAGAGATCCAAGGTTTACATTGAGGTTTTGGAAGGCGTTGTAGGAAGCTTTTTGAACCTAGTTGTGTTTTAGTACTTCCTATCATTCTCAGACTGATGGGCAAACAGAATGGACCATTTAAACTCTAGAAAACATGTTAAAAGCCTGTGTGATAGAGCAGGGTAAAGGATGGGATAAGTACCTACCTTTAGTAAAGTTTGCTTATAATAATAGTTATCACTCCAGTATTAAGATGGACACCTACGAAGCTTTATATGGTAGGAAGTGCCGATCTTCACTATGTTGGTTTGAGGAAGGAGAAAAGAACTTGTTGGGTCTTGATCTAGTTCAAAAAACCACTGAGCAAATCAGGATTATATGAGACAAAATGCTCACAGCTTAGAATTGGCAAAAGAGTTACTATGATCAGAGACAAAGACCTTTAGAGTTTGAGGAATGAGACCATGTATTTCTAAAACTTTTCCCGACCACTGGAGTTGGTTGTTCTCTCAAGACCAAAAAGCTAAATCCTCGATTTTTGGGACCCTACTAAATTCTGAAGAAAGTAGGGACGTAAGCATATCAGGTTGTTCTCCCACCTAATTTGTCCAACTTGCATAATGTTTTCCATATATCACAGCTCCGGAAGTATCTTCCAGACTCCTTACATGTGATACGACATGAACCAATCCAAATAAAGGAGAACATGACATACCAGCTAGTGCCAGCATCTATATTGGACACTGACGTGAAGCAATTACGGAACAAAACTATTCCCTTAGTTAAGGTGTTATGGGAAGGTTTGACTCTGGAAGAAGCAACTTGAGAGTTAGAAGAAGTCATGAGAAAGAAATATCTGAAATTGTTCTTATTAGGTAATTTCTAAAATTTTGAGGATAAAATTTCTTTTAGGGGGAGAGAAATGTAACATCCCTAATTTTGTTTCATGAATTAATAAAAGTACAAAAGTATTCAAAGTAACATCCCTAATTTCGTTTCTTTTATTGATAAAGGAACATAAACATTTAATTAAGGAAATAAAATTTATTAGACAATTTTTAGATATCTAAGGAAATATAATCCTTAGAAATTCTTCACCTTACGTGTATGCATAGAAATGTTCTAATATTAATGGAATAGGTAAAGAGAGAAAACAAAAGAGGAAAAATTAGAAATAAATATACTAAAGAAAGGTAAAATTCTTGGGTAAGAAAGATAAATTTTTAGAAACAAGTAAAGGTCTTTAAATTTCAAGAAAACATTGGATTAGGGTAATTTTTCCTAATTCAAGAACTAGAGTTACTAAGTTTAACATATTCACCCATACATTGGGCTTTCACCTATGGACACTTCATATAGAGTTTTTTCACTTCACATAAGTTTCTAGCAAGCCCATTGGATAACCTAAGCAAGAAATAAAACATAGACTTGGAATAGGATATAGAAATTGGACCGATAGCCCAAAAATTATGAAAATGTGTCCAAGCCCTCCAAGAAAGGTAGAATTTTATCCAAAGCAAAGGAAATGGATAGGAATAAGCCCAAATCCAAGAAGAAAAATAAAATAAAATAAATCATGTGATAATATAATAAAGATTAGGTTACATGGCTTTAAGACAAAAAATTTAGCAAGTGGTATGATAATACAAGGCTTTAAGACAAAACATTTATATCCTACACTCATAATTTTAGCA
This sequence comes from Gleditsia sinensis, assembly GCA_037074535.1. Taxonomy (NCBI): domain Eukaryota; kingdom Viridiplantae; phylum Streptophyta; class Magnoliopsida; order Fabales; family Fabaceae; genus Gleditsia; species Gleditsia sinensis. The sequence goes on from CM073464.1 coordinate 58,750,278, forward strand.
AGTGGTATGATAATATAAGGCTTTAGGACAGAACATCTATATCCTACACTCATAATTTTAGCAAGTGGTATGATAATACATGGCATTAGGACAAAACATTCTTATCCCACACAAATAATTCAACCAAATAATGGAGATTCAAGGGGTAAAAATTTGCCACCTAAAAAGGCAAACCCATCATACTTGATTAAGACAAAAGAAAAAGGAAATGAATCCCTAAATCAAAGGGACCTTGTTCCTTGTCTTAAGAACATATTATCATAATTTTCAAAATACAAATGTCTTTTTCCTATGCATATCATGACTAAGGAAGAGGAAGACAAGAACATGAGTTGTTTGTTTTCTAAAAATTCAATCAAGTGCATCCTAATTGTGATAAGGTAGACCCATGATTATGAAAGGTGAATTATTTGTTAATCTATATAAGCAAAATCCACCCTTATAGCATGAGAATTTCGTCCAAGAGAGGGAGAGAAAAATATAAGCAAGGTAGAGTGAGGAAAGGAGAGGAAGAAAGGAAGAAAGAGGAAGGAGAAGTCTAGAAGACTAAGTGCTCCAGGTAAGTTTAACAATATTTCTTTTTGAAGAAAAGATTTGAAACTTGTAATATTTATATAAGATTTTGATCTTAGAACTTTGATGATTGGTCTTGGATTTTTCTATATCATCTTACATATTATGTTTATTTGAATACTAAGGCTGGTGTAGATAGTTTTGCATAGGTATGGCTATGGGTGGTAAACTTTTAAGCTTCTGTGTTTTAATTTTTGGGAACATTCTGTAGGGAATTAAAATAAATGGTTAAGATAAGAATTATAGCTATATGTGTCACGGAATTTTAGCCATCAGAATCACTCAATTTGGAGTCCATATAAGGTTGATATGTTCTGATTAGTAAGCGGCGGTCAGAAAATGGTTAATCGGGGAAGAATATGTTAGGATAGCTTTTATGTTTAAATTTCTGGAAATATTCTGTAGGGAATTAAAATAAATGGTTATCATAAAAATTGTATCTATAAGTGTGACGGATTTTTAGCCACTGGAATCACTTCATTTGGAGTCCATATGAGGTAGATATGGTATGATTAGTAAACAATGGTCAGAAAATTGTTAATCAGGGAAGAATATGTTAGGATAGCTTATGTGTTTAAATTTATGGGAACATTTCGTAGAAAATTAAAATAAATGATTAACATAAAAATTATTTCTATATGTGTCATGGATTGTCAACCACTGGAATCACTTAATTTGGAATTCTTATGAGGGAGATATGGACAGATTAGTAGGTAGAGGTCAGAACCTACTCGAGAAGAAATAACATGTACTTTAAGGGAGTAATATCACCATGATTTCTTAATATTTCATTCAACTATTCAACATGATAGTTTTAGATAATTGTTTTATCTTTAAATTGACACCAAGATCACCTAAATTAGAGTTACATTTAGGGCTTTATGCTCTGATTAGTAAGAGAAGGTCAGATAGGATGAAAACCTGCATCAAGAAAATAAAGAAATAAAATTAATATTTGAAAAAGAAGAAGAATCTTATAAATGAAAATAATAAATGACTAGTATATGCCATTGCCATTGCCATTGCATGAACTTCTTACCATCTTAAGTGTGAAATTTTGACATGGAAATATTTTATAAAGTGATATTTGAAATGGTTATGTTTATGACATGATTACCAATGATTGTTGGCTATTATTGTGAAAAGAAAAGAAATGAGCACAGTCACATGGAAAATCTATGTGGTGCACCAGTAGGGGACACCTTACCAACAGTTATGATTATGCTAATGAGAAAAGAAAGAGAAGGTGTGCCATGTCTGACGGAGTGAGAAAAGTCCATACCGAAGAGTTGAAAATACTCACCTTGACCGAAGTAGCTTGATATGAGAATAAATTGATAGTCATCATATGATATTCTAAAAATAGTTAATCGTGTCATACATGTCATTATTGTACGATTCTCATGTGCATCGATATAGTGCATTCATGTGACCAAAGATATTTGTTATAGTTTATAAAGATGAACATGACGTGATGAGCTATATTGATGATGATTTATTGTTGAACTTACTGGGATTTAATTCTCACTATATTTCCATGTCATGTTCAGAAAATTAGTTATGCAGATTTTTCTATGGCTCTGGTTTTTAGTGCATGTTGGATCGAGTTACTTTATATTAGGTAGATCCCAAAATTAAATATAATGTTTATGGTCGAGTTGGCTCAGTTCCTGGTGAAGGTTCAACCACCCACACCTGTATCTCCGGAATTGGTCAACTAGAATAAATAAGATGTAGATATTTATATGTTTAATATGTTGTATGTACGTTTTTATTAATGACGTGTATATGAACTCTGTATTGTATAAATTAAATAAATTTTATTTTGAGTTAAGTTGTAACGAGGTAATAACTTCATGGTATTTAAAAACAATTGTTACTTAAATGGAGTTGTTACACTAGTCGTGTCCTATAACATGTCCTGGCTGTGTCATATAACATGGCTTGGCCATTTCCTATAATACAGCCATGATGTATGCTTCATAAAACCCTTAACTGCACCGAACACGGCCATGCTTTGTGTTGTGTGTTGTCCCCTAATTTAGGGTTTCATCCAACCTGAACTTCTTTCACTAATTAGAGTATACCTCTCTCATTTTAACTCTGATTGAGGTAATATTGGTGTCCATTTAAAGTTAAGACAATCCTATAAAACTATTATGTTGAACATTGTAGTGAAATCGTAAGGAATCTTGTTGTTATTACTCCCACAAATTCAATGTTATTTCTTCCCCGGTAGGTTTTGACCTCTACTTACCAATCTGACCATATCTCCCTCCTATAAACTCAAAATTGAGTGATTCTAGTGGCTAATAATCCATACGACATATATATGTATTTATCATGTTAAAAATTTCCTTTAATTCATTACATATTTGGCCCAGAAATTCAAACACAAAAGCTTACCTAATAGATTCTTGCCTGGATAGCTAGTTTCTAACCGTAGCTTACTAATCTGACCATATCTCCCTCATATGGAATCCAAATTAAGTGATTCTAGTGGCTACTAATCCATAAGACATATATCTACATTTTTTTGTTGACATTTGCTTTTACTTCCTAATCATTTCTTCATATAATTTCAAAAAAAAAAAATCTTCCCTGGTTATTCCAAAAACCAATTTTCAAACTAAACCCTTCCAAAGGTTCTAGTTCATCATTTTATTACATCCTTTTTCATTTTCTTCCTAATTTATATCTAACCATAAGATTACTTATTTCAACATTTTAATTAGATTCCTTACACTTAATTTAACATATTCCATCATCTACTTCTAAGGAAAACAAAAATCAAATCATGTATTATTTAGGGTGTTTCCCAACATAAATTTCTGATGGTCTTCTTCTAAGTGTTTAGGGCCATACTCATTTTATCAATCTAAACATATTCCATCCATTTTTCACCACATTCAAATATACATAACAGTAGCATAAAATCCCTAAAATTTTGCCACCCATAGTCATCTCTATGCAAAGCTTTACACATTAACCAAAGTATTCAAAACATCCATCACATGCAAGATCAACATGTAATATGATATAGGAACATCTATGGCCAATCATCAAAGATCTAAGATCAGAATCCCATATAAATATTACAAATTTCAAAGCTTTTCTTCAAAAAAAGATATTGTTAAACCTACCTAAAGATCTCTCTAGTTCATTTAGAGAATTCTTTTTCTTGTTTCCTCTCAAAGGAAGTGGCAAGATTCCTCCCTTCCTTTAGCTTTTCCAACAGCTTGAATAAGAGAGGAAAGGTAAGTTTTGAACCCCAAGGATAAAGAGAAAAGATGGATTCAAATGGACCTCAAGTACTTAGTCTTCTAAACTTTTTCTTCTTATTCCTTCCGCTCTTTTCCTCTCTTTCTCTCCTTTCCTCACTTTACCTTTTTTATGTTTTTTCTCTCCCTTACTTGGATGAAATTATAATTTTATAAAAGTGATTTTTGCTTAAATGAATTATCAAGTAGTTCAACTCTCATAATCATAGGTCTACCTTATAATAATTAGAATGCACTTGGTTGTTTTTTTGGGGGAAGATAACTCATGTTCTTGTCTTCCTCTCCCTTATTCAAGATATACATAGCAAAAGGAGATTTGTATTTGAAAATCATGATAAAATATTCTTAAGACAAGGGGCAAGGTCCCCTTAATTTAGGGATTCATTTCCTTTTTCTTTTATCTCGCTCAAGTATGATAGATTTGCCTTTCTAAGTGGCAAATTTCCAACCCTTGAGTCTTCCTTGCTTGTTTGAAATTATTTGTGTAGGATATGGATGCTTTTTCCTAATGCCATGTATTATTACCTACAATATCATCACATAGCTTGCTAAAATTATAAGTATAGTATATAGATGTTTTGTCCAAATGTCATATGACCTAATCTTGATTATTATTACACTACTATTTCATCACATGGTTCTTATTTTTCTTCTTGGATTTGGGCTCATTCTTGCCCATTTCTTTTGCTTTGGCTGAAATTCTACCTCTCATGGAGGGCTTGGTCATATTTTCAAGATTTTTGGGATATCCGTCCAACTTCTATATCCTAGTCCAAGTCTATGTTATATCTCTTACTTGGGCTATCCAATTGGCTTGCTAAAAACTCATGTGAAGTTGAAAAACTCTATATGAGGTGTCCATAGGTGAAGGCCCAAATGTATGGGTGGAGATGTTAAACTTAGGAACTCTAGCTATTGAATTAGGAAAAATTACCCTAATACAATGTTCTTAAGTTTTCAAGACCTTAACTTCCAAAAATTTATCTTCCTTACCCAAGAATTTTGCCTCTTTTTAGGTTGTTATTTCTAATTTTTCCTATTAGGTTTTCTCTCTTTACCTATTCCCTTAATGTTAGAAACATTTTCTATGTATATACATAAGGTGAAGAATTTCTAAGGCTTATATTTCTTATATATCTAAAAATTGTTTAATAAGTTTTATTTCCTTAATTTTATGTACCTTTATTAATTAAAAAAACAAAATTAGGGATGTTACACGTATGGCTTGAGATGGTATTGAGTAAGGGATGCCTTATTAGCCTTTAGTGTGCCAAGGGGGAGTTTGGCCACTCTGACCAAGTAATAGTGGGGTGTAAGTAGTGGGAGGGAGAGCACTCACATTACCATATTTCTAAACAAAGCTGAAATCACATACGGTCAATTACTATAAATATATATATAGAATTTGTGGCTGCATACAATCAATCACTATATATATAGAACTTACGGTTGTAAATGATGAGTCACCATGAATAAAAGCATTGTAAATGATTTTTGTAATTGTTGAGTATGTGATCGTATTATGTAAATAATGCATTTACAAATATTATGGCTTCATCACAAAAGGATTTACATTTTTTGTAGTTTATGCATTTGTAAATGTTATGACTTCATCACATGGTGGATGAATGGTGTTGGGATGTAGATCTTGAGTTTTAGTTGATTACAACAACAGAAATGGCAATGTCGCAACGAGGAAACTCTAGCATTGTGATGCAACTGTGACATATTGGTTTTTTCTTGTTTATAAATAGTTGATATCATACGAAAAAAAGGGGGCTGAATTCTTAGCTCTTCTTCTTATTGTTTTTTAGTTTTCCCAATGGCCTTGGATGGTTAAATACTTTTAGATTGTTTAGGGAGATTGAAACCTTAAGAATTCTATGCATTATCATACTTGATCTAAGGTTTTAATTTCTTTTGCAACTTATTTTATTGCATTCAACCCCCTTCATATTTCACAAAAGGTAACCATAATATGTATCGGATCGACACTTACTTCCACTACTATAAGCTAGTTCTGATCTAAGGTTCTACTATATTTGGTATACCTGCGACAACACCTGCTAAATTTTTGTGACATTACTGGGGACTGCATAGAAGTATCTTTTTGTGATTTTTAATTTCTTTTATACATATTATTCATTCTGCTAATTTAAAAGACTTATAGTACGATACATATCTTGAAAGAAATGTGAATAGGAATAATAGCCAAACTCAAGGAGATATTAATCAAGGGAAGGAAGGAGTAGTCATGGTTGAAAATGCTACCTTAAAGGAGTTGGCTACTCTATATTTGCATCAACAACCCTTATTCATTAATTTTCCTACTCTTGGTGACAATGTTAATTTTAAGTTAAAATATGGGTTGATTCATCTCTTACCTAGTTTTTATGGTCTCACAAGTGAAGATCCACATAAACATCTCAAGGAATTTTGATGGGGTTTGCACCAACATGAAGCATACAAGAGTCACTGAGGAGCATATCAAATTAAGGGCATTCCCTATCTCTTTAAGGGATGCAACTAAGGATTTGCTCTATTACTTACCATCTAGATCTATTACTACTTGGGATGAGATGAAAAAGCTATTTCTCCAAAGATACTTCATTGTATCTTAGGATGAAATGAAAAGGCTATTTCTCCAAATATATTTTATTATATCTTGAGACAGTTCTATAAGGAAGCAAATAAGTGGAATCAAAAAGCACAATGGGGATACCTTGTACGAATATTGGGAAATATTTAAAAGATTGCATGCAAGCTATTTACATCACCAAATCAGTGAGTAGTTATTAATACAAACTTCTATGAGGAATTCTTACTAAGTGATAGAAATATAATAGATGCAACCAGTAGGCAGCATTTGTAGATAAAAATCTCAAAGTAGCCTAGAATTTGATTGCTAATTTGTCAGCCAACTCCTAACAATTTGGTTCTAGGCATGACCACTCAATGATGCATCCTAATAAGGTGAGTAATTATTTTATGGAATAACAAATTATTGAACTTACCTATATTGTTAAACAATTAACTATAAGTGTGAGCCAAGTGGTAAAAGCATATGGAATATGTTCAATAGTTAGGCACCTTATAGTCATGTACCCCACTTTAGCAGTAGAATCTATGGAGCAAGCCAATGCAGTAAGTGGTTTCCCTGGACAGTAAAGAAGGTATGATCCTTAATCATAATACATAAAATCCTAGATGGAGGGATCATTCAAATTTTAGGCATGGGAACCCTAAGATGGCTAAGCCAATAGCTTAAGGCTATCAAACTTAGCATCCAATCCTTTACATATAAGTATCGGCTCAGAGTTTAGATTCATCTATGTCTTTGGAAGATATGATTAAATCTTTTGTTAATACTACTTATTAAATGCAATACTAAGCAACTCCAACATTAGACAAAAACTAGTATTCAGAACATAGAAGTATAAATGGGACAAATGGTAACTACAATAAGCCAACTAGAGGCCCAAAACTCAGGTAAGTTACCCTCTTAAATACTCATAAATCCTAAATAGAATTCTAGTGCTATTGTTTTATGAAGCAACAAGGAAATTGAAGGCCCACCCAGTTCCTCAACAAAAAGAGGGAATCAAGGAGGAAGAGAAATCAAAAGGTAAGTTCACATCCTTGTCTTCATATGAACTAGTACCCCATTTCCTATAGTATTGAAAGAAAATAAAAAGATTGAAAAATACTTATATTTATATGAAACCTTTAGGAGATGTGAAGTAAATGTTCCACTTTTGGATGGCATTAAACTACTACCTCGTTGTGGTAAAGTTTTGAAGGAATTGTGCACCCTCCAAAGAAAGAAAAAATTGAAAGGGTGTGAAAAAGTATAAGTTGGGCAAAATTTGTCCACTATGATATAGATAAAACTACCCACCAATTGCAAGGATTCAGGTATGTTTGTTGTTTAATGCAAAATTGGAAACTTTGAGGTTTAAAGTGCCATGGTCGATTTAGAAGCATCCCTAAATGTAATGCCATATTTTATTTATGCTTCATTAAAGTTAGGTTTCTTAAGTTCAACCAATGTGGTAATACAATTAGTAGATAGGTCCAATGCATACCTAAGGGGTTTAATTGAGGATGATTTGGTGCATTTTGGTAATTTGGCTTTTATTGCTAATTTTTATGTGCTTGACATGGAGAATGGTGACCCTAACCCACCAATTATGGTAGGAAAACTATTCTTAATGACTTCTAAGAAGGTAATTTATGTTTATGGAGATAATATCATTATGTAATTTAATGATGTAGATGTTAGTTTTAACAGTTATGAACACTATGTCACAAGCACACCAAATATAATAGAACTATACCTTAGAACTAACCTGTAATAGTAGGAGTAAGAGTTGATCGTATAGAGATTGCAGTTACTTCTTGTGAAGTATGAAGGGGGTTGATTGTAGTAAATTAAATTGCAAAAGAAATTAAAAAACAACTATGAGAATGTGTAGATGATTAAGTGAGACAAGTGTTGGTTAGGTCAATATCTACCATCAAGAATTTACATTGATCATTGACAATATAATCAATCCCTTATCAAATAGTTATCATTGGAATATCGTTCATGTCCCTCCTTAGGTTTAGTGAATTGATAATGATTGCCTTAATCAACCCTAATTGAGAAGTAACCTTAACCAATCTATAAATTTTAACTTAACAATTGCTTGAAGAACTATAGATACTAGTAAAGCTAAACAACACAACTAATCCACTATATTTATTTTAATTAATTGTTCTTCATAACATTAACAGTTCATAATCATACAATCGTAACCCTATTAGCCTCTTAAACGACAGTGATTAAAACTTTGTTCAATATATGATTCACCAATAGATTAAATCAGATAATATACTATTACGCTTACTAGAAATTAAATGAAGATATCATGAGATACAGAATAGAGAAAAAAGTAATACTCAACTTAGGAGTTAAACAATCAAATATTCAATCAAGTCTCACAATGCATAAAATTCCTGAGATTTCAATCTTCATAAACCATCTAAAAGTATCTAGCCACACAAGGCCTTTGGGAATACTTTATTTTGACTTGCCTTGTGATTCCATTGTACATCATCATGACAATGACATTTTTGGAATCCATGCTCTATTATGTACGTCCTCGCATCATGATGCAAAGAATGCTTTGACATGACACTAAAGTTTTTAGAATCTGAAACTCCTTTTTGGATTTCTTCCTACTGTGACATGGAATTACTGGTGTTGCAAGGCAACATCTTCTATCTTGTTACTTCAGTTTTTCATCGAATTTTCTCTATTTCTTTGCCAATTCTCATCTCTTTATTCTGATAACATATTTACGTAGCATAAACCATATTTCTTACAATTATTTCCTCAAGTTACAATTAAAACATTAAGTTAAAGTATTATGTGTCATAACCCCTATTGGAGGAGGCACATGACCAATGCGGGAATAAGGTAAATCCCACCTCATAAGCCAAGTCAATAAACATTAGGGTAGTACCATAATACACAACAGAGAGATTGAGACAAATACATGCATATCATGAGAATCATCCATAAACCATATACCATAAATCCACTCACAATTGGAACCAAGTCAAACAGTACATAAATCATATGTTTCTCAAGCATCATAAGCTATACAAACATCTAGTTAAATAGGGATTTAGGGATCTTTCCAGTAGTTCATGGAGCTAACCTTAAAGTACAAAACGACAAACATATAAACAAAACTGGAAAGCTAGAAGGTAACTTAGGCTCATCATGACCACGCTTAGCTAACTATGCAGTTGAAGCTAGATCTGAGTTTTTATGACTATATGAAAAAGGAATAATATAAGATGGGGAGACTATAAAATTCAATAAGTAGGTACTCCTTACTATAACAAAAACAAGACAAGCATGACACGAGTTTTTAACAAGTAAAGAATAAATGCAAAGAAATATTGGAAGCTTAAACCCTTGGTAATGAAAGCAAAGCAAATTTGAATTTTGAAAATATTAAGAATAATAAAACTCAATACTAAGAGGCATAAACATAAGAAAAAGATTATATAAAAAAAAGTTAAGATGTTCCATAAAGATTATAAATCAAACATTAAACTAGTTATTGAAATTGAAATTAAAAGGTCATTAAGGAAAGTTAAAAGTCTCTTTTGAGAAACAAAGTGCACATGTCAAAAATAGAGAAAAGAAGTAATTAAAATAATTCAAAATATTTCTGTAAATTGGAGGACTCTATATCAAAACCATCATCATTTCTCAATCACATGGCAATGGAAAGGGTAATCACCATCTATCATGCCAAAATGATATATTTTATCAGGCAAAGGCTCGTAATCTATTAGGAAAAGCTTGTAAAATCCATTAGGCACAAGCCTGTTACATATAGCTTAAGGTGTACTACGTCTAGCACTTACTGCTACTAGCTTGTAGTGTTTTTTATTTAGATTCCTCCAAAGAGAACAATTAAGGAAATTACAATGAATTACAAAAAAAAATGAAAGATTAGAAATGTTTCATGAAGATCATTTCTCTATTGATCAACACTAGTCATTAACAATTCAAGCATAATTAACACTTTTCTATCCATAGGTCCATACATGTGGCTCGTACAATCAATTATCAATCCATATGAAACTAAAACATCAACATGATCCAAAATGAATTTGCATATATAAATATATATATATACACACACACACACACACATATATATATACATATACATAAATACATATACATATATACATATATGTATATATATATATATATATACATATATACATATATGTATATATGTATATGTATATATGTACATGTACTTATATATATATGTATATATACATATACATACATATATATGTATGTATATATGTACATAGATATATATACATATATATAGATATATGTATGTACATATATATACATATGTATGTACATATATATACATATGTATGTACATATATATACATATGTATGTACATATATATAGATATATATGTACATATATATATATATATATATGTACATATATATATATATATATATACATATATATATATATATATATATATACATATATATATATATATATATATATATGTACATATATATATATATATATATATGTATATATATATATATATATATATATATATGTATGTATGTATATGTATCTAGATACACACATACATATACATACATATATATACATATATATATCTATATAGATCTATATGTGTATATATGTATATATACATATATATACATACGTATACATATATAAATATATATACATATATATACATACGTATACATATATATATATATGTATATATATATATATATGTATATACATATATATATATGTATATACATATATATATATGTATATACATATATATATATGTATATACATATATATATATGTATATACATATATATATATGTATATATATGTATACGTATGTATATATATGTATATATGTATATATAGATATGTATCTATATACATGTATATGTGTGTGTGTATGTATGTATGTATGTATGTATGTATATAGATACATATGTATAGATATATATATATGTACATATATATATCTATACATATGTATCTATATACATACATACATACATACATACATACATATATATATATGTATATATATGTATACGTATGTATATATATGTATATATATGTATATATGTATATATAGATATGTATCTATATACATACATACATACATACATACATACGTATATATATATATATATATATATATATATATATATATATATATATATATATATATATATATATATACGTATGTATGTATGTATGTATGTATATAGATACATATGTATAGATATATATATATATGTACATATATATATCTATACATATGTATCTATATACATACATACATACATACATACACACACACACACATATATATATATATATATATATATATATATATATATATATATATATATATATATATATATATATATATGTATGTATGTATACTTGTACATGTATACATACATACATATGTACGTATGTATACATATATATGCAAACATACATACATACATATGTATGTTTGTATATATATAGACATACATACATACATACATACATATATATACGTATGTATCTATGTATCTATGTATGTGTATATATATACATATGTATGTTTGTATATATATAGACATGTACATGTATACATACATACATATATATATCTATATATATATGTAGATATATGTATACATACATACATAGATATATATATATATATATATATATATATATATATATATATATATATATATATATATATAGGGATGACCTTTGCAATAGTAAGTTGACTAGAGAATTACTTGGATGACTAGATAACCCTTACAGTGGCAAGGTGACTATAGTTAGTCGTATGATTGAGATGATACTGAATAGTGGATGCCGTATTAGCTTAGAGTGAGCCAAGATGATGTATGGCCACTCTTACTGTGTAATAGTGGTATCTGAGTAGCGGGTGGGAGAATGAATCATATTACCTTGTTACTAAGAAAGAGATGAATGATGAATAAACGACCACTATGTATGGAAATCTGTTATACTGCAAATATGATTATCAAATATCTACACATAAGATTTTTTATTCTTCTATCTATTTATATTATGCATATGTGATAAATGGTTAACATTTTTTATAGCATATACAGTTGGATATAATACTATGATAATTATTTATTATGTGATGTATTTAACGGTAAACCTTTTAAGATTTCTATTTTCATTATTTGATTTGGTGTTATGTTCAGATAAAGATAACTAAGATGCCGACAATTTTCTTATCTCTAATTCTAGAAGTACAGTGGGTAGACATAACTTATCTGGGCTAGTTCACTATTATACGAGATTTAGTAGTGGTGTACATTTTTTAGATCCCAAAGCCAGTACTACCTCCTCTACCCTTTCCACCCAAGGGGTGTTGTGTTGCACAAAGTCTAATGTTGTATATACTGCAATTATGTGATTTGAAGTATCTTTTTGGAAGAGTAACTGGGTACTTTTCTGCTCTTTGTATCACATGTAGTACTGATAAATGAGAAAATTCAGTGTTTAATGATTATATTTTATCTCCTAATTAATTGTGAAATTGTGATTATTTCCCTACTTTTGGTTATGTTTTTTTTGCTTGCTCTGGATACTGCTTTGATTTTATTTTTGTAAGTGAGTAAAAGAGGCAAAGAACCAAGGGAAAACATTCATGAGAAGAGCTATATGGACTTGGAACAAGTTAAGGAAGAAGCAAGGAGCAAACACAAAAAAAATTGGATAGAATTGAGCTTGGTAGCCCCTAACACGGTCAAGCCATGCTTAGTGTCCTAGAACATGGCCAGGCTGTGTTCTGTGAAAAAGTTGGAGAAATTCCCAGGTTCTAGCATAAAGCATGGTCAGGCTGTGTCCTGAACCACGACCATGCTTTGTGTCCATATACTGCGTGATTTTTAGGTTTTTCAACAACCAATATGTTATATATACTTCAGAAACACAGAGAAAGAGAGGGAGAACATATCTGGACATATCCAAACTTAGAGAGACATACTTTTACTCAGCTTTAGGCTTAAGAAACACTCTCAGATTAGGTTTAGAGTAAGATTATTGTTTAATTTATGTTCTTAGAGTAGAATTTACATTGATTCAGCTTTGTATCTATTTCATCTACTGCATCCAAGTTTTTATCTTTCTATCTCTACACCTATCTCTACTTCTACTCCTTTCTTTTGGTTTATATTGAACAATTATAATTTGCTTAATGAATTGGATTTCTATTTCTCTTTCAATTATGTGTGAGTAGATTCTAATCTAGGGTTTTGGTAAACCCACTTATGGTATGATGATATTGGATTATTGAATTAAATTGTGGAACCCTAGTTGTGATTATCTTTGGCTAATTAGGATTAACTATTATGTGTATGTATAAGAGTTGATAGAATGCTTGATCACCATTTTATCATGTCTTAGGTGATTAACTGATGAACTGAAATATGAAAGTTAGCTTGAACCTAATAGTTAATTAGGGATATCTTAATCACGAAAGTATTATAGAAATTGAATCAATTGGTAGGTACAAGAACCCCTATTAGTTGAATCACATGGTTGGCATAGAACTTAAGGGACTTATGTTAAACTAAGAACCATGAAAGTAGACAATTGGATTAACCCAAGTACAATTAGTAATGCTTGAAAGAGGTTATCAATTAATTAAGGCTAGAACATACCCAATTACATAGATAATTACAATTAGAAGTGCATATTGATTGTTGAATATGATCAATGTGGTAAACCCTAACCCTGAGCTTTTGATAATTGAATTCCTTATTTGCTTAATTGTGACTTTTCTCTATTGATTTATATTGATTTAGATAGCTTATTCATAGAATTCTAGTAATTGATCTTTGTTCTCTGTAGGATACAACCCGTACTTGTCGGACTAGCTACAACTACACTGTACACTTGCGGTTATTTAATAGAAACACACAAACAAGTTTTTGGCGCCATTGCCAGGGAAAAATAGTGTCAATATTAGATATTATATGAAATAGCTAGACTATATCCTTTTTCTTTTAATTTTTTGCATTTTTAACTTGTTGACTTTTTGTTTCTTTTCCTCCTTTTTAGGTGTGATGCAATTTTATGCGAAGAGATCGCAATCACTTTACTGAATTTAACCCAAAAATTGAACGCACCTTACAAAGGAGAAGAAGAAGACAGTAGCAAGATCCTACACCACCTACCATGGCAGACCAAGACAACCATTCTCTACAAGATTTCACTGCCCCGGATACTCATGGTCTGAATCCGAGAATTGTTAGACCAGTTGTAGAGGCTAACAACTTAGAGTTGAAGCCTTATCTTCTTCAAATGATTTAGAAGAATTAGTTTAGAGGGTCACCTACTGAGGACCCTAATCTCAATTTATCAGTCTTTTTGGAATACTGTGACACAATGAACTTGAATGGATTATCTTCTGATCCCATCAAACTGAGATAGTTCCTATTCTCTCTATGGGATAAGGCGTACGCATGGTTGCATTCCCTTCCATCAAGGTCTATTACTACTTGGCAATAATTATCTCAAGCCTTCTTAGCTAAGTATTTCCCCCCAAGTAAGACATCCCATCTTAGGAATCAAATCACTACCTTTGTTCAGAAGGATGGTGAGTCATTGTATGAAGCTTAGGAGAAATTGAAAGAGCTTATCAGATTATGCCCACGCCACGGGTTAGAAAAATGGCTTATAGTTGATACATTCAATAATGAATTTATATACAGCACCCGTATGTCTATGGATGGTGCAGTTGGAGGAGTTGTTATGAATAAAACAGTTGATGAGGCATATGAGTTGATTAAAGATATGGCTCAAAATAACTACTTGGTGCGTACTGTCGCAGGTACACCCAAATTGATACCTTACCTCTCAACTAACCTGTAGTAGTGGGAGTAAGAGTCGATCTCACTGAGATTGGAATTACCTTATGTGATTGAGAAAATGGGGGATTGATAAGTCCAAATAAAATAATGTAAACACTAATGAAAGTAATTAAGAAAGAAATTAATCATAAAGGCATTGGTTTCAGTTGATATCCACCGTTAAGGGATTCCATTAATCACTAACAACATAATCAATCTGTAATTGAATATCTATCATTGGGCTTCTAACCCTGTTCCTCCTTAAGTCTAGTAAATTGATGACAACCACACCAATTAAACCCTAATTAATAAGATATTCTTTAGCACATCAGTAAAGTCGAACCTATTAATTACATGAAGAACAAGAGAAACTGATAGAGCTAAATAAATATAAACACATTGGTTATATTTAATTTAGTTGATCATTCATCATAGGGTTAATGATTTATAATCCAAAATCCTTAATCCTATTTGCTTCATGAATACAGTAATGAAAACATTGTTCAAAACCTAATTCAGCAGTAGATTAAGACATACAATATACTAGTAGGCCTCCTAGCAATTATATGAATAATCATTGAGAAAAGAAGAGCAGATGAATAATCAATAATCAATTAAAATTAAAATAATAAAATCAAATCCAAATCTCACAATGCATAATGATCCCATGAGGTTTCAATCTTCCTTTACCAACTAAAATTAAATTAGTCGTGCAAGGCCATAAGAAAATCAAAACAAGAATTAAATAAGGTAATTTAGAACTTGAATGGTTAATTTCATGTCCTTTGATGCTTGCTTTCTCCCCCTTTTTATAGATTGGATGCTCTTCAATGAAGTAGGGTTGTTTCTAGGTTAAATCACAGCCCATTGGGCTTTATTTGGAGTTAAAAAAAATCCTAAAAATAGCAATCTCAGCATTCTGGTGCGGCGACGAGTGTCACGGCGCTTTAGAAATTGACTAATGGGATGCCACGATGCCTAAGCTAGTGCTGGGGTGCTCTAGTTTTAACACTCCAGTGCCGTAGCCCTCGGTACTTCTAGGCAGCCAATGCTGCGGCACACTGGGGATCACCGCAGCCCTCCGAATCTGCAATGACGCAATGTCGTAGAACCCAAAAACTTCCAGAATTTACCGAAGTGCCAAACATGAAAGTTGTAGCTCTATGTCTCTTCTTTCCATAGGCACTGGAATCACCTTAAATCAGATATAAATTGAAGGAGATATGCCAAAATTAGTCACCAAAGGTTAGGATTCATCTTGCTGCACTGTGATTTTGATTTGCGTGCTCTGTAATGCTATGAAATCTGCTGAATTTGACAAAGTGGTCAACATAAAAGTTGTAGATAATTATTTTATATTTTCATATCCACATAAATCACTTTGATTGGAGTTCATATGAGGGAGATATGTTCTAAACAGTGCTGAAAGGTCTAGAACCCCTGGAATTTAGTATTTTTCCATGAATTTCTAATCTTTTTCTTCTTCCTTTGTTCCGACAACACAAAAAACAAAAATAAACTAATTTCTAATCATATTTTACTTAAATCAAACAAAAAGTAAGTTTAAAGGTATTAATATCATGCTTAATTAAGATCACATCAAATACCCCCACATTCAACCTTTTGCTTGTCTTGAAGCAAAATAAACGCTAACGACGAAAAATAACAGTCAATATATATAGTGAGTGTTAAGCTTACCAAAAATTTTCCTCATAACATGAAAATATACTCGAGAAATATTTTGGAAGGTTATAATCATGCACAAGATTAACACAAATTAAATCCATTATTTTATTCTTCTGATTCCCTAGTGTGTATGTGTGTGTTCTTGAGTTAATAAATTCCTTTTTACTTGGATGAGTTTATATATCCCAAAATTTTGGTTGTAGATCTATAATTAGTTTAGGTTTTCCTTATGCTTATTCTTCATGCCACTCTCCACTAATGTAGGCCAAAACTACCTCTAGGATCAATAAGACTTTATTTAGCTTGAAATGTGGCCAAGGTATAAGGTAGGATAAAGGATACAAATTTAGGCTCAATCACCCAGCACCACATGGTTAAATATGATCTCTTGAGCTTTTTTTTTTAATTTGGGGAGGTTTTTCCCCCAACACTCATTTTCTTGCTTCAATTGAATTTAATCCATCTTTTTCCTCAGTTCTCTAATTTTTTCCCCACAGCATTTGCTTTTATCCTCTTTGGATTTTTCTTCTCTTTCCTTTGCATAATTCTTCTTTTTTCTTTGCATAATTCTTTACTTTTCCTTGATCCACCTTTCCACCCTTTTGTAAATAAAACTCTACAAAAAAAGTATTCAAAAAAATAATAATGGAGTGAGTGAATATGATAAAAAAATAAAGATATTCATAAAAAATTTGGCTTTCGGCTCATTTATGGTTTTTAGAAGGAAAAGTTCATTAAACTCAAAATAGAGGAACTAATTATATTTCATTGCTTAGGTTAGGCTTGAAAGGCTCAATCTCTCAAATAATGCCTAAATCATCTCCTAAATAATATTTTTAGTCTAGGATTTTGCTTCAAGTAGCATTCAAATAAGTTTTAGTATCCTGTTGAGATCATGAAATATTTTTAAATTATATAAAGTTTCTCTAAGTAAAAAATAAATTGAATGGCTAAAGTTATTGTGCAAAAATATTTTAGGATTCTAAAGTCAAAAGTAATAAATTGCAAAAGGGATAAAATTGCACACAACCATGAATTTTCTACATTTTTTAAGAGCTAAAAAAAATTTTGGATAGTCATATAATTGGCAATTGGTTGTGCCTAGCATCCCAAAACATAAATTAAAACACTCACACAATCACTAAACTTGCTAAATGCAATAAAAGTGCATTAATAGTGAAAATCAAAAAATTGATGCTCATAATAAGGCCACAATTATTCAGACAAGTATAATTCCACCCCTGTAACAACCTCTTTTTTTTTCCTTTATTATTATACAATATTGAGTTCACATACATGTCATTAATCAAAACAGACGTATAACATATCAAACACATAGATATTTACATCTTGTTTATTTTGGTTGACCAATTCCGGAGATACAGGTGCGGGTGGTTGCACCTTTACCGGGATCTGAGCCAACTCGACCACAAACATCTTATTTGATTCTGAAATCTGCCCAACATAAAGTAACTCGATCCAATGTGCACTAAAAGCCAGAGCTATAGAAAATCTGCATAACTAATTTTCTGAACATGATATGGAAATATAGTGAGAATTAAATCCCAGTAAGTTCAACAATAAATTATCATCAGTAAAGCTCATCACGTCATGTTCAGCTGTATAAACTACAGAAAATATCTTTGGTCACATGAATGCATTATATCTATGCACATAAGAATCATACTGTAATGATATGTATGACAGGATTAACTATTTTCAAAATATCATATGATGGCCATCAACTTATTCTCATTTCAAGCTACCCCGGTCAGGGTGAGTATCCTCTACTCTCCGGTACGGGCTTTTCTCGCTCCGTCCGACATGGCCCACTTTCTCTTTCTTTTCTCATTATCATGATCATAACCGTTGGTAGGGCGTCCCCTACTGGTGCACCACACGGATTGCTATGTGACCGTGCTTATTTCTTTTCTTTTCACAATGATAGCCAAAAATATGCTTTCAATAACAAGTATGTTCATCAAAATATAACTATTACCATAAATCATTGGTAATCATGCCATGAACATAACCATTTCAAATATCACTTTATAAAATATTTTCATGTCAAAATTTCATACTTAAGATGGTAAGAAATTCATACAATGGCAATGGCTATGGCTATACTAGTCATTTATTAAGATTCATCTTCTTTTTTAAATACTAATTTTATTTCTTTATTTTCTTGATGCAGGTTTTCATCCTATCTAACCTTCTCTTACTAATCAGAGCATAACTCCCTCAATTTAACTCTGATGTAGGTGATCTTGGTGTCCATTTCAAGATAAAACAATTATCTAAAACTATTATGTTGAACATTGTAGCGAAAATTTAAGAAACAAAGGTGATATTACTCCATCAAAGTACAGGATAGTTCCTCTCGGATAGGTTCTGACCTTTACTGACTAATTAGACCATATCTCCCAAATTGGAACTCCAAATTGAGTGATTCCAGTTGGTAAAAATCCATGAGCCATATATCTATAATTGTTATGTTGGCGCGCTATTTTAATTCCCTACAGAACATTCCCAGAAATTCAAAAACTAAAGCATTAATAACATACTCTTCCCTGAATAAACATTTTCTGACCTCTGCTTACTAATCGGATCATATCTACCTCATATGAACTCCAAATTGCATAATTCCAGTGGGTATATTTCCATGAGACATAGATATATAACTTTAATGTTAACTATTTATTTTAATTCCATACAGATAATTCCCAGAAATTAAAATACAAAAGCTGTCCTAACATAATCTTCCCTGATGAACCATTTTCTGACCTTGGCTTACTAATCGGACCATATCTACCACATGTGGACTCCAAATTGAATGATTCCAGTGGCTAAAACTCCATGACACACATATCTTTAATTCTTATGTTAACCATTTATTTTAATTCCCTACCAATAATTCCCAGAAATTAAATTACCGAAGCTATCCTAACATATTCTTCCCTGATGATTCATTTTCTGACCTTTGACTACTAATCAGACCATATCTACCTCATATGGACTCCAAATGGAATGATTCCAGTGGGTGAAAATCCGTGACACATATATCTTTAATTCTTATGTTAACCATTTATTTTAATTCCTTATAGATTGTTCCCAGCAATTAAAATACCGAAACTTAAAATTCTGTCAACCATAGCCATATCCATGCAGAACTATCTACACCAACCTAAGTATTCAAACATACATCACATGCAAGATCAATATGCAACATGATATAGCAACATCCATGACCAATCATCAAAGTTCTAAGATCAAAATCTCATATAAATATTATGAGTTTCAAAGGTTTTCTTCAAAAAGAAATATTGTTAAACTTACCTGGAGCACTTAGTCTCCTAGACTTCTCCTTCCTCTTTCTTCCTTTCTTCCTCTCCTTTCCTCACACTACCTTGCTTCTATTTTTGCTCTCCCTCACTTGGACGAAATTCTAATGTTGTAATGGTGGGTTTTCTTATATAGACCACCAAATAATTCACCTTTCATGATCATGGGTCTACCTTATCACAATTAGGATACACTTTGTTGAATTTTTGGAAAACAAACAACTTATGTTCTTGTCTTCCTCTTCCTTAGTCAAGATATGCATAGAAAAAGGAGATTTGTATTTTGAAAATTATGATGATATGTTCTTAAGATATGGGGCAAGATTCCTTTGATTTAGGGATTCATTTCCTTTTTCTTTTGTCTTAATCAAGTATGATAGATTTGCCTTTTTAAGTGGCAAATTTCTAGCCCTTGAATTTTCCTTACTTAACTAAAATTATTTGTGTAGGATAATGATGTTTTGTCATAATGCTATGTATTATTACCCACTTGCTAAAGTTATGAAGGTAGGATATAGATGTTTTTGTCCTAAAGCCTTGTATTATTATGCCACTTGCCAAAATGATGAATGTAGAATCACACCACTTGCTAAATTTTTGTCTTAATGCCATGTCACTTAATCTTGATTACACCAATATTTCATCACTTTAATTTTATTTTTATTTTTATTTTTCCTCTTGGGTTTGGGCTCATTCTTGCCCATTTTCCTTACTTTGGTTAAAATTCTACCTTTCATAATGGGCTTGGTCATATTTTCATGATTTTTGGGCTACCGGTCCAATTTCTATATCCTAGTCCAAGTCTATGTTTTATTTCTTCCTTGAGCTATCCTATTGGCTTGCTAAAAATTCATGTGAAGTAGAAAAACTCTATATGAAGTGTCTATAGGTTAAAGCCCAATTACGGGTGGAGATACTAAACTTAGTAACTTTTGCTCTTAAATTAAGAAAAATTACCATAATCCGATCTTCTTGAAATTTTAAGACCTTTACTTACTTCACAAAAATTTATCTTTCTTTACCTAAGAATTTCACCTTTCTTTAACATGTTTATTTCTAATATTTCCTCTTAGGTTTTCTTTCTTTACCTATTCCATTAATATTAGAACATTTCTATGCATATATGTAAGGTGAAGAATTTCTAAGGAAAATATCTAAAAAATTACGGGATGTTACAACCCCCACACTCAAAATTTATATTTTCCTCAATGTAAAAGAAAGATAAGAGTAGGAAAGGGTATATGAAAATATATGACTTAAGTGGACTTCCCTGAATTTGTTTCGAGTGGAATGAGCATATTGCACTATTGGACCTTGAATTTTCTAATTTCCACTTTCTTTCTTTTCTTTACTATGTTGGATTGCCTCCCAATAAGCGCCTTTGTTTGATGTCATTGACTCGACTCAAAACTCATGATGTCATTCATGGAGGAACCTTGATGTCTACTTTAATTTGACTTGCTTTCATATGTGGATTTGCTGGTTGTTGATATCTGTTCAACTGCATTTAATTTGGCTTGAATTTGATTATTTCCTCTACACATGGATTTACATGGTGCATTGCTCTTTGCCAATTTAAATTTATCACAAACTGTCTAATGTGGAACTGAAAAAGCTTTTCTCTGACATTAGTCTTCAATTGAGTTTAGGAATTTAGATGAATTGGCATTGTTCAATATTCATTATTCCTTAAGGATTTTTTTTCATTGCTCTGAATCTTGACTTGAATATTGGTTGGATTTAGCTATATCAGGTCCTATATACTGTGCTGTTAAATTGTTCATCTGCCATTATCTGGTTTGAATGAATTTTTTTTTGAATCCCTAAAAGATCCAGAAACCTCCACCTCTTCCTCCAGATGACCAATAAACAAGTAAGTATTACTTCTTCCTTTGCCTATACATTCATTGTTAATGACATTGAGGACAATATTAAATTTAAGCATAGGGGAGTAGACTTTAGGCTTTTGGTTTCACTGGTTGAATTTCTGGTCTTGCATGTATATATTGTATATATTACATCTATCTTGTTTCATTGCATAATCATATAGTTTATTGTTCTAGAGATAGATTGATGTAATAAAAGGTAATTTTAACTCATGAACATGTGATGCACAATAGGATATGAAATAGGTAGTTATCATCTTAGTTTCTCTCTTCTAGTATTGAACCTTTAATTTTTGAAAAATATCTCTCATATTGTACTGTGAATTGTATGCTTTGTTTGATTTTAACACTATGAGAGTATGAAGGTAGGGAGAGACGAAAAATGATGGAATGTGGATCCCAAAAAGTTTCACTCTGAGTACCCCTTCAAGGCACCAAAAAGCCATTAGTATGAGTATCTAACTGCCTTTACCTTAGTGAGATGGAGCAGAAAATGCACTCACTGTATATTTCTATATAAAAAAATGATGATAAAATAAAGAAAGAAATGAGAAGTAAAAGAATTTGAGTGAGAAAAACAGAAATAAGGGGTAAGGCAACCTAGGGAGATTTAAAGGATGAGGTGATCTAGTTGAGTGTTTCAAAATTAATTTGATGCATACAACCAATGGTAACAATAAAAGTAGATGTATAATAATAGAATTTGGGTTCAGTTTTAGAAGAACAGAGACTATTTTGTAAATATCTATTCATATATCTATTGTGTGCACATTGATTGAGTGGAAAAATTACCTGTATTACATTTCTCTATCAGCTGGAATTTGAATGCACCTTCTCCCTTCCTATTGATATGTCATGTTATTTGCTTGAGGACAAGCAAAGGTTTAAGCATGGGGGAGTTGATAAAGGGGAAAATGAGTGTTTAATGGTTATATTTTATCCCCTAATTAATAGTAAACTTGTGATTATTTCTCTGCTTTTGGTTATGCTTTGCTTTGGATACTGCTTTGGTTTGTTTTATGTTTGTAGGTGAGTAAAAGAGGCAAAGAAGCAAGGGAAAACACTCATGTAAGGAGCCACATGGACTTGGAACATGCTGAGGAGGAAGCAAGGTGTAACATCCCTAATTTTGTTTCATTTATTAATAAAGGTACATAAATATTTAATGTAACATCCGTAATTTTGTTTCTTTTATTAATAAAAGTACATAAATAATTAATTAAGAAAATAAAATTTATTAGACAATTTTTAGATATCTCAGAAATATAATCCTTAGAAATTCTTCACCTTATGTGTATGCATAGAAAATGTTTCTAACATTAAGGGAATAGGTAAAGAGAGAAAACCTAATAGGAAAAATTAGAAATAACATACTAAAGAGAGGCAAAATTCTTCGGTAAGGAAGATAAATTTTTGTGAAGTAAGTAAATGTCTTAAAATTTCAAAAAGATTGGATTAGGATAATTTTTCCTAATTCAAGAGCTAGAGTTACTAAGTTTAACATCTCCACTTATAAATTGGGCTTTGACCTATGACACTTCATATAGAGTTTTTCTATTTCACATGAATTTCTAGCAAGCCAATAGGATAGCCCAAGCAAGAAATAAAACATAGACTTGAACTAGGATATAGAAGTTGGACGGATAGCCCAAAAATAATGAAAATATGACCAAGCCCGTTATGAAAGGTAGAATTTCATCCAAAGCAAAGGAAATGGGTAAGAATGAGCCCAAATCCAAGAAGGAAAAAAAATAAGAATCATGTGAGGAAATAATAGTGTAATAATAATCAAGATTAGGTCACATGGTATTAAGATAAAACATCTATATCCTACATTCATAATTTCAACAAGTAGGTAATAATACATGGCTTTAGGACAAAACATCTATATCCTATATTCATAATTTCAACAAGTGGGTAATTATACATAGCATTATGATAAAACATCCTTATCCTACACAAATAATTTTAGCCAAGTAAGAAAGATTCAAGGGCTGAAAATTTGCCACCTAAAAAGAAAAACCTATCATATTTGATTAAGACAAAAGAAAAAGAAAAAGAATCCCTAAATCAAAGGGACCTTGTCCCTTTGATTTAGGGATTCTTTTTCAAAATACAAATCTCCTTTTGCTATGCATATCTTGACTAACAGAGAGGAAGATAAGAACATGAGTTGTTTTACCCTAAAAAAACAACCAAGTGCATCCTAATTGTGATAAGGCAGACCCATGGTTATGAAAGGTGAACTGTAACATCCTTAATTTCGTTTCTTTTATTGATAAAGGTACATAAAAAATTTAATTAAGGAAATAAAATTTATTAGACAATATTTTAGATATCTAAGGAAATATAATCCTTAGAAATTCTTCACCTTATGTATATGCATAGAAAATGTTTCTAACATTAAGAGAACAAATAAAGAAGGAAAATCTAATAGGAAAGAAATTAGAAATAACATACTAAAGAGATGCAAAATTCTTGGATAAGGAAGATAAATTTTTAGAAACAAGTAAAGGTCTTAAAATTTCAAAGAACATTGAATTAGGGTAATTTTTCCTAATTCAAGAACTATAGTTACTAAGTTTAAAATCTTTACCCATACATTGGGCTTTTACCTATGGACACTTCATATAGAGTTTTTCCACTTCACATAAGTTTCTAGCAAGCCCATTGGATAACCTAAACAAGAAATTAAACATAGACTTGGACTAGGATATAGTAATTTCACCAATAGCCCAAAAATTATGAAAATGTGACCAAGCCCACCAAGAAAGGAAGAATTTTATCCAAAGCAAAGAAAATGGGTAGGACAAGCCCATAATGGGTAAGAATAAGCCCAAATTCAAGAGGAAAAATAAAATAAAATAAATTAGATGATGATATAATAATAAGAATAAAGATTAGGTTACATGGCATTAAGACAAAAATTTAGCAAGTGGTGTGATTCTACATTCATCATTTAGGCAAGTGGCATGATAATACAAGGCTTTAGGACAAAAACATCTATATCCTTCACTCATAATTTTAGCAAGTGGTATGATAATACATGGTATTAGGACAAAACATTCATAGCCCACACAAATAATATCAACCAAATAATGGAGATTGAAGGGCTAGAAATTTGCCACTTAAAAAGGCAACCTATCATAATTGATTAAGACAAAAGAAAAATTAAATGAATCCCTAAATCAAAGGGACCTTGTCCCTTATCTTAAGAACATATCATCATAATTTTCAAAATACAAATCTCCTTTTCCTATGCATATCTTGACTAAGGAAGAGGAAGACAAGAACATAAGTTGTTTGTTTTCCAAAA
This sequence comes from Gleditsia sinensis, assembly GCA_037074535.1. NCBI lineage: Eukaryota > Viridiplantae > Streptophyta > Magnoliopsida > Fabales > Fabaceae > Gleditsia > Gleditsia sinensis. Next base: position 58,775,852 of record CM073464.1, read on the forward strand.
ATTCAACAAAGTTTATCTTAATTGTGATAAGGTAGATCCATGATCATGAAAGGTGAATTATTTGGTGGTCTATATAAGAGAACCCACCCTTACAACACTTTAATTTCGTCCAAGTGAGAAAGAGAGAGAAATAGAAGCAAGGTAGAGTGAGGAAAGGAGAGAAGAGAGAAGAAGAAAGGAAGGAAGAAGAAGGAGAAGTTTAGAAAGCTAAAGGTAAGTTTAACAATATTTCTTTTTGAAGAAAACTTTTGAAACTTATAATATTTATATGAGATTTTGATCTTAGAACTTTTATGATTGGTCATGATGTTGCTATATCATGTTACATATTGATCTTGCATGTGATGTATGTTTGAATACTTAGGTTGGTGTAGATAGTTATGCATGGTTATGGCTATGGGTGGCAGAATTTTAAGTTTCGGTATTTTAATTTCTGGGAACAATCTATAAGGAATTAAAATAAATGGTTAACATAAGAATTAAAGATATATGTGTCCCGGATTTTTAGCCACTGGAATCATTCCATTTGGAGTCCATATGAGGTAGATATGGTCTGATTAGTAGTCAAAGGTCAGAAAATGAATCATCAGGGAAGAATATGTTAGGATAGCTTCGGTAATTTAATTTCTGGGAATTATTGGTAGGGAATTAAAATCAATGGTTAACATAAGAATTAAAGATAAATGTGTCATGGATTTTTAGCCACTGGAATCATTCCATTTGGAGTCCATATGAGGTAGATATGGTCTGATTAGTAGTCAAAGGTCAGAAAATGAATCATCAGGGAAGAATATGTTAGGATAGCTTCGGTAATTTAATTTCTGGGAATTATTGGTAGGGAATTAAAATAAATGGTTAACATAAGAATTAAAGATAAATGTGTCATGGATTTTTAGCCACTGGAATCATTCCATTTGGAGTCCATATGAGGTAGCTATGGTCTGATTAGTAGTCAAAGGTCAGAAAATGAATCATCAGGGAAGAATATGTTAGGATAGCTTCGGTAATTTAATTTCTGGGAATTATTGGTAGGGAATTAAAATAAATGGTCAACATAAGAATTAAAGATATGTGTGTCATGGATTTTTAGCCACTGGAATCATTCAATTTGGAGTTCACATGTGGTAGATATGGTCCAATTAGTAAGCCAAGGTCAGAAAATGGTTCATCAGGGAAGATTATGTTAGGACAGCTTTTGTATTTTAATTTCTGGGAATTTTATTTATGGAATTAAAATAAATGGTTAACATGAAAGTTATATATCTATGTCTCATGGAAATATACCCACTGGAATTATGCAATTTGGAGTTCATATGAGGTAGATATAATCCGATTAGTAAGCAGAGGTCAGAAAATGTTTATTCAGGGAAGAGTATGTTATTAATGCTTTAGTTTTTGAATTTCTGGGAATATTCTGTAGGGAATTAAAATAGCGCGCCAACATAACAATTATAGATATATGGCTCATAGATTTTTACCAACTGGAATAACGCAATTTGGAGTTCCAATTTGGGAGATATGGTCTAATTAGTCAGTAAAGGTCAGAACCTATCCGAGAGGAACTATCATGTACTTTGATGGAGTAATATCACCTTTGTTTCTTAATTTTTCGCTACAATGTTCAACATAATAGTTTTAGATAATTGTTTTATCTTGAAATACACACCAATATCACCTACATCAGAGTTAAATTGAGGGAGTTATGCTCTGATTAGTAAGAGAAGGTTAGATAGGATGAAAACCTGCATCAAGAAAATAAAGAAATAAAATTAGTATTTTAAAAAAGAAGATGAATCTTAATAAATGACTAGTATAGCCATAGCCATTGCCATTGCATGAACTTACTACCATTTTAAGTGTGTAATTTTTTAACATGGAATTTACCCTAGTACTCATATAAATTTACAAGAAGTTTTGAAAGTGCCGGTTTTATTTGAAAAATCTTAGTATGCTCCGTGGTTGCAGTATTTTCACATTAGAAAAGAATTATTCTAGTTACTGGAAAACAAAATTGTGATTTGTGAAAAGTGCATGTCTAAGGAAAGCTCTGGCAAGGAAAGACATGGTACTTAAGCGTGTCCATTAGTGACCCACCTCTCTTTCCTGGGAACTTTTCTGGTGCGCTGTTTACAGACTACAATTACTATCCAGTTACTAAGGTATTAGTATGGAATTTTGACATGGAAATGTTTTATAAAGTGATATTTTAAATGGTTATGTTCATGGCATGATTACCAATGATTTATGGTAATAGTTATATTTTGATGAACATACTTGTTATTGAAAGCATACTTTTGGCTATCATTGTGAAAAGAAAAGAAATGAGCACGGTCACATGGCAATCCGTGTGGTGCACCAGTAGGGGACGCCCTACCAACGGTTATGATCATGTTAATAAGAAAAGAAAGAGAAAGTGTGCCATGTCGGATGGAGCGAGATAAGCCCGTACCGAAAAGTAGAGAATACTCACCCTGACCGGGGTAGCTTGAAGTAAGAATAAGTGGATAGCCATCATATGAAAGTCGAAAAATAGTTATTCATGCCATACATGTCATAACTGTATAATTTTCATGTGCATGATAAAGTGCATTCATGTGACCTAAAGATATTTTCTGTAGTTTATACAGCTGAACATGACGTGATGAACTATATTGATGGTAAATTATGATTTATTGTTGAACTTACTGGGATTTAATTCTCACTATATTTCCATATCATGTTCAGAAGAATAAATATGCAGATATTCTCTATGACACTTATTATCTCTGTACGTTGGATCGAGGTGCCCTACCTTGGGCAACTTCCAGTTATTTCTGATGTAACTGTCGTAGATGTAACTGAGATTCCGGTGGACGTGCCACCCGAACCAGTGTCCCCGGAAGTAGTCGATATAGATGATTAGAACTAATATGTATCTTTGTACAAATGTTTGTAAAATAATGGTGTGTAGTTTGTAAAATAATAGTGTGTATGGAAACTCAGTATTGTATAAATTAAATAAATGTTATATTGAGTTAAGTTGTAACGAGGTAATAACTTCATGGTATTTAAAAAAAAAAAAATTTACATAAATGGAGTTGTTACATAATTGGTATCAGAGCAGGTCGATCCTAGATGGCCAGTGGTTGGATGGTTATCTGAATCGATCTTATAGTGTCTTGAGTATGTTGTGGTTGTGCTGTGTAGGGGATCAGTAATTCATATAGGTAAGAAATTACTAGTGTTTCCTATCTATATGCCGAGGTGGTGTTATGACTGCTATTAAATATTTTTGAACTAACTATTGGGCTTGATCACCTCAATAGCAGCATAACTTTGTTTTGTACCATAGTAGGAAATGGCACCACCAAGGAGGAATCCAGCAACCAATGCAGAGGAAACCCTGCACAACCTGGCCACGGCAATTCGAGACCAAGTTATGACCACCAACCAAATTTTACAACATCTCCAAAATGCTAATAACACAAATGTTGAGATTGGTCCTAACAACCGGACGACTGGAAAAGATAATGGCATATCCGAGTTCCTGAGGACTAGACCACCTTGTTTCCAAGGTGGTTATGACCCAACGGTAGCCGAAAGGTGGATTAGGGAATTAGAGAAAATCTTTGAAGTGATGGGCTGTACTGAAGAGCAGCAAATCATTTTTGCTGCATATATGTTAAAGGATGAAGCAGAATACTGGTGGCGTGGAGCTAGAGAACTTTTAGCTCATCAGGGAAGACAGATCACCTGGCAAGTGTTCAAGGACATTTTCTTTGAAAAGTACTTTCCAAGTACTGTACGGGCAGAGAAAGAGATCGAATTTCTCCAACTCAGGCAAGGAAGCATGACCGTGGACCAGTATATCGCAAGGTTCGAGGAGCTGTCTAAGTTCTCCTCTTATCTGCGATATAACCCAGATGAAGCATGGAAGGCGGTTAAGTTTGAAGCGGGACTAAACCCGGAGTTAAAGAATGCTGTTATAGCTATGGAGATCAGGGAGTTTGTACCTCTGATAAATAAATGCAGACTCCTGGAAAAGAGTTTAAGGGCAGTGGAGGACGAGAAACAAAGGCGAAACCTATGGAAAAGGAAGAGAAATTTTCCCAACCCTAGAAAGAACGTGAGAAGAAGTGGATATGGAGCTGGTAAGAGGCCATTGATTGCGGGTCCTAGGCCTTTTCAACAAGACCTCGCCTCAGTCAAGTGCGCTAAATGCGGACGCATGCATGGTAACCGGCCATGCTACATGGGACAAGATGTCTGCTTCAATTGCGGACAGAAGGGACATTTTGCGAAAAACTGCCCACAGAATGTAGGAAAGCAGCCAGAACAGAGGCCTCAGGTGAAAGGAAGGGTTTTCACCCTGAGCGGCCAAGAGGCAGCTCAATCTTCTGAAATGATTCAAGGTACATGCTATATTTATGGATTTGCTCTTATGGTGTTATTTGACTCTGGTGCTAGTCATTCATTTATATCAGAAGAATGTATTAGGAAGTTTCAGTTCCCTATTTCTGAAACTCCCTATGAGCTATCTGTAGTAACCCCTACAGGGGAACGGGTATTAACTTCCTCTGTATGTAAGGACTGTCAAGTCACCATCCAGGAGAAAACTTTTTCTGTAGACCTCGTCAGTTTACCTTTAAGAGGTATTGAGGTCATTCTAGGGTTAGACTGGATGTCTAGAAATCGAGTCTTGTTGAATTGTTGTAACAAGACCGTTGAATTTCTACCTTCTACTCCGAAAGAGGAGGTCCAGTTATTGATGTTAAATGCCAATCAAGTTAATAGGGAGTTGAAGAATGGAGTACTTGGATACATTCTCTTGTATTTATCAAACCTAGAAGTCGAATCGAAACTTGATGAAATTCCAATAGCCAACGAGTTTCCTGAAGTGTTTCCATCAGATATTCCAGGCTTACCTCCCAAGAGAGAGATAGAGTTCTCTATTGATCTCCTACCTGGGACAGGGCCTATCTCTATTGCACCATATCGAATGGCCTCGAAGGAACTACAAGAACTAAAGAAGCAGTTGGAGGAACTATTAGACAAGCAATTCATTAGACCGAGTGTATCACCTTGGGGAGCTCCTGTATTGTTTGTTAAGAAGAAAGACGGGAGTTTGAGACTATGCATAGATTACAGACAGCTGAATAAGGTGACTATCAAAAATAAGTATCCTCTCCCTAGGATAGATGACTTATTAGATCAATTAAAGGGAGCCTCCATCTTTTCTAAAATTGACTTGCGGTCAGGATATCATCAGATTAGGATTAAGGAGGAGGACGTACCAAAAACTGCCTTCAGGACTAGGTATGGGCACTATGAGTTTCTCGTAATGCCCTTCGGGTTAACGAATGCACCTGCAATTTTTATGGATTACATGAATCGCATTTTTCGACCCTACCTAGATCAATTTGTTGTAGTGTTCATTGATGACATCTTGATATATTCTAAGAGTAAGAAAGAACATGAACAACATCTCCGAATCGTGCTGCAAGTGCTGAAAGAGAAAAAGTTATATGCTAAATTGGAGAAGTGTGAATTTTGGCTGTCAGAGGTGAAGTTTCTCGGACATGTCATCTCTAATAGAGGGGTAGCCGTAGATCCTAGCAAGACGGAAGCAGTGATTAAGTGGGAGACACCAAAGACGGTTACGGAAATCAGAAGTTTCCTTGGTTTGGCAGGATACTACAGGAGATTTATACAAAACTTCTCTCGTATAGCCTTGCCATTGACTAAATTGACCAGGAAGGGAAGTCCTTTCAAATGGACTGATCAATGTGATGCTAGTTTTCAGGAGCTGAAGACAAGACTGACCACTCCTCCTGTTTTAATTATTCCAGACCCCACAGGACATTTTGAAGTGTATAGTGATGCTTCAAAGAAAGGGCTAGGGTGTGTGTTAATGCAAGACAAGAGAGTAGTTGCTTACGCCTCTAGACAACTAAGACCCCACGAAGGAAACTATCCAACCCATGATCTTGAATTAGCGGCAGTAGTGTTTGCCTTAAAGATTTGGCGACACTATTTGTACGGGGCAACCTTTGAAGTATATTGTGATCATAAGAGTCTTAAATACCTCTTTGATCAGAAGGAGTTAAATATGAGGCAACGAAGATGGGTAGAATTCCTCAATGACTACAAGTTTGAGATAAAGTATCATCCCGGAAAGGCGAATGTTGTAGCAGATGCCTTGAGTCGAAAATCTCTGCATATGGGTCAGATGATGGTGTATGAGATGCAGATGCTAGAGGAATTTCGAAATTTGAAGCTAGCCACTACTCTTACTCCAAAGAATCTAGTCATTAATGGTTTAAGTATAGGGTCTGACCTTAGAGCCCAGATCAAAGAAGCTCAAGCTCACGATCAATACTTACAAGATCATAAAGACCAAGGTAATTTTTCTGTAATGGAAGATGGAGCAATCATGTATCAGGGAAGGATTTGTGTCCCTCAAGAACAAGAGTTGAGGACTAAGATACTGCAGGAAGCGCATCAAAGTAAATACACAATACATCCTGGATGCACTAAAATGTACCAGGATTTAAAAAGGATGTATTGGTGGCCAGGGATGAAAAATGACATTGCTGAGTTTGTGGCGAAATGTCTCATTTGTCAAAAGGTGAAGGTGGAGCATCAAAAGCCAGCGGGATTTCTACAACCTCTTGAGATCCCTAAATGGAAATGGGATAGTATTTCGATGGACTTTGTTGTAGGTTTACCTAAGACCTCAGTGGGACATGACTCTATCTGGGTAATAGTTGACAGATTAACCAAATCTGCTCACTTTTTGCCCATAAAAATAAACTTTTCACTAGATAAATTGGCCCAATTGTACGTTCAGGAAATAGTTAGACTCCATGGGATTCCCTTAAATATTGTTTCTGATAGAGATCCGAGGTTCACGTCGAGGTTTTGGAAGGCATTGCAAGAAGCTTTTGGTACTCAATTGCGGTTCAGTACTGCCTACCATCCTCAAACTGACGGGCAGACAGAACGAACCATTCAAACCCTAGAAGATATGTTGAGGGCCTGTGTGATAGAGCAAGGTAAAGGATGGGATAAGTACCTACCTTTAGTAGAGTTTGCTTATAATAATAGCTATCACTCTAGCATTAAGATGGCCCCCTATGAAGCTTTATACGGTAGAAAGTGCCGATCTCCACTATGTTGGTTCGAGGTAGGAGAAAAGAACTTGTTAGGTCCTGATTTAGTTCAACAAACCACTGAACAAATTAGGATGATACGAAACAAAATACTTACAGCTCAGAGTCGGCAAAAGAGTTACTACGATAAGAGACATAGACCTCTAGAGTTTGAGGAAGGAGACCATGTATTTCTGAAACTTTCCCCGACTACTGGAGTTGGTAGGTCTCTCAAAACAAGAAAGCTAAGTCCGCGATTTTTAGGACCCTACCAAATTCTAAAGAAAGTTGGGACATCAGCATATCAAGTTGCTCTCCCACCTAATTTGTCCAACCTGCATAATGTTTTCCACGTATCACAGCTGCGGAAGTATCTTTCAGATTCATCACATATAATACTGGATGAACCAATCCAAATAAAGGAGAACATGACATACCAGCTAGTACCTGCATCCATATTGGACACTGACGTGAAGCAACTGAGAAATAAAACCATTCCCCTAGTTAAGGTGTTATGGGAAGGTTTGACTCCGGAAGAAGCAACTTGGGAGCTGGAAGAAGTCATGAGGAAGAAATATCCGCAATTGTTCTTATAAGGTAATTTCTGAAATTTTGAGGACAAAATTTCTTTTAGGGGGAGAGAAATGTAACATCCTTAATTTCGTTTCTTTTATTGATAAAGGTACATAAAAAATTTAATTAAGGAAATAAAATTTATTAGACAATATTTTAGATATCTAAGGAAATATAATCCTTAGAAATTCTTCACCTTATGTATATGCATAGAAAATGTTTCTAACATTAAGAGAACAAATAAAGAAGGAAAATCTAATAGGAAAGAAATTAGAAATAACATACTAAAGAGATGCAAAATTCTTGGATAAGGAAGATAAATTTTTAGAAACAAGTAAAGGTCTTAAAATTTCAAAGAACATTGAATTAGGGTAATTTTTCCTAATTCAAGAACTATAGTTACTAAGTTTAAAATCTTTACCCATACATTGGGCTTTTACCTATGGACACTTCATATAGAGTTTTTCCACTTCACATAAGTTTCTAGCAAGCCCATTGGATAACCTAAACAAGAAATTAAACATAGACTTGGACTAGGATATAGTAATTTCACCAATAGCCCAAAAATTATGAAAATGTGACCAAGCCCACCAAGAAAGGAAGAATTTTATCCAAAGCAAAGAAAATGGGTAGGACAAGCCCATAATGGGTAAGAATAAGCCCAAATTCAAGAGGAAAAATAAAATAAAATAAATTAGATGATGATATAATAATAAGAATAAAGATTAGGTTACATGGCATTAAGACAAAAATTTAGCAAGTGGTGTGATTCTACATTCATCATTTAGGCAAGTGGCATGATAATACAAGGCTTTAGGACAAAAACATCTATATCCTTCACTCATAATTTTAGCAAGTGGTATGATAATACATGGTATTAGGACAAAACATTCATAGCCCACACAAATAATATCAACCAAATAATGGAGATTGAAGGGCTAGAAATTTGCCACTTAAAAAGGCAACCTATCATAATTGATTAAGACAAAAGAAAAATTAAATGAATCCCTAAATCAAAGGGACCTTGTCCCTTATCTTAAGAACATATCATCATAATTTTCAAAATACAAATCTCCTTTTCCTATGCATATCTTGACTAAGGAAGAGGAAGACAAGAACATAAGTTGTTTGTTTTCCAAAAATTCAACAAAGTTTATCTTAATTGTGATAAGGTAGATCCATGATCATGAAAGGTGAATTATTTGGTGGTCTATATAAGAGAACCCACCCTTACAACACTTTAATTTCGTCCAAGTGAGAAAGAGAGAGAAATAGAAGCAAGGTAGAGTGAGGAAAGGAGAGAAGAGAGAAGAAGAAAGGAAGGAAGAAGAAGGAGAAGTTTAGAAAGCTAAAGGTAAGTTTAACAATATTTCTTTTTGAAGAAAACTTTTGAAACTTATAATATTTATATGAGATTTTGATCTTAGAACTTTTATGATTGGTCATGATGTTGCTATATCATGTTACATATTGATCTTGCATGTGATGTATGTTTGAATACTTAGGTTGGTGTAGATAGTTCTGCATGGTTATGGCTATGGGTGGCAGAATTTTAAGTTTCGGTATTTTAATTTCTGGGAACAATCTATAAGGAATTAAAATAAATGGTTAACATAAGAATTAAAGATATATGTGTCCCGGATTTTTAGCCACTGGAAGCATTCCATTTGGAGTCCATATGAGGTAGATATGGTCTGATTAGTAGTCAAAGGTCAGAAAATGAATCATCAGGGAAGAATATGTTAGGATAGCTTCGGTAATTTAATTTCTGGGAATTATTGGTAGGGAATTAAAATAAATGGTTAACATAAGAATTAAAGATAAATGTGTCATGGATTTTTAGCCACTGGAATCATTCCATTTGGAGTCCATATGAGGTAGATATGGTCTGATTAGTAGTCAAAGGTCAGAAAATGAATCATCAGGGAAGAATATGTTAGGATAGCTTCGGTAATTTAATTTCTGGGAATTATTGGTAGGGAATTAAAATAAATGGTTAACATAAGAATTAAAGATAAATGTGTCATGGATTTTTAGCCACTGGAATCATTCCATTTGGAGTCCATATGAGGTAGCTATGGTCTGATTAGTAGTCAAAGGTCAGAAAATGAATCATCAGGGAAGAATATGTTAGGATAGCTTCGGTAATTTAATTTCTGGGAATTATTGGTAGGGAATTAAAATAAATGGTCAACATAAGAATTAAAGATATGTGTGTCATGGATTTTTAGCCACTGGAATCATTCAATTTGGAGTTCACATGTGGTAGATATGGTCCAATTAGTAAGCCAAGGTCAGAAAATGGTTCATCAGGGAAGATTATGTTAGGACAGCTTTTGTATTTTAATTTCTGGGAATTTTATTTATGGAATTAAAATAAATGGTTAACATGAAAGTTATATATCTATGTCTCATGGAAATATACCCACTGGAATTATGCAATTTGGAGTTCATATGAGGTAGATATAATCCGATTAGTAAGCAGAGGTCAGAAAATGTTTATTCAGGGAAGAGTATGTTATTAATGCTTTAGTTTTTGAATTTCTGGGAATATTCTGTAGGGAATTAAAATAGCGCGCCAACATAACAATTATAGATATATGGCTCATAGATTTTTACCAACTGGAATAACGCAATTTGGAGTTCCAATTTGGGAGATATGGTCTAATTAGTCAGTAAAGGTCAGAACCTATCCGAGAGGAACTATCATGTACTTTGATGGAGTAATATCACCTTTGTTTCTTAATTTTTCGCTACAATGTTCAACATAATAGTTTTAGATAATTGTTTTATCTTGAAATACACACCAATATCACCTACATCAGAGTTAAATTGAGGGAGTTATGCTCTGATTAGTAAGAGAAGGTTAGATAGGATGAAAACCTGCATCAAGAAAATAAAGAAATAAAATTAGTATTTTAAAAAAGAAGATGAATCTTAATAAATGACTAGTATAGCCATAGCCATTGCCATTGCATGAACTTACTACCATTTTAAGTGTGTAATTTTTTAACATGGAATTTACCCTAGTACTCATATAAATTTACAAGAAGTTTTGAAAGTGCCGGTTTTATTTGAAAAATCTTAGTATGCTCCGTGGTTGCAGTATTTTCACATTAGAAAAGAATTATTCTAGTTACTGGAAAACAAAATTGTGATTTGTGAAAAGTGCATGTCTAAGGAAAGCTCTGGCAAGGAAAGACATGGTACTTAAGCGTGTCCATTAGTGACCCACCTCTCTTTCCTGGGAACTTTTCTGGTGCGCTGTTTACAGACTACAATTACTATCCAGTTACTAAGGTATTAGTATGGAATTTTGACATGGAAATGTTTTATAAAGTGATATTTTAAATGGTTATGTTCATGGCATGATTACCAATGATTTATGGTAATAGTTATATTTTGATGAACATACTTGTTATTGAAAGCATACTTTTGGCTATCATTGTGAAAAGAAAAGAAATGAGCACGGTCACATGGCAATCCGTGTGGTGCACCAGTAGGGGACGCCCTACCAACGGTTATGATCATGTTAATAAGAAAAGAAAGAGAAAGTGTGCCATGTCGGATGGAGCGAGATAAGCCCGTACCGAAAAGTAGAGAATACTCACCCTGACCGGGGTAGCTTGAAGTAAGAATAAGTGGATAGCCATCATATGAAAGTCGAAAAATAGTTATTCATGCCATACATGTCATAACTGTATAATTTTCATGTGCATGATAAAGTGCATTCATGTGACCTAAAGATATTTTCTGTAGTTTATACAGCTGAACATGACGTGATGAACTATATTGATGGTAAATTATGATTTATTGTTGAACTTACTGGGATTTAATTCTCACTATATTTCCATATCATGTTCAGAAGAATAAATATGCAGATATTCTCTATGACACTTATTATCTCTGTACGTTGGATCGAGGTGCCCTACCTTGGGCAACTTCCAGTTATTTCTGATGTAACTGTCGTAGATGTAACTGAGATTCCGGTGGACGTGCCACCCGAACCAGTGTCCCCGGAAGTAGTCGATATAGATGATTAGAACTAATATGTATCTTTGTACAAATGTTTGTAAAATAATGGTGTGTAGTTTGTAAAATAATAGTGTGTATGGAAACTCAGTATTGTATAAATTAAATAAATGTTATATTGAGTTAAGTTGTAACGAGGTAATAACTTCATGGTATTTAAAAAAAAAAAAATTTACATAAATGGAGTTGTTACATGAACCACATGATAGTTTATTTAAGCAAAATCAACCCTTATAACATAATAATTTCGTCTAAGTGAGGGAAAGAAAAAAACATAAGCAAGGTAGAGTGAGGAAAGGACAGAAAGAGGAAGGAGAAGTCTAGAGGACTAAGTACTCAAGGTAAGTGAGCTTAATCTCCACTTGAGTCTATCTTTCTTCTTCATTCTTGGGGTTCAAAAACTCACCCTCCATCTCTTATTTAAGATGGTAGAAAAGCTAAGGGAAATGAGGAATCTTACTACTTCCTTTAAGAGGAAAAAATAAAAAGAATTCACTAAGTGAGTTAGGAAGATTTTTAGGTAGGTTTAACAATATTTCCGTTTAGAAAAGCTTTGAATTTAGAAACATTTATATGGGATTTTGAACCTAGAACTTTGATGAAATTTACTATATTTGTTACCTGGATGATTGACTATGGATGTTGCTATATCATGTTACATGTTGATCTTGCAAGTGATGTATGTTTGAATACTTATGTTGGTATGAAAAGTTCTGCATAGGTATTGGCTATGGGTGACAAAATTTAAAGATTTTTATGTTGCTATTTTATATATTTAAATGTGGTGAACAATTGATAAAATATGATTAAATTTAAATGAAGAAGAAAATGTAAGAGGACATAATAAAATGATGAACTAAAACCTTAGAAAAGTTTTGGTTAGGAAATTGGATTTCGGGGTAACGAGGGAAGCTTTTGTTTTTTTTTTAATTCTGGGAAGAATCTGTTAGAAATTAAAAGAAATGGTTAACGTGAAAAATGTAGATCTATGTCTCAAGGATTTTTATCCACTAAAATCACTTAATTTAGAGTCCAGATGAGGGAGATATTGCCCAATATGTAAGTAGTGGTTAAAAAATGGTTAACCAGGGAAGAATCTATAAGGTATTCTTCTGTTTTTGAATTTTCGGGATAAATCTGTATGGAATTGAAAGAAATGCTTAACATGAAAAATGTATATCTATGTTCCATGAATTTTTAGCCACTAGAAACATTCAAATTAGAATCCGTATGAGGGAGATATAGTCAGATTAGTAATCAAAGGTCAAAAACTATCTAACCAGGGAAGAATCTATTACGTATGCTTCTGTGTTTGAATTTATGGGCAAAATATGTAGGGAATTAAAGGAAATTGTTAACATAATAAATATAGATATATGTATTGTGGATCTATAGGCTCTAAAATCACTTAATTTGGAGTTCATATGAGAGATATATGGCTTATTAATGAGTAAAGGTTAGAATCAATTTAGAATCTAGGGGGTAAATGTAAGTGTTTTTGTTTTCAATTTTCTGGGAATACTTAGTAAGAAATTTGAAGAAATGATAAACATGAAAGTTATCTTAGCATTTTATAGGCATTGGAATCAACTCAATTGGAGTTTGTATGATGGAGATATGGTCCAATTAGTAAGTAGAACCTATCTAAGAAGAAATAACATTGAATTTGAGGGAGTCGTAACACCACAATTATTTAAGATTTCACTAAAATGTTCAAGATAAGGGTTTTAAAGGATAGTCTTATCTTTCAATTGACACCAAGATCACCTCAATCAGATTTAAAATGAGAGTGTTATGCTCTATTTAGTGAAGAGAGGATAATAATATTTTAAAAAGAAGAAGAATCTTATAAATTAAAATAATAAATGACTAGTGTATGCCATAGTCATTGCCATTGCATGAACTCCTTACCATCTTAAGTGCGTAATTTTAACATAGAAATATTTTATAAAGTGATATTTGAAACGATTATGTTTATGGCATGATTACCAATGATTTTTGTTAATGATTATATTTTGATGAAAATTATGGCATGTGAGTATAATAAACATACTTGTTATGGAAATCATATTTATGGCTATTAATGTGAAAAGAAAAGAAAATAAATGAGCACGGTCACATGGCGATCCGTGTAGTGCACCAGTAGGGGACGCCCTATCAACGGCTATGGTTATGTTAATGAGAAAAGAAAGAGAAAGTGTGCCATGTCAGATGAAGCGAGAAAAGCCCGTACCGAAGAGTAGAAAGTACTCACCCTAATCAGGGTAGGTTGATATGAAAATAAGTTGATAGTCATCATATGGTAATCTAAAAATAGTTATTCAAATAGTTATTCATGCCATACATGTCATTACTGTATGATTTTCATATGCATAAATAAAGTGCATTCATGTGACTTGAAATATTTGCTATAGCTTATACAGATGAACATGACATGATGATCTATATTGATGATAATTGTGATTTATTGTTGAACCTACTAGGATTTAATTCTCATTATATTTTCATATCATGTTCAGAAAACTAGTTTTGCATATTTTTCTTTGGCTTTGGCTCTTAGTGTACGTTCGATCGAATTACTCTTTGTTGGGCAGATCTGAGAAATTAATAAGGTATTGTGATCGAGTTGGTTAAGATTCTGGTGAAGGTGCAACCACCCGCACCCGTGTCCTCAGAACTAGTCATTATGAATGAATAAGATGCAGACATATAAGTGTTTGGTTTGTGTACGAATGTTGTTAATTAATGATGTGTAAACCTTAATTATGCTTGGTTAAATTAATTGAATGTTATTATGAGTTAAATAAAGGTAATGACTTCATGGGACTTTAAAAAAAAGTATATATATGAATATATGTAAAAAAATGGAGTTGTTACACAAGGAGGCAACCCTAAAGAAATTGACAAGAAAAGAGCTTGGCAGCCTTAAACACGACAAAGCCGTGCTCTATGAAAAGAACGTCATTTTTCCTAGTTTTATAGCATGAAGAAGGGCTAGGCTGTTTCAAGAAGCACGACCATGCTTCGTGTCTGTACACTTCGTGTTTTTTAAGGTTTTGAGCAGCTAAAGGGATATAAATACATGGGGAAGCGCAGCCAAGAAAATGTAGACTGAGACAGACCTACTTTTACTCAGTTTTGAACTTAGGAAACACCACTAGATTAGTTTTGAAGTAGAATTATTGATTACTTTATGCATTTAGAGTATAATTTACATTGATTGAAGTTTGTATTTAGTACATTTTGCATCTAAGTTTTACCTTTCCATGTTTACTTCTACTTCTACTTCTACACCTCTTTTTTACATTGTATTGAACATTTATGATTCCTTTAATGGATATGATTGTGAGTTTACTTTCAATTATGTGTGAGTAGATATTGATCTAGGGTTTTGATAAACCCACATATGGTATGATGATACTAAATTATTAAGTTGAATGTTGGAACCCTAATTGTATTTTCCATGGATTAGTTAGGATTAACTGTTATGCGCATGTTTAAGAGTTGATAGAATGCCTGATCATCAATCTATCACGTCTTAGGATATTAACTGATGAACTGAAAGGTGAAAGTTAATACTAGAACCTAATAGTTAATTATAGATATCTTAATCACGAAAGTAGTTTAAGGTTCTCTAGGAATTGAATCAATTAGTAGGCATGAGAAAACTGATGAATTGCATTCCATGATTGGCATAGAACTTAATGGACCGAGGTTAAACTAAGAACCATGAAAGTAGGCAATTGGATTAAGCTAGGTACGATTAGTAATGCTTGAAAGAGGTTATTCGTTAATTAAGGCTAAACCATACTATATATGCACTGAAAATCCATTTTTTTTACACAATGCTCAAACATGTCATAGCTCTCAATATTCTTATTTCACTCATTTGCTATATGCATAGTGAGCGATCAACTACAGTTATAAGAAGTGATCAGAGAATGTGAGTTAATCACCCATCTACCTCATCACATTATCACTGTCACCCGATTAGAGTGGCCCTCCCCTTGGCTCACTCAAGCTAATGGGCATCTCCTACTCGGTACCATCTCAAGCCATACAACCCATCGAATGCATATCCATCAAATGCAATGCATAATTATCACGCAACTCGACATGAGCTTTACATTTTCCATTGAATCACATTCATAATATGATATGCATCATTTTCATGCCCAATGAGTAATAATCATTCATCACATACCAATATCCAATATGATTCATTTTGAATCAAATAAAGAAAATATAGCGCCCAAAATTTTGTTAATTATATTCACAAAATGGAATATTAAGAAAGGATTAAGAAGGATTAAATGGGGTAATTATAAGGAAATAATTGTGAATATTTAATAAGAGATTTCTCATTTTTGGAAGAGATGTTTAAGAAGGAGGTAGTAATTTCTTTATCTACATGGCTATATTTGGGTAGTGAAAATAGAGATAAGGAGCTATAAAGAAAGTTGCACCAAAATCCATTGAAATATGTCTCAAGAAGGAATTAAACACTTGGAAAGTTTCCCTACAACCAAACAATTCCTTAGCTAACTAAATGATTCTAAATTAATGGAGTGGTAATTTTGAAATTTTTAGGGAATGGGAGGTCCTAGGTTAAGAGGGGAATGGCTTCTTGGAAAAGCTAGCATTTTTTTATGTATTTTGTTGTTGACTTGGTGACCAAGTTGCCAAGCACTCAGCCAAAAGCATAGAAGAACCCACGACCAAAGGGAGGAAAAGAGGAAAAATAAAAGGGAAGAGAAGGAGAGAGAGAGAGAGAAAGGTGATTTTCAAGAAGAAGTAAGTTAGGTTCTTGATCGTCTCTAATTCTATGTGTGTTTGTGAGCTTCTATAGAATATAATGGTTGGAGGAAAAATATGCAGCTTGGTGGTGGGGTTTTAAAGAGAGAAATCATCCAAAGCTAGGGAGAGAAACATTTTGGGAGAAAGAAAAGGTAAGATCAACATCCTCTTTTATGAGTTTTTGGTTGGATGACTTGATGGGTGACTTGTATGTGTGTATTAAAGCATGATGGAAGGGTAAATAGAACTTTTGATGATGCATTTATGGCATTGATGACTATTGTTCACTTATATGCATGAGGTAGTGATTTAAGGAAAATTTGTGTGGTTGATTTTGAGGTTAAATCCATGTTTTTAGTGGTCATAAACTATAGAAAAATTAGATTTTTCATGCTTAAAATGTTGGTATAATTGTTGGCTGGTTTCCTTGGATGGTTTGGAAGAAAAAGAGAGAACTTTGTGAGTTTCGCACCTAGACCACCGCTATGCTTGGTGACACGGCCAGGAGGTGTAAAAAAATGCAGAACATGGTCGTGCTTGGTGACACGACAAGGCTGTGATTCGTGACACGATAAGGCTGTGCTTGGTGTGGGTCAAAGAGAAACACGACCATGTTGTGAAGGAAGCACGGGAGGAACACATGCATAAAGCACGACCATCCTAGTGGGGTTAAGGAGGTGAAAGATACTATGGCCATGAAGATGTAGCCAATAGTCGACATTCCTTTTAACAATTAATTTCATATACAAATAGGATTCTAAATCTATCCTCCTGCTACCATATTGTAGTTACTTAGCCCCCTATGATCACTTTTCCATTCATGGCACTACCTACTCGAGCCATCTGTTGGGCCATAAAGGCGCCAGTATCTGTAACATCCCTAATTTCGTTAAAAGTACATTAACGAAATAAAATTTATTAGACAATATTTTAGATATCTAAGGAAAATATAATTCTTAGAAATTTTTCACCTTATGTATATGCATAGAAAATGTTTCTAACATTAAGAAAACAAATAAAGAGGAAAAACCTAATAGGAAAAAAAAATTAGAAATAACATATTAAAGAGATGTAAAATTCTTGGATAAGGAAAATAAATTTTTAGAAACAAGTAAAGGTCTTAAAATTTCAAGAACATTGGATTAGGGTAATTTTTCCTAATTCAAGAACTAGAATTATTAAGTTTAACATCTTCACCCAAACATTGGGCTTTTACCTATAGACACTTCATATATAATTTTTCCACTTCACATAAGTTTCTAGCAAGCCCATTGGATAACCTAAACAAGAAATAAAACATAGACTTGGATTAGGATATAAAAATTGGACCAATAGCCCAAAAAATTATGATAATGTGTTCAAGCCCTCCAAGAAAGGTAAAATTTTATTCAAAGCAAAGAAAATGGGTAGGAATAAGCCCATAATGGGTAGGAATAAGCCCAAACCCAAGAGAAAAAAATAAAATAAAATAAATTAGGTGATGATATAATAATGTAATAATAATAAAGATTAGGTTACATGGCATTAAGACAAAAATTTAGTAAGTGGTATGATTCTACATTCATAATTTTGCCAAGTGGCATGATAATACAAGGCTTTAGGACAAAAACATCTATATCCTACACTCATAATTTTAGCAAGTGGTATGATAATACTTGGCATTAGGACAAAACATTCCTATCCCACACAAAAAATATCAACCAAATAATGGAAATTGAAGGGCTAGAAATTTGCCACCTAAAAAGGCAAACCTATCATACTTGTTTAAGACAAAAGAAAATGGAAATGAATCCCTAAATCAAAGGGACCTTGTCCCTTATCTTAAGAACATATCATCATAAATTTCAAATTGCAAATCTCCTTTTCCTATGCATATCTTGACTAAGGAAGAGGAAGACAAGAACATAAGTTGTTTGTTTTCCAAAAATTCAACAAAGTGTATCTTAATTGTGATAAGGTAGATCCATGATCATGAAAGGTGAATTATTTGGTGGTCTATATAAGCAAAACCCACCCCATAACATCTTAATTTTGTCCAAGTGAGGAAGAGAGAGAAATAGAAGCAAGGTAGAGTGAGGAAAGGAGAGAAAGAGAGGAGAAGAAAGGAAAGAAAAAGAAGGAGAAGTTTAGAAGGCTAAATACTCAAGGTAAGTTACCTTAATCCCCACTTGAATCCATTTTTTCTTCTTCATCTTTGAGGGTCAAAAACTCACCCTCCTTCTCTTACCTAAGCTGCTAGAAAAGCTAAGGGAAGGGAGGAGTCTTGCTACTTCTTTCAAGAGCAAACAAGAAAACCAATTCACTAAGTGAGCTAGGGAGATTTTTAGGTAAGTTTAACAATATTTCTTTTTGAAGAAAAGTTTTGAAATTTGTAATATTTATATGGGATTTTGATCTTAGAACTTTGATTATTTGTCATGGATGTTGCTTCATCATGTTACATATTGATCATGCATGTGATGTATGTTTGAATACTTAGGCTGGTTTAGATAGTTCTGCATAGGTATGGCTATGGGCGGTAAAACTTTTAGCTTCTGTTTTTAAGATTCAGGGAAAAATCGGTAAGAAATTAAAATAAATGGTTAACATGAAAGTTATAGATCTATGTCTCATGGAAATTTAGCCACTGGAATTATGCAATTTGGAGTTCAAACATACATCACATGCATGATCAATATGTAACATGATGAAGCAACTTTAGTTTTTGAATTTCTGGGAATATTCTGTAGGGAATTAAAATAGCGCGCCAACATAACAATTATAGATATATGGCTCATGGATTTTTACCAACTGGAATAACTCAATTTGGAGTTCAAATTTGGGAGATATGGTCTAATTAGTCAGTAAAGGTCAGAATCTACATGAGAAGAAATAATACTAAATTTAAAGGAGTAATAACACCACGATATCTTACTATTTTGTTGATATGATTAACATAATAGTTTTAGATAATTGTCTTAGCTTTTCATAGACACTAAGATCATCTTAATCAGAGTTAAAATGAGAGAGTTATGCTCTGATTTGTAAGCAAAGGCTGTGTTAAAAGTTAGAAAAACCTATTTTTAATATTTTTTCTACCCTAGATGAATTTTTTTAAACTATAGGGTAATAGTAGAAATTAATTTGAGGAAAAATGCTCTATAAAATTTGTAAGAACATGTGTTGGAAATGATATAAGTAAAAATAAAATGACTAAATGCCTAGACATAAAGAAAATGAAAAGATGAAAATAATATTCAAGAAAGAAGAGGAATTTTATAGATGAAAATAATAAATACCTAGTGTATGCCCTAGCTATTGTCATTGCATGAACTTACTACCATTTTAAGTGTGTAATTTTTAACATGGAATTTACCCTAGTACTCATATAAAATTTCCAAGAAGTTTTGAAAGTGCCGATTTTATTTGAAAAATCTTAGTATGCTCCGTGGTTGCAGTATTTCCACATTAGAAAAGAATTATTCTAGTTACTGGAAAAAAAATTGTGATTTGTGAAAGGTGCATGTCTAAGGAAAGCTCTGGCAAGGAAAGACTTGGTACTTAAGCGTGTCCATTAGTGACCCACCTCTCTTTCCTGGGAACTTTCCTGGTGCGCTGTTTACAGACTACAATTACTATCCAGTTACCGAGGTATTAGTGTGGAATTTTGACATGGAAATATATTATAAAGTGAAAATTAGAAAATTATTATATTCATGGCATAATTTCAGTTTGCCAATGAATTTTGAGAATGATTATGTTTTGACAAATTATGGCATGAAAATATAATGAACATACTTGTTATTGGAATCATATTTTCGGCTATTAATATGAAAAGAAAAGAAATGAGCATGGTCACATGGCAATCCATGTGGTGCACCAATAGGGGACGCTCTACCAACGATTATGATTATGTTCATGAGAAAAGAAAGAGAAAGTGTGCCATGTCGGACGGAGCGAGATAAGCCCGTACCGAAAAGTAGAGAATACTCACCCTGACCGGGGTAGCTTGAAGTAAGAATAAGTTGATAGCCATCATATGAAATTCGAAAAATAATTATTCATGCCATACATGTCATAACTGTATAATTTTCATGTGCATGATAAAGTGCATTCATGTGACCTAAAGATATTTTCTGTAGTTTATACAGCTGAACATGAGGTGATGAACTATATTGATGATGAATTATTGTTGAACATACTGAGATTTAATTCTCACTATATTTCCATATCATGTTCAAAAAATTAGCTATGCAGTTGTTTTCAATGAGACTTGTTATTGCCGTACGTATGATCGAGGTGTCCTATCTTAGGCAAATACATATTATTGCGGACATATCAATTGTTGAAGTGACTGAGATTCCGGCGGAGGTGCCGCCACCCGCACCAATGGCCCCGAAAATAGTCTATGTGGATGATTAGGGCTTATATGTACATGTATGTCTTGTACAAATGTTTGTATTAATGATGTGAGTGTAAACTTAGTATTGTATAATTAAATAAATGTTATTGTGAGTTAAGATGAGGTAATAACTTCATGATGTTAAATAAATAAAAAATTTGTTACATAAATGGAGATGTTACAGTATCCACCTTATGACTGTGTATCATGGCCCAAAGAAAATAAAGCTCTCTTTTATCTGTAACCCCATCACTTTCAGCTCTACAAAAAATGGTATGAGCCATGAGGCGCTGTAAATATCTAAAAGTGGGATTATAAATAAAATGTGCTTTTGAACTTGATGCGTCATATTACCACCCAACAAAAATAGAGTTCCAAAAATGTTGAGCAAGAAAACTTGAGAGGACTAATCTATCTCCCTTGGGAGGCAATCTGAATAATGCATTAAATTGATCCAATGATAAATTAAATGTATGGTTAAATAATCTAAAGTTAATGCCTCCTTATTCAACGTTGGAACCCCGAAACAAGACTAAACTAATTGAACTAAAAAACTCTAAGGTATTCTTGGCATAGGACGGGTAATGTAATCCAATGAATGTGTTCCACCCAATCTGATCAACAAGGTAGCGGATGTTAGTTAAAAGTCCTAACTGGTCCAAACACTCCTCATCCATATATCAAGTACTTAGCATTCCCCGTTTAACTAGAGTATCGTATCGTGTCCATTAATTATAATCAACAAACACGATACCATACTCATTTATTTGATGAGGAGGTTGGGCCAGTCTTTGAATCCATCCTCTACCTTATTGCTAGGATCGAGAGGAAGATTGGCTAGTTCTGGCTTTTTTGGAGCCCATTTATAAAGATATGAAAATATAACTCAAAAAGGGGATTGGGATGAGCAAGACCAAAAATTAATGCAAAGAATTATGAGCAATCCTAGGTTATGAAATAAAATAGTGCAGCACTAATGAAAGCAACTAGAAAGTTCAATAAAGAAGCAATCCAAATTCTGTAGAAATTCTCAAAACCAGTCTAATTAGGCACAAGTGCATATGAGTTCTAATTTAGGCAATGTAAAATGAGAGACTTAAGCACATTGAATTCCAAAAGTTGTTAGAGGTTTCTAGGAGTTGAAAAGCAACTACAATATGCTAACATAACTAGTAAATTCTCAATTGCAGAAATCAGGGATTGTACTCACATACCAGTTCAGGAAAAAGGGTTCTAATCAAATAGAGCTAATCAGCATTGTATTGCATGCATGTCCAACTCTTAGTGCATCAGAGAATTTTAGTCAAATTAGTCTAATTATCAATTCCAATTCAATCTCAATATTTGACCAATAATTTTCAAATGATTACAGGCTCAAGTAATTTTCAATTCCAAGTTCAAAAGCAAGATGTAGTGATCATACAATTGAATTCCCAGGGGATGTTTTCAGCCTAAATTAGATTAACCAATTTCAAATGAATTTAGCACAATGCACATGTTAAATGGAGGCAAAACCAATCTAACCAAACCAATGCAGATAAACCATCTAGCAAGTCTACCAATCAGGGAGTTCTAATTCAGAAAAGTGAATTTCAAATGTAGAGAATTGAGATAATTAAATTTGAAAACCAAGTCCAACAAAAATTCAACCATACATAATTCCAAATGCAAATTTCAATTCCTAGGTAAACCAGTCCAAAATTCAACCAGAATTTCCTATCCAGAAAAATAGAAGAACAGAGGATCACGAGTTACCTATAAGGGGAGAACCAAGTGAGGCTAGCAGTAGGCAATGTAGCCATGAGTGAATCCAACAACAAGGTGAAGCTATAAACAGGGAGCAGAGGGACAATGATGTGGGTTGGTGATGGCTTTGGGTGAAGGCACGGGTAAAAGAAAGTATGCCAAAGAATGGGTTGGCTGGGAATGGAGAGTGGGCACGGGTGTGTTTGTGTAGAGGGATGTGGAAATGCTGGGCAAGGGAGAGGGAATTTTAGGTATAGGGGAACTGTAGAGAAGAATAGGGGAATGGTGGGCTACAAGTTGGTTGGGATTTGGGTTCCAGAGAAGGATTCGGGTAAGGGAATAGAGAAGAAGGGGAGCACTGGAATGGGAATTTTTGGTTATAGGGGAACCGAGAGGGAGAAGGATTAAGTCACGGGGATGGGATTAGGGGTAGAGAAGGTTGAGGAATGACATGGAGTTATGAGTTGTAGAGGGAAGAGGGAAAAGAGCACGGGAACTTTGCGAATAACATAAGCTAGGGCATGATGAGAATAAGTTGAGACACGGGAGAAGAAAGAAAGAAAAATAGGGGAAAAATGCTTACCTGCACCCACAGCACGGCCATGCTTCTTAGCATAGTTAACCCATGCTTTGGGCTGGATCTTTAAAATTCTTGGGAGTGGCCTGTGTTCAGTAACACGGGTGAGGTGTGTTTACAAGAACCCTAAGCACGTCTGCGGTATATGTGAGTGCATCTTGGATCTTTAAATAATTGATTTATGGTGTTTATTATTTCATGATATATGTGAGTGAATCTTGGATTTTCTATTTGATGAAGCCTTGATGTAGATCTAGGGTTAAGTGTGCTATATTAGACTTAAGAAAAAGCTTTGGAAATAAATCAATTTTTGAGGTCTTTTATCTTATCTAGTGCTTGAATAATCATGCATATATGTTGAGGATAACTTTTTGGTGGCTATGGTATGTTATGGAAGTTAGAAAATAAAGGAAAAGATAGGGCAGCACCGAGCACGATCGTGCTTTGTGACACAGCCAGGCTATGCTTAATGCTGATGGCTTGTTTTCATTGTACATCAAAACATGTTCAAATCAAGTGCTACGTGGGAACCTTAACACGGCCGTGTTGCACGCGGGTAGGAGTTTTGATGTAGCCAGAGAATGGCCATGCTTTGTGACACGGCCAAGCCGTGCTAGAGGCTGAAATTGCTATGTTTTCCTTTGTTGTGTACATTTCACTAATTAACTATAAGCGCACGGCTTAACTGTAGCTAGTCCGGCGAGTACGGATCGTATCCCATAGAGAACAATGATCAATTACTAGACTTTTACAAATCAAGCTATCTAAATCAATGTAATTCGATAGGTAATATGTCACAATTAAAAAAATAAGGAATTCAATTAACAAAAGCCTAGGGTTTAGGGTTTACCACACTTACGATATTCAACATTCAATATGTACCTCTAATTGAAATTATTTAGGTAATTGAGGATGGTTTAGCCATAATTAATTAATAACATCTTTCAAGCGTTATTGATTAATCGTACCTATGTTAATCCAATTGTCTACTTTTGTGGTTCTTAGTTCAACCTAAGTTCATTAAGTTCTATGCCAACCATGTAATTCAATTAATAGGTTTTCTTATGCCTGCTAATTGATTCATTTCCTAAAGAACCTTAAACTACTTTCGTGATTATCCCTAATTAACTATTGAGTTCTGGTATTAACTTTCACCTTTCAGTTCATCAGTTAATAACCTAAGACGTGATAAATTGGTGATCAAGCATTCTATCAACTCTTATACATGCGCATAATAGTTAATCCTAATTAACCCACAAATAATCATAATTAGGGTTCCACAATTCAATTCAATAATTGAGTATCATCATGCCATAAATGGGTTTACCAAAACCCTAGATCAATATCTACTTAAGCATAATTGAAATATAACTCATAATCAAATTCATTAAATCATTCATCAATGTTCAATACAAATTAAGAGAAAATAGTAGAAGTAGGAGTAGAAGTAAAGCTAGAAACATAAAACCAAGATTGCAGTAGATGAATTAGGAATACAAACTTGAATCCATCTCAAATCTAATCTAAGATCATAAAGTAAGCAATTAATCTAATCTAAACCTAATCTAATGGTGTTTCCAAAGCATAAACTGAGTAAAAATATGTCTAGATATGTTTCTCTGCGTTTCCCCTTGTATATATATCACATAAATTGCTAAAAACCCTAAACAATACGGAGTGTATGGACACGAAGCACGACTGTGCTTCAGGTTGGAAATCTAGGAATTCCTTCAATTTTTGCACAGAGCACGGCTTGGTCGTGTTAGGGTCTGTGAATTCCAATTCTTGCCAATTTCTTCTGGGTTTTCTCCTTGCTTCCTCCTTAGCTTGTTCCAAGTTCATATGGCTTTTCACATAAATTTTTTTTCTTGATTCTTGATCTCTTTTGCTCACCTAAAAACATAAAATGAACCAAAGCAATATCCAGAGCAAAGCATAACCAAAAGAAAGGAAATAATCACAAGTTCATTATTAATTAAGGGATAAAATATAACCATTAAACACTCAATTTTCACCTTTATCAACTCCCTCATGCTTAAACCTTTGCTTGTCCTCAAGCAAATAACATGACATATCAACAAGAAGGGGGAATATCCATTCTAAATAACATTAAAAAATGCAATACAGGTAATTCTTCAGTCAATCTATTTTTCTCTCTTTTTCTCACTCATATTCTTTTATTTCTCTTTTTTTTTTATTTCATTCATTTTTTTATAGAAATATACAGTGAGTGCATTTTATGCTCCATCTCACTAGAGTAAAGTGATGTGTTTCCTTAAACCAAGAAACTAAGTGTTTGGCAGAAGCAAGGATCATCCTAAAAATTCTGTAACAACTCCATTTATGTAAATGTAACAAATTTTTTTTTTATATTTGTAAAATTCCATGAAGTTATTACTACTTTAATTCTAACCACTTAACTCGTAATAATAATCACTTTAACCAAGCATAATTGTTATTAACAGTGATACAATACTGTGTTTCCATACCCACCATTATTTTACAAACTACACACCATTATTTTACAAACATTTCTACAAAGATACATATTAGTTCTAATCATCTATGTCGACTACTTCTGAGGACACTGGTGTGGGTGGCACCTCCACCGGAATCTCAGTCACATCTACTACAGATACATCTGATATAACTGGTAGTTGCCCAAGGTAGGGAACCTCGATCCAACGTACGAAAATAATAAGTGTCATTGAGAAAATCTGCATTATTCTTCTGAACATGATATGAAAATATAGTGAGAATTAAATCCCAGTAAGTTCAACAATAAATCATAATTTACCATCACTATAGTTCATCATGTCATGTTCAGCTGTATAAACTACAGAAAATATCTTTGGTCACATGAATGTCTTATATCTATGCACAAAAGAATCATATAGTAATGATATGTATGACAGGATTAACTATTTTCAGAATATCATAAACTTATTCTCATTTCAAGCTACCCCAATCAGGGTAAGTATCCTCTACTCTCCGGTACGGGCTTTTCTCGCTCCGTTCGACATGGCACACTTTCTCTTTCTTTTCTCATAATCATAATCATAACCGTTGGTAGGGCGTCCCCTACTGGTGCACCACACGGATTGCCATGTGACTGTGCTCATTTCTTTTCTTTTCACAATGATAGCCAAAAATATGCTTTCAATAACAAGTATGTTCATCAAAATATAACTATTACCATAAATCATGAACATAACCATTTCAAACATCACTTTATAAAATATTTCCATGTCAGAATTTTACACTTAAGATGGTAAGAAGTTCATAAAATGGCAATGGCTATGGCATATACTAGTCATTTATAAGATTCGTCTTCTTTTTTAAATATTAATTTTATTTCTTTATTTTCTTGATGCAGGTTTTCATCATATCTAACATTCTCTTACTAATCAGAGCATAACTCCCTCAATTGAACTCTGATGTAAGTGATCTTGGTGTCAATTTCAAGATAAAACAATTATCTAAAACTATTATGCTGAACATTGTAGCGAAATATTAATAAATCAAGGTGATATTACTCCTTAAATGTACATGTTATTTCTTCTTGGATAGGTTCTGACCTCTACCTACTAATCGGACGATATCTACCTCATATGGACTCCAACTTGAGTGATTCCAGTGGCTAAATATTCGTGACACAAATATATATAATTCTTATGTTAACCATTTATTTTAATTCCATACAGATATTCCCAAAAATTAAAATACAGAAGCAATCCTAACATATTCTTCCCTGATGAACCATTTTCTGACCTTTGACTACTAATCAGCTCATATCTTCCACATATGGACTCCAAATTAAATGATTCCAGTGGCTACAAATCCTTCACGCACATATAAATAATTCGTAAGTTAACCACTTATATTAATTCTATACAGATAATTCCCAGAAATTAAAATACAGAAACTATCCTAACATATTCTTCACTGATGAACCATTTTCTGACCTTTGTCTACTAATCGAACCATATCTAACTCATATGGACTCCAAATTGAATGATTCCAGTGGCTAAAAATCTGTAACACATATATATTTAATTTTTATGTTAACCATTTATTTTATTTCCCTACAGATAATTCTCAAAAATTAAAACACAGGAGCTATCCTAACATATTCTTCCCTGATGAACCATTTTTTGACCTTCTTAATAATCGAACCATATCTACATCATATGGACTCCAAATTGAATGATTCCAGTAGCTAAAAATTCGTGACACATATATCTATAATTCTTATGTTAACCATTTATTTTAATTCCCTACAAATAATTCTCAAAAATTAAAACACAGAAGCTATCCTAACATATTCTTCCCTGATGAACCATTTTCTGCCCTTTGCTTACTAATCGGACCATATCTACCTCATATGGCCTCCAAATTGAATGATTCCAGTGCCTAAAAATTTGTGACACATATATCTTTAATTCTTTTGTTAACCATTTATTTTAATTCCCTACGAATAATTTCCAAAAATTAAAACACAGATGCTATCCTAACATATTCTTCCCTCATGAACCATTTTCTAACCTTTTCTTACTAATCGAACCATATCTACCTCATATGTACTCCAACTTGAGTGATTCTAGTGGCTACAAATCCGTGACACATATATCTTTAATTCTTATGTTAACCATTTATTTTAATTCGCTACAAATAATTCCCAAAAATTAAAACACAAAAGCTAAAAATATTGCCACCCATAGCCATACCTATGCAGAACTTTCTATACCAGTCTAAGTATTCAAACATACATCACATGCAATATCAATATGTAACATGATATAGCAACATCATGACCAATCATCAAAGTTCTAAGATCAAAATCTAATATAAATATTATAAGTTTCAAAATTTGTCTTCAAAAAGGAATATTGTTAAACTTACGTAAGAATCTCCCTAGCTCACTTAGTGAATTGGTTTTCTTATTTCCTCTTGAAAGAAGTAGCAAGATTCCTCCCTTCCCTTAGCTTTTCTAGCAGCTTAGGTAAGAGAAGGAGGGTGAGTTTTTGAACCTCAAGGATGAACAGGAAAAATGGTTTCAAGTGGAGATTAAGGTAATTTACCTTGAGTACTTAGCCTTCTTCTTCCTTCCTTTCTTCTCTTCTCTTTCTCTCCTTTCCTCACTCTACCTTGCTTCTATTTCTCTCTCTTCCTCACTTGGACGAAATTAAAATGTTGTAGGGGTCGGTTTTGTTTAAATAGACCACCAAATAATACACCTTTCATGATCATGGGTCTACCTTATCACAATTAGGATACACTTTGTTGAATTTTTGGAAAACAAACAACTTATGTTCTTGTCTTCCTCTTCCTTAGTCAAGATATGCATAGGAAAAGGAGATTTGTATTTTGAAAATTATGATGATATGTTCTTAAGATAAGGGAGAAGTTCCCTTTGATTTAGGGATTCATTTTCATTTTCTTTTTTCTTAAACAAGTATGATAGGTTTTCCTTTTTAGTTGGCAAATTTCTAGCCCTTGAATCTCCATTATTTGGTTGATATTATTTGTGTGGGATAGGAATGTTTTGTCCTAATGCCATGTATTATCATACCACTTGCTAAAATTATAAGTGTAGGATATAGATGTTTTTATCCTAAAGCCTTGTATTATCATGCCACTTGCCAAAATTATGAATGTAGAATCACACCACTTGCTAAATTTTTGTCTTAATGCCATGTAACCTAATCTTTATTATTATTACATTATTATATCATCACCTATTTTATTTTATTTTATTTTTCCTCTTGGATTTGGGATTATTCCTACCCATTTTCTTTGCTTTGGATAAAATTCTACCTTTCTTAGAGGGCTTGGTCACAATTTCATAATTTTTGGGCTATCGATCCAATTACTATATCCTAATCCAAGTCTATGTTTTATTTCTTGCCTAGGTTATCCAATAGACTTGCTAGAAACATATGTGAAGTGGAAAAACTCTATATGAAGTGTCCATAGGTGAAAGCCCAATGTATGGGTAAAGATGTTAAACTTAGTAACTCTAGTTCTTGAATTACGAAAAATTACCCGAATCCAATGTTCTTGAAATTTTAAGACCTTTACTTGTTTCTAAAAATTTATCTTCCTTATCCAAGAATTTTGCATCTCTTTAGTATGTTATTTCTAATTTTTTTTTCCTATTAGGTTTTCCCTCTTTATTTATTCTCTTAATGTTAGAAACATTTTCTATGCATATACATAAGGTGAAGAATTTCTAAGGATTATATTTCCTTAAATATCTAAAATATTGTCTAATAAATTTTATTTCCTTAATTAAATATTTATGTACTTTTATCAATAAAAGAAACGAAATTAGGGATGTTACAAATTCAATTGATGTTTTTATCGCTACGAGTTTCCTCGATAAGATCAGATTCAATTCTTTGCTTAAGAACCCAGGGAAGCTCTCACTTTAGGAGAAAACTCAATTATCTTTCATCATAATCTCCCAATTACATGAACATAAAGAACCCTTATATAGTCAAACAATCCTAAAACTAGTAGAAAACCCTTAAACTCCTAATTTGATTTTGGAAAGAATATGGCCCAAACAACACTAGGTATTTGGCCCAACTAAACTAAAAAAAAATAAACTCATAATTAAACTAATATTTAGCCAACATAAAGAATGGGCTTAAATACTAATAATATCCAAAAGAAAGCATATAACATAAAACCCATAATACATCTTCAGTTCATGCAGATTTGGGCTAGTTGTCTTCACGATTGAATAAACTCTATTTAATGCCATCATCAAGGCTGCAAAGTGTAACCCGTTTGATGTCTTGGCTTGGCCAAACAACTTCTTCTTTAGCCTACACATCCAAGATCAAGCCCAGCAAAGTTTTTTGGCCTGCTTCGCCCTGCTCCTAGTCATTGGACCGTCTATCCCATGCAAAGGATCTTGAGAACGGTTTGGAATAGGTTTGACAACACCTTGATCTCCATCATTCGTCGAAAGGATTCTTCTTCGAATCAAAGGCATCGCCTACATGAAATAAAGACAAGTCAGCAACATTGAATGTACCACTAATATTGCCATACTCACTAGGTAAATCAATCTTGTAGGCATTATCATTTATTTGCTCCAAGACTTGAAAAGGTCCATCTCCCATAGGATGCAACTTAGACTTTCTCAGAGCAGGAACCTCTCTTTGCACATATGTACCCAAACTCCATCCCCAGGTTCAAATACAACTTTAGTTCGGCTTTTGTTGGCTTGCTTTGCATACAATTCATGCTTCCTCTCAATGTTAGCTCAAACCTTAGCATGTAAATCCTTTACATATTCAGCCTTTTTCTTACCATCCAAGTTAACAAACTCATTAGTAGACAAAGATAAAATATCGAAAGGTGTTAGAGGACTAAAGCCATAGACAATCTCAAATGGACTATAAGTAGTAGTAGAATGCACAAATCTATTATAAGCAAACTCAACATATGAAAAAACTTTTTCCCATTGTTTCAAGTTTTTAGACATAATAGCATGTAAAAGTGTAGTAAGTGTCCTATTAATTACCTCAGTTTGTCCATCTGTTTGAGGGTGTGCAATAGTAGAAAATAGAAGTTTAGTCCCTAATCTACCCCATAAAGTACCCCAAAAATGACTTAAAAACTTTACATCTTTATCACTTACTATTGTTCTAGGAAACCTATGCAAACACACTACTTTTTAAAAGAATAAATTAGCTATGTGTGTTGCATCATTGGTTTTAGCACATGCAAAGAAATGAGCCATTTTCCTAAACCTATAAACAACCACATAAACACTATCTTTACCACTTTGAGACCTCGGTAACCCTATCACAAAATCCATAGAAATATCATGCCAAGGTTGTGTAGGTACAAGTAATGGAGTATAAAGATCATGTGGCATAACCTTAGACTTAACTTGTTTACATGCCGCACACTTAGTACAAAATGAAATGACATCATGTTTCATGTGAGGCCAATAAAAATGTTCATGCAGAATTTCTAAGGTTTTAGTCACTTCAAAGTGTCCCATTTAACCTCCACCATGACTCTCCTTAATTAACAACTCACGTATAGAAAACTTAAGCACACAAATTTTATTCTTTTTAAACAAGTAACCTTCGTGTCTATAGAAACCATCAATAACATGCTTATCACAAGAATTCTAAGCAGATCCAAAATCAATATCATTAGCATACAAGTCTTTAATATATTCAAAACTAAGCAAATTAGCATGTAAGGATGTCAATAAAGTATATCTTTTAGACAATGCATCAACTATCATATTTTCATTTCCAGTTTTATACTTAATCACATAAGGAAATGTCTCAATGAATTCTAACCACTTAGCATGTCTCTTATAAAACTTACCTTGGGACTCCAAGATTTTCAAACTCTCATGATCTAAATGGATAATGAATTCTCTCGGCCATTGATAATGCTACCAAGTTTGCAAATAAGTGAAGAAAAGACCAATAATGTAACTAGAATTTCCAATTAGAAAATTGAACAAGTGTAGTGAATTAGAAATTACCTGGAAGGGGAAAACTAAGTGATGCACGATGGAGATTAAGCAACTAGTGTAACAACTCTATTTATATATATTTGTAAAATCCCATGAAATTATTCCCTCTTTACTTCTAACTATTTAACTCATAATAACATTTAATTAAATTAACCAAGCATAATTAAGGTTTATGGTATACCATTAATACTGATACAATTTTGGATTTACATACACATCATTAATTAAAAATATCCGTACAAAAATCAAACACATATATGTCTACATCTTATTCATCCATATTGACCAGTTTTGGGATACGGGTGCGAGTGGTTGCACCTTCACAAGGATCTTAGCCAAATCGACCCAACGTACGCTAAAATTCGGTCATAGAGAATATCTACATATTTAGTCTCTTAAACATGATATGAAAAATATTAAGAATTAAATCTTAGTAGGTTCAACAATAAATTATAATTATCATCAAATAGCTTATCTTGTCATGTTCATCTGTATAAGTTACAGCGCATGAAAATCGTACAATAATGACAAGTATGGCATAAATAACTATTTTCATAATATCATATGATGTCTATCAACTTATTTTCATATCAAGCTACCCCAGTCAAGGTGAGTACTTTGTACTCTCCAATACAGGCTTTTCTCACTCTGTCTGATATGGCACACCTTCTCTTTCTTTTCTCATTATCATAGTCATAGCTATGAGTAGGGCGTCCCCTATTGGTGCACCACACGGATTGCCATGTGATCATGTTCGTCTCATTTTTTTTCTTTTCTTTTCACATTAATAGCCAAAAATATGATCTCAATAATAAAAATGTTCATTATACTCACATGCCATAATTTATCATCCAAGCATAATCATTACCAAAAATATTAGTAAAATGCAATCATGCCATGATCATAACCATTTTTGAATATCATTTTATAAAATATTTCCATATTAAAATTTCACACTTAAAATGGTAAGGAGTTTATGCAATGGCAATAGCTAGGGCATAAACTAGTCATTTATTACTTTCAATTATAAGATTCTTCTTCATAAATATTATTTTCATCTTTTTATTTCTTTATGCTTGGCCTCTAGTTATTTTTCTCCTACTTATAACATTTCCTATACATGTTCTCACAAACTTTATAGGGCATTCTTCTCAAATTTGGTTTATATTATTACCCTATAGTTAATGAGGTTCATTTAGGGTAGAAAAATATTGAAAATAAGCTTTACCAGCACCCAACATAGCCTGGCCATGTTTGAAAAATACTTCAAACATACTCAAAAATAGCCCTGAACATCGCTTACCTGTGCTAAAGCAACCCAAAACACGACTTGGTCATGTTCTGTGACATTTCCTCACTTATTCAACTATATCTCCCTCATACGAACTCTAATTGAGGTGATTCCAAAGCCTATAAAAGGCTCTATAACTTTCATGTTGATTGTTTCTTGAGATTCCTTATGAATTAATCCCAGAAATCTAAAAATAAAAACGCTTATATTTGCCACCCTGGATTCTGTTGTGTATATATTTTACCAATTACCGCAAGTGCACGGCGTAGCTGTAACTAGTCCGGCAAGTATGGGTCGTGTCCACAGAGAACAATGCCAACTACCAGAATCTTACAAAAAGTACTATCTAAATCGACGAAATTTGATAGGCAAGAATCACAATTAAGCAAGTTGAAAGAATCAATTAAACTAGGCCTAGGGTTAGGGTTCACCACACTTGTGATACTCAACAACTGATATTCACCTCTAATTGCAATTGCATAGATTGTTGGGGATGGTTTAGCCTTAATTAACTAGCAATCTCTTTCAAGAATTACTAATCGTACCTAGGTTAATCAAATTACCTACTTTCGTGGTTCTTAGCTTAACCTAGGTCCATTAAGCTTTATGCTAACCATAGAGTTCAACTAGTTGGTTTTCTCGTTCCCACTAATTGACTCAAGCCTAAGGTATCTTAAACTATTTTCGTGATTAAGATGACCCTAATTAACTATTGGATTCGGGTTTTAATCTTCACCTTTCAGTTCATCGATTAAATACCTAATACGTGATATATTGGTGATCAGGCATTCCATCAACTAATTAAAGCATACAATAGTTAATCCAATTCAATCTAATCCCAATTACAATTAGGGTTTCTTAATTCAATTTAAAAGCATAGTATCATTGTATCACAATTGGGTTTACCGTAACCCTAGATGGAATCTACTCACACATTGTCAAATCAAGATCTAAAACCATACTCATTGAATAATTCATATTAGTTCAATACAATTAAGAAGTAGGAGAAGAGGTAGAAGTAGTAGAAGAACAAGTAAAAGTAGGAATAGAAAGATAGAACCTGTTTGTAGAAGTACTAAGATCAATTACAACTTGAAAAGCAATAAATTCAATCCTAGAACATCAAAATCCTTCAAAGAATTATGTAAAAACCTAATCTAGATGTGTTTCCTAAGGCTAAAAAGTGTTTTTCTGGTCTCCCCTTCGGTTCTCCTTGTCCCAATTGCGAATCCCCCAAGTCCCCCCATGTGTTTGGGCCCTAGAAACCCTAAAAACGACGTCCTTTACGAGCCCTGAAGCACGGCCGTGCTTCGGGCTGGAATTCTAAATAGGCTGCAGGAAATACCACCAACACGGCCAGGCCGTGTTGCAGGCCTCCTTAACACGGCCAGGCCGTGTTGGGTGCTATGGTGCTCCTTTCTTTATCAAATTTGACGTGCAACCTCCTTGCTTCCTCCTCAACATGATCCAAGTCTTTTAGGGTCTTTCCATGACCGTTTTTCCTTGCTTCTTGGCTTCTTTTGCTCTCCTGCAATCACAAAATGAACCACAACAGTACCCAGAACAAAGTATAACCAAAAGCATGAAAATATCCATAAGTTACTATGAATAAGGGGACAAAACATGACCAATAAGCACTCAAAATTCCCCTTTATCAGATTCTAGACTGATTTTGACCTCTACTAATTAATCATCCATATCTCCTTCATATAGACTCAAAATTAAGTGATTTCAGAGCCTATAAATCTATGAGACATATATCTATAATTTTTATGTTAAAAATTTCCTTTAATTACCTACAAATTTTGCCCAAAAATTCAAACACAGAAGCATACTTAATATATTCTTTCCTGGTTAGCTAGTTTTTGACCATTGCTTACTAATCTGACCATATCTCTGTCATATAGAATCCAAATTGAGTGATTTAAGTGTTAAAAATTCATGATACATATGTCTACATTTTTTATGTTAACATTTTTTTCAATTCCCAAGAGATTCTTCCCGGAATTCCAAAAACAGAAGCTTCTCTAGTTACTCTGAAACCCAATTTTCAAACCAAAACCTTCCTAAAGTTCTAGTTCATCATTTTATTACATCCTTTTCCATTTTCTTCCTAATTTAGATATAATCATAAGATTACTCATCTCAACATTTTAATTAGATTTCTTACACTTAATTTAACATATTCCATCATCCTCTTCTTAAGAAAATAGAAAATCAAATTATGTATTATTAAGGGTGTTCCCAACAGAAATTTTTCATGGTTTTCTTTTATATGTTTAAGGCCATATTCATTTTATCAATCTAACCGTATCCCATCAATTTTTTACCACATTTAAATATACATAACAGTAGCACAAAACCTAAAATTTTGCCACCCATAGCCATACCTATGCAGAACCTTCCACACCAACCTAAGTATTCAAACATACATCACATGCAAGATCAACATGTAACTTGATATAGCAACATCCATGGCCTATTATCAAAGTAGAAAATATTGTAAATTTCATCAAAGTTCTAAGAACAAAATCCCATATAAATATTATAAATTTCAAAATTTTTCTTTAAAAAAATATATTGTTAAACTTACCTAAAGATCTCCCTAGCTCACTTAGTGAATTCTTTTTCTTGTTTCCTCTTGAAAGAAGTGGCAAGATTCCTCCCTTCGCTTAGCTTTTACAACAACTTGAATAAGAGAGGGAGAGAGAGTTTTGAACCCCAAGAATAAAGAGAAAAGATGGATTCAAGTGGATATTAAGCTAACTAACCTTGAGTACTTAATCCTATAGACTTTTATTTCAACATATTAAGCTAACTTACCTTGACAACTCAGTGACCAGATAATACCTCCTATGACCTCTTATTTCAACATATGAATGTACTCATTATTTTAAAATTTGTCACATAGGAAATACAATTCGGATGTACATTCATATGAGACCCGCATTTCAAATATTCTCAAAATAGAGGATATTCATATATACAAAATCATATAATGTACTGTATGATCGTTAAACAAATGTTGTTATGTATCAAAATATCTCACATGTAAACATTAGGAGGATTCCATATTAGAACTACCATATCAAAGTTCAAGCCCTTTCGTACTTTGTTGGTGTAGGATTTGCCTATACTTAGCATATCAGTCAAGGTTTGCCCTACCACCATTCAAGAAGACACGCGAAAGGATGCTAATATGGGCAATTCCCTAAGCACAAAGCAAGGGAGGAAAGTCACATATCATATAGTCGGCATCTCGCCCATATAGGAGGCATCCCACTCTCCATCACATATTATGTCCCGTGTGTTGGCCGTCACACGAGGCTAGCACCACCCCTGCTAACTGAGGTATCAAGGTGCACTAAATTAAATCCCACACGAGGTTAGCACCACCCCATATAGGAGGCATCCCACTCTCCATCACATATCTCGCCTATATAGTGTTTCCAATAGGATTCCTGCACTAAATTATCATATGCACATATTTCATATCATTCAAAACAGAGCTTTCAATATAATATAAAATCTCAGTCTCAATATAGATCATCTATCATAAATTACCCATTCCAGGTTTATCACATATACATGCCTTTTCTTGAGGCAATTATATAACTTTATAAATCAATGCCACGTGCATAAATATTCACCTCATCATTTAATGAAAAATACATGTCAAATCAGATATACCATGAGTTCAGAAATCTATGTTCAAAACTGTACTCTTCTTGAACTATATTTCAAATTGTAAACAATTCAAATAATTTTAATGCATTTTAAGAACATATAAAAGTGTAAATAACTTATAAACATAATCAAGTACACATTTAAAGATCAAGAAGAGTATAGGGAAAGCCATAGAAAGAATTATCCACTCACAAGGTAAGGGCTCCAGATTGGATAACCCTAAAATGTACTTTTCCAATCCACATTTGACCAAATAGACCTCAAAAATGTGTCAGGAGATCTAAAAACCTAGGAATGACTCCAAGACCTTGGTCACTATTCACAACCAAAAAATACTGTTCATGTCGGCCAGAATCACAATTCACCATCAAAAATCACTATTCAAGATGAACAAAATGTTATCAGATGGCTGAAAAGTTTCATATCCTAAGGTTTGCCATAGTTCCTAAATCTATCTATGGTGTTAAATTTTCAATTTGAGGTCTCTAAGTAGAAGTTTCAAAACTTACCTTTTTCTAAGATTTTCTACTTCCAATCTACGACAATTCTACGGCTGATTTGAAAAGTTGTTCGGTTAAAATCGTAGTACACTCTGTCCTGAATCTAGTGGTACCCTTAGTTTTAAGATCATAGGCCTGTAGACACTCCAGATCTAGAGAGAAAATATGAAGGTTACTATTCACAGTTTTTTTCATTCCCCATCAGATAGGTGATCGGCTAGGCAACATTTTCTCTAGTGAGCCTATTTTGTCTCTAGGGCTCATAGATTTTGATTTATATTGTACTTGTACTCTAGAGTATGCTCTGAATGCCACAAGTAGGATCCCTGCTTCTGCTATTACTCTGATGTTTATGGACTTTGTCTGTATATGGTATATGTATGGGAGAACCTATATGTATGTGTTTCCATGATAAATAAATGGAATATTCATGTTTATGGAAAATATATGTTCATGGTATACGTGTTTCACATGACCTAAAATTAGGGGCATGACAAGTTGGTATCAGAGGATTAAGTTTCCCTGTGGCTATCAGAGCAAAGGATTATTTAGTTTAATCTTTAGTATGGATATGAGCCAGACATATTTATACTTCTGGTGCTCTAGAGGGATTCTATAAGGTCTCAATTTCGTTTCTATTCCAAGTTTGTTAAATTTCTTAGTAAAAGATTGATTAAATATTTTGGCATCTTAAGAATTATCTATAGGTCAATTACTGCCTGAAAGTGAAAGGGCTAAGCATACTAGAGAATTTAACGAATTGAGACAAATGTCAATTATGATCGTTTTTTAATATGATATTTGCTTTACTCGGTTGTCTAGATATGGTAGACTTTGATGTGATACTGAGAATGAATTGGTTGGTATTAAGTCATGCCATTTTAGAATGTCACTTTAAGGTGATTAAATTTAATATTCGTGGAGAATCTTCTTTCTTAATACAAGGAGACAATAGTGAGGTACTCAAAAATCTAATCTCTACTTTAGCAGCCCATAAGTTATTACAAAATGGTGCCAAGGATATTTGGCAGTGGTCAAAGATATAGATATGAAATACATTAATGTAGATCAAGTTCTAGTGGTTAGAGAATTTCCTGATGTGTTCCTTAAGGAATTTTCAAGATTACCTCAAAACGATAAATAGAATTTGCTATTGATTTATTTCCTAGAACCTAACCAGTGTCTATATTCCCATATAGAATGGCATCCACTGAACTTAAGGAACTGAAAAATAATTAGTTATAAGACATGTTAAACAAGGGATTTAAATGCCCTAATACTTTTTCTTGGAGTGCTCCAGTTCTATCTGTAAAAAAAGAAACATGGATTGCTGCAATTATACATAGATTATAGATAGTTGAATAAGGCGACAATGTGAAATAAATACTCATTACCTCATATAGATGATCTGTTTGACCAGCTACAGGGTACTCAACGTTTTTCAAAAATTGAATTGATTTGAGAACTGGATATCATCAATTAAGGATAAGAGAATAGGATATTGCAAAATTTTCTTTCAGAATTCGGCATGGACACTGAGTTTTTAGTGATGTCATTTGGTTTGACAAATGCCCTAGCTGCATTTATGGACTTGATGAATAGTAATTAAGCCATTCTTAGATGAATTTTTTTTCATTTATTGACGATATACCAATATGTTTTGAGAGTTCAGAGGATCATAAACAACATTTGATAACAGTTTTACAAACTCTAAGGGAGTATCAGCTATATGTTAAGTTCTCATAATACAAATTTTGACTTAGTAGTGTTACATTCTTAAGGTATATGGTTACAAAATGGTATCCAAGTTGACCCTGAGAAAGTAGAAGCAGTACAACAATGTCCACGTCCTACTACAATTATAGATGAAGATCCAAGTCTAACTTACGCTTTCTACAGTTGTCTGTCTTCCAATCTATTTGGGTTAAGTACATGAACAAATACTTGTAAAGCATTAATCAACTCCTCAACATTTGAAGCTGAGATGAGAATTCATCATACTGAGTGTGAGATAAACCTTTGTTCCCTAGCTTGATCAAGAAAAGACAACAAACCATTAAAGAAGTGATTAACATTTAACAAACCTATCGGTTTGTGATGGATATTTAGTTGTGTCTAGGAGACTACTTGAAAAATTTGTTCTAAAGTACTAAAACCCCCTGGTAAGGCAATGAAGGCATCATCATTGCTCATCATTTTAGCCATGTGCTCCTGCATGGAAGCTAGCCTAAATTCTTCCCCAACTGTCTTCTCCATGATGTTGGATGTAGCTAGAGATGTAGGAATAATACCTAGAACTTGATATCCTCCTACATGTACAACTGTAGACAGACACCTCATTAACCCACTGTTACCTCCACTATAAACTAAATAAATCTTTCTCTTAGCCACCACCATACCCAGATTTTGTACTGCTTTCACATATTCTCCATCTTTTCTAGGATTGGAACCATAAAAGACATAAATATTTCAAAACTAATGGAATTTGATTCCCTCCATAGTTGTACACACCCTTACTTTGAGTATAAAAGTAAAGATACTAATGTATACATTTATAGAACTCAAAGAAAGGCATACTTATGATAACAATGCGAATAGGCCAAGTATAATTAGAATATCTATGTGAGTGATTAGTGAATATAAGCTAAATTAAAGGTAAAATTTTCAAAAATGACAGCACGCATACATATGTACAGTAGTTGTGATTGTGACCCATATTAAGCATATAAAGAGAATAAGATTAAGGTATCACCAGAAATTTTCCTTTTCTTTGTTGTCCTTGATGAAGCATTGATGGCTTGATTCTTGTAGGGATGTTGTAGGTGATAGGCGTCATTGTAAAAAAAAAGTGAATATTCAAATAAGTTAATTGTTGAAGAGGGACAATCAAATGATATATTTTGTTTTTCCAATGTTTTTTCCTATCGACTATCAGTATTATTAAGTCGACTAGCTATTTTGAGAATTTTTACTTTGGACTGGTTTATTTTACAGTTGATTGATTACAACTATTTTGAAGCAATTAACTTCATCCTACCAGTTAACTACATGCTCTTTGTTCTTCACAAACTTTTATAAACTCAAAAATGTTTCTTTTTCATGTGCTATTTTTTTCTACCAAATACCAACAGCTTTAAAGTAGATTTTGGCACATATATTCAAAATGTGTGGCCACCGATTTTTGCCGAAATAACAGCTAGATTTTGTTTACAGATTTTCAAGAATTACAACCACCGATTTTAATTTTCTTTTAATACTTTGTTCAAATTTTTGACTTTCTATTTTGGCACTGTTCTTTATTATGCTTTTCGTCTATTCTACTGCATTCTCCCTTATTAATGTTTGGCATTAAATTCTAAGTTTTTCCCTCATTACAAGAAAAGTTAATTCATTTTCTTTGAAACTCAGTTATTATGGTGTCCAAGTGGTTAGTAGATTAAAGTAATAAAATGTTTGAAAGGAATAGATGGATGATGGCCTTATGGTGCTTTGACGAATGTAATCAAGAGAATTAGTAGTGTTGAAGTTCTTGAAGAATAAAATATGGAAAGTAGTATTTAAATTAATCTTTGAACTCCTAATTTGGAAATATGGAGAATATTTTGAGGACCATGTCCGAAAATAATGTAAGTGATCAAAATATTTGTGTTAAGGGTTTATAGCATGCTAATTGAGTCTAGTATCAAGGATGTGAATTATGTTGAATTGGAAATTCATGTATGAATAATTGTTGAGAAAAGTCTTCTTAGAATGAATGGGCTGGTTAAATAGAATTAATAGGAATTAGAATGATATGCTTTTAGAAATGAAAGTAAGAAAGGCTAGAGATTCATGGAAGGATGTTGACATGTGAGAATCAAAGATGACTTGATAGAAGTCTGGAATAAGAAAAGATAGTTACCCAATATGGATGTGAATATGTTCTTTTATATGTGTGTTTCCTAATATTGATTTATAGATATATGCATGCGAGCTTAAGGATATAAATGAATGAGATATACTATGGTTTAAGAGTTCCTTATATGTATATATATAATCTGTTGAGTATTTTGCATAAAGTGAGATTGATTAGAAAATGAATACAAACAATTCGATACAGGCCAAAAGTCTATAAGGACCATCAATGTTTAGCACTAGAAATTATCAGTTGGTGATCAAATTTTCTTAAAGGACTCACAAATGAAAGAGGTAATGAGGTTTGGAAAGAAGGAAAAAGTTAAACTCTAGTATATAGACTCTTTTGAAAACTTAAACAAAGTAGGCATAGTAGTACATTGCCTAACCTTGCCATCAAGATTAGGTGATGCGATATAGTCTTTCTTGCATCAATGCTAAGAAAGTACCTATCAGATTCTTCTTATGTTATCGAATTTCAAGAAATTCAATTGAACATAAACTTGGCTTAATTATGAGGAAAAAGCAATGATTATTGTTGATTGATAAGTGAAGAACTTATGGTTGAAAAAAATCCCTATAGTTAAGGTTATATGACAAAATCACACAAGTGAAGAGATTTCTTAAAAAGTAAAAATGATATATAGAGAAGATACCCCCAATTATTTGAGTAATAAGGTTAGTAACTTTGAATTATACCTTGATTTCATTCCCTACATGTGGTAGGACGGGTTGAAATTCGGGGACAAATTTCTTAAAGGAGGAAGAATGTAATATCCTGTAGTTTTTAAATAATATTTTACTACAAACAAGTATTTTTTTTAAATGACTATGCATGTTTTACTGAAAGTAAATATATTTTTATTTAACATAATTATTGTTTTGCTTAAAATAATTATATTGACCTCTAATAAATTTTGTTTTATTTTAGAAGTATTATTTCTTTTGTTATGCATAAAGATATTTATTTTTAATTTGTTTTATTAAAATTTTATTAAGAAAAGTCATGATTTGATATTGCAACTAAAGTTTTGCAATAATATAAATTTTTAGAAATTTTTGGGATTTTTTAGGATGAAAAATAGTATTTATATGAATATATATAAAATAAAATAAAAATAATCTTAAATATTTAATTATTAAATAATAATAAAATAAAATAAAAATAAAAAGAGAAAAGAGAAAACGGGGAGGGGAGACAAAACCAGAGACTCTACGAATTTCGATGAATAGTGTGAATAGTATGAATAGTAACTTCTATGTTTCTCTCTAGATCTGGAGTGTCTACAGGCCTCTGATATCAAAACTAATGGTACCACTGGATTCAGGACATAGTGTACTATGATTTTAACCGAACAACTTTTCAAATCAACCGTAGAATTGCCGTAGATCGAAAGTAGAAAATCTTAGAAAAATGTAAGTTCTAAAACTTCTACTTAGAGACCTCAAATTGAAAATCTGACATCGTAGATAGATTCAGGAACTAGATAAACCTTAGGATATAAAATTTTTCAGCCATCTGACAACTTTTTGTTCAACGTGAATCGTGATTTTCAGTAGTAAATAGTGATTCCAACTGCATGAATAGTATTTTTTTGGTCGTGAATAGTGACCAAGCTCTTGGAGTCATTTCCTAGGTTTTTGAACTCTCCGAACACGTTTTTGAGGTCTATTTAGTCAAATGTGGATTGGAAAAGTGTATTTTAGGGTTGTCCAATCTGGAGCCTTTACCTTGTGAGTGGATAATTCCTTCTATGACTTGCCCTATACTCTTCTTGATCTTTAAATGTGTAATTGATTATGTTTATAAGTTATTTACACTTTTATATGTTCTTGAAATGCATTAAAATTATCTGAATTACTTACAATTTAGAATATAGTTCAAGAAGAGTATAGTTTTAAAAATGGACTTCTGAACTCATGGTATATCTAATTTCACATATATTTTTCATTAAACGATAAAGTGAATATTTATACACATGACATTGATTTATAAAGCTATATGATTGCCTCGAGAAAGGGCATGTATATGTGATAAACCCATAATGGGTAATTCATGACAGATGATCTATATTGAGACTGAGATTTTGTATTATACTAAAAGCTTTATTTTGAATGATATGGAATATGTGCATATGATAATTTAGTAGAGGAATCCTATTGGAAACATTGTCTGCTAACAACAGGTGATGTTAGCCCTGGTGCACCTTGATACCTCAACTGGTAGAGGTGGTGCTAACCTTGTGTGATGGCCAACACACGGGATATGATATGTGATGGAGAGCGGGATGCCTCCTATATGGGTGAGATGCCAACTATATGATATGTGACTTGCCTCCCTTGTTTTGTGCTTAGGGAATTACCCATATTAGTGTCCCTTCACGTGTCCTCTTAAATGGTGGTAGGGTAAACTTTGGCTGAGATGCTAAGTATAGGCAAATTCTACACCAACAAAGTATGGAAGGGTCTAAACTCTGATATGGTGGTTTTGATACGGGATCCTCCTAATGTTTTCATGTGAGATATTTTGATGCATAACAACATTTGTTTAATGATCATACAGTATAGTATATGATTTTGGATATATGAATATCCTCTGTTTTGAGAATATTTGAAATGTGAGTCTCATATGGATGTACTTCCGAACTGTATTTCCCATGTGACAAATTTTAAAATAATGAATACATCCATATGTTGACCTAAGAGGTCATAGGAGGTATTATCTGCTCACTG
Source organism: Gleditsia sinensis (assembly GCA_037074535.1). Classification (NCBI taxonomy): domain Eukaryota; kingdom Viridiplantae; phylum Streptophyta; class Magnoliopsida; order Fabales; family Fabaceae; genus Gleditsia; species Gleditsia sinensis. The sequence continues at coordinate 58,819,708 of CM073464.1, forward strand.
AGTTGTCAAACTCACTACACGATATTTCCATATTTTTCATATAAGAATACATAGTTTTGTCATTCCCCATCAAATAGGTGATCTGGTGAGCCTATTTTGTCTCTAGGGCTCATAGATTTTGATTTATATTGTACTTGTACTCTAGAGTATGCTCTAAACGCCACAAGTAGGATCTCTGCTTTTGCTGTTACTCTAATGTTTATAGGCTTTGTCTGTATATGGTATATGTATGGGAGAACCTATATGTATCTATTTCCATGATAAATGATTGGAATAGTCATGTTTATGGAAAATACATGTTCATGGTATACGTGTTTCACATGCCCTAAAATTAGGGGTGTGACAGATACTGTGGCATACTCCTCAATCTTCCTCTTGTTTGAGAGGATTTCCTTCACAAATTTAGCATAAGAAGGAATTTGAGAGACAGCTTCCTAGAATGGAATATTAATGTGCAGCTTTTTCAGCACATAAAGGAATTTTCCATACTACGTTTCTAATTTGGCTTTAGCAAGTCTCTAGGGGAAAGGAACTGGTGGCTTGTATGGTTCAGGAGCCACATATTTAGGCTCTTCTTCCACTTTCCTTTCACTAATTTGCTCTTCTTCTACAGTTGCTTATTCAGCTATATCTTTCAATTCTTCTTCCTTATCGTCTTCTTTTTCCATTGACTCACCTAACTGCTTACCACTTCTCAAAGTGATAGCTTTGCAATGTTCTCTTGGATTCTCAGGTTGGCCAGGGAATTTGCCAAAGTTTCTGTTTGAAGAGCTGGCTTACTGTGCTATCTAAGTTTCTAGCGATGAGTAGCAAGTGAATCAACCTTAGAAGCTAAGTCTTTTATGGCCTCATTCATTGAGTGGTTTTGGGCTCTAAATTAATCATTTTATTTAATCAGAGTAGCAATTAAATTTTCCATTAAAGCCTTTAGATTTGACTTTGGCTGTGCAGGAGGATTGAATGACCTCTAATTCTGAAACTCAAGAGGTTGCCTAAAATTATTTTGAGGCTGATTCACATTAGGCTTATATTAGATATTTGGGTGATTTCTCCAGCTTGGGTTATATGTATTGCTATATGGATTTCTTCTCTGGTTATTGTTCACAAAATTTACCTGTTCTCAATCCTGAGGTATAGGGTTTCCAAGCTGGCATTCATTGGCCACTTGGCCAACACATCCACAAATCTCACATGCAAAAGATGGAGAGGAACCCATAGCATTGATGCTTAATTTATCTAATTTCTGAAATAATGCATTAACTTTAGAAGTTAGATGATTAAATGCATCAACTTTATACATACTTGCTGGCTTCCTAGATGGCTGCCTCTCACTATACTAGGAATAATGATTCTGGGCCATATCTTCAATAAGTTCATAAGCCTCATCAACTATTTTGTTCATTAAGGCTCATCCTATTGCAGCATCAACAAACATATAGGTGTTGTATATTAGTCCATTGTAGAATGTAAGGACTATGAGCCATTTTTTTAACCCATGGTGTGGGCATAGTCTGAGAAGTTCTTTAAATCTCTCCAAAGCTTCATATAATGACTCACTATCGTTTTAAGCAAAGGTAGTGATTTGATTCCTAAGATGGGCTATACTTAGGGGGAAGTACTTGGCTAAAAAGGCTTGAGCTAATTACTGCCAAGTAGTGATGGACCCTGATTGAAGAGAATGCAACCATGCACCGGCCTTGTCCCATGGAGAGAATGGGAACAATCTTAGTCTGATGGCATTAGAAGATACTCCGTTAAGCTTCAATGTGTCACAGTATTCCAAAAAGACTAATAAATGAAGATTAGGCTTATAAGTAGGAAACCTTCTAAATTGATTTTGCTGAACCATCTATAGAAGAGAAAGCTTTCACTCAAAATTGTTGGCCTCAATAATAGGTTTAACAATACTCGGATTCAGGCCATAAGTATCTGGGGCGGTGATATCTTTAAGAGATTGGTTATCTCTGTTCGCCATAGTAGGTGGTGTAGAATCTTACTACTATTTTCTTCTTCTCCTTCATAAGGTGTGTTAAATCTCCAGATCAAATTCAACAAAGAACTCATGGTCCCTTCACATAAAAGAGAAATACACTTAAGAAGAAAGAAAAGAGAAAAAAAATCAGCAAGATATAATTATGCAGAAAAATTAAAAGAAAAAGATCTAGTTAAGCTATTTTACAAAATATCTACTATTGAACTATTGTTCCCCGGCAACGGAGCCAAAAATTTGTTATGTATGCTTCACTAGTTAATCGCAAGCGTATGACATAGTTGTAGCTAGTCTGACTAGTACGGATCATATTCCACAGAGAACAATGATCAATTATTAGACTTCTACGAATCAAGCTATCTAAATCAATGTAATTCGATAGTTAATATGTCCCAATTAAAAAAAATAAGGAATTCAATTAACAAAATCCTAGGGTTTAGGGTTTACCACACTTATGATATTCAATATTCAATATGTACCTCTAATTGCAATTATCTAGGTAATTGGGGATGGTTTATCCTTAATTAATTAATTACCTCTTTCAAGCATTACTAATTGTACCTATTTTAATCAAATTGCCTACTTTCGTGGTTCTTAGTTCAACCTAACTCCATTAAGTTCAATGCCACCCATGAGATTCAATTAATAGGTTTTCTTGTGCCCACTAATTGATTTAATTCCTAGAGAACCTTAAACTACTTTCGTGATTAAGATATCCCTATTAAACTATTAAGTTCTAATATTAACTTTCACCTTTCAATTCATCAATTGATAACTTAAGACGTGATAAAATGCTGATCAGCCATTCTATCAACTCTTATACATATGCATAATAGTTAATCCTAATTAACCCACAAATAATCACAATTAGGGTTCCACAATGCAATTCAATAATTCAGTATCATCATACCATAAGTGGGTTTACCAAAATCCTAGATCAATATCTACTCAAGCATAATTGAAATATAACTCAATCAAATTCATTAAATCATTCATCCATGTTCAATACAAACTAAGAGTAAATAGTAGAAGTAGGAGTAGAAGTAAAGCTGGAAAGATAAAACTTAGATTGTAGTTGATGAATTAGGAATACAAACATGAATACATCTCTAATTCAATCTAAGATCATGAAGTAAGCAATTATTCTCATCTAAACCTAATCTAATGGTGTTTCTTAAGCCTAAACTGAGTAAAAATAAGTCTATATATGTCTAGATATGCTTCTCTACGTTTCCCCTTGTATATATATCACATAAACTGTTGAAAATATGGAGTATACAGACATGAAGCACGGCTATGCTCCAAGACACGGCCTGGCTGTGCTTCAGGGTGGAAATCTGGGAATTCCTCCAATTTTTGCATAGAGCACGGCTTGGCCGTGCTTCAAGTACATAAAGCAGGGCCTAGCTGTGTTAGGGGCTGTGAATGCCAATTCTTAAAAATTTCTTCTTAGTTTGCTCCTTGCTTCCTCCTCAGCTTGTTTCATGTCTATATGGATCTTCAGATTAATTTTTTCCCTTGATTCTTGACCTCTTTTGGTCACCTACAAATATAAAACAAACCAAAGTAGTATCTAGAGCAAAGCATAACCAAAAGCAGAGAAATAATCATAAGTTCATTATTAATTAAGGGATAAAATATAACCATTAAACATTCAATTTTCCCTTTTTTCATGCTTTTTAAAGGCTTTAACCAAATTCTAATAAATGGATGATGATGTGAGGAATCAAAATACATATAAATGCCTTTTTGATAATGCATCGTAGTGTTAACTCCATCCTTTTTTATGAGATGCAATTGAGGTATATGTATAATGCATTGATGAGATACATGTAAATGAGATCCATATGATATTTATATATAATGCATTGATAAGATACATGTAAATGAGATGCATATGAGATATATGTATAATGTATTGATGAGAAACATGTAGATGAGATGCATATGAGATGTATGTATAATGCATTGATGAGATACACATAAATGCAATGCATATGAGATATATGTATAAAGCATTGATGAGATATATGTATAATGCATTGACGAGATACATGTAGATGAGATGCATACGAGATGTATGTGTATGTATAATGCATTGATGAGACACATACAGATGAGTTGCATATGAGATGTATGTAAAATGCATGGATCAATTGCATGTTGATGAGATGCATGATTCCGAATATGGATGAGATATGTCATGTAACATCCCTAATTTCGTTGCATGTATTAATAAAAGTACAAAAGTATTTAAAGTAACATTCATAATTTCATTTCTTTTATTAATAACGGTACATAAATATTTAATTAAGGAAATAAAATTTATTAGACAATTTTTAGATATCTAAGGAAATATAATCCTTCGAAATTCTTCACCTTACGTGTATGTATAGAAATGTTCTAATATTAATGGAATAGGTAAAGAAAGAAAACCTAAGAGGAAATATTAGAAATAAAAATGCTAAAGAAAGTTGAAATTCTTAGGTAAGGAAGATAAATTTTTGTGAAGTAAATAAAGGTCTTAAAATTTCAAGAAGACTGGATTAGGGTAATTTTTCCTAATTTAAGAGTAAAAGTTACTAACTTTAGTATCTCCACCCATAAATTGGGCTTTCACCTATGGACACTTCATATAGAGTTTTTCTACTTCACATAAATATTTAGCAAGCCAATAGGATAGCCCAATGAAGAAATAAAACATAGACTTGGATTAGGATATAGAAATTAGACCGGTAGCCCAAAAATCATGAAAATGTGACCAAGCCCATTATGAAAGGTAGAATTTTAACCAAAGTAAAGAAAATGGGCAAGAATGAGCCCAAACCCAAGAGGAAAAATAAAAATAAAAATAAAAGGAAAGTGATGAAATAATGGTGTAATAAAGATTAGGTGACATGGCATTAAGACAAAAAATTAACAAGTGGTGTGATATCCTACATTCATAATTTTAGCAAGTGGTATGATAATACAAGGCTTTAGGACAAAACATCTATATCCTACACTCATAATTTTAGCAAGTGGTATGATAATACATGCAATTATGACAAAAGAAAAAGGGCTAGAAATAATTTTCAAAACACAAATCTCCTTTTGCTAAAATTTCAACCAAATAATGGAGATTCAAGGGTTAGAAATTTTTCACCTAAAAAGGCAAACCTATCATACTTGATTAGGACAAAAGAAAAAGAAAATGAATCCCTAAATCAAAGGGATCTTGTCCCTTATCTTAGAAACATATTATCATAATTTTCAAAACACAAATCTCCTTTTGCTATGCATATCTTGACTAAGGAAGAGGAAGACAAGAACATAAGTTGTTTGTTTTCCAAAAATTCAACCAAGTATATCCTAATTGTGATAAGGTAGACCCATGATCATGAAAGGTGAATTATTTGATGGTCTATTTAAGCAAAACCCACCCTTACAACATTAGAATTTTTCGTCCAAGTGAGGGAGAGAAAAAAATAGAAGCAAGATAGAGTGAGGAAAGGAGAGGAAGAATGGAAGAAAGATGAAGGAGAAGTATAGAGGACTAAGTGCTCCAGGTAAGTTTAACAATATTTCTTTTTGAAGAAAATTTTTGAAACTTATAATATTTATATCAGATTTTGATCTTAGAACTTTGATGATTGTTCATAGATGTTGCTATATCATGTTACATATTATGTATGTTTGAATACTTAGGCTGGTATAGATAGTTCTGCATAGGTATGACTATGGGTGGCAAAATTTTTAGCTTTTGTCTTTAAATTTCTGGGAAGTATCAGTAAGGAATTTAAAGAAATAGTTAACATGAAAAATGTAGATCTATGTTGCATGGATTTTTATCCACTAGAATCACTCAATTTGGAGTCCGTAAGACGTAGATATGGTCCGATTAGTATGCAGTGGTCAGAAATTGGTTAATCAGGGAAGAATATTTTAGGATAGCTTCTGTGTTTTAATTTTTGGTAGCTTTTTGTAGGGAATTAAAATAAAAGGTTAACATACGAATTATATATATATGTGTCACGGATATTTTGCCACTGGAATCACTCAATTTGGAGTCCATATGAGGTAGATATGGTCTGATTAGTAAGCCATGTTCAGAAAATGGTTAATCAGGGAAGAACATGTTAGGATAGCTTCTGTGTTTTAATTTCTGGGAACATTATGTAGGGAATTCAAATAAATGGTTAACATAAGAATTATAGATATATGTGTCATGGAATGTTAGCCACTAGAATTATGAAATTTGGAGTCCATGTAAGGTATATATGGTCTGATTAGTAAGCAGTGGTCAGAAAATGGTTAATCAGGGAAGAATATGTTAGGATAGCTTTTATGTTTTAATTTCTGGGAACATTCTATGGGAATTAAAATACATAGTTAACATACGAATTATAGATATATGTGTCATGGATTTTTAGCCACCGGAATCACTTAATTTGGAATTTTTATAAGAGATATATGGACTGATTAGTAGACAGAGGTCAGAACCTATCCGAGAAGAAATAACATGTACATTGAGGGAGTAATATCACCTTGACTGCTTAATATTTTGCTAAACTATTCAACATAATAGTTTTAGATAATTCTTTTATCTTGAAATTGACACCAAGATTACCTACATTGGAGTTAAATTGAGGGAGTTATGCTCTGATTAGTAAGAGAATATTAGATAGGATGAAAACCTGCATCAATAAAATAAAGAAATAAAATTAATATTTAAAAAGAAGAAGAATCTTATGAATAAAAATAATAAATGACTAGTATATGCCATAGCCATTGCCATTGCATGAACTTCTTACCATCTTAAGTGTGAAATTTTGACATGGAAATATTTTATAAAGTGATATTTGAAATGGTTATGTTCTTGGTATGATTACCAATGATTTTTGATAATAGTTACATACTTGTTATTGAAAGCATATTTTTGGCTATCATTGTGAAAAGAAAAGAAATGAGCACGGTCACATGGCAATCCGTGTGGTGCACCAGTAGGGGACGCCCTACCAACAGTTATGATCATGTTAATGAGAAAAGAAAGAGAAAGTGGGCCTTGTCAGACGGAGCGAGAAAAGCCCATACCGAAGAGTAGATAATACTCACCCTGATCGGGGTAGCTTGATATAAGAATAAATTGATAGTCATCATATAATATTTTGAAAATAGTTAATCCTGTCATACATATCATTATTGTACGATTCTCATGTACATAGATATAGTGCATTCATGTGACCAAAGATATTTGCTGTAGTTTATACAGCTGAACATGACGTGATGAGCTATATTGATGATGATTTATTGTTGAACTTACTGGGATTTAATTCTCACTATATTTCCATATCATGTTCAGAAAAATAGTTATGCAGATTTTTCAATGGCTCTGGCTTTTAGTGCACGTTGGATCGAGTACTTTATGTTGGGCAGATCCCAGAAGCAAATAAAATGTTTGTGGTCGAGTTGGCTTAGATCCCGATGAAGGTGCAACCACCCACACTTGTATCTCCGGAATTGGTCAACCAAAATAAATAAGATGTAGATTTTTATATGTTTGATATGTTGTACGTATGTTTTGATTAATGACATATATGTAAACTCTATATTGTATAATAATAATAATAATAAAAAGTTGTTACATGTCACGCCCCTATTTTTAGAGCACGTGAAACACATACTTTATGAACATGTATTTTTCATAACATGTATAATACACTCTTTTATAGATAGGTATTCCCATGTATACACAATATATAAATCAAATTTATAAACATCAGAGTAACAACAGAAGTAGGGATCCTGCCTGTGGCATTTAAAGCATACTCTAAAGTATAAGTACAATATAAATCAAAATCTACGAGCCTTATAAACAAAGTAAGCTAACCTAGAGATCATGTCGTCTAGCTGGTCAATTATCTGAAGGGGAAGGACCAAACTCTATATCCTTATCTGAAAAACATATAAATATCATCTAGTGAGTTTGACAACTCAGTGAGCAGATAATACCTCCTATGACCTCTTAGGTCAATTTATGGATGTACTCATATTTTAAAATTTGTCACATAGGAGATACAGTTCGAAATTGCTTCCACATAGGACCTGCATTTCAAATATTTTCAAATGAAAGGATATTCAGATATTCAAAACCATATACTGTAATGTATAATCATTAAACAAAATTTGTTATGCATCAAAATATTCCAATGAAAACATTAGGAGGATCCCATATCATAACCACCATATCAGAGTTCAGGCCCTTCTGTACTTTATTGGTGTAGGATTTGCCTAAACTTAGCATTCTACTGAGATTTGCCCTACGACCATTCAAGAGGACACGAAAAAGGACTCTAATATAGGCAATTTTCCAAGCACAAAGCAAGGGAAAGCAAATCACATATCATATAATTGGCATCTCACCTAGATAGATGGCATCTCGCTTTCCATTACATATCATATCCCGTGTGTTGGTCCTCACACAAGGCTAGCACCACCCCTGCTAGCTGAGGTATGAAGGTGCACTAGGGCTAACATCACCTGCTGTTAGCAGATAGTGTTTTTAATAGGATTCCTCCACAAAATTATCATATGCACATTTTCCATGTCATTCAAAACAAAGCTTTTAGTATAATACAGAATCTCAGTCTCAATACAGATCATCTGTCATAAATTACCCATCTAGGGTTTATGACATATACATGCCCTTTCTCAAGGCAATCATATAGCTTTATAAGTCAATGCCACGTGCATAAATATTCCCTTTATCATTTAATGAGAAGTACATGTGAAATCAGATATACCATGAGTTTAGAAATCCATTTTCAAAACTATACTTTTCTTGAACTATATTTCAAATTGTAAGCAATTCAGATAATTTTAATGCATTTCAGAAACATATAAAAGTGTAAATAACTTCTAAACATAATCAATTACACATTTAAAGATCAATAAGAGTATAAGGCAAGTCATAGAAAGAATTATCCACTTACAGGGTAAGACTCCAGGTTAGATAGCCTTAAAATATACTTTTCCAATCTACATTTGACTAAATAGACCTAAAAAACGTGTCTGGAAGATCCAAAACCCTAGAAAAAGACTTTGGGAGCTTGGTCACTGTTCACGGCCAGAAAAAATTGTTCATGCCAGCCAGAATCACTATTCACCTATGAAAAATACTATTCACCACACGGAAATCACTATTCAAGATGAACAAAAAGTTGTCAAATGGATGAAAAATTTCATATCCTAAGGTTTTTTTAGTTCTTGAATCCATCTATGGTGTCAGATTTTCGATTTAAGGTCTCTAAATAGAAGTTTCAGAATTTACCTTTTTTTTTAGATTTTCTACTTCCGATCTACGGCGATTCTACGGTTGATTTGAAAAATTATTCGGTAAAAACCGTAGTATTCTCCGTCCTGAATCTAGTGGTACCCTCAGTTTTGAGATCGAAAACCAATAGGCACTCCAGATCTAGAGAGAAAAATGTAGGTTATTATTCACACTATTCATATTATTCATCTCTTACGAAAATCGATTCGCACTCTTTACTTCTGTTTTACCCTCCCCCTTTTTCGTTCTTCTTTTTTATTTTTATTTTTTATTATTATTTAAAATTTATTATTATTATTCCTATTATATACATATAAATAGTATTTTTCATCCTAAAATATCCCAAAAATTTCTAAAAATTTATATTCTTATAAAACTTTAGTTGAACTCTTAAATGATGACTTTTTTTTTTTATAAAAATTCTAATAAAACAAATCATAAAATAAATATCTTTATACATAGTAAAAGAAAGAATATTTCTAAAAATAAAACAAAAATTTATTAAAGGCCAATATAATTATTTTAAGCAAAACAAAAATTATTTTAATTAAAAGTATATTTGCTTTTAGCAAAACATAATTATTTAAAATAAAAATATATATTTTTTATCGTAAAACATTATTATTTAAAAATTACGGAATATTACATTCTTCCTCCCATAAAAAATTCGGTCCCCGAATTTCAACCCATCTTACCATATGTAGGGAATGAAGTCAAGGCATAATTTGGAGTTACCAATTTTATTACTCAAATAATTGGAGATATCTTTTCTGTTTATCATATTTGCTTTCTAGGAAATCTCTTCACTTGTCAATCAATAATAAACATCGGTTTTTTCTTCATAATTAAATCAAATTCTTGTCCAATTCAATTTCTTAGAATTAGATAGCATGAGAAGAATCTGATAGGTACTTCCTTAGCATTGATGTAAGAAATATTATACCAACATCACTTAATCCAGATGGCAAAGCTAGGCAATATATATTATGCATACTTTATCCAAGATTTCAAAAGAGGCTATATACTAGAGTTTAACTTTTTCTTTCTTTCAAAACCTCATTACCTCTTTCATGGGTGAATCCTTAAAAAATATTTGGTCACCAGCTAATAATTTCTAGTACTTAACTTTCATAGTCCTTATAGACTTTTGGCCTATTTGAGTTTCTTATATATATATATATATATATATATATATATATATATATATATATATATATATATATATATATATATATTTAATATTTAATCAATTTCACTTTATCAATGACATCTTATCATAAGTCTGACTCCACTAAGTCATCTAACAGAAAATTTATAACACCTCTTACATAAGGCTTTAAATCATCCAATAACACTTTATTATAGGCAAATTCTGTAATTCCCCTAATTTACGTTACGTAAAATAAACAATTTTTTTTCCGCAATCAGATATTTTCCATAAATATACATAATTCAATTCTTTATCATGGGAACAAATACATATAGGATTTCTCATGTATACACAATATACAGACCAAGTCTATAAACATCAGAGTACAGCAGAAACAGGGATCCTGCCTGTAGCGTTCAGAGCACTCTAGAATACAAACACAATATAATTCAAAGACCGTGAGTCTTGGAAGCAACGTAGACTCACCCAGAGAATATATCACCTATCTGCCGAATCAGACTCTGATATTCTTATCTGAAAAATATGAAAATATCGTGTAGTGAATTTGACAACTCAGTAAGCAAATAATTCCTCCTATGACCTCTTAGGTTAGCAAATGGATGTACTTATGTTTTAAAATATGTCACATAGAAAATACAGTTCAGAAGTACATTCATATGAGACCCGTATTTCAAATATTCTCAAATCAAAGGATATTGAGATATGCAAAACCATATGCACCATGGTATGATCATTAAACAAATGTTGTTATACTCAGCTGTATAAGCTATAGTAAATTATTATGATTTGAAGGTAAAATCATTACTTTTAATGCACCTGCCTCACTCGGCAATCTGGTAAATGCAATGAAAATATAACTCATTTGATTTACGCACAGTGACCTCGACCCCAGTCACAATAAGTGATCAGGGAATGTGAGTACATCACCCTAGTGCCTCCTCACATTACCACTGTAACTCGGCAATCTGGCCAATGCAATGAAAATATAACTCATTTGCTATACGCATAGTGACCTCGACCCTAGTCATAGTAAGTGATCAGGGAATGTGAGTACATCATCCTCCTGCCTCCTCACATTACCACTGTCACCCGGTTGGAGCGGCCCTCCCCCGGCTCACTCAAGCTAATAGGGCGTCCCCTATTCGATACCGTCACAAGCCATACAACCAGCCGATATTCATCAATACATATAAATACATGTAAAATTATCAAGCAACTCGCCATGAGCTTTACGCTTGCCATTCAATCTGATTTATAATATGACACGCATCATTTTCGCAAGTATATAGCTTTACAAATAAATGCAACGTGCACATAATATACACTTTATCAAATAATGATAAATACAAGTGAAATTAGATACATCATGAGTTCAGAAATCGATTTTCAAATACTATACTCTTCTTGAATCATATTTCTAATTATAAGTAGTTCAAATCATTTTAATGTATTTCAGAAACATATCAAATTGTAAATATCTCATAAACATAATCATATACATGCTCAAATATCAAGAAGTGTATAGGGAAAGCCATAGGAAGAATCATCTACTCACAGGGTAGGGCTCCTGATTGGACAACCGTAAATTGTACTTTTCCAAGTTAAATTTGACCAAACGTGTCCGAAGGGTCTAAAAACTTAGGAAAGGACCTCAAAATCTTGGTGAACATTAGTCAATGCTCAAGGGTACTGTTTACCACCACATAAAAAGTTTCCAAATGATCGAAAGAAATACATATCTTAATGTTTACCTAACTTTTGAATCCATCTACAGGGTCAGATTTCTAATTTGAGGTCTCTTAGTAAGAGTTTTAGAATTTACCTTTTTCTGAGATTTTCTACTTCAGATCTATGGCGATTTAACGGTGGATTTGAAAAATGGATCGGTCAAAACTGAAGTATTCTTCGTCCTGAATCCAGTAACACCTTCAATTTTGAGATCGGAAGCCAATAGGCACTCCAAATCTAAAGAAAATGTTGAAGGTTACTAATCACTCACTATTCATCCGTCTCAAAAATTTGTTTCCGATGCGTTGTCTCCGACCTTCCCCCTCCGCTTTTTGTTTTATTTTTTAAATAATAATTATTAATATTTAATAATTAATAATAAGATTTTATTTTATATAAATTCATATAAATCCCGTTTTTCATCATAAAACCTCCCAAAAATTCTTAAAAATTCTCATTCTCATAACCCTTTAGTTGAACTCTTAAATCATAATTTTTCTTGATAAAAATCGTAATAAACAAATCTCAAAATAAATATCTTTTTACATATTAAAAGAAAAAATATTTCGAAAAATACAACAAAAATTCATTAGAGGCCAATATAATTATTGTAACCAAAACATAAATCATTTTAATTAAAAATATACTTGCTTTTAACCAAACAATCATTTTTAAACAAATAAAAATATATTTGTTCATAGCAAAGCATTATCCTTTAAAAATAAAATTACGGGATATTACATTCTTCCCCCCTTAAGAAATTCGGTCCTCGAATTTCAATTCATTCTATCATAAATAGGGAATGAAGTCAAGGCATAAATTACAATTATTAACCTCATTACTCACGCTATTGAGAGTATCTCCTTTGTATATTATCTTTACTCTCTAAGAAGTCTCTTTACTTTAGTGATTTTACCATATAACCTTAACCATAGGGATTTCCTTCAACCATAAATTCTTCAAGAATATTTGGTCACCAACTGATAATGTCTAGTGCTCTAATATTTATGGTCCTTATAGCCTTTTGGCCTGTACTGAGTTGCTTATATTCTTTTTCTAATCACTTTGATCGCCATATTTGCAAATAGATACTAACCTTCTCACTCAAAAATATGTGAGTATCTGGCGCGCATATTATTCTCTCTTTCCTAAGTAGCCTCCCCTGAAAAGTACTTTTACTACATCACTTTCACCGTGACATTTCTTTTCAATTTAATTTCTTCACTTGACTATCTACTATAGTCACTGATTTTTCCTCATATGACAAATCTTTGTCTAACTAAAATTTCCAACATTGAATAACATGTGTTGGGCCTGGTAGATACTTTCGTAGCATAGACACGTGAAAGATTAGATGAATATTACTCAATTCAGATGGCAAAGCCCAACAATAAGCTACTGGGCCGATCCTATATATTGTGGACTTAACTTTACTCAACTCATTTACCCATTAGGAGACCTACAATGTTTTATGTAAAACTTTAAATAGTGTCATTTGTATTTTGGCCTAATAATTACTGATAGGGGCAAGTTTAACTAAGGATAAATGATTTTCTCTAAATTTTCACTAAAATTATATAAAGATACCTAAAACATAACTTCTAATGCATAAACAGATCAATTATATTTACTATCAACTATACTATAATCTAACAAAGATCCTTAGGCTTCTTGAATAGTTTTCCTGAAACAATATATCCAAAAAAAATTTTACTTACTGACATACCAAACAATGAAAAAATTGCACTTATATCTTCTTTTTACCATTATACTAGTACAATTCTTTCATATCTCATTATATCCTTATTGCCTCGGGTTATCCATATTCACAATTTATGACTTCTTCTAAAACCTCATTTCTCAACAATTATTTACATGTGGATTCCCAATCTTAACATAATTCAAATCCTAAATACTAGACTCAACTTAGCATGGTATATTTTCTAATTTACATATAATCTGCCAACTTACACAGTTATACATACTTGATATAATAACTTTTTTTTTTAAGTAACTTCTTTGGTAGATAAATCCTATCAAAATCTCTATTATTTTAACTTACTAATTACTCGAATATCATAATAATTGTGTTTCAAAGAAAAGAAATTAGCTTTCCTTGTAATAAGGCAAAAGAACCTTGCATTTAATGCCAACCATTAATGAGAGAGAATGGAGTGAAACAGAAGAAAAGCATAATAGAGAATGGTGCTAAAATAGAAAGTAAAAAATTTGGACAAAGCATTGAAAAACATTAAAATCGATGGCCGTAATTCTTGAAAATCTATAAACAAAATCTATCTATGATTTCGGCAAAAATCGGTGGCCACAAATTTTGAATATATGTGCCAGAATCTACTTTAAAGCTGTTGATATTCGGTGGAAAAGAAATATTTCCGAACTTATAAAAATATGTGAAAAACAAAGAATACGTAGCTAACTGGTAGGATGCAGTTGATTGCTTCAAAATAGATGTAATCAATCAACTGTAAAATAACCAGTCCAAATTAAAATTTCTCAAAATAGCTAGTCAACTTAATAATACTGATAGTCGACTGGCAAAAACATTGAGAAAACAAAATAAATCATTTGATTGTTCCTCTTCAACAATTAATTGGTTTGCATTTTCACTTTTTTTTTACAATGACGGCTATCACCTACAACTTTTCTACAAGAATCAAGACATTAATGTTTCATCAAAGACAACAAGAAAAAGACAGATTTCTGGTGATATCTTATCTTATGCTCTTTATGTGCTTAATATGGGTCACAGTCATAATTACTGTACATATACATGTTTGCCATCATTTTTGAAATTTTTTACCTTTAATTTAGCTAATATCCACCAATCACTCACATAGTTGTTCTAATAATACCCGGCCTATTCGCATAGCTATTATAAATATTCCCTTCTTTGAGTTTTATAAATACTTACATTAGTATCTTTGTCTATACTCAAAGTTAAGGTGATAGAAATTATGGAAGGAACCGCATTCCGTCAGTTTCGAAATATTTGTGTCTTTTGTGGTTTCAGTCTTGGAAAAGATGGGGAGTATGTTAAAGCAGCACAAAATCTGGGTATGGTGCTGGCTAGGAGAAGAATTCATTTAGTGTGTGGTGGAGGTAACCGTGGGTTAATGGGGTGTGTGGCTACAGCTGCACATGTAGGAGGATGCCAAGTTCTAGGTATTATTCCTACAGCTCTAGCTGCATCCAGCATCATAGGGAAGACAATTGGAGAAGAATATAGAGTAGCTTCCATGTATGAACGCATGGCTAGAATGATTAGCAATGCTGACGCCTTCATTGCCTTACCAGGTGGTTTTGGTACTTTAGAGGAGATTTTCTAAATAGTCTTTTGGGCACAACTGAATATGCATCACAAACCGATAGGTTTGTTAAATGTTAATCACTTCTTTGAAGGTCTGTTGTCTTTTCTAGATCAAGCTGTGGAACAGAGGTTTATCCCACACTCAGCATGACAAATTCTCATCTCGGCTTCAAATGCTGAGGAGTTGATTGATGCCTTACAAGCATATGTTCATGTACCTGATCCAACTATTGCTCAAATAGAATGGACGGCAGACAACCGCAGGAAGCACAAATTGGATTTGGATCTTCATCTGTAACTGTAGTAGAACGTAGCCATTGCTGTTCCACTTTTATTTTCTTAGGATCTATTTGGATACCATCCTTACTAAACATACTCCTTTAGAGTTTGTAAAACTATCTTTAATTATGATCCTTTAAACTCTTAGAATACTTTACTGTATCGTCAATAATTATAATAACAAATTGATCCAGGAATGGCTTAAGTACTCTATTTATTAAGTCCATGAATAAAGCTTAGACATTTGTCAAACTAAATGACACAACCAAAAATTCACGATACTCATATCCTAAATCAAGTTTTTTTTTTTAAAAAAATACTGAGCACCTTATAACTGATTAAACAGATACGAGGTAATGGATTTTTTTATTCCACATTGTCACCTTATTCAACTGTCTATAATCTATGCATAGTCATAGTGATTCATCTTTCATTTCCACAAATACGTCTAGAGCACCTCAAGGAGAGTACTAGAGAGTATAAATCATTTGTCTAACAAGTCTTGTAACTATTTTTTTTCTTAAGTTTAGTCAATATCATTTTATAAGGGGGTATAGACAGACACTGGTTAGGTTCCAGGAAGTAAATCAATACCAAATTTTATTTTACGTTTCGAGGTAATCTTGGCAATTCCTCAAGAATTACATCAAAAAAAAAATTGACCACTAGAACTTGATTTACACTGGCATACGTTATATCAATATCTCTCACCACTGCCAAATATCCTTGGCACCTTTTTGTAATCACTTATGGGCTGCTAAAGCAGAGATTAGATTATTGGATATCTCACTATGGTCTCTTTGTATCAAGAAAGAAAATTCTCCAAGAATATTGAATTTAATCACCTTAAAGTGACATTCTGAAATGGCATGGCTTGATACCAACCAATCCATTCTCAGTATCACATCAAAGTCTATCATAACTAGACAACGGGGTAAAACAAATATTATATTCAGAAACGATCGTAATTGGCATTTGTCTCAATTCTTTAAATTCTCAAGAATGCCTATCCCTTTCACTTTCAGGCAATAATTGACCCATAGATACTTTTTTAAAAATGTCACAATATTCAATAAACCTTATACTAGGAACTTTAGCAATCTTGGAATAGAAAGGAAAGCGAAACCCTATAGAATCCCTTACCAGCACCTGAAGTATAAATATGTCCGGCTCATATCGAAACTAAAGGTCCTACTAAAGAATCCTTTGCTCTGATAGCTACAGGGAAACTTAATGCTCTGATACCAACATGTAACACCCCTAACTTATGTTACGTAAAATAAACAATTTTTTTTTTGCAATTAGATATTTTTCATAAATATACATAATTCAATTCTTTATCATGGGAACAAATACATATAGGATCTCTCATGTATACACAATATACAGACCAAGTCTATAAACATCAGAGTACAACAGAAACAGGGATCCTGCCTGTAGCGTTCAGAGCACTCTAGAATACAAACATAGTATAATTCAAAGACCATGAGTCTTGGAAGCAACGTAGACTCACCCAGAGAATATATCACCTATCTGCCGAATCAGACTCTGATATTCTTATATGAAAAATATGAAAATATGGTGTAGTGAGTTTGACAACTCAGTAAGCAAATAATTCCTCCTATGACCTCTTAGGTCAGCAAATGGATGTACTTATGTTTTAAAATATGTCACATAAAAAATACAGTTCAAAAGTACATTCATATGAGACCTGTATTTCAAATATTCTCAAATCAAAGGATATTCAGATATCCAAAACCATATGCACCATGGTATGATCATTAAATAAATGTTGTTATACTCAGTTGTATAAGCTATAGTAAAATATTATGATTTGAAGGTAAAATCATTACTTTTAAGGCACCTGCCTCACTCGGAAATCTGGTCAATGTAATGAAAATATAACTCATTTGTTATACGCATAGTGACCTCGACCCTAGTCACAATAAGTGATTAGGGAATGTGAGTACATCACCTTACTGCCTCCTCACATTACCACTGTCGCTCGGCAATCTGGTCAATGCAATGAAAATATAACTCATTTGCTATACACATAGTTACCTCGACCCTAGTCACAGTAAGTGATCAGGGAATGTGAGTACATCACCTTCCTGCCTCCTCACATTACCACTGTCACCCGATTGGAGCGGCCCTCCCCTGGCTCACTCAGTCTAATAGGGCGTCCCCTATTCGATACCGTCACAAGCCATACAACCAGCCGATATTCATCAATACATATAAATACATGTAAAATTATCAAGCAACTCGCCATGAGCTTTACGCTTGCCATTCAATCTCATTTATAATATGACATGCATCATTTTCACAAGTATATAGCTTTACAAATCAATGCAACGTGCACATAATATACACTTTATCAAATAATGATAAATACAAGTGAAATCAAATACATCATGAGTTCAGAAATCCCTTTCCAAATACTATACTCTTCTTGAATCATATTTCAAATTATAAGCAGTTCAGATCATTTTAATGTAGTTGAAAAACATATCAAAGTGTAAATATCTCATAAACATAATCATATACATGCTCAAATATCAAGAAGTGTATAGGGCAAGCCATAGGAAGAATCATCTACTCACAGGGTAGGGCTCCTGATTGGACAGTGTAACATCCCATAATTTTTAAATATTTTCCTTATAAATTCTTCACCTTACATATATGCATAGAAATGTTCTAATATTAATGGAATAGGTAAAGGAAGAAAACCTAAGAGGAAATATTAGAAATAAACATGCTAAAGAAAGTTGAAATTCTTAGGTAATGAAGATAAATTTTTGTGAATTAAAGGTCTTAAAATTTCAAGAAGATTGGATTAGGGTAATTTTTCCTAATTTAAGAGTAAAAGTTACTAAGTTTCGTATCTCCACCCATAAATTGGGCTTTTACCTATGGACAATTCATATAGAGTTTTTCCACTTCACATAAGTTTCTAGCAAGCCCATTGGATAACCTAAGCAAGAAATAAAACATAGACATGGACTAGGATATAGTAATTGGACCAATAGTCCAAAAATTATGAAAATGTGACTAAGCCCTCCAAGAAAGGTAGAATTTTATCCAAAGCAAAGAAAATGGGTAGGAATAAACCCATAATGGGTAGGAATAAGCCCAAATAAAAGAGGAAAAATAAAATAAAATAAATTAGTTGATGATATAATAATGTAATAATAATAAAGATTAGGTTACATAACATTAAGACAAAAATTTAGCAAGTGGTGTAATTCTACATTCATCATTTTGGCAAGTGGCATGATAATACAAGGCTTTAGGGCAAAAACACCTATATCCTACACTCATAATTTTAGCAAGTGGTATAATAATATATGGCATTAAGACAAAACATTCCTATCCCACACAAATAATATCAACCAAATAATGGAGATTCAAGGGCTAGAAATTTGCCACCTAAAAAGGCAAACCTATCATACTTGTTTGAGACAAAAGAAAACGGAAATGAATCCCTAAATCAAAGGGACCTTGTCCCTTAGCTTAAGAACATATCATCATAATTTTCAAAATACAAATCTCCTTTTCCTATGCATATCTTGACTAAGGAAGAGGAAGACAAGAACATAAGTTGTTTGTTTTCCAAAAATTCAACAAAATGTATCCTAATTGTGATAAGGTAGACTCATGATCATGAAAGGTGAATTATTTAGTGGTCTATATAAGAAAACCCACCCTTACAACATTAGAATTTCGTCCAAGTGAGGAAAGGAGAGGAAGAAAGGAAGAAAGAGGAAGGAGAAGTCTAGGGGACTAAGTGCTCCAGGTAAGTTTAACAATATTTCTTTTTGAAGAAAACTTTTGAAACTTATAATATTTATATGAGATTTTGATCTTAAAACTTTGATGATTGGTCATGGATGTTGCTATATCATGTTACATATTGATCTTGCATGTGATGTATGTTTGAATACTTAGGTTGGTGTAGATAGTTCTGCATGGGTATGGCTATGGGTGACAGAATTTTAAGCTTCAGTGTTTTAATTTCTGGGAACAATCCATAAGGAATTAAAATAAATTGTTAACATAAGAATTAAAGATATATGTGTCACGGATATTTATCCACTAGAATCATTCAAGTTGGAGTCCATATGAGGTAGATATGGTCCGATTAGTAATCAAAGGTCAGAAAATAGTTCATCAGGGAAGAATATGTTAGGATAGCTTCTGTGCTTTAATTTCTAGGAATTATCTGTAGGGAATTAAAATAAATGGTTAACCGAAGAATTAAAGATATATGTGTGAAGGATTTTTAGCCACTGGAATCATTCAATTTAGAGTTCATATGAGGTAAATATGTTCTGATTAGTAAACAATGTTGAAAAAATGTTTAATCAGGGAAGAATATGTTAGGATAGCTTCGGTGTTTTAATTTCTGGGAACATTCTATAAGGAATTAAAATAAACGGTTAACATATGAATTATATATTTATGTGTCACAGATGTTTAGCTAGTGGAATCACTTAATTTGGAATTCTTATGTGGGAGATATAGTTAGATTAGTAAGTAAAGGTTAGAACCTACCCGAGAAGAAATAATATTGAATTTAAGGGAGTATTAACACCATGATTTAGTACTATTTTGCTGATATGATTAACATAATAGTTTTAGATAATTGTCTTAAATTTTCATAGACACCAAGATCACCTAATCGGAGTTAAAATGAGGGAGTTATGCTCTGATTAGTAAGCAAAGGTCACAGAACACGGGTTAGCCGTGTTCGGGGCTATTTTTGAGTACATTTGAAGTATTTTTAAAGCATGGCCGTGTCCTGAAACATGGCCAAACCGTATTGGAAGCTGGTGAAGCCTATTTTCAACATTTTTCTACCCTAGATGAACCTCTTTAACTATAGGGTAATAGTAGAAATCAAATTGGAGGAAAATGCTCTATAAATTTGTAAGAACATGTGTTAGAAATGATATAAATAAAAAGAAATTGACTAAAGGACAAGCATAAAGAAAATGAAGAGATGAAATTAATATTTAAAAAAAGAAGACGAATCTTATAAATGAAAATAATAAATGACTAGTATATGCCATAGTCATTGCCATTGTATAAACTTCTTATCATCTTAACTGTGAAATTCTGACATGGAAATATTTTATAAAGTGATATTTGAAATGGTTATGTTCATGGCATGATTACCAATGATTTATGGTAATAGTTATATTTTGATGAACATACTTGTTATTGAAAGAATATTTTTGGCTATCATTGTGAAAAGAAAAGAAATGAGCACGGTCACATGGCAATCCGTGTGGTGCACCAGTTGGGGACGCCCTACCAACGGTTATGATTATGATTATGAGAAAAGAAAGATAAAGTGTGCCATGTCGGACGGAGCGAGAAAAGCCTATACCAGAGAGTTTAGGATACTCACCCTGACCGGGGTAGCTTGAAATGAGAATAAGTTGATAGCCATCATATAATATTCTGAAAATAGTTAATCCTGTCATACATTTCATTACTGTATGATTCTTATGTGCATAGATATAATGCATTCATATGATCAAATATATTTTCTGTAGTTTATACAGCTGAACATGACGTGATGAGCTATATTGATGATGATTTATTGTTGAACTTACTGGGATTTAATTCTCACTATATTTCCATATCATGTTCAGAAAATTAGTTATGCAGCTTTTTTTTCTATGACTCTGGCTTTTAGTGCACATTGGATCGAGTTACTTTATGTTGGGCAGATCTCAGAATCAAATAAGATGTTTGTGGTCGAGTTGGCTCAGATCCCGGTGAAGGTGCAACCACCCGCACCTGTATCTCCGGAATTAGTCAACCAAAATAAACAAGATGTAAATATCTATGTGTTTGATATGTTGCATGTACGTTTTGATTAATGACGTGTATGTGAACTCAATATTGTATAATAATAAAGAAAAAAAAAGGTTGTTACAGACAGCCCTAAATTGTACTTTTCCAAGTTGAATTTGACCAAACGTGTCTGGATGATCTAAAAACTTTGGAAATGACCTCAGAATCTTGGTCAACGTTGGTCAATGCTCAGGGGTATTGTTCATCGCTGAAATCACTATTCACATCACTATTCATCACCAGAATTACTATTCACCGCCATTATTCACGCCAGAAATCACTATTCACCGCCACATAAAAAGTTACCAAATGACCGAAAGAAATACATATCTTAATGTTTATTTAACTTCTGAATCCATCTATGGTGCCAGACTTCTATTTTGAGGTCTCTAAGTAAGAGTTTTAGAATTTACATTTTTCTGAGATTTTCTACTTTAGATCTACGGTGATTCAACGGTGGATTTAAAAAACTGATCGGTCAAAACTGAAGTATTCTTTGTCCTGAATCTAGTAACACCTTTAGTTTTGAGATCGAAAGCCAATAGGCACTCCAAATCTAAAGAAAAAGTTGAAGGTTACTATTCACTCACTATTCATCCATCTTAAAAAAAAATTTCTGATGCGTTGTCTCCGACCTTCCCCCTCCCCTTTTTTTTTTTTTAATAATAATAATTATTATTTAATAATTAATAATAAGATTTTATTTTATATAAATTCATATAAATCCCATTTTTCATCCTGAAACCTCCCAAAAATTCTTAAAAATTCTCATTCTCATAAACCTTTAGTTGAACTCTTAAATCATAATTTTTCTTGATAAAAATCGTAATAAACAAATCTCAAAATAAATATCTTTTTACATATTAAAAGAAAAAATATTTCGAAAAATACAACAAAAATTCATTAGAGGCCAATATAATTATTGTAACCAAAACATAAATCATTTTAATTAAAAATATACTTGTTTTTAACAAAACATAATTATTTTTAAACAAATAAAAATATATTTGTTCATAGCAAAACATTATCATTTAAAAATAAATTTACGGGATATTACAAATTCTGCTAAGGAATCTTCCACCAAACTTGAGGACATACACTTGAATCATGCTCTTCAAACTAGTATCATCAATTTAAGTTAGTCATATTCTATCTATTGTATGTTATTTCAAATTAGATTCTAAGAGTTTAACTTTACTTAACTTACTCACCTATTAAGAGACCTATGATGTTTCATGTAAAACCTCAAATGGTGCCATTTGTATGTTGACCTAATAATTACTTATAGGGGTAAGTTTAACTAAGGATAAATGATTTTCTCCAAAATTTCACCAAAATTATATAAAGATACCTAAAGCATAACTTCTAATGTATAAACACATTATTTAAATTTACTATCAGCTATACTATAATTTAGCTAAGATCCTAAGCTTCCTGATTAGCTCTCTTGAAACAATATATTCAATTCTTACTTGCTGACATACCAAAGAATGAAACATATTTCACTTGTATCTTCTTTTTACCATTATACTAATACAAATATTTCAAATCTTAGTATATCCCATCAATATTCAAAATTTATGGCTTCTTCTAAAATCTCCTTTCTCAACTATTTTTCACATCCTAGATATTAGACTCAACTTAGCATAGTATAAACCCTTAACACAAATACCTAGATCGCTCTACAATATTTTTGGACATGGTTCTCAAAATATTCTCCAAATTAAGAGTTCAAAAATTAATTTAAATCTCATTTCCCATATTTTATTTCTCAAGATGTTCAACATCACTAGTTCACTTGATTACATTTGTCAAAGCACCAGAAGGCCATCATCCGTCTATTCCTTACAAAACCTCTATTACTTTAACCTACTAACCACTTGAACACTATAATAACTGAGTTTTAAAGAAAATAAATTAACTTTCCTTGTAATGAGGAAAAAGAACTTTGCATTTAATGCCAAACATTATTAAGGGAGAATGGAGTAGAACAGACGAAAAGCATAATAAAGAATTGTGCCAAAATAAAAAGTCAAAAATTTGAACAAAGCATTGAAACAAATTTAAAATTAGTGGACGTAATTCTTGAAAATCTACAAACAAAATCTAGCTATTATTTCGAGAAAAATTGGTGGCTGCAAGTTTTGAATATATATGCCAAAATCTACTTTAAAGCTGTTGGTATTCGATGGAAAAATAGCACATGGAAAATAAATATTTATGAGCTTATAAAAGTGTGTGAAAAACAAAGAATACATAATTAACTAGTAGGATGCAATTGATTACTTCAAAATAGATGTAATCAATCAACTGTAAAATAAAGCAGTCTAAATTAAAAATTCTCAAAATAGCTAGTCGACTTAATAATACCGATAGTCGACTAGCAAGAATATTAGAAAAACAAAATAAACCATTTGATTGTCCCTCTTTAACATTTAACTTGTTTACATTTTTACTCTTGTCTTCTTCTTCTTTTTAATTATGCCTATCACCTACAACTTCCCAATCAAGATATCAATGTTTCATCAAGGACAACAAGGAAAAGACAAATTTCTAGTGATATCTTAACCTCATTCTCTTTATGTGCTTAATATAAACCACAATCACAACTACTGCACATATACATGCTTGCCGTCATTTTTGAAATTTTTTACCTTCAATTTAGCTAATATTCACCAATCACTCACATAGTTGTTCTAATAATGCCTGGTTTATTTGCATAGCTATTATAAGTATGCCCATCTCTGAGTTCTATAAATGCATACATTAGTATCTTTACCTTCATACTCAAAATTAAGGTGTGTGTAGCTATGGAGGGAATCGCATTCTGTAAGTTTCAAAATATTTGTGTCTTTTGTGGTTCTAGTCCTAGAAAAGATGGAGAGTATGTAAAAGCAGCACAAAATCTGGGTATGGTGCTGGCCAAGAGAAAACTTCATTTAGTCTATGGTGGAGGTAACCGTGGGTTAATGGGGTGTGTCTCTATAGCTACACATATAAGAAGATGTCAAGTTCTATGTATTATTCCTATAGCTCTAACTGCATCAAACATCATAGGGAAGACAATTGGAGAAGAATTTAAGGTAGACTCCTTGCATGAGCGCATGGCTAGAATAATGAGCAATGCTGATGCCTTCATTGCCTTACCAGGTGGTTTTGGTACTTTAGAAGAGTTTTCCAAATAGTCTCTTGGGCACAACTAAATATGCATCACAAACCGATAAGTTTGTTAAATGTTAACCACTTCTTTGATGGTCTGTTGTCTTTTCTTGATCAAGCTGTGGAACAAAGGTTTATTCCACACTCAGCATGACAAATTCTCATCTCAGCTTCAAATGCTGAAGAGTTGATTAATGCTTTACATGCATTTGTTCATGTACCTGATCCAACTATGGCTCAAATAGATTGAACGACAGATAACTGCGGGAAGCGCAAGTTGGACTTGGATCTTTATTTGTAACTATAGTAGGACATGCCATTGTTATACCACTTCTACTTTCTTAGGGTCCACTTGGATACCATCCTTACCAACCATACTCTCTTAGAGTTGGTAAAACTATTTTGAAATGTTGTTTATGATACTTTGTACTCTCGGAACATATTAATATTTTGTTAATAAAGAAAATAATAAATTTATCCAAGAATAGTTTAAATACTCTATTTATTAAGTCCATGAATGCAGCTGGGACATTTGTCAAACTAAATGACATCACCAAGAACTCATAATGCCATAATGAGTCCTAAAAGAAATTTTCTGAATATCCTCTTCCCTTATCCTTAATTGATGATATCCAGATCTCAAATTAGTTCAATTTTTGAAAAATGTTGAGTACCTTATAACTGGTCAAACAGATCATCTATACTAGGTAATGACTTTTTATTCTACACTGTCTAACCACCGAAAATGACATCACCAAGAACTCACGAATTACATCAGAAAATTCTCTAACCATCAAAACTTGATTTACACTGGTATATTTTATATCAACATCTCTCACCACTGCCAAATATTCTTAGCACTTTTTTGTAATAACTTATAGGCTGCTAAAGCAAAGATTAGATTACTAGATACCTCAGTATGGTCTCCTTGTATCAAGAAAGAAAATTCTTCAAGAATATTGAATTTAATCACCTCAAAGTGACATTCTAAAATGGCATGGTATGATACCAACCAATCCATTCTCAGTATCACATCAAAGTTTACCATATCTAGACAACGTGATAAAACATATATAACATTCAGACACCGTCATATTTGGTATCTGTCTCAATTCTTTAAATTCTTTAGTATGCCTATCCCTTTCTCTTTTAGGCAGTAATTGACCCATAGATACTTCTTAAGATGCCACAATATTCAATCAATCTTATACTAGGAAATTTAACAAACTTGGAATAGAAAGAAAATTGAGACCCTATAGAATACCTTAGCAGCAGCTGAAGTATAAATATGTCCGGCTCATATCTATACACTCTTTTACAAATAGGTATTCCCATGTATACACAATATATAAATCAAATCAATAAACATCAGAGTAACAACAGAAGCAGAGATCTTGCTTGTGGCGTTCAGAGCATACTCTAAAGTACAAGTATAATATAAACTAAAATCTACAAGTCTTGAAAATAAAGTAGGCTCACCCAGAGATCATGTCATCTAACTGGTCAATGAGCCTTGAAGGTTACTATTCACACTATTTATACTATTCATCAGTTACGAAAATTGGTTTGCATTCCTTTCTTCTGTCTCCCCCTCCCCTATTCTTTCTTCTTCTTTTTCATTTTTTTATTTTTTATTTAATAATTTAAAATTTAAAATTTATTATTATTATTCCTATTATATACATATAAATACTATTTTTCATCCTAAAATATCCCAAAACTTCTAAGAATTTACGTTCTTATAAAACTTAACTTGAACACTTAAATCATGACTTTTCTTGATAAAAATTATAATAAAACAAATCACAAAATAAATATCTTTATACATAATAACAGAAAGAATATTTCTAAAGATAAAACAAAAATTTATAAAAGGCTAATATAATTATTTTAAGCAAAACAAAAATTATTTTAATTTAAAATATATTTTCTTTTAGCAAAAGATAATCATTTAAAATAAAAATATATTTTTTTATCGTAAAACATTATTATTTAAATTTTACGAGATATTACAAGATACATATGAGATGAATGCTTAAAGCATGAGTGAAACACATGTTGAGGTGGTGCATGTATGATACACTTATTATGAGATGGAATTAGACGAAATCTTTAGGACGACCCTTATAGAGGCAAGGTAACCTAGCGACATGCGGCACCTTATGACGGCAAGATGACTTGATGGGATCGTATGGCTTTGAGACGGTACCGAATAAGGGATGCCCTATTAGCCTTGAGTGAGCCAAAGGGGGAGTATGGCCACTCAGACCAAGTGATAGTGTTATATGAGTAGCAGATGGGTGAATGGCTCATACTACCCTGCCACTAAAATACAGACGAATGACGGATAATTAGTTGTTGTGCATGACATTAAATATATATGTATATTGTGGATATGTTCACTGACAATTTGTGCACTTCAATATTTTATACTACATATGATTATTATGATGGGATATTAAAGAATGATTTTTTTGTAGCTTATACAGTTGAACATGTTATCCTGATTTTTTTACAATATAACATGTTAATGTTGAACCTATTGAGATTATATTCTCATTAATTTTGATGATGTGTTCAGATAATAGCAACTAAGATGTCGATTATTCTTTTGACCCTGGTGTTAGAGATCCAGGTGGTGGAGATACCTTTCTTGGGTCAATTCATCATCATGTAGGACATGTTGATAGCAAATGTAGTAGAGATTCCTATTCCAGTGCCATCCCATCCTCCACCCTATACACCATAAGGGTAAGGTGCTAGGCTAAGGCCTAGTCAATATAATGTAAATTATGTAGTGTGAAGCAGTGTACCTTTTTAGAGAGTAACCCATGGTACTTCTTTGATTTGATGTCATGAGTAGTGCCCAATGTAACTCCTACAAAACCCCTAAACACTGATGTAACCTCTTTTGACTAAATGATATGAAATATGTTTTACTTATCTATATGTGTTAATGGAATCTTATTATCATATATTTTAATATAGAATCCAAGAGAACACAAATAAAAGATAAGAGAAGTTTGGCCCTTATAGTTTGTTTGTGTATTGTAATTAATCAATGTATGGATGAATATATAATGCATGCTTGTGTGGAATATTTGACTTGAAATGGATAGAGACATATGTTTAGAATGAATGATTGGGTGGCCATATTGATAAATAAAAGTGAGGCTTTGTTGATTCAACAATGGAAAAAGATGAGATAAACATGAAAGAAGTACGACCATATGGATATTAAATAACCATGTGAATGGGAAATGAAAGAAGTAATTGATGAAATATTAAGTCTAAATAGTCATATACACATATGCAGATGCTTAATTAGAGAACTTGTATACATGTATGTAACACTTTCTTTGCTAATTGGACATATACAAGGGTGGATGGAATTGAACATAAACAATAGCGAATTTTTGTACTTAAAGCATGGCCGTGCACTGGGTGGGTTTGAGTACTTAGCTATGCAACTTCAAGCATGGCCATGTTTGAGGTTGTTCTAACCCTATTCAAGTAATATGTTGTACCTAATAAATGTCATCACTTGAGTGGTAATTAGTAAAATTAGATTAAAGAATAAGGCCTTATATGTTGATTCAATAATATTAGTCTCATCATTTCTTATGATGGCAAGCAAGGTATATGTATTGCTGCATCAAGGCATGATGACTAGATGATGTGGTATTAAATGTGTTATGTAGCAATGCATGACGATAAAATGATGTGATGAGTTTGCTTGATGCATATCCTTATTATTGTGATGATAAAGGGAAAGATGATATGCATGTAGCTGAATATGAGTAAGAGAATGACACAAACACACACACATATATATTCGCGATAACCTTTGTAATAGTAAGATGACCAGGGAATTAATGGGATGACCCTTACAATGGCAAGTTGACTAAAGTAGGTCGTATGGCTTTGAGACGATACCGAATAGGAGACGTCTTATTAGCCTTGAGTGAGCTGAGTGGGAGAATAGCTCACATTACTTTGTTACTAAGATAGAGATGAATGATGAATAAACAATCACTATGTATGGCAATCTATTATACTAGAAATATGATTATAAAATATTTACGTACACCATGTTTTATTTTGCTATCTATGTATATTATGCATTTGTTATAAATGGTTAACATTTTCTATAGCATATACAGCTAGACATAATACTGTGATAATCATTTATTATGTGTTGTATTGAATGTTAAACCTATTGAGATTTTTGTTCTCATTATTTGATTTGGTATTATATTAAGATAAAGATAATTGAGATGTCGACATTTTTCTTATCTTTGATTCAGGAAGTACAATAGGTAGACATACCCTATTTAAGCCAATTCACTATTATACGTGATATAATAATGGTGGGCGTTTTCAAGATTCCATTGCCAGCATCACCTTCTCTACCCTTTGCACCCAAGGGGTTTTGTGTCACATAGAGTCTAATGTTTTATATACTCTAATTATGTGACTTAAAGTATCTTTTTGACGAAGTAACCGGGTACTCTCTTGCTTTTTGTAACATCCCCAATTTTTCCTTATGTTACTAATTGGAATTTATTTCTTTCAGAGAGGAGAAAGCATTTAAAATCTCAAGGGAGGATTAAATTATTTTACAATTTTACTCAAATCAAACAAGATCTTAGGATGGTTAAAATAGTATTTATATAATTTAATTGAAATGGAATTTATGTAAATTTCTTGAGATGGCATTTATGTAAATTTTTTAAGATGGAATTTATGTAAATTCTTTGATATGACAGTTTTGTAAATACTTTTGGATGGCAGTTTTGTAAATAATGAAAGATGGCAAAGTTGTAAATATTGGGTGGTAGGTAGGAAATATTTTAATAATTATGAGGGAGGTAGGTGAGGAAAAATGAGTGATAATTATGAGGGAGAGAAAGGAGTGTCGGTAGAAAGAGAAAGGAAAAAAAAAGAGAAGAAAAGGAAGAGGATAAAAAAAAGAGGAAGAAGAAGAAGAGAAAAAGAAAGAAGAAGGAGAAGGAAGAGGAAAGGAAAATCAAGGATTTTTGGGTGGTAAGAATCAAGCACCAAGTTTAAGGATTTGTTTGAGGCAGGTTTAACATCTACTCATAAATTTTGTACAAAATTATATATATACTTTTAGTTTTGCTTAGATGTGATTTTGGATAACATGTGGTCTGAATATTTATATGGAATTCTATTTTGGTTGTATGGACATGCATATGGGTGCATGGGATTACATAAAAGAAAAATAAATGAGAAGTTAGACTAAGTTGAATTTTGAAATAATTTGGGAAGCCTTTATTTTTGGAATTTTGGGAAAATTCGGCAAGGATATTAAAGAAATGGTCAACATATGGATTGTAGATATATGTCTCTCGGATCTATAGGCTCTAAAATAACTTAATTAGGATTTCATATGAGGGCAATATGACTAATTAATTGAGCCGAGTTCATAATCTAGGATAGTAAAAATAAGTGTTTTTGTTTTAATTTTTTGAGAATTATTTGTAAAGAATCTGAAGAACTCATAAACATAAAGGTTGTAGATATATGTCTTAGATTTTTATAGGCTTTGACATCACCTCAATTTGAGTCCTTATGGGAGAGATATGACTACTTAATTAAGAATAGGTCAGAATCAGTCCAGAATCCAGATTGATAAAATAAACATTTATATTTTTAATTTTTTGGGGATAATCCATAAATAATTTGAAGCAATGATAAACCTAAAAGTTTTAGATAATTGTCTTAGCTTTTTAAAGGATTTAAAATCACCTCAATCAGAGTTCGTATGAGGGAGATATGGTTGAATAAGTGAAGAAAGGTCACAGAACACGGTCAGGCCGTGTTCTAGGTTGCTTCAGCATGGGTAGGTCGTTTTTGGGCCTGTTTTTAAGCATGTTTGAAATATTTTTCAAGCATGGCCATGTCTTGAAAGGAATTTGAGTCCATAACTCCTATTTTTTGAAAGCATTCGTATAGACTACAAAGCATTCCTTATGGACTACAAAGCATTCCTTATGAATTTATGTTTATCATATCTTCCGATTTCTTATGGATTATTCCCAGAAAAGTAAAGATAAAATTGATTATTTTTACTATCCTGGATTCTGATCTCTTCTCAATTAATTATCCATATCTCACTCATATAAACTCCAAATTAAGTCATTTTAGAGCCTATAGATCCATGAGACATATATCTACAATTCATATGTTGACCATTTCTTTAAAAGCCTTGCCAAATTTTCTTAGAATTCCAAAAATAGGGGCTTCCCAAATTATTCCAAAATTCAGCTTAGTCTAACTTCTCCCTTTTTTTTCTTTTATGTAATCCCTTGCACCCATATGCATGTCCATATAACCAAAATATAATTTCATATAAATATCCAGACCACATGTTATTCAAAATCACATCTAAACAATCTAAAAGCATATATATAATTTTGTACAAAATTTATTAGAAGATGTTAAACCTACCTCAAACAAATCCTTAAATTTCCTTTCCTCTTCCTTCTCCTTCTTCTTCCTCTTTCTCTTCTTCTTCTTCCTCTTCCTTTTCCTCCTCTTTTTTTTCCTCTTTTTTTTTCTTTTCTTTCTCTTCCTTACTAACACTCCTTACCGACACTCCTTTCTCTCCTTCATAATTATCACTCATTTTTTTCTCACCTACCTCCCTTATAATGATTAAAAAATTTCCTACCTACCACCCAATATTTACAACTTTACCATCTTCCATTATTTACAAAACTGCCATCTTAAAGTGTAACAACTCCATTTAAGTATAATTTTTTTAAAAAAAAAATACCATGAAATTATTACCTCGTTACAACTTAACTCAATATAACATTTATTTAATTTATACAATACAGAGTTTACATACATGTCATTAATCAAAACATACGTACAACATATCAAACACATAAAAATCTACATCTTATTTATTCTGATTGACCAATTCTGGAGATATAGGTGCGGGTGGTTGCACCTTCACCAGGATCTAAGTCAACTCGACCACAAACATTTTATTTGCTTCTGGGATCTGCCCAACATAAAGTACTCGATCCAACGTGCACTAAAAGCTAGAGCTATAGAAAAATCTGCATAACTAATTTTCTGAACATGATATGGAAATATAGTGAGAATTAAATCTCAGTAAGTTCAACAAAAAATCATCATCAATATAGCTCATCACGTCATATTCAGCTGTATAAACTACAGAAAATAACTTTGGTCACATGAATGCACTATATCTATACACATGAGAATCGTACAATAATAACATGTATGAGAGGGTTAACTATTTTCAGAATATCATATGATGACTATCAATTTATTTTCATATAAAGCTACCTCGGTCAGGGTGAGTATTTTCTACTCTTCGGTACGGGCTTTTCTTGCTCCGTCTGACATGGCCCACTTTCTCTTTCTTTTCTCATTAACATGATCATAACCGTTGGTAGGGCATCCCCTACTGGTGCACCACACGGATTTCCATGTGACCGTGCTCATTTCTTTTCTTTTCACAATGATAGCCAAAAATATGCTTTCAATAACAAGTATGTTCATGAAAATATAACTATTACCATAAATCATTATTAATCATGCCATGCACATAACCATTTCAAATATCACTTTATAAAATATTTCCATGTCATAATTTTACACTTAAGATGGTAAGAAGTTCATACAATGGCAATGGCTATGGCATATACTAGTCTTTTATAAGATTCGTCTTTTTTTTTAAATAGTAATTTTATTTCTTTATTTTCTTGATGCAGGTTTTCATCATATCTAACCTTCTCTTACTAATCAGAGCATAACTCTCTCATTTGAACTTCGATGTAGGTGATCTTGGTGTCGATTTCAAGATAAAACCATTATCTAGAACTATTATGTTGAACATTATAGCAAAATATTAAGAAATCAAGGTGATATTACTCCCTCAATGTACAAGTTATTTCTTCTCGGATAGGTTCTGACCTCTACCTACTAATCGGACCATATCTACCTCATATGGACTCCAACTTGAGTGATTCCAATGGTTAAAAATCCGTGACACACATATCTATAATTCTTATGTTAACCATGTATTTTAATGCCATACAGATAATTCTCAGAAATTAAAATACAGAAGCTATCCTAACATATTCTTCCCTGATGAACCATTTTCTGACCTTTGACTACTAATCAGCTCATATAATCCTCATATAGACTCTAAATTGAATGCTTCTAGTGGCTAAAAATCCGTGACACACATAGCTATAATTCTTATGTTAACCATTTATTTTAATTCCATATAGATAATTCCCAAAAAGTAAAATACAGAAGCTATCCTAACATATTCTTCCCTGATGAACCATTTTTCTGACCTTTGAGTACTAATCAAACGATATCTACCTCATATGGACTCCAAATTGAATGATTCCAGTGGTTTAAAATCTGTGACACATATATCGTGAATTCTTATGTGAACCATTTATTTTAATTCCCTACAGATAATTCCCAAAAATTAAAACATAGAAGCTATCCTAACATATTCCTCCCTGATGAACCATTTTCTGACCTTTTCTTACTAATTGGACCATATCTACCTCATATAGACTCCAAATTGAATGATTTCAGTGGTTAAATATCCGTGACACATATATCTTTAATTCTTATGTTAACCATTTATTTTAATTCCCTACAAATAATTCCCAGAAATTAAAACACAGAATCTATCCTAACATATTCTTCCTTGATGAACCATTTTCTGATCTTTGCTTATTAATCAGACCATATCTACCTCATATGGACTCCAAATTGAATGATTCTAGTGGCAAAAAATCCATGACACATATATCTTTAATTCTTATGTTAACCATTTATTTTAATTCTCTACAGATAGTTTCCAGAAATTAAAATACAGAGGCTAAAAATTTTGCCACCCATAGCCATACCTATGTAGAACTTTCTATACCAGTCTAAGTATTCAAACATACATCACATGCAAGATCAATATGTAACATGATATAGCAACATCCATGACCAATCATCAAAGTTCTAAGATCAAAATCTCATATAAATATTATAAGTTTTCTTCAAAAAGAAATATTGTTAAACTTACCTAGAGCACTTAGTCCCCTAGACTTCTCATTCTTCAAGTCAAATGCAATGCATATGCACCAAGCAACTCACCACAAGTTTTACGCTTGTCAATCAATAACAAATGCAATGGAAAAACATCATTTTCATCCTCAATGAGTTATATAAATATACATCACAAATCTTACCATGAGCATATTTCAAATCATATGTTCAATAGGTATTTCTATCTATATCAATCTTTCAAAATATCTCAAATCAATATTCAATGTAAGCCCTTTGAAATCAGGTAAAGAAAATAATGTTTTGGTGATATAAAACCATCACTTTAGAAGTATTTCTCTAGGTCAATTGGTTTCTTAAATCCCTTCAACAAATAAAGTTCTTTTTCCTATAGAAAACAGTGAAAAATAAGGTTTTCCAGCATTAAACATGGCTTTGAAACTCAGAACACAGCTGGATCGTGTTCTATGACCTTCCCTCACTAATCAGATCATAACGCTCTCATTGCAACTCCGATTAAGGTGATTTCGGTGTATGTGTATAGCTAAGACAATTACCTATAACTTTCATGTTTATCATATTTTTAAATTCCTTACATATTAGTCCCAAAAATTCAAACACTAAAGAACTCATATTTACAATCCTGGATTCCAGACTCTTCGTGTTCTATGACCTTCCCTCACTAATCAGAACCTAACGCTCTAATTTAAACTCTGATTAAGGTAATTTTGGTGTCTATGTAAAGATAAGACAATTACCTACAACTTTTATATTTACCATATTTTCAAATTATTTACAAATTAGTCCCAGATATTTGAATACTTAAAGTACTCATATTTACAAATTCTGGATTCTAGACTCTTCGTGTTCTGTGACCGTTGCTTACTTCTTGGGTTATATCTCCCTCATATTGACTCCAAATTAGGTGTCTCAGAGCCTATAAATTCCTGAGAAACATATCTACAATTCTTATGTTGATACTTTCTTTAAAATCGTTACCGATTTTGCCCAAAAATTCGAAATAACCAGAACAGAAAAATCCACATAATATACAGCCCACATGTTGCACAATTTCACATTTAATCACTTGTAAAACATAGAAATTGCATCAAAATTTGTGGAGAGTAGGTGTTAAGCCTACCTTAACAAGCTTCCTAAACTTCGTATACTAATTTCTCACCACCAAAACCTACATCCATACTTTGAATTAGGAAATCCATTGAAGAAAAGATGATTATAGAAGAATTTGGATCAAGAAAACTTACCTTAATATTCTCCTCTTGCAGTTTCTCTCTCTTCTTCCTCTCTCTTCTTCTTGTTCTCTCCTTTCTGAATTTTTTCTGATCACTCCCCCTCCCCTTTGATAGTTAAGACCATCATCACTCAAGTGTTTTAGAAATACTTCTAGCCTACCACTCAAGTGTTTTAAAAATTCTTCTAGCCTACCACTTAAGTGTTTTAAAAATACTTCTAACCTACCACTCAAGTGTTTTAGAAATACTTCTAACCTACCACTCAAGTGTTTTAGAAACACTTCTATCCTACCACTCAAGTGTTTTAGAAACACTTCCAGCCTACCATTCAAGTGTTTTAGAAACACTTCCAAGCTACTTGGTTGGTGTAACAACTCCATAACAATTTTTTTTTATATTTAAAACAATTCCATGAAGTTATTACTACTTTAATTCTAACCACTTAACTCGTAATAATAACCAAGCATAATTGTTATTAACAGTCAGAACTCATCTATTTTCCAAAGGTTATAAGCACTTTAAACCATTTTCATCATTTGTGCTAGTTTTGCCTATTTCCAAAACATCAATCAATTTTTCAAAAATTTTTAAACATGAACAAACACAAAATGAACAGCAAAGATTGAAAAAGATATTACCTGAAAGGAGATCTAGGAAAAGATGAACCTACAGCAAACGAACATAGAATAAAAATTTATTAAATCAAATAAAATGAGTTACATATGAAGATCCAAGTCCAGTTTATGCATTTTACGGTTGTCTGACATTCAATCTATTTGAGTTATAGTTGGATTATGAACATGGAAAAATACTTATAATGCATCAATTAACTCATCAGCATTTAAAACTGAGATGCGAATCTTGTTGGGTATCATGCAAAGATGAATACAGTGTCCAAACGCAAGTGCACGTGTCGTGACCAAGTAATAAATTGATGAGAGAGTATCGTCCCACGAGGAGTGAACTAAAACTGTTAAGGAGACTTTTGTTGTGCGAAATGCTGTAGCAAAGAGATGATGGTTTATAAGATAAAATAAAGGTGGAACAATTAAATATAGCTATAACTAGGATGAGGGGGGTATTAGGGTGTAAAGAAAATGGAATAGGGAGGTCTAGGGTTGCTCAGGGTTGCCATGAACTAGCACTCATATTTGCTCTAGGAATTGCTACAGCAATTGTCCTAGGTGCCCAGTTCAATCTTGAATGGAGTCTTCCTAGACTTCCATTCCTTGCAATTCTGAGGTTTAGACCTGCATCCCTGCAGCGGTCTTCACCCCCGAGTTATGCATAAAGCTCCACTGCTGGGGTAATGGGGGACCATATATTCCTATATTGGCTATCCCCATATATTCAACTTGTTTTTCCAGCCTTTATTCCCCTCCCCAGTGAATATAGGCCTCAAACTACCTCCACTAACTTCCGTTATCAGGGGTATTTAAAATATAAACACAGTTGAATGTAAAAATAGTGCTGCAGTGAAATGTGTTATACTAAAAGTGTGCTCAAGTTCATTACAACCCTTGTGCAACCCTAGCCGGAAACTAGCCAAGCCTCATGGTTACACTAGTTACAAAAATCCCAGAATCACTGGTATACATCTCTAGTGATAAAAGAAATGCAACTGTAGTCTTGATAGAAAACAAAAGAAAAATGAAAACACAATAGCAAACAATAGAATTCCGGGATTGCACTCTATCTCGTGCTCTAATGCTTCTTGGCAGTGTGTAGCTATTCTCTCCTTTACACCCCTACTCTCGTGTCTGCTTTGTATCCCCCTCTCTGTCTCTCTTTATCGTTCAGCTTTGTGGTCCCAGTCAGCTGCCTTGCTTTTGCCGTCATTCCCCCTGCTCTGCAGTCAGCGTCCTTGTGTCAGCTTTTTCCCTCCACTTTTAGTAGTGGATGCCTTTCTACCTCAGCCCAACCAGCAGCTTGCAGTGCCAGTTGGTTGCTGCTTTCTCCTGCTAGTTGGGCGATGCACCTACTGCGCAACTCTGCTCCTCTGCTACCTGCGCCATAGTATCAGAATCAGTTCCACATGTAAAGACAAAAAGGGGCAGCTCACTCAATCTCACTTGTGTTGCTGGCTTAATTGCCACAAATGTTTACAAAATTGCTGCAGCAAACGAGATGGGTGATAGTATATCTAAGGAAGTCATTCCATTTAATTAAGTCCAGGAATAAAAGTGCTCAATGTATCAAAACAGTGCAGTAGCTCATGAAAACTACAGTAAGTTGTAGTTATCAAATCCCCCCAAACTTAAAGTATTGCTTGTCCCCAAGCAATTTGTTTTGTTCACCACACCTTTCTTTTCAATTAATTTCAGATCTTTTCTCTCCTGCCTAATTCCATATAATGCTGCTGATAGCTCTCAACTCTCAGGATTGCTCCCTATAAGAAACACCACAAGCCTTCTTCCCAATCTCAACCACAACCCTACTTAAAGTTGTGTGTGTGTGATATGGACAGTTTCCCCAAGAGTCTCTTGGGTCAATATCAGCCAGAGTTCTTAAGATTTTTATGCTAATATATCAAGCTTCCTTTCTTTGGATGATTTGGCATATTTCAACATAGGCATAGTCAGGGCAACTTATATAGGGGGTAGTTACGGACTTCCATTCTTTCTCTCTCTCTCTTTTCTTCTTTTTTTTTTCAAAATAGATATTGATTTGTGGAGGTCATTAGTGCCTTTTGATGCGAATGCCAACATGTGTTGATGAGGACACCTAGTTACTCAGCCTTATCACCCTTTAACAGCATCCCACTCGTACTCTATGTCCTTGTTTTACGCAAAGGCACACATGGGGCTCATACATACCCCTGGTTACTTAGGAACTACAGAGGCATTGGAGTGTCCACATTTCTCTCTTTATTTTCTACTTCCCCCTCAAACTTAAGCCTTTGTCACAAATAACTTATGCCACTTTCCTAATTTCACAGAAGACTCTCAATATTGGCGCTAAAAATTTTAAGTCCAATTTCTAAAATTACCAATTTTCTCTTGTAAAAACTGCCCATCTTCTGTGATCATTAGAAGAAGGTTTTGTGTGTGATTGGGCAAGGGTGTAGGTATCCTATTCTGGTTTTGTGCAACTTCCAACCCTCCTCATAGAGTATCCCAGAACTATAGCAGGATAAGGCTTATCTCCCTGTGTTTCCCTTTTTTTTAACATACATCTATACTATATACATCAAAACAAGTAAGTACTAATGCAGACTCATCCAACACAGGCAGGTAGGAACATAAGTAATCAGCAGCACAGAAAAATAGCACATAGATAAGCAAAATACAAATAAACAAGTCCATGCTTCAACAAACTCTATGGCAATAACTAAAGCAACACTAAGCCACAAAAATGCCACAGCAAACATTATATAACCCCCCCAAACTTAAAGGTGAGCAATGTCCTCACTGCTGATGCAATGGCCAAAAACACAAAAGACACTGAAAAACAGAAGCAGAGGCAAAGGAATTCCAAATGCAGCAGAGAAGGAATAAGAGTTAAAGGAACTTCTTGAGGGTGCTGTAGTATCCCTGCTAGCACCCTAGGGGCATTGACCCCCAGAAGACCTTGAGGAGCTTCTGAACCCACTTCTACACTGTGTTGATTGTTGTGGGGCCTTCCTTTTGCTCATCATTGCTGCCCGTTTTGCAATGGGCTCATCATCATCAGAGGACTCAGCTCCCACTGGTGTCTGTTGGGGTTCTGGGTGGGGCTCCTTGCTAGAGGAGGATCCTTCAGAATCCTTTTGCTGTTCTGTCTGCAGCTCAGGTGCTAGGCCTGACTCCTCGAAGGTGGTATAGAGCAAGTCAGTGGGAAACTTCGGAAATAGGAAAAAAAATTTATAATTCTGTTCGTGGGTGGTGTGAAGGGCAAAATCCTTTTTCTACTCATAACGCCAAAACGTTTATTAAAGTTGCAAAAGCACAGCTTGCTGCCTGAGAATGGTAGCTTGTTGATAGAGGATGAACTACAAGGTCTTGTCAGCTGGCTGGGGGACATAGGAAGAAGCAAAGGGGCCGACAGATTGTGGGGGATCTCGGGAAGCAACTGGTGGGTGTGGGGCAGCTTTCTCTTGGACAATCCGAGCAATGGTGATATCAGTGATGGGGTTGGCGTCCTTCAATACTTCTTCATCAATGGAGACTGGGACTCCACGAATTTTGCACAAGATAGTGATGAGGGAAGGGAAAAGTAAACTTCCCTTTTTTCGGTTGGCGCATACTTCTATTTGGCTACTAATGATTCGGCCAACGTTGAGTGGTCTGTCGGATATGAGTGCATAAACCATTGCTACTCTGTCTCGGCTCACTGTCTGCCCATGGGTAAAAGGTAGCAAGCTGGTCTTAAGGAAGTGGTACCACACCTTTGCTGTAGGTACCAAAGAGATTCGATTGATGGTGGTGGAGCCCTGAGGGGACTTATCTCAGGTGGTGCCGGTAAGGCATACCAGGGTAAGCATAGCGTCCCACTCCTGGTCCTGTAGACCCTGTAGATAGGCCTCGTACTAGTCTTCTTCGTCTGGCAGATTGTAAGCCTTGTTTATAGAGGCTTGGTCAAATCGAACCTTAGTCTCCCAGACTGTCACTCACTTCTCATTGTCTGGTGAGAAGTTTGCATAAAATTCTCAAACCAAAGGGATAAGAGCAGTTTACGGGTGACTGGCAAAATTTTCCCATCCCCTCCGTTTGACCACAGTGCCAATGTACATTGGCAATCCCAAATCCTCCGTGGCCGTGAAAGTGAAGCCCTTTTCTGCGCAAAAATTTCGCAGCAGGATTTCCTCATCGTGTCTCTGTTTGTTCTCTTCGGAGGTGAACTTCTTCACCTTACTCTCCTTTCGGGCCACCGTCTTGATTCTTGGCATGGTTGGTACGAGGGTTTGGAAGTGGAGGTTTCTGGTGCGAAGGAGGTGAGGGAACTGTATGGGTTTTGGGAATTCGGGTGAGGTACTCGAGGGTGAAGGGGGTGGGGAAGTTGCAGAGGTTTAATAAGGGTGGAAGACGTGTTTTCGTGACTTATGGGCTTCTGCCTTTTTCCCGCCCCCATTTTGCTTCTAACAGCAATTTTTTGAATATATATATATATATATTTATAAGAAGCATAGCAGAGGGGAACTCCTTGATTTAGGGCTGACTGCGTTTGCTGCAGCAACGGTGCAGCAAAAACTGGCTTGCCTAGGATTTTGTTGCAGCAGAGGTGGCTTGTTCTTAATCCTGCTATAGCAAAGCAGGGACTATCTTTCGTATAGTTTTGCTGCAGCAAAACAAAAACTGGTTCTGCAAACTTCTATGCTTCCCATCCTGGGTAACAAACACAAATGCTATTAGATTCATGATTTAAACTATCTAAAACTGTCAAATTAATCAACAACAAATTTAAACATGGGTTGCCTCCCATGAGCGCTTATTTTAGAGTCAACAGCTTGACTTTCTCCTTGCTCATTCCTCTTGCAGGTGGGTTGAGGTGTGTTGTCTATCCACATCACCTCCTA
This sequence comes from Gleditsia sinensis, assembly GCA_037074535.1. Classification (NCBI taxonomy): domain Eukaryota; kingdom Viridiplantae; phylum Streptophyta; class Magnoliopsida; order Fabales; family Fabaceae; genus Gleditsia; species Gleditsia sinensis. The sequence goes on from CM073464.1 coordinate 58,860,371, forward strand.
GATAGTGCTTGACCCTTTGTCCATTAACCCTGAATGTCCTTCCTTCCTTTTCTTCCTCCAATTCTACAGTTCCGAAAGGGAAAACCTTGCTAATGCGAAAAGGACCAGACCAACGAGATTTTAATTTTCTAGGAAACAAAGTCAGCCTGGAATTATACAGCAGCACTTTCTGTCCTACTTCGAAGTTCCTTGGTTGTATCTTCTTGTCATGACATTGCTTTGCTTTCTCCTTATGTAGTTTGGAATTCTCATAAGCCTGCCCTCGGAATTCATCCAGCTCATTTAGCTGCAGCATCCTTTTCTCCCCAGCAGCTTCCAAATTCAGGTTTAAATTCTTCACTGCCCAATATGCTCGATGCTCTAGCTCTACCGGCAGATGACAAGCCTTCCCAAACACCAACTTGTATGGTGACATGCCCAGTGGTGTCTTGTAAGCTGTTCTTTATGCCCATAATGCATCATCTAACCTTGACGACCAATCCTTCCTCGTGGGGCCTACTATTTTTTCTAGAATTCTCTTGATCTCTCTGTTGGAGACTTCAGCTTGTCCACTCGCTTGTGGGTGATAGGGTGTTGCCACCTTGTACCTTACTCTGTATTTAGTTAGGAGTGCTTTGAACTTCCTATTGCAAAAATGGGTCCCTCCATCACTGATGATAGCTCTGGGGGTTCCAAACCTTGTAAAGATGTTTCTCTTCAGAAATCTGGTCACCACTCTGGCTTCATTAGTCTGAGATGCACTGCCTTCCACCCATTTTTAAACATAGTCGACGGCTACTAGGATGTATTGGTTGCCGAAACTCGAGGGAAATGGTCACATGAAATCTATTCCCCATACATCAAATAATTCCACCTCTCGGATGTTGTTCAGTGGCATTTCATGTCTGTGAGATATATTCCCTGTCCTCTGGCACCGATCACATTGCATTACGAAGGAATGGGTGTCCTTGAATAGAGAAGGCTAGTAGAACCCGGCTTACAGTACCTTGTTTACAGTTCTTCCTCCTCCGAAGTGGCCTCCATAGGGGGAAGCATGGCATTGCTGTAGAATTTGCTCCACCTCTTCTTTGGGGATGCATCTTTTTATCATCTGATCAGTGCACTGTTTAAACAGATATGGTTCATCCCAGTAATATGAGTTCACTTCATGCAGAAATTTCTTCTTCTGTTGAAGTGTTAAGTCTGGTGAGAGCAGTCCACTCACCAGGTAATTTACATAATCAGCATACCATGGCACACCATGTTGGGACAGTAGGTAGAGTTGTTCATCTGGGAACCTCTCGTTAATTTCATTTTCTCCTGAGCTGTCTCCTTCCAGTTTGGAGAGATGGTCTGCCACTTGATTTTCAGTTCCTTTTCTATCCCTGATCTCTAAGTCAAATTCCTGAAGCAAAAGCACCTACCGAATGAGCCTGGGCTTGGAATCCTTTTTCCTAACCAAGTGTTTGATGGTAGAATGGTATGTGTGCATTATCACTTTTGCTCCTACCAGATATGCTCTGAATTTTTCGAAGGCGAACACTATTGCAAGCAATTCCTTCTCTATCACTGTGTAGTTCAATTGGGCCCCCTGTAGTGTTTTGCTGGCATAATATATAGAGTGAAAAAGCTTGTTCCTACGTTGTCTGAGAACAACTCCCAATGCTGCTTCGCTAGCATCACACATTAGCTCGAATGGAGAAGTCCAGTCTGGTGCCATTATAACTGGGGCTGTACTTAATTTCTTCTTGAGGTCATAAAATGCTGTCATACAACCTTCATCAAAAGAGAAAGTTATGTCCTTCTCGAGCAAACTGCATAAAGGTTTGGCAACCTTAGAGAAGTCTTTGATGAACCTCCTATAAAATCCTGCATGACCCAAGAAGCTTCGGATGCCTTTGACAAAGGTGGGCGGAGGCAGTTTCTCAATGATTTCCACCTTGGCCTTGTCAACTTCAAGTCCTCTTTGAGAAACTTTGTGCCCCAGCATAATTCCCTCTTTTACCATAAACTGACACTTCTCCCAGTTTAGCACCAAGTTTGTTTCTTCACACCGTTGTAAGACTTTAGCAAGGTTTTCCAAACATAGGTCAAAGGAATCCCCGAAGACTGAGAAGTCATCCATGAAAATTTCCACAAATTGCTCAGCTATCTCTGCAAAAATTGCCAGCATGCATCGTTGAAATATTGTTGGAGTATTGCAGAGTCCAAATGGCATTCTTCGAAATGCAAAGGTACCATAAGGACAGGTGAAGGTGATCTTATGCTGATCTTCTGGTGCTATAGCAATCTGGTTGTACCCTGAATAGCCATCCAAGAAACAATAATATTCCCTTCCTGCGAGTCTATCTAACATTTGATCAATGAATGGCAAGGGAAAGTGATCTTTCCGGGTGCTTTTGTTTAGCTTCCTGTAATCCATACATATCTTCCAGCCAGTCACCACCTTGGTGGGGATGAGCTCATTATTTTCATTTTCCACCACAGTCATGCCCCCTTTTTTAGGAACACATTGGACTAGACTAACCCAGGAGCTATCTGATATGGGGTAAATGATTCTAGCATCCAGCCATTTGATGATCTCCTTCTTTACCACCTCCTTCATTATTGGGTTGAACCTCTGTTGGGTTTCTATGGACCCTGTTTCATTACTCTCCAAAAGGATCTTGTGCATGCAGAATGAAGGACTGATTCCTTTAATATCAGCTAGTGTCCAACCAATAGCCCTCCTGAATTTCTTCAGTGTCAGGACCAATTTCTCCTCTTGTTCTCCTATCAAAAGTGCTGAGATAACCACAGGAAGAGTGGTTGTTTCTCCTAAATACACATACTTGAGGTGTGCTGGCAACGGCTTTAGTTCCAAGACCGGTGGGTCTTCCACTGATGTCTTTAAAGGACTTGATTCTGGTGGGCTCACATATAATGGCTCCTTCACTGGCCCCTGCTTCCTAATGCCATGTCCGACATCAATCCAGGCCTATTCTTTCTCGTTCTCCTCTTCTGAATCTGAGTCTTCTGTCCATGCTACTGATGGTGGGTCCTTGCAACATTTTCTTAACTGCTCTGATGCCAATGTGTCTATCACAGACACAACTACACACTCTTCTTCTTCACTGGGAAACCTCATGGTTTGGAGTACATTGAATGTAACCTGCTCATCCTGGACTCTCATGGTTAATTCTCCTTTCTGGACATCAATTAATGTCCGGCCAGTTGCTAGGAATGGTTTGCCCAGAATAATTGGTACCTCTGCATCAGCTTCATAGTCCAGTAATATGAAGTCTACTGGGAAGATGAACTTGTCCACCTTAACCAGGACATCCTCTATTTTTCCCTCTGGATGGGCAATGGATCTGTCTGCCAATTGCAGTGTGACTGTGGTAGGCCTTACTTCTCCAATTCTTAGCTTTTTAAAGATGGCCATTGGCATGAGGTTGATGCTTGCTCCCAAGTCGCAAAGTGCATTGCCAAAATACTGGTTCCCGATGAAACAAGGTATGGTGAAACTGCCTGGATCCTTAAGTTTGGGTGGCAGCTTATTCTGCAGCACAGCACTGCATTCCCTTGTGAGGGCAACAGTTTCAAACTCGCCAAATCTTCGCTTCTTGGTCAGAATGTCCTTCATGAACTTTACATAGTTAGGCATCTGCTCTAGTGCTTCCACCAGAGGAATGTTAATGTGCAGCTGTTTCAGGACATTTAGGAATCTTCTAAACTGCTGGTCATTTTGCTTTTTCTAGAATCTCTGAGGGAAGGGGGGAGGTAGCTTGGTTTGCTGCATGCCTTGCTGCGGTAAAGTTATCAAATTTTCTTGTGGCATAACTGCAGCATTTTCTCCAGAGATGGTTGCTTCCTCGCTTACCTCCTCCTCTTGCTGTTTCTTGTCTTTCCTTGTCTCTGGGGGTATAGTGGAGTCTTTTTGATTCTGTCCTTTTGCCTTTGGTGCCTCCACCATCTTCCCACTTCTCAGAGCTATAGCCTTGCAGTGCTCTTTCCCTTCTCTCCTAGGGACTTCAGTATTGCTTGGACGTGTCCCCGGAGGTCTGCTTTTTAGTTCATTGGCAAGCTGTCCCACTTGAGTTTCCAGATTCCGTAATGAGGCTGCTTGACTCTGGATTAGAGCATCATTCCTTGCCATGTATTCCTTCATCAGGGATTCTAATGAAGTGGTGGTTTCGTAAGTTTGCTGTCTCTGCTGATGGAAGCCAAGGGGAGCCTGTGGTCTTTGTGGAGTAGAGTTGCTCCCTTGTCCCACACCATAGTTGCTCCAGGAAAAATTGGGGTGTTGCCTCCATCCTGGGTTATATGTGTTGGAGTAGGGATTGTTAGTGCGATTCATGTTTCCCACGTAGCACACTGATTCTGGGTTCGAGGGACAAGTTTCAAATAGATGTGGTCCATTGCACAATACACAAGATGGTCCAGTTTCCTGGAATGCATTGGCTATTTGAGGGCGGCTCGGTTGCTGGTTTTTCAAGACATTAACCAGCGAGGCTAGCTGGGCTGTGAGAGAGGTAACTTCACTCACTTCATGCATGCCTGCCATTTTTTTGCTCGTGGAAACTCTGTCCATAGGCCACTGATAGTTGTTACTAGCCATTCTTTCGAGCAGCTCATATGCCTCATTATACGTTTTGGACAAAAGTGCCCCGTTAGCTGCTGCATCCACTATAGTGCGGGTTTAAGCATTAAGGCCATTGTAAAAGGTTTCCATCTGAATGCAGTAAGGGATTCCATGATGAGGGCATCTCCGTAATAGTTCTTTATACCTCTCCCAGGTCTCATACAATGATTTGCCCTCCAACTGCTGGAAAGAGGTGATGTCATTTCTTAATCTGGCATTTTTAGTGGGCAGAAAATATTTCAGTAGAAACTTCTCAGCCAAATCGCTCCAGTTAGCAATAGAGTCTGGTGGCAGAGAGTTCAGCCACGCTTTTGCTCGATCTCGTAATGAGTAAGGGAACAAATTTAGCCTGGGCACTTCTTCTGTTACCCCATTCATTTTGAAAGCATCCGTGACTTCCATGAATACTCTTAAGTGAAGATGAGGGTCCTCTGTAGGCATTCCACTGAATTGGCCTGCAGTCTGCAGCATCTGGAACATTACTGGCTTGAGCTCAAAGTGTAGAGCCTGGATCTCTGTTCTCACAATACTCAGGTTCAACCCATTCAAGTTTGGTTGAACATAAGCATTTAGGACTCTATCTCTATCATCCATGTTGTCTGCACCATTCTGATTATCCATTCCTGCCTGCTGCTGAGGTCCTAACTGTCCTCTTTTTCTTCTCAAAAGCATTCTTTCTATCTCTGGATCTAGAGGCAGGAGTTCTTTGTCAGCTCAGCTCATGCACTGCGTTACCTATTCAACAAAACGCCAGAGCGAATGATAGATATAACTAAAAACACTTCACACAGTCAAGTATCTAAGAACAATTTTTAAGTTAACACTCCCTGGCAATGGCGCCAAAAACTTGTTGGGTATCATGCAAAGATGAATACAGTGTTCGAACGCAAGTGCACGTGTCGTGAACAAGTAATAAAGTGATGAGAAAGTATCGTCCCACGAGGAGTGAACTAAAATTGTTAAGGAGACTTTTGTTGTGTGAAATGCTGTAGCAAAGAGAGGATGGTTTATAAGATAAAATAAAGGTGGAACAATTAAATACAGTTATAACTAGGATGAGGAGTACTAGGGTGTAAAGAAAATGGAATAGGGAGGTCTAGGGTTGCTCAAGGTTGCCATAAACTATTGCACTCATATTTACTCCAGGAATTGCTACAACAATTTTCCTAGGTGCCCAGTTCAATCTTGAATGGAGTCTTCCTAGACTTCCATTCCTTGCAATTCTGAGGTTTAAACCTGCATCCCTGCAGCGATCTTCACCCCCGAGTTGTGCATAAAGCTCCACTATTGGGGTAATGGGGGACCATATATTCCTATATTGGCTATCCCCATATATTCAACTTGTTTTTCCAGCCTCTATTCCCCTCCCCAGTGAATATAGGCCTCAAACTACCTCCACTAACTTCCGTTATCAGGGGTATTTAAAATATAAACACAGTTGAATGTAAAAACAGTGCTGCAGTGAAATGTGTTATACTAAAAGTGTGCTCAAGTTCATTACAACCCTTGTGCAACCCTAGCCGAAAACTAGCCAAGCCTCATTGTTACACTGGTTACAAAAATCCCAGAATCACTGGTATACATCTCCAGTGATAAAAGAAATGCAAGTGTAGTCTTGATAGAAAACAAAAGAAAAATGAAAACACAACAGCGAACAATAGAATTCTGAGATTGCACTCTATCTCGTGCTCTAATGCTTCTTAGCAGTGTGTAGTTATTCTCTCCTTTACACCCCCACTATCGTGTCTGCTTTGTCTCCCCCTCTCTGTCTCTCTTTATCGTTCAACCTTGTGGTCCCAGTCAGCTGCCTTGCCGTCATTCCCCCTGCTCTGCAGTCAGCGTCCTTGTGTCAGCTTTTTCCCTCCACTTTCAGTTGTGGATGCTTTTCTGCCTCAGCCCAACCAGCAGCTTGCAGTGCCAGTTGGTTACTGATTTCTCCTGCTAGTTGGACGATGCACCTGCTGCGCAGCTCTACTCCTCTGCTACCTGCGCCATAGTAGCAGAATCAGTTCCACATGTAAAGACAAAAAGGGGCAGCTCACTCAATCTCACTTGTGTTGCTGGCTTAATTGCCACAAATGTTTACAAAATTGCTGCAGCAAACGAGATGGGTGATAGTATATCCAAGGGAGTCATTCCATTTAATTATGTCCAGGAATAAAAGTGCTCAATGTATCAAAACAGTGCAGTAAACATACTCCAAAAGCTCATGAAAACTACAGTAAGTTATAGTTATCAAATCCCCCCAAACTTAAAGTATTGCTTGTCCCCAAGCAATTTGTTCTGTTCACCACACCTTTCTTTTCAATTAATTTCAGATCTTTTCTCTCCTGCCTAATTCAATATAATGCTGCTGATAGCTCTCAACTCTCAGGATTGTTCCCTATAAGAAACACCACAAGCCTTCTTCCCAATCTCAACCAAAACCCTACTTAAAGTTGTGTGTGTGTGATATGGACAGTTTCCCAAAGAGTCTCTTAGGTCAATATCAGCCAGAGTTCCTAAGATTTTTATGCTAATATATCAAGCTTCCTTTCTTAGGATGATTTGGCATATTTCAACATATGCATAGTCAGGGCAACTTATATAGGGGGTAGTTACGGACTTCCATTCTTTCTCTCTCTCTTTTTTCTTCTCTTTTTTTTTTCAAAACAGATATTGATTTGCCGAGGTCATTAGTGCCTTTTGACGCGAATGCCAACATGTGTTGATGAGGACACCCGGTTACTCAGCCTTATCACCCTTAACAACATCCCACTCATACTCTATGTCCCTATTTTACGCAAAGGCACACATGGGGCTCATGCATACCCCTGGTTACTTAGGAACTACAGAGGCATTGGAGTGTCCACATTTCTCTCTTTATTTTCTACTTCCCCCCCAAACCTAAGCCTTTTTCACAAATAACTTATGCCACTTTCCTAATTTCACAGAAGACTCTCAATATTGGCGCTAAAAATTAAGTCCAATTTCTGAAATTACCAATTTTCTCTTGCAAAAACTGCCCATCTTCTGTGATCATTAGAAGAAGGTTTTATGTGTGATTAGGCAAGGGTGTAGGTCTCCTATTCTGGCTTTGTGCAACTTCCAACCCTCTTCATAGAGTATCCTAGAACTATAGTAGGATAAGGCTTATCTCCCTGTGTTTCCCTCTCTTTTTTTAACATACATGTATACTATATACATCAAATAAGTAAGTACTAATGCAGACTCATCCAACACAGGCAGGTAGGAACATAAGTAATCAGTAGAACAGAAAAACAGCACATAGATAAGCAAAATACAAATAAACAAGTCCATGCTTCAACAAACTCTATGACAATAACTAAAGCAACACTAAGCCACAGAAATGCCACAGTAAACATTATATAACCCCCCCAAACTTAAAGGTGAGCAGTGTCCTCACTGCTGATGCAATGGCCAAAAACACAAAAGACACCCAAAAACAGAAGCAGAGGCAAAGGAATTCCAAATGCAGCAAAGAAGGAATAAGAGTTGAAGGAACTTCCTGAGGGTGCTGCAGCATCCCTGCTAGCACCCTAGGGGAATTGACCCCCAGAAGACCTTGAGGAGCTTCTGAGCCCACTTCTGCACTGTGTTGATTGTTGTGGGGCCTTCCCTTTGCTCATCATTGCTGCCCGTTTTACAATGGGCTCATCATCATCAGAGGACTCAGCTCTCACTGGTGTCTGTTGGGTTTCTGGGTGGGGCTCCTTGCTAGAGGAGGATCCTTTAGAATCCTTTTGCTATTCTGTCTGCGGCTCAGGTGCTAGGCTTGACTCCTCGAAGGTGGTATGGAGCAAGTCAGTGGGAAACTCCGGAAATGGGAAAAAAAATTTATAATTCTCTTCGAGGGTGGTGTGAAGGGAAAAATCCTTTTTCTACTCATAATGCCAAAACGTTTATTGAAGTTGCAAAAGCACAGCTTGCTGCCTGAGAATGATAGATATAACTAAAAACACTTCACACAGTCAAGTATCTAAGAACAATTTTTAAGTTGACACTCCCTGGCAACGGCGCCAAAAACTTGTTGGGTATCAAGCAAAGATGAATACAGTGTTCGAACGCAAGTGCACGTGTCGTGACCAAGTAATAAAGTGATGAGAAAGTATCATCCCACGAGGAGTGAACTAAAATTGTTAAGGAGACTTTTGTTGTGTGAAATGCTGTAGCAAAGAGAGGATGGTTTATAAGATAAAATAAAGGTGGAACAATTAAATACAGTTATAACTAGGATGAGGAGTACTAGGGTGTAAAGAAAATGTAATAGGGAGGTCTAGGGTTGCTCAGGGTTGCCATGAACTATTACACTCATATTTGCTCTAGGAATTGCTACAGCAATTATCCTAGGTGCCCAGTTCAGTCTTGAATGGAGTCTTCCTAGACTTCCATTCCTTGCAATTTTGATGTTTAGACCTGCATCCCTGCAGCGATCTTCACCCACGAGTTATGCATAAAGCTCCACTGCTAGGGTAATGGGGGACCATATATTCCTATATTGGCTATTCCCATATATTCAACTTGGTAGTGTGTAGCTATTCTCTCCTTTATACCCCTACTCTTGTGTCTGCTTTGTCTCCCCCTCTCTGTCTCTCTCTATCGTTCAGCCTTGTGGTCCCAGTTAGCTGCCTTGCTTTTGCCGTCATTCCCCCTGCTCTGCAGTCAGCGTCCTTGTGTCAACTTTTTCCCTCCACTTTCAGTAGTGGATGCCTTTCTGCCTCAGCCCAACCAGCAGCTTGCAATGCCAGTTGGTTACTGCTTTCTCCTGCTAGGTGGGCGCTGCACCTACTGCGCAGCTCTGCTCCTCTACTACCTGTGCCATAGCAGCAGAATCAGTTCCACATGTAAAGACAAAAAGGGGCAGCTCACTCAATCTCACTTGTGTTGCTGGCTTAATTTCCACAAATGTTTACAAAATTGCTGCAACAAATGAGATGGGTGATAATATATCCAAGGGAGTCATTCCATTTAATTAAGTCTAGGAATAAAAGTGCTTAATGTATCAAAACAGTGCAGTAAACATACTCTGAAAGCTCATGAAAACTGCAGTAAGTTGCAGTTATCAAATCTGTCGTGCTGAATGTAAGATAAATTTTTGTTCTACAGTTTGATCAAGTAAAGACAATAAACCATCAAAGAAATGTTTAACCTTTAACAAACCTATCAGTTGTGCCCAGGAGATTATTTGAAAATTTTCCTCTAGAGTACCAAAACCACCTAGTAAGGCAATAGAGGCATCAGCGTTGCTCATCATTCTAGCAATGCGCTCATGCATAGAGGCTACCCTAAATTTTTCCCCAATTATTTTTCCTATGATGTTTGATACAGTGTTGTGTATGTTTTATAAATAACTACAAGTGCACGGCGTAGCTGTAGCTAGTTTGATGAGTATGGGTCATATCACATAGAAAGCAATGGTCAATTACTAGACTTTATGAAGTATGCTATCTAAATCAATGCAACGCGATGAGAGAGTGTGTCACAATTAAGTAAATAGGTAATTCAATTAACAAAAGCCTAGGGTAGAGTTTACCACACTTATGATATTCAACAATCAATATGTACCTCTAATTGCAATTATCAAGGTAATTGAGGATGGTTTAGCCTTAATTAACTAATAACCTCTTTGAAACGTTACTAATCGTACCTAGGTTAATCTAATTGCCTACTTTTGTGGTTCTTAATTCAACCTAAGTCCATTAAGTTCTATGCCAACCATGGAATTCAATTAATCGATTTTCTCGTGCCCACTAATTGATTCATTCCTAGAGAACATTAAACTACTTTCGTGATTAAGATATCCCTAATTAACTATTAGGTTTCGGTATTAACTTTCACCTTTCAGTTCATCAGTTAATATCCTAAAACTGATCAATATTGGCCAGACATTCATCAACTCATATAATAAATGCATAATAGTCAATCCTAATTAACAATGGATAATACAATTAGGGTTCCAATAATTCAATTCAATAATTCAGTATCAACATACCATAAGTGGGTTTACCGAAACCCTAGATTAAATCTACTCAAGCATAATAGAAATAGAAACCAAAATCATATTTATTAAGTAAATCATAATTGTTCAATATAAACCAAGATAAAAGAGTAGAAGTAGAGATGGAAGTAAAGTAGAAAGATAAAACCTGGTTTGCAAAATGTAAAGATGAAATACAATGCTTGAATTTCTGTAAATTATACTCCAAGAATATGAATTAATTACTAATCCTACTCTAAACCTAATCTAATGGTGTTTCCTAAGATTAAAACTGAGTAAAAGGAAGTCTAAATGTGGTTAGATGTTCTTAGCTACGCTTCCTCATGTATTTATATCCCTTTGGCTGCTCAAAACTGTTGTGTGTGTTTTACTAAATACCGCAAGTACACGGCGTAGCTGTAGCTAGTCTGGCAAGTACGGGTCGTGTCCCACAGAGAACAATGCCAATTACCAGAATCTCACAAAAAGTGCTATCCAAATCGATATAATTCGATGGGCAAATATCGCAATTAAACAAGTTAAAGTAACCAATTAAGCTAAGCCTAGGGTTAGGGTTCACCACGCTTGTGATACTCACCAACTGTTATTTACCACTAATTGCAATTGTCTGGATTATTGGGGATGGTTTAGCCTAAAGTAATTAGCAATCTCTTTCAAGCATTACCAATCGTACCTAGGTTAATCAGATTACCTACTTTCGTGGTGCTTAGTTTAACCTAGGTCCATTAAGCTTTATCCCAACCATAGAATACAACTAATCGGTTTTCTCGTTCCCATTAATTTATTCAGGCCTAGAGTATCTTAAACTACTTTCATGATTAAGACAACCCTAATTAACTATTGGATTCCAGTTTTAATCTTCACCCTTCAGTTCATCGATTAAATACCTAATACGTGATAGATTTGTTATCAGGCATTCCATCAACTAATTCAAGCATACAAAAGTCAATCCAAATCAATCTAGTCCCAATTACAATTAAGGTTCCATAATTCAAATCATAGGCATAGTATCATTGTATCACAATTGGGTTTACCGAAACCCTAGATAGAATCTACTCACACATAATAAAAATAGGAATCAAATTCATATTCATTGAGTAATTCATTAGTAGTTCACTACAAATCAGAAGTAAAAAGAGTTAGAAGTAGAAGTAGAGAGATAGAAGTAGAAGTAGAAGGATAGAACCTGGTGTGTAGATGAATGCAGATAAATTACAACTTCAAAGCAGTAAAATTTACTCTAGAACATCAAAATCCTCAAAGAACTATGTAAAAACCTAATCCAAATCTGTTTCTTAAGGCTAGAAAGTTTTTTTCAGGTGTCTCTTACGGTTCTCCTCTTTCAGCTGCGCATCCCAAAGCATGTATCCCCATTTGGGCGGCCAAAACCCTAAATTTAACGCTCTTTACAGTCCCCGAAGCACGGTTGTGTTCCAGGACACGGCCTGGCCGTGCTTTGGGCAGGAAAAAGGAGAAGTGCAGCATCATCTACACAAAACACGGCCTAGCCGTGTTGTAGGCCACCAAGCATGGCCAGGCCGTGTTGCATGCTGTGGTGCTCCTTTCTTTATGATTTTTAACGTGCAGCCTCGTTGCTTCCTCCTCAGCATGTCCCAGGTCTTATAGGGTCTTTCCATGACTACTTTTCCTTGCTTCTTGGCTTCTTTTACTCTCCTGCAATGACAAAATGAACTACAGCAGTACCCAGAACAAAGTATAGCCAAAAGCATAAAAATACCCACAAGTTACTATAAATTAGGGGACAAAATATGACCTATAAGCACTCAAAATTTCCCTTTATCAACTCCCCCATGCTTAAACTTTTGCTTGTCCTCAAGCAAATGACATGCCAAAACAGAAGGAAAGGGGAGAAGGATGCAATTAGATTCCACAAGATAGAAGAAAAATACAATATAGATAACTTTTCAATTCATCCATGTACACACAATAGATATATGAATAGACAGTAATCAAATAGTCTCTATTCTTTGTTGTGTGTGTTTTAGTAAATACCGCAAGTGCATGGCGTAGCTGTAGCTAATCCGGCAAGTACCGGTCGTGTTCTACAGAGAACAATGCCAATTACCAGAATCTCACAAAAAGTGCTATCTAAATCTATATAATTCGATGGGAAAATATCGCAATTAAACATGTTAAAGTAACCAATTTAGCTAAGCCTAGGGTTAGGGTTCACCACGCTTGTGATACTCAACAACTGTTATTTACGACTAATTGCAATTGTCTAGATTATTGGGGATGGTTTAGCCTAAAGTAATTACCAATCTCTTTCAAACATTACCAATCGTACCTAGGTTAATCAAATTACCTACTTTCGTGGTACTTAGCTTAACCTAGGTCCATTAAGCTTTATGCCAACCATAGAATACAACTAATCGGTTTTCTCGTTCCCATTAATTTATTCAGGCCTAGAGTATCTTAAACTACTTCCGTGATTAAGACAAACCTAATTAATTATTGGATTTCGGTTTTAATCTTCACCCTTCAGTTCATCGATTAAATACCTAATACGTGATAGATTGGTGATCAGGCATTCCATCAACTAATTCAAGCATAAAAAAGTCAATCAAAATCAATCTAGTCCCAATTACAATTAGGGTTCCATAATTCAAATCATAGGCATAGTATCATTGTATCACAATTGGGTTTACCGAAACCCTAGATAGAATCTACTCACACATAATAAAAACGGGAATCAAATTCACATTCATTGAGTAATTCATTGGTAGTTCAATACAAATCAGAAGTAAGAAGAGGTAGAAGTAGAAGTAGAGAGATAAAAGTAGAAGTAGAAGGATAGAACCTGGTGTGTAGATGAATGCAGATAAATTACAACTTTAAAGCAGTAAAATCTACTCTAGAACATCGAAATCCTTAAAGAACTATGTAAAAACCTAATCCAAATCTGTTTCTTAAGGCTAAAAAGTGTTTTTCTGGTGTCTCTTACGGTTCTCCTCTTTCAGCTGTGCATCCCCAAGCATGTATCCCCGTTTGGGCGGCCAAAACCCTAAATTTAACCCTCTTTAGGGTCCTCGAAGCACGACTGTGTTCCAGGACACGGCTTGGTCGTGCTTCGGGCGGGAAAAAGGAGAAGTGCAGCATCATCTACACAGAACACCGCCTGGCCGTGTTGCAGGCCACCAAGCACGGCCAGGCCGTGTTGCATGCTATGGTGCTCCTTTCTTTATGATTTTTAACGTGCAGCCTCCTTGCTTCCTCCTTATCATGTCCCAGGTCTTTTAGGGTCTTTCCATGACTGCTTTTCCTTGCTTCTTGGCTTCTTTTACTCTTCTGCAATCACAAAATGAACTACAGCAGTACCCAGAACAAATTATAACCAAAAGCATAAAAATACCCAGAAGTTACTATGAATTAGGGGACAAAATATGACCTATAAGCACTCAAAATTCCACTTTATCAACTCTCCCATGCTTAAACTTTTGCTTGTCCTCAAGCAAATGACATGCCAAAACATAAGGAAAGGGGAGAATGATGCAATTAAATTCCACAAGATAGAAGAAAAATGCAATATAGATAACTTTTCACTCAATCCATGTGCACACAATAGATATATGAATAGACAGTAATCAAATAGTCTCTATTCTTCTAAGACCAAACTTGAAATTTTTCTACTATATACCTTTTTCTATTGTGACCAGTGGTTGTATGCATTAGACTGATTTTCAAACACTCCAGTAGGCTACCTCATCCTTTAGATTTCCCTATGTTGCCTTACCCTTATTTCTATTTTTCTTAATTTTCTTCTATTTCACATTTTCTCTTTTCTTCTTTTCTTTTATTTTTTTCTTTCTTTCTTTCTCTTTTATCACAGAAATATGCGGTGAGTGCATTTTAGACTCCATCTCACTAGGGTAACAGCATTTAGGTACTCATACTAAGGCCTTTTTGGTGCCTTGAAGGAGGTACTCAGAGTGAAAACTTTTTGGGTTTCACATACCCTCATTTCTCACCTCTCCCTACCTTCACACTCTCATAGTGTGAAAAATCAGCCTAAGCATACAATTTACAGCACAATAGAGAGATATTTTTCGAAAAATTAGAGGATTAATGCTAAAAAAGGGAGACTAAAATAATATCTACCTATTTCATATTCTATTGTGCATCACATATTTATGAGCTAAAATCAGCCTATACTACACCAGTCAATCTTGGGAATAGTAACTATGTGGAATGCAAGACAAAAGGAATGCAATATGTACAATATATACATGCAAAGAGAAACTAACTCAGCAAATAAACATGAGCAGTGCATATCATAAGCTCATACAATATCAAGTACACTCCCCCATGCTTAAATCGGACAATGTCCTCAGTGTCATATGTATTAGAGAAAATAGGCAAAGGGGAGAAGGAACTTATGGAGTCACTGGTCGTCTGGTTGTGGAGGAGGTGGGTTATGGCCTAGGTGCCAGGTGTACCATGCCTGCATCATACCCTGCATGCTTTGAATAGAGTCGTGCATGGCATGCAGGGTGACTCTATGAGAAAACTGCTCAGCCTCAATGTGGCTGAGCCTGGAGGATATGGAATTCAGGTCCTCCGAGGGAGCGGATGATGGACCTACAGTGTCAGTAAAATGGGAGTGGAGTAGGGGTGGAAGAGCTATCAGGGGCTCCATGGGGAACTCTTCCTCCTCTGGAGGAATCTTAGCACCCTCCCTATCCTCTTCAATGGAATAGGTCCAATTCGCCTGGTTGGTCACTGCGGTTCTAGTAGGGTTGAGGAGGCGGAAAAGTGAATGACTGCGGAGATACAACCAGTACTCGACGTCTTTCTTAATAACTAATTTCATATTTAAACAGGATTCCAAATCAATCTTGTTACTGTCGAGTACTGGTTGCATTCCCTATAATTGAGCCTCAAATCCTAATCCTCTAGCAACAGCAGTAACCAATCCTCACATAACAACCTTCCCATTCATAGCCCCACCTACCCTTGACATTTGATGAGCCATGAAGGCGCCAGTATCCACCTTCATACCATTAATCATAGAATGAAGAAAATAAAGCTCTCTCTGATTAGCAACCCCATCACTCTCAGCCCTACCAAAAATAGTATGGGCCATAAGTCTCTATAAATATCTGAAGGTGGGGTTGTAAATAAAAGAGGCTTTTGAACTCGATGCACTGTATTGCCCCTCAATTGCAATAGAATTCCAAAATATGTTAGAGAGAAAACTGGAGGGTACTTGTCTAGTACCTCCTGGAGACAGGCTAAACAGTGCATTGAATTCAGCCAATGTAAGATTAAAAGTACGATAAAAAAGTCTGAAGTTACTTGGCCCTGACTGACGTTGGGGCCTCGAAACAAGACTATGTTAATAGAGCTGAAAAACTCCAAGGTGGGCCTAGGATAGGCTGGGTATCGCAGGATATAAATGTGTTCCACCCAATCCTGTTCATCAAGTATTGGACGTCGTTTAAAAGTCCAAGACGCTCCAAACAAGCCTCATCCATATACCGGGTACTCAGCATTCCCCGTCTAACAAGAGTATCGTATCGTGTCCGTTGACTATCGTTAATGAACATAATACCATACTCATTTATTTGATGAGGGAGTTGGGGCGGTGGTTGGTTACGTCCTCTACATGTTTGATGGGACTGGGAGGAAGATGGCCCTGTTCGGGCTCTTTTGGGACCTATAGATATAAAATTAATGACAATGAAAAGCAGAGGGTACCAAAGCAGAAAACCCAACTAAATAATCAAATAAGTAAACCAACCAGTAGGTACAATGCTATCAGAGCTAAGAAGTCAAGCAGTTTAGTACAAATCAGAATAATGCAACAAATATGCCAGTCAATTTCAGAGTAAGAATATATTCAGAGAATAACCAATATTCTGAAACTATAACCGGAAAGGACTAATCAATGGGAGCTAAACCGGAAAACTTAAACCATGGTAAGCAAGAAATTTGAACCACAACTTATCGAAAGACCCAAGATAACAAAGTGAAGAACCAGTCTAAAAGGTGATTAACAACTCAAGCACAATAAATCAAACCAAATGAAATCCCAAACCAGTTACTGACAGCAAATATGAGAGTGTAAAACGAAAATCACTGCAAACCAGAGTGTGAAACCAATCCAAAATGAAAATCAATCACTCAAAGCAGGCTTCACTAGTTTCACGTTGTAAGGCCAAGAGTAATCAACTAAATCAAATAGGATCCAAATTACAGCCAGAAATTATACCTAATCAGCATTGAATGAATTTATGCAGAAAAAAAAAAATAAAACAGGGGAAAAGATACCTGTTGCAGCGCAGCCCAGAGGAAGGAGATGCTCATGTGATATTGCAGACTTAAAGAGAGCAAGAGGGGATGAGGGAACCAGGTTTGTAGGGGAAAGGGAGATAAGGAAAGGAGGAGGGGGAAAAACAACACAAAACAGGGGAGGGGATGGCGTGGAAGGAAGAATGGGGAATGGGGGAAGAATGGGATTTAGGGCTTGATAGGGAATGAAGAAGGAAGAAGATGGAGAAATAGGGGGAGTGAGGGGTTGGGTGAGGCAGATGCGGGGTGGGATTGGCCGAAGAGGAGGAAGGTAGAAGAAGGCGCGAGACATGGCTAAGGTTAGGGGTAAGCACGGGCAAAAGAGGGGGAGAAAAAGGTGTTTTAAAAAAAACGCCTCGCCCGCAGCACGGCCGGGCTGTGCAGCGGGCGGGCTGGCTGCAGCGCTTTTCCCTCTCTTTTTTCTTTTTTTTTGTTACCACGGGCACGCCCGTGTCCTGGAACATGGGGTGCCCGTGTCCTGGAACATGGGGTGCCCATGTTCCTTGCGGGTATGGTGCACAATTTTTTTTATATATATATATTTTTGGGGCACGGCCGTGTCCTGGGACACGGCCAGCCCATGCTCCTAGCGAGTGTGCACCAATTTTTTTGTGCATTCTGACCCATGCTTGCAGCATGGCTGTGTTAGGGAACACAGGTAGCTCGTGTTACTGGCTGGAATCCCTCAATTATTCACATTTAACTTCTTCTTTTGGCCCTCTTTAATCACCATTGCTTCTAACCCTTTTAAACCACTTTGGAAACATCGTAATGGACCTGGAAATCAAAGAAAAAAAATATTCAATAAACTCAACCTAAGAAATTAGCTAATTAAAGATGAAAACTAAAACTCAAAGTAAGAATTTCAAACAAAAGAAAACTTCTAAAAATCAAAATGTGGCTTGCCTCCCACAAAGTGCTTGTTTAAAGTCATTAGCTCGACTCCTTTGCTTCTTAATCGATTGAGGGGGGCTCTAAGAGAGCTTGGGTGGCTCCCTTTTCAACTGGTTGTCCCGTCACAAAATGTTTGAGGCGTTGCCCGTTCACCTTGAAGGATCTGGTGGATTCACTCCACACCTCCACTGCTCCATAAGGAAAGACTCGAGTCACTTGGAATGGACCGGACCATCGAGAACGAAGCTTCCCAGGAAAGAGTCTTAGCCTTGAATTAAACAGCAAGACCCAATCTCCTACTTGAAATTGGCACATAAGGATGTGCTTATCATGCCATCTTTTTGTTCTTTCCTTGTATAACTTGGCATTATCATAAGCATCAAGCCTCAACTCATCTAGCTTATTTAATTGTAGGCATCTTCTCTTTCCAGCTGCTGACAAGTCAAAATTGATTGTTTTGACTGCCCAATAAGCCTTATGCTCAAGCTCTACTGGCAAATGACAAGGCTTCCCATATATTAACCAAAAAGGTGTGGTCCCTATTGCCTTGATCTCCCTATTTGATATTTCTACTTGCCCACTAGTTTGAGGATGGTAGGCTAGAGCCACTTTATGATTGACTCCATATTTCTTCAAGAGGTTTTGGAATTGTTGCTCAGTGAAGTGTGAACCTCCATCACTTATCACGGCTCGAGGCACTCCAAACCTTGGGAAAATTACCCTCTTAAAGAGCTTGGCAACCACTCTAGCATCATTGGTGGGGGATGCTACTACTTTAACCCACTTAGAAACGTAGTCCACAGCCACTAGAATGTACTTATTCCCACATGAAGAGGGAAAGGGACCCATAAAGTCAATGCCCCAAACGTCAAATATCTCAACTTCTAAAAAGTTGTTCAGGGGCATCTCATTCCTTCTGGATATGTTGCCAAC
This sequence comes from Gleditsia sinensis, assembly GCA_037074535.1. Lineage (NCBI taxonomy): Eukaryota > Viridiplantae > Streptophyta > Magnoliopsida > Fabales > Fabaceae > Gleditsia > Gleditsia sinensis. The sequence continues at coordinate 58,879,111 of CM073464.1, forward strand.
TCTTTGGCACTAGTCACATGCCTTTACAAAAGTGTGCACATCTTTGAAAAGCGTGGGCCAATAGAAACCAGCTTGAAGAATTTTAGCTGAAGTCTTTGAGATGCTGGTATGGCCTCCACAAGGTGAACTATGGCAATGGTATATAACACTATAAACTTCTTCCTCCGGAATACACCTTTGGAATATGCCATCTGCACACCAATTGTATAAGCATGGATCATCCCAATAGTAGGACTTAATGTCAGAGAATAATTTCTTTCTCTGATGATAGTTCAATCCCTCAGGGAGTATTCTGCATGCAAGAAAATTCACGAAATCTGCGTACCAAGGAGCATCAGCATAAGTGACCATTAGGAGTTGGTCATCGGGAAAGGAATCGTCAATAGACAAATCATCTTTATCATCTCTCATAGGATCTTGCCTAAGTCTTGAAAGGTGGTCTGCAACCACATTCTCTATCCCTTTCTTATCTCTAATTACAAGATCAGATTCCTGTAGTAAGAGGATCCATCTGATCAGTCTTGGTTTGGCATCTTTCTTACTTAACAGGTATCTGATGGCAGCATGATCTGTGAACACTACGACTTCTGATCCAAGCAGGTATTGTCTGAATTTATCGATCGCGAACACTACTGCCAAGAGCTCCTTTTCAGTGGTAGAGTAGTTGACTTGAGCTTCATCTAGTGTCTTATTAGCATAGTAGATGACATAGGGCTTTTTGTCTCTTCTTTGCCCAAGTATAGCTCCCACAGCATAATCACTTGCATCGCACATTATTTTGAAGGGAAGGCTACAATCAGGAGGTTGGATGATGGGTGCAGATATAAGCGCCTCCTTCAACCTGCAAAAAGAACGCAAGCAATCATTATCAAATACAAATGGGACATCTTTAACAAGTAAATTAGTTAAGGGTTTAGAGATTTTTGAGAAGTCTTGGATGAATCTCCTGTAGAAGCCTGCATGCCCAAGAAAACTTCTCACTTCCTTAACATTTGATGGTGGTGGCATAGTCTGAATTGCCTCTATCTTTGCCTTATCCACCTCTATCCCCCTTTCAGACACCAAGTGTCCCAGAACTATTCCTTCTCTCACCATAAAGTGGCATTTCTCCCAATTCAGGACCAGATTGACTTCCTCACATCTCTTAAGTACCTGTGTCAAATTTTTCAAACAGTCATCAAATGAGGTAGCATGGACTGAAAAGTCATCCATATACACTTCCATTATTTCCTCTATAAAATCAGAGAAAATAGCCATAATACATTTCTGGAAAGTGGCTGGTGCGTTATACAATCCGAATAGCATCCTTCTATATGCAAAGGGATCTAAAAGAATCCTGAGTATCCATCTAGATAACAGAAGTGCGAATGTTTAGCCAACCTTTCCAATAACTGATCAATAAAAGGCAAAGGGAAGTGATCCTTACGGGTGGCCTTATTTAATTTTCTATAGTCAATACACATGCGCCAACCCATAACAGCTCTAGTAGGGATTAGTTCATCATTATCATTTCTAACAACAATCATACCTCCCTTTTTAAGAACCACATGGACAGGACTTACCCATTCACTATCCGAGATAGGATAGATAATACCTACATCAAGCAATTTGAGTACCTCTTTCATGTTTGGATTGAGTCTCCTCTGATGTTCCTTGGAAGGTTTATGGTCATTATCAACACTTATACAATGCATACAAACAGATAGACTAATCCCTTTTATATAATCTATACTATACCCAATCACCTTCTTAAATTTTTTGAGTACATCAAGCAACTTACCAGTTTCCTCAGTATTCAGATTAGCATTCACTATAACTAGATATGAAGAGTTAGGGTCCAGAAATTTATACCTGAGAGTAGAGGGAAGAGGTTTTAATTCTACCTTAGGTGTTTTGCCTTCCTCTAAATCAGCTGATTTGTGGTTATGGTCCTGTTCCAGCTTTTCAATTTTCACTTCTAAGGTGAGCTTTGGACTCTCATCAAGCAATCTAGTGTAGGCATCAGCTTCTACCTGTTCAGCACAAGAAACAGAACTATCCAAAAAGCAAAGCTCAAGTGGATCAGTAGGGTAGAAACTCATTGCATTATCAACAATATTTTGTTCAATTATATCAACTATACAACAAGTATCACCTAAGGATGGACATTTCATAGCATCATTAAGATTAAATTCAATCTTTTCATTCCCTACATTCAGGGAAAGCTTTCCATCCTTAACATTAATAATGGCTCCTGCAGTGGCTAGGAAAGGCCTTCCCAGAATGATGGGGATTTGGCTATCTTCCTCCATCTCTAATACCACAAAGTTAATGGGTATGAAAAACTTACCTACCTTTAGAGGCACATCCTCTAATATACCTACCGGGTGAGTAACGGATCGGTCCGCTAACTGTAGAGAAATAGTGGTATGCTTCAGATCTCCCATCTGGAGCTTCTTACAAATGGATAGTGGCATAAGGCTTACGCTTGCTCCTAGATCACATAAGGCTTTAGTGATCTTCACATCTCCAATGGAACAAGGTATTGAGAAGCTCCCAGGATCCTTGAGTTTAGGAGGCATTTTGTTCTAAATCAGGGCACTGCACTCTTCAGTCAATACCACAGTGGCATATTCCTCAATCTTCCTCTTATTAAAGAGGATTTCCTTCAGAAATTTGGCATATGAAGGCATTTGAGATACTACTTGCAAGAATGGAATGTTGATGTGAAACTTTTTCAGTACATCCAGAAACTTTCCATACTGTTTCTCTAACTTAGCCTTGGCTAGTCTCTGAGGGAAGGGAATTGGTGGCTTATACGGTTCAGGAGCCACATAATCAGGCTCATTTATTTCCTTCCTCCCACTAACTGGCTCTTCTTCTTCATTCACTGGCTCAGGCACATCCCTTTTCTCAACTTCTTTTTCATCCTCCTTTTCCACTGGTTCACCCAATTATTTACCACTTCTCAAAGTGATAGCTTTACAGTGTTCTCTAGGGTTCTTAGGTTGACCAGGGAACTAACCAAAATTTCTAGTTTAAGAGCTCACTTGCTGTGCTATTTGAGTCTCTAGCATCTTATTATAGATAGCAAGTGAATCCACTTTAGAAGCTAGGTCTTTTATTGCTTCATTCATGCTGCAATTCTGAGCTCTAAACTCCTCATTCTGCTTGCTCTGTGTGGAGATGAAATTCTCCATTAGGGCCTCTAGATTTGACTTTGGTTATAGAGAATTGCATGGCCTTGGATTCTGGAAACCTGGAGGTTGTCTGAAATTATTTTGGGGCTGCTAACCAACATTCGGCTTATATGATAAGTTAGGGTGGTTTTTCCAGCCAGGATTGTAAGTATTGTTGTACGGGTTGTTTCTCTAATTGTTCACAAAATTGACCTGCTCACAATCTTGAACTGTAGCACTCCCAAGCTGACATTCATTGGCCACATGGCCAATACCTCCACAAAGCTCATAGGATGCAGATGAAGAAGATGATGCAACAACATTGATGCTCAGTTTATCCAGTTTCTGAAATAAAGCATCAACCTTCGAAGTTAGATGATTGAAAGCATCTACTTCATACATACCTGCCGGCTTTCTGGTCTACCTCTCACTAGACCAGGAGTAGTGGTTCTGGGCCATTTCTTCAATCAACTCATAGGCTTCATCAATTTTTTTATTCATCAAAGCTCCTCCAACTGCAGCATCCACAGACATTTGGGTGCTGTAAATTAGTCCATTGTAAAATGTATGGACTATTAACCGTTTTTCTAGCCCATGATGTAGGCATACCATGAGGAGTTCCTTGAATCTTTCCCATGCCTCATATAGAGATTCTCCATCTTTCTGAGCAAAAGTGGTGATCTGGTTTCTCAGATGGGCCGTCTTGCTCGGTGAGAAATACTTGGCCAGGAAAGCTTGAGAAAGTTGCTGCCAAGTGGTGATGGACCCAGATGGAAGAGAGTGCAACCACGCACGAGCCTTATCCCTCAGTGAGAAAGGGAATAATCTCAACCTGATAGCATTTGAGGAGACACCATTCAGCTTTAGGGTGTTACAGTACTCCAAAAACATTGAGAGATGTAAATTTGGGTCATCAGTAGGTGACCCTCCAAACTGATTCTGCTGAACCATCTGTAAGAGAGATGGCTTCAGCTCAAAATTATTTGCTTCAACCACTGGCCTGACTATGCTAGGGTTCAGGCCATGTGTGTCTAGGGCAGTAAAGTCCTTCAGAGATCGGTTATCTCTTTCCCCCATTGTAGCTGCTAAACTCTCTTCCTGCTGTCTTCTTCTTAACCTTCGCAGAGTGCATTCAATTTTTTGGTCAAATTCAGCAATGAACCAATGGTTTCTTTGCATAAAAGAGAAACACTCCTATAAGGGAAGAAAATAGGCAAGAATCAGCAAAGAACAATTATGTAGAAAAATAAACAAAAATTGATCTAGTCTAGCTATTTTGTAAAATATCTAATATTGGCTTTGTTCCCCGGCAACGGTGCCAAAAACTTGTTGTGTGTGTTTTACTAAATACCGCAAGTGCACGGTGTAGCTGTAGCTAGTCCAGCAAGTACGAGTCGTGTCCCACAGAGAACAATGCCAATTACTAGAATCTTACAAAAAGTGCTATCTAAATCGATATAATTCGATGGGAAAATATCGCAATTAAACAAGTTAAAGTAACCAATTAAGCTAAGCCTAGAGTTAGCGTTCACCACGCTTGTGATACTCAACAACTGTTATTTACCTCTAATTGCAATTGTCTAGATTATTGGGGATGGTTTAACCTAAAGTAATTAGCAATCTCTTTCAAGCATTACCAATCGTAGCTAGGTTAATCAAATTACCTACTTTCGTGGTTCTTAGCTTAACCCAGGTCCATTAAGCTTTATGCCAACCATAGAATACAACTAATCGGTTTTCTCATTCCTATTAATTTATTCAGGCCTAGAGTATCTTAAACTACTTTTGTGATTAAGACAACTCTAATTAACTATTGGATTCTGGTTTTAATCTTCACCCTTCAGTTCATCGATTAAATACCTAATACGTGATAGATTGGTGATCAGGCATTCCATCAACTAATTCAAGCATACAAAAGTCAATCCAAATCAATCTAGTCCCAATTACAATAAGGGTTCCATAATTCAAATCATAGGCATAGTATCATTGTATCACAATTGGGTTTATCAAAACCCTAGATAGAATCTACTCACACATAATAAAAACGGGAATCAAATTCACATTCATTGAGTAATTCATTGGTAGTTCAATACAAATCAGAAGTAAGAAGAGGTAGAAGTAGAAGTAGAGAGATAGAAGTAGAAGTAGAAGGATAGAACCTGGTGTGTAGATGAATGCAGATAAATTACAACTTTAAAGCAGTAAAATCTACTCTAGAACATCAAAATCCTCAAAGAACTATGTAAAAACCTAATCCAAATCTGTTTCCTAAGGCTAGAAAGTGTTTTTCTGGTGTCTCTTACGGTTCTCCTCTTTCAGCTGCGTATCCCTAAGCATGTATCCCCGTTTTGGCGGCCAAAACCCTAAATTTAGCGCTCTTTACGGTCCCCGAAGCATGGCCGTGTACCAGGACAAGGCCTGGCCGTGCTTCGAGCGGGAAAAAGGAGAAGTGCAGCATCATCTACACAGAACACGGCTTGGCCGTGTTGCAGGCCACCAAGCACGGCCAAGCCGTGCTGCATGCTGTGGTGCTCCTTTCTTCACGATTTTTGATGTGCAGCCTCCTTGCTTCCTCCTCAGCATGTCCCAGGTCTTTTAGGGACTTTCCATGACCGCTTTTCCTTGCTTCTTGGCTTCTTTTGCTCTCCTGCAATCACAAAATGAACTACAACAGTACCCAGAACAAAGTATAGCCAAAAGCATAAAAATACCCACAAGTTATTATGAATTAAGGGACAAAATACATTCTTTGCACAGCCTAGCCGTTCTTCGTGCTAGAAATCTAGGAGAAAATACATTCTTTGCACAGAACACGGCTTGGCCATTCCTACAACACCATGCACAACTTGGCCGTGTTTGAGGCTGCCAGTCTCTTTTCTTGACAATTTCTTTAGGGTTACCTTCTTGCTTGCTCCTCAGCATGTTCCAAATCCATATGGCTCCTCACACGAGTGTTTTCCCTTACTTCTTGCCCTCTTTTTCTCACTTACAAACATAAAACAAACCAATGCAGTATCCAAAGCAAAGAATAACCAAAAGTAGGGAAATAATCACAGGTTTACTATTAATTAGGGGATAAATTATAACCATTAAACACTCAATTTTTCCCTTTATCATACAGCTAGAGTTGTAGGAATAATACCTAGAACTTGGCATCCTCCTACATATGCAGCTACAAACACACACTCCATTAACTCACGACTACCTCCACCATAAACTAAATGATTTGTTTCTCCTTGCCAGTACAATACCCAAATTTTGTGCTACTTTCACATACTCTCCATTTCTTCCAAGATAAAAATCACATAAGACACAAATATTTCAAACTTGACGAAATGTAGTTCCCTCTATATCTGTACTCACCTTAACTTTGAGTATTAAAGTAAAGATAAATGTGTGCATTTATAGAACTCAGATAAGGGTATACTTACAGTAGCTATGTGAATAAGATGACAACATAATTACAATAACCATGTGAGTAGGTTAGTGGTTGTAAGCTAAATTAAAGGTGAAAAATTCAAAAATGACGACACCCATACATATGTATAGTAGTTATGATTATGGTTCACATCTTCTGGTTTTACGTTTAGTAATGGTTTAAACGCCCTTTATGGGTCAAGGATATTCTTCCCATCCAATTTTCTTATAAATTGGAAAATAGAGTCTTTTAACGTCAAATTCTGAAGACTATATCGTTTCTGTTCTTTTTTAATATAGGGCTATAAATCAACAATTCCGATATGCACAGATCCACTAGGATGCGTCTCAAGAGACATTGAACAAAAGTCATCATCCACTGACTCTTTACTCAAGCCATCCTTAATGAATTTTATTTTATCTTCCCAATTTACATCCACCCATCCCAAAGAACGATAATGGGTGTTGCAAGTTTCATGCCCACATTTATAACAAACACCCATTCTTTTAGCTCTGCACTTTCTAGCAAAACTGCTTTTTCTTAGACTAGGCATGTAAGAAATGAAACCATTTGTAAACTCACCTGCTAATCGTACCTTAGCTTTAATTAGCCAATGAACATTAGTAGGTATTCCTATGTTCATCATTAACCTCAATCTTTCAACCCGTGCTTTATAAATTTTCATCAATGCATTGGGTGGGAGAGAAGGAAAATGATTTTTCAAGTTTGCAAGTATGTCTTCCATTCTAAATTAATTTTTTTTTAAGAAAGATCAAAAGCAACAAAAATAGGAAAGCAATAACAATTCAAAAGAAGATAGCAATGAGGGAACAAAATAATGTAAACTAAATATATAAATATTTCAACTAAATAGCGTATGTAGCAACTTCTGATAAAGGAAAAAAATCAATATTGGTAGATAGGATCACACAAAAGTGTCTAATCTACCTCTAAGTTGTGCAATTTCAAAAATGATTTCAATCTTTACCCATTGACTTTAAACACATCACCATTTTTGGGATTTTCAATTTTTACAACAGCATGTGGGTAAATAGCATGAATAATGAATGGGCTTGACCATTGAGAACTTAGTTTTCCTAGATTTAGCCATCCTTGTGACTCTCTTGAAATTTTGGCATTATCCTCTAAATGTTTCCTGTGCATGCAAATTAATGGATTAATACCCTTGATGTTTGCTATTATCCATCCTATGGCTTCTCTTTGCTCACTAAGGATTCTAATGAGTTCATCTTCTTGTTCTTTCTCTAAATTAGACAGTATGACAACAAGAAAGGTCTTAGAAGGTCCTAAAAACACATATTTTAGAGAATTAGGAAAAGGTTTTATTTCTAACTTAGGTGGTTTTTCTACATATGGTAGTGTAATAGACTCATAAGGTGAAACTATTTCTTTTTTAGCTTCCCATTTATTAGTATCCATTAGTGGAGTGGTCTCTAATAAAGAGTTTACCTTATTAACCAAACAATCCTCATCTATATCCATGTTGAAATAAGCCAAACATTTTTCCAGATGATCATTACCAAAAGAGTCTAAAAATGAATCATTAATTGAACTTCCAATCAGGTTAACTTCACACAAATCATCCACGTCCACAGGTTGACAGAAGACATTAAAAACATTGATTTCCACAATCATATTTCCGAAAGACAAATTCAAAATTCCATTTTGATAATTAATGATTGCATTAGAAGTTGTCAAAAATGGTCTACCCAAAATGATTGAAATTTGTGTCTCTGTATTCTGAATAAGTTTAGTGTTAAGAACAATGAAGTCTACTAGAAAGTAGAATTTATCAACCTTAATGAGCACATCCTCTATGATACCTCTAGAAATTTTTGTTGACCTATCCGCTAACTAAAGGGTCACTGGTGTAGGTTTCAACTTTCCTAACTCATGTTTCTCATAAATCAAGTAAGGCAACAAATTCACACTTGCTCCTAAATCAAGTAAGGCTCAATTAATCACATGATCATCTATAACACAAGAAATTGTAGGACAGCCAAGATCTTTGTACTTGACAAGATTTTTTTGTTGAATTATGGAGCTCACTTGTTCAATCAAAAATGGTTTCTTTGGAACATTGGTTTTCCTTTTCATCGTGCAAAGATCTTTAAAAACTTTTGAGTAAGCATGTATTTGTTTGATTACATCGAGAAAATGGATATTAATGCTAACTTTCTTAAAAACCTCTATAATGTCGCTATATTGTCTACCTTTCGTATTTGTCTCAAGTCTTTGTGGGAATGGAGCTTTAGGGGCACAAGGAATATGTTCACTTTTATTCTCACTTGAATCATTAATTTGTGGTTCATGCTGACTCTATCCTTTAGTTTCTGGCATGTGAACATGATTATCAATAACCTTTTCTGATTTAAGGGTCGTTATAGACTTCACTTTCTCATTAGTATTTTTTGTTGATCCTACTTCAAATTGAACTTTAGGATTAGGAATAGGTTGACTGGAAATTTTCCATTCTCTCTCTCTTCTACAGCACTAGCTAATTGACTCAATTGTGTTTTAAACTTTGAAATAGCTTGAGTATGAGATTGTAAAATTTGTTGGGTCAATTGCATGAACTGTTGCAAGGTATCATCCAAACAATGTCTTCTTTGTTGTGGTGCCCCGAAAAGAGAAGCATGTTGAAGAACTGGAGGATATGAGTTAGGAGGGGAAAATTGTTGCTCAGCTTGATTCATTGAAGGCTAATTTTTCCTCCATGAAACATTTGGATGATTCCTCTAATTTAGATTATATGTAGGTGCAAACGGGCTGTCTGATGACTTTCCATAAGATTAAAGAGAATTAACTTTCTCAGAGAATGCTTCTTGGTAAGCTGGAATAGATGGACAAGATTGTGCAATGTGAGATATACTAGAACATAAGGAACATGGCTCTATCCTATTATTTGTAGAAGGGTTCAGAGTGTGGCTTAAAGTTAAAGCTTCGACCTTTCTAGTCAGGCTAGCTAAGGCAATTCTCACATCTGGGTCATCACTCACTTCATAAATTCCTCCCTTTTTTGTGTTTAAGACTTCTTATCCTTATGATCTATGCAATTCCAATGTTGAGAATTTTTTAGTAAAGATCCTAAGGATTCCCAAGTTTCTCCCTCATTCAATTGTAAAAATCTCCCACCATGCATGCTTTGGATCATTTGACGATTTGATGAAGTTAAACGATCATAGAAATATTTCTCTAATCTTCAAGTTTCAAAACCATGATAAGGACATTTCAAAAGAAGATCATTAAATCTTTTCCAACATTCAAAAAATTGTTCACCCTCTTTTTGAAAAAAATAAAAAATTTCTCTCCTAAAGGCCTCAGTTTTAGACATGGAAAATGTTTTTGCTAGAAACTTATTTACCAATTGGTTCTAATTAGTAATAATTCTTATAGGAAGGAAGTTCAACCAGGCTTTAGCTTTATCTTTTAATGAGAATGGAAACATTCTAAGCCTAATTGACTCATCATTGAAATTTTGAAAGTGAAATGTTGAACAAATTTTAAGAAATTTATTCACATGCAAGTATGGATGTTCTCTTTCGAAACCATAAAATGATGGTAAAAGTTCAAGTATGGCTAGTTTGAGTTCAAAGTGAGTTGCAGTAGTTTGTGGCAAAACTATGCAAGATGGTGTATTGGCCATGATAGGTGAGAAGTACTCTATAAGAGTTTTTTCATGCACAACTTGTTCTTCTATTTTTATTGGTCATCCAGCAAAATCTAATGTCTCAATTGTACAATCAATGGTTGACCCTAAACTTTTCCTAACCAACTGTTTATCTTTATCACGTTTCCATGCACACATAAACCAAAAGAAAAATTATAAGTAGAAACAAATATTTCTTTTTAATTACCAAAGATAATCTAACTACACAATGTCTACTAGTAACAAAATGCAAACACCATAAAAAGACAAAAAAAATTACAAAATTATACACAAGAAAAGAAAATTGTTAGCAGTAATGGGTAGTAATTTAATTGGTAGATTCTCAGGAAATTATGGAGACATCACAATGGTATCACTTAAAACCCATACTCTTTAGGCCCTTTTAGCCCTATTGAAAAAATCAACCAATTTTACATACCCAAATTACCACAACAATTTTCAAGAGAAATAAAAAAATTATAAAAAGAAAAAACAAACACTCTAAACTATAACTAGTGGAAGAATTATACTTACCTGGATCCAAATAGATTTTCTGTCGTAATCACCGGCAATGGAGCCAGAAACTTATGTTTTAATTAAAACTTGGAAGCGTCCAAATCTATTGGTGTATATATTTAGTGGTATGCGAGGTCGATCCCACAAGGATTGTCAATTGAGAGAAAATCTAATTCAAATCCAACATAAATATTTCTAACCTAGTTGCCAAGATTTTCTTTTGTGAGAAGACTTTTGAGAAAAGTATGCAAGAAATAAAATACTGAAATTAAATAGAAATGTATTCAAAGTAAAGAAACATGTTAAGGTTAGGGGATCCACTCTTGGTATATCAAATAAAAAGAAATTTGAACTCTTTTATTACTCAAATGGAATCCACACATAAATAAGGTTCCATTCGGAATATATGTTACCTTAAACTCGCTTTGATTTACATATGAAGTGTATTTGTCTTCTTTATATTGTGTTACTAATAATAAAACAACTCTTGTGAAAAGGATTCAAGTATACACCATGCCAATCATTATATTGTCTACAATAAATCAAGAATGATTTAAGCATTTATTTTGCCAAAGATTGTCTACAATGTATCAAGATTCACAATTTAGAAAATTTAAATTGAAAAGATGTAAAAAGAAGAAAAACATAACAACATAGAGGTGGCAAAGTCAATAATATTAATATAAAGTAGGAAGTAAAACCAGCCATTAAGAAATAAAATAACAAGAAAATAACAATAGAGGGGCGAAAAAGCCTTCATCTAAAAAGGAAAATAAAAAGAGAGAGGTGGCAGAGCTGTCTTCTCAAAGAGAAAATAATAGAAAAAATAACAATAGAGGGGCAATAAAGGCGTCATCTAAGAAAGAAACTAACAACAAAGAAAATAAAAAAATAACAACAGAAGAGCAACAAATCCGTCCTCTAAAAAAAATAACAATAAAATAACAACAGAGGGGTGACAAAGCATCTTCTAAGAAAGAAAATAACAAAAAAAAATAACAAAAGGGAAACGAAGCTATCCTCTAAGAAAGAATTAACATAAGAAAATAAATAAGAAGATAAATACAATATTAAATATAAATATTGAAATTAAGAGTTAGATAAATTATTATTTTCATACCAAGAGTTTCAACCTTTCACCTTTACATTAAGAGATTATTTCTCCAAAATCAAGGTAAGAAAGCAAAATGAAAGATGAAGAAGCATGATAATATTATGAAAGAAAGTAAAGATACAAAATGTCTAAAGAGAGAAAAACATTACAAGAACTTAGAACTCTAACAAAAGCTTTTCCAAACTTTGCTAATTCACCCCTAGCTCTCCCACAAGCTTTCTCTTGCCCTCTATTTATAGATGCAATTAGGTGTAGTAATTGTCAATAATGGTGGCTAACAAGTTGCATTAAATTGACAAATTGGGCACCAAAAGTAATCCTTGAATTATTACTTCATATCCACTGAATCTACTAACCCCATAAATGTAACATTTGTAGATAATTTCATTATCTTTCCATCCATATAAATTAGTGACAAATTGGATACGTAATTTGTGATTTATGGCCAGAATGCTGGAGAAAGTTCAAGTTGGACTATAACAGCAAATATGTTCTCTTCTAACTCAATTTTGACCTTTTAAATTCCAAATTTTCTAACTACATGAATAATAAAGTTATAGGAAATTGTGTCAGCTACTCACCCACCAAAACTTGTATACATTGAATTTGTATTTTCTGAAATAGGGCCTAAATACTATAGTAAGATTGGGAGGACTACAGTAGTAAACATGTTTTCTTCTAGCCTAATTTTGTCCCTTTGATTGTCTGAATTTGCTGATCACATAAATATGAAAGTTGTATAAAATTTTGTCAATTATTCATCTACTAAATTCGTACATATTATATATGTATTTTCTGAGATATGGTCAAAGTCCTGCAATAAGATCAAGTTAAAAAGCAAGCAGCAAACAAATTTTAAACATTGGGTCTTCTGCGTTGAATCTTTATGTTTCAATTCTTTTAGAAATGTGGTCATAAATCAGGATTGAATTGATGCGTATATCCATTAGGATGTTTTTTAGGAGTCAAAAAGATAATGGTCCTTACTCAGTCTTTAATGAGTTTATTTTGTCTGCTTGATTTGTAAACATCATTCCTAAAGAACCACAATTTAGTTTTGATTCCTCTAATTGAGTCTATTTTTTATTCTTCTCTCTATCTGTAAAAAATACACAAAACTAAAGACAAATAAGAGAGAGAAATGCTTAATTAAGGCAAAAAGATAAGATGAAAATATTTAATTTGTGAGTATAAAACTCACTCATCAAGCATATTATTTATTTTTATCTAAACATAACACTAAAAATAATAAGAATAGAAGTTCCCAATAGGTTTAACATTAAACGCATCATATAATAAATAAGAAAAACACAGTGTTATGTTCAGCTGTATAAGCTATAGAAAACATTTATCTTTTTATGATGAAGTCATAATATTTGCAAATGCATGATTAACAGAATATATTCATATGCTCTACAATTACAAATTCAATTCACATTACTTTTATCAATGGTGACTAATAGACTCTAGCCACAAGTTATATATATATATAGTGACTGATCGTCTGCAGCCATGTGACTAATCATCTGTAGCCACAATCTTAACACACAATGACTTATTGTTTACAGCCATAATTTCAACACAGAGTGACTAATGGTCTTCAACCATAATTTTAACACACAGTGACTGATCGTCTACAGTTACAATTTTAACACACAATGACTGATCGTCTGAAGCCACAATTATTAATGTTCACCAACAAGATAATGTGAGTCATTTTCCTGTTAGCTACTCACATTTCACTGTCACCCAATTGGAGTGGCCATACTTCCCTTTGACTCACTTAGGCTAATAGGGTGTCCTCTATTCAGTACTGTCTCAGCCATACAACCCATATGGTCACCTTACTATTGTAAGGGTCATCCTACATCTTAATTTGTCTTTTATATTATTCAACCACATTGATGAAATCATTATCTTTATCATCAATATATGAAATATGCATTAACATCATATAACCATGTATGCCTCATCAGTATTCAATAATATGCATTAACATTACATAACCATGTATACATTACATAACCATGTATACATTACATAACCATGTATGCATTACATGTTTCCTGAAGTTAATCACCATTAGTATTATGCTTGCCATCATTAACCAAGTTCATCATGTCATAGGACAAATATGTATTAATACCTCTATCATCATATAGCAATGTGCACATCATACCATCTAATCAGTATGCATTAATGCAATAGTGTATACATAATGCTCTCTAATCATCATCACTGCCACACTATGATTATGCACTAGCCAAGTACATCACTAATATCATGCTTGTCATCATCACCACATCATTTAACAAATATGTATTAATACACCTACCATCATGTAACAATGCATACATCATATCATCTTATAATCATGCATTGATACAACAGCATAGGCATTACATCATCATCTTTATCATTTAACAAATATGTATTAATACATAATGTATGTCATGCTTCTTATTACAAGAAATGGTGAAAACTAGTATTGTATCACAAAGATTATAAGACATTCTTCTTCAATTTGGTTTCTATAATTACCATATAGTTAATGAGGTTCATTTAGGGTCGAAAGAAGTTGAAACTACGCTAAATTAGCATCCAACATGGCCTAACTGTGTCCTAGAACATGACCATGCTCTGGATTTGACAAAACTCTCACCTATATAGAAGATGGCCTGGTCGTGTCTTGGAACACAACCATGCTTTGGGTTGTCCCTTGCTCTAGGTTTTCACCTAGCCTAACCTTCCCTTACTAATTAGACCATAACTCCCTCATTTTGACTCTAATTGAGCTGATTTTGGTGCATATGGAAAGATAAGACAATAAAATACAACATTTATGCTTACTACTTTGACAAATTAGGACTAAAAATAGGCATAAAAGTGTCTCAAAGTTAGTATCATGACTCTACACATTAGATTAGATCTCTCTTCACTCATTAGTTTATAACTCTTTCAAATTAAATTCGATTAAAGAAATTCCAAAGGGATTAAAAAGCTAAGACATAGCTCTTTTGTTAAACATATTTCCAAATTCGACATAAATTATGACTTCCAAAACCATTCATCCAAAGTATTGATTTTCAACTTTTTCAAGCCAACTTTTAGCACAAAACATGTATTACATAAATATGAATCATGCTTCATCAACATATGAGATTTGAAACACTTTTAGATATTTCAAAAGACATGGAATTTCAATAAAAAAATTTAATGTTAAACCTACCTACTAGCAGACCCTTGGCTTTCCACTTCTTTAATAACCTGTTATATCTTCTCTCTTCCTACCAAAACCCTACATTTCCACCACCAAAACCATCTTTTAGCAAGTTTAGAATAAAGATAAGAGAAGATTTAAGAGCTTAGATGTATAGAAATTTCCTTTATCTTCCTTCTTATTGCCTTTCTCTCTCTTTTCTTTCTTCTTCTTCTTTTCTTCCTCCTCTCTCCTCTTGGCCGTAGGCTTTTTCTCTGCCTCTCCCTTTAGTTAACTTCTTCAAGAAGTCTTCCAAGAAATAATAAAAAAAGAAGACCTTCTAGAAGCTCACTTCTCCATCCAACTATATCCTCCAACCAAGCCTATATTTACAATTTTGTCATCCCTTAAAATCCTAACTCTCCAATACTTAAGGCCATGTTTGGATTCCTCAAATTCCTAAAATGCTTTTATTCCTCTCTTAAGAAGATGCCAAAAGGGTTTTGGAGTCACACCCAAAATATATCTCTAGGTCATTTTTTAATGTTCAGTTCTAGACCCAAAGAATTATAAAATTATAATTTCTCCCCCTTCTAGTTTTCCTTTTTGCCATATAACAACTTTATAATTTTCTAGGGTTTCTTCAATGTTCCATTTCATTCTCTTTCCTTCCCTTCACCATTAAAATTAGTTGCTGCTTAATAAAATTAGGGATGTTACAAGTAGCGTGATAGCCGGAAAGGAGATTGTGTTTCTTTAACTCAAACAAGGCAACTGGACCATTGATCAATACATTGCTAAATTCGATGAATTGTTTCAATTTTCAACTTATTTGAAATATAATATCGATGAGATATGGAAAGCAGTAAAATTTGAGGTGGGGTTAAATTCGAAAATCTAAAGTACTGTAGTTGCCTTAGGAATTCGGGAGTTCGTCCCCTTAATCAATAAATGTCTATTGCTAGAAAAAAGTTTAAAGCTAGTAGAGGATGAGAGGGAGAGGCAAAACCTATGGACAAGGAAGGGAGAGACTCTGTTCTCCGTTAAGAACATTAGAGGAAAGAATATTATAAGTGATAAAAAGGTAGTAGCTATGGGATCTAGATCTTTTCTGCCGACGTCTATAGTAGACAAATGTGTAAAATAAGGTTGGCCATATGGGGATAAACCTTGCTATTCCAATCATGCTAGATGTTATTATTGTAGGCATAAAGGGAACTTTGCACGACAATGGCCACTAAGGAATGAAAAATGACCTGAATGATGACAATCGATAAAAGGAAGAGTTTTCACTTTGAGTGGTGCTGAAGAAAAACAAGCCCCTAACTTAATACAAGATACTTGCTATGTCAATAATCTTTCTCTAATTGTACTATTTGATTTAAGCACTAGTAATTCTTTTATATAAATAGAATGTGTGAAATGGTTATAGTATCCCACCTCTGATTTATCATATGATCTATCTGTGATGATTCCTACTGGAGGAAAAATAACTACCTTTTAAGTATGTTTAAATTGCCCTATTGTGGTGTGTGGAAGACCATTCTTAGTGAATTTTATTTTTTTACCCATGGATGGTATATATATTGTTTTGGGTATAGATTGGTTAAGCCAAAATAGAGTCCTCTTGAATTGTTGTAGTAAAAATCATGAGTTTATTTTTTATTCTCTAAAGGAACAGAAGTATAGTATCATCAATACTAATAAATTTTGTAAGGATTTGAAGGATGGAAATCTGAGTTATGTTCTCTTATACATTGCTAACCCAGAGTCAAAACGAGAATTGCTTGAAATTCTGGTAGTCTGTGAATTTCTTGAAAATTAAAGCATTTAAAGTAATTAATGAAGCCAAAAAAATCATAAACTCATGGATAGTTAGAATGTAATGGAGTGGCAAACTAGAAAATAAGAGGTAGTTAAAGGATATAGTTGGAAAAAAGGGTGGCTTATTGACCAAGCCAATATTTTTTATTAATTTTTGGGAGACTTGAAGGAGAAGTCGACTATGAGAGAAAGGAGAGAGGAAGGTCAGCTAAGACAAGAAGAAATTGGGGAAAATCCAAGAAAAGAAGAGAGAGAAAAGCCAAAAAAGGGAGCCAAGGTGATATTCCATGCATCTGAGCCCCTTAATCTTCTATCCTCTTAATGTCAAGGCTCTCAAAATTATTTTGATGGTGAAAAATATAAGAATTTGTAAGAGAAGAAAAAGAAATGGGTGACCAATAAGAGGAAAATCAAAGGATTTTTTATAGTGGATAGTATAAGTTAGATACTTTGGTAGGTTTAACATTAAATTTTCCTCGAAATTTTGTGATTCTTGGAAGCTTAAAGATGTTTTAGATTATATATATATATATATATATATATATATATATATATATAAAATCTAAAACATCTTTAAGGTTCCAAGAATCACAAAATTTGGAGGAAAATTTAATGTTAAACCTACCAAAGTATCTAACTTATACTATCCACTATAAAAAATCCTTTGATTTATATATATATTTATTTACTTATTTATTTATGTGTGTTGTAATTAAATATACAAGAAAAGAGTATTAATGACTACGTAATACATGCTTGTGTGGAATGTTTAACATGAAATGGATGGAGACAAGTGTTTGGAATGAATTATTGGTTGGCCATATTGATAAATAAAAGTGAGACTCTGATAATTCAACAATGCAAAAAGATGACATCAACATGAAAGAAGCATGACAAAAAGAATAGTAAATGATCATGTGAATGGGAGATGAAAGAAGCAATTAATGAAATATTAAGTCTAAATAGTCATATACTCATATGCATTTTCTTAATTAGAGGACTTGTATACATGTATGTAACACCTTGGCTAATTGGAACATAAAAGGATGGACATAATTAAACATGAACAATAGAGATTTTTTGCACTTAAAGCATGGCCATGTGCCTGGACATAGCTAGGCCATACTCTGCATTGGTTCGAGGACTTGGCTATGTAGCTTCAAGCAAAATGGTATTTGAGGTTGTTTTGGCCCTATTCAAGTAATATGTTGCACCCAATAAATTTTATCGCTTTAGGGGTAATTAGTAAGACTAAATTAAAGAATAAGGCCCTATATCTATATTTCATAGTACTAGTCTAATCATTTCTTGTCTTGGCAAGCATGACATATGTATTCTTACATCAAGGCATGATCACTAGATGATGTGGTAATAGATGTGTTATGCAATGATGTATGATGATAAAATGATGTGATGAGCTTGCTTGATGCATATCCTTATTGTGGTGATGAGAAAAGGAATGATGTTAAGAATATGGCTGAATATGAGAAAGAAAATTATATTTATGAGATGACCATTGCAATAGTAAAGTGACAGGTGTCCAGGAAATTATTTGGATGACCTTTCCAGTGGCAAGGTGACCAAGACAGGTTGTATGGCTTTGAGACGGTACTGAATAGACGATGCCCTATTAGTCTTGAGTGAGCCAAAGGGGTTTATGGCCACTCCAACCACCTAACAGTGGTATGTGAGTAGCGGGTAAGAGATTGGCTCACATTACCTTGTTAATGAGACAGAGATGAATGATGAATAAATAGCCACTATGTATAGTGATGTTATACTGCAAATATGATTATCAAATATCTATGTATAACATGTTTTATTCTACTATATGGGTATATTATGCATTTGTTATAAATGGTTAACATTTTCTATAGCATATATAGCTAGACATAACACTGTAATAATTATTTATTATGTGGTGTATTTAATGTTAAACCTATTGGGACTTCTGTTCTCATTATTTGATTTAGCGTTATGTTCATATAAGGATAACTGAGATGCTGATAGTTCTCTTATCTATGATTCTGGAAGTAAAGTGGGTAGACATACCCTATCTGAGCCAATTCACTATTATACAAGATATAATAGTGGTGAATGTTTTCGACATCCCAATGCCAGTACCTATATATATACACACACACACACACACACACACACACACACACACACATATATATATCAAAAAAACGGTTCTAACACTTGATGTATACATAATTATGCCTAATTTTAATACCTTTAAACTTACTTTTTATTTTATTTTATTTGAGTAAAACATAGTTAGGAATTAGCTTAGTTTTATGTTATGTGTTGAAGGAGGAAAGGAAGAAAAAAAGAGAAGAAAAAGAGAAGAAATTTATGAAAATAAATGTTGAATTATAATGAGTCCAAAAATTTTCAAACTAATCTGGTTATAACTCCTACATAAAAACTATAATTGAGGTGATTCAAGTGCCTATGAAAAGCTAAGACAATAATTTAAAACTTTTATGTTGACTACTTTGTTAAGTTTTGGAGAAATTAGAGTTTCGTGGAATCCAAAAATTAGCACCATGACACCATGAGTTGAATCCTTACCTTTCATCACTAATTGAAGCATAACTCTCCCATATATGACCTAATTGAGTTGATT
Organism: Gleditsia sinensis; assembly: GCA_037074535.1. Classification (NCBI taxonomy): domain Eukaryota; kingdom Viridiplantae; phylum Streptophyta; class Magnoliopsida; order Fabales; family Fabaceae; genus Gleditsia; species Gleditsia sinensis. The sequence goes on from CM073464.1 coordinate 58,898,642, forward strand.
CTAGCGGATATAGAAAAGTGAGATACAAAGATACAACTTTTATGTTGAACTATTTTTTAAATTATACAGAAATTCTAGCCCAATCCATGCAAAATTCTAAATCAATTCAATGCAAATTTCAAGCAAAAGCATATGTCATACATGCATCAAGGTATGGATCTCTCATGACTATCTTCAAGAAACCATACTTTTACAACATATTTCATTATGTTCCAAGGTTAAATCTCAAGTCAAAACGTATAAATTCCAAAGTTTTCCAAATAGAAATTATTGTTAAACCTACCTAAAATCAATCTTCTATATCTTTCTATGTGAGTTTCTATTGGTTTCCTTTTGGTTTCCCTTCTTTAGCACTAAACTCCTTCTATCTTTCCTTACTTTTTTGGCCTTTTCTCATGTAAGAAATGGTGGATTTAAGAAGCTTAGGTAAAGAGAAGACAACTTATCTTAGAGCTTCCTTTTTCTTTCTCATTCCTTTGCGTTTTGGCTTTAGTTTCCTTCTTTTGGCCAAATTCTTACTCTCCAAGAAAGACTTGCACCGCCCTCATAAAGAAAAAAAAAAAAAAATTTACCCGGGCAAAAATTTACCTCCTAATTCCATCTTTTCCATGCCACCTTTTTCATAATTCCAACCTTGTTTGATATCTCTTCCTTATCCTTATCCCTTAGCTTTTCTTCCTCCCTAAGCAGCACCATTTTCAGCCCCTCATTGACCCTTGTTGACTCCCTCCATTACCTTAATTATGAGCTTTGAGGATATTTTATTTGAGATATTTTTATGATATGTAATTGCCCTTTAAATGTTTGCTGAACTATAATATTTCCAAATCAATTTTTTAAATAATTTCCTAAGTCTTTGTTTAGGGGTTCAAAATTCACTCAATTCTTCTAGTCCTTTATTAAGATTATATTAATAAACATTAAGTCTCTAATTAGAAAAATTTATGTGACTTAACGCTTTGCAAGAATTCTACACCTATTTACTCAAAATTCTCCTTTTAGCCCCTTTATCTTTCAAAAATATAAAACTTTTGTATTCTTTCCTTAGGAATAATTTTGTAGGATCAAAACATCTCATTCTATCTCTAGAAAATTGCTCTAATTAGTTCTTTCCCTTTTCTCCTCGCCATTTTGTCATATAAACACTTATATACTTGACCGATAAACGTTTAGTGTATTTTTCCTAAAATTTTCCACCATTTTTTATTGCTTAATTTCCCCTCTTTACTCATAAGGAAGCACACTTTTATAATATTTAGTAAATAAAATTGAGGATGTTACAATAAATGTGAAGTTTGACCTAGGTTACAACTCTATGGTCTAAAAAGTGATAAGAAGAAACTCTTGTTCACTAGCGTTGCAAAAGGCTTATACATAAAATGCATCAATGATCTCTGGGAAGCGTCTCTAATTTCTACATTTCATCTAACTTCACTTATCTTTAGTTTGGATTTAGGTTTTATGGCCTTGCACAACTAAATTATTCATTAGTTCAAGTACTTTGACACCTTAGGAAATTTATTGTGATACTTGTTTATGCTTTAATTGAGTAACTCATGATTTAGGAATTAAGTGTTCTTCTATTTTTCCTTTTATAAGTGTATCCTTTGATTACTAGGAACCTCTACTAGATAATTGGTTGATTCAATCTATGGCTTAGTTTTATACCAAATTTGTACATGTTTAGTCCTTTTAATTCCCAAAGCAACTAGAATTAATAAGTTTACTACAATCCAGAATTATTAAATCCTAGGAAGAACAATTTGTTGGATTAAATATGATAGCTTGTGCTTGGGTTATTTAGCTTTATCAATCCCTCTAGTTCATAAAGTAATTATTGGGGTCAAATCTTGCAGCCTTTAAATGGGTTTATTTCAATAATTAAGGTTAATAAGGTTCACATAGATGAAAGGTAACTAAACATAAGGAAGGATTAAATTGAATTCTAATAGTGAACACCTAAATTATGAATAAAATATTCAACAATGTCCAATGAATTATTCTTGATGGTGTAAGTGGGCCTGCATCTATGATTGATTGATTATTATTCTTCTTTCTACCTTATTAATGCCAATTATTTTTGTGATTGCAAAACTCCATTTTTCTTGATTTGCAAAATTGCACATTGTCAATAGTTACTCCCTATGGGATTATCCCTTGCTTGCACTACTATAGGTTAATTTAAATGTAAGATATTTATTTATTTTTTGGTGAGCCTGTGATAGCATGTACCATCCCTTCACCTCAATTTCTTGATCCCTAGTACCATTGATACTTGTTTGACAAGTACTGCTTTTGCTAGTAGTGTTGGGTGATAAAGGAGAATTTTGAGTGCTTATTGGTCATATTTTGTCCCATAATTCATAGTAACTTGTGATTATTTCTGTGCTTTTGGTCATACTTTGTTCTGGGTACTGCTGTAGTTTGTTTTATGGTTGCAGGAGAGCAAAAGAAGCCGAGAAGCAAGGAAAAACAATCATGGAAAGAGCCAAAAAGACTTGGGACATGCTAAGGAAGAAGCAAGGAGACTACACATCAAAAATCATGAAGAAAGGAGCACGACAGCATGCAGTATGGCCTAGCCATGCTTGGTGGCCTGCAACACGGCTTGGCCGTGCTCTGAGCAAGAGATGCAGGATTTCCCCATATTTTAGCCCCGAAGCACGGCCATGCCGTGTCTTGGAACACGGTTCTGCTTCGGATCCGAACATAACGTTAAAATTAAGGTTTTTGGCCGCCAGAAATGGGAGAAGCTTGGGGGATGCGCAACTGAGGCAAGAAGGGTCGTAGGAGACATTGGAGAAACACCTATTAGGCTTAGGAAACACATTTAGGTTAGGTTTTTACATAGTTTATGAAGGATTTTAATGTTCTAGAGTAGGATTTTACTGCTTTGAAGGTTGTAATTCATCTGAATTCATCTGCACATTAGGTTCTATCTTTCTATCTTTAGTTTTTTTCTTCTACTTCTACTTATTCACTCTCAATTGTACTGAACTATTATGAATTAATCAATGAATATGATTTTGATTCTTGTTTTGATAATGTGTGAGTAAATTCAATCTAGGGTTTCGGTAAAACCAATTGTGATACAATGTTACTGTGATTATGACCTGAATTATGGAACCCTAATTGTAATTGGTTTTAGATTGATTAGGATTGACTATTGTATGCATGAATGAGTTAATAGAATGCCTGATCACCAGCCTATCAAGTCTTAGGTATTTAATCGATGAACTGAAAGGTGAAGATTAAAATAGAGCCCAATAGTTAATTAGGGATATCTTAATCACGAAAGTAGTTTAAGATACTCTAGGATAGAGTCAATTAATGGGAATGAGAAAACCGATTAGTTGCATTCTATGGTTGGCATGAGGCTCAATGGACCTAGGTTAAGCTAAGAACCACGAAAGTAGGTAATTTGATTAACCTAGGTACGATTGGTAATGCTTGAAAGAGATTGCTAATTAATCCAGGCTAAACCATCCCCAATGATCTAGAAAATTGTAATTAGAGGTAAATATTAGTTGTTGAGTATCACAAGTGTGGTGAACCCTAACCCTAGGCTTAGCTTAATTGGTTAATTTCACTTATTTAACTGCAACATTTTTCCATCAAATTATATCGATTTAGATAGCACTTTTTGTGAAATTCTAGTAATTGGCATTGTTCTCTGTGGGACACGACCCGTACTTGCTAGACTAGCTACAGCTACGCCATGCACTTGCGGTATTTAGTAAAACACACACGAACATTGGGAAAGGTGCAGAAGGTAAAACTAGTAGTACTAATGCTTAACTTAAACCTTGTGACTGTGGATAGTTTCTCACCATATGCTTTAGCTATTCACATTGGAAATATGCTCCTATTTCTCTATAATATGGTTTAGCAATGAGAAAACCACAAATTGGATGTAATGAAATTGGTCTCTACCCTTATTAACCAATCGATCAAACAGTTCTTTACATCATCTTCACTTAACCGTCACTAACTAATACTTGATTTGAACTCCCATATTTTTCCCATATTGGTCATTATGGACTTGAAAATCTTCGTATTTTCATATTAAATCATACCTAGTTGGAATATTGCTATCTTAGTCCCTTTTTTTATTCTCAATTTTTATCAGTTCTCATGTTTCAATCAGTATAGCGCAATATGCAACTACTACATAATTTGGAAATTGGCTTATTTGAGAAGCCACTGACTTAAATAGCACATGTACTAATCCTGTAACAATCCTTTTAATTTTATCCCTTTTAGAAGGGACTATGTGCAATGTGTACTGAGACAATTGGAAAAAATGGATGTCATAATTAGTGATAGTCATTCTCGAGGTCTATTTTAGTTCTTCAAATTCTCTTACTTGTCTATCTCTTATGTGTTTAGGTAGAAAACGATCTACGAATGCTTCTTTGAACTCTTTCCACTCCATTAATAGAAAAGTAATTAGTCTTCCCTACATTATAGTCTTAAACTAGGGTTAAGTCATATCTATAAGTTGAAAAGATACTAGTTTAACTGATCTTCTAGCAAAACAACCTAAGGCTTTACAAATTCTCTCTGTCGCATCAATAAATAACTAAGAATCTTTGTGACAATTCGATCTAATAAAAGTAGGCGCTTTTAATTTCAAAATTTGTGATAATGTCTCTTTAATAGTAGTCGTTCTATCATTTCATTCAACTAACCTTGCTCTTGAACTACAGTAGTAGTCTCTGATTGCTATTAACCTTTCCTTCTATACTTTACTACTAGTTTAGCTATATTCTCTATAGTTCTTTGTAATCTAGCAAACATCTTGGCCATAGTTATATTCTTACCATACTTGGTTTATTCTTTACATCCTAATTTAATTTCCTTGCCTAGATTATTCTCTTTTACCTATTTTACCAAGTAATTAATTAGTTTCTAATTCATTACCTAATTTAGTTTGCCCTGGTTGTCACTTAAATTTTATGTCTTAGTTATCCATTATATCATAGTATTTATGAATTTCTACCTCATTAGTTAAGTTGGTATTTTTTGATAACCTATCTAAATATCCTATTTTCTTGTCTATATTCTTTACTTATCATTTATGGCTACTTGCCTTTGAGTAAATTTATCTTTATTTCTACTTATAAATTTAGTTAAAGATCCATTTCCATATTGATAATAGCTATATTTTTTTGTATACTCTTGGATTCCATATATAAAATATACTACAATTAAGCTCCCAACAAGACACATAAGTAAAGCATCACATATCTCATTATCATTACATCAAAAGAGGTTACAACAGTGATTAATGTTTCAACATGAATAACACTAGGTACTACTCATGGCATCAAAACAAAGATGTAACAAGGGTTACTCCTTGAAAAGGGTACACTGAGTTACACGCTACATAATGTACATTCCATTATTGTTTAGCTCTTGCCTAGCACTTCACCCCTGAGGTACATAGGGTGGGGGAAGGGGTGGTGCTAGCATTGAGATCTCCATTACATTCGCTACTAATATGTCTTAAAGAATGGTGAATTGAACCAAGTAGGGTATTACCACTTGAATCTCCAAGACTAGAGTAAGAAAGACAACTAGCATCTAAACCACTTTTATCTGCACATATCACCAAAATTAATGAGAACAAAATCTCAATAGGTTGAACATTAACATATCATATAATGAGTAGAAATCAGGGTGTTATATTCAACTGTATAAACCATAGAAAATATCATTCTTTAATGTCAAGACATAAAGATTACATATAGCATGAATAACTATATTATGCATAACTCATTACTAAAAACAATTACAATATATTTAACATCATGCATAATAATTGATTATCCGTCATCCGTATATATTTTAGTAGCAGGGTAATATGAGCCCTTCACCCTTCTACTATTCATATACCACTACCACTCAGTTAGAGTGGCCATACTCTCGCTTGACTCAGTCAAGGCTAATATGGCGTCCTTTATTCGATACTATATCAAGCCATACAACCTCGTTAGGTCACCTTACCGCCACAAGGTGCCATATGTCACCATGTCACCTTGTTGTTGTAAGGTTCATCCTAAACATTCCATTTCATCAACATATCAAGCATGCATCTCATCAACATCTTGAGCATGCATCTCATTAACATATTCATCACTACATCATTCAACAAATATGTATAATACAGAATACATGATCTAGTTTCACATGATAAGGATGATGAAATCAATATTATAATACATCAATTTGGAGGCATTCATATGCATTTTGGTTCCTCTCATCACTATCTATCTAGTGAGATTCATTAAAGGTGGAATGCATACCAAACTGCACAAGCGCCCAACACGGCCTGCCCGTGTCTTGGAACACGGTCGTGTCCTGGTTGTAATATCTTGTAATTTTTAATAATGTTTTGCTAAAAACAAATTTATTTTTATTTAAAATGATTATGTTTTACTTAAAATAATTATATTTGGTTTTAAATAAATTTTTATTTTATTTTTATAAATTTCTTTCTTTTAATAGGCATGGAGTTATTTTATATTATGATTTGTTTTATTGAAAACTTTATTAAGAAAAATCATGATTTAAGAGTGCAACTAAAGTTTTGCAATAATATAAATTTTTAGAAATTTTTGGGATGTTTTAGGATAAAAAAAATATTTATTTGTATATAATCAAATAGTAAATGTCAAATATTAAATTATGAAATAATAATAAATAATAAATAATAAATAAAAAAGGGAAAAGCAAGCACAGGATTCGGCACAGAGAACATCGCCATTCTACCATTTCATTTTTTTCTCTCTCTAACCTCTACCTTTTCTCTAGGATTTCTTCCATTCTAGACATCCAATTGAGATACCAAAGGTACCGTTAGACTCGTGGCAACGAGAGCTTCAAAACCTACCAATCAATTTCGTCGGAAGTACATCAAAAGCTCACTAGAAAATCATGAATAGTAACTCATAAGTAATTTTTCTAAAATACTGGATTTTTTAACAGTAGTAATAACACCACCTCGGCATAGAGATAGGAAATGCTACTAATTTCTTACCTATATGAATTCACTTATCCCCTACATAACACAACCACAAACATACTCAAGACACTATAAGATCGATTTAGAGAACCATCCACCCACTGGCCATCTAGGATCAACTTGCTTTGATACCAATTATGTAACAACTTTTTATTATTATTATTATTATACAATATAGAGTTCACATACATGTCATTAATCAAAACATACGTACAACATATCAAACACATAAATATCTACATCTTAATTATTCTGGTTGACCAATTCCAGAGATACAAAAGTGAGTGGTTGCACATTCATCGGGATCTGAGCCAATTTGACCACAAACATTTTATTTGTTTTTGGCATCTGTCCATCATAGAGTAACTCGATTCAACGTGCACTAAAATCCAAAGAATATGATTTCAATAACAAGTATGTTCATTCAACCCACATCAAAATATAATTATTACCAAAAATCATTGGTAATCATACCATGAACATAACCGTTTCAAATATCACTTTATAAAATATTTCCATGTCAAAATTACACACTTAAGATGGTAAGAAGTTCATGCAATGGAAATTACTATGGCATATACTAGTCATTTATTATTTTCATTTATAAGATTCTTCTTTTTTAAATATTATTTTTATCTCTTTATTTTCTTGATGCAGGTTTTCATCCTATCTGACATTCTCTTACTAATTAGAACATATCTCTCTTATTTTAACTCCGATTTAGGTGATCTTGGTGTCAATTTAAAGATAAAACAATTATCGAAAACTATTATGCTAAATAGTTTAGCTAAATATTAAAGATTCTTAGTGATAATACTCCCTCAAGTGACAGGTTATTCCTTCTCGGGTAGATTCTGACCTCTACTTAAAAATCTATCCATATCTCTCTCATAAGAATTCCGAATTGAGTGGTTCCAGTGGCTAAAATTCCATGACACATATATCTATAAATCTTATTTTAACTAATTATTTTAATGACCTACAGAATGTTCCCACAAATTCAAACACATAAGCTTTTCTAACAAATTCTTCCATGATTAATCATTTTCTGACCACTGCTTACTAATCATACCATATCTACCTCATATGGACTCCAAATTGAGTGATTCTAGTGACAGAAAATCCATGACACATATATTTATAATTCTTATGTTAACCAATTATTTTAATTCCCTATAGAATGTTCCCAAAAATTCAAACACTGAAGCTTTCCTAACAGATTCGTCCCTCATTAATCATTTTTTGACCACTGCTTACTAATTTGACCATATCTACCTCATATAGACTCCAAATTGAGTGATTCTAGTGGATAAAAATCCGTGAGACATAGATCTATATTTTTCATGTGAACCATTTATTTTAATTCCTTATTGATTCTTCCCAGAAATTTAAAAACTGAAGCTTAAAATTTTGCCACCCATAGCCATATCGATGCAGGACTTTCTACTCCAGTCTAAGTATTCAAACATGCATCACATGCAAGATCAATATGTAACATGATATAGCAACATCCATGACCAATCATCAAACTGCTAAGATCAAAATTCCATATAAATGTTACAAATTTCAAAACTTTTCTTCAAAAAGAAATATTATTAAACTTACCTTGAGCACTTAGTCCTCTAGACTTCTCCTTCCTCTCATTTCCTCACTCTACCTTGCTTCTATTTTTTCCTCTCCCTCACTTAGACGAAATTCTAATTTTATAAGGTTGAGTTTTGCTTAAATAAACTATCAAATAATTCACCTTTCATGATCATGGGTCTACCTTAGGGATTCATTTCCTTTTTCTTTTGTTTTAATCAAGTATGATAGGTTTGCTTTTTTAGGTGGCAAATTTCTAATACTTGAATCTTCCTTGCTTAGCTAAAATTATTTGTGTAGAATAAGGATGTTTTGTCATAATGCTATGTATTATTAACCACTTTCTAAAATTATGAGTGTAAGATATAGATGTTTTGTCCTAATGCCATGTATTATCATACCACTTGCTAAAATTATGAATGTAGGATATCACACCACTTGCTAAATTTTTGTCTTAATGCCATGTCACCTAATCTTGATTACACCATTATTTCATCATTTTATTTTATTTTATTTTTTTTCCTCTTGGGTTTGGACTCATTCTTGCCCATTTTCTTTACTTTGGTTAAAATTCTACCTTTCATAATGGGTTTTGTCACATTTTCATGATTTTTGGGCTACCGGTCCAATTTTTATATCCTAGTCCAAGTCTATGTTTTATTTCTTCCTTGAGCTATCCTATTGGCTTGCTAAAAATTCATGTAAAGTAGAAAAACTCTATATGAAGTGTCCATAGGTGAAAGCCCAATTTATGGGTGGAGATACTAAACTTAGTAACTTTAGCTCTTAGATTAGGAAAAATTATCCTAATCCAATCTTCTTGAAATTTTAAGACCTTTACTTACTTCACAAAAATTTATCTTCCTTACCCAAGAATTTCAACTTTCTTTAGCATGTTTATTTCTAATATTTCCTCTTAGGTTTTCTCTCTTTACCTATTCCATTAATGTTAGAACATTTCTATGCATACACGTAAGGTGAAGAATTTCTAAGGATTATATTTCCTTAGATATCTAAAAATTGTATATTAAATTTTATTTCCTTAGTTAAATATTTATGTATCTTTATTAATAAAAGAAACGAAATTAAGGATGTTACATTTCTCTCCCCCTAAAAGAAATTTTGTCTTCAAAATGTCAAAAATTACCTAATAAGAACAATTGCGGATATTTCTTCCTCATGACTTCTTTCAGTTCCCAAATTGCTTCTTCCGGAGTCAAACCTTCCCATAACACCTTAACCAGTGAAATGGTTTTATTTCTCAGTTGCTTCACGTCGGTGTCCAATATGGATGCAGGTACTAGATGGTATGTCATGTTCTCCTTTATTTGGATTGGTTCATCCCGTATTATATGTGAAGAATCTTGAAGATACTTCCACAACTGTGATACATGGAAAACATTATGCAGGTTGGACAAATTAGGTGGGAGGGTAACTTGATATGCTGACGTCCCCACTTTCTTCAAAATCTGATAGGGTCCCAAAAATCGTGGACTTAGTTTTCTAGTTTTGAGAGATCTACCAACTCCAGTAGTCGGGGAAAGTTTTAGAAATAGATTGTCTCCTTCCTCAAACTTTAGAGGTTTATGTCTCTTATCATAGTAACTCTTTTGCCGACTTTGAGCTGTAAGTATTTTGTCTCGTATCATCCTTATTTGTTCAGTGGTTTGTTGAACTAGATCAGGACCCAGCAAGTTCTTTTCTCCTACCTCAAACCAATATAGTGGAGATCGGCACTTATTACCATATAAAGCTTCATTGGTAGGTACTTATCCCATCTTTTACCTTGCTCTATCACATAAGCCCTCAACATATCTTCTAGGGTTTGAATGGTCCATTCTGTCTATCCGTCAGTCTGACGATGGTAAGCAGTACTGAACCACAACTGAGTACCAAAAGCTTTCTGCAACACCTTCCAAAACCTTGACGTGAACCTCGAATCTCTATTAGAAACAATATTTAAGGGAAATCCATGCAGTCTAACTATTTCCTGGACATATAATTGGGCTAATTTTTCCAATGAATAGTTAATTTTAATGGGCAAAAAGTGAGCAGATTTGGTTAATCTGTCAACTATTACCCAGATAGAGTCATGTCCAACAGAAGTCTTGGGTAAACCCACGACAAAGTCCATCAAAATACTATCCCATTTTAATTTGGGGATCTTAAGAGGTTGTAAAAATCCTGCTGGCTTTTGATGCTCTACCTTCACCTTTTGACAAATGAGACATTTCGCCACAAACCGGCAATGTCCTTTTTCATCCCTGGCCACCAATACATCCTTTTTAAATCCTGGTACATTTTAGTGCATCCAGGATGGACTGTGTATTTACTCTGATGCACTTTCTGTAGGATCTTAAGTCCTCAACTCTCGTTCTTGAGGGACACAAATCCTTCCCTGATACATGATTGCTCCATCTTCCATGACAAAAAAATTACCTTGATCTTTATGATCCTGTAAGTATTGGTCGTGAGCTGGAGCCTCTTTGATATGTGCTCTAAGATCACACCCTATACTTAAACCATTAATGATTAGCTTCTTTGAAGTAAGAGTAGTTGCCAACTTCAAATTTTGAAACTCCTCTAGCATCTGCATCTCATACACCATCATCTGACCCGTGTGTAGAGATTTTTGACTCAAGGCATCAGCTACAACATTCGCCTTTCCTGGATGATACTTTATCTCAAACTTGTAGTCATTGAGAAACTTAACCCATCTTTGTTGTCTCATATTTAACTTTTTCTGATCAAAAAGGTCTTAAGACTCTTATGATCACAGGATACTTCAAATGTTGCACCATACAAATAATGTCACCAAATCTTTAAGGAAAACACTACCGCTGCCAATTCAAGATCATGGGTTGGATAATTTCTTTCATGAGGTCTTAGTTGCCTAGAAGCGTAATCAACTACCCTCTTGTCTTGCATTAGCACACACTCTAGCCCTTTCTTTGAAGCGTCACTATACACTTCAAAATTTCTTGTAAGGTCTGGAATAATTAAAATAGGAGGAGTGGTCAATTTTGTTTCGAGCTCCTCGAAACTAACTTCACATTGATCAGTCCATTTGAAAGGACTTCCCTTCCTGGTCAATTTAGTCAATGGCAACGCTATACGAGAGAAGTTTTGTATAAACCTCCTGTAGTATCCTGCCAAACCCAAGAAACTTCTAACTTCTGTAACCGTCTTTGGTCTTTCCCACTGAATCACGGCTTCCATCTTGCTAGGGTCTACGGCTACCCCTTTATTGGAAATGACATGTCCGAGAAATTTTACCTCTGACAGCCAAAATCTACACTTCTCAAATTTGGCATACAACTTTTTCTCTTTCAGCACTTGCAGCACGATTCAAATATGTTGTTCATGTTCTTTCTCACTCTTAGAATGTAACATCCCTGATTTTTTCTTATGTTACTAATTGAAATTTATTTCTTTCAGAGAGGAGAAAGGATTTTGGATCTCATAGAGGAGTAAATTATTTTACTTAAGTCAAACAAGATAGTATGAATGGTTAAAATAGCATTTAATTTATGTAATTTATGGAGGATGGAATTTATGTAAATAATGGATGATGGCATGGGCATTTTGGAGATAAAGAGGTGGTAGGTAGGGGTAGGTAGGAAAAGAAAAAAAAAGAAGTTAAGAAAGAGAAAGAGGTAGTGTCGATACGAAGAGAAAGGAAAAAAAGAGAAGAAAAGGAAGAGGAGAAAAAGAAAGGGGAAGAAAAAAGAAGAAGAGAAAGAGGAAGAGGAAGAAAAGAAAGAGGAAGAAGAAGAAGAGAAAGAAGAAGGAGAAGGAAGAGGAAAAGGAAATCAAGAATTTTTGGGTGGTAGGAATCAAGCACAAGTTCAAGGAGTTGTTTGAGGTAGGTTTAACATCTTTTAATAAATTTTATACAAAATGATGTATATGCTTTTAGATTTGTTTAAATGTCATTTTGAATAGCATGTGGTCTGGATATCTATGTGAAATTATATTTTGGATGTTTAGACATGCATATGGGTGCATGGAATTATAGAAAAGAAAATTCAAAGAAGAAGATAAATAAAGCTGAATTTTAGAATAATTGGGAAGTTACTGTTTTTGGAATTCTGGGACAATTCGGTAAGGATTTTAAAGAAATGGTCAACATATGAATTGTAGATATATGTCTCACAGATCTACAGGCTTTGGAATTACTTAATTTGGAGTTCATATTCAAGCTCAGGCAGCTGCTACGAATCATATTCTGCAACAACTTCAGAATATTAATAATAATGGCGAGGTTAGGGGAAATGAAAGAAACTGAAATGAAAACGGAATTGGAAATGATAATGGATGGTCTAAATTTATGGGAACGTGACCTCTGTCTTTTGTGGGTGCATATGACCCAATAGTTGTTAAGAGATGGTTAACGAAACTCGAGAAGATTTTTGAAGTTCTAAATTTTTCTGATGAGCAGAAGGTTAATTTTGGGACATATATGCTGAAGGAAGATGCTGAATACTGGTGGAAAGGAGCCAAAGAGTTACTGGTACATCAAGATGGGGATATTACATGGCATTTGTTTCAAGAGACTTTTCTGAACAAATATTTTCCCAGTAATGTGAGAGCTGAGAAAGAGATTAAGTTTCTTCAACTTAGACAGGGAAATGGGACCATTGAGCACTATATTACCAAGTTTGAAGAACTTTCTAAGTTCTCAAGTACTTTGAAGAATAATCCAGATGAAACTTGGAAGGCAGTGAAGTTTGAATCAGGATTGAAATCGGAGCTTAGAAATGCTGTGGTGGCATCAGAGATTCAGAAATATGCCCCGTTGGCAAATAAATGTCAGACGCTGGTGACAAGTCTAAAAGCAATCAAGGATGAAAAGGAGAGGTGGATTCAGTGGAAGCGGAAGAGAGAGTTCCTAGTTATGGATAGAAATACCAGAGGGAAGAATATCATGAGAGGTAAACAACCAGCAACTGTGGAACCCAGACCTTTTCTAAAAAATCCGGCAATGGGTCAGTGTGGAAAATGCGGGAAATTCCATGGATATAAACCATGTTATTTTGATTCAGTCACTTGCTACCAATGTGGACAGCAGGGGCACATAGCACGATATTGTCCACTAGGAAATGGGAAAGGTATTGCACGAACTCAACAAACAACAGGAAGAGTTTTCACCTTGAGCGGTGCTGAAGCAAAGACAGCTCCTAATTTGATGCAAGGTATGTGCTGTATCAATAATCTGCCTCTAATTGTATTGTTTGATTCTGGTGCAAGTCATTCTTTCATAGCAATAAAATGTGTGGAGAAGTTACAACACTCTATTGTGGAGTTACCATAAAAGTTAGCGGTGGTGACACCTACATGAGGAAAAATAATTACCTCCTTAGTGTGTTTAAAGTGTCCCATTGTATTAAATGACAGATCCTTTGTAGTGGATCAGATCTGTCTACCTCTGGACGGTATAGATGTCATCTTGGGTATGGATTGGTTAAGTCAGAACCGAGTCCTACTGAATTGTTGCAATAAAACTTTTGAGTTTCTCTCGGACCCACTGAAGGACCAAAAGTATAGCATTATTAGTGCTCATCGTCTCTATAAGGAGATGAGGGATGCAGATCTGAGATGTGTTTTCCTGTATACCATCAACCCGAGTATGAAACAGGAATTGCTTGAGATTCCAATAGTTCGTGAATTTCCAGAGGTTTTTCCCTCTGAGATTTCTGAACCTGCACCGAAGAGAGAAGTGGAATTTTTCATCGATCTAGCACCAGAGGCGAGGCCTATTTCTATCACTCCCTATAGAATGTCTCATGTGGAACTACAAGAGCTGAAGAAGCAGATCGAAGAGTTGTTAGAAAAGAATTTTATCAGACCCAGCGTATCACCTTGGGGAGCACCTGCATTGTTTGTAAAGAAGAAAGATGGCAGTTTGAGATTGTGTATTGATTACAGGCAATTGAATAAGGCGACTATTAAGAATAAGTATCCTTTTCCTAGAATAGACGATCTATTAGATCAATTAAAGGGAGCTATTATTTTCTCTAAGATAGACTTGAGGTCAGGATATCATCAGATCGGAGTTAAAGAAGAAGACATTTCAAAAACAGCTTTCAGAACTCGGTATGGACACTACGAATTTTTAGTCATGCCTTTTGGGGTCACAAATGCACCTGCAGTCTTTATGGACTATATGAATCACATTTTTAGACCCTACTTGGATCAATTCGTAGTAGTGTTCATAGATGATATTTTAATCTACTCTAAGAGTGAGGAAGAACACAACCAGCATCTTCGATTAGTACTTCAGGTTTTGAAGGAAAAGAAACTTTTCCCTAAGTTGGAAAAATGTGAATTTTGGCTGGAAGAAGTGAAGTTTTTGGGTCACGTAATTTCTAAAGATGGTGTGTCGGTGGATCCCAGTAAAACTGAAGTAGTGCTAAAACGGGAGAGACCAAAAACTATGACTGAAATTAGAAGTTTCTTGGGTTTAGTAAGATATTACAGAAGGTTTATACAGGAATTCTCCCAAATAGCTTTGCCTTTGACTCGATTGACCAGAAAAGGAAGTCTCTTTAATTGGATTGAAGAATGCGAGAATAGTTTTCAAGAGTTTAAAGTCAAATTGACTTCTCCACCTGTTCTAATTGTTCCTAACCCTTCTGGAAGATTTGTAGTCTATACGGATGCTTCCAAGAAAGGTTTAGGTTGTGTTTTGATGCAAGAAAGTAGAGTAGTTGCTTATGCGTCTCGACAATTGAGCCCGCATGAGGAGAACTATCCTACTCATGATTTAAAGTTAGCTGTAATAGTTTTTGCCTTGAAGATGTGGAGACACTACTTGTATGGAGCTGTATTTGAAATATACAGTGACCACAAGAGTTTAAAGTATCTCTTTGACCAAAAAGAATTGAATATGAGGGAAAGAAGGTGGATGGAATTCATTAATGATTACAAATTTGAATTAAAGTATCACCTAGGGAAGGCAAATGTAGTAGCTGATGTATTAAGCCGGAATTTGTTGCATTTAAGTCAAATACTGATAAAAGAAATGGAGCTAATTGAGGAATTCAGAAATTTGAAATTATCAGTTATGATTGTCCCTGGTAGTTTGATTGTTAGTGAATTAAGAATTGAAAGTGACTTGAAGACTCAGATTAAGGAAGCGCAGACACATGATCAATTTTTACAAGATCGAAGAGATCAACCTGACTTTGCAATTTCAAAGGATAGAATTATTATGTACCAGGGCAGAACATGTATACCACAAGGAGAGAATTTGAAGGCTAAGATTCTGGAAGAAGCTCATCAAAGTAAGTATACAATCCATCCAGGATCTACAAAAATGTATCAAGATTTGAAAAGATTATACTGGTGTCCAGGAATGAAGAGAGACATTACTGAATATGTGTCTAAGTGTCTGGTTTGTCAAAAGGTGAAGATAGAACATAAAAAACCTTCTGGGATGTTACAACATTTAGAAATCCTTGAGTGGAAGTGGGATAGTTTATCTATGGATTTTATTGTCGGATTACCTAAAACTCAGACAGGTCATGATGCGATATGGGTAATAGTTGATAGACTGACGAAATCTGCACACTTTTTACCCATTAAGAAAAACTACTCGTTGAATAAGTTGGCTCAGTTGTATATGAAGGAAATTGTACGATTGCATGGAATTCCTAATAGTATCATTTCAAATCGAGATGCTCGATTTACTTCCAGATTTTGGAGAGCACTATAAGAAGCTTTTGGTACTCGTTTGTGTTTTAGTACTGCATATCATCCTCAAACAGACGGTCAAATAGAGAGAACTATACAGACTTTAGAGGATATGCTAAGAGCGTGCATGCTAGAGTAAGGAAAAGGATGGGATGGATATCTGTCACTAGTTGAGTTTGCATATAATAACAGTTATCATTCTAGTATCGTAATGGCACCATATGAAGCTTTGTATGGTAGGAGATGTAAATTGCCATTATGTTGGAATAAAGTGGGGGAGAAAAGGTTATTGGGGCCCGAGTTAGTGCAACATACTTCTGAGCAAATACAGATAATTCGAGATAAAATGCGAACAGCTCAGAGTTGACAAAAGAGCTATTTCAATAGGAGAAGGAGACCGATACAATTCCAAGAAGGTGAGCATGTGTTCTTGAAAATTTCTCCTACTACCGGAATTGGGCGAGTAATGAAATTAAGAAATTGAGTCTGAGATATTTAGGACCTTATCAAATTTTGAAAAGGATAGGATCCTCGGCGTA
This sequence comes from Gleditsia sinensis, assembly GCA_037074535.1. Taxonomy (NCBI): domain Eukaryota; kingdom Viridiplantae; phylum Streptophyta; class Magnoliopsida; order Fabales; family Fabaceae; genus Gleditsia; species Gleditsia sinensis. The sequence goes on from CM073464.1 coordinate 58,915,487, forward strand.
TCAGATTGCACTTCCTCCACATTTGTCAAATCTGCATGATGTGTTTCATGTTTCTCAACTTTGAAAGTATCTACCAGATCTGTCACACATAATTCAAGAAGAAATAATAGCTGTAGACGAGAATCTAACCTACCGACCAAGGCCGATAGTAATTCTGGATAAAGACGTGAAACATTTGAGAAATAAAACCATTCCATTGGTGAAGGTAGGTTGGGAGAGTTTAAGAATGGAAGAAGCCACATGGGAAAGGGAAGATGACATAAGACAGAAGTATCCACAACTGTTTGAAGACAGGTAAACCTTGAATTTTGAGGACAAAATTCTTTTTAGGGGGAGAACTGTAACATCCCTGATTTTTCCTTATGTTACTAATTAAATTTATTTCTTTCAGAGAGGAGAAAGGATTTTGGATCTCATGGGAGGAGTAAATTATTTTACTTAAGTCAAACAAGATAGTAGGAATGGTTAAAATAGCATTTAATTTATATAATTTATGGAGGATGTCATTTGCGTAAATAATGGATGATGGCATGGGCATTTTGGAGATAAAGAGGTGGTAGGTAGGGGTAGGTAGGAAAAGAAAAGAAAAGTTAAGAAGAGAAAGAGGGAGTGTCGGTAGGAAGAGAAAGGAAAAAAAAGAGAAGAAAAGGAAGAGGAGAAAAAGAAAGGGGAAGAAAACAAAAAGAAGAGAAAGAGGAAGAAGAGAAAGAGGAAGAGGAAGAAGAGAAAGAAGAAGGAGAAGGAAGAGGAAAAGGGAATCAAGAATTTCTGGGTGGTAGGAATCAAGCACAAGTTCAAGGAGTTGTTTGAGGTAGGTTTAACATCTTCTAATAAATTTTGTACAAAATGATATATATGCTTTTAGATTTGTTTAAATGTCATTTTGAATAGCATGTGCTATGGATATCTATGTGAAATTATATTTTAGATGTTTAGACATGCATATGGGTGCATGGAATTATAGAAAAGAAAATTCAAAGAAGAAGATAAATTAAGCTGAATTTCGTAATAATTGGGAAGTTACTATTTTTGGAATTATGGGAAAATTTGGTAAGGATTTTAAAGAAATGGTCAACATATGAATTGTATATATATGTCTTACGGATTTATAGGCTTTGGAATTACTTAATTTGGAGTTCATATGAGGGAGATATGGCTGGTTAATTAAGCAGAGGTCAAAATTTAGGATAGTAAAAATAAGCGTTTTTGTTTTAATTTTCTGGGAATAATCTATAAAGAATCTGAAGAAGGGATAAACACAAACGTTGTAGATAATTTTCTTAGTTTTCTACAAGATTTGAAATCACCTCAATCGCAGTTCGTATGAGGGAGATATGATTGAATAAGTGAAGAAAGGTCACAAAATACGGTCAGGCCGTGTTCTGGGTTGCTTCAGCACTGGTAGGCCGTGTTCGGGATTGTATTTAAGCATGTTTGAAGTATTTTTTAAGCATGGCCGTGTCTTGAACATGGCCAGGCCGTGTTGGGTCTTAGATTATCATACTTTTCACTGTTTTATGCCTAAAAATAATCTTGTTTGTTGTAATATTTTTAGGAAACATATATTCAAGAAAAATACTTTTAAAATTATGATTTTGGTGGCACAAATTACTCTTTTTCTTTATTTGATTTAAAATGAATTATATTGAATATTGGTATGTGATGAATGATTATTAATCATTTGGTATAAAAATGATGCATCATATTATGAAAGTAATTAAATGGCAAGCGTAAAGCTTATGACGAGTTGCTTGATAGTTATATATTGTATTTGATGAATATGAATTTATATATATACCTGTTATATATATAGATGAATATCGACGGGTTGTATGGCTTAAGACGGTACCGAGTAGGGGACGCCCTATTAGCCTAATTGAGCCAAGGGAGGGCCGCTCCAACCGGGTGTCAGTGGTAATGTGAGTGGGTAGGAGGGAGATGTACTCACATTCCCTGATCACTTATTGTGACTGTAGTCGATCGGTCACTATGCATATAGAAAATGAGTAAATTAAAAGCTATGATAGGGTTGAGCATTATAAAAAAAATGGACTTCCAGTGCATGTGTAGTATGATAATTATGTATAAACAAAAATTATGATTTTATCTCAAAATTATGATATTTCTCTGTAGCTTATACAACTGAACATAACTCATATTTTCTCATCATATTTTATTTTTGTTAAGTCTATTGGGAACCTTTGTTCTCACTATTATTGTGGTGTTATGTTCAGATAAAAAGAAATGAGATGCAACATAAAATGGCATTACTGATGGAGATCTAAATGTCAGCACCATCTCCTCACCCTTTGTAATTCAAGGGTGAAGTGCTGTATAAAGACTCTTATTTATGTACTGAAATGTTGTATTGTATAAATATAACATGTGTGAGGTTTGTAATATATATGTAAACATGTATATTGTGTTTTGAAATGTTGTATTGTATAATTATAACATGTATGAGGTTTATAATAAATATGTGTGTGTGTATATATATATATATATATATATATATATATATTGTGTTTATACATATGGCGTATTTTAACATGCGTAATGTGAAAAAAAAAATCGAATGTTACATAGAATATATCAAGATGTCATCAATGAATACTACCACAAATTGATCTAGGTAGGGTCCAAAAATGATATTCATGTAATCCATGAAAATTGCAGGTGCATTTGTTAACCCGAAGGGCATTACGAGAAACTCATAGTGCCCATACCTAATCCTGGAGGCTGTTTTAGGTACATCCTCCTCCTTGATCCTAATCTGATGGTATCCCGATCTCAAGTCAATTTTAGAAAAGATGGAGGCTCCCTTTAGTTGATCTAATAAATCATATATTCTAGGAAGATGATACTTATTTTTAATAGTCACCTTATTCAGTTGTTTGTAATCTATGTATAGTCTCAAGCTTTCATCTTTCTTTTTAACAAACAATACAAAAGCTCCCTAAGGTGATACACTTGGTCTAATGAATTGCTTATCTAACAATTCCTCTAATTGTTTCTTAAGTTCCTGTAGTTCCTTTGAGGCCATTCTATAAGGTGCAAAAAAATAGGCCCTATCCCAGGTAAGAGATCAATAGAAAACTCTATCTTTCTCTTGAGAGGTTAGCCTGGAATATCTGATGGAAATACTTCAGGAAACTCGTTGGCTATTGGGATTTCATCAAGCTTTGGTTCAACTTCTAGATTTGATAGGTGCAAGAGAATGTGTCAAAGTACTCCATTCTTCAACTCCCTATTGACTTGATTGGGATTAAGCATTAATAACTACATCTCCTCTTCTGAAGTAGGAGGTAGAAATTCAATGGTCTTGTTGCAACAATTCAGCAAGACCCGATTTCTAGACATCCAGTCTAACCCTAGAATGACATCAATACCTTTTAAAGGTAGACAGACGAGGTCTACAGAAAAAATTCTCTCCTGAATAGTGACCTGACAGTCTTTACATATAGAGGTAGTTAAGACTCTTTCCCCCGTGGGAGTTACTATAGATAGCTCATAGGGGGTTTCAGAAATAGGATACTGAAGCTTCCTAATACATTTTTCTGATACAAATGAATGACTAGCACCAGAGTCAAACAACACCATTACAGAAAATCCATAGATATAGCATGTACCTTGGATCATTTCGGGGGATTGAGTTGCCTCTTTGCCGTTCAAGGTGAGGCTTCTATTCCGGCTGCTTCCCCAAATTTTGTAGGCAGTTCCTTGCAAAATGACCCTTCTGTTCGCAATTAAAGCAAACATCTAATCCTATGTAGCATGGCCGGTTACCATGCATATGTCTGTACTTAGTACATTTGACTATGGAAAAGTTCTATTAGAAGGGTCAGAAACTTGCAATCATTGGCCTCTTGCTAGTACCCTATCCTTTTGCTCTAACATTTCTGCCAGCATTTTGTGGACCGTTCTTCCTTTTCTAGAAATTTCTTCTTTGTTTCTCATCTTAGGAGCTAGAAGAAGTCATGAGGAAGAAATATCCGAAATTGTTCATATTAGGAAATTTCTGAAATTTTGAGGACAAAATTTCTTTTAGGGGGAGAGAATGTAACATCCCTAATTTCGTTTCATGTATTAATAAAAGTATAAAAGTATTCAAAGTAACATGTCTAATTTCTTTTCTTTTATTAATAAAGGTACATAAATATTTAATTAAGGAAATACAATTTATCAGACAATTTTTTAGATATCTAAGGAAATATAATCCTTAGAAATTCTTCACCTTATGTGTATGTATAGAAATGTTCTAATATTAATGGAATAGGTAAAGAAAGAAAACCTAAGAGGAAATATTAGAAAGAAGCATGCTAAAGAACTTAGGCAAGGAAGATAAATTTTTGTGAAGTAAGTAAAGGTCTTAAAATGTCAAGAAGATTGGATTAGGGTAATTTTTCTTAATTTAAGAGCAAAAGTTACTAAGTTTGTATCTCCACCCATAAATTGGGCTTTCACCTATGGACACTTCATATAGAGTTTTTCTACTTCACATGAATTTTTAGCAAGCCAATAGGATAGCCCAATGAAGAAATAAAACATAAACTTGGACTAAGATATAGGAATTGGACCAGTAGCCCAAAAAATCATGAAAATATGACCAAGCCCATTATGAAAGGTAGAATTTTAACCAAAGTAAAGAAAATGGGCAAGAATGAGCCCAAATACAAGAGGAAAAATAAAAATAAAAATAAAAATAAAGTGATAAAATAATGGTGTAATCAAGATTAGGTGACAAGGCATTAGGAAAAAACATCTATATCCTACACTCATAATTTTAGCAAGTGGAATGATAATACATGGCATTAGGACAAAACATCTATATCCTACACTCATAATTTTAGCAAGTGGTATGATAATACATGGCATTAAGACAAAACATTCCAATCCCACACAAATAATTTCAGCCAAATAATGGAGATTCAAGGGCTAGAAATGTGCCACCCAAAAAGGCAAATCTATCATACTTGATTAAGACAAAAGAAAATAGAAATGAATCCCTAAATCAAAGGGACCTTGTACCTTATCTTAAGAACATATCATTATAATTTTCAAAATACAAATCTCCTTTTCCTATGCATATCTTGAGTAAGGAAGAGGAAGAGAAGAACATAAGTTGTTTGCTTTCAAAAAATTCAACCAAGTATATCCTAATTGTGATAAGGTAGACCCATGATCAAGAAAGATGAATTATTTGATGGTCTATTTAAGCAAAACCCACTCCTATAACATTTTAATTTCGTCCAAGTGAGGAAGAGAGAGAAATAAAAGCAAGGAAGAGAGAGAAATAAAAGCAAGGTAAAGAGAGGAAATGAGAGAAAGAGAGGAGAAGAAAGGAAGGAAGAAGAAGGAGAAGTCTACAGGGCTAAGTACTCAAGGTAAGTTAACTTAATCTCCACTTGAATCTATTTTTCTTCTTCATCCTTGAGGTTCAAAAACTCACCCTCCTTCTCTTATTTAAGCTGCTAGAAAAGCTAAGGGAAGGGAGGAATCTTGATACTTCTTTCAAGGGAAAACAAGAAAACAAATTCATTAAGTGAGCTAGGGAGATTCTTAGGTAGGTTTAACAATATTTCTTTTTGAAGAAAAGTTTTGAAATTTGTAACATTTATAGGGGATTTTGATCTTAAGAACTTTGATGAATGGTCATGGATATTGCCTTATCATGTTACATATTATTCTTGCATGTGATGTATGTTTGAATACTTAGGCTGGTGTAGATAGTTCTGTATAGGTATGGCTATGGTGGCAAAATTTTAAGCTTCTATTTTTGAATTTTTGGGACCATTCTATAAGGAATTAAAATAACTTGTTAACATACAATTATAGATATATGTCTCACAGATTTTTAGCACCTGGAATCACTCAATTTGGAGTCCATATGAGGTAAATATGGTCTAATTACTAAGTAGTGTTCAGAAAATGGTTAATCAGGGAAGAATCTATTAGGAAAGCTTCTGTTTTTTGAATTTCTGGGACCATTCTGTAAGGAATTAAAATAACTTGTTAACATAACAATTATAGATATATGTCTCACGGATTTTTAGCAACTGGAATCACTCCATTGGGAGTCCATATGAGGTAGATATGGTCTGATTAGTAAGTAGTGTTCAGAAAATGGTTAATTAGGGAAGAATCTATTAGAAAAGCTTCTATTTATGAATTTCTGGGACCATTCTGTAAGGAATTAAAATAACTTGTTAACATAACAATTATAGATATATGTCTCACAGATTTTTAACAACTGGAATCACTCAATTTAGAGTCCATAAGAGGTAGATATGGTATGATTAGTAAGTAGTATTCAGAAAATGGTTAATCAGGGAAGAATCTGTTAGAAAAGCTTATGTTTTTGAATTTCTGGGACCATTCGGTAAGGAATTAAAATAACTAGTTAACATAACAATTATAGATAGAGTAAACACACAATTTAGTCCTTGAATTTACTAAGTCATTATACTTTAATCTCTGAATTTAACTTATTACACAGTTTAGTCTCCAAATTTACCAAACGTCAAACAATGTAGTCCTTCCGTTATCTCTAGATTAACTGTTTGCTGACGTGGCCCGTTAGGTGCTGACGTAGCCTATTAAGTGCTTACGTGGCACGTTAAATGTCAACTAATCATTCCACATTAGCGCTGACTCAGCTTACAAAAATAGTAAATACACAATTTAGTCCCTGAATTTATTATATTCTTACAATTTAGTCCTTCAATTAAGTCATCGTACAATTTAATCTTCGAATTTACCAAGGATTAAACAATTTAGTCATTCTATTATTTTCACACTAACTTATTATAATTTTTGCTCTAATTCATATATTTTAATGTTAAAAATTTTATAGTTGATATTTATTAGTTAACTCTCGTGATTATGTTTGAATATTTTTGTGTATTTTAATAAAATACTTCTTTTCTTGTATATCTTTTTACTTATCATTTTTTTCCTTTGGGAACAGGGAAAAATGTGCTTTAATTTATAGAAAATATTGTCGCTTTGTTGTTAAATAGTTGATAGTATGAAGAAATTTTTTATTGAATTGTCAATACATTTACGACACTTCCCTTTTATTTGAATGCTTCTACAATTTCCCTTGCCCCGCAAAACGAATGCAATATTTAATTCAACAACTTGAAGCAAACAACATTGTATGAGGTTAAGGGAACAATTTTATTTTTAAAATTTTATAAATGAGTCAATGCTAATGTGACATGATTAGTTAGCATTTAACGTATTTAATGTATCATGAAACACTTAACAAATTATATTAGCAAACAATTAAGATAAAAATAACATAATGACTAAATTATTTGATGTTTGATAAATTCAAAAATTAAATTATGAAATGACATGAATTTAAGGACTAAATTATAGGGATATAATAAATTAAAGGACTAAATTGTAAGGACATAATAAATTCAAGGACTAAATTGTATATTTATTCTTTTTTTAGGTTAAATCAGCGCTGATGTGGCATGATTTAGACTAAATTTTTGGGATATAATAAGTTAAAGGACTAAATTGTAAAGACCTAATAAATTCAGGGACTAAATTGTGTATTTACTCTTCTTTTTTAAAGCTGAGTCAGCGCTGATGTGGCATGATTAGTTGGCACTTAACGTGCCATGTCAGAACTTAACAGACCATGTCAGCAAACAATTAATGTAGAGATAATGGAAGGACTAAATTGTCTGACGTTTGATAAATTTGGGGACTAAACTATACAATATGTTAAATTCAGGGATTAAATTATAATGAACTAGAAAATTCAGGGACTAAATTGTGTGTTTACTCATTATAGATATATGTCTCAAGGATTTTTAGCAACTGGAATCACTCAATTTGGAGTCCATATGAGGTAGATATGGTCTGATTAGTAAGTAGTGTTCAGAAAATGGTTAATCAGGGAAGAATTTGTTAGGAAAGATACTGTTTTTGAATTTTTGGGAACATTTTGTAGGGAATTAAAATAACTTGTTAACATACGAATTATAGATATATGTGTCACGGATTTTTGGCCACTGGAATCACTTAATTTAGAATTTTTATGAGAGAGATATGGATAGATTAGTAGGTAGAGGTCAGAAACTACTAGAGAAGAAATAGCCTGTAAATTAAGAGAGTAATATCACCTTGATTTCTTAATATTTTGCTACACTGTTCAACAGAATAGTTTTAGATAATTGTTTTATCTTGAAATTGACACCAAGATCACCTACATCGGAGTTAAATTGAGGGAGTTATGCTTTGATTAGTAAGAGAAGGTTAGATAGGATGAAAACCTACATCAAGAAAATAAAGAAATAAAATTAATATTTAAAAAAGAAGATGAATATTATAAATGAAAATAATAAATGACTAGTATAGCCATAGCCATTGCCATTGTATGAACTTCTTACCATCTTAAGTGTGAAATTTTGACATGGAAATATTTTATAAAGTGATATTTGAAATGGTTCTGTTCATGGCATGATTACCAATGATTTTTGGTCATAGTTATATTTTGATGAACATACCTGTTATTGAAAGCATATTTTTGGCTATCATTGTGAAAAGAAAAGAAATGAGCACGGTCACATGGCAATCCATGTGGTGCACCAGTAGGGGATGCCCTACCAACGGTTATGATTATGTTAATAAGAAAAGAAAGAGAAAGTAAGCCATGTCAGACGGAGCGAGAAAAGGCCGTACCGGAGAGTAGAAAATACTCACCCTGACCGGGGTAGCTTGATATGAGAATAAATTGATAGTCACCATATGGTATCCTAAAAAATAGTATTTATGCCATACATGTCATAATTGTATAATTTTCATGTGCATGGATCAAGTGCATTCATGTGACCTAAAGATATTTTCTGTAGTTTATACAGATGGACATGACATGATAAACTATATTGATGGTAAATTATGATTTATTGTTGAACCTACTAGGATTTAATTCTCACTATATTTCCATATCATGTTCAGAAGAATAATTATGCAGATTTTGTCAATGACACTTATTATTTCCATACGTTGGATCGAGGTGCCCTACCTTGGGCAACTACCAGTTATATCAGATGTATCTATAGTAGATGTAACTGAGATTCTGGTGAAGGTGCCGCCACCTGCACCAGTGTCCCCGGAAGTAGTCGACGTAGATGATTAGAGCTAATATGTATCTTTGTACAAATGCTTATAAAATAATGGTGTGTAGTTTGTAAAATAATGCTGTGTATGAAAACTCAGTATTGTATCACTGTTAATAACAATTATGCTTGGTTAAAGTGATTATTATTACGAGTTAAGTGGTTAGAATTAAAGCAGTAATAACTTCATGGAATTTTACAAATATAAAAAAAAAAAATTTGTCACATTTACATAAATGGAGTTGTTACATTCCACTACCCTCAAGCTCTTTTCTAGGAGTCTACATTTATTTTATCAGAGATACAAACTCCCTTATCTCCATATCTGGAACAGCATTCGTTATTTTCATATTCAATCCCGCTTTAAACTTAACAGCCTTCCATGCTTCATCGAGGTTAAATCGTAGATAAGATGAGAATTTAGACAACTCCTCAAACTTCGCGATGTACAGGTCTACGGTCATGCTGCCCTATCTAAGTTAGAGAAATTCAATCTCCTTCTCCGCGCCGTACAGTACTTGGGAAGTACTTTCCAAAAAGATGTCTTTGAACACCTGCCAGGTGATCTGCCTTCCCTGGTGAGCTAAAAGTTCTCTAGTTCGACACCACCAGTATTTTGCTTCATCTTTCAGCATATATGCGGCAAAGATAACTTGCTGCTCCTCAGTACAACCCATCACTTCAAAGATTTTCTCTAATTCCCTTATCCACCTTTCAGTTACAATTGGGTCAAAGCTGCCTTGAAAACAATGTGGTCTAGTCCTTAGGAACTCAAATATACCATTATCATTCCCTGCCATCCGATTATTAACACTATTCTCACCATTCGGGTTATTAGCATTCTAGAGGTATTGTAGAATTTGATTGGTGGTCGTGACTTGGTCTCGAATTGCCGTGGCAAGGTTGTGCAAGGTTTTGTCCATATTGTTTGCCGGATTCCTCCATGGTGGTACCATTTCCTACTGTGGCAAAAACAAAGTTATGCTGCTATTAAGGTGATCAAGCCCAATAGTTAGTTTCAAAAATATTTAACAGTAGTTATAACACCATCTCGGCATATAGATAGGAAATGCTATTAATTTCTTACCTATATGAAATCACTGATCCCCTACACAGCACAACCACAAACATACTCAAGACACTATAAGATCAATTCAGATAACCATCCACTCACTGGCCATCTAGGATCGACCTATTCTGATACCAATTATGTAATAATTTTTTTTATTATTATTATACAATATAGAGTTCACATACACGTCATTAATCAAAACGTACGTACAACATATCAAACACATAAATATGTATATCTTATTTCTTTTAGTTGACCAATTTTGGAGATACAGGTGCGGGTGGTTGCACCGTCACCGGGATCTGAGCCAACTCGACCACAAACATTTTATTTGTTTTTGGCATATGCCCATCATAAAGTACTCGATCCAACGTGCACTAAAAGCCAAAGCCATAGAAAGATCTGCATAACTAATTTTTTGAACATGACATGGAAATATAGTGAGAATTAAATCCCAGTAAGTTCAACAATAAATAATCATCAATATAGCTCATCACGTTATGTTCATTTGTATAAACTACATCAAATATCTTTGGTCAGGTAAATGCACTTTATCTATGCACTTGAAAATCGTACAATAATGACATGTATGATAGGATTAACTATTTTTAGAATATCATATGATGACTATCAATTTATTCTTATATCAAGCTACCCCGGTCAGGGTGACAATTTTCTACTCTTTGGTACGGGCATTTCTCGCTCTGTCCGACAAGGCACACTTTCTTTTTCTTTTCTCATTAACATAATCATAACTGTTGGTAGGGTGTCCCCTATTGGTGCACCACACGGATTGTCATGTGACCGTGCTCATTTATTTTCTTTTCACAATAATAGCCAAAAATATGATTTCAATAACAAGTATGTTCATTAAACTCACATCAAAATATAATTATTAGCAAAAAATATTAGTAATCATGCCATGAACATAACTGTTTTAAATATCACCTTATAAAATATTTCCATGTCAAAATTACACACTTAAGATGGTAAGAAGTTCATGCAATGGAAATTACTATGGCATATACTAGTCATTTATTATTTTCATTTATAAGATTCTTCTTTTTTAAATATTATTTTTATCTCTTTATTTTCTTGATGTAAGTTTTCATCCTATCTCACCTTCTCTTACTAATTAGAACATATCTCCCTTAATTTAACTCCGATTTAGGTGATCTTTGTGTCAATTTAAAGATAAAATAATTATCTAAAACTATTATGTTGAATAGTTTAGCTAAATATTAAAGATTCATGGTGATATTACTCCCTCAAGTGACAGGTTATTCCTTCTCAGATAGATTCTGACCTCTACTTACAAATCTATCCACTTCTCTCTCATAAGAATTCTAAATTGAGTGATTCCAGTGGCTATAATTCAGTGACACATATATCTATAAATCTTACGTTAACCAATTATTTTAATTCCCTACAGAATGTTCCCAGAAATTCAAACACAGAAGCTTTCCTAACAGATTCTTCCCTGATTAATCATTTTCTGACCACTGCTTACTAATCGGACAATATCTACCACATATGGACTCCAAATTGAGTGATTCCAGTGACCCAAAATCCATGACACATATATCTATAATTCTTATGCTAACCAGTTATTTTAATTCCCGATAGAATGTTCACAAAAATTCAAACATAGAAGATTTCCTAACAGATTCTTTCCTGATTAATCATTTTTTGACCACTTCTTACTAATCAGACCATATCTACTTCATATGGACTCCAAATTGAGTGATTCCAGCAGCTAAAAATCTGTGAGATATAGATCTACATTTTTTCATGTTAAACATTTATTTTAATTTCTTACCGATTCTTCCCAAAAATTTAAAAATAGAAGCTTAAAATTTTGCCACCCATAGCCAAATCGATGCAGAACTTTCTACACCAACCTAAGTATTCAAACATACATCACATGCAAGATCAATATGTAACATGATATAGCAACATCCATGACCAATCATCAAACTTCTAAGATCAAAATTCCATATAAATGTTACAAATTTCAAAACATTTCTTCAAAAAGAAATATTGTTAAACTTACCTTGAGCACTTAGTCCTCTAGACTTCTCCTTCCACTTTCTTCCTTTCTTCCTCACCTGTCCTCACTCTACCTTGCTTCTATTTTTTCCTCTCCCTTACTTGGACAAAATTGTAATGTTATAAGGTTGGGTTTTGCTTAAATAAACTATCAAATAATTCACCTTTCATAATCATTGATCTACCTTATCATAATTATGATGCACTTGGTTGATTTTTCACAAAACAAACAACTCATGTACTTGTCTTCCTCTTCCTTAGTCAAGATATGCATAGGAAAAAGAGATTTGTATTTTAAGAATTATGATAATATGTTCTTAAGATAAGGGACAAGATCCCTTTCATTTAGGGATTCATTTCCTTTTTCTTTTGTCTTAATCAAGTATGATAGGTTTGCCTTTTTAGGTGGCAAAATTCCAATCCTTGAATCTTCTTTGCTTAGCTAAAATTATTTGTGTAGGATAAGGATGTTTTTTCATAATGCTATGTGTTAAATTATGAGTGTAAGATATAGATGTTTTGTCCTAATGACATGTATTATCATACCACTTGCTAAAATTATGAATGTAGGATATCACACCACTTGCTAAATTTTTGTCTTAATGCCATGTCACCTAATCTTGATTACACTATTATTTCATCACTTTATTTTTATTTTTATTTTTATTTTTCCTCTTGGGTTTGGACTCATTCTTGCCCATTTTCTTTACTTTGGTTAAAATTTTACCATTCATAATGGGTTTGGTCACATTTTCATGATTTTTGGGGTACTGGTCCAATTTCTATATCCTAGTCCAAGTCTATGTTTTATTTCTTCCTTGGGTTATCCTATTGGCTTGCTAAAAATTCATGTGAAGTAGAAAAAATCTATATGAATTTTCCATAGGTGAAAGCCCAATTTATGGGTGGAGATACTAAACTTAGTAACTTTAGCTCTTAGATTAGGAAAAATTACCATAATCCAATCTTCTTGAAATTTTAAGACCTTTACTTACTTCACAAAAATTTATCTTCCTTACCCAAGAATTTCACCTTTCTTTAGCATGTTTATTTCTAATATTTCCTCTTAGGTTTTCTCTCTTTTACCTATTCCATTAATGTTAGATCATTTCTATGCATACATATAAGGTGAAGAATTTTTAAGGATTATATTTCCTTAGATATCTAAAAATTGTATATTAAATTTTATTTCCTTAATTAAATATTACAAAAAGGTGACAAGGATATTTGGCAGTGGTCAAATATATAGACATGAAATATACTAGTGTAGATCAAGTTTGAGTGGTTAGATAATTCCATGATGTGTTCCCTGAGGAATTTCTAGGATTAGCCCGAAATGATAAATAGAATTTGGTATTGATTTACTTCCTGGAACCTAACCAGTTTCTATATTCTCATATAGAATGGCACTCACTAAACTCAAAGAATTGAAGAATTAGTTGTAAGATTGGTTAGACACGGGATTTATACGCCCTAATACTTCTCCTTAGGGAGTTCTTGTTCTATTTGTGAAAAAGAAAAATGGATCACTATGACTATACATAGATTACAAATAATTGAATAAAGTGACAGTGAGTAATAATTATCCATTACCTCGTATAGATGATTTATTTGACCAACTATAGTGTACTCAATATTTTTCAAAAGTTGATTTGAGATTTCGATATCATCAATTGAGAATAAGGGAAGAGGATATTCTAAAAAATTACTTTTAGGAATTGGTATGGACATTATAAGTTCTTAGTGATGACATTTGGTTTAACAAATGTCCAGCTCCATTCATGGACTTGATATATAGAGTATTGAAGCCATCCTAAGATCAATTTATTATTATATTTATTGATGATATACTAGAATATTTCAAGAGTTCAAAGGATCATAAGCAACATTTAAAGATAGTTTTACAAAGTCTAAGGGAGTATGTTTGGCAAGGATGGTATCCAAATAGACCCTAGGAAAATAAAAGTGATACTGCAATAGTTACGTTCTACTACAGTTAAAGATGAAGATCCAAGTCCAATTTGCGCTTTTTATGGTTGTCTGTTGCACAATCTATTTAAGTTGTAATTAGATCAGGTATGTAACATCCCTAATTTCGTTTCTTCTATTGATAAAGGTACATAAAAAATTTAATTAAGGAAATAAAATTTATTAGACAATATTTTAGATATCTAAGGAAATATAGTCCTTAGAAATTCTTCACCTTATGTATATGCATAGAAAATGTTTCTAACATTAAGAGAAAAAATAAAGAAGGAAAACCTAATAGGAAAGAAATTAGAAATAACATACTAAAGAGATGCAAAATTCTTGGATAAGGAAGATAAATTTTTAGAAACAAGTAAAGGTCTTAAAATTTCAAGAACATTGAATTAGGGTAATTTTTCCTAATTCAAGAACTTGAGTTACTAAGTTTAAAATCTTTACCCATACATTGGGCTTTTACCTATGGACACTTCATATAGAGTTTTTCCACTTCACATAAGTTTCTAGCAAGCCATTGGATAACCTAAGCAAGAAAGAAAACATAGACTTGGACTAGGATATAGTAATTGGACCAATAGCCCAAAACTTATGAAAATGTGACCAAACCCTCGAAGAAAGGTAGAATTTTATCCAAAGCAAAGAAAATGAGTAGGAATAAGCCCATAATGGGTAGAAATAAGCCCAAATCCAAGAGGAAAAATAAAATAAAATAAAATAAATGATGATATAATAATAATAATAAAGATTAGGTTACATGGCATTAAGACAAAAATTTAGCAAGTGGTGTGATTCTACATTCATCATTTAGGCAAGTGGCATGATAATACAAGGCTTTAGGACAAAAACATCTATATCCTACACTCATAATTTTAGCAAGTGGTATGATAATACATGGCATTAGGACAAAACTTTCCTATCCCACACAAATAATATCAACCAAATAATGGAGATTCAAGGGCTAGAAATTTGCCAACTAAAAAGGCAAACCTATCATACTTCTTTAAGACAAAAGAAAATGGAAATGAATCCCTAAATCAAAGGGACCTTGTCCCTTATCTTAAGAACATATCATCATAATTTTGAAAATACAAATCTCCTTTTCCTATGCATATCTTGACTAAGGAAGAGGAAGACAAGAATATAAGTTGTTTGTTTTCCAAAAATTCAACAAAGTGTATCTTAATTATGATAAGGTAGACCCATGATCATGAAAGGTGAATTATTTGGTGGTCTATATAAGAAAACCCACCCTTACAACATTATAATTTCGTCCAAGTGAGGGAGAGGAAAAATAGAAGCAAGGTAGACTAAGGAAAGGAGAGGAAGAAAGGAATAAAGAGGAAGGAGAAGTCTAGGGGACTAAGTGCTCCAGGTAAGTTTAACAATATTTCTTTTTGAAGAAAACTTTTGAAACTTATAATATTTATATGAGATTTTGATATTAGAACTTTGATGATTGGTCATGGATGTTGCTATATCATGTTACATATTGATCTTGCATGTGATGTATGTTTGAATACTTAGGTTGGTGTAGATAGTTCTGCATGGTTATGGCTATGGGTGGCAGAATTTTTAGCTTCAGTGTTTTAATTTCTAGGAACGATTTATAAGGAATTAAAATAAATGGTTAACACATGAATTATATATATGTGTTTCATGGATTTTTAACCACTGGAATCATTCAATTTGGAGTCCATATGTGGTAGATATGTTCCGATTAGTAAGCAAAGGTCAGAAAATGGTTCATCAGGGAAGAATATGTTAGGATAGCTTCTGTGTTTTAATTTTCTGGGAATTATCTGTAGGGAATTAAAATAAATGGTTAACATAAGAATTAAAGATATATGTGTCATGGATTTTTAGCCAATGGAATCAATTTGGAGTCCATATGAGGTTGATATGGTCCGATTAGTAGTCAAAGGTCAAAAAATGGTTCATCAGGGAAGAATATGTTAGGATAGCTTCTATATTTTAATTTGTGAGAATTATCTGTATGGAATTAAAATAAATGGTTAACATAAGAATTATAGCTATGTGTGTCATGGATTTTAAACCACTGGAATCATTCAATTTGGAGTCCATATGAGTAATATATGAGCTGATTAGTAGTCAAAGGTCAGAAAATGGTTCATCAGGGAAGAATATGTTAGGATAGCTTCTGTATTTTAATTTCTGGAAATTATCTGTCTAGAATTAAAATAAATGGTTAACATAAGAATTATAGCTATGTGTGTCATAGATTTTAAGCCACTGGAATCATTCAATTTGGAGTCCATATGGGGAATATATGAGCTGATTAGTAGTCAAAGGTCAGAAAATGGTTCATGAGGGAAGAATATGTTAGGACAGCTTCTGTATTTTAATTTCTGGGAATTATCTGTATGGTATTAAAATAAATGGTTAACATACGAATTATAGATATGTGTGTCACGGATTTTTAGCCACTGGAATCACTCAAGTTGGAGTCCATATGAGGTAGATATTTTCCAATTAGTAGGTAGAGGTCAGAACCTATCCGAGAAGAAAAAACCTATACATTTAGGGAGTAATATTAGCTTGATTTCTTAATATTTCGCTACAATGTTCAACATAATAGTTTTAGATAATTGTTTTATCTTGAAATGGACACCAAGATCACCTACATCAGAGTTAAATTGAGGGAGTTATGCTTTAATTAGTAAGAGAAGGTTAGATAGGATGAAAACCTGCATCAAGAAAATAAAGAAATAAAATTAGTATTTAAAAAAGAAGATGAATCTTAATAAATGACTAGTATAGCCATAGCCATTGCCATTGTATGAACTTCTTTCCATCTTAAGTGTGAAATTCTGACATGGAAATATTTTATAAAGTGATATTTGAAATGGTTATGTTCATGGCATGATTACCAATGATTTATGGTAATAATTATATTTTGATGAACATACTTGTTATTGAAAGTATATTTTTGGCTATCATTGTGAAAAGAAAAGAAATGAGCACGGTCACATAGCAATCCGTGTGGTGCACCAGTAGGGGACGCCCTACCAACGGTTATGATTATGATTATGAGAAAAGAAAGAGAAAGTGTGCCATGTCGGACGGAGCGAGAAAAGCCCGTACCGGAGAGTAGAGGATACTCACCCTGACCAGGGTAACTTGAAATGAGAATAAGTTGATGGCCATCATATGATATTTTGAAAATAGTTAATCCTGTCATACATATCATTACAGTATGATTCTTATGTGCATAGATATAATGCATTATGTGACCAAAGATATTTTTTGTAATTTATACAGCTGAAAATGATGTGATGAGCTATATTGATGATGATTTATTGTTGAACTTACTGGGATTTAATTCTCACTATATTTCCATATCATGTTCAGAAAATTAGTTATGCAGATTTTTCTATAGCTCTGGCTTTTAGTTCACGTTGGATCGAGTACTTTATGTTGGGAAGATCCCAGAAGCAAATAAAATGTTTGTGGTCAAGATAGCTTAGATCCCGGTGAAGGTGCAACCACCCGCACCTGTATCTCCGGAATTGGTCAACCAGAATAAATAAGATGTAGATTTTATGTGTTTGATATGTTGTACGTATGTTTTGATTAATGACATGTATGTGAACTCTGTATTGTATAAATTAAATAAATCTTATATTGAGTTAAGTAGTAACGAGGTAATAACTTCATGGTATTTTTTTTTAAAAAAATTGATACTTAAATGGAGTTGTTACAAGGTACATGAACATATGCTTGTAAAGCATTAATCAACTCCTCAGCATTTGAAACTGAGATGAGAATTCGTCATGCTGAGTGTGAAATGAAACTTTGTTCCACAGCTTAATCAAGAAAAGACAAAAGACCATCAAAGAAATGGTTAACATTTAAAAAACCTATCGGTTTATGATGCATATTCAGTTGTGCCCAAGAGACTATTTGAAAAATCTCCTTTAAAGTACCAAAACCACTTAGTAAGGCAATGAAGGCATCAACATTACTCATCATTCTAGCCATGCACTCATGCATGGAAGCTACCTTAAATTCTTCTCCAATTGTCTTCCCTATGATGTTGGATGCAGCTAGAGATGTAGGAATAATACTTAGAACTTGACATCCTCTTACAAGTGTAGCTATAGACACGCACCCCATTAACCCACGGTTACATCCACCATAGACTAAATGAATTTTTATTCTTGCCAGTGATAAAGGGTCAAATTAAGTGTTTAATGGTTATATTTTATCCCCTAATTAGTGGTAAACTTGTGATTATTTCCCTGCTTTTGGTTATACTTTGCTCTGGATACTGCTTTGGTTTGTTTTATGCTTGTAGGTGAGCAAAAGAGGCTAAGAAGCAAGGAAAAACACTCATGAGAGGAGCCATATGGACTTCGAGCATGCTGAGGAGGAAGCAAGGAGGCAACCCTAAAGAAATTGACAAGAAAAGAAATTTGCAGCTCCCAACAGGGCCAGGCTGTGCTTGGTGTGCATGAAGCACGGCCAGGCCATGCTCTATGCGAGATGAAAAGAATTTCCTAGATTTCCAACCTGAAGCATGGCCAGGCCATGTCATGAAGCACAACTGTGCTTTGTGTCCGTACACATGTGATTTTTAGGGTTTTGAGCAGCCAAGATGTTATATATACATGGGGAAATGCAGAGGAAAGGGGGAAAACACATTCTAACTATCTTTTACTCAATTTTAGGGTTAGGAAACACCATTAGAATAGGTTTAGAGTAGGATTAGTGTTTACTTTCATATTCTTAGGTTAGATTTGAGATTGATTCAGCATTGTATCTCTAATACATTCTGCAAACCAGGTTTCATCTTTTTACTTTAGTTCTCTACTTCTACTTTTACTCCTTTCTTTTGGTTTGTATTGAACTTGAATGATTTACTTAATGAATATAATCTTGGTTTCTATTTCAATTATACTTGAGTAGATTTAATCTAGGGTTTTGGTAAACCCACTTATGGTATGATGATACTAAACTATTAAATTGATTGTTGGAACCCTAATTTTATTATCCATAGTTAATTAGGATTGACTATTATGCATTAATTAGATGAGTTGATGAATGTCTGGCCAACATTTTATCACATCTTAAGATATTAATTGATGAACTGAAAGGTGAAAATTAATACCGGAACCTAATAGTTAATTAAGGATATCTTAATCATGAAAGTAGTTTAAGGTTCTCTAGGAATGAATCAATTAGTGGGCACGAGAAAACCAATTAATTGTATTCCATAGTTGGCATAGAACTTAATGGACCTAGGTTGAACTAACAACCACGAAAGTAGACAATTAGATTAACCTATGTATGTTTAGTAACGCTTGAAAGAGGTTGCTAGTTAATTAAGGCTAAACCATCCCCAATTACCTAGATAATTAGAATTAGAGGTACATGTTGAATGTTGAATATCATAAGTGTGGTGAACCCTAACCTTAGGCTTTTATTAATTGGATTACTTATTAGTTTAATTATGATAAACTCTCATCGAATTACATTGATTTAGATAGCATACTTCGCAATGTCTAGTAATTGATAATTTTTCTTTGTGGTATACAACTCGTACTTGATGGACTAATGCCATATGCTTGCATTTATTTATAAAACACACACAACAAGTTTTTGGTGCTGTTGCCAAGGAACAATCGTCAATATTAGATATATTGCGAAATAGCTAGACTAAATCACTTTCTTTTAATTTTTCTGCATAATTTTATATTGCTGAGTTTTGCCTCTTTTATCCCTTAATAGGTGTGTTTCTCTTTTGTGTGAAGAGAACGTGAGTTCATCGCTGAATTTGATCTAGAAATTGAATGCACACTACGAAGGAGAAGAAGAAGATAGCAGCAAGAACATTATGCACCTACCATAACGGAGATAGATAACCATTCTCTTATGGATTTCACTGCCCTGGATGCTCATGTCAGACCAGTTGTTGAGGCCAACAACTTTGAGTTGAAGCCTTCTTTTTTACAGATGGTTTAGTAGAATCAATTTGGAGGGTCACCTACTGAAGACCCTAATCTCCACTTATTATTATTTTTAGAATACTGTAATACTTTGAAGCTGAATGGAGTATCTTCTGATGCCATTAGACTGAGATTGTTCCCTTTCTCTTTAAGGGACAAGGCTCGTTCATGGTTGCATTCTCTTCCATCAGAGTCAATAACTACATGGTAGTAGCTTTCTCAAGCATTCTTGGCCAAGTATTTCCCACCAAGTAAGACAGCCCACCTTAGAAATCAAATCACTACCTTTGCTAAAAAAGATGGGGAGTCACAATATGAAGCTTGGGAGAGATTTAAAGAGCTCATCAGAATATGCCCACACTATGGGTTGGAGAAGTGGCACATAGTACATACATTCTACAATGGACTAATTTACAACACCCATATGTCTGTGGATACTACAGCAGGAGGGGCCATTATGAACAAAATAGTGGATGAGGCCTATGAGTTAATTGAAGATATGGCTCAAAATCACTACTCCTGGTCTAGTGAGAGGCAGCCATCAAGAAAATCAACAGGTATATATGAAGTAGATGCGTTTAATCATCTCAATTCTAAGGTTGATGCATTGTTTCAGAAATTAGATAAATTGAGCATTAACGCTATTGGTTCTTCTTCATCTCCATTAAGTGAGATTTGTGGATGTGTTGGTCATGTAGCCAATGAATGTCAGCTTGGAAACTCTATACCTCAAGATTGTGAGTAGGTAAGTTTTGTAAATAATAAGAAAAGCAATCCTTACAGCAACACCAATAACCCAAGATGGAAGAACCACCTGAATCTCTCATACAAGCCTAATGTGAATCAACCTTAGAATATTTTAGGCAACCTCCAGGACTTCAGAATTATAGGCCCTTCAATCTACCTCCTCAGCCAAAGTCAAATCTAGAGGCTCTGACAGAGAATTTCATCACTACACAGAGTAAATAGAATGATGAATTTAGAGCCCAACACCACTCAATGAATTAGGCTATAAAAGATTTAGCCTCTAAGGATGACTCGCTTGCTACCCATAGTAAGATGCTGGAAACTCAGATTGCACAACAAGTATGCCTATCTAATAGGAACTTTGGCAAACTTCCAGGTCAGATTGAGAACCCTAGGGAGCACTGTAATGCCATTACCCTAAGAAGTGGTAAAGAATTGGCTGAATAGAGAGAAGAGGAGAGATAAAAGAAGATGAATCTCTGGCTACATCTGAGAAGAGAAGATAAGAGGAACTAGAAGTAAAGGAAAAGAAGGAAGAAGAGCCCAAATATCTGGCTCCTACACCTTACAAGCCACCAATCCTTTTTCCTCAAAGATTGGTTAAGGCTAAGTTAGAGAAACAATTTGAGAGGTTTATGGATGTTTTGAAGAAGTTGAACATTAACATTCCATTCCTGGAAGCCATATTTCAAATGCCTTCCTATGTGAAGTTTCTAAAGGAAATCCTCTCAAACAAGAGGAAAATTGAAGAGCATGCTATTATGACATTGACAGACGGATCAAGTACATTAATCCAAAATAAGCTGCAATAAAAGTTTAAGGATCTCAGAAGCTTCTCAATTCCTTGATCTACAAAGCCCTATGCGACCTTGGAGCAAGTTTGAGCCTCATGCCTCTTTCAGTGTGCAAGAAGATTCAAATGGGTGACTTGAAGCCTACCACTCTTTCTCTTCATTTGGCTGACAAATCCATCAAGCATCCGATAAGTATATTAGAGGATGTTCCTCTAAAGGTAGGTAAATTTTTCATACCAGTTGATTTTGTTATTTTAGAGATGGAGGAAGATGACAAAATCCCCATCATTCTTGGAAGGCCTTTCCTAGTTACAGCTGGTGCAAATATCAATGTAAAAGATGGAAAACTTTCTTTGAATATAGGGGATGAAAAAGTAGAATTTAAATTGAATGATACTATGAACTCTCCATCTCTAAATGAATTTTGTTATATGATTGGTTTACGTAAACCAAATATGAATGATAAAGTCATGAATTTTCCTCCTTTTAACCCACTTGAGTTATGCTATATGGAAAGTTCTTTTGTTTATGATAAATAGGGAAAAGAAAAGCAGTCTGTTGAGGAGGCAATCCAAGCTCCAAAAGTAGAACCTAAGCCACCTCCTCTCAACCTTAATGGCGCTAAGGAGGAAGAGAATGAGCCCAAAAGATCCTTGAAAGTAATTAGGCAAAGCCTTAAGCACCATACTAAGAGGCAATGGATAACAAAGAGAGTTATTCAAACTCTCTTAAAGCCTCCTTGAGTGGAAAGCATGAAAAAGAGTCGAGCTAATGACTTTAAACAAGCTCTTTGTGGGAGGTAACCCACATTCTAATTTTTAAGTTTATTTTTATTTTGTTTTCTTGCTTTTGCTTTTGTTTTTTATCTTTAGTTTTAGTTGATTTCTTAGGTTATAGGTTTAATGAGTGTTTCCATATGTTTTATAGGTAAATTCCCATGTGCCCAAGGTTGAATTAAAGGATGAAAATCAAGAGAAATTAAAAAGGATAAAAAAAACTGCAGCAATTTTTGAAGAAAAGTGAATTCTAGCACCAAACACGGGTAGTCAATGTCATACACCACACCCATGCTTCAAGCACGGGCCAAAATTTGCAAAATTTGGCCCTTCCAACGCCAGGCATAGGCAGGCCGTGTCCCAAGACACAGCCATGCCCCACGTCCAGAAGAAAACACTCCTTCTCTGTGCTCCTTAACTTGGGAAAAATCCTAGGAAATTTAGATTCCAGCGCGAAGCACAGCTTGATCGTGTCTCAAACCACGACCGTGCTTTGTGTTCCAGCAAGAACATCCACCCCATGTCATCCAACACAAGCCATTCTCTAGAAATTTTTGATGGACACCCGAAGCATAGGTGGGCCGTTCTTCGGACCTAACAAGGTAAAAATCCCCAATTTTCCCCCCTCTTTTCATCCTGTGTTCAGCCTCTTCTTTCTTATGTTTTGGTTTCTTCTCCCTGTGTTCATTCTGCTCCTTCTTCCCTTCAATTTCCCTACCAAAATCTTTACAAATTCAATCCATTCCCATGTTCCTCCCTTCTTGTCTCCCATCTTCTTCTTCTTCCATACCCATTCCCATGCTCTAATCCTTCTCCCTCTCGGTTTAATCCCCAACCTATAAATTTTCATGTAGCCTACTGTCACTCCCCTGCCTCCTCATTACTGAAATCCACATCCCAACATGCTACTCCTTCCCTTTCACTCTAGCCAACCCGAAACACTCCCACACACACACACCTAGAAAGTCCCAGCCAACCTATGCCCATCTCTACATCCAAAACCCATGTTCATCCCAAACCTTTTTTTCCTGCACCAACCTACCTGAAACCCCCATTCCCACATTCCACTGCATTACCTCATGCTGCATTGCATTGCTGGTTGCTATATTCTCTTTAATACATCTCCATCATACCTCTGTCCAGGTAATTTTTGATGTCTTACCATTTGTTTAAATTTCTGGATTGGACATTCTGAATTGGTGATTGTACTAGTTAAAGCTTCTGAATTGGTCTGTTCTGCTTTCTACACTTGAGGATCATTTGATAAATTTGTTGCATTGAACTTTTTGGTCTTCGATTTGTCTACCATTGGCCTTAATTGTTGCCAAATTTCTGCACTTGATAACCAAGTAATGTTGGATAAATTTTGCTTCAATATATAGGTTTTCATGTTGCTTAGTGTTCTGCTTTATTTATCTCAGTCTCTAAATTAGAATTCCCTTCCCATTTTTAGACTTGCTAGATGGTTTATCTGCATGAGTTTAGTTTATCTGGTTATAGGAAATCCTACACTTTGGTATCATATTTGTTGAATCTCCTGAGTGCTGGTTGTCACTCTTGTTGGTTATTGCATGACTTCCTCATTACGTTAAATTTCCTGCCATCAATTCTCTGCTCTTAATTTAGCTAAATGCATTCATTTAGGAATATATGTTCTGCACTAGAGGCTTAATTGCCCTAGTTTTGGGATGCATAGATACTGAATTCTACTGGTTAAAGTTGGGTGCTTGCTGTAATTTGTTGCTGGAAAATCATTAGTTAAAATATTGCAACACTACAATTTATCTAGACTTTAACATCTGCTTTGTTGGATTGTTTTGCTTAGCTTGGAACTATATGAGGTATATGTTTACATCTGTTGGTTGCTGTTTGTCTTGCACCTTGGCTTATATGTTTGTTGAATTTTCTGCTTTTCAAATACCTGATTTTTCTGGAATTGGATTCTCTGTTATTAAGTTTCCTGGTTAGGCTGAAATTCTAGTATAGCTAAAAGTGAAATTAACCTGCTGAGTTTAATGGTTTTGTTGGCAATCCTCTGCTTGAAGTTTATCCTACATATTGCATCGATTTTATCTACTTATGAATTTGTAGTTTTCTTGTAATTGAAATTTGAACTGAATTTTGAATTGATCAATCCATCTTTACTGAATTTGGAATTTGAAATTGGCCTTTAAATTTATGGGTTGCAGAATAGTTTCTATTAGTTCTGATTTTTGTATTACCTAAGTTGTTGGACAATTTCTTTCTCTGATTAGTGCATTACTCCTAGATTGTTTTGATTCTAACTTGCACTTTGCTGGCTGAGATATAAAATGACATTAATTTCTTAATGACCGTGCTTTGAGCTCCAATTCAAAATTGATGCATTGCTTAAGTCTGACCTACCTGTTGCTGATGAAAGCATGGTACAGTTGGCACTTACCACCTCCTTTAGAAGACCAGTAAGCAAGTAAGTTACTTCTCCCTTTGCTTGTACTTTTATTATTACTGACATTGACGATAATGTCAAGTTTAAGCATAGGGGAGTAGACTTTAGGCTTGTGGTTTTCACTAATTGAATTTTTAGTTACTATTGGCTGAATATATCTGTTTCATTGCAAAATCACATAGTTTGTTGTTTTAGAGATATATTGATGTAATATAGATTGATTTTAGCTTATGAACATGTGATGCACAATAGGATATGAAATAGGTAGTTTAAATTTTAGTCTCTCTCTTCTAGGATTAAACCTCTAATTTTTTAAAACATATCTCTCCTATTGTGTTGTGAATTGTATGCCTTTATTGATTTTTAACACTATGAGAGTACGAAGGCTAGGAGAGGTGAAAAATGACGGAATATAAAACCCAAAATTTTTTCACTCTAAGTAACCCTTCAAGGCACTAAAAAGGCCCTAGTATGAGTACCTAGCTGCCTTTACCCTAGTGAGATACAGCATAAAATGCACTCACTGCATATTTCTATAAAAGAAAAAAATGATGAATGAAATAGACAAAAAAAATGAGTGAGAAAAAGAAAAAGAGTGATAAAATAGAAATAAGAGTAAAGCAACATAGGGAAATCTAAAGGATGAGGTGGCTTACTTGAGTGTCTAAAAAATCAATTTGATGCATACATTCAATGGTAACAATAGAAGCAGATATATAATAGGAGAATTTTGGTTTAGTTTTAGAAGAACAGAGACTATTAGATAAATGTCTATTCATATATCTATTGTGTGCATGTTGATTGAGTGAAGAATTTCTTGTATTGCATTTATCTGTTATCTAGAATTTATATGCATTTTCCCCTCCTTCCTACTAATATGACATGTTAATTGGTTGAGGACAAGAAAAGGTTTAAGTATGGGGGCGTTAATAAAGGGAAAAATTGAGTGTTTAATGGTTATATTTTATACCTTAATTAGTAGTAAACTTGTGATTATTTCCCTACTTTTGGTTATGATTTGCTCTAGATACTGCTTTGGTTTGTTTTATGCTTGTAGGTGAGCAAAAGAGGCCAAGAAGCAAAGGAAAAAACTCATGAGAAGAGCTACATGGACTTGGAACATGCCCAGGAGAAAGCAAGGAGGCAACCCTAAAGAAATTGATAAGAAAAGAGATTTACAGCCCCCAACAAGGCCAGGTTGTGCTTGGTGTCCATGAAGCACGTCCAGCCTATGCTTTGTGCGAGAAATAGAGAATTTCCCATGTTTCCTGCCCGAAGCATGGCCCGGCTGTATCAAGAAGCACGACCGTGCTTCGTGTCCGTACACACGTGATTTTTAGGGTTTTGAGCAGCCAATATGTTATATACATGGGGAAACACAGAGGAAAGGGGGAAGACACACTCTGACTATCTTTTACTCAGTTTTAGGCTTAGGAAACACTATTAGATTAGGTTTAAAGTAGGATTAGTGTTTACTTTCATATTCTTAGGTTAGATTTGAGATATATTCAGCATTGTATCTCTAATACATTTAGCAAACCAGGTTTCATCTTTCTACTTTAATTCTCTACTTCTACTTCTACTCATTTCTTTTGGTTTGTATTGAACTTTAATGATTTACTTAATGAATATAATTTTGGTTTCTATTTCAATTATACTTGAGTAGATTTAATTTAGGGTTTTGGTAAACCCACTTATGGTATGATGATACTGAACTATTGAATTGATTGTTGGAAACCTAATTGTATTATCCATAGTTAATTAGGATTGACTATTATGAATTGATTATATAAGTTGATGAATGTCTGGCCAACATTTTATCACATCTTAGTATATTAATTGATGAATTGAAAGGTGAAAATTAATACCGGAACCTAATAGTTAATTAGGGATATCTTAATCACAAAAGTAGTTTAAGGTTCTCTAAGAATGAATCAATTAATGGGCACCAGAAAATCGATTAATTGTATTCCATGGTTAACATAGAACTTAGTGGACCTAGGTTGAACTAAAAACAACGAAAGTAGGCAATTGGATTAACCTAGGTATGATTAGTAACGCTTGAAAGAGGTTGCTAGTTAATTAAGGCTAAACCATCCTCAATTACCTAGATAATTGCAATTAGAGGTACATGTTGAATGTTGAATATCATAAGTGTGGTGAACCCTAACCCTAAGCTTTTATTAATTTTATTACTTATTTGTTTAATTGTGACAAACTCTCATCGAATTACATTGATTTAGATAGCATACTTCGTAAAGTCTAGTAATTGATAATTGTTCACTATGAGATACGACTCGTACTAGCTAGACTAGCTACAACTACGTCGTGAGCTTGCTGTTATTTATAAAACACACACAACAGCCAGCACCATACCTAGGCTTTGTGCAACTTTCACATACTCTCCATCTTTTCTAAGACTGGAACCACAAATGACATAAATATTTTGAAATTAACGGAATGTGATTCCTTCCATAGCTACACACACCCTAACTTTGAGTATAAAGGTAAAGATACTAATGTGAGTATTTATAGAACTCAGAGAAAGGCATACTTACAATAGCTATGGGAATAAGCCAAACAAAATTAGAATAGCTATGTGAGTGATTGGTGGACATAAGCTAAATTGAAGCTAAATTTTTTTTAAAAAAAATGATGGCAAGCATGTATATGTACAGTAGTTGTGATTATGGTTCATATTAAGTGTAATGTCCAGTTTTATTTTTAAATTATTATTTATCTCATTGTTATTATTATTATTTATTTATTTTCACAATTCGCATGTTAAATACACCATATATTTAAACATAATATATATGTATATATATTATAAACCTCACACATGAAATAATTATACAACACAATATTTTAGTACACAAATAAAAGTCCCTAGACAGCACTCCACCCTTAAAACACAAAGGGTGAGGAGGTGGTATTGACATCGAAATCTCCATTAGTAACACCATCACTGTTGCATCTCATTTCTTTTTATCTGAACATAACACCGCAATAATAGTAAGAACAAAGTTTCTCAGGAGACTTAAGATAAATAAAATATAATGAGAAAACAAAAATTATGTTCAGCTGTATAAGCTACAAAAAATATTAAGATTTGGATATAAAATCATCACTTCAGTTGATGCATAATTAACATACTATATATGCACTAAAAATCAACTCATTTGTTATACGCATAGTGACCAATCGACTACAGTCACAATAAGTGATCAAAGAATGTGAGTTCATTACCCATCTGCCTCCTCACATTAACTCTGTCACCCAGTTGGAGTGGCCCTCCCTTGGCTCACTCAAGCTAATAGGGCGTCCCATACTCGGTACCGTATTAAGTCATACAACCCGTAGATATTCATCAATAAATATAAATGTATATATATATATATATATATATATATATAATTCCATATTCATCAAATGTAATATATAATTATAAAGCAACTCACCATAAGCTTTACGCTTGCCATTCAATCACATTCATAATATGGTGCATCATTTTTACATCCAATGATTAATAATCATTCATCACATACCAATATCCAATATGATTCATTTTAAATCAAATAAAGAAAAAGAATAATTTGTGATACTAAAATCATCATTTTAAAAGTATTTTTCTTGGACATATGTTTCCTAAAAATATTTCAACAAACAAGATTATTTTTAGGTAGAAAACAGTAAAAAATAAGATAATCCAGAACCCAACACAGCCGGACCATGTTCAATACGTGGCCATGATTGAAAAATACTTCAAACATGCTCAAAAATAGCCCCAAACACGGCCTACCTATGCTGAAGCAACCCAGAACACGGCCTGGCCATGCTCTGTGACCTTTCCTCACTTATTCAACAATATCTCCCTCATACAAACTTCGATTAAGGTGATTTCAAATCCTATAAAATCTAAGACAATTATATACAACTTTGATGTTGACCATTTCTTCATATTCCTTAGGTTTAGTCCCAGAAAATTAAAAACAAAAATGCTTATTTTACCATTCTAGATTCTGGACTGATTATGACCTCTCCTCAATTAATCAGCCATATCTCCCTCATATAGACTCCCATGGAGGTAATGTCAAGGCTTATAAAAATATAAGACAAGTATTTACAACTCTCATTTATATCATTTCTTCATATTCCTTACGTATTATTCCCAGAAATTTAGAACAAAAATGATTATTTTTACTATCCTGGATTATGACCTCTGATCAATTAATCAGCCATATCTCCCTTATATGGACTCCAAATTAAGTGATTTTAAGGCCTATAGATCCATGAAACATATATCTACAATTCATTTGTTGACCATTTCTTTAAAATCCTTGGCACATTTTCCCAAAATTTTAAAAACAAAAGCTTCTTAAATTACTCCGAAATTCATCGTAGTCTAACTTCTCCTTTGTTTTTCTTTTATGTAATCCCATGCACCCATATGCATGTCCAAAAAATCAAAATAGAATTTCATATAAATATCCAAACCACATGTTATCTAAAATCACATCTACACAAATCTAAAAGTATATATATAACTTTGTACAAAATTTATGAGTAGATGTTAAGCCTACCTCAAACAAATCCTTAAACTTGCATGCTTGATTCCTGCCACATAGAAAACCTACATCCATACCATGAGTTAGGATATTCCTAAAGTAAAGATAATGAAATTAGAGAGATGACCAAGAATGTACCTTAATTTTCCTTTCCTCTTCCTTCTCCTTCTTCTTCATCTTTCTCTTCTTCTTCTTCTTCCTCTTTTTTTCTTTTCTTTGTCTTCCTTATCGACAATCCCTCCTCTCCCTCATAATTATCAATATTTTTCCCTATCTACCACCCCATATTAACAATTTTTCCATCCTCCATTATTTACAAAAATTCCATCCTCTATTATTTACAAAAATGTCATCCTAGAGTATTTACAAAAATGTCATTTCAATGAAATTACATAAATGCCATTTTAATGAAATTACATAAATGCCATTTTAATGATCCTAAGATTTTATTTGACTTGAGTAAAATTGTAAAATAATTTTATCTTCCCTTGAGATTCAAAATGCTTTCTCCTATCTGAAAAAAAATTTCAATTAGTAACATAAGGAAAAATCAGGGATATTACAGTTCTTCCCCCTAAAAAAAATTTTGTCCTTAAAATTCAAGGTATACCTGTCTTCAAATAATTGTGGATATTTCTGTCTCATGTCATCTTCCTTTTTCCATGTGGCTTCTTTCATTGTTAAACTCTCCCAACCTACCTTCACCAATGGAATAGTTTTATTTCTCAACTGTTTCACGTCTTTATCCAAAATTACTATCGGTCTCGGTCAGTAAGCTAGATTATCGTCTACAGCTATTTTCTTCTTGAATTTTGTGCGACGGATCTAGTAGATACTTCCAAAGTTGAGAAACATAGAACACATCATGCAGATTCGACAAATGTGGAGGAAGTGTAATCTGATATATTGATGACCCTATCCTTTTTAGAATTTGATAAGGTCCTAAATATCTCATACTCAATTTCTTAATTTTCATTACTCAGTCAATTCTAGTAGTGGGAGAAATTTTCAAGAACACATGCTCCCCTTCTTAGAATTGTATCGAACTCCTTCTCTTATCAAAATAGCTCTTTTGTCGACTCTGAGCTGTTCGCATTTTATCCCGATTTATCTGTATTTGCTCAAAAGTATGTTGCACTAACTCAGGCCCCAATAACCTTTTCTCCCCCACTTCATTCTAACATAAAGACGATTTACATCTCCTACCATACAAAGCTTCATAGGGTGCCATTCTAATTCTAGAAAGATAACAGTTATTATATGCTAACTCAGCTAGTGACAAATATCCATTGCATCCATTTCCTTGTTGTAACATGCACACTCTTAGCTTATCCTCTAAAGTTTGTATAGTTCTCTCTATTTGACCATCTGTTTGAGGATGATATACAATACTAAAACACAAATGAGTGCCAAAAGCTTCTTGTAGCACTCTCCAAAATCTGGAAGTAAATCAGGGATCTCGATCTAAAATAATACTCTTAAGAATTCCATGTAATCATATAATTTTCTTCATATACAACTAGGCCAACTTATTCAATGAGTAGTTTTTCTTAATGGGTAGAAAGTGCAAAGATTTCGTTCGTTTATCTACTATTACCCATATAGCATCATGGCCTGTCAGAGTTTTAGGTAGTCCGACAATAAAATCTATAGATATACTATCCCACTTCCATTCAGGGATTTCTAAAGGTTGTAAGATCCCAAAAGGTTTTTGATGTTCTATCTTCACCTTTTGACAAACCAGAAACTTAGACACGTATTCAGTAATGTCTCTCTTCATTCCTAGCCATCAGTATAATCTTTTCAAATCTTGATACATTTTTGTAGATCCTAGATGGATTGTATACTTACTTTGATGAACTTCTTCCAGAATCTTAGTCTTCAAATTCTCTCCTTGTGGTATACATATTCTACCTCGGTACATAATAATTCTATCATCTGACATTACAAAGTCAGGCTGATATCTTCAATCTTGTAAAAATTGATCATGTGTTTGTGCTTCCTTAATATGAGTCTTCAAGTCACTTTCAATTCTTAATTCACTAACAATCAAACTTCCAGGGACAATCACAACTGATAATTTCAAATTTCTAAATTCCTCAATTAGCTCCATTTCTTTTATCAGTATTTGACTTACATGCAACGAATTTCGGCTCAACGCATCAGCTACTACATTTGCCTTCCCTGGGTGATACTTTAATTCAAATTTGTAATCATTAATGAATTCTATCCACCTTCTTTGTCTCATATTCAATTCTTTTTTGTCAAAGAGATAATTTAAACTCTTGTAATCACTATATATTTCAAATACAACTCCATAAAAGTAATGTCTCCACATTTTTAGGGCAAAAACTATCGCAGCCAACTCTAAATCATGAGTAGGATAGTTCTCCTCATGCGGTCTCAATTGTCGAGATGCATAAGCAATTACTCTGCGTTCTTGCATCAAAACACAACCTAAACCTTTCTTGGAAGCATCCGTATAGACTATAAAGCATCCAGAAGGATTAAGAACAACTAGAACAAGTGGAGAAGTCTATTTGAATTTAAGCTCTTGGAAACTATTCTCGCACTTCAGTTCAATTAAAGGGACTTCTCTTTCTGGTCAATCAAGTCAAAGGCAAAGCTATTTGAGAAAATCCATGTATAAACCTTCTCTAATATCCTGCTAAACCCAAAAAACTTCTAATTTCAGTCACAGTTTTCAGCCTCTCCCATTTCAACACTGCTTCAGTTTTATTAGGATTCACCGACACACCATCTTTAGAAATTACATAACCCAAGAACTTCACCTCTTCTAGCCAAAATTCACATTTTTCTAACTTAGCAAAAAGTTTCTTTTCCTTCAAGACCTGAAGTACTAATCAGAGATGCTGGTTGTGTTCTTCCTCACTCTTAGAGTAGATTAAAATATCATCTATGAACAGTACTACGAATTGATCCAAGTAGGGTCTAAAAATGCGATTCATATAGTCCATAAAAACTACAGGTGAATTCGTGACCCCAAAAGGAATTACTAAAAATTTGTAATGCCCATACTGAGTTCTAAAAGCTATTTTCAGAATATCTTCTTCTTTAACTCTGATATGCTGATATCCTGACCTCAAGTCTATCTTAGGGAAAATAATAGCTCCCTTTAATTGATCTAATAGATCATCTATTCTGGGCAATGGATACTTATTTTTAAAGGTTGCCTTATTCAGTTGCCTGTAATCAATGCATAGTCTCAAACTGTCATCTTTCTTCTTTAAAAATAATACAGGTTGTAACATCCTAAGTCTTTAAAAATGTTAGATAAATCTAAGAAAAAGTAAAAGATATATATGACCAAGAATTAAATTACTTAGTTATGGAACAATAAAGTAGTTAAAAAAAAGAATAGGTGACATATAATTAATAAAGAATCATTCGAATAAAATTCGTAGGATCATAATGGATGGGGGAAGAATAAAAATACATTTTTAGGACATCACTAATTTAGGATTAGTAGTAAATTATGACAAGAAAGTGAGAAACCATGCACCTTCCTTATTTTTTTTCTACAAATGATGACAAGAAAGGAACATTCCTTATTTTGTTTCTACAAACGATGACAAGAAATGAACCTTCCTTATTTTCTTTCTACAAACCATGACAAGAAAGGTGAATTATTTGATAGTATATTTAAGCAAAACCCACCCTTAAAACATTAAAATTTCATCCATGTGAGCGAGAGGAGAAATAAAAGCAAGATAGAGTGAGGAAAGGAAAGGAAGAAAGAAGAAAGAGGAAGAAGAAGTCTAGAGGACTAAGTGCTTAAAGTAAGTTTAACAATATTTCTTTTTGAATAAAAGTTCTGAAACATGTAACATTTATAAGATATTTTGATCTTAGAACTTTGATGATTGGTCATGGATGTTGCTATATCATGTTACATATTACGTATGTTTGAATACTTAGGCTAGTGTAGATAGTTCTGCATAGATATGGCTATGGGTGGTAGAATTTTAATTTTATATTTTTCAAATTCTAGAAAGAATCGGTAAGGAATTAAAACAAATGGTTAATACAAAAAATGTAGATCTATGTCTCACGGATTTTTAGCCACTGGAATCATTCAATTTGAAGTCTATATGAGGTTGATATGATTCGAATAATAAGCAAAGGTCAAAAAATGATTAATCAGGGAAGAATATGTTAGGATAACTTGTATTCTTAAAGAGTAATATCACCATGATTTCATAATTGTTAGCTAAACTTTTCAACATAATAGTTTTAGATAATTGTTCTATCTTTAAATGGACACCAAGATCAACCAAATCGGAGTTAAATTGAGGTTGTTATGCTCTGATTAGTAAGAGAAGGTCAGATAGGATGAAAATCTGTATTAAGAAATAAAGAAATAAAATTAATACTTAAGAAGAAGAAGAATCTTATAAATGAAAATAATAAATGACTAGTATATGCCATTGCCATTGCCATTGCATGAAATTCTTACCATCTTAAGTGTGAAAGTTTGACATGGAAATATTTTATAAAATGATATTTGAAATGGTTATGTTCATGGCATGATTACCAATGATTTTTGATAATAATTATATTTTGATGAACATACTTGTTATTGAAAGCATATTTTTGGCTATTATTGTGAAAAGAAAAGAAATGAGCACGATCACATGGCAATCTGTGTGATGCACCAGTAGGGGATGCCTTACCAACGGTTATGATTATGTTAATGAGAAAAGAAAGAGAAAGTGTGCCATGTCAGATGGAGTGAGAAAAGCCCATACCGAAGAGTAGAAAATACTCACCTTGATCGGGGTACCTTTATATTAGAATAAACTGATAATCATCATATGATATTCTGAAAATAGTTAATCCTATCATACATGTCATTACTGTACGATTCTCATGTGCATAGATATAGTGCATTCATGTGACCAAAGATATTTGCTGTAGTTTATACAGATAAACATGACATGATGAGCTATATTAATGATGATTTATTGTTGCACTTACTAGGATTTAATTCTCACTATATTTCCATGTCATGTTCAAAAAATTAGTTATACATATTTTTCTATGGCTCTGGTCTTTAGTGCACGTTGGGTCGAGTTACTTTATGTTGGGCAGATCCCAGAATCAAATAATATATTTGTGGTTAAGTTGGCTCAGATCCTGGTGAAGGTGCAACCACCCGCACCTATATCTCCAAAATTGGTCAACCAGAATAAATAAGATGTAGTTATTTATGTATTTGATATGTTGTACGTATGGTTTAATTAACAACATGTATTTGAACTCAATATTGTATAATAATAAGAGAAAAAAAAGTTGTTACATAATTGGCATCTGAGCAGGTCGATCCTAGATGGCTAGTGGGTAGATGGTTATCTGAATTGATCTTATAGTGTCTTGAGTATGTTTATGGTTGTGTTGTGTAGGGGATCAGTGAATTCATATAGATAAGAAATTACTAGTGTTTTTTATCTATATGCCGAGGTGGTGTTATGACTGCTGTTAAATATTTTTGAAACTAATTATTGGGCTTGATCACCTCAATAGCAGCATAAATTTGTTTTTGCCACAGTAGGAAATGGCACCACCAAGGAGGAATCCGGCAAACAATGCGGAGGAAACCCTGCACAACCTTGCCACGACAGTTCGAGACCAGGTCACGACCACTAATCAAATTCTACAATACCTCCAGAATGTAAATAACCTGAATATTAAGAATGGTGTTAATAATCAGATGGTAGGGAATGATAACAGCATATCTGAGTTCCTAAGAACTAGACCTCCTTGTTTTTAAGGCAGATTTGACCTAATTGTAGCTGAAAGGTGAATAAGCGAACTAGAGAAAATCTTTGAAGTGATGGGTTGTACTGAGGAGCACCAAGTTATCTTCGCTGCATATATGCTGAAAGATGAAGCAGAATACTGGTGGCATGGAACTAGAGAACTTTTAGCTCACTAGGGAAGGCAAATCTCTTAGCAGGTGTTCAAAGACACCTTTTTAGAAAAATACTTCCCAAGAACTATGCAGGCGGAGAAAGAGATTGAATTTCTCCAACTTAGACAAGGCAGCATGACCGTAGACTAGTACATCACGAAGTTTGAGGAGTTGTCTAAGTTCTTCTCTTATCTGCGATTTGACCCCCGATGAAGCATGAAAGGATGTTATGTTTAAAGCGGGATTGAATCCAGAAATAAGGAATGCTATTGTAGCTATGGAGATAAGCGAGTTTGTACCTTTGATAAATAAATGCAGACTCCTAGAGAAGAGCATGAGGGCAGTGGCAGATGAAAAACAAAGACGGAACTTCTGGAAAAGGAAGAACTGATCACAAAACTTTGGTAGAAATGACAGAGGAAAAAGACAGGGTACTGGTAAGAGGCAAATGACTGCAGGTCCCTGACCTTTCCAACAGGACCTCACCCCAGTTAAGTGCACTAAGTGCAGACGCATGCATTGAAATCGGCCATGCTACACGGGACAAGATGTTTGCTTTAATTGTGGACAGAAGGGTCATTTTGCAAGGAACTGGCCACAAAATTTGGGGAAGTAGCTGGAACAGAAACCTCAAGTGAAAGGAAGGGTTTTTATCCTGAACGGCCAAGAGGCAACTCAATCCCCCGAAATGATCCAAGGTACATGCTATATCTATGGATTTGCTCTTATGGTGTTGTTTGACTCTGGTGCTAATCATTCATTTATATCAGAAGAATGTATTAGGGAGCTTCAGTATCCTATTTCTGAAACCCCCTACAAGCTATCTATAGTAACTCCCACGTGAGAAAGGGTCTTAACTTCCTTTGTATGTAAAGACTGTCAGGTCACTATTTAGGAAAAAACATTTTCTGTGGACCTCGTCTGTCTACCTTTAAAAGGTATTGATGTCATTCTAGGGTTAGACTGGATGTCTAGAAATCAGGTCTTACTGAATTGTTGCAACAAGCCATTGAATTTCTACCTCCTACTTCAGAAGAAGAGATGCAGTTATTGATACTTAATGCCAATCAAGTCAATAGGGAGTCGAAGAATGGAGTACTTGGATAGATTCTCTTGCACTTATCAAATCTAGAAGTTAAACCGAAGCTTGATGAAATCTCAATAGCTAACGAGTTTCCTAAAATATTTCCATCAGATATTCCAGGCTTACCTCCCAAGAGAGAGATAGAGTTTTCTATTGATCTCTTTTCTAAGATAGGGCCTATCTCTATTGCACCTTATAGAATGCCCTCAAAAGAACTACAGGAACTCAAGAAGCAGTTGAAGGAACTGTTAGACAAACAATTCGTTGGACCAAGTGTATCACCTTGGGGAGCTCCTGTGTTGTTTATTAAAAAGAAAGACGGGAGCTTGAGACTATGCATAGATTACAAATAGCTGAATAAGGTGACTATCAAAAATAATTATCCTCTCCCTACAATAGATGATTTATTATATCAACTGAAGGGAGCCTTCATCTTTTCTAAAACTGACTTGAGATCGGGATACCATCAGATTAGAATCAAGGAGGAGGATGTACCAAAAGCAGCCTTCAAGACTAGGTATGGGCACTATGAGTTTCTCGTAATGCCCTTCAGGTTGACAAATGCACCTGTAATTTTCATGGATTACATGAATCGCATTTTTCGACCCTACCTAGATCAATTTGTGGTAGTATTCATTGATGATATCTTGATATATTCTAAGAGTGAGAAAGAACATGAACAACATTTCTGAATCGTGCCGCAAGTGCTGAAAGAGAAAAAGTTGTATGCCAAATTGGAGAAGTGTGGATTTTGGCTGTTAGAGGTAAAATTTCTCGGACATGTCATTTCCAATAAAGGGGTAGCCGTATACCCTAGCAAGACGGAAGTAATGATTCAGTGGGAAAGACCAAAGATGGTTACAGAAGTCAAAAGTTTCTTGGGTTTGGCAGGATACAACAAGAGGTTTATACAAAACTTCTCTTGTATAGCCTTGTTGTTGACTAAATTGACCAGAAAGGGAAGTCCTTTCAAATGGACTGATCAGTGTGAGGCTAGTTTCCAAGAGCTTAAAACAAAATTGACCACTCCTCCTATTTTAATTATTCCAGACCTCACAAGACATTTTGAAGTGTATAGTGATGCTTCAAAGAAAGGGCTAGGGTGTGTGCTAATGCAAGACAAGCGAGTAGTTGCTTATGCCTCTAGACAATTAAGACCCCACGAAGGGAACTATCCAACCCATGACCTTGAATTGGCAGCAGTGGTGTTTGCTTTAAAGATTTGGTGACACTACTTATACAGAGCAACCTTTGAAGTATATTGCGATCACAAGAGTCTTAAATATCTCTTTGATAAAAAAGAGTTAAATACGAGGCAACGAAGATGGGTGGAATTTCTCAATGACTATAAATTTGAGATAAAGTATCATCCGGGAAAAACAAATATTGTAGCTGATGTTCTGAGTCGGAAATCTCTACACATGGGCCAGATGATGATGTATGAGATGCATATGCTAAAGGAGTTTCAAAATTTGAAGCTGGCCACTACTCTTACTCCAAAGAAGCTAGTCATTAATGGTTTAAGTATAGGGTGTGACCTTAGAGCCCAGATCAAAGAGGCTCAAGCTCACGATCAATACTTACAGGATCATAAAGACCAAGAAAAATTTTCTGTCATGGAGGATGAAGCAATCATGTATCAGGGAAGGATTTGTGTCCCTCGAGAACGAGAGTTAAGGACTAAGATCATGCAGGAAGCGCATTAGAGTAAATACATAGTCCATCTTGGATGCACTAAAATGTACCAAGATTTAAAGAAGATGTATTGGTGGCCAGGGATGAAAAAGGACAATTCCGAGTTTGTGGCGAAATGTCTCATTTGTCAGAAGGTGAAGGTAAAGTATCCAAAGCCAGTAGGATTTTTACAACCTCTTGAGATCCCTAAATGGAAATGGGACAGTATTTCAATGGACTTTGTCGTGGGTTTACCCCAGACTTCTGTTGGATATAACTATCTGGGTAATAGTTGACAGATTAACCAAATCTGCTCACTTTTTGCCCATAAAATGTAACTATTCACTGGATAAATTAGCCCAATTATACATCCAGGAAAAAGTTAGACTGTATAGAATTCCCTTAAATGTCATTTCTGATAGAGATCTGAGGTTCATGTTGAGATTTTGAAAGGCGTTACAGGAAGCATTTGGTACTCAATTACGATTCAGTACTGCTTACCATCCTCAGATTGACAAGCAAATAGAATAGACCATTCAAACTCTAGAAGATATGTTGAGGGCCTATGTAATAGAGCAAGATAAAGGATGGGATAAGTATCTACTTTTAGTGGAGTTTGCTCATAATAATAGCTATCACTCTAGTATTAAGATGGCCCCCTATGAAGTTTTATATGGTAGAAAGATCCGATCTCCACTATGTTGGTTTGAGGTAGGAGAAAAGAACTTGTTGGGTCCTGATCTAGTTCAACAAACCACTGAACAAATCAGGATTATACAAGACAAAATGCTCACAACTAAGAGTCAGTAAAAGAGTTACTATGATAAGAGACATAGACCTCTAGAGTTTAAGGAAGGGGAACATATATTTCTAAACCTTTCTCTAACCATTGGAGTTGGTAGGTCTCTCAAGACCAAAAAGCTAAATCCGCGCTTTTTGGGACCCTACCAAATTTTGAAGAAAGTAGGGACGTCAGCATATCAAGTTGCTCTCCCACCTAATTTGTTCAACTTGCATAATGTTTTCCATGTATCACAGCTCCAAAAGTATCTTCCAGACTCCTCGCATGTGATACAAGATGAACCAATCCAGATAAAGGAGAACATGACATACCAGTTAGTACCAGCATCTATATTGGACATTGACGTGAAGCAATTGCAGAACAAAACTATTCCCCTGGTTAAGGTGTTATGGGAAGGTTTGACTTCGGAAGAAGCAACTTGGGAGCTAGAAGAAGTCATGAGGAAGAAATTTCCGAAATTGTTCTTATTAGGTAATTTCTGAAATTTTGAGGACAAAATTTCTTTTAAGGGGGAAAGAAATGTAACATCCTAAGTCTTTAATAATGTTAGATAAGTCTAAGAAAAAGTAAAAGATATATATGACCAAGAATTAAATTACTTAGTTATGGAACAATAAGGTAGTTTAAAAAAAAAGAATAGGTGACATATAATTAATCATGAATCATACAAATAAAATTTGTAGGATCATAATGGATGGGAGAAGGATAAAAATACATTTTTAGGACATCACTAATTTAGGATTAGGAGTAAATTATGACAAGAAAGGGAGAAACCATGCACCTTCCTTCTTTTGTTTCTATAAACGATGACAAGAAAGGAACCTTCCTTATTTTGTTTCTACAAACGATGACAAGAAAGGAACCTTCCTTATTTTGTTTCTACAAACCATGACAAGAAATGAACCTTCCTTATTTTGTTCCTACAACCATGACAAGAAAGGAACTTTCCTTATTTTGTTTCTATAAACCATGACAAGAAAGTACCCTTCCTTATTTTGTTTCTACAAACCATGACAAGAAAGATGAATTATTTGATAGTCTATTTAAGCAAAACCCACCCTTAGAACATTAAAATGTCGTCCAAGTGAGCGAGAGGAGAAATAGAAGCAAGATAGAGTGAGGAAAGGAAAAGAAGAAAGAGGAAGGAGAAGTTTTGAGGACTAAGTGCTTAAAGTAAGTTTAACAATATTTTTTTTTTGAAGAAAAGTTCTGAAACTTGTAACATTTATATGAATTTTTGATCTTATAACTTTGATGATTGGTCATGGATGTTGCTATATCATGTTACATATTACGTATGTTTGAATACTTAGGCTAGTGTAGATAGTTCTGCATAGGTATGGTTATGGGTGGTAGAATTTTAATCTTCTATTTTTAAAATTCTAGAAAGAATCGGTAAGGAATTAAAACAAATAGTTAACATAAAAAATGTAGATCTATGTCTCACGGATTTTTAGCCACTGGAATCATTCAAATTGGAGTCTGAATAATAAGCAAAGGTCAGAAAATGTTTAATCAGGGAAGAATATGTTAAGATAGCTTTTGTGTTTTAATTTCTGAGAACATTATGTAGAGAATTAAAATAAATAGTTAACATAAAAGTTATATCTATATGTGTCATGGAATTGTAGCCCCTGGAATCATTGAATTTAGAATTCTTATGAGGAAGATATGGATAGATTAGTAGGTAGAGGTCACAATTTACCCGAGAAGAAATAACCTGTACTTTCAAAAAGTAATATCACCATGATTTCATAATTTTTAGCTAAAATTTTTGCCATAATAGTTTTAGATAATTGTTCTATCTTTAAATGGACACTAAGACCAACTAAATCAGAGTTAAATTGAGGGAGTTATGCTCTGATTAGTAAGAGAATGTCAGATAAGATGAAAATCCATGTCAAGAAAATAAAGAAATAAAATTAATATTTAAAAAGAAGAATCTTATAAATGAAAATAATAAATGACTAGTATATGCCATAGACATTGCCATTGCATGAACTTCTTACCATCTTAAGTGTGAAAGTTTGACATGAAAATATTTTATAAAATGATATTTAAAATGGTTATATTCATGGCATGATTACCAATGATTTTTGGTAATAATTATATTTTGATGAACATACTTGTTGTTGAAAGCATATTTTTAGCTATTATTGTGAAAAGAAAAAAAATGAGCACGGTCACATGGCAATCCATGTGGTGCACCAGTAGAGGACACCCTACCAATGGTTATGATTATGTTAATGAGAAAAGAATGAGAAAGAGTGTCATGTCGGATGGAACGAGAAAAGCCCGTACCGGAGAGTATAAAATACTCACCTTGACCGGGGTAGCTTGATATAAGAAAAAATTTATAGTCATCATATGATATTCTGAAAATAGTTAATCATATCGTACATGTCATTATTGTACGATTCTCATGTGCATAGATATAGTGCATTCATGTGACCAAAGATATTTGTTGTAGTTTATACAGATGAACATGACATGATGAGCTATATTGATGATGATTTATTGTTGAACTTACTAGGATTTAATTCTCACTATATTTCCATGTCATGTTTAGAAAATTAGTTATGTAGATTTTTCTATGGCTCTGGCCTTTAGTGCACATTAGATCGAGTTACTTTATGTTGGGCAGATCCCAGAATCAAATAATATGTTTGTGGTTGAGTTGGCTCAGATCCCGGTGAAGGTGCAACCACCCGCACCTGTATCTCCAGAACTAGTTAACCAGAATAAATAAGATATAGTTATTTATGTATTTGATATGTTGTGCATATGGTTTAATTAACGACGTGTATGTGAACTCAATATTGTATAATAATAATTAAAAAAAAAGTTGTTGCACAGGTGCTCCCCAAGGTGATATGCTACGTCTAATAAAGTTCTTTTCTAACAACTCTTCGATCTGCTTCTTAAGCTTTTACAGTTCCACAAAAGACATTCTATAAGTAGTAATAGAAATAGGCCTCGCCTCTGGTGCTAGATCGATGGAAAATTCCACTTCTCTCTTCGGTGGAGGTTCAAAAATCTCAGAAGGAAAAACCTCTGGGAATTCACAAACTCCTGGAATCTCAAGCAGTTCATGTTTCATACTCGGGTTAATAGTATACAGGAAAACACATCTCATATATGCATTCTGTAACAACTCCATTTGTTTTATATATATTTGTAAAATCCC
The DNA here is from genome assembly GCA_037074535.1 of Gleditsia sinensis. Taxonomy (NCBI): domain Eukaryota; kingdom Viridiplantae; phylum Streptophyta; class Magnoliopsida; order Fabales; family Fabaceae; genus Gleditsia; species Gleditsia sinensis. The sequence continues at coordinate 58,957,689 of CM073464.1, forward strand.
ATGAAGTCATTACCTCTTTATTTCTAACTATTTAACTCATATAACATTCGATTAAATTAACCAAGGTTTATAGTATAGCAATAATACTGTTATAAATCTGGGTTCACATACACAACATTAATTAAAAACATCCGTACAAAATCAAACACATATATGTACACTTCTTATTCATCCCTATTGACTAGTTCTGGGAATACGGATGCGGGTGATTGCACTTTCACTAGGATCTTAGCCAACTCGACCCAACGTACGCTAAAAGCCGGTCATAAAGAATATCTGCATATTTATTCTTCTGAACATGATATGAAAATATAGTGAGAATTATATCCTAGTAGGTTTAACAATAAATCATAATTATCATCAATATAATTCATCATGTCATGTTCATCTGTATAAGTTACAACAATTACCTTAGGTCACGTGAATACACTTTATCTATGTACATGAAAATTGTATAATAATGACATGGATGGCATGAATAACTATTTTAAAAATATCATATGTTGGCTATCCACTAATTTTTATGTCAAGCAACCCCCGTCAGAGTGAGTATTTTCTACTCTCCAGTATAGGCTTTTCTCACTCCGTCTGACATGGCACAATTTCTTTTCTCATTAACATAATCATAACCATTGGTAGGGCATCCCCTACTGGTGAATCACACGGACCACCATTTGACCGTGCTTATTTCTTTTCTTTTCTTTTCTCATTAATAGCCAAAAATATGATTTCAATAACAAGTATGTTCATTATACTCATATGTCATAATTTTTTATCAAAATATAATCACTACCAAAAATCATTCGTAATCATGATATGAACATAATCGTTTCAAATATCACTTTATAAAATATTTCCATATGAAAATTACACCCTTAAGATGGTAAGGAGTTCATGCAATGGCAATGGCTATGGCATACAATAGTCATTTATTATTTTCATTTATAAGATTCTTCTTCTTTTTTAAATATTATTTTTATCTCTTCATTTCCTTTATGCTTGACCTCTAGTCATTTTTCTCCTACTTATATCATTTCCAACACATGTTCTCACAAATTTAATACGGCATTCTTCTTCAATTTGGTTTCGATTAATATCCTATAGTTAATGAGGTTCATTTAGAGTAGAAAAATGTTGGAAATAAGCTTCCAACACAGCCTAAACGTATCCTATAATATGGCTTGGCCATTTCCTGTAAAATAGCCATGCTTTAGGCTTCAAAATGCCCTTTCCAACATAGAACACGACCTAGCCGTTCCTTGGAACACGGTCATGCTCTATGTTGTGTTATTTCCTGATGTAGTTTTTCGTCCTTCCTGACATTCTCTCACTAATCAGAGCATATCGCCCTCATTTTAACTCATAATTAGGTTATCTTGGTGTCCATTTAAAGCTAACACAATTATATAAAACTAGTACATTGAACATTTTAGCAAAATCATAAGGAATCTTGGCCATATTACTTCCTTAAGTTAAACGTTATTCCTTCTTGGGTAGGTTCTGACCTCTACTTACTAATCTGACCATATCTCCCTCATATGAACTCCAAATTGAGTTATTCCAGTAGCTAAATTTCTATGCGACATATGTCTATATTTGTTATGTTAACCAGTTATTTTAATTCCCTACATAATTTTCCCAAAAATTCAAACATAGAAGTTTTCCTAATAGATTCTTCTTTGGTTAACCATTTTCTGACCACCGATTACTAAGATGACCACATCTACCTCCTCTGACTCCAAATTGAGTGATTCAAGAGGCTGAAAATCCGTGAGACGTATATCTACATTTTTGTTGTTAATCATTTCTTTTATTTCCTAACCAATTCTTCCGAGAATGTGAAAAATAAAAGCTTCCCTGGTTACTCCAAAATCCAGCTTCCTAACCAGACCTTTTCTAAGGTTTTAGTTCATCATTTTATTATGTCCTCTTCCATTTTCTTACTAATTAACATCTAATAATATTCCATCAATCTTTCACCAAATTTAAATTTACAAAATAGCAGCATAAAAATCTTAATTTTTCTATCCATAGCCATACCTATGCAGAACTTTCCACATCAACCTAAATATTCAAACATACATCACATGCATGATCAACATGTAACATGATATAGTAACATCCATGGCCAATCATCAAAGTAACAAATATTGTAAATTTCATCAAAGTTCTAGGATAAAAATCCTATATAAATGTTTCTAATTTCAAAGCTTTTCTTTAAAAATATATATTGTTAAACCTACCTAATGATCTCCTTAGCTCACTTAGTGAATTCTTTTCCTTGTTTCCTCTTGAAGAAAGTGGCAAGATTCCTCCCTTCCCTTAGATTTTTCAACAACTTGCTTCTATTTCTCTTCTCTTTCTCTCCTTTCCTCACTCTACCTTGCTTATATTTTTCCTTTCCCTCACTTGGACGAAATTCTAATGTTATAAGGGTGGTTCTTGCTTAAATAAACTATCAAGCGGTCCTCCTTTCATAATCATGGGTCTACCTTATCACAATTAGGATGCACTTCGTTGCTTTTTGAGGAAAGACAACTCATGTTCTTGTCTTCCTCTCCCTTAGTCAAGATATGCATAGCAAAAGAAGATTTGTAATTTAAAAATCATGATAAAATGTTCTTAAGAGAAGGAATAAGGTCCTTTTGATTTAGGGATTCTTTTTCTTTTTCTTTTATCTTACACAAGTATGATAGGTTTGCCTTTCTAAGTGGCAAGTTTTTAGCCCTTGAATATCTCTTGTTTAGCTAAAATTATTTGTGTAGGATAGGAATGTTTTGTCCTAATACTATGTATTATTATACCACTTGCTAAAATTATGAGTGTAGGATATAGATGTTTTGTCCTAATGCCATGTATTATTATACCACTTGCTAAAATTATGAGTATAGAATATAGAAATTATCACACCACTTGCTAAATTTTTGTCTTAATGGCATATGACCTAATATTTATTATTATCACATGATTTTTTTTTGTTTTTCTCTTGGATTTGGGCTCATTCTTACCCATTTCTTTTACTTTGGCTGAAATTCTACATCTCATGGCGGCCTTGGTCACATTTTAATGATTTTTGGGCTATCGGTCCAACTTCTATATCCTAGTCCAAATCAATGCTATATCTCTTGTTTAGGCTATCCAATTGGCTTGATAGAAACTCATGTGAAGTGGAAGAATAAACTCTATGGAGTGTCCATAGGTGAAGGACAAATGTATCGGTAGAGATGTTAAACTTAGTAACTCAAGTTCTTGAAATAAGAAAAAGTACCCTAATTCAATCTTCTTGAACTTTTAAGATCTTTACTTACTTCCAAAATTTTTTATCTTCCTTACCCAAGAATTTCGCCTCTCTTTAGGATGTTTTTTTTCCTATTAGGTTTTCTCTCTTTACCTATTCTGTTAATGTTAAAAACATTTTCTATGCATACACATAAGGTGAAGAATTTCTAAGGCTAATATTTTCTAAGGCTAATATTTTCTTAGATAGAGAAAAGAAATAGGTTTTATTTCCTTAAATATTTATGTACATCTACTAATAAAAGAAATGAAATTGGGGATGTTACACATTCCTTATCTCCTTATACAATCAGTGAGCAGTAATAATGCTATACTTTTGATCCTCTGGTAGGTCCGGGAGAAACTCAAAAGTCTTATTGCAACAATCCAGAAGGACTCAGTTCTGACTTAACCAATCCATATCTAAGATGACATATATACCGTCTAGAGGTAGATAGATCAGATCCACTACAAAGGATCTGTCACTCAATACAACGCGACAATTCAAACACACTGAGGAGGTAATTATTTTTTTCTCCTGTAGGTGTCACCATTGCTAACTCGTATGGTAACTCTGCAATAGGGTGTTGTAACTTTCCTACACATTATATTGCTACGAAAGAATGGCTCACACCATAATTAAACAATATCATCAGAGGCAGATTGTTGATACATCATGTACCTTGCATCAAATCAGGAACTGATTTTGCTTCAGAATCGCTCAAAGTGAAAACTCTTGTTGTTTGTTGAGTTTGTGTAGTACCTTTCTCATTTTTCAGTGGACAATGTTGTGCCACGTGCCCCTTATGGACACATCGGAAGCAAGTAACTGGACCAAAATAACACGGTTTATCCCCATGGAATTTCCTGAATTTTCCACACTGATCCAAGCAAGTAACTAGACAATGCTGGCTTTTTCAGAAATAGTCTAGTTTCCATAAGTGCTGGTTGTTTACCTCTCATGATATTCTTTCCTCTGGTATTTCTATCCATAACTGGGAACTCTCTCTTCCGCTTCCATTGAGTCCGCCTCTCCCTTTCATCCTCTACTACTTTTAGACTTGTCTCTAACATCCGACATTTATTTACCAACAGGGCATATTCTTGAATCTTTAATGCCATCACAACATTTCTAAGCTCTGGGTTCAGTCCTGATTCAAATTTCACTGCCTTCCAAGCTTCATTCGAATTATTCTTCAGAGTATTTGAGCACATAGACAGTTCTTCAAACTTGGTAATATAGTGCTTAATGGTCCCATTTCCCTGTCTAAGCCGTAGAAACTCAATCTCTTTCTCAGCTCTCACATTGCTGGGAAAATATTTGTTCAGAAAAGTCTCTCGGAACAATTGCCATATAATTTCCTTGTCTTGATGTACCAGTAACTCTCTGACTCCTCTCCACTAGTATTTAGCTTCTTCCTTCAACATATATGTCCTAAAAATGACCTTCTGCTCATCAGAACAATTTAGAACTCCAAAAATATTTTCGTGTTCTGTCAGCCATCTCTCTACAACTATGGGGTCATATGCATCCACAAAAGACGGAGGCCACGTTCCCATAAATTCAGACCATCCATTACTATTTCCAGTTCTATTTCCATTTTGGTTTTCTTTATTTCCCCTAGCCCCATCATTATTATTAATATTCTGAATGTGCTGCAAAATCTGATTCATAGCAACTGCTTGAGCTTGAATAGCTGCGGTGATATTATTTAAGGTAGCATCAACGCTACCTAGCAGATTTCTTCTTGGTGGTGCCATAACTCACTGTATTAGTAAAGCAAAATATTATTCACTATTAAGGTGATCAAACTCAACAGCAATTTAAAATTTTACAGTAGTTATCACACCACACAAGACTATAAATAGGAAATACTAGTACTTTCCTACTGAATTTATCTGCTACCTTGCAGAACGTTTTCACATAACTATTCAAGACTCCTCTAAGTCAATCTAAGTGACCACCCACCCTATGATCGCCTAAGATCGACTTGCTCTGATACCAACTTTGTAACGTCCAGTTTTTTTAGTTATTATTTATCTCACTGTTATTATTATTTATTTATGTTTATTTATTTATTTTCACATTTCGCATGTTAAATATGCCATATGTTTAAACACAATATATATGTATATATATATATATATATATATATATATATATATATATATATTACAAACCTCATACATGTAATAATTATACAACACAATATTTTAGTACACAAATAAAAGTCCCTATACAGCACCCTACCCTTGAAACACAAAGGGTAAGGAGGTGTTGCTGACATCGAGATCTCCATCAGTAATGACATTCCCTATTGCATCTTATTTCTTTTTATCTAAATATAACACCACAATAATAGTGAGAACAAAGGTTCCCAGTAGACTTAACATAAATAAAATATAATTAGAAAACATGAGTTATGTTCAGCTGTATAAGCTACAAAAAATATTACGACTTGGAGATAAAATCATCACTTCAATTGATGCATAATTAACATACTATATATAAACTGAAAATCCACTCATTTGCTATACGCATAATGATCGATCAACTATAGTCAAAATAAGTAATCAGGGAATGTGAGTTCATCACCTATCTGCCTCCTCACATTACCTCTGTCACTCAATTGGAGTGGCCCTCCTTTGGCTCACTCAGGCTAATAGGGCATCCCTTATTCAGTACTGTATTAAGCCATACAATCCGTCAATATTCATCAATACATATAAATGTATATATATATATATATATATGCATATTCATTAAATGTAATATATAATTATCAAGAACCTCGCCATGAGCTTTACGCTTGCCATTCAATCACATTCATAATATGATGCATCATTTTTATACTCAATAATTAATAATCATTCATCACATACCAATATCCAACATGATTCATTTTAAATCAAATAAAGAAAAAGCATAATTTGTGAAACCAAAATCATCATTTTAAAAGTAATTTTCTTGGATATATGTTTCTTAAAAATATTTCAACACACAAGATTATTTTTAGGTAGAAAATAGTAAAAAAATTGATAATCCAGCACTCAACTCGGCTTGGCCATATTCAATACACGACAATGCTTGAAAAATACTTCAAACATGCTCAAAAAAAGCCTCGAACATGGCCTACCCATGCTAAAGCAACCTAGAACACGGCCTAACCATGTTCTGTGACCTTTTCTCACTTATTCAACCATATTTTTACTATCCTTGATTTTGACCTCTGCTCAATTAATAATCCATATCTCCCTTATACGGACTCCAAATTAAGTGATTTAAAATCCTATAGATCCGTGAGACATGTATCTACAATTCATATGTTGAGCATTTCTTTAAAATTGTTGGTAAATGATCCCAAAATTTCAAAAACAGAAGCTTCCTAAATTACTCCGAAATTTAGCTTAGTCTAACTTCACCTTTGTTTTTCTTTTATGTAATCCCATGCACCCATATGCATGTCCAAATAATCAAAATAGAATTTCATATAAATATCTGGACCACATGTTATCCAAAATCACATCTAAACAAATTTAAAGTATATATATAACTTTGTACAAAATTTATGAGTAGATGTTAAGTCTACCTCAAACAAATCCTTAAATTTCCGTGCTGGATTCCTACCACACAAAAATACTACATCCATACCATGAATTAGGATATTTCTAAAGTAAAGATGATGAAATTAGAGAGATGACTATGAACTTACCTTGATTTTCCTTTCCTCTTCCTTCTCGTTCTTCTTCCTCTTTCTCTTCTTCTTCTTCTTCCTCTTCCTTTTCCTCCTCTTTCTTTTCCTCTTTTTTTTCTTTTCTTTCTCTTCCTTACCGACACTCCCTCCTCTCCCTCATAATTATCAATATTTTTCCCTACCTACTATAACATCCTTAATTTCTTTTCTTTTATTAATAAGGGTACATAAATATTTAATGTAACATCCTTAATTTTGTTTCTTTAAAAATACATAAATATTTAATTAAGGAAATAAAATTATTAGACAATTTTTAGATATCTAAGGAAATATAATCCTTAGAAATTCTTCACCTTATGTGTATGCATAGAAAAGTTTTCTAACATTAAGGGAACAAGTAAAGAGAGAAAACATAATAGGAAAAATTATAAATAACATACTAAAGATAGGCAAAATTCTTTGGTAAGGAAGATAAATTTTTGTGAAGTAAAGATCTTAAAATTTTAAGAAGATTGGATTGGGGTAATTTTTCCTAATTCAAGAGTTAGAAATTTCTAAGTTTAACATCTCCACCCATAAATTAGGCTTTCACCTATGGACACTTCATATAGATTTTTTCCACTTCACATAAGTTTCTAGCAAGCCCAATGGATAGCCTAAGCAAGAAATAAAATATAGACTTGGACTAGGATATAGAATTTGGATCGATAGCCCAAAATTTATAAAAATGTGACCAAGCCCTCCATGAAAGGTAGAATTTTAGCTAAAGCAAAGGAAATGGGTAAGAATGAGCCCAAATCCAAGAGAAAAAATAATAATAATCAAGTGAGAAAATAGTAGTGCAATAATAATCAAGATTAGGTCACATGGCATTAAGACAAAATATCTATATCCTACATTCATAATTTCAAAAAGTAGGTAATAATACATGGTATTAGGACAAAACATCTATATCCTACATTCATAATTTCAACAAATGGATAATAATACATAGCATTATGACAAAACATCCTTATTCTACACAAATAATTTTAGCCAAGCAAGGGACATCCAATGGCTGAAAATTTTCCACTTAGAAAGGCAAACCTATCATGCTTGATTAAGAAAAAAGAAAAAGGAAATGAATCCCTAAATCAAAGGGACCTTGTCCCTTGTCTTAAGAACATATTATCATAAATTTCAAAATACAAATCTCCTTTTCCTATGCATATCTTGACTAAGGAAGAGGAAGACAAGAACATGAGTTGTTTGTTTTCCAAAAATCAACCAAGTGCATCCTAATTGTGATAAGGTAGACCCATGATCATGAAAGGTGAATTATTTGATAGTATATTTAAGCAAAATCCACCCTTATAACATTATAATTTCATCCAAGTGAGGGAGAGGAAAAATAGAAGCAAGGTAGAGTGAGGAAAGGAGAGAAATAGGGGAGAAGAAAGAAAGGAAGAAAAAGGAGAAGTCTAGAGGACTAAATACTCAAAGTAAGTTAGCTTAATCTCTACTTGAATCTATCTTTCTTCTTCATCCTTGGAGTTCAAAAACTCACCCTCCTTCTCTTATTTAAGCTACTAGAAGAGCTAAGGGAAGGGAGGAATCTTGCTACTTCTTTCAAGAGGAAACAAGAAAACGAATTCACTAAGTGAGCTAGGGAGATCCTTAGGTAGGTTTAACAATATTTTTTTTAAAACTTTTTGAAATTTGTAACATTTATATGAGATTTTGATCTTAGAACTTTGATGATTGGTCATGGATGTTGCAATATCATGTTACATATTAATCTTGCATGTGATGTATGTTTGAATACTTAGGCTGGTGTAGATAATTATGCATAGGTATGGCTATGGGTGGCAAAATTTTATGCTTCTATTTTTAAAATTCTGGGAAGAATTGGTAAGGAATTAAAATAAATGGTTACCATAAAAAATTTATATCTATGTCTTACGGAGTTTTAAACACTAGAATCACTCAATGTGGAGTCCATATGAGGTAGACATGTTTTGATTAGTAAGCCGAGGTCAAAAAATGATTAATCAGGGAAGAATCTGTTAGGAAAGCTTTTGTGTTTGAATTTCTAGGAACATTCTGTAGGGAATTAAAATAACTTGTTAACATACAAATTATAGATATATGTGTCATGGAATTTTATCCATTGGAATCACTCAATTTGGAATTTGCATGAGAGAGATATAGACCGATTAGTAAGTAGAGGTCAGAACCTACCCGAGAAGGAATAACTTGTCACTTGAGGGAGTAATATCACCAGGAATATTTAATATTTAGCTAAACTATTCAACATAATAGTTTTAGATAATTGTTTTATCTTTAAATTGATACTAAGATCACCTAAATCAAAGTTAAAATGAGGGATTTATACTCTGATTAGTAAGAGAAGGTCAGATAGGATGAAAAACTACATCAAAAAAATAAAGAGATAAAAATAATATTTAAAAAAGAAAAAGAATATGATAAATGAAAATAATAAATGACTAGTATATGCCATAGTCATTGCCATTGCATGAACTTCTTACCATCTTAAGTGTAAAATTTTGACATAGAAATATTTTATAAAGTGATATTTGAAATGGTTATGTTCATGGCATGATTACTAATGATTTTTGGTAATAATTATATTTTGATGTGAGTTTATTGAAAATACTTGTTATTGAAATCATATTTTTAGCTATTATTATGAAAAAAAAGAACTGAGCACGGTCACATGGCAATCCGTGTGATGCACTAGTAAGGGACACCCTACCAACGGTTAAGATTATGTTAATGAGAGAAGAAAGAGAAAGTGTGCCATTTTGGACGGAGTGAGAAAAGCCTATACCGGAGAGTAGAAAATACTCAACCTGACTGAGGTAGCTTGATATGAGAATAAATTGATAGTCATCATATGATATTCTGAAAATAGTTAATCCTGCCATACATGTCATTACTGTACAATTTTCATGTGCATAGATAAAAGTGCATTCATGTGACCTAAGGTATTTGCTGTAGTTTATACAGATGAACATGACGTAATGAGCTATATTGATTATGATTTATTATTGAACCTACTGGGATTTAATTCTCACTATTTTTCCATATCATGTTCAAAAGATTAACTATGCAGCTATTCTTTATGATACTTATTATTGATGTACATTGGATCGAACTACCCTACCTTGGGCAACTACCGATTATATCGGATATATCTATAATAGACATGACTGAGATTCTGGTGGAGGTGCTGCAACCCGCACTAGTGTCCCTGAAAGTAGTCTACGTGAATGATTAGGGCTAATATGTATATGTTATACTTTTGTACAGATGTTTGTAAATTAATGATGTGTATATAAATTCAGTATTGTATAAATTAAATAAATGTTATTTTGAGTTAAGTTTTAATGAGGTAATAACTTCATGGAATTTTACAAATATAGAAAAAAAAAATTGTCACATAAATGGAGTTGTTACACCTACCACCCCATATTTACAATTTTTCCATCCTCCATTATTTACCAAAATGCCATCCTAGAGTATTTACAAAACTGTCATCCTAGAGTATTTGCAAAAATACCATTTCAGTAAAACTACATAAATGTCATTTTAACCATCCTAAGATCTTGTTTTACTTGGGTAAAATTATAAAATAATTTAATCCTCCCTTAAGATTCAAAATGCTTTCTCTTCTCTGAAATTTTTTTAAATTAGTAACATAAGGAAAAATCAAAGATGTTACATTAAGCACATAAAGAGAATAAGGTTAAAATATCACCAAAATTTTGTCTTTTCCTTGTCCTTGATGAAATATTGATGTCTTGATTCTTGTAGGGAAGTTGTAGGTGATAGGTGTAATTATAAAAAAAGAGTGAAAATGCAAACAAGTTAATTGTTGAAGAAGGACAATTAAATGGTTTATTTTGTTTTCCCAATGTTCTTGCGAGTTGACTATTGATATTATTAAGTCGATTAGCTATTTTGAGAATTTTTAATTTGGACTGGCTTATTTTACAGTTGATTGATTACATATATTTTGAAGTAATCAACTGCATCCTACCAGTTAACTACGTATTCTTGGTTTTTCACAGACTTTTATAAGCTCAAAAATGTTTCTTTTCTGTCGAATACCAACAGCTTTAAAGTAGATTTTGACACATATATTCAAAACTTGCGGCCACCGATTTTTTCTAAAATAATCGCTCAATTTTGTTTACAGATTTTCAAAAATTATGGCCACTGATTTTAATTTTCTTTTAATGCTTTGTCCAAATTTTTGACTTTCTATTTTGGCCCCGTTCTTTATTATGCTTTTCATCTATTCTACTGCATTCTCCCTTATTAATGTTTAGCATTAAATGCAAAGTTCTTTTCCCTCATTACAAGAAAAGTTAATTTATTTTCTTTGAAACTCAAGAATTATGGTATCCAAGTGGTTAGTAAGTTAAAGTAATGAAAATTTTGAAATGAATAGACGGATGATAGCCTTATGGTACTTTGACGAATGTAATCAAGAGAATTAGTGGTGTTGAAGTTCTTGAGAAATAAAATATGGGAAGTAGGATTTAAGTTAATCTTTGAACTCTTAATTTGAAAATATGGAGAATATTTTGAGAATCATCTCCGAAAATAATGTAAGTGATTAAGATATTTGTGTTAAAGGTTTATACCATGCTAAATTGAGTCTAGTATCTAAGATGTATCTAGGATGTGAATTATGTTCAGAAAGGAGATTTTAGAAGAAGCCATAGATTTTGAATATTGATGGGATATACTGAGATTTAAAATATTTGTACTAGTATAATGGTAAAAAGAAGATACAAGTGATATATTTTTTCGTTGTTTGGTGAGTCAGTAAGTAAGAATTGGATATATTGTTTTAGGAGAGCTATTTAGGAAGCCTTAGGATCTTAGTTAGATCATAGTATAGATGATAGTAAATTTAAATGATGTGTTTATGCATTAGAAGTTATGCTTCAGGTATTTTTATATAACTTTGGTGAAAGTTGGAAGAAATTATTTGTCCTTAGTTGAACTTACCAATATCAACAGTTATCAGGTTAATATAAAAATGGCACCATTTGAAGTTTTACATGAAACATCGTAGGTCTCTTAATAGGTGGATGTGTTGAATAAGGTTAAGCTTTTGGAATTTAAATTGGAATATCATGTAATAGATAGAATATGACTAACCTAAATTGATGATGCTAATTTAGATAGCATGCTTCAAGCGTATGTCTTCAAGTTTGGTGGGAGATCCCTCAGCAGAATTCAGTTATAATAAAGTGATAGTTGATGACTTAAAGTCTTATGTAAGAGGTTTTACAAACTTTCTATTAGATGACTCAGTGGAGTTAGACTTATGGTAAGATGTCGTTGATAAAGGGAAATGGATTAGAAAAAGAATACAAGCAACTCAATACATGCCAAAAGTCTATAAGGACCAGGAATGCTGAGCACTAAAAAAAATTATCAGCTGATTACCAAATATTCTTGAAGGACTCAACCATGAAAGAGGTAATGAGGTTTAGAAAGAAGAAAAAAAAAGTTAAGCTCTAGTATATAAGCTCTTTTGAAATTTTGGATAAAGTATGCATAGTATATATTGCTTAGCTTTGCCATAAGTGATGTTGGTATAATTTTTCTTGCATTAATGCTAAGGAAGTACCAATCAGATTCTTCTCATGTTATCGGATCTCAAGAAATTCAATTGAACAAGAACTTGGCTTAATTATAAAGAAAAACTGATGATTATTATTGATTGATAAGTGTAGAACTTATGGCTGAAAGAAATCTCTATGGTTAAGGTTATATGGCAAAATCACTCAAGTAAAGAGATATCCTTAATTGCTTCAGTAATAAGATTAATAACTGTAATTTATGCCTTGGCTTCATTCCTTACCTGTGATAGGATGATTTGAAATTCGGTGACCGAATTTTTTAAGGGGAGAATAATGTAATATCCCGTAAAATTTAAATAATAATATTTTGCTATAAACAAATATATTTTTATTTAAAATTATTATGTTTTACTTAAAATAATTATATTTAGCTTTAAATAAATTTTTATTTTATTTTTATAAATTTCTTTCTTTTAATATGCATGGAGTTATTTTATGTTATTATTTGTTTTATTAAAAATTTTATTAAGAAAAATCATGATTTAAGAGTGCAATTAAAGTTTTGCAATAATAAAAAAATTTAGAAATTTTTGAGATGTTTTAGGATGAAAAAAAATATTTATATGTATATAATCAAATAGTAAATGTCGAATATTAAATTATCAAATAATAATAAATAAAAAGAAAAAAAGGGAGAAGCAAGCAGAGGATTCGGTGCAAAGAACGTCCCCTTTCTACCATTTCATTTTTTTCTTTCTTTCTCTAACCTCTACCTTCTCTCTAAGATTTCTTCTATTCTAGACATCCAATTGAGATACCGGAGGTACCGTTGTACTCGTAAAGACGAGAGCTTCAAAACCCACTAATCAATTTGGTTAGAAATTCACTGAAAGCTCGCCAAAAAATTGTGAATAGTAACTTATAGGTAATTTTTCTAAAATACTAGATTTTTGATGGTTTTTTAAGTTTTCAAGTTAGAGGTTTTGTTAAGGATATAGAGTATTGGTTGTATGATAAATTTCACTATCAAACAACGTGATTTAGTGCTCTAATTTGAAAAAAAATTTATTCGGTGATCAGTAACTATGCACAGTGTATGAACAGTGTCCAAATAGTATGTGAACAATATTCTGCATGAATAGTGATTTCTCCTGTGTGAACAATATTTGTTGGCCATAAACAGTAACCAATGTTGACCAAGCTCCCTAAGTTGTTTCTTGGGTTTTTGGACCCTCCAGACACATTTTTTAGGTCTATTTAGTCAAATGTGGATTAAAAAAATATATTTTAGGGCTGTCCAACCTGGAGTCTTACCCTATGAGTAGATAATTCTTTCTTGACTTACCCTATGCTCTTTTTGAACTTAAAATGTATAATTGATTATGTTTACAAGTTATTTATAAATTTATATGCTTCTGAAATGGATTAAATTATCTGAATTGATTACAATCTGGTATATAGTTCAAGAAGAGTATGGTTTTGAAAATAGATTTTTGAACTCATTGAATATGTGATTTTAAATGTATTTCTCATCATATGGTAAATAAAAGATATTGTGCACGTCGCATTGATATGTAAAGTTATATGATTGCCTTTGAAAATGGCATGTATATGTGATTACCTTGATTGAAAAATTTCTGATAGAGAAATTGTATTGAAACTAAAAATCTTGAATTTATACTTAAATCTCTATTCTGAACTATATGGCATATATCCAAATATGATTTTTGTGGACAAATCCTTTTGGAAACACTGTTTCCTAACAACAGGCAATGTTAAACCTAGTACACCTTGATACCTCAGTTAGCAGGGGTGGTACTAACCTCGTGTAACGGCCAACACACGAGATATGATATGAGAAGGAGAGCGGGATGCCTCCTATTTGGGAGAGATGCCGACTATATGATATGTGATTTGCCCTCCCTTATTGTGTGCTTGGAAAATTGCCCATATTAGAGTCCCTTTGCATGTCCTCTTAAATGGTGGTATGGCAAACCTTAGCTGGAATGCTAAGTATAGGCAAATCCTACACCAGCAAAGTATGGAAGGGTTTGAAATGGTTATGTTCATAGCATGATTACCAATGATTTATGGTAATAGTTATATTTTGATTAACATACGTGTTATTGAAAGCCTATTTTTGGCTATCATTGTGAAAAGAAAAGAAATGAGAACGGTCACATGGAAATCCGTGTGGTGCACCAGTAGGGGACGCCCTACCAACGGTTATGATTATGATTATGAGAAAAGAAAGAGAAAGTGTGCCATGTCGGACGGAGCGAGAAAAGCCCGTACCAGAGAGTAGAGGATACTCACCATAACGGGGGTAGCTTGAAATGAGAATAAGTTGATGGCCATCATATGATATTCTGAAAATAGTTAATCCTGTCATACATCTCATTATTGTATGATTCTTATGTGCATAGATATAATGCATTCATGTGACCAAAGATATTTTCTGTAGTTTATACAACTGAACATGACATGATGAACCATATTGATGGTAAATTATGATTTATTGTTGAACCTACTGAGATTTAATTCTCACTATATTTCCATATCATGTTTAGAAGAATAATGCAGATTTTCTCAATGACACTTATTATTTCCGTATGTTGGATCGAGGTGCCCTACCTTGGACAACTACCAGTTATATCAGATGTATCTGTAGTAGATGTGACTGAGATTCCGGTGGAGGTGCCGCCCGTACCAGTGTCCCCATAAGTAGTCGACATAGATGATTAGAAGTAATATGTATCTTTGTACAAATGTTTGTAAAATAATGGTGTGTATGGAAACTCAGTATTGTATCACTATTAATAACAATTATGCTTGGTTAAAGTGATTATTATTACGAGTTAAGTGGTTAGAATTAAAGTAGTAATAACTTCATGGAATTTTACAAATATAAAAAAAAAAATTGTTACATTTACATAAATGGAGTTGTTACAGCTGGCGCTGGAATCTCCACTACATTTACTACTAATGTGTCTTGTAGAATGGTGAATTGACCCAAGTAGGGTATTTCTACTACCAAAATCTCCAAGACTAGAGTCAGAAGAACTGCCGACATCTTAACTACTTTTATCTGAACATATCACCAACATTAAAGAGAACAAAGTCTCAATAGGTTCAACATTAAACATATCATATGATAAGTAGAAAATATGGTGTTATGTTTAGATGTATAAAATATAGAAAATATCTTTCATTAATGACAAGGAAAAATGACCACAGATAACATGAATAACTATATTAGGCATAAGTCATTAATAAACACAATTACAGTATAATTAACATCATGTATAATGACTACTTATTTGTTATCCATCTATTTCTTAGTAATAGGGTAATATGAGCCATTCACCCATCTGCTACTCATATATCACTGCCACTAGGTTGAATTGGTCACACTCCCCCTCTGCTCACTCAAGGCTAATAGGGCATCCCTTATTCGGTACTGTCTTAAGCCATATAACCCCATCAGGTCACCTTGCTATTATAAGGGTCATCCTAAAGATTCTGTATCATCAACATATAAAGTATGCATGAAATAGTTCACCATTAATATCATACTTATCATCATCATCTCAATGGAGATTGTTTAACTTCAAACCCCATCAAAAGTTTCTCCCAAGCCTAATCTATCATACATAACCTTATTCATATGGTTAATCCCTAAAACCACCTTTAAACTCCATTAAATAATTTCAAGAAGCACCCAAATATACAAATACATATACATACATCATCAATCATTTGCTAAGAACTAAAATTTCAAAAGGAGTTAATGTTAAACCTATGCAAAATATCTACTTCTCTTTCCTACTACCCAAAACGTTCTTGGAACTCCTTTTCTTGAACAACTTCCACCTATTTTTTCTCACAATTTTCTGCATTAAACACCATAGAAAAGAGTTCAAGATACTTAAGGTGATGAAGAGAGAAGATGTAGGAGTCTAGAAGTGCAAGAAATCGCCTTGGTTCCTTCTCTAGCCTTTTCTCTCGCTTCTTTCTCCCTCATCTCTTTCTTTTTCTTTCTCCTTTTCCCTTTGGTTGTTAGTTTTCTACTTCCCTCTCCCTTGGCCAACATCCTAATGCAGTCACCAAGAAAAACAATAACAAAAAAATTAAACCTTCTAAAAGCTCACTATCCTTTTTCCAACGATATCCCCCCAACCAAAACTTATTTATAATTGTGCCATTCTATTACATTCCAACCATTTCTCAAATAGGGCCATGTTTGGCTTTTCCAAAAACATTTCCAAATCCATTAATCTTTTTTGAAGGGAAACACTAATGGACTTTAGAAGCACATTCACCACATATCTCTAGTCCATTTCCTAAGACCTGATCTTACCCTAAGAGGTTAGAAAAATATGGCTTTACCACTTATAATTTTCTTTAAACAAGAAGATTATTCTCTTTCCTACCCTTCAAACATAGAATTGTATGTTATTTAATGGAAATAAATAGGGGAATTTTATAGTTCTCCCTCTCTAAAAAGGAATTTTGTCCTTAAAATTTAAGGCTTACCTATTTTTAAAAAGTTATGGATACTTCTGTCTCATGTTTTCTTTCCTTTCCTATGTAGTTTCTTCTTTATTTAAACCCTTCTAGGCTATCTTCACCAAAAGGATGGTTTTGTTCCACAATTGTTTTACATCTCTATCTAGCACTACAATTGGTTATGGCTGGTAAGTTAAATAAATTCTCATCTACAGTTACTAAGTCTTCTTGTATCTAATGTACCAGATCTAGAAGGTATTTACAGATTTGTGAAGTGTGAAACACATCATGAAGGTTTGATAATGGTGAATGAATGAAATCTGATAGGTAGATGATCTTACTCTTCTGTAAAATTTGATAGGTGTAACATCCTTAATTTCGTTTCTTTTATTGATAAAGGTACATAAAAAATTTAATTAAGGAAATAAAATTTATTAGACAATATTTTAGATATCTAAGGAAATATAATCCTTAGAAATTCTTCACCTTAGGTATATGCATAGAAAATGTTTCTAACATTAAGAGAACAAATAAAGAAGGAAAATCTAATAGGAAAGAAATTAGAAATAACATACTAAAGAGATGCAAAATTCTTGGATAAGGAAGATAAATTTTTAGAAACAAGTAAAGGTCTTAAAATTTCAAAGAACATTGAATTAGGGTAATTTTTCCTAATTCAAGAACTATAGTTACTAAGTTTAAAATCTTTACCCATACATTGGGCTTTTACCTATGGACACTTCATATAGAGTTTTTCCACTTTACATAAGTTTCTAGCAAGCCCATTGGATAACCTAAACAAGAAATTAAACATAGACTTGGACTAGGATATAGTAATTTCACAAATAGCCCAAAAATTATGAAAATGTGACCAAGCCCACCAAGAAAGGAAGAATTTTATCCAAAGCAAAGAAAATGGGTAGGAAAAGCCCATAATGGGTAGGAATAAGCCCAAATCCAAGAGGAAAACTAAAATAAAATAAATTAGATGATGATATAATAATAAGAATAAAGATTAGGTTACATGGCATTAAGACAAAAAAATTTAGCAAGTGGTGTGATTCTACATTCATCACTTAAGCAAGTGGCATGATAATACAAGGCTTTAGGACAAAAACATCTATATCCTACACTCATAATTTTAGCAAGTGGTATGATAATACATGGTATTAGGACAAAACATTCATAGCCCACACAAATAATATCAACCAAATAATGAAGATTCAAGGGCTAGAAATTTGCCACCTAAAAAGGCAAACCTATCATACTTGTTTAAGACAAAAGAAAATGGAAATGAATCCCTAAATCAAAGGGACCTTGTCCCATATCTTAAGAACATATTATCATAATTTTCAAAATACAAATCTCCTTTTCCTATGCATATCTTGACTAAGGAAGAGGAAGACAAGAACATAAGTTGTTTGTTTTCCAAAAATTCAACAAAGTGTATCCTAATTGTGATAAGGTAGACCCATGATCATGAAAGGTGAATTATTTGGTGGTCTATATAAGAAAACCCACCCTTACAACATTAGAATTTCGTCCAAGGGAGGGAGAGAAAAAAATAGAAGCAAGGTAGAGTGAGGAAAGGAGAGGAAGAAAGGAAGAAAGAGGAAGGAGAAGTCTAGAAGACTAAGTGCTCCAAGTAAGTTTAACAATATTTCTTTTTGAAGAAAAATTTTGAAACTTATAATATTTGTATGAGATTTTGATCTTAGAACTTTTATGATTGGTCATGATGTTGCTATATCATGTTACATATTGATCTTGCATGTGATGTATGTTTGAATACTTAGGTTGGTGTAGATAGTTCTGCATGGTTATGGCTATGGGTGGCAGAATTTTAAGCTTCGGTATTTTAATTTCTGGGAACAATCTATAAAGAATTAAAATAAATGGTTAACATAAGAATTAAAGATAAATGTGTCATGGATTTGTAGCCACTGGAATCATTCCATTTGGAGTCCATATGAGGTAGCTATGGTCTGATTAGTAGTCAAAGGTCAGAAAATGAATCATCAGGGAAGAATATGTTAGGATAGCTTCGGGAATTTAATTTCTGGGAATTATTGGTAGGGAATTAAAATAAATGGTTAACATAAGAATTAAATATATGTATGTCATGGATTTTTAGCCACTGGAATCATTCAATTTGGAGTCCATATGAGGGAGATATGAGCCGATTAGTAGACAAAGGTCAGAAAATGGGTCATCAGGGAAAAATATGTTAGGATAGCTTCGGTATTTTAATTTCTGAGAAGTATCTGTAAGGAATTAAAATAAATTATTAACATAAGCATTAAAGATAAATGTGTCATGGATTTTTAGGCACTGGAATCATTCAATTTGAAGTCCATTTGAGGTAGATATAAGCTGATTAGTAAGCCGAGGTCAGAAAATGTTTATTCAGAATATGTTATTAAAGCTTTAGTTTTTGAATTTCTGGAAAATATTCTGTAGGGAGTTAAAATCGTACGCCAAGATAACAATTATAGATATAGGGCTCATGGATTTTTACCAACTGGAATAACTCAATTTGGAGTTCAAATGTGGGAGATATGGTCTAATTAGTCAGTAAAGGTCAGAACTTACACGAGAAGAAATAATCTGTACATTTAGGGAGTAATATCACCTTGATTTCTTAATATTTCGCTACAATGTTCAACATAATAGTTTTAGATAATTGTTTTATCTTGAAATTGACACTAAGATCACCTACATCAGAGTTAAATTGAGGGAGTTATGCTCTGATTAGTAAGAGAAGGTTAGATAGGATGAAAACCTGCATCAAGAAAATAAAGAAATAAAATTAGTATTTTAAAAAGAAGATGAATCTTAACAAATGACTAGTATAGCCATAGCCATTGCCATTGCATGAACTTACTACCATTTTAAGTGTGTAATTTTTAACATGGAATTTACCCTAGTACTCATATAAATTTACAAGAAGTTTTGAAAGTGCCGGTTTTATTTGAAAAATCTTAGTATGCTCCGTGGTTGCAGTATTTTCACATCAGAAAAGAATTATTCTAGTTACTGGAAAACAAAATTGTGATTTGTGAAAAGTGCATGTCTAAGGAAAGCTCTGGCAAGGAAAGACATGGTACTTAAGCGTGTCCATTAGTGACCCACCTCTCTTTCCTGGGAACTTTTCTGGTGCGCTGTTTACAGACTACAATTACTATCCAGTTACCAAGGTATTAGTATGGAATTTTGACATGGAAATGTTTTATAAAGTGATATTTTAAATGGTTATGTTCATGGCATGATTACCAATGATTTATGGTAATAGTTATATTTTGATGAACATACTTGTTATTGAAAGCATATTTTTGGCTATCATTGTAAAAAGAAAAGAAATGAGCACGGTCACATGGCAATCCGTGTGGTGCACCAGTAGGGGACGCCCTACCAACGGTTATGATCATGTTAATAAGAAAAGAAAGAGAAAGTGTGCCATGTCGGACGGAGCGAGATAAGCCCGTACCGAAAAGTAGAGAATACTCACCCTGACCGGAGTAGCTTGAAGTAAGAATAAGTGGATAGCCACCATATGAAATTCGAAAAATAGTTATTCATGCCATACATGTCATAACTGTATAATTTTCATGTGCATGATAAAGTGCATTCATGTGACCTAAAGATATTTTCTGTAGTTTATACAGCTGAACATGACGTGATGAACTATATTGATGGTAAATTATGATTTATTGTTGAACTTACTGGGATTTAATTCTCACTATATTTCCATATCATGTTCAGAAGAATAAATATGCAGATATTCTCTATGACACTTATTATCTCTGTACGTTGGATCGAGGTGCCCTACCTTGGGCAACTTCCAGTTATTTCTGATGTAACTGTCGTAGATGTAACTGAGATTCCGGTGGACGTGCCACCCGAACCAGTGTCCCCGGAAGTAGTCGATATAGATGATTAGAACTAATATGTATCTTTGTACAAATGTTTGTAAAATAATGGTGTGTAGTTTGTAAAATAATAGTGTGTATGGAAACTCAGTATTGTATAAATTAAATAAATGTTATATTGAGTTAAGTTGTAACGAGGTAATAACTTCATGGTATTTTAAAAAAAAAAAATTTACATAAATGGAGTTGTTACAATAGGGACCTAAATATCCTGGAGTCGACTTTTTAACTTTCATTTCTAACCCAAGGCCTATAGTCGGAGAGAATTTTAGGAACACGTACTCCCCTTCTTGAAACTACAACAGCTTTCTTCTTTTATCAAAATAGCTCTTCTGTCGACTTTAGGCCATTTGTATATTTTCTTATACCATTTGTATCTACTTAGTGGTGTGTTTCACTAATTCTAGACCCAAAAAATTTCTTATCCCCACTTCATACCAACACAGAGGGGATTTGTATTTCTTACTATACAAAGCTTCATAAAGTGCAATCCCGATGTTGGAGTGATAACTATTATTATATGCAAATTTTGCTAGTGATAAATATTTGTCCCATCCTTTTCCTTATTCTAGAGTACTAGCTCTGAGCATATCTTCCTAAGTTTGTATGGTTCTTTTATTTTGGTCATTAGTCTGAGGATGATTTGCTGTACTAAAATGTAGTTTGGTGCCAAAAGCTTCTTATAAATCTCTTCAAAACCTAGAAGTAAATATGGGATCTCTATATGAAAGAATGTTGCTAAGGACTCCATGTAAAAAAACAATTTCTTTTATATACAACTAAGCTAACTTCTCAAGCGAAGAACTACATCTTTTTTAAATCTTGATATATCTTAGTAGATCCTAAATGGATAGTATACTTGCTCTAATGAGATTCTTCTAAAATATTAGTCTTTAAAGTCCCTTCTTGTAGTATACATGTTTGTCCTTAATACTTAAGAATTCCATCCTCTGATATTGCAAAGTCAGGCTGCCCCTTTCTGTCATATAAAGATTTATCCTATAGCTGTGCTTCCTTGATTTATGTTTTCCAGTCACATACAACTCACAATTCGCTAATAATTAAACCTCCAGGGATAACTATCAATGATAAACTCAAATTTCCAAATTCCTCTATTAACTTCATCTCCTTTATTAGCATTTGGCTTACATGCAATGATTTTCGGGTTAGTGCATCGACTACTACAATTGCCTTTCCAGGGCGGTACTTTAATTAAAACTTATAATTATCGATAAATTCCATCCATATTCTTTGTCTCATATTTAACTTCTTTTGAACAAAAAAGATATTTTAAGCTTTTATGGTCACTATATATCTCGAATATAGCTCCATACAAGTAGTGCCTCTAAATTTTTAGAGCAAAGAATATAATAGTTAGCTCTAGGTCATGTGTGGGGTAATTATCCACATGTGGTCTTAAATGCCAATGAAGCATAAGCAACTACACTATATTATTGCACCAAAACACAACCTAAACCTTTCTTAAAAGCGTTAATATAAACCTTAAAATATCCAGAAGGGTCAGGGATGACTAAAATATGAGGGGAAGTTAATATAATCTTGAGCACTTTAAAGTTATTTTCAGATTCCTGAGTCCATTTAAAAAGACTTCCCTTTCTAGTTAACCTGGTCAGAGGCAAGGCTATTTAAGAGAATCTTTGTATGAATCTTTTGTGATATCTAACTAATCCTAGGAAAGTTCTGATTTCTATCATGGTCTTGGGCCTCTCCCACTTTAACACTGCTTTTATTTTGTTAGGGTCTACAGATACACCGTCTTGGGAAATAACATGGCCTAAGAACTTTATTTCTTTCAACCAAAATTCACATTTTTCTATCTTAGCAAAGAGTTTCTTCTCCTTTAGAAATTGGAGTACTAGCTGAACATACTGACTATGCTTCTTTTCACCCTTAGAATATATCAAAATATCATCTATAAAGACCACTACAAACTAATCCAAATAAGGTTTGAAAATACGGTTCATATAATTCATAAAAACTACAGGTGCATTTGTGACCCCAAAAGGCATCACCAGAAATTTGTAGTGTCTGTATCTAGTCGTGAAAGTTGTCTTTGGAATATCTTTTTCTTTAACTGATCCAATAAATCTTCTATTTGGGGCAATGGATATTTTTTTTAATAGTTACTTTGTTGAGTTATCTATAATCAATACACAATCACAAACTGCCACCTTTCTTTTTCACAAACAATACAAGCACTCCCCAAGGTGACACACTAGGTCAGAAAAAATTTTTCTCCAATAATTCTTCAATCTACTTCTTAAGCTCTTTTAAATCCATTGGAGACATTCTATATGGTGTAATAGAAATAGGCCTCGCCTCTGATGCCAAATCAATGGAAAATTATATCTCTCTCTTAGGTGGTAGTTCTGAGATTTCTAAGGAAAAGACCTTTAAAAATTCACAGACTATTATAATTTCACATAATTACTAGATTGACTCAAGGTTGATAACATACAAGAGAATGCAACCCAAATCCATACCCCTTGACTCCTTACATAATTTATGAGTACCGACAATGCTGCACTCTTATTCCTCCAGAGAATTATGAAGAAACTCAAGAGTTTTATCGCAACAATTTAAAATTACTCGATTTTGGCTTAACCAATCCATGCCCAGAATGACATCTATACCATCTAGGAGTAAACAAATCAAATTCATTACAAATGATATTTCACACACCACAATAGAAAAATTTGAACACATTAAGGAGGTAATTATTTTTCCCCTCTATAGGTGTCATCATAACTAGTTCATATGGTATATCAGAGATAGGATGTTGTAACTTTCCACACATTTTATTGCTATAAAAGAATGGCTAATGCCCGAATCAAAAAGTATAATTAGAGGTAAATCATTAACATAACACATACCTTGAATTACCATGTAAAGTAAAGACTCTTCCTGTTGTCTGTTAAGTCTGTTCAAGCCCTTTTTCATTTCTCATTAGGCATCATCATGCCAGGTGCCCCTTCTGCTCAAGCAAAAACAAGTAGCTTGAGTATAATAACATGATATACTCCCATAGGATTGCCTACATCTTACACACTTATCGATTGTGGGTTTATATGGAAAGGATCTGGATCCCGTAACCAAATATTGTTTACCTCCCAAATTATTCCTTCCTCTAATATCTTTGCCATAAGTGGAAATATCCCTTTTCCTCTTCCATGAAGCTTGTCGCTCCCTCTTTACCTCTGTTGTCTTCAAACTTTTCTTTAGCAGTCTACATTTGTTGATTAAAGAAGCAACCTCTTGAATTTCCAAAGCAACCATAACACTTCTTATTTTTGAATTTAATCTCGTCTCAAATCTTACCGCTTTCCATGCTTTATTTGGAGACAAGTGAAAATTTTGGACAATTCTTCAAATTTAGCAATATACTGGTCAATGGTCCAGTTGCCTTGTCTAAATGGAAGAAATTCAACTTCCTTATCAACTCTCACACTGCTAGGAAAATACTTATCTAAAAATGTATCCCAAAACACCAGCCAGGTAATTAGTCTTCCCTATTAGATTAGCAGGTCTTTGACTCCCCTCTACCAATATTTAACTTCTTCCTTGAGTATATACACAGCGAAAGTGACCTTCTGTTCATTAGGGAAATTTAAAACCTCAAATATCTTTTCTAGCTCTACTAACCAACTCTTAGCTACAATGGGGTTATATCTGCCTACAAACGAAGGAAGTTGAATCCTTATGAATTTTGCCCATCCGTTCTCATTCCCTACACTATGTTGGTTGCCTCCCACCTCACCACGATTGTTATTATTTTGCATGTGTTGCAAAATTTGATTTATGGCAACCACTTGGTCTCGAATAGTTGTGGCTAAATCATCTCTAAGGCATGTAAAATATTGAATTAATGTCCCTAATTTTCTTTTATGAATAAGACATGTAAAATATTAAATTAATGAGATAAAGAAAAAAACAAAGACTTACCATGAAATTCTAGAGAAATACTTAATAAAATGTACATTAGA
The DNA here is from genome assembly GCA_037074535.1 of Gleditsia sinensis. NCBI lineage: Eukaryota > Viridiplantae > Streptophyta > Magnoliopsida > Fabales > Fabaceae > Gleditsia > Gleditsia sinensis. Next base: position 58,982,705 of record CM073464.1, read on the forward strand.
AATTCTCAATGTGTAAACATAGAAAAATTTTATAACACTTGCGGAAAAGGAAAAGAAAGAACCTAAGAGGCAAAATTTAGAAATAATGGCTTAGTGAGGGATGAAATTCCTGGGCAAGAAAAATAAATTTTAGAAGTTGGAAAGAGGTTTAGGAATTTCAAGAAGTTGAATTATAGGACTTTTCTTAATTCAAGAGGTAAAATCCCTAAGCTTGACACCTCATCCTACACCATTTGGCTTCCACCTAGAATGCCAACTCATAGACACTTCATCTAGGATTTTTCAACTCACATGAGTTGTTGGCAAGCTGTAACATCCCTATTTTCGTTTCTTTTACTAATAAAGGTACATAAATATTTAATTAAGGAAATAAAACTTATTAAACAATTTTTACTTAGAAATTCTTCATCTTATGTGTATACATAGAAAATGTTTTTAACATTAAGGAAATAGGTAAAGAAAGAAAACCTAATAGGAAAAATTAGAAGTAATGGCCTACAGAGGGGCGAAATTCTTGGGTAAGAAAGATAAATTTCTAAAAGTAAGTAAAGGTCTTAAAATTTCAAGAAGATTGGATTTGGGTAATTTTTCCTAATTCAAGAGTTAGAGTTCCTAAGTTTAACATCTCCACCCCTATATTTGGGCCTTCACCTATAGACACTTCATAGAGTTTTTCCACTTCACGTGAGTTTTTAGTAAGCCAAATGGATAGCCCAAGAAAGAGATATAATATAGACTTGGACTAGGATATAGAGGTTAGACCAATAGCCAAAAAATCATGAAAGTGTGGCCAAGCCCTCTATGAAAGGTAAGAATTTTAGCCAAAGCAAAGGAAATGGGCAAGAATGAGCCCAAATCCAAGAGGAAAAAATAAGAACCATGTGACAAAATAGTAGTGTAATAATAATCAAGGTTAGGTCACATGACATTAGGACAAAATATCTATATCCTACACTCATAATTTTAGCAAGCCATGTGATGAAATAGTAGGTAATAATACATAGCATTAGGACAAAATATCTATATCCTACACTCAATTTCAACAAGCTATGTGATGAAATAGTAGTTAATAATACATGTCATTAGGACAAAACATCCTTATCCTACAAAAATAATTTTAGCCAAGCAAGGGAGACTCAAGAGCTGAAAATTTACCACTTAGAAAGGCAAATCTATCATACTTGAGTCAAACAAAAGAAAAAGAAAAAGAATCCCTAAATTAAGGGGACCTTGTCCTTTTTCTTGAGAACATTTTATCATAATTTTCAAATAACAAATCCTCTTTTTGCTATGCATATCTTGACTAAGTGAAAGGAAGACAATAATATGATTTGTCTTCCCTCAAAAAGCAACCATGTGCATTCTAATTGTGATAAGGTAGACCGATGATTATGAGAGGAGGACGACTTGATAATTTTTTAAGTAAAAACCATCCTTATAACATCACAAAATTTTCCAAGTGAGGGAGAGGGAAAAATAGAAGCAAGGTAGAGTGAGAAAATGAGAGAAAGAGAAGACAAGAGAGGAAGTAAGAAGAAGGAGAAGTCTAGAGAACTAAGTACTCAAGGTAAGTTAGCTTAATCTCCACTTAAATCCATCTTTTTTCTTCATCCTTGGGGTTCAGAACTCATCCTCCCTCTCTTATTCAAGCTGCTAGAAAAGCTAAGGAAATGGAGGAATCTTGCCACTTCCTTCAAGAGGAAACAAGAAAAAAAATCCACTAAGTGTGTTAAGGAGATCTTGAGGTAGGTTTAACAATATCTCTTTTTGATGAAAAAAATGAAATTTGTAACATTTATATGGGATTTTGATCTTAGAACTTTGATGAAATTTACAATATTTTCTACTTTGATGATTGGCCATGGATGTTACTATATCATGTTACATGTTGATCTTGCATGTGATGGATGTTTTGAATACTTCAGTTGGTGTAGAAAGTTATGCATAGATATTGTTATGGGTGGCAAAATTTTAGGGCTTTTATGATGTTGTTATGTATATTTGAATGTGGTGAAAAATTGATGGAATATGATTAGATTAATAAAATGAGTATGGCCTTAAACAATTAGTAGAAGACCATGAGAAAATTCTAATGGGAAACACCCTTAATTATACATGATTTGATTTCTATTTTCTTGAGAAATAGATGATGGAATATGTTAAATTAAGTGTAAGGAAGCTAATTAAAATGTTGAAATGAGTAATCTTATGGTTAGATGTAAATTAGGAAAAAAATGAAAGAAGACATAATAAAAGGATGAACTAGAACCTTAGGAAGTGTTTGGTTAGAAAACTGGATTTTGGAGTAACCAAGGAAGCTTCTGTATTTGCAATTCTAGGAAGAATCAGTTAGGAATTAAAACAAATGGTTAACATGAAAAAAGTAGATATATGTCTCGTAGATTTGTAGCCACTGGAATCACCCAATTTGTAGTTGCAGTGGTCAAAAAATAGTTAACTAGGGAAGAATCTATTAGGAAAGCTCCTGTGTTTGAGTTTATGGGAAAAACATGTAGGGAATTAAAAGAAATGGTTAACATAAAAAATATAGATATATGTCTCATAGATTTTTATCCACTAGAATCACTCAATTTTGATTCTATATGAGGGAGATATGGTCAAATTAGTAAGTAGTGGTCAGAAACTAGTTAACTAGGGAATAATCTTTTATGTAAGATTATGTGTTTGAATTTTTGGGCAAAATATGTAAGGAATTAAAATAAATGGTTAACATAAAAAAATATGTCTTATCAATTATTAGCCACTAGAATCACTCAATTTGGAGTCCATTAGAGGGAGATATGGTCATATTAGTAAGTAGAGGTCAAAACTTACCCAGCAAGAAATAACATTAAATTTGAAGGAGTAATAACAATAAGAGTCCTTATGATTTCACTAAAACAATCAACAGAAGAGTTTGAGAGATTGTCTTACCTTTAAAAGGATACAAGAACCCCCTGAATCGTAGTTAAAATGATGGAGTTATGCTCTGATTAGTGAGAGAAGGTCAAGCCAGATGAAAACCTACATCAAAGGACAACATACAACACAGAGCAAGGTTGTGTTCGGTGCGAGTAAGGGATTGTTGAAGCCTAGAGCTTGGCTGTGTTATAGGAAATGGCCAAGCCATGTTACACGACATGGGCAAGCCGTGTTGTGAGCTAGTAAAGCTTATTTTAAATATTTTTCTACCCTAAATGAAACTCATTAATTGTAGGGTAATAATAGAAACCAAATTGAAGAATGCCCTATAAAATTTGTGAGAACATGTGTTGGAAATGATATAAGAAAAAGGAAAGTGATTAAAGGCTAAGCATAAAGAAAATGAAGAGATGAAAATAATATTTAAGAAAGAAGAAGAATCTTGTAAATGAAAATAATAAATTACTAGTGTATGCCCTAGTTGTAATATCCCTAATTTCGTTTCTTTTATTGATAAAGTTACATAAATATTTAATTAAGGAAATAAAATTTATTAGACAATTTTTAGATATATAAGAAAATATAATCCTTAGAAATTCTTCACCATACGTGTATGCATAGAAATGTTCTAACATTAATGGAATAGGTAAAGAGAGAAAACCTAAGAGGAAAAATTAGAAATAAATATACTAAAGAAAGGTGAAATTCTTGGGTAAGGAAGATAATTTTTTGTGAAGTAAGTAAAGGTATTAAAATTTCAAGAAGATTGGATTAGGGTAATTTTTCCTAATTTAAAAGTTAAAGTTACTACATTTAGTATCTCCACCCATAAATTGGGCTTTCACATATGGACACTTCCTATAGAGTTTTTCTACTTCACATGAATTTTTAGCAAGCCAATAGGATAGCCCAAGGAAGAAATAAAACATAGACTTAGACTAGGATATAGAAATTGGACCGATAGCCCAAAAATCATGAAAATGTGACTAAGCCCATTATGAAAGGTAGAATTTTAACCAAAGTAAAGACAATGGGCAAGAATGAGTCCAAACCCAAGAGGTAAAATAAAAATAAAAATAAAATAAAGTGATGAAATAATGGTGTAATCAAGATTAGGTGACATGGCATTATGACAAAATTTTTTGCAAGTGGTGTGATATGCTACATTCATAATTTTAGCAAGTGGTGTGATAATACATGGCATTAGGACAAAACATCTATATCCTACACTCATAATTTTAGCAAGTGGGTAATAATACATAGCATTATGACAAAACATTGTTATCCTATACAAATAATTTTAACTAAGCAAGGAAGATTCAAGGGTTGGAAATTTTCCACTTAAAAAGGAAAATCTATCATAATTGATAAAGACAACAGAAAAAAGAAATGAATCCCTAAATCAAAGGGACCTTGTCCCTTATCTTAAGAACATATTATCATAATTTTCAAAATACAAATCTCATTTTCCTATGCGTATCTTGACTAAGGAAGAGGAAGACAAGAACATGAGTTGTTTTTTTTCCAAAAATTCAACCAAGTGCATCCTAATTGTGATAAGGTAGACCCATGATTATGAAAGGTGAATTATTTGATAGTCTATATAAGCAAAACCCACCCTTATAACATTAGAATTTTCGTCCAAGTGAGGGAGAAGAAAAACAGAAGCAAGGTAGAGTGAGGAAAGGAGAGGAAGAAAGGAAGAAAGAGGAAGGAGAAGTCTATAAGACTAAGTGCTCAAGGTAAGTTTAACAATATTTCTTTTTGAAGAAAAGATTTGAAACTTATAATATTTATATGAGATTTTGATCTTAGAACTTTGATAATTGGTCATGGATGTTGCTATATCATGTTACATATTATGTATGTTTAAATACTTAGGCTGGTGTAGATAGTTCTGCATAGGTATGGCTATGGTTGGCAAAATTTTAAGCTTCTGTGTTTTAATTTCTAGGAACATTCTGTAGGGAATTAAAATAAATGATTAACATAAAAATTATTCTATATGTTTCATAGATTTTTAGCCACTGAAATTGTAACATTTCCGATTGTTTTTTCTTATGTTACTAATTGAAATTTATTTCTTTCAGAGAGGAGAACGGATTTTGGATCTCATGGGAGGATTAAATTATTTTTACTTAAGTCAAATAAGATAGTAGGAATGGTTAAAATGACATTTAATTTATGTAATTAATGCGTAAGGCATTAGTGTAATTATGGATGATGGCAAGGGCATTTTGGAGATAAAGAGGTGGTAGGTAGGGGGTAAGTAGGGAAAAAATAAAATGAAATAAAATAATAGGAAGATAAGAAGGAGAAGGGGAGGGAGTGACGGAGGGAAAGAGAAGAAAAAGAAAAGGAGAAAAAGAAAGGGGAAGAAGAAGAAGAGAAAGAAGAAGAAGAGAAAGAGGAAGAAGAAGGAGAAGGAAGAGTAAAGAGAAATCAAGGAATCAAGCACCGAGTTTAAAGGAATTTGAGGTAGGTTTAACATCTTCTAATAAATTTTTGTACAAAATTATATATACATTTTTAGATTTGTTTAGATATGATTTTGGATAACATGTGGTCTGGATATTTATATGAAATTCTGTTTTGGATGTTTGGACATGCATATGGGTGCATGGGATTATATAAAAGAAAATCAAAGGAGAAGATAAATTAAGCTGAATTATTTATTACAAACCTCATACATGTTATAATTATACAATACAACATTTCAAAACACAATATACATGTTTACATATATATTACAAACCTCACACATATTATGTTTATACAATACAACATTTCAGTACATAATTAAGAGTCTTTATACAGCACTTCACCCTTGAAATACAAAGGGTGAGGAGGTGGTGCTGACATCTAGATCTCCATCAATAACGTCATTTTGTGTTGCATCTCATTTTTTTTATCTGAGCATAACACTACAATAATAGTGAGAACAAAGGTTCCCAGTAGATTTAACATAAATAAAATATGATGAGAAAACAGGAGTTATGTTCAACTATATAAGCTACAGAAAAATATTAAAATTTTGAGATAAAATCATAATTTTTGTTTATGCATAATTATCATACTACACATGCACTAGAAGTCTATTTTTTTTCTAATGCTCAGGCCTATCACGGCTTTTAATTTACTCATTTGTTATATGTATAGTAACCGATCGACTACAGTCATAATAAGTGATCAGGGAATGTGAATATATATATATATATATATATATATATATATATATATATATATTGTGTTTATACATATGGCATATTTAACATGCGTATCGAACAAAAACCCGGACGTTACAAAGTTGGTATCAGAGCGGTCGATCTTAGACGACCATGGGGTGGGTGGTCACCTTTAGAATTACTTAATTTGGAGTTCATATGAGGAAGATATGGCTGGTTAATTGAGCAGAGGTCAAAATTCAAGATAGTAAAAATAAGCGTTTTTGTTTTAATTTTTGGGGAATAATCCGTAAAGAATCTGAAGAAATGATAAACACAAAAGTTGTAGATAATTGTCCTAACTTTCTATAAGATTTGAAATCACTTCAATCGGAGTTCGTATAAGGGAGATATAATTGAATAAGTAAAGAAAGGTCTGGGTTGCTTCAACACGGGTAGGCCGTGTTTGGGGCTGTTTTTAAGCATGTTTGAAGTATTTTTCAAGCATGACCGTGTCTTGAACATGGCCAAGCCGTGTTGGGTGTTGGATTATCATACTTTTCACTGTTTTATGTTTAAAAAATAATCTTGTTTGTTGTAATATTTTTAAGAAACATATATTCAAGAAAAATACTTTTAAAATGATGATTTTGGTATCTAAAATGTACTCTTTTTCTTTATTTGATTTAAAATGAATTATATTGAATATTGGTATGTGATGAATGATCATTAATCATTTGGTATAAAAATGATGCATCATATTATGAAAGTAATTAAATGGCAAGCGTAAAACTCATGACGAGTTGCTTGATAGATATATATTGTATTTGATGAATATGAATTTATATATATACATTTATATGTATGGATGGATATCGACGGGTTGTATGGCTTGAGACAGCACCAAGTAGGGGACGCCCTATTAGCCTGAGTGAGTCAAGGGAGGGCCGCTCCAACCGGGTGTCAGTGGTAATGTGAGGAGGCAGGAGGGTGATGTACTCACATTCCCTGATCACTTATTATGACTGTAGTCGATCGGTAACAATGCATATAGAAAATGAGTAAATTAAAAGTCATGATAGGGCTGAGCATTAAAAAAAATGGACTTCTAGTGCATGTGTAGTATGATAATTATGCATAAACAAAAATTATGATTTTATCTCAAAATTTTGATATTTTTCTGTAGCTTATACAGCTAAACATAACTCCTGTTTTCTCATTATATTTTATTTATGTTAAATCTATTGGGAACCTTTGTTCTCACTATTATTGTAGTGTTATGTTTAGATAAAAGGAAATGAGATGCAACACAAGATGACGTTACTGATGGAGATCTAGATGTCAGCACCATCTCCTCACCCTTTGTATTTCAAGGGTGAAGTGCTGTAAATATAGTGAGTTATGGCACTACCAAGAAGGAATCTGGCAGGCAGCGCAGATGCTACTTTAAATAACATAGCCGCAGCTATTCAAGCTCAGGCAGTTGCAACGAATCAGATTCTGCAGCATATAATATGTGTGAAGTTTGTAATATATATGTAAACATGTATATTGTTTTTTGAAATGTTGTATTGTATAATTATAATATGTATAAGGTTTGTAATAAATATGTATATATATATATATATTGTGTTTATACATATGGCGTATTTAACATGCGTATCGAAAAAAAAAACTCGGACGTTTGCAGAAATCACTCAATTTGGAGTCCATATAAGGTAGATATGGTCCGATTAGTAAGCAATAGTCAGAAAATGGTTAATCAGGGAAGAATATCTTAGGATAGCTTTTGTGTTTTAATTTCTGGGAACATTCTGTAGGGAATTTGTTGTGTGTATGTTTTACCAAATACCGTAAGTGCATGGCGTAGCTGTAGCTAGTCCGGCAAGTATGGGTCGTGTCCCACAAAGAACAATGCCAATTACTAGAATTTCACAAAAAAGTGCTATCCAAATCGATACAATTCGATCAGAGAGTGTCACAATTAAATAGATGCAAATATCCAATTAAGCAAAGCCTAGGGTTAGGGTTCACCACACTTGTGATACTTAACAACTGATAATTACCTCTAATTACAATTGTCTAGATTATTGGGGATGGCTTAACCTCAATTAATTAGAAATCTCTTTCAAGCATTACCAATCGTACCAAGGTTAATCAAATTACGTACTTTCGTGGTTCTTAGTTTAACCTAGGTCCATTAAGCTTTATGCCAACCATAGAATGCAACTAATCGGTTTTCTCGTTCCCATTAATTGATTCAATCCTAGAGTATCTTAAACTACTTTCGTGATTAAGATATCCCTAATTAACTATTGGGTTCCAGTTTTAATCTTCACCTTTCAGTTCATCGATTAAATACCTAAGACGTGATAAACTGGTGATCAGGCATTCTATCAACTAATTCATGCATATAATAGTCAATACAAATTAATCTAGTACCAATTACAATTAAGGTTTCGCAATTCAGGTCATAAGCACAATATCATTGTATCACAATTGAGTTCACAGAAACCCTAGATTGAATTTACTCACACATCATCAAAACAAGAATCAAATTCATCTTCATTGAATAAATCATAGTAGTTCAGTACAATTGAAAGAGAATAAGTAGAAGTAAAAGAAGAAAACTAAAAATAGAAAGATAGAACACAGTGTGCAGATAAATTCAGATGAATTACAACCTTGAATGCCGTAAAATCTACTCTAGAACATCAAAATCATCAATAATCTATGTAAAAACCTAGTCTAAATGTGTTTCCTAAACCTAAAAGTTGTTTCTCCAGTGTTTTCTTTGGTCTAGCTTGCCTCAACTGCGCATCCCCCTAGCTTCTCCCCTTTCTGGCGGCCAAAAACCCTAATTTTAACGTTCTGTCCGGACCCCGAAGCACGGCTGTGTTCCAAGACACGGCCTGGCCGTGCTTCAGGATGGAATCTGGGGAAATCCTGTATCTCTTGCTCAGAGCACGGCCAGGCTGTGTTGCAGGCCACCAAGCACAGCCTGGCCGTGCTGCATGCTGCAATGCTCATTTCTTCATGATTTTTGATGTGTAGCCTCCTTGCTTCCTCCTTAGCATGTTCCAAGTCTTTTTGGCTCTTTCCATGATTTCTTTTCCATGCTTCTTGGCTTCTTTTGCTCTCCTGCAACCATAAAACAAACTACAGCAGTACCCAGAACAAAGTATGACCAAAAGCACAGAAATAATCACAAGTTACTATGAATTAGGGGACAAAATATGACCAATAAGCACTCAAAATTCCCCTTTATCAACTCCCCCATGCTTAACCTTTTGCTTGTCCCCAAGCAAATAACATCTCATATCAGAAGGAAGGGGGAGAGATGCAATCAAAATTCCAAAAGATAGAAGGATGCAATACAGGTGACATTTCACTCAATCAGTGTAAACATAGTAGATATATGAATAAATAGTTATCAAATAGTCTCTATTCTTCTAAGACCAAACCAGAAATTCTTCTACTATATATCTTTTTTTATTGTTACCATTGGTTGTATGCACCAGACTGATTTTCAAACATCCAAGTAGGCCACCTTATCCTTTAAATCTCCCTATGTCACTTTACCCTTATTTCTATTTTTCTTAACCCATTTCTTTTATTTCTCATCTTCTCTCTTTTTTTTAGAAATATGCTGTGAGTGCATTTTATGCTCCATCTCACTAGGGTAAAAGCATCTAGGTACTCATACTAAGGCCTTTTTGGTGCCTTAAAGGAGGTACTTAGAGTGAAAACTTTTTGGGTTTCACATACCCTCATTTTTCACCTCTCCCTACCTTCACACTCTCATAGTGTGAAAATCAGCCTAAGCATACAATTTACAGCACAATAGAGAGATATTTTTTAAAAAATTAAAGGTTTAATGCTAGAAGAGAGAGATTAGAATTATAACTACCTATTTCATATCTTATTGTGCATCACATGTTCATGAGCTAAAATCAGCCTATACTACACCAGTCTATCTTGGAATTAGCAACTATGTGATGATGCAGCAAGTCAAAAGGAATGCAATATGTACAATATATACATGCAAAGAGAAGCTAAATCAACAAATAAACATGGCCAATGTAGATCATAAACTCATGCACTAGAAATCAAATACGAAAGTACACTCCCCCATGCTTAAATTAGACAGTTTCCTCAATGTCATAGATATCAGAAAAGATATACAAAAGGGAGAAAGAACTTACATACTCACTGGTCATGCGGTGGTGAAGGATAGGGGTGCTGTCCCAGGTGCCAGGTATACCAAGCCTGCATCATACCCTGCATGCTTTGGATAGAGTCTTGCATGGCATGCAGGGTTGTTCTTTAAGAATGTTGCTCTGCCTCCATGGCATGCAGGACGGCTCGCTGAGAGAGTTGTTATGCTTACATACGACTAAGCCTAGAAGAGATAGATGCATGATCCTCTGGTGGAGTAGAGGAGGTACTTGCATGGTCAGTAAAATGGGAAGGGGGTGGGGGTGGAAGAGCCAAAAGTGGCTCACGGGGATATTCATCCCCTTCAGGGGGATTCTCATCATCATCCCAATCCTCCTCTAAGAGATAGATCCAATTGGCCCTGTTTGTGACTGCAGTCCTAGAACGGTTAGGGAGGCTGAATAATTTTTGCCCTCTGAGATACAACTAGTATTCAGTATTTTGCTTAACAACAAGTTTCATATGCAAGCAGAATTCTAAGTCAATCCTGTTGCTACCCCCTACTGGTTGCATTCCTTGGAGATTGGCCTCAAATCCTAGCCCTCGAGCAATGGCAATAATCAGGCCTCCTATGCCTACCTTCCCATTCATTGCCCCACTTACCCGGGCCATTTGATGAGCCATGAAGGCTCCGGTATCCACTTTGGTACCGTTAACAATAGCATATAAAAAATAAAGCTCTCTGAGATTTACAACTCCATCACTCTTTGCCCTACCAAAAACAGTATAGGGCATAAGTCGCTGTAAATAACGGAAGGTAGGGTTACAAATAAAAGATGCTTTAAAACTTAATGCACTGTATTGTCCCTCAATGGCAATTGAGTTCCAAAAAATGTTAGCAAGGAAATCTGAGGGTACTGATCTAGTTCCCTCTGGAGTTAGGACAAACAGTACATTAAATTCTGCAAGAGTTAAGTTAAAGCTACAGTTAAACAGTCTAACATTTACCTGGCCCTTATGGACATTCGGACCCCTAAATAGTACTACTATATGAATAGAACTGAGGAACTCTAGTGTGGGTCTAGGGTAGGCTTGGTATCTGTGGGTGAGAAATGTGTTCCACTCAATCCGATCAATAAGGTATTGGACGTCAGGTCTTTCCAGACATTCCTCATCCAGATACCGGGTACTCAGCATTCCCCATCTAACAAGAGTATCGTATCGTGTCCGTTGACTATCATCAATGAACATAATACCATACTCATTAATCTGATAAGGAAGTTGGGGCAGTGGTTGATTACGTCCTCTACGTGTTTGATGGGACTGGGTGGATGATTGCCCTGTTCGGGCTCTTTTGGGACCTATTAATAAAAAGTGGAAAGAAAAACAGAGGGTACCAAATTCACGTCAAAGTGGGCTAAGAGACTGAATCAAAAAAATCAACCAGCAAGTCTAATGTATTCAGAACAATCAAGGCCAATAAAGTTCAGAGCATAGCATTAAACTAGGAAGTTTAGGCCAGCCAAAGTATAAGGTTCAAATAATCAGTCCAAATGAAAGCATGAACAAGTTCAGAGCAGTAACCAATAATTTGAAACCAGAACCAGAAGGGAGTAATCAATGAAACCAAAACTAGAAAATTTGAACCATTGTAATAAAAAAACTAGAGCATGTATCAAGGATTCTGAAATTGCTGTGTAACTCATACCAGAAACGAAATTCAGTTCAGTGCAGAGTGAAAAACTAGACCAAAGTGCAATCAATAACTAAAGGCATTCCTAATCAGTGTCATAAATAAGAGCTAACAACAAGCAAATAAACCAGAACTCCCCAATCAGAGCTAGAAACAAGAGCTAAACAACAAGTATGATTTAGGTATACAGAAAGTTAAAACAAATGTAGAGATAGAGAAATACCTGAAGCAGACGCTGTAATATGGAGAGGCAATCACGCAGCAATGGGGAAAGGGGTAAAAACACAACAATGGGGATGAAGAGAAGGGAAAAATGAAGGGGACATGGGGGTGGGTAGTGAGTTTCGATGGGTATAGGGAAAGCAGGGGGTGGGTAACGGCGAAGAGTTGGAATGGGGGGAAGGAAAGTAGGTTAGGGCATGGATAGGGAAGGAAGAAAGGAGAGGAAGGAAGGAAAGAATGGATGAAGGCGTGGTTAAGGGAGATTTAGGGTGGGTTTCGATGGGGAAGATGAAGGGTGAAGAGAAGAGAGAGAGCACAGCCGAAGGAGGAGCAAGAAGGGGCTAGGGCACGGTTTAGGTTGAGGGGAGAGACGGCCAAAAGAGAGGGAAAGAAAAGGGGGTTAAATGGGTGGCCATGCTTGACGCATGGCCAGCCCGTGCTTTGGACTGGCTTACTGCAACGCAAATTTTTTCTTTTGGAAGCCCTGGGCACGCCTGTGTCCTGGGACACGGGGTATCCGTGCTTCTTGCGGGTTGGTGCACCCTTTTTTTTTACCTTACCTGGGGCACGGCCGTGTCCTGGGACACGGCCTTCCCGTGTTCCCAGCGGGTTTACCTTAATTTTCATGGTTTGGTCCATGTTTGCAGCATGGCCGTGGTGGGGGACACAGGTAGCCCATGTTGCTAGCTGGAATCCCTCAATTCTTCAGATTTTACTTCTTCTTTTGACTCTCTTTAAGCTCCTTTGCTTCTAACCCTTTTAGACTGCCTTGGAAACATAGTAATGGACCTGGAAATCAAAGGAAAATATTCAATAAACTTCAACCTAAGAAATTAACTAAATTAAAAATGGAAACCAAAACTTAAAGCAAGAATTCAAACAAAAGGAAATTTATAAAAATCAAAATGTGGGTTGCCTCCCACAAAGTGCTTGTTTAAAGTCATTAGCTCGACTCATTAGTTTATTAATGGATTGAGGGGGGGCTCTAAGAGAGCTTGGGTGGCTCTCTTTTCAACCAGTTGTCCTGTCACAAAATGCTTGAGGCGTTGCCCGTTGACCTTGAAGGATCCGGTGGATTCACTCCACACCTCCACTGCTCCATACGGAAAAACTTGAGTTACATGGAATGGACCGGACCAACGAGAGCGGAGCTTTCTGGGAAAGAGTTTCAGCCTTGAATTGAATAGCAAGACCCAATCTCCTACTTGAAATTGGCACCTAAGGATGTGCTTATCATGCCATTTTTTTGTTCTTTCTTTATATAACTTGGCATTGTCATAAGCATCAAGCCTCAGTTCATCTAACTCATTCAATTGTAGGCATCTCCTCTTTCCAGTAGCTAACAAGTCAAAATTAATTGTTTTGACTGCCCAATACGCCTTATGCTCAAGCTCTACCGCCAAGTGACAGGGTTTCCTATGTATCAACCGAAAAGGTGTGGTCCCTATCGGTGTTTTATAGGCAGTCCTGTAAGCCCATAATGCATCATCAAGTTTGAGAGACCAATCTTTTCTTGCCTTTGAAACGATCTTCTCCAATATTGCCTTGATTTCCCTATTTGATATTTCCACTTGCCCACTTCTCTAAGGATGGTAGGCTAGAGCCATTTTATGAGTGACTCCATATTTCTTCAAAAGATTTTAGAACTGTTGCTCGGTGAAGTGGGAACCTCCATCACTTATCACAACTCGGGGTACTCCAAATCTTAGGAAAATCACCCTCTTAAAGAGCTTGGCAACCACTCTAGCATCATTGGTGGGGGATGCCACTGCTTCTACCCACTTAAACACATAGTCCACAGCCACTAGAATTTACTTGTTCCTACATGAAGAAGGAAAGGGACTCATAAAGTCAATGCCCCAAACGTTAAATATCTCCATTTCTAAAATACTATTCAGGGGCATCTCATTCCTTCTGGATATATTGCCAACTCTTTGACACCGGTCACATGCTTTTACAAAAGTGTGCACATCTTTGAAAAGCGTAGGCCAATAAAAACCAGCTTGGAGAATTTTAGTTGCAGTCTTAGAAATGCTGGTATGGCCTCCACAAGGTGAACTATGGCAATGGAATATAACGCTATAAACTTCTTCCTCCGGAATACACCTTTGAAAGATGCCATCTGCACACCATTTGTATAAGCATGGATCATCCCAATAATAAGACTTAATATCAAAGAAAAATTTCTTTCTCTGATGGTAGCTCAACCCCTCAGGTAGTATTCTACATGCTAGATAGTTCACGAAGTCTGCATACCAAGGAGCATCGGCATAAGTAACCATCAAGAGTTGGTCATCGGGAAAGGAATTGTCTATAGGCAATTCATCTTTGTCATCTCTCATTAGATCGTGCCTAAGTCTTGAAAGGTGGTCTGCAACCACATTCTCTGTTCCTTTCATATCCTGGATCACAAGGTCAAACTCCTGTAGTAAGAGGATCCATCTAACCAATCTTGGCTTGGCATCCTTCTTACTTAGCAAGTACCTGATAGTAGCATGATCTGTGAACACTATGACTTCGGATCCTAGTAGAGATTGTCGAAATTTATCAATTGCGAACACTACTACCAAGAGCTCCTTTTTAGTGGTGGAATAGTTGACTTGAGTTTCATCCAGGGTCTTACTAGCATAGTAGATGACATAAGGCTTTTTATCCCTCTTTTGCCCAAGTACAGCTTCCACGGCATAGTCACTTGTATCGCACATGATTTCGAAGGGAAGGCTCCAATCAGGAGGTTGGATGATAGGTGCAAATAAGCGCCTCCTTCAACCTACAAAAAGCATGCAAATAGTCATTATCAAATATAAATGGGACATCTTTAACGAGCAAATTGGTTAAAGGTTTAGAGATTTTTGAGAAATCTTAGATGAATCTTTTGTAGAAACCCATATGCCCAAGAAAACTCCTCACTTCCTTAATGTTCGATAGTGGTGGCATAGTCTGAATTGCTTCTATCTTCGCTTTATCCACCTCTATTCCCCTTTCAGATACCAAATGTCCAAGAACTATTCCTTCCCTTACCATAAAGTGGCATTTTTTCCAATTCAGTACCAGGTTGACTTCCTCACATCTCTTAAGTTCCTATGTCAAATTATCCAAGCAATCATCAAATGAGGTACCATAGACAGAAAATTCATCCATAAATACTTCCATTATTTCCTCAATAAAATCAGAGAAAATAGCCATCATGCATCTCTGGAAAGTGGTTGGTGCGTTTCACAATCCGAATGGCATCCTTTTATATGCAAAGGTGCCATAGGGACATGTGAACATGGTCTTCTCTTGGTCCTCTGGATGGATAGGGATCTGAAAGAATCCTGAGTATCCATCCAGATAACAGAAGTGGGAATGTTTAGCCAATCTTTCCAACAATTGATCAATAAAAGGCAAAAGGAAGTGATCCTTACGGGTGGCCTTATTCAATTTTCTATAGTCAATACACATAAGTCAACCCGTAATAGCTCTAGTAGGAATCAATTCATCATTATCATTTCTAACAACAGTCATACCTCCCTTTTTAGGAACCACATAGAATTGACTTACCCATTTACTATCTGAGATAGGATAGATAATACCTGCATCAAGCAATTTAAGCACTTCCTTCTTGATTACCTCTTTCATGTTTGGGTTGAGTCTCCTCTGGTGTTCCCTGGAAGGTTTATGATCATTGTCAACTATAATAAAATGCATACAAACAGATGGACTAATCTCTTTTATATCATCTATACAATACCCAATCACTTTCTTAAATTTCCTAATTACATCAAGCAACTTACCAGTTTCTTCAGCATTCAGATCAACATTTACTATGACTGGATATGAAGAGTTAGGGTCCAGAAATTCATACCTGAGATTAGAGGGAAGAGGTTTTAGTTCTACCTTAGGTGCTTTGCCTTCCTCAACCTTTGTTGATTTTTTATTATGGTCCAGCTCCAGCTTTTCAGATTTCACTTCTGAGGTGAGCATGGGACACTCATCAAGCAATCTAGTATATGCATCAGCTTCTACCTGTTCAGCACAAGAGACAGAACTATCCAAAAGGCAAAGTTCAAGTGGATCAGTAGGGCATAAACTTATTGCATTATCAATAATATTTTGTTCAATTACATAAACTATGCAACAAGTATCACCTAAGGATGGACATTTCATTGCATCATTAAGATTAAACTCAATCTTTTCATCCCCTACATTCAAGGAAAGCATTCCATCTTTAATGTTTATAATAGCACCTGTAGTGGCTAGGAAATGTCTTCCCAGAATGATGGGGATTTGACTATCTTCCTCCATCTCTAATACAACAAAGTCAATAGGAATGAAAAACTTACCTACCTTTAGAGGAACATCCTCTAATATACCTACTGGGTGGGTGACGGATCGGTCTGCTAACTGGAGAGAAATAGTGGTAGGCTTCAGATCTCCCATCTGGAGCTTCTTGCAAATGGACAATGGCATAAGACTTACACTTGCTCCTAGATCACATAAAGCTTTAGTGATCTGCACATTTCCAATAGAACAAGGTATAGAAAAGCTCCTAGGGTCCTTGAGTTTAGGAGGCAGTTTGTTCTGAATCAAGGCACTAGATTCTTCAGTTAATGCCATAGTGGCATACTCCTCAATCTTCCTCTTATTAGAGAGGATCTCCTTCAGAAATTTGGCATATGAAGGCATCTGAGAGATAGCCTCCAAGAATGTAATATTGATGTGCAGCTTTTTCAGCACATCTAGAAACTTTTCATACTATTTTTCTAACTTGGCTTTAGCTAGTCTCTGAGGGAAGGGAACTGGTGGCTTTTATGGTTCAAGAGCCACATAACTAGGCTCATTTACTTCCTTCCTTCCACTAATTAGCTCTTTTTCTTCATTTACTAGCTCAGGCACATCCCTTTTCTCATCTTCCTTATCTTCCTCCTTTCTCACTGGTTCATCCAATTGCTTACCACTTCTCAAAGTGATAGCTTTACAGTGTTCTCTAGGATTCTCAGGCTGACCAGGGAACTCACCAAAATTTCTGGTTGAGGAGCTCGCTTGCTATGCTATTTGGGTCTCTAGCATCTTGTTATGCATAGCAAGTGAATCAACTTTCAAAGCCAAGTCTTTAATGGCTTCATTCATATTGTGATTCTGAGCTCTAAATTTCTCATTCTGCTTACTCTGTGTGGAGATGAAATTCTCCATTAGAGCCTCCAGATTTGATTTTGGTTGAGGAGGAGGAGGGTTGAATCGCCTTGTATTTTGAAAGCCTGAAGGTTTCCTGAAGTTATTCTAGGGCTACTGACCAACGTTCGGCTTATATGAAAGGTTAGGGTGATTTCTCCAGCCTGGATTGTAAGTATTGCTATATGGGTTATTCTTTTGATTGTCCATAAAATGCACCTGCTCACAATCTTGAACTGTAAAACTTCTAAGTTGACACTCGTTGGCTGCATGGCCAACACCTCCATAAATCTCACAGGATGCAGACGAAGAAGGGGAACCAACAGCATTGATGCTTAGTTTATCCAACTTCTGAAATAAAGCATCAACTTTAGAAGTTAGATGATTGAATGCATCTACTTCATACATACCTGCTAGTTTTCTGGGTTGTCTCTCACTAGACTAGGAGTAGTGGTTCTGAGCCATGTCTTCAATCAATTCATAAGCCTCATCTACTGTCGTGTTCATCAGTGCTCCTCCAACTGCAGCATGTACTGACATCCGGGTGCTGTAAATTAGTCCATTGTAGAATGTATGGACTATCAACCATTTCTCCAGCCCATGATGTGGGCATACCCTGAGGAGCTCTTTGAATCTCTCCCAAGCCTCATATAAAGATTCATCATCCTTCTCAGCAAAAGTAGTGATCTAATTCCTCAGGTGGGCCGTCTTGCTCGATGGGAAATACTTGGCCAGGAAAGCTTGAAAAAGCTGTTGCCAAGTAGTAATGGACCCTGATGGAAGAGAGTGCAACCATGCACGTGCCTTATCCCTTAATGAGAAAGGGAATAATCTCAACCTGATAGCATCTGAAGAGACCCCATTCAATTTCAGGGTATCGCAGTACTCCAAAAACACAGAGAGTTGGAGATTAGGGTCTTCAGTAGGAGACCCTCCAAACTGGTTCTGCTGAAACATCTGCAAGAAAGATGGCTTCAGCTCGAAGTTATTAGCTTCTACCACTGGCCTGACTATACTGGGGTTCAGGCCATGAGTGTCTGGGGCAGTAAAGTCCTTCAATGACCGATTATCTCTTTCCCCCATAGTAGCTGCAGAATTCTCTTGCTGCTATCTTCTTCTTATCCTTCGTAGAGTGCGTTCAATTTCCAGGTCAAATTCAGCAACTATCTAACGTTCTCTTCGCATAAAAGATAAACACACCTATAAAGGAAGAAAATTAGCAAAAATTAGCAAAGGAAAATTATGCAAAAAAATAGAAAAGAAAAGAAAAAAAATGATTTAGTCTAGCTATTTCGTAAAATATTTAATATTGACTTTGTTCCCCGGCAACGGTGCCAAAAACTTGTTATGTGTATGTTTTACCAAATACCATAAGTGCACAGCGTAGCTGTAGCTAGTTCGGCAAGTACGGGTCGTGTCCCACAGAGAACAATGCCAATTACTAGAATTTCACAACAAAGTGCTATCCAAATCGATATAATTCGATCAGTGAGTGTCACAATTAAACAAATGCAAATATCCAATTAAGCAAAGCCTAGCGTTAGGATTCACCACACTTGTGATACTCAACAACTGATAATTACCTCTAATTGCAATTGTCTAGATTATTGGGGATGGTTTAGCCTCAATTAATTAGAAATCTCTTTCAAGCATTACCAATCGTACCTAGGTTAATCAAATTACCTACTTTCGTGGTTCTTAGCTTAACCTAGGTCCATTAAGCTTTATGCCAACCATAGAATGCAACTAATCGGTTTTCTCGTTCCCATTAATTGATTCAATCCTAGAGTATCTTAAACTACTTTCGTGATTAAGATATCCCTAATTAACTATTGGGTTCCAGTTTTAATCTTCACCTTTCAGTTCATCGATTAAATACCTAAGACGTGATAGACTGGTGATCAGGCATTCTATCAACTAATTCATGCATATAATAGTCAATCCAAATTAATCTAGTACCAATAACAATTAGGGTTTCACAATTCAAGTCATAAGCACAGTATCATTGTATCACAATTAAGTTCACCGAAATCTTAGATACAATTTACTCACACATCATCAAAACAAGAATCAAATTCATCTTCATTGAGTAAATCATAGTAGTTCAGTACAATTGAAAGAGAATGAGTAGAAGTAGAAGAAGAAAACTGAAAATAGAAAGATAGAACCTGGTGTGCAAATAAATTCAAATGAATTACAACTTTGAATGCTGTAAAATCTACTCTAGAACATCAAAATCATTAATAATCTATGTAAAAACCTAGTCTAAATGTGTTACCTAAACCTAAAAGGTGTTTCTCCAGTGTTTTCTACGGTCTAGCTTGCCTCAGCTATGCATCCCCCAAGCTTCTCCCCTTTCTGGTGGCCAAAAACCCTAATTTTAACGTTATGTCCAGACCCCGAAGCACGACCATGTTCCAAGACATGGCCTGGCCGTGCTTCGAGTTGGAATCTAGGGAAATCCTGCATCTTTTGCTCAGAGCACGGCCAGGCCGTGTTGCAGGTCACCAAGCATGGCCTGGCGTGTTGCATGCTGCCATGCTCTTTTCTTCATGATTTTTGGTATGTAGCCTCCTTGCTTCCTCCTTAGCATGTTCCAAGTCTTTTTGGCTCTTTCCATGATTGTTTTTCCATGCTTCTTGGCTTCTTCTACTCTCCTGCAACCATAAAACAAACCACAACAGTACCCAGAACAAAGTATGACAAAAAACACAGAAATAATCACAAGTTACTATGAATTAGGGAACAAAATATGACCAATAAGCACTCAAAATTCCCCTTTATTAGAATTAAAATAAATTATTAACATAAAAATTATTGTTATATGTGTCACAGATTTTTAGCCACTGAAATGACTCAATTTGAAGTCCATATGAGGTAGATATGTTCTGATTAGTAAGCAGTGGTCAGAAAATGGTTCATCAAGGAAGAATATGTTAGGATAGCTTCTGTGTTTTAATTTCTGGGAACATTCTATAGGGAATTAAAATAAATGGTTAAGATAAGAATTATAGTTATATGTGTCACAGATTTTAGCTACTGGAATCAC
This sequence comes from Gleditsia sinensis, assembly GCA_037074535.1. NCBI lineage: Eukaryota > Viridiplantae > Streptophyta > Magnoliopsida > Fabales > Fabaceae > Gleditsia > Gleditsia sinensis. The sequence goes on from CM073464.1 coordinate 59,003,067, forward strand.
TCAATTTGGAGTCTGTATGAGGCAGATATCGTCCGATTAGTATGCAGTGGTCAGAAATTGGTTAATCAGGGAAGAATATTTTAGGATAGTTTCTGTGTTTTAATTTCTGAAAACATTCTGTAGGGAATTAAAATAAATGATTAACATAAAAATTATTTCTATACATGTCACGGATTTTTAACCACTGGAATCACTTAATTTGGAATTCTTATGAGGGAGATATAGACAGATTAGTAGGTACAGGTCAAAACCTACCCGAGAAGAAATAACATGTACTTTGACGGAGAAATATCACCTTGATTTCTTACTATTTCGCTAAACTATTCAACATAATAGTTTTCGATAATTGTTTTGTCTTTAAATTGACACCAAGATCAACAACATCAGAGTTAAATTGAGGAGTTATGCTCTAGTTAGTAAGGGAAGTTTAGATAGGATGAAAACCTACATCAAGAAAATAAAGAAATAAAATTAATATTAAAAAAAAGAATCTTATAAATGAAAATAATAAATGACTAGTATATGCCATAGCCATTGCCATTGTATAAACTTCTTACCATCTTAAGTATAAAATTTTGACATGGAAATATTTTATAAAGTGATATTTGAAATGGTTATGTTCATGGCATGATTACCAATGATTTTTGGTAATAATTATATTTTGATGAATATACTTGTTATTGAAAGCATATAATTGGCTATTATTGTGAAAAGAAAAGAAATGAGCACGGTCACATGGCATTCTGTGTGGTGTACAAGTAAGGGACGCCCTACCAACGGTTATGATTATGCTAATGAAAAAAGAAAGAGAAAGTGTGCCATGTCGGATGGAGCAAGAAAAGCTCGTACCGGAGAGTAGAAAATACTCACCTTGATCGGGGTAGATATGAGAATAAATTGATAGTCATCATATGATATTATGAAAATAGTTAATCCTGTCATACATGTCATTATTTTATGATTCTCATGTGCATAGATATAGTGCATTCATGTGAGCAAAGATATTTTCTGTAGTTTATACAGATGAACATGACATGATGAGCTATATTGATGATGATTTATAGTTGAACTTACTGGATTTAATTCTCACTATATTTTCATGTCATGTTCAAAAAATTAGTTATGCAGATTGTTCTATGGCTTTGGCTTTTAGTGCCTGTTGGATCGAGTTACTTTATGTTGGGCAGATCCCAGAATCAAATAAATTGTTTGTGGTCGAGTTGGCTCAGATCCCAGTGAAGGTGCAACCACCCGTACCTGTATCTTTGGAATTGGTCAACCAGAATAAATAAGATGTAGATATTTATATGTTTGATATGTGCGTACGTTTTGATTAACGACGTGTATGTGAACTCTATATTGTATAATAATAAATAAAGAAAAAGTTGTTACATAATTAGTATTCGAGCAGGTCGTTCCTAGATGGCCAGTGGGTAGATGGTTATTTGAATCAATCTTATAGTGTTTTGAGTATGTTGTGGTTGTTTTGTGTAGAGGATCAGTGATTTCATATAGGTAAGAAATTACTAGTGTTTCCTATCTACATGCCGAGTTGGTGTTATGACTGCTGTTAAATATTTTTGAACTAACTATTGGGCTTGATCACCTCAATAGCAGCATAACTTTGTTTTTGCCACAGTAGGAAATGGCACCACCAAGGAGGAATCCAGCAAACAATGCAGAGGAAACCCTACACAACTTGGCCACGGCAATTCGAGACCAAGTCATGACCACTAACCAAATTCTACAATACCTCCAGAATGCTAATAACTCGAATGGTGAGAATGGTGCTAACAATCGGATGGCTGGAAATGATAACGGCATATCCGAGTTCCTGAGGACTAGGCCACCTTGTTTTCAAGTTGGCTTTGACCTGAATGTAGCTAAAAGATGGATAAGGGAGTTAGGGAAAATCTTTGAAGTGATAGGCTGTACTGAGGAGCAGCAAGTAATCTTCGCTACATATATGCTAAAAGATGAAGCAGAATACTAGTGGCGTGGAGCTTGAGAACTTTTAGCTCACCAAGGAAAGCAGATCACTTGGCAAGTGTTCAAAGATACCTTTTTGGAAAAGTACTTTCCAAGTACTGTGCAGGCGGAGAAAAAGATCAAATTTCTCCAACTCAAGCAAGGCAGAATGACCGTAGAACAGTACATCGCGAGATTTGAGGAGTTGTCTAAGTTCTCCTCTTATCTACGATTTAACCCAGATGAAGCATGGAAGGCTGTTAAGTTCGAAGCAGGGTTGAACTCGGAGATAAAGAATGTTGTTATAGCTATGGAGATAAGGGAGTTTGTACCTCTGATAAATAAATGTAGACTTCTAGAAAAGAGTTTGAGGGCAGTGGAGGATGAGAAACAAAGACGGAACTTTTGGAAAAGGAAGAACGGGCCACAAAATTTTGGCAGAAATGTTAAAGGAAAAGGACAGCGTACTGGCAAGAGGTCAATGACTATGAGTCCTCGACGCTTCCAACAAGACCTCACCCTAATCAAGCGCAGTAAGTGCGGATGCATGCATGGTAACCGGCCATGCTACATGGGACTAGAAGTTTGTTTTAAACATGGATAGAAGGGCCATTTTGCAAGGAGCTGCCCACAAAATGTGGGGAACCAGCCAGAACAGAGGCCTCAGTTGAAGAAAGGGTTTTCACCCTGAGCGGCCAAGACGCAGCTCAATCTTCTGAAATAATTCAAGGTACATTCTATATCTATGGATTTGCTCTTATAGTGTTGTTTGACTCTGGTGCTAGTCATTCATTTATATCCGAAGAATGTATTAGGAAGTTTCAGTTCCCTATTTTTAAAACTCCCTATGAGCTATCTGTAGTAACCCCCACAGGGGAAAGGGTATTAACTTCCTCTGTATGTAAGGACTGTCAAGTCACCATCCAGAAGAAAACTTTTTCTGTAGACCTCGTCTGTTTACCTTTAAGAGGTATCGACGTCATTCTAGGGTTAGACTGGATGTCTAGAAATCGGGTCTTGTTAAATTGTTGTAACAAGACCATTGAATTTTTACCTCCTACTCCAAAAAAAGAGGTGTAGTTATTGATGCTTAATGCCAATCAAGTTAATAGGGAGTTAAAGAACGGAATACTTGGATACATTATCTTGTATTTATCAAACCTAGAAGTCGAATCGAAGCTTAAAGAAATCCCAATAGCCAACGAGTTTCCTGAAGTATTTCCATCAGATATTCCAAGCTTAACTCCCAAGAGAGAGATAGAATTCTCTATTGATCTCTTACCTAGGACAGGGCCTATCTCTATTGCACCTTATAGAATGGCCTCAAAGGAACTACAAGAACTTAAGAAACAGTTGGAGGAACTATTAGACAAGCAATTCATTAGACCAAGTGTATCACCTTGGGGAGCTCCTGTATTGTTTGTTAAGAATAAAGACGAAAGCCTTAGACTATGCATAGACTAGAGATAGCTAAATAAGGTGACTATAAAAAACAAATATCCTCTCCCTAGGATAGATGACTTATTGGATCAACTGAAGGGAGCCTCTATCTTTTCTAAGATTGACTTGAGGTTGGGATATCATCAGATTAGGATCAAGGAGGAGGATATACCAAAACCTACCTTCAGGACCAAGTATGGGCACTATGAGTTTCTCGTAATGCATTTCGGGTTGACAAATGCACCTGCAATTTTCATGGATTACATGAATCGCATTTTTCGACCCTACCTAGATCAATTTGTGGTAGTGTTCATTGATGACATCTTGATATATTCTAAGAGTGAGAAAGAACATGAACAACATCTCTGAATCGTACTGCAAGTGCTGAAAGAGAAAAGGTTGTATGCCAAATTGGAGAAGTGTGAATTTTGGCTGTCAGAGGTAAAGTTTCTCGGACATGTCATCTCTAATAAAGGGGTAGCCATAGATCCTAGCAAGACAGAAGCAGTGATTCAGTGGGAGAGACCAAAGACGATTACGAAAGTCAGAAGTTTCCTGGGTTTGGTAGGATACTACAGGAGGTTTATACAAAACTTCTCTCGTATAGCCTTGCCATCGACTAAATTGACCAGGAAGAGAAGTCATTTCGAATGGACTGATCAATGTGAAGCTAGTTTCCAGGAGCTTAAGACATGACTGACCACTCCTCCTGTTTTAATTATTCCAGACCCTACAAGACATTTTAAAGTATATAGTGACGCTTCAAAGAAAGGGCTAGGGTGTGTGCTGATGCAAGATAAGAGAGTAGTTGCTTACGCCTCTAGGCAACTAAGACCCCATAAAGGAAACTATCCAACCCATGATATTGAATGGGCAGCAGTGGTGTTTTCCTTAAAGATTTGGCGACACTATTTGTACGAGGCAACCTTTGAAGTATATTGTGATCAAAAGAGTCTTAAATACCTCTTTGATCAGAAAGAGTTAAAATATGAGACAACGAAGATGGGTAGAATTCCTCAATGACTACAAGTTTAAGATAAAGTATCATCCAAGAAAGGCGAATGTTGTAGCAGATGCCTTGAGTCGATAATCTCTGCATATGGGTCTGATGATGGTGTATGAGATGCAGATGCTAGAGGAGTTCCAAAATTTGAAGCTAACCACTATTCTTACTCCAAAGAAGCTAATCATCCATGGGTTAAGTATAGAGTGTGACCTTAGAACCCAGATTAAAGAGGCTCAAGGCCACAACCAATACTTATGGGATCATAATGATCAAGATGATTTTTTTGTTTCGGAAGATGGAGTATTCATGTACCAAGGAAGGGTTTGTGTTCTTCAAGACCGAGAGTTGAAGACTAAGATCCTACAGGAAGCGCATTAGAGTAAATACTCAGTCCATCCTGGATTCACTAAAATGTACCAGGACTTAAAGAGGATGTATTGGTGGCCAGGGATGAAAAAGGACATTACTGAGTTTGTGGCAAAATGTCTAATTTTTCAGAAGGTGAAGGTAGAGCATCAAAAGCCAGCAAGATTTTTACAACCTCTTGAAATCCCTAAATGGAAATGGGATAATATTTCAATGGACTTTGTCATGGGCTTACCTAAGACTTCAGTTGGACATGACTCTATCTGGGTAATAGTTGACAGATTAACCAAATCTGCTCACTTTTTGCCTATAAAGATTAACTATTCACTGGACAAATTGGCCTAGTTGTATGTCCAGGAAATAGTTAGACTACATGGGATTTCCTTAAATATCGTTTCAGATAGAGGTCTGAGGTTTACGTCGAGGTTTTGGAAGGCGTTGCAAGAAGCTTTTGGAACCCAGTTGCGGTTCAGTACTGCCTACCATCCTCAGACTGATGGGCAGACAGAACAAACCATTCAAACCCTAGAAGATATGTTGAGGGCCTGTGTGATAGAGCAAGGTAAAAGATGGGATAAATACCTACCTTTAGTGGAGTTTGCTTATAATAATAGCTATCACTCTAGTATTAAGATGGCCACCTATGAAGCTTTATGCAGTAGAAAGTGCCGATCTCCACAATGTTGGTTTGAGGTAAGAGAAAAGAACTTGTTGGGTCTTGATCTAGTTCAACAAACCATTAAACAAATTAGGATTATACGAGACAAAATACTCACAGCTTAGAGTTGGCAAAAGAGTTACTATGATAAGAGACATAGACCTCTGGAGTTTGAGGAAGGGGACCATGTATTTCTAAAACTTTCCTCGACCACTAGAGTTGGTAGGTCTCTCAAGACCAAAAAGCTAAATCTGCAATTTTTGGAACCCTACCAAATTCTGAAGAAAGTAGGAACGTCAACATATCAAGTTACTCTCCCACCTAATTTGTCCAACTTGCGTAATGTTTTCCATGTATCATAGCTCCGGATGTATCTTCCAGACTCCACACATGTGATATGAGATGAACCAATCCAAATAAAGGAGAACATGACATACCAGCTAGTACCAGCATCTATATTGGACACTGACGTGAAGCAATTGCGAAACAAAACTATTCCCCTAGTTAAGGTGTTATGGGAAGGTTTGACTCTTGAAGAAGCAACTTGGGAGCTAGAAGAAGTCATGAAGAAGAAATATCCGAAATTATTCTTAGGTAATTTCTGAAATTTTGGGGACAAAATTTCTTTTAGGGGGAGAGAAATGTAACATCCCTAATTTCGTTTGATGTATTCAAAGTAACATCCCTAATTTCATTTCTTTTATTGATAAAGTTACATAAATATTTAATTAAGGAAATAAACTTTATTAGACAATTTTTAGATATCTAAGGAAATATAATCATTAGAAATTCTTCACCTTACGTGTATGCATAGAAATGTTCTAACATTAATGGAATAAGTAAAGAGAGAAAACCTAAGAGGAAAAATTAGAAATAAATATACTAAAGAAAGGTGAAATTCTTGGGTAAGGAAGATAAATTTTTGGGAAGTAAAGGTATTAAAAATTCAAGAAGATTGGATTAGGGTAATTTTTCCTAATTTAAAAGTTAAAGTTACTATGTTTAGTATCTCCACCCATAAATTGGGCTTTCACCTACGGATACTTCATATAGAGTTTTTCTACTTCACATGAATTTTTAGCAAGCCAATAGGATTTCCCAAGGAAGAAATACAACATAGACTTGGACTAGGATATAGAAATTAGACTGATAGCCCAAAAATCATGAAAATGTGACTAAGCCCATTATGAAAGGTAGAATTTTAACTAAAGTAAAGAAAATGGGCAAGAATGAGCCCAAACCCAAGAGGAAAAATAAAAATAAAAATAAAATAAAGTGATGAAATAATGGTGTAATCAAGATTAAGTGACATGGCATTAAGACAAAAATTTAGCAAGTGGTGTGATATGCTACATTCATAATATTAGCAAGTGGTATGATAATACATGGCATTAGGACAAAACATCTATATCCTACACTCATAATTTTAGCAAGTGGGTAATAATACATAGCATTATGACAAAACATCGTTATCCAACACAAATAATTTTAGCTAAGCAAGGAAGATTCAAGGGTTAGAAATTTGCCACCTAAAAAGGCAAACCTATCATAATTGATTAAGACAAAAGAAAAAGGAAATGAATCCCTAAATCAAAGGGACCTTGTCCCTTATCTTAAGAACATATTATCATAATTTTCAAAATGCAAATCTCATTTTCCTATGCATATCTTGACTAATGAAGAGGAAGAAAAGAACATGAGTTGTTTGTTTTTCAAAAATTCAACCAAGTGCATCCTAATTATGATAAGGTAGACCCTTGATTATGAAAGGTAAATTATTTAATAGACTATATAAGCAAAACCCTCCCTTTTGACATTATAATTTTTGTCCAAGTGAGGGAGAGGAAAAATAGAAGCAAGGTAGAGTGAGGAAAGGAGATGAAGAAAGAAAGAAAGAGGAAGGAGAAGTCTAGAGGACTAAGTGCTCAAGGTAAGTTTAACAATATTTCTTTTTCAAGAAAAGATTTGAAACTTGTAATATTTATATGAGATTTTGATCTTATAACTTTGATGATTGGTCATGGATGTTGTTATATCATCTTACATATTATGTATGTTTGAATACTTAGGCTGGTGTAGATAGTTCTGCATAGGTATGGCTATGGGTGACAAAATTTTAAGCTTCTATGTTTTAATTTCTGGGAACATTCTGTAGGGAATTAAAATAAATGATTAACATAAAAATTATTTCTATATGTGTCACGGATTTTTAACCACTAACATCACTCAATTTGGAGTCCATATGAGGTAGATATGGTCCGCTTAGTAAGCAGTGGTCAGAAAATGGTTAATCAAGGAAGAATATGTTAGGATAGCTTCTATTTTTTAATTTCTAGGAACATTGTGTAGGGAATTAAAATAAATGATTTCCATAAAAATTATTTCTATATAAGCCACAGATTTTTAACCACAGAAATCACTAAATTTGGAGTCCATATGAGGTAGATATGGTCCGATTAGTAAGTAGTCGTCAGAAAATGGTTAATCAGGGAAGAATATGTTAGGATAGTTTTTGTGTTTTAATTTCTGGGAAGATTTTGTAGGGAATTAAAATAAATGGTTAACATAAGAATTATAGATATATGTGTCACGGATTTTAGCCACTGGAATCACTCAATTTGGAATCCGTATAAGGCAAATATGGTCCGATTAGTATGCAGTGATTAGAAATTGGTTAATCAGGGAATAATATTTTAGGATAGCTTCCGTGTTTTAATTTCTGGGAACATTTTGTAGGCAATTAAAATAAATGATTAACATAAAAATTATTTCTATATGTGTCATAGATTTTTAAGCACTGGAATCACTTAATTTGGAATTCTTATAAGGGAGATATGGACAGATTAGTTGGGAGAGGTCAGAAACTACCCGAAAAGAAATAGCCTGTACATTGAGGTAGTAATATCATCTTTATTTCTTAATATTTAGCTAAACTATTCAACATAATAGTTTTAGATAATTGTTTTATCTTTAAATTGACACCAAGATCACCTAGATCAGAGTTAAATTAAGGGAGTTATGCTCTAATTAGTAAAAGAAGGCCAGATAAGATGAAAACCTGCATCAAGAAAATAAAGAAATAAAATTAATATTTAAAAAAGAAGAAGAATCTTATAAATGAAAATTATAAATGACTAGTATATGCCATAGCCATTGCCATTGTATGAACTTCTTACCATCTTAAGTGTGAAATTTTGACATGGAAATATTTTATAAAGTGATATTTGAAATGGTTATGTTCATGGCATGATTACCAATGATTTTTGTTAATTATTATATTTTGATGAACATACTTGTTATTGAAAGCATATTTTTGGCTATTATTGTGAAAAGAAAAGAAATGAGCACGGTCACATGGCAATCTGTGTAGTGCACCAGTAGTGGACGTCCTACCAACGGTTATGATTATGCTAATGAGAATAGAAAGAGAAAGTGTGCCATGTCGAACGGAGCGAGAAAAGCCCGTATCAGAGAGTAAAAAATACTCACCTTGACCGTGGTAGCTTGATATGAGAATTATTTGACAGTCATCATATGATATTCTAAAAATAGTTAATCATTTCATACATGTCATTACTGTACGATTCTCATGTGCATAGATATAGTGCATTCATGTGACCAAAGATATTTGCTGTAGTTTATACAGATGAACATGACGTGATGAGCTATATTAATGATGATTTATTGTTGAACTTACTGGGATTTAATTCTCACTATATTTCCATGTCATGTTCAGAAAATTAGTTATGCAGATTTTTCTATGCCTCTGGCTTTTAGTGCATGTTGGATCGAGTTACTTTATATTGGGCAGATCCCATAATCAAATAAAATGTTTGTGGTCAAGTTGGCTCAGATCCCGGTGAAGGTGCAACCACCCGCACCTGTATCTCCGGAATTGGTCAACCAAAATAAATAATATGTAGATATTTATGTGTTTGATATGTTATATGTATATTTTGATTAATGACGTGTATGTGAACTCTATATTGTATAATAATAAATAAAGAAAAAGTTGTTACACTAGCCATTGCCATTGCATAAACTCCTTCCCATCTTAAGTGTGTATTTTTGACATGAAAATATTTTTTAAAGTGATATTTGAAAATGATTATGTTCATTGCATGATTGCTTTTTACCAATGATTTTTTGTAATGATTATTCTTAAATGATAAATTATGGCATATGAGTATAATGAACATACTTGTTATTGAAATCATATTTTTGGCTATTAATGTAAAAAGAAAAGAAAAGAGACGGGCACAGTCACATGGCCGTCCGTATGGTACACTAGTAGGGAATGCCCTACTCACGACTATGATTATGCTAATGAGAAAAGTAAAAGAAAGTGTACCATGTCAGACGTTGCAAGAAAAGTCAGTACTAGAGAGTAAAAAATACTCACCCTGATAAGAGTAGCTTGATATGAGAATAAGTTGATAGCCATCATATGATATCCTAGAAATAGTTATTCATACCATACTTGTCTTTATTGTACGATTTTTATGTGCATAGATAAAGTGCATTCATGTGACCTAAGACATTTGTTGTAGCTTATACAGATGAACATGATTTGATGAGCTATATTGATGATGATTATGATTTATTGTTGAACCTACTGGGATTTAATTTTCACTATATTTTCATATCACGTTCAGAAAACTGGATATGCAGATTTTCTGTATGACTTTGACTTTTAGCATACGTTGGATTGAGTTACTCTATTTTGGACAGATCTTAGTAACTAATAAGTTGTCTATGATTGAGTTGGCTAAGATCCTGTTGAAAGTGCAACCACCTGTACCCATATTCTCGGAATTGGTCAACATGGTTGAATAAGATGTAAACATATTTGTGTTTGACTTTTGTACGGACGTTTTTTTATTAATGATGTGTATGTGAACTTAGAATTGTAACATTATTAATGGTAGACTTGAAACCTTAATTATGCTTGGTTAAATTAATTGAATGTTATTGCGAGTTAAGAAGTTAGAATTAAAGAGGTAATGACTTTATGAAATTTTACAGATATATATAAATGAATAAAAATGGAGTTGTTACACAAGCCACATGGATATCCCAATGGAGAAGCATACCATAAACTTGGGCTAGGTCAAAGGAAGTCAACCAAATCCAAGTTTTCATGAATGTGAAGGCCAAGCCTCCTATCTCTAGGGAGCAATTCGATCCAAAGCACGAAGGGAATGAATGGTGCCTAATACATAATCCAATATAATCCATACTAATGAGCAATTATGACATGCTCTTGAGTGCAAAACAAGTAAGTCTATGGAGTGTGTTATAAGTAAGACTAATGAGTAATAAATAAGGAAAATGATTACATAATTGTGAGGCAAAAATATCCACTCCTTACATATGCATTTTGGCCAAGCAAGGTAATAAGGAGAAGAAATTAAAATTTTAGACAAAAAAGAAAACCCACATAAAGAATTAAGAAAGCCATATTGATGAGTAATTATAATTTAGTGTCCACCAGCTACTTAACTTTTGAGTGTGTAGCAAGTAAGGGGGGTTGATGTTGCATTAAGAGCCTATTAATCACATGAATATTAGGCAATCCCATTCTTATTTTTAAGAAAGCAAACTTCAGCCAAGGGGGGAAAAATAAAACAAAGCCTTGCCTCAATCCACAAGAAACCATGATGAGTTATAATGACACCTAGCTTGAGTGCTCCATAAGAAAAGAAATCGACCTCATGATGGGAAGAAACTTTGACCACATGTCTCAAAAGAAATTTTAAACATTCTTACCCCACCCTTAGTAGCACTCTTTGTAACATCCCGTAATTTTTAGATATTTTCCTTATAAATTCTTCAACTTACATATATGCGTAGAAATGTTCTAATATTAATGGAATAGGTAAAGAAAGAAAACATAAGAGGAAATATTAGAAATAACATACTAAAGAGATGCAAAATTCTTGGATAAGGAAGATAAATTTTTAGAAACAAGTAAAGGTCTTAAAATTTCAAGAACATTGAATTAAGGTAATTTTTCCTAATTCAAGAATTAGAGTTACTAAGTTTAAAATCTTTACCTATACATTGGGTTTTTACCTATGAACACTTCATATAGAGTTTTTCCACTTCACATAAGTTTCTAGCAAGCCCATTGGATAACCTAAGCAAGAAATAAAACATAGACTTGGACTAGGATATAGTAATTGGACCAATAGTCCAAAAATTATGAAAATGTGACCAAGCCCTCCAAGAAAGGTAGAATTTTATCCAAAGCAAAGAAAATGGGTAGGAATAAGCCCATAATGGGTAGGAATAAGCCCAAATCCAAAAGGAAAAATAAAATAAAATAAATTAGGTGATGATATAATAATGTAATAATAATAAAGATTAGGTTACATGGCATTAAGACAAAAATTTAGCAAGTGGTGTGATTCTACATTCATCATTTTGGCAAGTCGCATGATAATACAAGGCTTTAGGACAAAAACATCTATATCCTACACTCATAATTTTAGCAAGTGGTATGATAATACATGGTATTAGGACAAAACATTCCTATCCCACACAAATAATATCAACCAAATAATGGAGATTCAAGGGCTAGAAATTTGCCACCTAAAAAGGCAAACCTATCATACTTGTTTAAGACAAAAGAAAATGGAAATGAATCCCTAAATCAAAGGGACCTTGTCCCTTATCTTAAGAATATATCATCATAATTTTCAAAATACAAATCTCCTTTTCCTATGCATATCTTGACTAAGGAAGAGGAAGACAAGAACATAAATTGTTTGTTTTCCAAAAATTCAACAAAGTGTATCCTAATTGTGATAAGGTAGACCCATGATCATGAAAGGTGAATTATTTGGTGGTCTATATAAGAAAACCCACCCTTACAACATTAGAATTGTGTCCAAGTGAGGGAGAGGAAAAATAGAAGCAAGGTAGAGTGAGGAAAGGAGAGGAAGAAAGGAAGAAAGAGGAAGGAGAAGTCTAGGGGACTAAGTGCTCCAGGTAAGTTTAACAATATTTCTTTTTGAAGAAAACTTTTGAAACTTATAATATTTATATGAGATTTTGATCTAAGAACTTTGATGATTGGTCATGGATGTTGTTATATCATGTTACATATTGATCTTGCATGTGATGTATGTTTGAATACTTAGGTTGGTGTAGATAGTTCTGCATGGTTATGGCTATGGGTGGCAGAATTTTTAGTATTGGTGTTTTAATTTCTGGGAACAATCTATAAGGAATTAAAATAAATGGTTAACATAAGAGTTAAAGATATATGTGTCACGGATTTTAATCCACTAGAATCATTCAATTTGGATTCCATATGTGGTAGATATGGTCCGATTAGTAGTCAAAGGTCAGAAAATGGTTCATCAGGGAAGAATATGTTAGGACAGATTTTGTATTTTAATTTCTGGGAATTATCTGTATGGAATTAAAATAAACGGTTAAGATAAGAATTATATCTATATGTGTCATGGATTTTTAGCCACTGGAATCATTCAATTTGGAGTCCATATGTGGTAGATATGGTCCGATTAGTAAGCAAAGGTCAGAAAATGGTTCATCAGGGAAGAATATGTTAGGATAGCTTCTGTGTTTTAATTTCTAGGAATTATCTGTAGGGAATTAAAATAACTGGTTAACATAAGAATTAAAGATAGATGTGTCACGGATTTGTAGCCACTGGAATCATTCAATTTGGAGTCCACATGAGGTAGATATGGTCCAATTAGGTGTCAAAAGTCAGAAAATGTTTCATCAGGGAAGAATATGTTAGGACAGCTTCTGTATTTTTATTTCTGGGAATTATCTGTATGGAATTAAAATAAATGGTTAACATAAGCATTATAGCTATGTGTGGCATGGATTTTAAGCCACTGGAATCATTCAATTTGGAGTCCATATAAGGAATATATGAGCTGATTAGTAGTCAAAGGTAAGAAAATGGTTCATCAGGGAAGAATATGTTAGGACAGCTTCTGTATTTTAATTTCTGGGAATTCTTTGTATGGAATTAAAATAAATGGTTAACATAAGAATTATATCTATGTGTGTCATGGATTTTAAGCCACTGGAAGCATTCAATTTAGAGTCGATATGAGGAAGATATGAGCTGATTAGTAGTCAAAGGTCATAAAATGGTTCATCGGGGAAGATTATGTTAGGACAGTTTCTGTATTTTAATTTTTGGGAATTATCTATATGGAATTAAAATAAATGGTTAACATAAGAATTATAGATATGTGCGTCACGAATTTTTAACCACTGGAATCACTCAAGTTAAAGTCTATATGAGGTAGATATGGTCCGATTAGTAGGTAAAGGTTAGAACCTATCCGAGAAGAAATAACATATACATTTAGGGAGTAATATCACCATGCTTTCTTAATATTTCGTTACAATGTTCAACATAATAGTTTTAGATAATTGTTTTATCTTGAAATTGACACCAAGAACACCTACATTAGAGTTAAATTGAGGGAGTTATGCTCTGATTAGTAAGAGAAGGTTAGATAGGACGAAAACCTGCATCAAGAAAATAAAGAAATAAAATTAGTATTTAAAAAAGAAGATGAATCTTAATAAATGACTAGTATAGCCATAGCCATTGCCATTGTATGAACTTCTTACCATCTTAAGTGTGAAATTCTGACATGGAAATATTTTATAAAGTGATATTTGAAATGGTTATGTTCATGGCATGATTACCAATGATTTATGGTAATAGTTATATTTTGATGAACATACTTGTTATTGAAAGCATATTTTTGGCTATCATTGTGAAAAGAAAAGAAATGAGCACGGTCACATGGCAATCCGTGTGATGCACCGGTAGGGGACGCCCTACTAACGGTTATGATCATGTTAATGAGAAAAGAAAAAGAAAGTGGGCCATGTCGGACGGAGCGAGAAAAGCCCGTACCGGAGAGTAGAGGATACTCACCCTGACCGAGGTAGCTTGAAATGAAAATAAGTTGGTGGCCATCATATGATATTTTAAAAATAGTTAATCCTGTCATACATATTATTACAGTATGATTCTTATGTGCATAGAGATAATGCATTCATGTGACCAAAGATATTTTCTGTAGTTTATACAGCTAAACATGACGTGATGAGCTATATTGATGATGATTTATTGTTGAACTTACTGGGATTTAATTCTCACTATATTTCCATATCATGTTCAGAAAATTAGTTATGCAGCTTTTTCTATGGTTCTGGCTTTTAGTGCACAATGGATCGAGTTACTTTATGTTGGGCAGATCTCAGAATCAAATAAGATGTTTGTGGTCGAGTTGGCTCAGATCCCGATGAAGGTGAAACCACCCGCACCTGTATCTCCGGAATTGGTCAACCAAAATAAACAAGATGTAAATATCTATGTGTTTGATATGTTGTATGTACGCTTTGATTAATGACGTGTATGTGAACTCAATATTGCATAATAATAATAAATAAAAAAAAGGTTGTTACACTCTTCGGCCAAAGCAAGGAAAAGCAAAGGTTGAAGTTTAAGGAGGGGAAGAAGAAAGAGGAAAGGGAGAAGGAAAGGAAGAAAGTGTGAAGAACTAAGGGTGCAAGGTAAAGTAGTAATACCACCACCCATTTCCTTCTTTCTCTTCATCTCTAAGTCATAGAACTTACTTTTTTCTTCTTATATATGTTGCTGGAATAGCAGGAGTAAAGGGGGAAATCTCACCATTCTTTAAGGAGGAAGCATAAGGAAACACTAAGTAAGCCTAGGAAGAATTGTAGGTAGGTTTAACAATATTTCCTTTGAAGAAAAATTTGAAAATTTGTAACTTATATGTGGTTTTTAAACCCTAGGACTTTGATAAATTTGTACTATTGATGCTCTTGATGATTGGCCATGGATGTGTATATCTTTCTATATGTGAATCTTGCATGTGATGGTTGTATGCTTACTTAGGGTGGTCTTGAATTTCTGCATGAATGGCTATGGTTGGCAAAATTTTGGGGTTGTTATAATAAATTCTTTTAACTTAATTGGCTATGGAATATTTGATGGAAGAAGGTTATGTTGCTAGAATAAGTGAAGCCTTGAAATATAGGGATAACCCTTGGAAGTTTTGGTGTTAGAACATTCTTGATATTGTTGTTAATAGATTATGGTTTTTGGAAGAAATGGATGATGGAATATATTATGATAGATGGTTGTGCAATGAATGCAACTAAAATTTGTTAGAGGAGTGATCTAGGGGTTAAGGCATGAATAACTAGAAATTTTGGAGACCAAATATGCCTAGGTATAGTGACCAGAAACAAGAAAAAAATGAAAGTAGTAAGAAGCTGGAACCTTGGACAGTGTAGGAAAGCCGTCTATTTTGGAACTTCATGGTAAAATGCGTATTGAAATTGAAGACATGGTTGACATAGAAATTATACCCGTGTATTATGGTTCTTCAGGCTTTAAAATTTCCTAATTTGGAGATTGTATGATAGAGATGTGGCATAATTAATAACGGTAGGTCATAATCAAATCATGGTAAAGTGAAATTGACATTTAGAGCACTATAACTCCTAAATTTCTTAGGAATTATCCTAGGTGGCCAACATAAAAGTTGTTGATAATTGTCTTAGTTTTCTATATGCTCTATAATAACATCAATCGGAGTTCAAATGAGTGAGTTATAATATGATTAGTATCACAAGGTCTAACTCCACTGAAATTTGAATATTTTAATGCCTTAAAATTTCTATATGGATTAATGTCACTAGACAACAAAGTGTACAAAAGATTTTATGTAAATAATAAGTTATAAGTGAGGATTTTAGGAAAAATATTAGTCAATGGCACTTCGAAGAATAAGTGGGAGATGACGTGAAAATCTAGGATCAAAAAGGTGGAACTTTGGAGAAAAAGATATAATTAAAATTTGCTTCCTATTTCAATATAAATAAACTAGAGAAAGAGGAGAAATCGCCAAAAGTTAAGGATTAAGGGATGATTAAGAATTCCATTGAAAGCATTAGAATTAGTTGAAGTACCAAGTCTTATCTTAGGGGAAAACTTAATGTGGTGACCATGCATAAAAATATAATAGTTATTAATGATGACTAACGTAGTAAGTATAGGTAAATATTTAGAAATAGATGAGGAAGAAATTGAAGAGGACTAAATGAATAAAAGAATGAACTTAATTAGAGAATTAAAATTTGAGTAAATAAAATCTTGGAGATTTATAATGCCTAAGCATATCCCTAAGAATTAATGAGAAAAGAAATTTCAGTAGCAAGAAGGATGGAAACCTAGGGCATTGTAAAGAAGCCTTTTCTATTCTAATTTATGAGAAACATATGTAAGTAAATAAAAGAAAGGGTTAACATAAAAAACTTATATATATGTCTTACAGATTTTTTGCCACTGGAATCACCCAATTTGGAGTCCATATAAGGGAGTTAAGGCCCGCTCAGTAAGCAAAGGTCATAATCCACCCAAGGTGAAATAATAGTGAAATTGAGGACTCAATAACACCCAGATTTCATAGGTATTTGCCAAAATTATTAACATGAAAGTTGTGTATTCATGTCTTAGATTTCCTTAGAATCACCAAAATTGGAGTCCAAATATGAAAGATAAGGCCTAAACAGTAATGAAAGATTTGAGTCTCATAATCCAAAATGTCTTTTGGGCCTTAATATTTGCATAAGTGGAAATTTCAAATAAAAAGGAATATTAGGACCACTAGATAGTGATGGAAAAGAGCATAAATGATATTATAAGTAAAAAGGGTGTCAATGAAATTTTTAGAAATAAAATGATAGAGATGACAATAAGAAAGAAGAAGAATAATAAAAAGTGTGATAATTTCCCAATGAACTAAATGAGGGACTTCTGGGTAAACCTTAAATTGAGGCCCTATCCGTAGCCATTGCATGAATTCTTTACCATCCTATGTATATTATTTTTGGCATGATTTCTATAAATGATATTTGAAATTATTATGTTTTGATGAGAAATTGTGGCAGGTGGGCATATAGGGCACATTTTGTTGAAAATCATATCTTGACTATTAATGTGAAAAGAAAATAAAAGAAATTATGCAGTTATATGGCTTCCATGTTTGGTCCACTAGATAGGGGACACCATATTCTACATTTATTATGATGATGATGAGAAAAGAAAGATGATTGTGCTTTGTCAGACGGAGCGAGATAAGACCGTGCCAAATGAGTATAGAGTACTCGCCCTGACTGGGGTAGCCATGCTTGATATGAGTAATTAATTGTCATTATATAATGATGTTGTGATTTTGACATGACATGACACTTGGAAATAGTTTATTGTGCCTTTGATATTTTGAATGATTATTCATGCCCATGATATTTTGAAAAAGATTATTCGTTCCATACTTGCCATGATTACATGATTTGCATATGCATAGATATGGTACATTGTTGTGGACTAAGTTAAGATTATGAAAAAGGTACCATTGAAAATATGTTTATTTATCATATTGTTTGGGGAATTATAAAGGTAATATGAGGATTTAAATTTTGGGGCTAAAACGTAATTTCTTAAAAGTTTAGGGGTCAAAATGTAAATAATGAAAATTTGCAAGAACCTCCCTCAAAAATTAAATTTTTTGCAAAATGATCCCCCTGACATTATTAAGTAATCTGTAGAAGCGAGGCGTAGGAATTTCAAACTCTCTCTCCCCAAAATTCACTTTTTATCTTTAAAAGCCCTAAAACTTCTATATAGATTTCTAGACCTCGGATTTCGACACCACAATTGCCTACAGATTCAGAACGACAAGAACTGCAAATCCGTCTGATTGATTTCTGGAAATTGGGCTAGAAATCTGTTAAAAAATGGAGGAGAAACCCTAAAAAGGTGAGTTCTAAAACTCTAACTTAGAGTCCTCAAATTGAAAATATGACACCATAGATAGATTCAAGAGGTGGAAAAACCTTAGGATATGAAAATTTTCAATCATTTGACAACTTTTTGTTCGTAGTAAATAGTAAATCTGGCCAATATGAATAGTAACTCCAGCAGTGAATAATAATTCCGATCGTGAACAATAGCCCACAATTGACCAATCTCTCAATGGACAAAATTTGCGATTTCAGAGTCATTTCTTAGGTTTTCGAACCCACCGAACTCGTTTTTGAGGTTCATTTGATCATATTTACCTTGGAAAGATACATTTAGGGATATTCAACTTGGAACCTTGGTTTTGTGAGTAGATAATTCTTTCTATGACTTACCCTATGCTCTTCTTAAACTTTAAATGTATAATTGATTCTGTTTACAAGTTTTTATACTTTTATATGTCTCTAAAATTTATTAAATTACTAGATTTGTTTACAATCTGGTATATAGTTCAAGAATAGTATGGTTTTGAAAATCGAATTTTGAACATATTGAATTTGTGATTTAAATTTATTTCTCATCATATGGTAAAGGAAATATATTGTGCACGTAGCATTGATAATTAAAGTTATAAGATTGCCTTGGAAAAAGCATGTATATGTGATTACCTTGATTAGGAAGTTTCTGACAAAGGAATTGTACTAAGATTGAAAATTCTGAATTTAGACTAAAACTTCTGTTTTGAATAATATGGCATATGTGTAAATAATGATTTATGTGGAGGAATCCTATTGAAAACACTATTTTCTAATAGGAGGTGACGTTAGCCCTAGTGCACCTTGACACCTCAGCTAGCAGGGGTGGTGCATACCTTGTGTGACGGCCAACACACGGGATATGATATGTGAAGGATGTAACAACTCCATTTCTTTTTTACGTATATACATATATATATATATATATATATTCTAAAATTTCATGAAGTCATTACCTCTTTACTTCTAACTATTTAATTCATAATAACATTCAATTAAATTAACCAAACATAATTAAGATTTATGAAATACCATTAACATTTATACAATTCTGGGTTTACATACAAATTATTAATCAAAACATCTATACAAAAATCAAACACATATAAGTCTACATTTTATTCATCCATATTGACCAGTTCTAGAGATATGGGTGCACGTGGTTGCACCTTCACTGGGATCTTAGCCAACTCGACCCAACCTAAGCTAAAAGCTAGTCATAGAGAATATCTGCATAACTTAGTTTTCTGAACATGATATGGAAATATAGTGAAAATTAAATCCCAGTAGGTTCAACAATAAATCAAAATTATCATCAATATAGCTCATCATGTCATGTTCATCTGTATAAATTACATTAAATATCTTTAGGTCACATGAATGTACTTTATCTATGCGCATGAAAATTGTACAATCATGACATGTATAGTATGAATAACTATTTTCAGAATATCATATGATGGCTATCAAATTATTTTCATATCAAGCGACCCAGGTTAGGGTGAGTACTTTCTACTCTCCAGTATGGGCTTTTCTCGCTCCGTCCAACATGGCACACTTTCTTTTCTCATTAACATAATCATAGCTGTTGGTAAGGCGTCTCCTACTAGTGCACCACACAGACTGCCATGTGACCATACTCATTTCTTTTATTTTATTTTCTTTTCACATTAATAGCCAAAAATATGATTTCAATAACAAGTATGTTCATTATACTCACATGTCATAGTTTTTTATCAAAATATAATCATTACCAAAAATCATAGGTAATCATGCCATAAACATAATCGTTTCAAATTTCACTTTATAAAATATTTCCATGTCAAAATTACACACTTAAGATGGTAAGGAGTTCATGCAAAGGCAATGGCTATGGCATACACTAGTCATTTATTATTTTTATTTATAAAATTCTTCTTCTTTTTTTAAATATTATTATCTTCTCTCACTAAACAGAGCATAACACCCTCATTTTAAATCCGATTGAGGTAATCTTGATGTCAATTGAAAGATAAGACAATCCTCTAAAACCCGTATGTTTAATAATTTAATGAACGCTTAAGTAATCATGGTGTTACTACTCCATGAAATTCAATGTTATTTCTTCTCAGGTAGGTTCAAACCTCTACTTACTAATAAGATTATTTCTCTCCCATACGAACTCTAATTAAGGTGATTCCAAAGCCTAAAAAATACTACGACACTTATATACAACTTTTATGTTTATCATTTCTTTAGATTCCTTACTAAGTACTCACAGAAAATAATAAAAAATGCTTACATTTACCACCCTGGATTCTAGGCTGATTCTGACCATTACACATTAATCAGCAATATCTCTCACATATGTACTCCAATTTAAGTGATTTTAGAGCCTATAAATCCGTGATACATATATCTATATTTATTATTTTAACAATTTCCTTTAATTCCCTACAAATGTTGCAAAGAAATTCAAACACAAAAGCATACTTAATAGATTCTTCCCTGGTTTGCTAATTTTTGACATCGGCTTACTAATCTGACCATATGTCCCTCATATTAATTCCAATTTGAATGATTCCAATGGCCAAAAATTCGTCAGACATATATCTACATTTATCAGGTTAAGAATTTCTTTTAGTTCCTTATAGATTTATCCTAGAAATTCAAACACAGAAGCATACCAAACATATTCTTCCCTAGTTAACCATTTTTTGACCACTACTTACATATCGGGAAATATCTCCCTCTTCTGGACTCCAAATTATGTGATTCCAATGGCTAAAAATCTGTGAAACATAGATATACATTTTTCATGTTAACTATTTCTTTTAATTCCTAACCGATACTTCCTAGAATTTCAAAAACAAAAGTTTACCTGGTTACCTTGAAATCGAGTTTCCTAACCAAACATTTCCCAAGGCTTTAGTTCATCATTATATTACATCCTCCTCTATTTTCTTTACATCTAATCATATTCCATCAATTTTTCTCCACATTCAAATTTACAAAATAGCAGCATAAAAATCATAAAATTTTACCATCCATAGCCATACCTATACAGAACTTTCCACACCAACCAAAATGTTTAAAACATACATCATATGCAAAATAACATGTAACATGATATAGCAACATCCATGACCGATCATCAAAGTAGAAAATGTTGTAAATTTCATCAAATTTCTAAGATCAAAATTCCATATAAATGTTACAAATTTTAAAGCTTTTCTTCAAAAAGAGATATTGTTAAACGTACCTAAAGATCTCCCTAGCACACTTAGTGAATTCTTTTTCTTGTTTCCTCTTGAAGAAAGTATCAAGATTTCTCCCTTCCATTAGCTTTTCTAGCAGCTTAAATAAGAAAAGAAAGGTGAGTTTTTTGAACCCCACGGATGAAGCGAAATGATGGATTCAAGTGGAGATTAAGCTAACTTACCTTGAGTACTTAGTGCTCTAGACTTCTCCTTCTTCTTCCTTCCTTTCTTCTTCTCTCTTTCTCTCTTTTCCTCACTCTACCTTGTTTCTATTTTTCTTCTCCCTCACTTGGACAAAATTATAATGTTATAAGGGTGGGTTTTGCTTAATTAAACTATCAAGTGGTTAAACTTTCATGATCATGGGTCTACCTTATCACAATTAGGATGCACTTGGTTGTTTTTTGGGGAAAGATAACTCATGTTCTTGTCTTCCTCTCCCTTAGTCAAGATATGCATAGAAAAAGGAGATTTGTATTTTGAAAATCATGATAAAATGGTCTTAAGACAAGGGACAAGCTCCCTTTGATTTAGGGATTCATTTCTTTTTCTTTTGTCTCACTTAAGTATGATAGGTTTGCCTTTCTAAGTGGCAAATTTTCAGCCCTTGAGTCTCGTTTGCTTGGCTGAAATTATTTATGTAGGATAAGGATGTTTTTTCATAATGCTATGTATTATTACCCACTTGTTGAAATTATAAATATAAGATATAGATATTTTGTTCTAATGCCATGTATTATTACCTACTTGTTGAAATTATGAATGTAGGATATAGATGTTTTGTCTTAATGCCATATGACCTAATCTTGATTATTATTGTACTACTATTTCCTCACATGATTCTTATTTTTTCTTCTTGGAATTTGGGCACATTCTTACCCATTTCCTTTGCTTTGACTAAAATTCTACCTTTCATGAAGGGTTTGGTCACATTTTCATGATTTTTGGACTGTCGATCCAACTATTATATCCTAGTCCAAGTCTATGTTTTATTTCTTACTTGGGCTATCCTATTGACATGCTAGAAATTCATGTGAAGTGGAAAAAATCTATATAAAGTGTCCATAAGTGAAAGCCCAATTTATGGGTGGAGATGTTAAACTTAGTAACTCTAGCTCTTGAATTAGGAAAAATTACCTGAATCCAATCTTCTTGAAATTTTAAGACATTTTCTTACTTCACAAAAATTTATATTCCTTACCCAAGAATTTCGCCTTTCTTTAGTATGATATTTCTAATTTTTCCTGTTAGGTTTTTTCTGTTTACCTATTCCCTTAATGTTAGAAACATTTTATATACATTCATCTAAGGAGAAGAATTTCTAAGGATTATATTTCCTTAGATATCTAAAAATTGTCTAATAAATTTTATTTCCTTAATTAAGTGTTTATGTACCTTTATTAATAAAAGAAACGAAATTAGGGATGTTACATTAAATATTTATGTACCTTTATTAATAAATTAAATGAAATTAGGGATGTTACATTTCTCTCTCCCTAAAAGAACTTTTATCCTCAAAATTTCAAAAATTACCTAATAAGAACAATTGTAGATATTTCTTCCTTATGACTTCTTCCAACTCCCAAGTTGCTTCTTTCGGAGTCAAACCTTCCCAAAACACTTTGACCTAGGGAATGGTCTTATTCCTCAATTGCTTAACGTCGGTGTCCAATATGGATGCCGGTACTAGATGGTATGTCATGTTCTCCTTTATTTGATTGGTTCATCCCGTATTACATGTGATGAATCTGGAAGATACTTTCAGAGTTGTGATACATGGAAAGTATTATGCAGATTGGAAAAATTAGGTGGGAGGGCAACTTGTTATGCTGACGTCCCTACTTTCTTCAAAATTTGGTAGGGTCCCACAAATTACGAATTTAACTTTCTGGTTTTAAGAGACCTACCAACTCCAGTAGTCGGGGAAATTTTTAGAAATACATGGTCTCCTTCTTCAAACTCCAAAGGTCTATGTCTGTTATCATATTAACTCTTTTTCCGAATTTGACCTGTAAGTACTTTGTCTCGTATAAACATGATTTGTTCAGTGGTTTTTTGAACTAGATCAGGACCCAGCAAGTTCTTTTCTCCTACCTCAAACCAACATAGTGAAGATCGGCACTTCCTAGCGTATAAAGATTTGTAGGGGGCCATTTTAATACTAGAGTGATAACTATTATTATAAGCAAACTCCATTAAAGATAGGTACTTATCACATCCTTTACCTTGCTTTATCACACAGGCCCTTAACATATCTTCTAGGGTTTGAATGGTCCGTTCTATCTGCCCGTTAGTCTGAGGATGATAGGCAGTACTGAACCACAACTGGGTTGAAAAAGCTTCTTGCAACACCTTCCAAAACCTCAATGTTAAACTTGGATCTCTATCAGAAATGATATTTAAGGGAATTCCATGTAGTCTAACTATTTCCTAGATGTACAATTGGGCCAATTTTTCTATTGAATAGTTAATATTTACAGAAAAAAAAGTGAGTAGATTTGGTTAATTTGTCAACCATTACCTAGATAGAGTCATGTCATACTGAAGTCTTAGGTAAGCCCACCACAAAGGCCATCGAAATATTGTCCTATTTCCATTTAAGGATCTCAATAGGTTGTAGAAATCTCGCTGGATTTTCATGCTCTACCTTCACCTTCTGACAAATTAGACATTTTGCCACAAACTCAGCAATGTCCTTTTTCATCCCTGGCCACCAATACATCCCTTTCAAAGCCTGGTACATTTTAATGGATCTAGGATGGACTATGTATTTACTCTAATGTGCTTCCTATACGATCTTAGTCCTCAACTCTCATTCTTGAGGAACACAGACCCTTCCTTGATATATGATTACTCTATCTTCTGAGACAAAAAAAATCATCCTGATCATTATGATCCTGTAAGTATTGGTCATGAACTTAAGCCTCTTTAATCTAAGATCTAAGGTCACACTCTATACTCAACCCATTGATGATTAGCTTCTTTATGGTAAAAGTAGTGTCCAGCTTCAAATTTTGAAACTCTTCTAGCATCTACATCTCATACACCATCATCCGACCTATGTGCAGAGATTTCTGACTCAAGGCATCAGCTACAACATTCACCTTTCTTGGATGATATTTTATCTCAAACTTATAGTCATCGAGGAATTTTACCCATCTTTGTTGCCTTATATTTAACTCCTTCTGGTCAAAAAGATACTTAAGACTCTTATGATCACAGTACTTCAAATGTCGCTCTATATAAAAAGTGTCGTCAAATCTTTAAGGCAAACACCCCCGTTGCCAATTCAAGATCATGGGTTGGATGGTTTCCTTTGTGGGGTCTTAGTTGCCTAGAGCCGTAAGCAACTACTCTCTTTTCTTACATCAGCACATACCTTAGCCCTTTCTTTGAAGTGCCACTATACACTTCAAAATGTCCTATGGGGTCTGGAATAATTAAAACAAAAGGAGTAGTCAATCTTGTCTTGAGCTCCTGAAAACTAGCTTCACATTGATCAATCCATTTGAAAGGACTTCCTTTCCTAGTCAATTTAGTCAATGGCAAGGCTATACAAGAAAATTTTTGTGTAAACCTCCTGTAGTATCCTGTCAAACTGAAGAAACTTCTAACTTCTGTAACAGTCTTTGGTCTTCCCCACTGGATCATTGCTTCCGTCTTGCTAGGGTCTATGGCTACCCCTTTATTGAAAATGACATATCTGATAAATTTTACTTCTAACAGCCAAAATTCACATTTCTCCAATTTGGCATACAACTTTTTCTCTTTCAGCACTTATAACACGATTCGGAGATGTTGTTCATGTTCTTTCTCATTCTTAGAATATATCTAAATGGCATCAATGAACACTACCACAAAATTGATCTAGGTAGGGTTGAAAAATGTGATTCATGTAATCCATAAAAATTGCAAGTGTATTTGTTAACCTGAAGGGCATTACGAGAAACTCCTAATGTCCATACCTAGTCCTGAAGGCTATTTTTGGTACATCCTCCTCCTTGATCCTAATCTAATGGTATCCCAATCTCAAGTCAATTTTAGAAAATATGGAGGCTCCTTTCAGTTGATCAAATAAATCATCTATTCTTGGGAGAGAATACTTATTTTTGATAGTCACCTTATTCAGCTGTCTGTAGTATATGCATAGTCTCAAGCTCCTGTCTTTCTTCTTAACAAACAACACAGGAGCTCCCCAAGGTGATACACTTGGTCTAATGAATTGCTTTTCTAACATACCCTCCAACTGTTTCTTGAGTTCCTATAGTTCTTTCGAGGCCATTCTATAAGGTGAAATAGAGATAGACCATGTTCCGGCTAAAAGATCAATAGAGAACTCTATCTTTCTCTTGGGAGGTAAGTGTAACATCCCTAATTTCATTTTTTTATTAGTAGATATACATAAATATTTAAGGAAATAAAACCTATTTCTTTTTTATATCTAAGAAAATTTAAGCCTTAGAAATTCTTCACCTTATGTGTATGCATAGAAAATCTTTCTAACATTAACGGACTAAGTAAAGAGAGAAAACCTAATAGAAAAAAAAAACATCCTAAAGAGAGGCAAAATTCTTGGGTAAGGAAGATAAAAAATTTTGGAAGTAAGTACAGATTTTAAAAATTCAAGAAGATTCAATCAGGGTAATTTTTCTTAATTTAAGAACTAGAGTTACTAAGTTTAACATCTCCACCCATACATTAGTCCTTCACCAATGGACACTCTATAGAGTTTGTTCTTCCACTTCACATGAGTTTCTAGCAAGCCAATTGGATAGCCCAAACTAGATATATAGCATTGATTTGGACTAGGATATAGAAGTTGGACTGATAGCCCAAAAATCATTAAAATATGACCAAACCCTCCATAAGATGTAGAATTTCAGCCAAAGCAAAGAAAATGGGCAAGAATGAGCCCAAATCCAAGAGGAAAACAAAAAAATAAAATAAATAATGTGATAATAATAAAGATTAGGTCATATGGCATTAAGACAAAAATTCAGCAAGTGGTGTGGTAATATATATATTCTACACTCATAATTTTAGCAAGTGGTATAATAATACATGGCATTAGGACAAAACATCTATATCCTACACTCATAATTTTAGCAAGTGGTATAATAATACATAGCATTAAGACAAAATATTCTTATCCTACAGAAATATTTTCAGTCAAGCAAGGCATATTCAAGGGCTAGAAACTTGCCACTTAGAAAGGAAAACCATTCATACTTGTGTAAGACAAAAGAAAAAGAAAAAGAATCCCTAAATCAAAGGGACCTTGTTCCTTATCTTAAGAAAATTTTATCATGATTTTCAAAATACAAATCTTCTTTTGCTATGCATATCTTGACTAAGGGAGAGGAAGACAAGAACATGAGTTGTCTTTCCTCAAAAAGCAACCAAGTGCGTCCTAATTGTGATAAGGTAGACCCATGATTATGAAAGGAGGACCACTTGATAGTTTATTTAAGCAAGAACCAGACTTATAACATTAGAATTTCGTTCAAGTGAGGGAGAGAAAAAAATAGAAGCAAGGTAGAGTGAGGAAAGGAGAGAAAGAGAGGAGAAGAGAGGAAGGAAAAAGAAAGAGAGGCCTAAAGGATTAAGTACTCGAGGTAAGTTAGCTTAATATCCACTTGAATCTATCTTTTATTTTCATCCTTGGGGTTCAAAACTCACCCTTCTCTTATTCAAGTTGTTGGAAAAGCTAAGGGAATGGAGGAATCTTGCCACTTTCTTCAAGAGGAAATAAGGAAAAGAATTCACTAAGTGAGCTAGGGAGATCTTTAGGTAGGTTTAACAATATCTTTTTTTGAAGAAAAACTTTGAAATTTATAACATTTATATGGATTTTGTTCCTAGAACTTTGATGAAATTTACAATATTTTCTACTTTGATAATTGGCCATGGATGTTGCTATATCAAGTTACATGTTGATCTTGCATGTGATGTATGTTTGAATATTTAGGTTGGTGTGGAAAGTTCTGCATAGGTATTGCTATGGATGGCAAACTTTTAAGATTTTAATGCTGCTATTTTGTATAATTCAATGTATAGAAAGATTGATGGAATATGATTAGATGTTAATTAGGAAGAAAATGGAAGAGGACATAATAAAATGATGAACTAAAACCATAGAAAAATTCTAGTTAGGAAGCTGAATTTCGGAGTAACCAGGGAAGCTTCTGTTTTTCAAATTCTGGGAAGAATCGGTTAGGAATTTAAAAGAAATGTTTAACATGAAAAATCTAGATATATGTCTCACGGATGTTTAGCCACTGGAATCACTCAATTTGGATTCCATATGAGGTAGATATGGTCAGATTATTAAGTAGTGGTCAGAAAATGGTTAACCATGGAAGAATCTGTTAGGAATGCTTCTATGTTTGAATTTTTGGGAAAATTATGTAGAGAATTAAAATAACTAGTTAACATAAAAAATATAGATATATGTCTCACGAAAATTTATCCATTGGAATCACTCCATTTTGAGTTCATATGAGGGAGATATGGTCAGATTGGTAAGTAGAGTTCAGAACCTACCCAAGAAGGAATAATGTTTAAATTGAGGGAGTAATATGACCAAGATTCCTTAAGATTTCGCTAAAATATTCAACATACAAGTTTTAGATAATTGTGTTAGCTTTAAATGGAAACCAAGATCAACTAATTATGAGTTAAAATGAGGAATTTATTCTCTTATTAGTGAGAGAAATCCAGGTAGGATGAAAAACTACATTAGGAAATTACACAACATAGAGCATGGCACGGCCAGGCCGTGTTCTATGATGGAAAGGGCATTTTGAAGCCTAAAGCATGGCTATTTTACAGGAAATGGCTAAGCCGTATTATAGGATACGTTGAGGCCATGTTGGATGTTGGTAAAACTTATTTTTAATATTTTTCTACTCTAAATGAACCTCTTTAACTATAGGATATTAATAGAAACCAAATTGAAGAAGAATGCCGTATTAAATTTGTGAAAACATGTGTTGGAAATGATATAAGTAGGAGGAAAGTGACTATAGCTGAAGCATAAAGAAAATGAAGAGATAAATAAAATATTTTAAAAAAATAATCTTATAAATGAAAATAATAAATGACTAGTGTATGCCATAACCATTGCCATTGCATGAACTCCTTACCATCTTAAGTATGTAATTTTGACATGGAAATATTTTATAAAGTGATATTTGAAACGATTATGTTCATGTCATGATTACCAAAGATTTTTGGTAATGGTTATATTTTGATAAATATAATGCAAATTAGGATAAATATAAAGCGGCTAAGAAAGACGCTAAGAAGGCTGTGAGTGAAGCAAGAACTAGAGGTTTTGAGGGGTTATATCAATCTTTAGGAACTAAGTAGGGAGAAAGAAAAATGTACAAGCTTGCAAAGGGTAGGGAAAGAAAGACAAGGGACCTAGATCAAGTGAAATGTATTAAAGATAAAGAGGGTAATGTTTTGGTAAGGGAGCATAATATCCAAGCACGATGGAGGAGTTACTTTTAAGGACTTTTTAACGAAGGCCATGAGTTAACCTATAACTTTGACAGACTTAATATTGCAGAAGAGGATCGTAATTATACCTTTTATCATAGAATCCAAGAGTTTGAAGTAGAGAAGGCTTTGAAGAGAATGGATAATGGAAAAGTAGTAGGACCTGATAATATACCTATTGAGGTGTGGAAAAGTTTAGGAAGGAAGGGTATAAGTTGGCTCACTAAGTTGTTTAATGTGATAATGAAATCTAAGAAAATGCCGGATGAATGGAGGAGAAGTACTTTAATCCCTATATATAAAAATAAAGGAGACATACAGAATTGTTCCAATTATCGGGGGATTAAACTCATGAGCCACACTATGAAGTTATGGGAGAAGATTATTGAGCGAAGATTAAGACAAGAGACTCAAGTTACAGAGAACCAGTTTGGATTTATGTCAGGAAGGTCAATTATGGAAGCAATTTATTTACTACGGAGATTGATGGAAAGGTATCAAAGTAGGCAGAAAGATTTGCATATAGTTTTTATTGATTTGGAAAAGGCATATGACAGAGTGTTAAGAGAGATTCTATGGAAGGCTTTAGAAAAGAAAGGAGTACGTATTGTGTATATTCGAGCAATCAAAGATATGTATGACAGGATAACGACTTGCGTGAGAACACCAAATAGGGATACAAAGGATTTTCCAACAACTTTTGGACTACATCAAGGGTCTTCTTTGAGTCCGTATCTTTTTAATTTGATTTTGGACGCAATTACTGAACATATACAAGAGTTGGGGCCTCAATGCATATTTTTGCAGATGATATAGTCTTAGTTGGTGAATCGAAAGAGGAAATTAATATGAGGTTAGAGTCATGGAGACAAGCTTTAGAAACACATGGTTTTCGGATAAGTAAAAATAAAACAGAATATATGGAATGTATTTTTAGTAAGAGACGAACAAATACAAATGTAGACGTGAAACTTAGAGACTATATATTAAAACAAGTTACAAGTTTTAAATACCTTGGGTCTTTTATACAAAATGACGGTAAAGTAAAGGAGGACGTAAATCATAGGATTCAAGCTGGATGGATGAAATGCAGGAAAGCTTCGAGTGTCATTTGCGATAAAAAAGTGCCGCTCAAAGTTAAAGGAAAATTCTACCGTACGGCTATAAGACCTGCTGTATTATATGGTACTGAATGTTGGGCGGTTAAAAGACAACATGAAGATAAACTCAACGTTGCAGAGATGAGAATGTTGCGCTGGATGTGTGGACACACCAGAAGAGATATGATTAGAAATGAGTGCATTAGAGAGAAGGTTGGGATAGCACCTATTGTGGAGAAGATGGTTGAATCTCACTTAAGGTGGTTTGGCCATGTGTAGAGAAGACCTGCAGAAGCACTAGTGAGAAGAGTAGATCGGATGGAGAATAGTCCAACAATTAGAGGTAGAGGGAGGCCAAAGAAAACAATAAGTGAAACTATTAAAAATGATTTAATAGTTAATAACTTATCTATTGATCTCATTCATGATATGCCACTATGGCGCCGTTTGATCCATGTAGCCGACCTCACCTAGTGGGAAAAGGCTTAGTTGTTGTTGTTGTTGTTGTTATATTTTGATAAAAAAAATTATGGCATGTGAGTATAACGAACATACTTACTATTGAAATCATATTTTTGGCTATTAATGATAAAAGAAAGGAAAAGAAATAAGCACAGTCACATGGCGGTCTGTGTGGTGCACCAGTAGGGGACACCCTACCAATGGCTATGCTTATGTTAATGAGAAAAGAAATTATGCCATGTCAGACAGAGCGAGAAAAGCCCGTACCGGAGAGTAGAAAGTACTTACCCTGACTGGGGTTGCTTGACATAAAAATTAGTTGATAGCCATCATATAATATTTTGAAAATAGTTATTCATGCCATCCATGTCATTACTATATGATTTTCTTGTGCATAGATAAAGTACATTCATGTGACCTAAGGTAATTGCTGTAGCTTATACAGATGAACATGACATGATGAGTTATATTGATGATAATTATGAATTATTGTTGAACCTACTGGCATTTAATTCTCACTATATTTCTATATCATGTTCGAAAGACTAAATATGCAGATATTCTCTATGGCTGGCTTTTAGCATACGTTGGGTTGAGTTGGCTAAGATCCCGGTGAAGGTACAACCTCCCGCACCCGTATTCCCAAAACTGGTCAACAGGGATGAATAAGATGTATACATATATGTGTTTGATTTTGTACGAATGTTTTTAATTAATGTTGTGTATGTGAACCCATATTTGTATCAGCATTATTGTTATACTATAAACCTTAATTATGCTTGGTTAATTTAATCAAATGTTATTATGAGTTAAATAGTTATAAATAAAGACATAATAACTTCATCGGGTTTTACAAATATATATATATATATATATATATATATATATGTGTGTGTGTGTGTGTGTGTGTGTGTGTGTGTGTGTGTGTGTGTGTGTGTGTGTGTGTGTGTAAAAAAATGGAGTTGTTACATAATTGGTATCAGAACAGGTCGATCTTAGATGGCCAGTGGGTGGATGGTTATCTGAATTGATCTTATAGTGTCTTGAGTATGTTTGTGGTTGTGTTGTGTGAGGGATCTTTGATTTCATATAGGTAAGAAATTACTAGTGTTTCCTATCTATATGCCAAGTTTTTGTTATGTCTGCTGTAAATATTTTTGAACTAACTATTGGACTTGATCAACTCAATAGCAGCATAACTCTATTTTTGCCACAGTAGGATATGGCACCACCGAGGAGGAACCCAACAAACAATGCAGAAGAAACCCTGCACAACTTGGCCACAGTAATTCGAGACCAAGTTACAGCCACCAATCAAATTCTTCAACATCTCCAGAACAATAACAACTTGAATGGATAAAATAATCCAAACAATCAGGTGGCCGAGAATGATAATGGCCTATTTGATTTCCTGAGAACCAGACCACCTTCTTTCTAAGGTGGCTATGACCCAACGGTAGCTGATAGGTGGATAAGGGAATTAGAGAAGATCTTTGAGGTGATGGAATGCACTAATGATCTGCAATTTATCTTTACTGCTTATACGTTGAAGGATGAAGCTGAGTGTTAATAGCGAGGGCCAGAGAACTGCTAACTCACTAGATGAGGCAGATCACCTGGCAAGTGTTTAAAGACATTTTCCTGGAAACGTACTTTCCAAGTACTGTGCTGGCTGAGATGGAGATCGAATTTCTCCAACTTAGATAGGGTAGCATGTCAGTAGATCAATACATCGCTAAGTTTAAGGAGTTGTCTATATTTTCCTCTTACTTGATGTTTAACCTTGATGAAGCATGGAAGGCTATTAAGTTTGAAGCAGGATTGAACCCAGAGATCAGGAATGCAGTGATAACCATGGAAATAAGGGAGTTTGCGCCCTTGATAAATAAATCTAGACTTCTGGAGAAAAGTTTAAGGGCAGTGGAGGATGAGAAACAAAAGCAAAACCTATGGAAGAGGATGAAAACTTTTTCCAACCCTGGCAAGAACGTGAGGAGAAGTGGATATGGAGCTGGTAAGAGGCCATTGACTACGGGTCCTCGACCTTTTTAACAAGACCTTGCCCCCGTCAAGTGCACTAAGTGCGAATGCATGAATGGTAACCAGTCATTCTACATAGGACTATATGTCTACTTCAATTGTAGACAAAAAGGTCATTTTGCAAGGAACTGCCCATAGAATGTGGGAATGCAGTCAAAATAGAAGCCTCAAGTGAAAGCAAGGGTTTTCACCCTAAGAGGCCAAGAAGCAGCTCAATCCTCTGATATGATTCAAGGTATGTGCTACATCTATGGATTTGCTCTTATGGTATTATTTGACTCTAGCGCTAGTCATTCATTTATATCAGAAGAATGTATTAGGAAGGTTCAGTATCCTATTTCAAAAACCCCTTATGAGCTATTCGTAGTAACCCCCATAAGGGAAAGGGTATTAACTTCCTTTATATGTAAGGACTATCAGATCACTATCCAGGAGAAAACTTTTTCTGTAGACCTTGTTTGTCTACCTTTAAAAGGTATTGATGTTATTCTAGGGTTAGACTGCATGTCTAGAAATTGGGTCTTGCTGAATTGTTGCAACAAGACCGTTGAATTTTTACCTCCTACTCCAAAAGAGGAGATGCAGCTATTGATGCTTAATGCCAATCAAGTCAATAAGGAGTTGAAGAATGGAGTACTTGGATACATTCTCTTGTATTCATCAAACCTAGAAGTCAAACAGAAGCTTGATGAAATCTCAATAGCCAACGAGTTTTCTAAAGTATTTCCATCAGATATTCTAGGCTTACCTCCTAAGAGAGATAGAGTTCTCTATTAATCTCCTACCTGGGACAGGGCCTATCTCTATTGCAGCTTATAGAATGGCCTCGAAGGAACTACAGAAACTCAAGAAATAGTTGGAGGAACTGTTAGACAAGCAATTCATTAGACCAAGTGTATCACCCTGGGGAGCTCTTGTGTTATTTGTTAAGAAGAAAGATGGGAGCTTGAGACTATGCATAGACTACATACAGCTGAATAAAGTGACTTTCAAAAACAAGTACCCTCTCCCTAGAATAGATGACTTATTGGATCAATATTAGGATCAAGGAGGAGGATGTACCAAAAACTACCTTCACGACTAGGTATGGGTACTATGAGTTTCTCGTAATGCCCTTCGGGTTGACGAATGCACCTGCAATTTTCATGGATTACATGAATCGCATTTTTTGACCAGAGTTGCTTTAAAGATTTGGTGACACTATTTATACGGAGCGACATTTGAAGTATACTGTGATCATAAGATTCCTAAGTTCCTTTTTTACCAGAAGGAGTTAAATATGAGGCAACAAAGATGGGTAGAATTCTTCAATTATTACAAGTTTGAGATAAAGTATCATCCAAGAAAGGCAAATGTTGTAGCTGATGCCTTGAGTCAAAAATCTCTGCACATAGGTCAGATGATGGTGTATGAGATGCAGATGCTAGAAAATTTTCAAAATTTGAAGCTGGACACTACTCTTACCTTAAAGAAGCTAATCATTAATGGGTTAAGTATAGAGTGTAACCTAAGAGCTCAGATTAAAGAGGCTCAAGGTCACGATCAATACTTATGGGATCATAATGATCAGGATGATTTTTCTAATTCGAAAGATGGAGTAATCATGTATCAGGGAAAGGTTTGTGTTCCTCAAGAACGAGAGTTGATGACTAAGATCTTGCAGGAAGCGCATCAGAGTAAATACTCAGTCCATCTTGGATCTGCTAAAATGTACCAGGACTTAAAGAGAATGTATTTCTGGCCAAGGATGAAAAAGGACATTGCCAAGTTTGTGGCGAAATGTCTAATTTGTTAGAAGGTGAAGGCAAAGCATCAAAAGTCAGTGGGATTTTTACAACCTCTTGACATCCCTAAATGAAAATGGGATAGTATTTCGATGGATTTTGTCATGGGTTGACATAAGACTTCAGTTCACAAATTAACCAAATCTGCTCACTTTTTGCCCATAAAGATTAACTATTCACTAAACAAATTGGCCCAGTTGTATGTCTAAGAAATAGTTAGACCACATGAAATTTCCTTAAATATCATTTTTGATAGAGATCCAAGGTTCACATCGAGGTTTTAGGAGGCGTTATAAGAGGCTTTTAGAACCCAGTTGTGGTTCAATACTGCCTACCATCCTCAAACTGACAGGCAGATAGAACAGAGTATTCAAACCCTAGAAGATATGTTGAGAGCCTGTGTGATAGTGTAAGGTAAAGGATGGGATAAGTACCTACCTTTAGTGAAGTTTGCTTATAATAATAGTTACCACTCTAGTATTAAGATAGCCCTCTACGAAGCTCTATACGGTAGGAAGTGCCGATCTCCACTCTGTTGGTTTGAGGTCAGAGAAAAGAACTTACTAGGTTCTGATCTAGTTCATCAAACCACTGAGCAAATCAGGATGATACGAGACAAAATACTTACAGCTCAGAGTTGGCAAAAAAGTTACTATGATAAGAGAAATAGACCTCTAGAGTTTGAGGAAGGAGACCATGTATTTTTAAGCATTTCCCCGACTACTGGAGTTGACGGGTCTCTTAAGTCTAGGAAGCTAAGTCCACGATATTTGGGACCCTACCAAATTTTGAGGAAAGTGGGGACGTCAGCATATCAAGTTGCTCTCCCACCTAATTTGTCCAACCTGCATAATGTTTTTCATGTTTCATAGCTACGTAAGTATCTTTCAGACTCCTCTAATGTAATATAAGAAGAACCAATCCAATTAAAGGAGAACATGACATATCAGTTAATACCAGCATCCATATTAGACACCGATATGAAGCAATTGAGGAAAAAAACCATTCCCCTGGTTAAGGTGTTATGGGAAGGTTTGACTCCGAAAAAATCAACTTCAGAGCTGGAAGAAGTCATGAGGAAGAAATATCCGCAATTGTTCTCATTAGGTAATTTCTAAAATTTTGAGGACAAAATTTCTTTTAGTGGGAGAGAAATGTAACAACCCTAATTTCGTTTCTTTTATTAGTAGATGTACATAAATATTTAAGGAAATAAAAACTATTTCTTTTTTATATCTAAGAAAATATAAGCCTTAGAAATTCTTCACCTTATGTGTATGCATAGAAAATATTTCTAACATTAACGGAATAGGTAAAGAGAGAACACCTAATAGAAAAAAGAACATCCTAAAGAAAGGCAAAATTCTTGGGTAAGGAAGATAAAATTTTTTGGAGCTAAGTAAAGATCTTAAAAGTTCAAGAAGATTGAATTAGGGTAATTTTTCTTAATTCAAGAACTAGAGTTACTAAGTTTAACATCTCCACCTGTAACATCCCTAATTTCGTTTCATGTATTCAAAGTAACATCCCTAATTTTATTTCTTTTATTGATAAAGGTACATAAATATTTAATTAAGGAAATAAAATTTATTAGACAATTTTTATATTTCTAAGGAAATATAATCCTTAAAATTTTTTCACCTTACGTGTATGCATAGAAATGTTCTAACATTAATAGAATAAGTAAAGAGAGAAAACCTAACAAAAAAATTACAAATAAATATACTAAAGAAAGGTGAAATTCTTGGGTAAGGAAGATAAATTTTTGCGAAGTAAGTAAAGGTATTAAAATTTCAAGAAATTGGATTAGGGTAATTTTTCCTAATTTAAGAGTTAAAGTTACTAAGTTTAGTATCTCTATCCATAAATTGGGCTTTCACCTATGGACACTTCATATAGAGTTTTTCTACTTCATATGAATTTTTAGCAAGCCAATAGGATAGCCGAAGGAAGAAATAAAACATAGACTTGGACTAGGATATAGAAATTGGACCGGTAGCCCAAAAATCATGAAAATGTGCTAAGCCCATTATGAAAGGTAGAATTTTAACCAAAGTAAAGAAAATGGGCAAGGATGAGCCCAAACCCAAGAGGAAAAATAAAAATACAAATAAAAATAAAGTGATGAAATAATGGTGTAGTCAAGATTAGGTGACATGGCATTAAGACAAAAATTTAACAAGTGGTGTGATATCCTACATTCATAATTTTAGCAAGTGGTATGATAATACATGGCATTAGGACAAAACATCTATATCATACACTCATAATTTTAGCAAGTGGGTAATAATACATAGCATTATGACAAAACATCCTTATCCTACACAAATAATTTAAGCTAAGCAAGGAAGATTCAAGGGTTGGAAATTTACCACCTAAAAGGCAAACCTATCATAATTGATTAAGACAAAAGAAAAAGGAAATGAATCCCTAAATCAAAGGGACCTTGTCCCTTATCTTAAAAACATATTATCATAATTTTCAAAATACAAATCTCATTTCCTATGCATATCTTGACTAAGGAAGAGGAAGACAAGAACATGAGTTGTTTGTTTTCCAAAAATTCAACCAAGTACATCCTAATTGTGATAAGGTAGACCCATGATTATGAAAGGT
Organism: Gleditsia sinensis; assembly: GCA_037074535.1. NCBI lineage: Eukaryota > Viridiplantae > Streptophyta > Magnoliopsida > Fabales > Fabaceae > Gleditsia > Gleditsia sinensis. Next base: position 59,040,125 of record CM073464.1, read on the forward strand.
GAATTATTTGATAGTCTACATAAGCAAAACCCACCCTTATAACATTAGAATTTTCGTCCAAGTGAGGGAGAAGAAAAATAAAAGCAAGGTAGAGTGAGGAAAGGAAAGGAAGAAAGGAAGAAAGAGGAAGGAGAAGTCTAGAGGACTAAGTGCTCAAGGTAAGTTTAACAATATTTCTTTTTGAAGAAAAGATTTGAAACTTGTAATATTTATATGAGATTTTGATCTTAGAACTTTGATGATTGGTCATGGATGTTGTTATATCATGTTACATATTAATCTTACATGTGATATTTGTTTGAATACTTAGGCTGGTGTAGATAATTCTGCATAGGTATCGCTATGGGTGGAAAAATTTTAAGCTTCTGTTTTTAAACTTTTGGGAAGAATCGGTAAGGAATTAAAACAAATGGTTAACATGAAAAATGTAGATCCATGTCTCACGAATATTTTTGCCACAAAAATCACTCAATTTGGAGTCCATATGAGGTATATATGATCCTATTAGTAAGCAATGGTCAGAAAATGGTTAATCAGGGAAGAATATGTTAGGATAGCTTTTGTGTTTTAATTTTTGGGAACATTCTGTAGGTAATTAAAATAAATGGTTATCATAAGAATTATAGATATATGTGTCACGATTTTTAACCATTGGAATCAGTCAATTTGGAGTCCGTATGAGGCAGATATGGTTCGATTAGTATGCAGTAGTCAGAAATTGGTTAATCAGGGAATAATATTTTAGGATAGCTTCTATGTTTTAATTTCTGGGAACATTCTGTAGGGAATTAAAATAAATAATTAACATAAAAATTATTTCTATATGTCTCATGGATTTATAACCACTGGAATCACTTAATTTAGAATTTTTATGAGGGAAATATGGATAGTTTAGTAGGTAGAGGTCAGAACTTACCCGAGAAGAAATAACCTGTACTTTGAGGGAGTAATATCACCTTGATGTCTTAATATTTCGCTAAACTGTTCAACATAATAGTTTTAGATAATTGTTTTATCTTTAAATTGACACCAAGATCACCTTTATCGGAGTTAAATTGAGGGAGTTATGCTCTGATTAGTAAGAGAAGGTCAGATAGGATGAAAACATGTATAAAGAAAATAAAGAAATAAAATTAATATTTAAAAAAGAAGAAGAATCTTATAAATGAAAATAATAAATGACTAGTATATGCCATAGCCATTGCCATTGTATGAACTTCTTACCATCTTAAGTGTGAAATTTTGACATGAAAATATTTTATAAAGTGATATTTGAAATGGTTATGTTCATGGCATGATTACCAATAATTTTTGTTAATAATTATATTTTGATGAAAATTCTTGTTTTTGAAAGCATAATTTTGGCTATTATTGTGAAAAGAAAAGAAATGAGCACAGTCACATGGCAATCTGTGTGGTGCACCAATAGGGGACGCCCTACCAACGGTTATGATTATACTAATGAGAAAAGAAGGAGAAAGTGTGCCATGTCAGACGGAGTGAGAAAAGCCCGTACCGGAGAGTAGAAAATACTCAACTTGACCGGGGTAGCTTGACATGAGAATAAATTGATAGTCATCATATGATATTATGAAAATAGTTAATCCTATCATACATGTCATTATTGTATGATTCTTATGTGCATTCATGTGACCAAAGATATTTACTGTAGTTTATACATATGAACATGACGTGATGAGCTATATTGATGATGATTTATTGTTGAACTTACTGGGATTTAATTCTCCCTATATTTCCATGCCATGTTCAAAAAATTAGTTATGCAGATTTTTCTGTGGCTCTGGCTTTTAGTGCACATTGGATCGAGTTACTTTATGTTGGGCAGATCCCAGAATCAAATAAAATGTTTGTGGTCGAGTTGGCTCAGATCCCGGTGAAGGTGCAACCACCTGCACCTGTATCTCTAGAATTGGTTAACCAGAATAAATAAGATGTAGATATTTATGTGTTTGATATGTTGTACGTATGTTTTGATTAGTGACGTGTATGTGAACTCTATATTGTATAATAATAAAAAGTTGTTACACCACCCATACAATGGGCCTTCACCTATAGACACTCGAGTTTGTTCTTCCTGTTCACATGAGTTTCTAGCAAGCCAATTGGATAGCCCAAACAAGATATATAGCATTGATTTGGACTAGGATATAGAAGTTGGACCAATAGCCCAAAAGTCATTAAAATGTGACCAAGCCCTCCATGGGATGTAGAATTTCAGCCAAAGCAAAGGAAATGGGCAAGAATGACCCCAAATCCAAGAGGAAAACAAAAAAGTAAAATAAATCATGCGATAATAATAAAGATTAGGTCACATGGCATTAAGACAAAAATTTAGCAAGTGGTGTGATAATATATATATTCTACACTCATAATTTTAGCAAGTGGTATAATATTACATAGCATTAGGACAAAATATTCTTACCTTACACAAATAATTTCAGCCAAGCAAGGGAGATTCAAGGGCTAGAAACTTGCCACTTAGAAAAGCAAACCTATCATACTTATGTAAGACAAAACAAAAAGAAAATGAATCCCTAAATCAAAGGAACCTTGTTCCTTATCTTAAGAACATTTTATCATGATTTTCAAAATACAAATCTTTTTTTTCTATGCATATCTTGACTAAGGGAGAGGAATACAAGAATATGAGTTGTCTTTCCTCAAAAAGCAACCAAGTGCATCCTAATTGTGATAAGGAGGACCACTTGACAGTTTATTTAAGCAAGAACCACCCTTATAACATTAGAATTTCGTCCAAGTGAGGGAGAGGAAAAAATAGAAGCAAGGTAGAGTGAGGAAATGATAGAAAGAGAGAAGAGAGGAAGGAAGAAGAAAGAGAAGCCTAGAAGATTAAGTACTCGAGGTAAGTTAGCTTAATCTCTACTTGAATCTATCTTTTACTTTCATCTTTGGGGTTCAAAACTCACCCTCCTTCTCTTATTCAAGTTGTTGGAAAAGCTGAGGGAAAGGAGGAATCTTGCCACTTTCTTCAAGAGGAAACAAGGAAAAGAATTCACTAAGTTAGTTAGGGAGATCATTATGTAGGTTTAACAATATATTTTTTAAAGAAAAGCTTTGAAATTAGAAACATTTTTATATGATTTTGATCCTAGTACTTTGATGAAATTTACAATATTTGTTACTTTGATGATTGGCCATGGATTTTGTTATATCATGTTACATGTTGATCATGCATGTAATGTATGTTTGAATATTTAGATTGGTGTGGAAAGTTTTGCATAGGTATGGATATGGATGACAAAATTTTAAGACTTTTATGCCGCTATTTTGTATATTTCAATGTGTTGAAAGATGTATGGAATATGATTAGATATTAATTAGGAAGAAAATGGAAGAGGACATAATAAAATGATGAACTAAAACCTTAGAAAAGGTCTGGTAAGGAAGCTGGATTTCGGAGTAATCAGGAAAACTTCTATTTTTCAAATTTTGTGAAGAATCAGTCAGGAATTAAAAGAAATGTTTAACATGAAAAATGTAGATATACGTCTCATGGATTTTTAGCCCCTAGAATCACTCAATTTGGAGTCTAGAAGAGGTAGATATGGTCAGATTAGTAAGCAGGGCTCAGAAAATGGTTAACCAGGGAAGAATCTGTTAGGAAAGCTTCTGTGTTTGAATTTTTGGGAAAATAATGTAACGAAGTAAAATAACTGGTTAACATAACAAATATATATATATATATATATATATATATATATATATATATATATATATATATATATATATATATATATATATATATATATATCTTTGTGTGTGTGTGTGTGTGTGTGTCTCATGGAAATTTACCCACTGGAATCACTTAATTTGGAGTTTATATGAGGGAGATATGGTCAAATTAGTAATTAGATCTCAGAACCTACGCGAGAAGGAATAACGTTTAATTTGAGGGAGTAATATGACCAATATTCCTTAAGCTTTTGCTAATTTTTCAACATAATAGTTTTATAGATAATTGTGTTAGCTTTAAATGGACACCAAGATCACCTAATTATGAGTTAAAATGAGGGAGTTATGCTCTGATTAGTGAGAGAATGTCAGGGAGGACGAAAAATTGCATCTAGAAATAACACAACATAGAGCATGGCCGTATTCCAAGGCACGGCCAGGCTGTGTTCTGTGCTAGAAAGTGTATTTTGAATCCTAAAGCATGGTTGTTTTATTGGAAATGGCCAAGCCGTGTTATAGGATATGTTTAGGCCATGTTGGAAACTGGTAAAACTTATTTTCAATATTTTTCTACTCTAAATGAATTTCTTTAACTATAGGATATTAATAAAAACCAAATTGAAGAAGAATTCCGTATTAAATTTGTGAGAACGTGTGTTAGAAATGATATAATTAAGAGGAACGTGACTAGAGGCCAAGCATAAAGAAAATGAAGATATAAAATTAATATTTAAAAAAAAAAGAATCTTATAAATGAAAATAATAAATGACTAGTGTATGCCATAGCCATTGCCATTGCATGAACTCCTTACCATCTTAAGTTTGTAATTTTGACATGGAAATATTTTATAAAGTGATATTTGAAACGATTATGTTCATGTCATGTTTACCAATGATTTTTTATAATGGTTATATTTTTATAAACAAATTATGGCATGTGAGTATAATGAACATACTTGTTATTGAAATCATATTTTTGGCTATTATTGAGAAAAGAAAGGAAAAGAAATAAGCATGGTCACATGGCGGTTTATGTAGTCCACCAGTAGGGGATGCCCTACCAACGACTATGATTATGTTAACGAGAAAAGAAATTGTGCCATGTCAGACAAAGCGAGAAAAGCCCGTACTAGAGAGTAGAAAGTACTCACCCTGACCAGGGTTGCTTGACATAAAAATTAGTTGATAGCCATCATATGATATTTTGAAAATAGTTATTCATGCCATCCATGTCATTACTGTACGATTTTCATATGCATAGATAAAGTGCATTCATGTGATCTAAGGTAATTGCTGTAGCTTATACAGAAGAATATGACATGATGAGTTATATTGATGATAATTATGAATTATTGTTGAACCTATTGAGATTTAATTCTCACTATATTTCCATATCATATTCAGAAGACTAAATATGCAAATATTCTCTATGATTGGCTTTTAGCATACGTTGGGCCGAGTTTGTTAAGATCCCGATGAAGGTGCAACCACCCACAACCATATTCCCAAAACTGGTCAATAGGGATGAATAAGATGTGTACATATATGTGTTTGATTTTGTAAGGATGTTTTTAATTAATGTTGTGTATGTGAACTCAGATTTGTATAAGTATTATTGCTATACTATAAACTTTAATTATGCTTGGTTAATTTAATCGAATGTTATTATAAGTTAAATAGTTAGAAATAAAGAGGTAATGACTTCATGAGGTTTTACAAATATATATGTGTGTGTGTGTGTGTTTGTGTGTGTGTGTGTAAAAGAAATGGAGTTGTTACAACAACCTGGCTGTGTTTTGTGCTGGAAAGGGCATTTTGAAGCCTAAAGTATGGATTTTTTACAAGAAATGGCCAAGCCATGTTATAGGATACGTTTAGGCCGTGTTGGAAGCTGGTAAAGCTTATTTTCAATATTTTTCTACCCTAAATGAACCTTATTAACTATAGGATATTAATAGAAATCAAATTGAAGAATAATGTCGTATTAAATTTGTGAAAACATGTGTTGGAAATGATATAAGTTGGAGGAAAGTGACTAGAGGCCAAGCATAAAGAAAATGAAGTGATAAAAATAATATTTAAAAAAGAAGAAGAATCTTATAAATGAAAATAATAAATTACTAGTGTATGTCATAGCCATTGCCATTGCATGAACTCCTTACCATCTTAAGTGTGTAATTTTGAAGTGATATTTGAAACGATTATGTTATGTCATGATTACCAATGATTTTTTTGGTAATGATTATATTTTGATGAAAAATTATGACATGTGAGTATAATGAACATACTTGTTATTGAAATCATATTTTTGGCCATTAATGAGAAAAGAAAATAAAAGAAATAAGCACGGTCACATGGCAGTCTGTGTGGTGCACCAATAGGGGAAGCCCTAATAACGGCTATGGTTATGTTAATGAGAAGAGAAAGAGAAAGTATGTCATGTCGGACGGAGTGAGAAAACCTGTATCGGAGAGTAGAAAGCATTCACCCTGGCCGAGGTAGCTTGATATGAAAATAAGTTGATAACCATCATATGGTAATCTGAAAATAGTTATTCATGCCATACATGTCATTACTTTATGATTTTCATGTGCATTCATGTGACCTAAGATATTTGCTGTAGCTTATACAGATGAATATGACATGATGATCTATATTAGTGATAATTGTGATTTATTGTTGAACCTACTGGGATTTAATTCTCACTATATTTCTATATTATGTTCAGAAAACTAGTTTTGTAGATTTTTCTTTAACTCTGGCTCTTAGTGTATGTTGGATTGAGTTACTCTATGTTGGGCATATCTCAGAAATTAATAAGGTGTTTGTGGTCGAGTTGACTAAGATCCTGGTGAACGTGCAACCACCCGCACCCGTATCATCGGAGCTGGTCAATATGGATGAATAAGATATAGACATATATATGTTTGATTTGTGTGCGAATGTTGTTAATTAATGATGTGTAAACCTTAATTATGCTTGGTTAAATTAATTCAATGTTATTATGAGTTAAATAAAGGTAATGACTTCATGGAACTTTAAAACAATTTATATATATTTATATATGTAAAAAAAATGGAATTGTTACAATATATGTATGTGAGAACCTATATGTGTTTCACATGCCCTAAAATTAGGGGCGTGACACATGCAGGCTTCTATAGAAGATTTATCCAAAAATTCTCTAAAATTTCTAAACCCTTAACCAATTTACTTCTTAAAGACACTCCCTTTGTATTTGATGATGATTGTTTACATGTTTTTTGTAGGTTAAAGGAGGCACTAATATCTACACCAATCATTCAACCTCCTTATTGGAGCCTTCTCTTTGAGATAATGTGTGATGCTAGTGACTATGTTGTGGAAGCTATACTTGAGCAGAGAACTGATAAAAAGCCTTATGTATGCTAGCAAGACCCTAGATGAAGCCCAAGTAAACTATTTCACCACAAAAAAGGAGCTCCCAGTAGTAATTGAAAAATTCTGCCAATATTTGCTGGGATCCGAAGTCATTGTATATACAGATCATGTTGTCATTAAATATTTGTTGAGTAAGAAGAATGTCAAGCTATGATTGATCAAATGGATCCTTCTATTACAGAAGTTTGATCTTGTGATTCGAGATAAGAAAGGAACAGAAAATGTGGTTGTAGACCATCTTTCAAGGCTGAGGCAAGGCTTAATGAGAGATAATAAAGATGAGCTACCCATAGATGATTCTTTTCCTTATAACCAATTCCTTGTAATCACTCATACTGATTCTCCTTGGTATACAGATTTTGTAAACTACCTGGCATATAGGATTTTACCTGAAGGGCTGAGCTATCATCAAGGAAAAAGTTTTACTTTGATGTCAAATCCTACTACTGGGATAATCTATGCCTTTACAAATGGTGTACAGATGGCATCTTCTATAGATATATTCTAGAGGAAGAAGTACATAATGTTATTTATCATTGCCATAATTCACCATATGGAGGCCGTACTAGCACTTCAAAGACTATAGTTAACATTCTTCAAGCTAGTTTCTATTGGCCTTCACTCTTCAAAGATGTGCATATCCTTGTAAAAGCTTGTGACTGGTGTTAAAGAATTGGTAATATCTCAAGAAAGAATGAGATGCCACCATATCCTTTAAAATTAATAGACAACACCTCAAGCACTATGTCACGGGACAATCAGTTGAAAAGAGAGTCACCTAAAGTCTCTTAGAGCCCTCCTCAATCCAATAAAGTGCAAGGGAGTGGAATTAATAACTTTAAATAAGCGCTTCGTGGGAGGCAACCCATATTTTAATTTTTGAGTTTATTTTTGCTTAGTTTCATTGTTTATGGTTTTGTTTTTATCTCTAATTTTAGTTAATTTCTTAGGTTAGGTGTTAATGAGTGTTTCCAGGTGTTTTGTCGGTCACAATTTTCATCTCCAAGAGTTAAGAAAGCAATAAATTCATAGAAATCTTAAGTAAGGCAAAAACTATGGCAAAATTCAAAGAAAAGAGAATTCCAGCACTTAACACGGGCTTCCCATGGCATAAAGCATGCCCAGCAAGGATAAAAATTTAGAAAAATTGGAAACTACCACAGCCAACACAAGCAAGCTATGCCTGAGGTCCTCTGAAGCATATATTCCTTCCCGCGTGCAACACGGGCAACCCGTGTTTCCTAACACGGCTGTGCCAGGCATTCCCACTCTCAACATAGGCCTCCCGTGCTATGTAACACGGCCATTCCCCAAAAACATTTGGACTCTAACCCACAGCACAGGTGGGCCATGTTGTGTAACACAGCCTTCCAACAGGCCGTGCCCTAGGTCCAACAATATAACCCCCTATCCAGCATAAAGCACGACTGTGCTTCAGGCCTAGGTGTGTATTTTTTTCCATGTTTTCTTTCTTTTTCTCCTCTCGTGTTTCTTTTCCCCATTCCCGTGCCCTACCTGTGCCCCCTCCAGCTTTGCTCCGTGCTCTTTTCCTCTTCCCCATCAAGCCTTATCCAAGAACCCTCATCTATTCCTGTGCCCTAGTTACCCCAACGTTTTCTCCTCCTCCTATTCTTCTACCTGAGTCCTTATCCGCATCCATCTCTTTCCCTTGCAATCTCCCTCAACCCAATTCCCTTACCCGTGCTCATCTCATTCTTGTGCTTTGTATTTCTCCTCTCCCAGCAACCCATGTTTCCACTCCCTCCTCGGCCTATTCCCCTACACCCATCCCTAACTAGAATCCCCCTTCACCAAGAGCCCATTCCTCCTTCTTCCCTCTCATCTTTGTTTACCCATGCCCAACTCTGAACCGTGTTCCCTTCACTTCCTCTATCTTTGTCTCTTAGTTTCTCACTCACTCTCTACCCCTCTCCCATGTTCCCATCTCTATCCATTATAGCCCCTCTATACCATAACAGCGTGCCTCTCTTTTCTTGCACCTGCATTCACCTCAACTCTTGGGCTCAGCTTGCTGCTGGCATCTATTGTGGCTTCCCTCCAGGTAACTCTTGATTATCTGCACTTGTGGTTCAATTTTCTTGATTAGAATTCCTTGGTTAGTTGATTGACTTCCTTATTTCACTGGTGTTCTTAGGAAATTCTAGTAAAAAATTTGGACTTCATATGTCTTTGACTTTTTTATTTTAAGTTTCCTAGTTTAGTTAGAAATTCTGGTTGTGATTACTTAAACATTTAATTGTTGGTTGCCTTACTGAAATTAGCCTTAAGTTTGCTGGGTTGCTGGATTGTTCCTCTTGGTTACTGCTATTTTTTCATCTAATTTAGTTTGGCTTGTTATTATTGTTGGCTATACACATTGATTTACATGGTGCATTGTTTTAGCTATATTGATATTGGTTTATCTAGATTTTTACACCTTAGATTAATGCATTTCTCTTAGCCTATTTAAATTTATCACGATCTATTTGATTTGGAACTAAAATAGCTTTTCTCTAACTTTGCACTTCAATTGGCTTTAGGAATTTAGCTAGATTTGCATTGTTCTATATTACATTGTTCCCTATTGATTTACATTGCTCAAATCTAGTCTAGTTATACTTGAAAGTTGCTTGATACGTCTAAATTCACCGGTGCTGCATTATCTTATTGCCTATCTTAGGGTTGCTCTAGATTATTTGCATTAATTTTTTGTGATTGTTTAACCCACTTCCTTTTGCACTTTATTGTACTATCATTACCCATGGCCCCTAAATGAGCCAGAACTAGCTAATCTTCCTCCCAATCCCAACAACCACGTAGAGGACGAATTCAAAGACCATGCCAACCTCCTCACCAAATAAATAAGTATGGCATTGTGTTTGTTGATGATACTCAACAGACACAATACGATACCTTAGTTAAAAGAGGAATGCTTGGAACAGTTAGGACTTTTAAATGATGTCCCATACCTATTTGATAGGATTGGCTGGACCACCTTTGTTGGCCTTTCTTACCCGACCTATGCTTGGACCACCTTAGAGTTCTTCAGTACAGTTAATGTGGTCCTATTTTAGGATCTCGACTATTATTAAGGCTGCATTAACTTCAAATTATTTGACCGTACATTCAGTCTATCATTAACCCAATTTAATGTATTGTTTAGATTGCCTCTCGAGGGAACTAGATCAGTTCCCTAAAGTTTTAATATACAAAATTTTTGGAATTCTATTTTTGTAAGGGGGCAATACAATACATCTGTATCAAAAGCCTCTTTAATTTGCAACTCTAGTTTTCAATATTTATAATGCCTAATGGCCCATACCATTTTTGGTAGGGTCGAAAGTGACAGAGTTGCAAATCAAAGATAGCTTTATTTCCTATGGGTTATGTTAAACGGTCATAAGGTGGATACTGGAGCCTTCATAGGTCACTATATGGCTAGGGTAGGTAACACCATGAGCGACAAAGTGGTCATAGAGGGTTTAGTGACTGCAATTGCTAGAGGGTTAAGACTATAGGTAAATCTATAGGATTTACAACCAATAGTCGATAGTAACAAGATTGATTTAGAATCATGTCTACATATGAAATTGATTGTTTGCAGAAATTTCGACTATTGGCTGCATCTCCGTGGCCATAATGTTTTTTTCCTTTATAACCCCAAGAATGGCTCATTGTAGTTACTGATGAATCTCAGGGGGATGATTTCTCCCATGAGCCATTCTTGGCTCTACCACCCTCACCCCTTTCCCATTATTTTGACACTACAGGTCCATTATATGTACTAGAAGAGGATAAAGACTCCTTATCCTCATGACTTCGCCAAATAAAGGATGAGCAAATAGCTCAAAGAGCCACCCTGCAAGCAATAAATGATTCAATCCAAAGCATACAAGGAATAATGCAAGCTTGGTACAATTAACACTTGGCCCAGAATCTACCACCACCACCTTCAGAAGACCAATAAGCAAGTAAGTTCCTTCTCTTCCTTTACATGTACATTCACTGTTAGTGACATTGAGGACAATGTCAAATTTAAGCATGGAGGAGTAGTTACTTGTGATTAGTTTGGTTTTTATTAGCTGAAATTAGTTGCATGTATATACTTCATTGGCTGAATCTCTTATTTTATTGCATAATCACAATGTTTGTTATTCTAGAGATAGGATGATGTAATATAGGTTAATTTTAGCTCTTGAAAATGTGATGCACAACAAAATATAAAATAGGTAGTTATCATCTTAGTCTCTCTCTTCTAGCATTGAACTTTTAATTTTTTTCAAAAATATCTCTCCTATTGTGTTATGAATTGTATACCCTTTTTTATTTTAACACACTGAGAGTATGAAGGTAGGGAGAGGTGAAAAATGAGGGAATATGAAACCCAAAAAGTTTTCAATCTGAGTACCCCTTCAAGACACCAAAAGGGCCTTAGTATGAGTACCTAGCTGCCTATACCCTAATGAGATGGAGCATAAAATGCGTTCACTATATATTGTAATAGACAAAAGAAAAAGAGAAAAAGAAGAAGAAAAAAAGAGAGAAGTAAAAGAATTTAAGTGATAAAATAGAAATAAGGGTAAGGCAACGTTGAGGGATCTAAAGGATGAGGTAGCCTACTTGAGTGTTTAAAAATCAATTTGGTGCATACATTCAATGGTAACAATAGAAGTAGGTGTATAATAAGATAATTTGGATTTAGTTTTAGAAGAATAGAGACTATTTGATAAATATCTACTCATATATCTATTATGTTCACATTGATTGAGTGAAGAGTCACTTGTATTGCATTTTTTTATCATCTAGAATTTAAATGCATCTCTCCCTTTCCTACTAATATGCCATGTTATTTGCTTGAGGACAAGCAAAATTTTAAGCATGGGGGAGTTGATAAAAGGGGAAAATGTGTGATTAATTGCTATATTTCATCCCTTACTTCATAGTTAACTTGTGATTGTTTTCCTACTTTGGTTCTATTTTATTTTTCTTGCTCTGGATACTGCTTGGCTTTGTTTTCTAGTTGTTGGTGAGAAAACTAAGGCCAAGAATCAAGGGAAAACACTTAATTGAAGAGCTATCTGGACTTAGAACAAGCTGAGGAGGATATAAGGGGGAAACACTGAAGAAATTGGTAAGAATTGACTATGGCAATCTCTAACACGACTATGCCATGTATGGTGTACCTGGAACATGGCCAGGCCATGTTCTGTTCAAGACGTAGAGAAAATTCTCATATTCTAGCCTGAAGCACAACCAAGCTTTGTCTTGGAACATAGCCATGCTTTGGGTCTGTACAATCTGTGTTTTTAAGCATTTTAAGCAACCAAAGTGATATATATATATATATATATATATATATATATATATATATATATATATATATATATATGAGGGGAAAGGAGGAGAAACAGAGACAAACTCATTCAAACTCAGTTTAGGCTTAGGAAACACTCTAGGATTAGGTTTAGAGTAGGATTATAGTTTACTTTATGTTCTTAGACTATAATTGAGATTGATTCAAGCATTGTATCTCTTATTCATATATTTTATGCAATTATATTTTATATTTCTATCTTTACATCTCTTTCTACTTCTACTCCTTTCTTTTGGATTGTATTGAACATTTATGAATTGCTTAAGAATTTGATTTCTCTTTCAATCATGTGTGAGTAGATTTTAATCTAGAGTTTCGGTAAACCCACTTGTGATATAATGATACTGCATTGATTGGAATTGTGAAACCTTAATTGTGATTATCTGTGGATTAATTAAGATTAACTATTATGCACATGTATACGAGTTGATATAATGCTTGATCATCATTTTATCACATCTTAGGTTATAGATTGATGAACTAAAAGGTGAAAGTTAATGCTAGAACTTAATAGTTAATTAGAGACATCTTAATCATGAAAGTAATTTATGGTTCTCTAGGAATTGAATTAATTGGTAGGCACGATAACCCCTATAAATTGAATCACATGGTTAGCATAAAACTTAATGGGCTTATGTTAAACTAAGAACTACGAAAGTAGGCAATTGGATTGACTTAGGTACAATTAGTAATGTTTGAAAGAGGCTATTAATGAATTAAGGCTAAACCATCCCTGATTACTCATATAATTGCAATTATAGGTATATAATGATTGTTAAATATCATAAGTGTAGTAAGCTCTAACTCTAGTCTTTTGATAATTGATTACCTTATTTAATTAATTGTGATTTGTCTCTATCGAATTATATTGATTTAGATAGCTTGTTTTGTAGAATTCTAGTAGTTGATCATTGGTCTCTGTGGGATACAACTCGTACTTGCCAGACTAGTTACAACTACGTCATGCGCTTGTGGTTATTTAGTAAAACATACACAATAATTATATATTGTTTTCATTGTTAAATCTACTGGGAATTATTGTTATAACTATTATTTCATATCATGTTCAAATAAGCAAGCCAACATGCCCATGTATATGCTGACTCTACTTATTATGATTCAGTGAGTAAAGTTACCCTATCTGGGGCAATTTCCAATAGTTTAAAAATTGATCATGGTGAATATATTTGAACTTTAGGTGCACGTGCCTTCACCACAACCTATAGCACCAGGAAATCTTAAAGGACATTTGTTCATGTATTAGTTGAGTTTTGTATATGTAGACCTTGTGCTAACTTGACCATGAGGGGTAGTTTTTTTGACATAAAAACCAGGTACTCTTTTGCTTTTTGTATTACAAATAGTACCCTAGTTACTATGGCTTGTATATAAACATTCCCATGGTAGTTATGCATCAGCTCTTAGTATATATTTGTATAATTATTTTTGTTATCTTGTTATACTAAGTTTTATGCCTACAAATGGATTAGTTAAATCGAGATGGTAATTTATTCAGGAATGCAGTAAAAAGGATAGGTAATGACTTTTGAAATAAAGAAGGCAATTCAAAACTATCAGTATAATAAAAGAAATTTTAAGGTCATTACAAGGTCCACCCATTCTTATGTATCCTACTGTTTTACAAAATGAATAAGTAAGGATTCAGTCAAATTAGATTCCCTTTTTATGGTTGCCAACCTAGTTAATGATTGCATGGTTGTGAAAAAATAGATTCAAATCTTGTAGGGCTTTAATAAGGAATACGGAGACTTTTGCCAACTTGATTGTGCTAGACATGTTAGATTTTGATATGATTCTAGGAATGGATTGGTTAGTTTTATGTTATGCTACTTTGGATTACCGTCTTAAGGTAATCAAGTTCAGTGTTCCCAATGAACCTTATTTCTTATTTCAGTGTGATTGTAGTAAGGCACCAAGTAACTTAATTTCAGCTTTGGGAGCTTAGAGACTACTATGAAAAGGATGCCAAGGGTATTTGGCTTTGATCAAGGATGTTAAATGATAATTTGCTAGTATAGATCGAGTTCTAGTAGTTAGGGAATTCCTTTATGTATTTCTAGATGAGTTATCTAGGTTACCACCTAAGTGTGAGATTGATTTTAGTATTGCTCTTTTCCCTAGGACACAACCAGTGTCAATGCCACCTTACAGAATGGCTCCTATAAAGTTAAAAGAGTTGAAAAATCAGTTGTAGTACCTATTAGATAAAGAACTCATCTGACTTACCACTTCCTCTTAGGGTCTCCGGTCCTCTTCATCAAGAAGAAGGATCAAACTTTTTGGTTATGTATTCACTATAGGAAAGTGAACATAGTGACTGTAACATCCTGAAATTTTAATCATCCTAAAATTTACACAAAAATGTTCTAGGAAAATATAGAAGAAAAGATTAAGGAAGAATAAGAATTTATTAATAATGGAATAAATGATATATCTTTATAGGATAAAGAACATTAATCCTATTTTGCTTAAGGAAAAGATTTATAAGAATAATTAAGAATGTTATACTATGGAATATGTAACTAATGAAATATAAAATTTGTAATAAGAAATTAATACATAAGAAAATTGTCTTAATTATACATGTAAGATTTATTAGTTATGTCTTAGAAATAAAAGAAGAAGCAAATAAATTATAACAACTAAATAAAAAGATAACAATAAGAAAAGAAACAAAACAATAAATAATATTAATTGAGGAAAATATCATCAGAGAAAGCATCATTTCACTCTTGGTTTAGGGGACATTTTGAGAAATAGCCATTAAGGTATAGATAAATAGCTAATGAGAATCATAAATAGGGCAGCATAAGTGATATTTTGTTGGATTAGAAATCACAAGAAGTACAAGCATAAACAACATCAAAAAATGTGGAGAAGGAAAGAAAGAAAAGAATAAAAGAGAGAGGGGAGTAAAGGGGCATAAGTCAAGGAGAGAAGAGAGACAAGGTAAAACTAGGACTGAAGCTTGAACAAAGAAAAGTATCGTATGGGAGTTGAGGTAGGTTTCATAGTGAGAATTTTTTTTTTGAAAAATCTGACATGATGCAAAATTTAAGGAATCTTATGGGTTTTCATGAACTTTCCATCTCTTTTTCTCATAGAGGATTCTTCCATATGAGGTGTTAATGTAGTCATGTGTCAATATATGCTTGATGATGTGTGTGTGTATATATATATATATATATATATATATATTATGTATTCCATGGTTGAATATTTGTTTGCTTGGTTTTAGTTTTATGATTAGAATTGGCTTGGCTTGCTGTCTTGTGGGCTGAAAATGTAAAGGTGTAAATATATATATAATGTTTAAACCAATATGTTTTATGCAATGCATAGATAATGTGAGGCAAACATAATCATGGGTAAGTTGGTTGCTCATTTGACCTCTAACAGTAGTGGGATGGTGCTCACGGTAGGTTGATACTCAGAAAATTTTCACTCAGTAAACGGATAAAGCAAGTGAAACAACCTGATAATTGAAAAGAAAGTTATGATATGTTTATAACTACTATGTTTACATGAAATCTTATGCATTAGAGATATTATAATGGTTATGGCTACATGCATTTTGTAGTTTATACAACTAACAATAATATGATAATTGAGACATTATAATGGTTATGGCTATAACGTCCGGGTTTTTTTTTCGATACGCATGTTAAATACGCCATATGTATAAACACAATATATAAATATATATACATATTTATTACAAACCTCATACATGTTATAATTATACAATACAACATTTCAAAACACAATATACATGTTTACATATAGATTACAAACCTCACACATATTATATTTATACAATACAACATTTCAGTACATAATTAAGAGTCTTTATATAGCACTTCACCCTTGAAATACAAAGGGTGAGGAGGTGGTGCTGACATCTAGATCTCCATCAGTAACGTCATTTTGTGTTGCATCTCATTTCTTTTTATCTGAACATAACACCACAATAATAGTGAGAACAAAGGTTCCCAGTAGATTTAACATAAATAAAATATGATGAGAAAACATGAGTTATGTTCAGTTGTATAAACTACAGAAAAATATCAAAATTTTGAGATAAAATCATAATTTTTGTTTATGCATAATTATCATACTACACATGCACTAGAAGTCCATTTTTTTTTCTAATGCTCAGCCCTATCACGGCTTTTAATTTACTCATTTGCTATATGCATAGTGACCGATCGACTACAGTCACAATAAGTGATAAGGGAATGTGAGTACATCACCCTCTTGTCGCCTCACATTACCACTGACACCCGGTTGGAATAGCCCTCCCTTGGCTCACTCAGGCTAATAGGGCGTCCCTTACTCAGTACCGTCTCAAGCCATACAACCCGTCGATATTCATCCATACATATAAATGTATATATATATAAATTCATATTCATAATATTATGCATCATTTTTATACCAAATGATTAATAATCATGAATCACATACCAATATTCAATATAATTCATTTTAAATCAAATAAAGAAAAAGATTAAATTTTAGATACCAAAATCATCATTTTAAAAGTATTTTTCTTGAATATATGTTTCTTAAAAATATTACAACAAACAAGATTATTTTTAGACATAAAACAGTGAAAAGTATAATAATCCAGCACCCAACACGGCCATGCTTGAAAAATACTTCAAACATGCTTAAAAACAGCCCCAAACACGGCCTACCCGTGTTGAAGCAACCTAGAACACGGCCTGGCCATGTTCTGTTACATTTCTTCACTTATTCAATAATATCTCCCTCATGCGAACTCCTATTGAGGTGATTTTAAATCCTATAGAAAGCTAAGACAATTATCTACAACTTTTGTGTTTATATTTTCTTCAAATTCATTACGAATTATTCCCCGAAAATTAAAACAAAAACGATTATTTTTACTATCCTGAATTTTGACCTCTGCTCAATTAACCAGCTATATCTTCCTCATATGAACTCCAAATTAAGTAATTCTAAAGCCTATAGATCCGTGATACAATTCATATGTTGACCATTTCTTTAAAATCCTTACCAAATTTTCCCAGAATTCCAAAATTTGAAGCTTCTCCAATTATTCTGAAATTCAACTTAATTTATCTTCTTTGATTTTTTTTATATAATCCCATGCACCTATATGCATGTCCAAACATCCAAAATAGAATTTCATATAAATATCCAAACCACATGTTATCCAAAATCACATCTAAAAAAATATAAAAATGTATATATAATTTTGTGCAAAAATTTATTAGAAGATGTTAAACCTACCTCAAATTCCTTTAAATTTGGTGCTTGATTCCTTGATTTCTCTTTACTAATCCTTCTCCTTCTTCTTCCTCTTTCTCTTCTTCTTCTTCCTCTTTCTCTTCTTCTTCTTCCTCTTTCTCTTCTTCTTCTTTCTCTTTTTCTTCTTCCCCTTTTCTCTTCTTCCCCTTTCTTTTTCTCCTTTTCTTTTTCTTCTCTTTCCCTTCGTCACTCCCTCCCCTTCTCCTTCTTATCTTCCTATTATTTTATTTTATTTTATTTTTCCCTACTTACCCCCTACCTACCACCTCTTTATCTCCAAAATGCCCTTGCCATTATCCATAATTACACTAATGCCATCCCTATTAATTCCATAAATTAAATGTCATTTTAACCATTCCTACTATCTTATTTGACTTAAGTAAAAAATAATTTAATCCTCCCATGAGATCCAAAATCTGTTCTCCTCTCTGAAAGAAATAAATTTCAATTAGTAACATAAGAAAAAAAATTGGGGATGTTACAATTCTCCCCCCTTAAAAAGAATTTTGTCCTCAAAATTCAAGGTTTACCTGTTTTCAAACAATTGTGGATATTTCTGTCTCATGTCATCTTCCCTTTCCCATATGGCTTCTTCCATTGTTAAACTCTCCCAACCTACCTTCACCAATGGAATGGTTTTATTTCTCAACTGTTTCACTTCTTTATCCAGAATTACTATCAGCCTCGGTCGGTAGGTTAGATTCTCGTCTGCAGCTATTCTTTCTTCTTGAATTATGTGCGACGGATCTGGTAGATACTTTCGAAGTTGAGAAACATGGAACACATCATGCAAATTTGATAAATGCGGAGGAAGTGCAATCTGATACGCCGATGACCCTATCCTTTTCAGAATTTGATAAGGTCCTAAATATCTCGAACTCAATTTCTTAATTTTCATTGCTCGTCCAATTCTGGTAGTAGGAGAAATTTTCAAGAACACATGCTCACCTTCTTGGAATTATATCGGTCTCCTTCTCCTATCGAAATAGCTCTTTTGTTGACTCTGAGCTGTTTGCATTTTATCTTGAATTATTTGTATTTGCTCAGAAGTATGTTGCACTAACTAGGGCCCCAATAACCTTTTCTCCCCCACTTCATTCTAACATAATGCCGATTTATGTAACGCCCCCAATTTACGTTACGTAAAATAAACAATTTTTCTTTCCTACAATTATTATTATTTCCACAATCAGATATTTTCCATAAAGATACATAATTCAATTCTTTATCATGGGAACACATATATATAGGATCTCTCATGTATACACAATATACAGACCAAGTCTATAAACATCAAAGTACAACAGAAACGGGGATCCTGCCTGTAGCGTTCAGAGCACTCTAGAATAAAAACACAGTACAATTCAAAGATCGTGAGTCTTGGAAGCAACGTAGACTCACCCAGAGAATATATCACCTATCTGTCGAATCAGACTCTGATATTCTTATCTGAAAAATGTGGAAATATCGTGTAGTGAGTTTGACAACTCAGTGAGCAAATAATTCCTCCTATGACCTCTTAGGTCAACATATGGATGTACTTATATTTTAAAATGTGTCACATAGAAAATACAGTTTAGAAGTACATTCATATGGGACCCGTATTTCAAATATTATCAAATCAAAGGATATTCAGATATCCAAACCCATATGCACCATGGTATGATCATTAAATAAATCTTGTTATGCTCAGCTGTATAAGCTATAGTAAAATATTATGATTTGAAGGTAAAATCATTACTTGTAATGCACCTGCTTCACATGGATCTGTTCAATGCAATGAAAATATAACTCATTTGCTATACGCATAGTGATCTCGACCCTAGTCACAATAAGTGATCAGGGAATGTGAGTACATCACCCTCCTCCCTCCCCACATTACCACTGTCACCCGGTTGGAGCGGCCCTCCCCCCGGCTCACTCAGGCTAATAGGACATCCCCTATTCGGTACTGTCACAAGCCATACAACCAGCCGATATTCATCAATACATATAAATACATGTAAAATTATCAAGCAACTTGCCATAAGCTTTACGCTTGCCATTCAATCTTATTTATAATATGACATGCATCATTTTCATAAGTATATAGCTTTACAAATCAATGCATCGTGCACATAATATTCACTTTATCAAATAATGATAAATACATTTAGAACCACATATTCAATGAGTTCCAAAATACATTTCTAAAACCATACTCTTCTTGAACTATGTGCCAGTTCGTAAGTATAACAGATATTTTAACACATGTCAAAAACTTATAATAGTATAAATAATTTATAAACAGAAACAATAATACATTTATAGTTCAAGAAGAGCATGGGACAAGTCATAGAAAGAATTATCTATTCACAAGGTAAGGCTCCTGGTTGGACAGCCCTAAAAATGTACTTTTTCGAAGCTGAATTTGACTAATTAGACCTCAAAAACGTGTCTGGAGGGTCCAAAGACTTAGAAAATGACTCCGGGAGCTTGATCGCTATTCACCGCTGGAAAACATTATTCATTCGCCAAAAAATACTATTCACCTACCAAAAAACACTATTCACGATGAACAAAAAGTTGTCAGGTAGCTGAAAAATTTCATATCCTAAGGTTTAACTAGCTCTTGAATCCATCTACGGTGTCAGAATTTCAATTGGAGGTCTCTAAGTAAGAGTTTCAGAATTTACCTTTTTTTGACATTTTCTACTTCAAATCTATAGCGATTCAACGGCTGATTTGAAAAATTGATTGATCAAAATCGTAATACTCTTCATCCTAAATCCAATAACACCCTCAATTTTGAGATCGGAAGTCAATAGGCACTCCAGATCTAGAAAAAAAGTTGAAAGTTACTATTCATTAACTATTCACTCAATTTCATCCGTTTTTTCCGTTTTGCAGTCTGCCCTTCATTTATTGCCTCCCCCTTCCCCTTCTTATTTTTATTATATTTAATTATTATTATTATTATTTAATAATTGAATAATAAGATTTTTTTTATATAAATTCATATAAATTTCGTTTTTCATCCTAAAATATCCTAAAAGTTTCTAAAAAATTACATTCTCGTAAACCTTTAGTTAAACTCTTAAATCATGACTTTTCTTGACAAAATTCTTAATAAAACAAATCTCAAAATAAATATCTTTATACATATTAAAAGAAAGAATATTTCTAAAAATACAACAAAAATTCATTAAAGATCAATATAATTATTTCACGCAAAACAATAATTATTTCAATTGAAAATAAACTTACTTTTAGCAGAACATAATCATTTTTAAACAAATAAAAATATATTTGTTTATAACAAAACATTTTTATTTAAAAATAAAAATTATGGGATGTTACATTCTTCCCCCCTTAAGAAATTCGGTCCCCGAAGTTCAACCCATCCTACCATATGTAGGGAATAAAATCAAGATATAATTCGGAGTTACCAACCTTATTACTCAAATAATTGGAGATATATTTTCTATATAACTTCTTTACTTTTTAATGTCTCTTCATTTGAGTGATTCTGCCATATAACTTAACCATAGGGATTTCTTTCATCCATAAGTTCTTGTCGATCAATAATAAACATCAATTGTACCCATAGTTAAGCCAAATTTTTGTCCAATTGAATTTCTTGGAATTAGGTAACATAAGAAGAATCTAATATGTACTTCTTTCCAAACCCATTATCTCTTTCATTGGTGATTCCTTCAAAAACATGTGGTCACCAACTGATAATTTCTAGTACTCAACATGCATGATTCCTTTAGACTTTTGGCCTGTATTGAATTATGTGTATTCATTTTTCTAATCAATTTCACTTTATATCCTCAAGCTCGCATGGATATATCTATGGATCAATATTAGAAAACACACTCATAAAAGAACATATTCACATCCATATTGGGGTAACTATCTTTTCTTATTTCAGACTTCTATCAAGTCATCTTTGATTCTCACATGTCAACATCATCCGATGAATAGAATCATTTGAATCTATCATCTATTTTTATCCTAAAATCCATTAATCAATATGTTAAAAATATGTAGCAATAAATCCATCAATCCTTTTTAACATTTATATACCATTGGCACATGTCTAACAATTCTAACTTACTTCATCACAGTAACTCTATACCTTTTTATTAACACCAATAAATTTATTATCAAAAATATCAAACATTTCCTCTATCATATCTAAAAGCACCTCATTCTAACTTATATTAATCCCGTTTAGTTCACCCAATTATTTCAAGAAGATTTTTCCTAACAATTACTCCTACATGAATTCTCAATTTCAACATAATTCACTTCTTAGATACTAGACTCAATTTAGCATAATATAAACCTTTAACACAAATATTTTAATCACTTACATTATTTTCGGACATGATTCTCATAGTATTATCCATATTTCTAAATTAAGAGTTCAAAGATTAATTTAAATCCTACTTCCCATATTTTATTCTTCAAGAACTTCAACACTACTAATTCTCTTGATTACATTCATCAAAACACCATAAGGTCATCATCCGTCCACTCCTTTCAAAATCTCTATTACTTTAACCTACTAACCAATTGGACACCATAATAACTGAGTTTCAAAGAAAATAAATTAACCTTCCTTATAATATAGAAAAAAAATCTTGCATTTAATACCAAATATTAATGTAGGACAATGCAGCAAAAAATGTGGAATACTTAATAGAGCATGGTGCCAAAATAAGAAGTTAGAAATTTGGACAAAACATTGAAATAAATTTAAAATTGGTGGCCGTAAATCTTGACAATCTGTAAACAAAAATCTAGCTGTTATATCGGCAAAAATCGGTGGCCGCAAGGTTTGAATATACATGCCAAAATTTACTTTAAATCTGTCAGTATTCAGTGGAAAAATAGCACATGAAAAAAAACATTTCTAAGCTTATAAAAGCCTGTGAAAATCAAATAATATGTAGTTAACGGGTAGGATGCAATTGATTGCTTCAAAATAGATGTAATCAATCAACTATAAAATAATCAGTCTAAATTAAAATTTCTCAAAATAGTTAGTCCACTTAATAATACCGATAGTCAACTGGCAAGAACATTGGGAAAACAAAATAAATCATTTGATTGTCCCTCTTCAACAACTAACTTGTTTGCATTTTAACTATTTTTTTTTACAATTACGCCTATCACTTACAACTTCCCTACAAGAATCAAGACATCAATGCTTTATCAAGGACAACAAGGAAAAGACAAATTTCTGGTGATATCTTAACCTTAATCTCTTTATATGCCTAATATGAGCGACTATTACAACTACTGTACATATACACGCTTGCCGTCATTTTTGAAAATTTTACCTTCAATTTAGCTTATATCCACCAATCACTCACATAAATGTTCTACTTATACTTATCCTATTTGTATATCTATCATAAGTATGCCCTACTCTGAGTTCTATAAATGCACACATTAATTTCTTTACTTTTATATTCCAAGTTAAGGTGTGTCCATATATGGAGGGAATCTCATTTCGTCAATTTTGAAATATTTGTGTCTTTTGTTGTTCTAGTCCCGGAAAAGATGGAGAGTATGTGAAAGCTGCACAAAACCTGGGTATGGTACTGGCCAGGAGAAAAATTCATTTAATTTATGGTGGAGGTAACCGTGGATTAATGGGGTGTGTGTCTACAGCTGCCCGTGTAGGAGGATGCCAAGTTCTAGGTATTATTCCTATAGCTCTAGCTGCATCTAACATCGTAGGGAAGACAATTGGGGAAGAGTTTAGGGTAGCTTCCATGCATGAGCGCATGACTAGAATATTGAGCAATGTTGATGCCTTCATTGCCTTACTAGGTGGTTTTAGTACTTTAGAAGAGATTTTTCAAGTAGTTTCTTGGGCACAACTAAATATGCATCACAAACTGATAAGTTTGTTAAATGTTAACCACTTCTTTGATAGTCTGTTGTCTTTCCTTGATCATGCTGTGGAACAAAGGTTCATCTCACACTCGGCACGACAAATTCTCATCTCGGCTTCAAATGTTGAGGAGTTGATTGATGCTTTACAAGCATATGTTCATATACCTGATCCAACTATGCCTCAAATAGAATGGACGGCAGACAACCGCAAGAAGCGCAAATTGGATTTGGATCTTCATCTTTAGATGTAGTAAAACGTAGCTATTATTGTACTACTTTTACTTTCTTAGAGTCTACTTGGATACCATATTTACCAACCATACTCCCTTAGAGTTGGTAAAACTATCTTTGAATGTTGCTTATGATCCTCTTCTCTTATCCTCAATTAATGTTACTCATATCTCAAATCAATTTTTGAAAAACATTGAGCACCTTGTAACTGATCAAACAGATTATCTATTCGAAGTAATGGGTATTTATCCTACACTGTCACCTTATTCAATTGTCTATAGTTTATACATAGTCATAGTGATCCATCTTTCTTTTTCACAGATAGAACTGGAGCACTCCAAATAAAAGTACTAGGGCATTTAAATCCCTTATCTAACAAGTCTTGTAACTAATTTTTTTTTAAAATTCAATCGATATCATTCTATATAGGGATATAGATACTAGTTGGGTTTCAAGAAGTAAATCAATATCAAATTTTATTTTTCGTTTCGGGGGTAATCTAGGCAATTCTTCTAAAAACACATCAGGAAATTTCCTAACTATTGGAACCTGATCTATATTAGTATACTTTATATCAACATCTCTCACCACTGTTAAATATCCTTAGCACCCATTTTTTGTAATAACTTATGGTCGCTATAGGTGAAATTAAATTACTAGGTATTTGCTTCCATGATTGCTCACTACTTGCAACTCCTTTACTAACATTTTCTGCTATTGATGACATCTTCATACTGTATCAGTTAGATCGCACTTCAAAACACTTAAACAAATTCAACCTATTGTGACTTTATTCTTTAACATGCTTATGCAATATCTTAACAATCAATCATGGAAAACTTATGTCTATCAAAGAGCCCCTTTACATGAATTACCCATTTTGCATACCTTAAAGTTTAAATTTCCATGGGTAAACCTTCCTTTATCATAATGCTTATACATAGTATTATTGAAAACCAAATTGTCCTCGAATTCTTTATATCAACAAAATATATCATTGAAAATATTATCTTCATAGATTCTCTGCTCTCAAATTCAATCCACTCCACAACTTGTCAAATCCATTTATATATATAGATTCCAACTCATCCATCCAAAAGAGATTTAAATCTATTTTCAAAACACTCACTTTATTTCAAATCATTATATTAAAGTTAACAATCTCGATCACATCATAACCCACTATCAATATTATATTAGCCATTCGTCATATTGTTTCACATAAGCAAATCAAACAATAAATTCAAACCTTCTTGACATCTAACAAGCCATTCCCTTTGTGTTCGGATAGAATTTTCTTATTTTCAACTAATTTCCCAATAGGGTTCTCTTTATGACTTTTCGTCAAAATAAGTTCAAAAGCTGAACTAGTAGTCCACACACAAAAGATACCATCTAGGACATACGCATAGATGTTTAAATCTCGCATATCTAAGGAAATGAGTTAGAAGGAAGAAAAGGATGACACCCTATAAAATTCCACAACAGCACCGTGAGTATAAATATGTCTGCAGTTACATACCCATACTCAAAGTCCTACTACAGAATTTTTTGCTCTGTTAGCCACAGGGAAACATAATGCTCTGATACCAACTTGTAACGCCCCCAATTTACGTTACATAAAATAAACAATTTTTCTTTCCTACAATTATTATTATTTTCGCAATCAGATATTTTCCATAAAGATACATAATTCAATTCTTTATCATGGGAACACATATATATAGGATCTCTCATGTATACACAATATACAGACCAAGTCTATAAACATCAAAGTACAACAGAAACGGGGATCCTGCCTGTAGCGTTCAGAGCACTCTAGAATACAAACACAGGATAATTCAAAGACCGTGAGTCTTGAAAGCAACGTAGACTCACCTAGAGAATATATCACCTATCTGCCAAATCAGACTCTGATATTCTTATCTGAAAAATGTGGAAATATCGTGTAGTGACTTTGACAACTCAGTGAGCAAATAATACCTCCTATGACCTCTTAGGTCAACATATGGATGTACTTATATTTTAAAATGTGTCACATAGAAAATACAGTTTAGAAGTACATTCATATGGGACCCGTATTTCAAATATTATCAAATCAAAGGATATTCAGATATCCAAACCTATATGCACCATGGTATGATCATTAAATAAATGTTGTTATGCTCAGCTGTATAAGCTATAGTAAAATATTATGATTTGAACGTAAAATCATTACTTTTAATGCACCTGCCTCACTCGGCAATCTGTTCAATGCAATGAAAATATAACTCATTTGCTATACGCATAGTGACCTCGACCCTAGTCACAATAAGTGATCAGGAAATGTGAGTACATCACCCACCTGCCTCCGCACATTACCACTGTCACCCGGTTGGAGCGGCCCTCCCCCCGGCCCACTCAGAATAATAGGGCGTCCCCTATTCGGTGCCGTCACAAACCATACAACCAGATATTCATCAATACATATAAATACATGTAAAATTATCAAGCAACTCGCCATGAGTTTTACGCTTGCCATTCAATCTCATTTATAATATGACATGCATCATTTTCATAAGTATATAGCTTTACAAATCAATGCATCGTGCACATAATATTCACTTTATCAAATAATGATAAATACATTTAGAACCACATATTCAATGAGTTCCAAAATATATTTCTAAAACCATACTCTTCTTGAACTATGTGCCAGTTCGTAAGTATAACAGATATTTTAACACATGTCAAAAACTTATAATAGTATAAATATTTTATAAACAGAAACAATAATACATTTATAGTTCAGAAGAGCATGGGACAAGTCATAGAAAGAATTATCTACTCACAAGATAGGGCTCCTGGTTGGACAATCCTAAAAATGTGCTTTTTCGAAGCTGAATTTGACCAATTAGACCTCAAAAACGTGTCTGGAGGATCCAAAGACTTAGAAAATAACTCCGGGAGCATGGTTGCTATTCACCGATGGAAAACACTATTCATTCGCCAAAAAATACTATTCACCCGTCGAAAAACACTATTCACGATGAACAAAAAGTTGTCAGATAGTTGAAAAATTTCATATCCTAAGGTTTAACTAGTTCTTGAATCCATCTACGGTGTCAGAATTTCAATTGGAGGTCTCTAAGTAAGAGTTTCAGAATTTACCTTTTTCTGAGATTTTCTACTTCAGATCTACGGCGATTCAACAACTGATTTGAAAATTTGATTGGTCAAAATCGTAGTACTCTTTATCCTGAATCCAATAACACCCTCAGTTTTGAGATCAGAAGCCAATAGGCACTTCAGATCTAGAGAAAAAGTTAAAAGTTACTATTCATTAACTATTCACTCAATTTCATCCGTTTTTTCTGTTTTGCAGTCTGCCCTTCATCTATTGCCCCCCTTCCCCTTCTTATTTTTATTATATTTCATAATAATAATTATTATTTAATAATTGAATAATAAGATTTTCTTTATATAAATTCATATAAATCCTGTTTTTCATCCTAAAATATCCCAAAAATTTCTAAACAATTATATTCTCGTAAACCTTTAGTTAAACTCTTAAATCATGACTTTTCTTGATAAATTTCTTAATAAAACAAATCTCAAAATAAATATCTTTATACATATTAAAAGAAAGAATATTTCTAAAAATACAACAAAAATTCATTAAAGACCAATATAATTATTTCACGCAAAACAATAATTATTTCAATTAAAAATAAACTTACTTTTAGCAGAACATAATCATTTTTAAACAAATAAAAATATATTTATTTATAACAAAACATTGTTATGTAAAAATAAAAATTATGGGATGTTACAATTTACATCTCCTACCATACAAAGCTTCATATGGTGCCATTACGATACTAGAATGATAACTGTTATTATACGCAAACTCAGCCAATGATAGATATCCATCCCATCCTTTTCCTTGCTCTAGCACGCATGCTCTTAGCATATCCTCTAAAGTCTGTATAGTTCTCTCCGTTTGACCGTCTGTTTGAGGATGATATGCAGTACTAAAACACAAACGAGTACCAAAAGCTTCTTGAAGTGCTTTCCAAAATCTGGAAGTAAATCAAAGATCTCGATCTGAAATGATACTATTAGGAATTTCATGAAACCGTACAATTTCCTTCATATACAATTGGGCCAACTTATTCAACGGGTAGTTTTTCTTAATGGGTAAAAAGTGCGCAGATTTCGTCAGTCTATCAACTATTACCCATATTGCATCATGACCTGTCTAAGTCTTAGGTAATCCAACAATAAAATCCATAGATATACTATCCCACTTCCACTCAAGGATTTCTAAAGGTTGTAACATCTCAGAAGGTTTTTGATATTCTATCTTCACCTTTCGACAAACCAGACACTTAGACACATATTCAGCAATGTCTCTTTTCATTCTTGGCCACCAGTATAATCTTTTCAAATCTTGATACATTTTTGTAGATCCTGGATGGATTGTATACTTACTTTGATGAGCTTCTTGTAGAATCTTAGCCTTCAAATTCTCTCCTTGTGGTATCCATGTTCTGCCCCGGTACATAATAATTTTATCCTCTGACATTGCAAAGTCAGGCTGATCTCTTCGATCTTGTAAAAATTGATCATGTGTCTGCGCTTCTTTAATCTGAGTCTTCAAGTCACTTTCAATTCTTAATTCACTAACAATCAAACTACCAGGGACAGTCATAACTGATAATTTCAAATTTTTGAATTCCTCAATTAGCTCCATTTCTTTTATCAGTATTTGACTTAAATGCAACGACTTCCAGCTCAACGCATCAGCTACTACATTTGCCTTCCCTGGGTGATACTTTAATTTAAATTTGTAATCATTAATGAATTCCATCCACCTTCTTTGCCTCATATTCAATTCTTTTTTTGTCAAAGAGATACTTTAAACTCTTGTGATCACTGTATATTTCAAATACAGCTCCATACAAGTAGTGTCTCCACATCTTCAGGGCAAAAACTATAGCAGCCAACTCTAAATCATGAGTAGGATAGTTCTCCTCATGCGGTCTCAATTGTCAAGACGCATAAGCAACTACCCTACTTTCTTGCATCAAAACACAACCTAAACCTTTCTTGAAAGCATCTGTATAGACTACAAAGTATCCAGAAGGGTTAGGAACAACTAGAACAGGTGGAAAAGTCAATTTGACTTTAAGCTCTTGGAAACTATTCTCACATTCTTCAGTCCAATTAAAGAGACTTCTTTTTCTGGTCAATCGAGTCAAAGGCAAAGCTATTTGAGAGAATCCTTGTATAAACATTCTGTAATATTCTGCTAAACCTAAGAAACTTCTAATTTAAGTCACAGTTTTTGGTCTCTCCCATTTCAGCATTGCTTCAGTTTTACTGGGATCCACCGACACACCATCTTTAGAAATTACGTGACCCAAAAACTTCACTTCTTCCAGCCAAAATTCACATTTTTCCAACTTAGCGAAAAGTTTCTTTTCCTTCAAGACTTGAAGTACTAATCAAAGATGCTGGTTGTGTTCTTCCTCACTCTTAGAGTAGATTAAAATATCATCTATGAACACTACTACGAATTGATCCAAGTAGGGTCTAAAAATGCGATTCATATAGTCCATAAAGACTACTGGTGCATTTGTGAACCCAAAAGGCATGACTAAAAATTCGTAGTGTCCATACCGAGTTCTGAAAGCTGTTTTTGGAATGTCTTCTTCTTTAACTATGATCTAATGATATCCTGACCTCAAGTCTATCTTAGAGAAAATAGTAGCTCCCTTTAATTGATCTAATAGATCGTCTATTCTAGGCAACGGATACTTATTCTTAATAGTCGCCTTATTCAATTGCCTGTAATCAATACATAATCTCAAACTGCCATCTTTCTTCTTTACAAACAATACAGGCGCTCCCTAAGGTGATACACTAGGTCTGGTAAAATTCTTTTCTAACAGCTCTTCAATTTGCTTCTTCAGCTCTTGTAGTTCTACAGGAGACATTCTATCGGGAGTGATAGAAATATGCCTCGCCTTTGGTGCTAGATCGATGGAAAATTCCACTTCTCTCTTCGGTGGAGGTTCAGAAATTTCAGAGGGAAAAACCTCTGGAAATTCATGGACTACTGGAATCTCAAGCAGTTCCCATTTCATACTCGGATTGATGGTATACAAGAAAACACATTTCAAATCTACATCCCTCATCTCCTTATAGAGTCGGTGAGCACTAATAATGCTATACTTTTGGTCCTCTGGTGGGTCCGAGAGAAACTCAAAAGTCTTATTGCAACAATCTAGTAGGACTCGGTTTTGACTTAACCAATCCATACCCAAGATGACATCTATACCATCCAGAGGTAGACAGGTCAGATCCACTACAAAGGATCTGTCATTCAATACAATAGGACAATTCAAACATGTAACATCCCGTAATTTTTAGATATTTTCCTTAGAAATTCTTCACCTTCCATATGCATAGAAATGTTCTAATATTAATGGAATAGGTAAAGAAAGAAAACCTAAGAGGAAATATTAGAAATAAACATGTTAAAGAAAGGTGAAATTCTTAGGTAAGAAAGATAAATTTTTGTGAAGTAAAGGTCTTAAAATTTCAAGAAGATTGGATTAGGGTAATTTTTTCCTAATTTAAGAGTAAAAGTTACTAAGTTTAGTATCTCCACTGTAACAACTTTATTTATTTATTTATTATTATACAATATAAATTTCACATACACATCATTAATCAAAACGTACGTACAACATTGCAAACACATAAATATCTACATCTTATTGATTCTGGTTGACCAATTCCAGAGATTCGGGTGCGAGTGGTTGCACCTTCATTGGGATCTGTGCCAACTCGCCCACAAACATTTTATTTAGGATCCGCCCATCATAGAATAACTCGATCCAACGTGCACTAAAAGCCAGAGCTATAGAAAATCTGCATATCTAATTTTCTGAACATGATATGGAAATATAGTGAGAATTAAATCCCAGTAAGTTCAACAATAAATCATCATCAATATAGCTCATCACATCATGTTCAGCTGTATAAACTACAGAAAATATCTTTGGTCACATAAATGCATTATATCTATGCACATAAGAATCATACAGTAATGATATGTATGACAGGATTAACTATTTTCAGAATATCATATGATGGCCATCAACTTATTCTCATTTCAAGCTACCCCGGTCAGGGTGAGTATCCTCTACTCTCCGGTACGGGCTTTTCTCGCTCTGTTCGACATGGCCCACTTTCTCTTTCTTTTCTCATTAACATGATCATAACCGTTGGTAGGGCGTCCCCTATTGGTGCACCACACGGATTTCCATGTGACCGTGCTCATTTCTTTTCTTTTCACAATGATAGCCAAAAATATGCTTTCAATAACAAGTATGTTCATCAAAATATAACTATTACCATAAATCATTGGTAATCATGCCATGAATATAACCATTTCAAATATCACTTTATAAAATATTTCTATGTCAGAATTTCACACTTAAGATGGTAAGAAATTCATACAATGGCAATGGCTATGGCATATACTATTCATTTATTATTTTCATTTATAAGATTCGTCTTCTTTTTTAAATATTAATTTCATCTCTTCATTTTCTTTATGTTTGGCCTTTAGTCAATTTCTTCTTATTTATATCATTTCTAACACATGTTCTTACAAATTTATAGAGCATTTTCCTCCAATTTGATTTCTACTATTACCCTATAGTTAAAGAGGTTCATCTAGGGTAGAAAAATGTTGAAAATAGGCTTCACCAGCTTCCAACACGGTCTGGCCATGTTCCAGGACATGGCCATGCTTTAAAAATACTTCAAATGTACTCAAAAACAACCTCGAACACGGCTAACCCGTGCTTGAAGCACCCAGAACACGGCCTGGCCGTGTTCTGGGACCTTTGCTCACTAATTAGAGCATAACTCCCCCATTTTAACTCTGATTAAGGTGATCATGGTGTCTATGGAAAGCTAAGACAAGTATCTAAAACTATTATGTTAATCATATCAGCAAAATAGTAATAAATCTTGGTGTTATTACTCCCTTAAATTCAATAGTATTTCTTCTTGGGTAGGTTCTAACCTGTACTTACTAATCTTACTATATCTCCCACATAAGAATTCCAAATTAAGTGATTCTAGTGGCTAAACATCCGTGACACATAAATATATAATTCATATGTTAACTATGTATTTTAATTCCTTATATAATTTTCCCAGAAATTAAAACACCGACACTATCCTAACATATTCTTCCCTGATTAACCATTTTCTGACCTTTGTTTACTAGTCGAAACATATTAACCTCATATGAACTCTAAATTGAATGATTCCAGTGGCTTAAAATCCATGACACATATATCTTTAATTCTTATGTTAACTATTTATTTTAATTCCCTACAGATAATTCTCAGAAATTAAAACACATAAGCTATCCTAACATATTCTTCCCTGATGAACCATTTTCTGACCTTTGATTACTAATCAGACCATATCTACCTCATATGGACTCCAAATTGAATGATTCCAGTGGCTACAAATCCGTGACACATATATCTTTAATTCTTATGTTAACAATTTATTTTAATTCCTTATAGATTGTTCCCAGAAATTAAAACACCGAAACTTAAAATTCTGTCACCCATAGCCATACCCTTGCAGAACTATCTACACCAACCTAAGTATTCAAACATACATCGCATGCAAGATCAATATGTAACATGATATAGTAACATCCATGACCAATCATCAAAGTTCTAAGATCAAAATCTCATATAAATATTATAAGTTTCAAAAGTTTTCTTCAAAAAGAAATATTGTTAAACTTACCTAAGAATCTCCCTAGCTTACTTAGTGAATTGGTTTTCTTGTTTCCTCTTGAAAGAAGTAGCAAGATTCCTCCCTTCCCTTAGCTTTTCTAGCAGCTTAGGTAAGAGAAGGAGGGTGAATTTTTGAACCTCAAGGATGAAGAAGAAAAATGGAATCAAGTGGAGATTAAGGTAACTTACCTTGAGTACTTAGCCTTCTAAACTTCTCCTTCTTCTTCCTTCCTTTCTTCTCCTCTCTTTCTCTCCTTTCCTCAATCTACCTTGCTTCTATTTCTCTCTCTTCCTCACTTGGACGAAATTAAAATGTTGTAGGGGTGGGTTTTGCTTAAATAGACCACCAAATAATACACCTTTCATGATCATGGGTCTACCTTATCACAATTAGGATACACTTTGTTAAATTTTTGGAAAACAAACAACTTATGTTCTTGTCTTCCTCTTCCTTAGTCAAGATATGCATAGGAAAATGAGATTTGTATTTTGAAAATTATGATGATATGTTCTTAAGATAAGGGACAAGGTCCCTTTGATTTAGGGATTGATTTCCATTTTCTTTTGTCTTAAACAAGTATGATAGGTTCGCCTTTTTAGGTGAAAAATTTCTAGCCCTTGAATCTCCATTATCTGGTTGATATTATTTGTGTGGGATAGGAATGTTTTGTCCTAATGTCATGTATTATCATACCACTTGCTAAAATTATGAGTGTAGGATATAGATGTTTTTGTCCTAAAGCCTTGTATTATCATGCCATTTACCAAAATTATGAATGTAAAATCACACCACTTGCTAAATTTTTGTCTTAATGCCATGTAACCTAATCTTTATTATTATTACATTATTATATCATCACCTAATTTATTTTATTTTATTTTTCCTATTGGATTTGGGCTTATTCCTACCCATTTTCTTTGCTTTAGATAAAATTCTACCTTTCTTGGAGGGCTTGGTCACATTTTCATAATTGTTGGGCTATTGGTCCAATTACTATATCCTAGTCCAAGTCTATGTTTTATTTCTTGCTTAGGTTATCCAATGGGCTTGCTAGAAACTTATGTGAAGTGGAAAAACTCTATATGAAGTATCCATAGGTAAAAGCCCAATGTATGGGTAAAGATTTTAAACTTAGTAACTCTAGTTCTTGAATTAGGAAAAATTACCCTAATCCAATGTTCTTGAAATTTTAAGACCTTTACTTGTTTCTAAAAATTTACCTTCCTTATCCAAGAATTTTGCATCTCTTTAGTATGTTATTTCTATTTTTTTTCCTATTAGGTTTTCCCTCATTATTTGTTCTCTTAATGTTAGAAACATTTTCTATGCATATACATAAGGTGAAGAATTTCTAAGGATTATATTTCCTTAGATATCTAAAATATTGTCTAATAAATTTTATTTCCTTAATTAAATATTTATGTACTTTTATCAATAAAAGAAATGAAATTAGGGATATTACATCCACCCATAAATTGGGCTTTCACCTATGGACACCTCATATAGAGTTTTTCTTCTTCACATAAATTTTTAGCAAGCCAATAGGATAGCCCAATGAAGAAATAAAAC
This sequence comes from Gleditsia sinensis, assembly GCA_037074535.1. Taxonomy (NCBI): domain Eukaryota; kingdom Viridiplantae; phylum Streptophyta; class Magnoliopsida; order Fabales; family Fabaceae; genus Gleditsia; species Gleditsia sinensis. The sequence continues at coordinate 59,074,467 of CM073464.1, forward strand.
ATAGACTTGGACTAGGATATAGAAATTGGACCAATAGCCCAAAAATCATGAAAATGTGACCAAGCCCATTATGAAAGGTAGAATTTTAACCAAAGTAAAGAAAATGAGCAAGAATGAGCCCAAACCCAAGATGAAAAATGAAAATAAAAATTAAATAAAGTGATGGAATAATGGTGTAATCAAGATTAGGTGATTTGACATTAAGACAAAAATTTAGCAAGTGGTATGATAATACAAGAATTTAAGACAAAACATCAATATCCTACACTTATAATTTTAGCAAGTGGGTAATAATACATAGCATTATGAAAAAACATCTTTATCCCACACAAATAATTTCAACCAAATAATGGAGATTCAAGGGCTAGAAATTTGCCACTTAAAAAGGCAAATCTATCATACTTGATAGGACAAAAGAAAAAGGAAATGAATCCCTAAATCAAAGGGATCTTGTCCCATATCTTATGAACATATTATCATAATTTTCAAAATACAAATCTCCTTTTCCTATGCATATCTTGACTAAGGAAGAGAAAGACAAGAACATAAGTTGTTTGTTTTCCAAACATTCAACCAAGTGTAATCTAATTGTGATAAGGTAGACCCATGATCATGAAAGGTAAATTATTTGAGGGTCTATTTAAGCAAAACCCACCCTTACAAAATTAGAATTTTCATCCAAGTGAGGGAGAGGAAAAATAGAAGCAAGGTAGAGTGAGGAAAGGAGAGGAAGAAAGGAAGAAAGAGGAAGGAGATGTCTAGAAGACTAAGTGCTCCAAGTAAGTTTAACAATATTTCTTTTTGAAGAAAATTTTTAAAACTTATAATATTTATATGAGATTTTGATCTTAGAACTTTGATGATTGGTCATGGATGTTGCTATATCATGTTACATATTGATCTTACATGTGATGTATGTTTGAATACTTAGGCTGGTATAGAAAGTTCATCATAGGTATGGCTATGGGTGGCAAAATTTTAAGCTTTTGTGTTTTAATTTCTGGCAATTATCTGTAGGGAATTAAAATATATGGTTAACATAAGAATTAGATATATATGTGTCACTATTGTTAACCACTAGAATCACTCAATTTGGAGTCCATATGAGGAAGATATGAGCCGATTACTAGTCAAAGGTCAGAAAATGGTTCATCAAGGAAGAATATGTTAGGATAGCTTCTGTGTTTTAATTTCTGAGAATTATCTGTAGTGAATTAAAATAAATGGTTAACATAAGAATTAAATATATATGTGTCACGGATTTTTATCCACTGGAATCATTCAATTTAGAGTTCATATGAGGTAGATATGTTCTGATCAGTAAACAAAGGTCAGAAAATGGTTAATCAAGGAAGAATCTGTTAGGATAGCCTCGGTGTTTTAATTTTTGGGAACATTCTATAAGGAATTAAAATAAATGGTTAACATATGAATTATAGATATATGTGTCACGGATTTGTAACCACTGGAATCACTTAATGTGGAATTCTTATGAGAGAGATATGGACAAATTAGTAAGTAGAGGTCAGAACCTATCCGTGAAGAAATAACCTGTACATTGAGGGAGTAATATCACCTTTCTTTATTAATATTTTGCTATAATATTCAACATAATAGTTTTAGATAATTGTTTTATCTTGAAATTGACACCAAGATCACCTACATCGGAGTTAAATTGAGGGAGTTATACTCTGATTAGTAAGAGAAGGTTAGATATGATGAAAACCTGCATTAAGAAAATAAAAAAATAAAATTAATAATTAAAAAAGAAGACGAATCTTATAAATGAAAATAATAAATGACTAGTATATGCCATAGCCATTGCTATTGTATGAATTTCTTACCATCTTAAGTGTAAAATTCTGACATGGAAATATTTTATAAAGTGATATTTGAAATGGTTATGTTCATGGCATGATTACCAATTATTTATGGTAATAGTTATATTTTGATGAACATACTTGTTATTGAAAGCATATTTTTGGCTATCATTGTGAAAAGAAAAGAAATGAGCACAGCCACATGGTAATCCGTGTGGTTTACCAGTAGGGGATACCCTACCAACAGTTATGATTATGATTATGAAAAAAGAAAGAGAAAGTGTGACATGTCGAATGGAGCGAGAAAAGCCCTTATCAGAGAGTAGAGGATACTCACCCTGATTGGGGTAGCTTGAAATGAGAATAAGTTGATGGCTATTATATGATATTCTGAAAATAGTTAATCCTGTCATACATATCATTATTGTATGATTCTTATGTGCATAGATATAATGCATTCATGTGACCAAAGATATTTTCTGCAGTTTATACAGCTGAACATGACGTGATGAGCTATATTGATGATGATTTATTGTTGAACTTACTGGGTTTAATTTTCACTATATTTCCATATCATGTTCAGAAAATTAGTTATGCAGCTTTTTTCTATGGCTCTGGCTTTTAGTGCATATTGGATTGAATTACTTTATGTTGGGCAGATCTCAGAATCAAATAAGATGTTTGTGGTCGAGTTGGCTCAGATCCCCGTGAAGGTGCAACCACCCGCACCCGTATCTCTAGAATTGGTCAACCAAAATAAACAAGATGTAAATATCTATGTGTTTGATATGTTGCATGTACGTTTTGATTAATGATGTGTATGTGAACTCAATATTATATAATAATAAAGAAAAAAAAAGGTTGTTACAAAACACACTGAGGAGGTAATTATTTTTCCTCTTATAGGTGTCACCACCGCTAACTCATATGGTAACTCCGCAATAGAGTGTTGTAATTTCCTCACACATTTTATTGCTATGAAAGAATGGCTAGCGCCAGAATCAAACAATACATTCAGAGACAAATTGTTGATATAGCACGTACTTTGCATCAAATCAGGAGTTGTCTTTGCTTCAGCACCGCTCAAGGTGAAAACTCTTCCTATTGTTTGTTGAATTCGTGCAATACCTTTCCCTATTCCCAGTGGACAATATCGTGCCATATGCCCCTTCTGTCCACATTGGTAGCAAGTAACTGAATCAAAATAACATGGATTATTCCCATGGAATTTCTCTCATTTTCCACACTGACCCGTTGCCAGAATTTTTAGAAAACGTCTGGGTTCCACAGTTGTTGATTGTTTACCTCTCATGATATTCTTCCCTCTGGTATTTCTATCCATAACTGGGAACTCTCTCTTCCGCTTCCACTGAGTCTGCCTCTCTTTTTCATCCTCGACTGCATTTAGACTTGTTACCAGCATCTGACATTTATTTACCAACGAGGCATATTCCCGAATCTCTAATGCCACCACAACATTTCTAAGCTCCGGGTTTAGTCCTGATTCAAACTTCACTGCCTTCCGAGCTTCATCTGGATTATTCTTCAAAGTACTTGAGAACTTAGACAGTTCTTCAAACTTGATAATATAGTGCTCAATGGTCCCATTTCCCTATCTAAGCTGAAGAAACTCAATCTCTTTCTCAGCTCTCACATTACTGGAAAAATATTTGTTCAGAAAAGTCTCTCGGAACAAGTGCCATGTAATTTCCCTATCTTGATATACCAGTAACTCTTTAGCTCCTCTCCACCAGTATTCAGCTTCTTCCTTCAGCATATATGTCCCAAAATTGACCTTCTGCTCATCAGAACAATTTAGAACTTCAAAAATCTTCTTGAGTTCCGTCAGCCATCTCTTAGCAACTATTGGGTCATATGCACCCACAAAAGACGGAGGTCGCGTTCCCATAAATTTAGACCATCCATTACCATTTCCAGTTCTGTTTCCATTTCAGTTTCTTTCATTTCCCCTAACCTCGTCATCATTATTAATATTCTAAAGATGCCGCAGAATTTGATTCGTAGCAGCTGCCTGAGCTTGAATAGCTGCGGCTATGTTATTTAAGGTAGCATCTGCGCTGCCTGACAGATTCTTTCTTGGTGGTGCCATAACTCACTGTATTAGTAAAGCAAAATATTAGTCACTATTGAGGTGATCAAGCTCAACAGCAGTTTAAAATTTTATAGTAGTTATCACACTACACAAGATTATAAATAGGAAATACTAGTACTTTCCTACTATATTTATCCGCTACCTTACACAACATTTCCATATAACTATTCAAAACTCCTTTAAGTCAATCTAGGTGACCACCCACCCCATGGTCGTCGAAGATCGACCGCTCTAATACCAACTTTGTAACGTCCGGGTTTTTCTTTTCGATACGCATGTTAAATACGCCATATGTATAAACATAATATATAAATATATAAACATATTTATTACAAACCTCATACATGTTATAATTATACAATACAACATTTCAAAACACAATATACATGTTTACATATAGATTACAAACCTCACACATATTATATTTATACAATACAAAATTTCAGTACATAATTAAGAGTCTTTATACAACACTTCACCCTTGAAATACAAAGGGTAAGGAGGTGGTGCTGACATCTAGATCTCCATCAGTAATGTCATTTTGTGTTGCATCTCATTTCTTTTTATCTGAACATAACACCACAATAATAGTGAGAACAAAGGTTCCCAGTAGATTTAACATAAATAAACTATGATGAGAAAACATGAGTTATGTTCAGCTGTATAAGCTACAGAAAAATATCAAAATTTTGAGATAAAATCATAATTTTTGTTTATGCATAATTATCATACTACACATGCACTAGAAGTCCATTTTTTTTCTAATGCTCAGCCCTATCACGACTTTTAATTTACTTATTTGCTATATGCATAGTGACCGATCGACTACAGTCACAATAAGTGATCAGGAAATGTGAGTACATCACCCTCCTGCCTCCTCACATTACCACTGACACCCGGTTGGAGCGGCCCTCCCTTGGCTCACTCAGGCTAATAGGGCGTCCACTACTCAGTACCGTCTCAAGCCATACAACCTGTCGATATTCATCCATACATATAAATGTATATATATATAAATTCATATTCATCAAATACAATATATATCTATCAAGCAACTCGTCATGAGTTATACGCTTGCCATTTAATTACTTTCATAATATTATGCATCATTTTTATACCAAATGATTAATAATCATTAATCACATACCAATATTCAATATAATTTATTTTAAATCAAATAAAGAAAAAGAGTAAATTTTAGATACCAAAATCATCATTTTAAAAGTATTTTTCTTAAATATATGTTTCTTAAAAATATTACAACAAACAAGATTATTTTTAGACATAAAACAGTGAAAAGTATAATAATCCAGCACCCAACACGGCCTGGCCATGTTCAAGACATGGCCATGCTTGAAAAATACTTCAAACATGCTTAAAAACAGCCCCGAACACGGCCTACCCGTGTTGAAGCAACCCAAAACACGGCCTGACCGTGTTCTATGACCTTTCTTCACTTATTCAATTATATCTCCCTCATACGAACTTCGATTTAGGTTATTTCAAATCCTGTAGAAAGTTAAGACAATTATCTACAACTTTTGTTATTCTTTATGGATTATTCCCCGAAAATTAAAACAAAAACTATTATTTTTACTATACTGAATTTTGACATCTGCTCAATTAACCAGCCATATCTTCCTCATATGAACTCTAAATTAAGTAATTCTAAAGCCTATAGATCTGTGAGACATATATCTACAATTCATATATTGAACATTTCTTTAAAATCCTTACTAAATTTTCCCAGAATTCCAAAAACCGAAGCTTCCCCAATTATTCCAAAATTCAGCTTAATTTATCTTATCCTTTGATTTTCTTTTATATAATCCCATGCACCCATATGCATGTCCAAACATCCAAAATAGAATTTCATGTAAATATCCAGACCACATGTTATCCAAAATCACATCTAAACAAATCTAAAAATGTATATATAATTTTGTACAAACATTTATTAGAAGATGTTAAACCTACCTCAAATTCTTTTAAATTCGGTGCTTGATTCCTTGATTTCTCTTTACTAATCCTTCTCCTTCTTCTTCCTCTTTCTCTTCTTCTTCTTTCTCTTCTTCTTCTTCCCCTTTTCTCTTCTTCCCCTTTCTTTTTCTCCTTTTCCTTTTCTTCTCTTTTCTTTTTCTCCTTTTCTTTTTCTTCTCTTTCCCTCCGTCACTCCCTCCCCTTCTCCTTCTTATCTTCCTATTATTTTATTTTATTTTATTTTTTCCCTACTTACCCTCTACCTTCCACCTCTTTATCTCCAAAATGCCATTGCCATCATCCATAATTACACTAATGCCATCCCTATTAATTCCATAAATTAAATGTCATTTTAACCATTCCTACTATCTTATTTGACTTAAGTAAAAAATAATTTAATCCTCCTATGAGATCCAAAATCCGTTCTCCTCTCTGAAAGAAATAAATTTCAATTAGTAACATAAGAAAAAAAAATCGGGGATGTTACAATGGCTACATGCATTTTGTAGTTTATATAGCTGACATTAATATGATAATTGAGACATTATATGCATCATGATGACTGTAAAATCTATTAGGAATTTTTATTCTCACTATGGTTTCATATTATGTTTAGATCAGTAGATTATCATGCCAGTATATGTTATGACCTTGGTTTTTGTGATACACTGGGTAGAGCTACCTTACTTGGGGCGATTTTCAATAGTGTAGAATCTAGTGATATTGGACTTGTTTGAGCTCCCAGTGCATTTGCCTCCACCACCACATGTGGCACCAAGAGATCTTGATGGACATTAGCCTATGTAATAGTTAAAAATCTACGTATGTAGATATATGTACTAACTAAACCCAAGGGGATATATTCTTTTGGAAAAGTGACTAGGTACCTTTTTGCTTTTTGTACTACAGAGAGTACTCTGGTTACGATGTTTTGTGTATAAACATCTCATTGGGTAGTTGAACTGATGTAATGGCTTTATACCTCTATTACGCTAATTTTATGTATGAAATTATGATGTGTTATTTATTATATTGCTTAGTTAACTAAGTATTCAATTAGTAACTAAATAAGTGAGCAATGTAATCTAGATAAAAGAGCTTGAAGGTAGTAGAGGATGACAAGTAGAGACAAGCTCCATGGAAAAGAAAAGGGAGAATATGTACCTTAAGTGGTGAATGCTAACAAATTTTGTAAGAAATTGAGAAAGGGGTCTTTGAGTTCTATTCTTCTATATTCCGCTAATTCAGAGATGAAACAAGAACTATTTAAGATTCAAACAGATTGTGGATTCCTTGAAATTTTCCCTAACTAAAATTTTGAAATTACCCCCCAAGAGGAATATAAAATCTTCTATTGATTTAGTACCTGAGGAAAAATCTATTTCCTTCACACCCTATAGGATGCCTTCTATAGAGTAGAAAGAACTTACAAAGCAAATAGATAAATTATTAGATGAGAAATTTATTGGCCAAGTGTGTAATCCTGGAGAGCACCTGTTTTATTTATAAAAATGAAATATAGAAGTTTACGATTATGTATCAACTATAGACAACTCAACAAAGTGACCATAAAAAAAACAACAAATAAAAGTAGTGCTTAGTTGGGAAAAGTTGAAGACTGTGACTAAAATTAAAAGTTTTTTGGGATTGGATGGAAATTATAAGAGACTTATACAAAAGGTTTTTCCATATAATATTACCCTTAATAAGGTTAACTAAAAAGGGAAGTTCTTTTGAGTAAATAAAAGAGTTCAAAAAGCTTAAAACTTGATTAACTATCCCTCCAATGTTAATCATCCCTTACCTTTTTGGAAATCTTGAAGTATCTACTGAGGCTTCCAGCAAAAAAGGTTAGGCTATGTTTTGAAAAGAGAGTGATTGCCTATACTTCTTGACAATTAGGACCACATGAAAAGAATTACTTTACTCATGATTTGGAATTAGCTACAATAATATTGGCTATAAAGATTTGAAGACAATACTTATACAAGGTCGAGTTCAAAATGTATAGTGACCATAAGAGTATTAAATACCTTTTCGATTAAGAAGGAACTTAATATAGGAACAAAAGAGGTGGATGGAATTTATTAATGATTATAAATTTGGACTAAAATATCATCTAGGAAAAACAAATGTAATAATTGGTGCCTTAAACAGGAAGTCATTGGATTAAGTAAACTAATGGTGAACGAGATGAACCTAATAGTTAGAACTTTAAGATTGTCGACCAAATCTACTCCAAGAAATTTAATTGTCAGAAATTTAAAGACTAGATGTGATCTAAGAACACAAATCAAGGTAACACAGATGCACAACCAATATTTATAAAATTATAAAGATCAAAATAATTTTACATTAATAGAAGATGGAACTAGCTTGTTCCAAGGAAGGATACGTATACCACGAGGAAGGAATTTGAAAACCATAACCTTGAAAAGCTCATTAGAGTAAGTATATTATTCATCCAAGATTCATTGAGATGTATCAGGATTTGAAAAATATATATTAATGGTTAGGAATGAAGAAGGATATTGTTAAATATCTAATCTGTCACAAAATTAAAATAGAATGTTTGAAACCTTCAAGAATGTTGCAACCCTTGAAGGTCCCCAAATGGAATTGGGATAGTGTTTCTAAAAGATATTATTGTGAGTTTACCTAGAACATCAACTGAGTATGATGCTATAGGGATAATAGTGGGCAGATTAACTAAGTTTGCACATTCCTTTCCCATCAAAATTAATTATTCATTGGATAAATTAGTCAGTTGTCCGTGCAAGATGCATAAATATTGATAAGTGATACTTAATTTATCCACAGGACCGCTAACGATTGTGGACAGAGATCTGAATTAGTTGCAAAATAAAGTCATGTCCTTAGTAAAAATGGTATACAATAGATTAACTCTCGAAGAAGCTACATAGAAAGAAGAAGATGCCATGAAGCAGAAATACCCTCTACATATTGGAACCGAATAATTCTCAAATTTTGAGGACAAAAATCTTTTTAGGGGGAAAGTTGTAACATCCCCAATTTTATTTCATTAAATAATAAATAAATATAATATTAAGATGTTAGGAAGATGAATTAGAGTTAGAATGGAAATAATAAGAAAACCTTAGGAAAAATGGTAAAAGAAGCACACTAAAGGTTTTCCAGGTAAAAGCCCCCAAATGCTAATATGGCTTAAATAACTAATGAAAAAGACTAGCTGGAGTAATTTTCATAAGGTGGAATGAGAAGAGTTAGTTCTATTACCTTTGAAAATATAGCTATAGGTAACAAAGTGAATAATTTTATTTGGGAAATTTTAAGGGGAAAAATTGGAATTCTATAATTCTCTAAGGCCAAAACTATGCATGAGAAATTAAGCTAGGAAAATGCCCTTAATTTTAACCCAAGAACTATTTAGTATCCTTCCAAGAGGAAATTAAAGCATTTGGAGCAATTTGGAAATCCAAACAAAGCCTAAAATAATGGAAGGTTAGAATGTAATGGAGTGGCAAACTAGTAAATAAGGGTTAGTTAGGGGATTTAGTCGAAAGGAAGAATAGTAAGCATTTTTTTAATATTTCCTAAAGATAATAGAAGAGAAAGGTTACTGAGAGAAGAAAGGGGAGGGAAATTTGACTAAGAGGAGAAGGAAGAATTAGAAAGATAAGGAAGAGAGAGAAAGCAAAAGATAGAAGCCAAGGTGATATTCTATTCATCTAATCCTCTTAACATTCTCTTCTCTTTTTGTTAAGCTTCTCAAAGTTGGTTTTTGATGGTAAAAAGTACAGAAATTTATGGAAAAAAGAAGAGCCAAGAGGTAGTTCAGAAGAAGAGAATCAAAGGAACCATGCTAATAGATAGAATAAGCTAAATTTTGGTAGGTTTAACAATAATCTTTCATTGAAATTCCATATCTTTTGGAAGATTTAAAAGTGTTTCAAATTTTATACTTTAATGATACATGATGAATATTTATGATTAGCCAAGTAGAGTGAAGGTTAGGAGGCATATGTAATGCATATATTATATGGAAATTGGCTTTGAATGGATGGAAATCGATTCTTAGAATGGATGATTTTGGGAGTTGTAATTTATAGCAAATTTGAAAAAGTGTTCAATATAAAAGTTGTAGATCTATGTCTTAATTTTCTATAGCCATCAAAATCACCTTAAGCGAATCCCATATGAGAGATTTAAGTCCCATTGAGTGACAAGGGGTCAAATACACTACGTGGTGCCATAATGCTGAATATGGGCATTATGACACCCATATTTCTCTATAATTTGTCAAAGTGATCAACATAAAGGTTGTAGATTAGTGTCTTACCTTTCCATAGCCTCTAAAATCAACTCAATTGAAGGTCGTATGAGATATTTATTTCTTAATTAGTGAGGAAAAGTCACAGGACACGATCAAGCCGTGCTTCGAGCAACTTTGACATGACTAAGGCATGTTTGTTTTGAGAGGCTCTAACACTTGTAAGAAGTGGGTTGACTATATATTAGCATCCTTGGGTGCCAATGATGTTGTGACACTTATGGATGCTTAATGAAATTTTTAAAATTTGAAAAGAAATAAGTGAAAATATGGAAAAATACTATGTTGATCGAAATGTGGAAACATGCAACCATAATCTTAATCTTAAGAGGGAAAATAATTCTTAGAAAGGTACTCAAATAAGTAGATTCTATAATGAAAAAGAGAAGTTACCAAATGAACAGTAAAATTATACCATATGAATAGTAATTTTTGTAGTTAGTAATAATAATTAAAGAAGAAATTCTAATAAAGGGGTTAGTAATAACATTAAATTATAATAAGTATAAGAGTTGAGAAAAGAGAATAAGGGTAAATTAAATTAAGGAAGAATTTTAAGAGATTATGTTGATAGTAAAAAGGGATACTCTTGCCACTATCATTCCATAGCATTAATTTGCACCATTCATTGCATGAGTATGATTGTAACACCATTTTTTTTCCTTTTCATCACATTTGTCATAACAATATATATATATATATGCATAAATACCCATATATGTATATTACAAATCCCGAATAAGTATTCATGATACAATATAAGTCATAATTACAATACAAATACAAGAGTCTCCATACAGCACACCACCCTTGAAACACAAAGGGTGAGGAGGTGGTGCTGACATCAGGATCTTTACTGGCAAAGCCGTCCATGGAAGCATCTCACTTCCTTTTTATCTGAACATAACACCACAAAATAGTGAGGACAGGGTTCCCAGTAGACTCAACCTTTTATAATAAAATGTGTAAAAATAGATATTATGTTCAGCTGTATAAACTACAGAAAATATCAAGCTTTTATGATAAAATCATAACTTTTAATACACCTACCTCACTCAGTGATCTGGCACACTCAATGCATGAAAAACATAGCTCTTCATGTTGCGCAATGCTCATCGCATGCCATAGCTATAAAAACACACATTTTCACTCATTGCTTCTCTTTTATTCTCATTTGCTTCTTTTTTATTCTCATGTGGTTGGGTAGCCTCATTGACTCACTCAGGCTAGTAGGGCGTCCCCTACCCGATACCGTCACAGCCATACAACCCACCGATATTCATCGATGTCCACTCAAGTCAAATGCAATGCATATGCACCAAGCAACTCACCACGAGCTTTACACTTGTCAATCAATAACAAATGCAATGTAAAAACATCATTTTCATGCTCAATGAGTTATATAAATATACATCATAACTCTTACCATGAGCATATTTCAAATCATATGTTCAATAGGTATTTCCATCTATATCACTCTTTCAAAATATCTCAAATCAATATTCAATGTAAGCCCTTTGAAATCAAGTAAAGAAAATAATGTTTTGATGATATAAAACCATCACTTTAGAAGTATTTCTCTTGGTCAATTGGTTTCTAAAATCCCTTCAACAAATAAGGTTCTTTTTCCTATAAAAAACAATGAAAAATAAGGTTTTCTAGCCCTAAACACAGCATTGAAACTCATAACACGGCTAGACCGTGTTCTGTGACCTTCCCTCACTAATCAGATCATAACTCTCTCATTTCAACTCCGATTTTGGTGTCTATGTAAAGCTAAGACACTTACCTACAACTTTTATGTTTACCATAGTTTCAAATTCCTTCCAGATTAGTCTCAGAAATTTGAACACTAAGGCACTCATATTTACAAATTCTGGATTCCAGACTCTTCATGTTCTGTGATCTTCCCTCACGAATCAGAACATAACTTTCTCATTTCAACTTTGATTAAGGTGATTTTGGTGTCTATGTAAAGCTACGACAACTTCCCACAGCTTTTATGTTTACCATATTTTCAATTTTCTTACAGATTAGTCCTAGAAATTTGAACACTAAAAGTACTCATATTTACAAATTCTGGATTCTAGACTCTTCGTTTTCTATGACCTCTGCTTACTTCTTAGGTCATATCTCCCTCATATTGACTCCAAATTAGGTGATCTCAGAGCCTATAAATTTGTAAGACACATATCTACAATTCATATGTTGATACTTTCTTTAAAATCGTTACCGAGTTTGTTCAAAATTTCGAAATAACCAGAATAGAAAAATCCACATAATATACAGCCCACATGTTGCACAATTTCATATTTAATCACTTGTAAAACATAGAAATTGCATCAAAATTTATGGAGAGTAAGTGTTAAGCCTACCTTAACAAGCTTCCTAAACTTTGTATATCAATTTCTCACCACCAAAACCTACATCCATACCTTTAATTAGGAAATTCATTGAAGAAAATATGATTATAGAAGAATTTGGATCAAGAAAACCTACATTGATTTCCTCCTTTTGTACTTTCTCTCTCTTATTCCTCTCTCTTCTCTCCTTTCTAAATTTTGCTGATCACTCCCCTCCCCTTTGATAGTCAACACCATCATCACCTCGTAAGTGTTTTAAAAATACTTCTAGCCTACCAATCAAGTGTTTAGAAATACTTCTAGCCTATCACTCAAGTGTTTTAGAAATACTTCTAACCTACCACTCAAGTGTTTTAGAAACACTTCCAGCCTACCATTCAAGTGTTTTAGAAACACTTCTAGCCTACCATCCAAGTGTTTTAGAAACACTTCCAAGCTACTTGGTTGGAAATTGTCTAAATACTAAAATACCATTTTAAAGTATTTACAACATTACTAGTCCATTGAAATTACACAATTGTCACTCTCTAAAAGCATTACAATACGACCCTTACATTAAAGAATACGCAAATACCCATTAATATTTTAGGAAAAAATCAGGGATGTTACAGTTCTCTCCCCTAAAAAGGAATTTTGTCCCCAAAATTCAAAGCCTATCTGTCTTCAAATAGTTACGGGTATTTTTGTCTCATGACATCCTCTTTTTCCTATGTGGCTTCTTCTGCCATTAAACCTTTCCAAGCTATCTTCACCAATGAAATCGTTTTGTTCCTTAGTTGTTTTACGTCCCTTCCTAGAATTGTAATCGGCTTCGGTTGGTAAGTCAGATTCTCGTCTTCAATTATTGACTCTTCTTGAATTATGTGCGAAGGATCTGGTAGAGATTTCTGAAGTTGTGAAACATGGAACACATCATGCAAATTTGTTAAATGCGGAGGAAGTGTAATCTGATATGTTGACGAACCTACCCTTCTAAGAATTTGGTAAGGGCCTAAGTACCTCGGGCTCGGTTTCTTTACTTTTATTGCTCGGCCAATTCCGGTAGTCGGAGAAATTTTCAAAAATACATATTCCCCTTCTTGAAATTGTAACGGTCTCCTCTTCCTATCGAAATAGCTTTTCTATTGACTCTGAGCCGTCCGCATCTTATCCCGAATCATCTGTATCTGCTCAGACGTGTGTTGCACTAACTCGAGCGCCAATAAATTTTTCTCCCCCACTTCATCCCAACATAAAGGCGATTTACACTTTCTTCCATACAAAGCCTCATAAGGTGCCATCCCAATACTGGAATGATAACTATTATTATATGCAAACTCTGCCAAGGGTAAATATTCATCCCATCCCTTTCTTTGCTTTAGCGCACAAGCTCTTAGGATATCTTCTAAGGTCTGTATAGTCCTCTCTATTTGTCCATCCGTTTGAGGATGATATGCAGTACTAAAACATAGACGGGTGCTAAAAGCCTCTTGTAATGCTTTCCAAAATTTGGAAGTGAATCTAGGATCTCGATATGAAATTATGCTATTAGGAATTCCATGTAACCAGACAACTTCCTTCATATACAGTTGGGCTAATTTATTTAAGGAGTAGTTAATCCTGATGGGTAGGAAGTGCGCAAATTTTGTTAATCTGTCCACTATTACCCATATTGCATCATTACTTGCCTGAGTCTTAGGTAGCCCTACAACAAAATCCATAAAAATGCTATCCCATTTCCACTCAGGGATTTCTAATGGTTGTAACATCCCAGAAGGGTTTTTGTGTTCAATCTTCACCTTTTGACAAGTCAGACATTTCGTTACATACTCAGTAATCTCACTTCATTCCTGGCCACCAGTACAATCTTTTCAAGTCTTGATACATCTTTGTAGATCCCGAATGGATTGTATACTTACTTTGATGTGCTTCATCCAGAATCTTAACTTTCAAATTCCTTCCTTGTGGTACACATGTTCTGCCTCGGTAAATAATGACTCCATCTTTTGATACTGCAAAATTAGACTGGTCTCTTCGGTCTTGTAAAAACTGATCCTGTGACTACGCCTCCTTAATTTCCATCTTTAAGTCACATTCAACTTTTAATTCGATAATAATCAAACTTCCAGGGACAGTCACCACTGACAACTTCAAATTTCGGAACTCTTCAATCAACTTCATCTCCCAAATTAGCATATGACTCACATGCAGCGATTTCCGACTCAATGCATCAACTACTATGTTTGCCTTTCCAGGGTGATACTTTAATTTAAACTTATAATGAAATGTAGAGTGTTGTTTCAATATTAATGAAATGTTATCTATTGTGGATGCATGTTAACTTGTGATTCTTTTATCTGTCTTTTTCACTTGTGATACGAGTAAGGCTTTAATGGATAAATAAAAAAGGGACAATGCTATCGGTGTAATCAGTCAAGGTCTATAATAAAAAAATGGGCTCTGACATTGCATTACATAGTTGGTATCAAAGCAGGTCAACCCTAGATGGCTAGTGGTGGATGGTTATCTAAATTGATCTTATTAGATCTTGAGTATGCTAGTAGTTATACTATGTAAGGGCATGTGCAAGTAAGAAATTACTAGTGTTTCCTATCTATATACTTGAGTAGTGTGATGATTACTATTAAATAGTTTGTAACTAGTTATTCAACTTGATCACTTCAATAGTAACTTATTTTATTTTGATATAGTAACACATGGCACCACCTAGGATAAATTCAGTGAACAATATGGATGAAACTCTATATGGTTTGGCTACGGGTATTCGAGAGCAAGTCGCGACTACAAATAGAATCCTCCACCAACTCTAGAATAATAATAATAATAATAATAGAGTGAATGGAGGAAATAATAAGCCTGTGGGAAATGAGAACGGCTGGTCTAAGACTATGAGAGCAAGATCCCCTTCCTTTTAAGGAAGTTATGATCTAATGGAAATTGAGAGATGGCTGCCAGAATTAAAAATTTTTAATATTTTAGGCTACACTGATAAATGTAATGTGACATTCATAGTGTATATGTTAAAAGATAAAGCTGAGTATTGGTGGATAGAGGCTAAGGAGTTACTAGTCCATTAAGATAGACAAATTACCTAGTAGGTGTTCCAAACTACTTTTCTAGACAAGTATTTTTCAAGTAGTGTTCATGCAGATAAGGAGATCGAATGTCTACAGTTTAGACTGGGCAATATGACTATTGATTGGTATATTGCTTGATTTGAAGAATTGGCAAAAAAAATTGCTTATTTAAGGAAAAATCCAGATGAAGCATGGAAGGCAGTGAAGTTTGAAGAAACATTGAACCTAGAGCTCAAAAATGTAGTAGTGGCAATGGAGATTAGAGAATTTGTATCATTGATCAATAAATGCAAACTGTTTGAAAAAAGTTTGAAAGCTATAGAAGATGATAAGCAAAGACAAGCTTTATGGAAGAGAAAGCAGGGGATGTATAATTAAAACATAAATATTAAGGGTAGAGGTGATAGAAGAGGCAAGAGGCCTAGAGCAATGGATCCTCAACCACTTCAAATAGTTTCCCTTCTAGATAAGAGTAACAAGTGTGGTCATACACATGGAAGTAGACCATGTCTGGTAGGTCTGGGTGTTTAGTTTAATTATGGGTAGAAAGGAAATTTTTTTATGGACTACCTTCAAAATAAGGGAAAATAAGTTGATCAAAGGCCACAAACTAGAGGCAAAGACCTTACCTTGAGTGACAAGGAAGCAGCGCAGTCTATAGACATAATATTAGGTACATGTTACATTTACATTTTTTCTTTGCTTGCAATATTTGACTTAGGTTCTAGTCACTCATTCATATCTTATGAATGTATGAAGAAACCGCAATATTCTCTTTCCAATATTTCCTATGATTTGCCTGTGGCAACCTCTATAAGGGAAAGAGTAATAACTTCTTCTGTGTATATAAATTACCTAATCATTATACATGAGAATTCTTTTCAAGTAAAATTGATTTGTTTACCTCTCAATGGAATTGATGTTATTTTGAGTTTAGTTAGTTATTTGAGAATCGTTTTGTTGAATTGTTACAATAAAACTATTGAATTTCTATCTTCTCTTCCTTCCAAAAATTCAAAACAAAGTTCTTGAATGTCAACCAATTTGATAGGGAGAAAATGGATGGTTAGGCTATGTTCTTCTATATTCTTCAAATTTAGAAGTTAAATGAGAATTTGGCCAGATTCCAGTAGTTTGTAAGTTCTTAGAATTGTTTCCATCAAAATTTTCTAAGTTACTACCTGAGAAGGAAATTAAATTTTTCATTGACCTAGTGCCTGAGACTAGACCCATTTCTATGGCACCATATCAAATGTCTCCATTGGAACTGAAAAAACTTAAGAAACAACTAAAGGAATTATTGGAAAAGAAGTTCATCGGGTCAAGTGTGTCACCTTGGAGAGCTTCGGTATTGTTTGTGAAAAACAAATATGGGAGTTTAAGATTATATATAAACTAGCGGCATGTAAACAAAGTAACGATTAAGAACAAGTATCATCTTCCAAAAATATATGATTTATTAGATTAGTTAAAGGGACCTACTACCTTTTTGAAAATAGATTTATGATTAGGATATCTCCATATTCGAATCAAGAAGGAAGATATATCTAAAACTGCCTTCAGAACCAAATATGGACATTATGAAATTTTAGTGATGCCATTTGGACTAACTAATGCACCTACAATTTTCATGGACTACATGAATTGTATTTTTAAACCTTATTTGGATAATTTTGTGGTGGTTTTCATAGATGATATTTTGGTGTATTCAAGAAATGAAGAACATGAACAACATCTCAAGATAGTGTTACAAGTGCTACAGGAAAAGAAATTGTTTACAAAACTAGAAAAATATAAATTTTTGGTGAAAGAGTTAAAATTTCTGAGACATATTATTTATAGTGAAGGGATAATAATAGTTCCCAATAAGACTGAGTAGTTAACTGGGAAATACCAAAAATCGTTACCGAAGTTAGGAGTTTTCTTATGCTAGATGGGTACTATCGGTGATTCATTCAGGGATTTTTCTAGAGAGCCTTACCTTTAACTGGATTGACTAGGAAAGGAAGTATATTCGAACAGACACACACAAAATAGCTTCCAGGAGCTAAAGATCAAACTGACGACTCCTCTTGTGTTAGTAATTCATAATCCTTTGGGACAATTTAAAGTGTTTTGTGATGCTTCCAAGAAGGGCCTGGGATGTTGTTCGATGCAAGATACAAAGGTAGTTTCCTATGCTTATACACAACTTTGACCCCATGAAGAGAACTATCCCACCCTGATTTGGAATTGGCTACAATAGTTTTTGCTTTAAAATTTTGAAGACATTACTTATATGGCATAGTCCTTTAAATGTACAACAATTATAAGAGTTTGAAGTATCTTTTTTATAAGAAAGAACTCAATATGAGACAAAGAAGATTGATGGAGTTTCTTAATTATTATAAGTTCAAATTAAAATACCATCTCGACAAAGAAAATATTGTAGCTAATGCTTTAAGTAGAAAATCTCTACATCTGAGTCAATTGATGATAGATGAAATGAGCTTGATAGAAAATTTTATAGATATAACACTTACAGTTGCATTATCCGAAAACAGTATGATTGTAAGTGAGTTACGCGTGGAATGTAATCTGAGGACTCAAATTAAAGAAGCCGAAACACAAGATAAATTTTACAAGATTATAAACACCAAGAAAAATTCCCCACTTTAGAAGATGGAATCATCGTGTATCAATGCCAAGTATGTGTGCCTTATGATTCAGAATTGAAAAACAAGATTTTAGGGGAGGCCTATCAGAGCAAGTACACTATTCATCCCAAAACCATTAAAATGTATCATAATCTGAAACGAATATTTTAGTGGCCAGGAATGAAGAAAGACATTGTTAAATTCATAGCAAGGTGTTTGATTTGTGAAAAGATAAAGATAAAGCATTAGAGGCTATCAAGATTACTTCAACCTCTCGAAATTCCAAAATGGAAATGGAACAACATTTCATTGGATTTTGTTGTTGGCTTATCAAGAACCTTAACAGGATGAGATGCTATATAGGTAATAGTGGACAAATTAACCAAGTCTGTACACTTTTTGCCCATTAGGATCAGTTATTCATTAAAGAAGCTGGCTTAGCTCTATGTGCAAGAAATTGTTCGATTATATGGAATTCCCACCAATATAGTTTTAAACGGGGATCCTAGGTTTACCTCCCGATTTTAGATATCTTTACAATAATCTTTTAGCACTAAATTACACTTTATCACAACATATCATCCTTAGACTGATGATCAAACATAGAGAATAATTCAAACTTTGGAGGATATGTTGAGAGCATGTGTAATGAAACAAGGCAAAGAGTGGAATAAATATCTACCATTGGTGGAATTTACCTATAATAATAGTTATTAGTTAAGCATTGATATGGCACCATACGAAGCACTATATGGTAGAAAATGCATATCCCTCTTGTGTTTGTTTGAGGTAGGAGAAAGAAAGCTATTAGGTATTGACTTGGTTCAACAAACCTCTAAACAAATCTATATGATCCAATATAAAATGTGCACGGCTCAAAGTCAGTAGAAAAGTTATTATGATCAAAGAAGGAAACCTCTGGATTTTGAAGAAAGATATTATGTATTCTTGAAAATATCTCCTATCACTAGTATTGGCAGAACTCTTAAAATAAAGAAATTGAGTCCTCGATTCTTGGGTCCCTACCAAATCCTTAAGAAAATCATATTAACAACATATTAGATTTCCTTACCACCTAACTTATCTAATCTCCATGATGTTTTTTATATATCCCAACAACGTAAATACCTTTTAGATTCATCACACATCATAAGGGAAGAATTAGTGCAAGTGAAAGAAAACCTAACGCATCAACCAGAACCTGTAGCTATTGTCGATACAAATGTGAAGCAACTAAGAAATAACACTCTCTCATTAGTTAAAGTGCTTTGGCAAGGGTTAACTTCAAAAGAAGTTACATAAGAAATGGAAGACGTTATGAAGTAGAAATATCCATACTTATTTGAATAAGGTAATTTTCAAATTTTAAGGACAAAATTTATTTTAGGGGGGAGAATTGTACTTCTAGCTTCATCACACGTCATAAGGGAAGAATAAGTGCAAGTGAAAGAAAACCTAACACATCAACCAGAACCTGTAGCTATTGTCGATAAAAATGTGAAGCAACTAAGAAATAAGACTCTCTCATTAGTTAAAGTGCTTTGGCAATGGCTAACTTTAAAAGAAGTTACATAGGAAATGGAAGATGTTATGAAGTAGAAATATTCATACTTATTTGAATAAGGTAATTTTCAAATTTTAAGGACAAAATTTATTTTGTGGGGGAGAGAATTGTAACATCCTAAAACTTACTCAAAAATATTCTAGGAAAATATAAAAGAAAATATTAAGGAAGAATGAGAATTTATTAGTAATGGAACAAATGATATATCTTTATAGGATAAAGAACATTAATCCTTTTTTGCTTAAGGAAAATATTTATGAGAAAAATTAAGAATGCTATACTATGGAATATGTAGCTAATGAAATATAAAATTTGGAATAGGAAATTAATACATAAGAAAATTGTCTTAATTATGCATGTAAGATTTATTAGTTATGTCTTATAAATGAAATAAAAGAAGTAAATAAATGATAGCAATAAAGAAACAACCAAAACAACAAATAATATTAATTAAGGAAAATATCATCAGAGAAAGCATCATTTCACTTTGGGTTTAGGGGACACTTCAAGAAATAGCCATTAAGGTATAGATAAATAGCTAATGAGAATCATAAATATGGAAGTATAAGTGATATTTTGTTGGATCAGAAATCACAAGAAGTAGAAGCATAAACAACATCAGAAAATGTGAAGAAGGAAAGAAAGAAAAGAAGAAAAAAGAAAGGGGAGCAAATAGGCGTAAGTCAAGGAGAGAAGAGAGACAAGGAAAAAATAGGACTGAAGCTTGAAGAAAGAAAAGTATCTAATGGGAGTTGAGGTGGGTTTCATAGTAAATTTGCTTTTTTGAAAAATATGACATGATGTAGAATTTAGGAAATCTTCTGGTGTTTTCATGAACTTTCCATCTCTTCTTCTTAGAGGATTCTTCCATATGAGGTTTTAAAGTAGTCATGTCTAAATATATGTTTTGTGTGTGTTTGTGTGTGTCTATATATATATTATGTATATATATATATATATATATTATGTATTCCATGGCTGAATATGTGTTTTCTTGGTTTTAGTTTTATGGTTGGAATTGGCTTGGATTGCTATCTTGTGGGCTGAAAATATAAGTTTATACATAATATATATATATATAATGACAAAACCAAGTTTGAAAGTTTTAGGGGAAGTGGTTAAAAAGTTGGTTCTTCATACTACAGAAGCAAAACAGGGTGCTACGAATACACAGCACGGTCGTGTCCCAAGACACAGCCAAGTCATGTTTCATGCGCCTTTGAGACATGCATGCCTGGGCATAGCACGGCCAAGTCGTGTTCTATGCTGCCTAGTGGGTTTTGGGCACAATTGCATGTGTTTCAAGCATGGTCATGTTATGGAGCACACCTAAGTCGTGTTTGAGGCTGGATTTGAGTTAGAAACAAGACAATTAAGAAATAAATGCATATAAAATTATGGTGCAAGACAAAGGGATGCATGTTGAAGTATTTTAGCTAAACCCAAACTCATAATTAAGTGTATGTATATGTATTTTTTTCAAATTAAGCTTGATTAATAAATAAGTAGTAGAGAAGGGATAGGATCAAGTAAATAGGTTAAATATTATAAATATATCTTTATACCATAAGGTGATGAATGTCCTAGACACTTTAATATTAGGTAAAATAACCTTTAAAAGGGGAGTGTGGAATAAATTTTAGGCAAGAATTATTAATAAACCTTCTTTGTAGGCTAGATAGTATAAATGAAACTTATAAGGTTAAAACAAGTTTTATTAAGAATAAAGGGGGGTATAAGGAAACATTTTATCAACATGGTAAGTGCAAGATTCAAATAATACTAGAAGTGTAATTATGTAAAGATGTGCAAGGCCAAGCTAATTTCCAAGCATATGACTATTTTCATTTATAACATTGCATATGTATGGCTTTGAGTAAATTTATGATATACATGCCGTCAAAAGCAAATATATTGCTATTTTATGATGATACACTAATGATTGAAAAAGTTAATATCTTAACTAGGTTGATTTCAAGAAATGAAATGAAAACATCATACAAGGGACGACTCTTGGTAGCGTAAGGTGACCTTAGGTCTTATGGCCTCCATATTAGTACAAAAATAGGGGATGTTTTATTCACAGATAAAGAAATATGTTTTATGCCATGCCTAGATAGCGTGAGGTAAACATATGCAAGGGTGAGTTGGTTGCTCATTTCACCTCTAAACACATTTAGGGGTGAGTCGGTTGATTATTTGACCTCTAATAGTAGTGGGATGGTGTTCACGGTGGATTGATGCTCACAAAATTTTTAGACTCAATAAACAGATAAAGCAAGTAAAACAACCTGATAATGAAAAAGAAAGTTATGATATATTTATGACTACTATGTTTACATGATATCTTATTCATTAGACATATTATAATGGTTATGGCTATATGTATTATGTAATTTATATAGCTGAACATGATATGATAATTGAGACATCGTATGCATCATGATCACTGTAAAATCTTCTGGGATTTTTTTTCTCACTATAGTTTCATATTATGTTTAGATCAGTAAATTATCATGCTAGTATACGTTATGACCTTGGTTTTTATGATACATTATATAAATTTGCTCTCCCTAGGGCATTTTCCAATAATCCATAATCTAATCATACTGGACATGTTTAAGCTCCCAGTGTATATGCCACCATCACCACCTGTGACACCAAGAGATCCTAATAGACATTAGCCTATGTAGTAGTTAAAAGTCTGTGTACTTAGAAATCTGTACTAACTAGACCACAGGGGATATATTATTTTGGAATAGTGACTGGGTACCTTTATGCTTTTGGTACTACAGATAGTAACCTGATTACTATGTTTTGTGTATAAACATTGCCTTGGGTAGTTGAACTGGTGTAATGGCTTCATGATTCTATTACGTTGATGTTATGTATTAAATTATGGTGTGTTATTATATTGCTTAGTTAATTAAGCATTCAATTAGCAACTGAATAAGTGAGCAATGTAATCTAGATAAAATAAGGGAGGTAATGATATTAGAAATGAGAACATACTAGAAAGAAAAAATTTCTAAGGTCATTATAGTGACATTGCATAAATTGTCTCCTACCAGGGATAGATGATCTTTTTGATCAGTTATAGGGGCACCCAATAATTTTCCAACATTGATTAAGGTCAAGTTATCATTAACTAAGAATTAAGGAGCAAAATATCCCTAAGACTGTATTTAAAACCCATTATAGGTATTATAAGTTTCTAGTTATGTCATTTGGTTTGAAAAATGCCTTCGCAACATTCATGTATTTGATGAATAGGGTATTTAAAATCTTTTTGGACTGATTTGTCATCGTATTCATAGATGACATTTTGATGTACTCGAAGAATGCAGAGGAACATGAACATCATTTAAAGTTATTTTTACAAATCTTGAGGAAAAGGCAATTGTATGCCAAACTTTTGAAGTGTAAGCTCTGGCTAAGCAGTGTATTTTTTCTTAGACACATAGTTACAAAAGATGGAGTCCAATTCGATCTTAAGAAAGTAGAAGTTACAACAATGGCCTCATTTAACATGGTTACATAAATCCACAGTTTCTTAGGATTGGCAAGGTATTATAGGAGGTTTGTTAATGACTTTTCAAAAATTGTTGTACCTTCGAATAAACTGACCAGGAAAGGAATGAAATTTGAATGGAATGATGAATGTAAGAAAAGCATATAAGATTTAAAGAGATGTTTGACCTTGACTCCAAACTTGACAATCCCATTAGGCACTAGGGGCTATGCAATATACTGTTATGCCTCTAGAATGGGTTTAGGTTGTGTGTTAATGAAAAATGGATGGATAATTGTATATGCCTCTAGGCAACTCAAGAAGCATGAGCAAAAGTACCTGATACACGATTTGGATATGGCAGTTGTGGTTTTTTCACTCAAAATCTGGAGATATTATCTGTATAGGGAAACATGTAAAGCTTATACTAACCACAAGAGTCTCAAGTATATTTCTCAACAAAATGACCTCAACTTGAGACAAAAGAGATAGATGAAACTACTTAAGGACTATGATCGCACCATACTTTACCATCTAAGTAAGGTAAACATAATGGCAGATGCTCTAAGTAAAAAGTTTATGGGCAGTCGATATAACAGTAGTCTAAAGTCCTTTATTGAATGAACTCCAAAAGCTAAAGGAAAAAGGGATACTATTTGAGGTAAAGGAACTAGGAGTGCTACAAACTTATGTACAATTTCAGTTACATTTTGTTGAAAAAATCAAAGCAGATTGGATAAGGATGCAAGTTTATGCAAAATCAAAGAAGTGAAAAGTGGCTAAAATACTAAATTCAATATAGACTTTAAAGGGGTTTTAAGGTGTTGAAATCTTGCACTAGAGGTGGATGATTTGAGGGGAAGGATTCTAAAAGAAGCCCACTAGTCCACCTACGCCATTCATCTAAGAGTTTTTAATATGTCTCATGATCCTAAAGAAATATATTGGTGGAAGGACATGAAGAAATATATAGCAGAGTTTGTGTCTTAATGTTTGGATTGTCAATAGGTGAAAGCTAAAATCAAAAGCCCGTTGGAATACATCAACAAGTAAAGATACAATAATAGAAATGGAAAAGAATTACTATGGATTTTGTCACAATATTGCCAATAACTCCTAAGGTATACAATTTTATATGGGTGATTGTTGATAAAATGACCAAATTAGCTCATTTCTTACCGATGAAGGCCATATATAATATGGCTCAATATGCTAATCTCTTATTGGAAAAGATAGACAGGTTGCATGGAGTCCTTACATCTATTATATCTAATCATGGTCGATAGTTTAATGCTAATTTCCAAAAGGCCTTTTAGGAATATTTGAGAATGAGGTTGGAATTTTATACTGCCTTTCATCCCTAAACTAATGGTTAATCAAAATAAACAATTCAGATTTTAAAATATATGCTCCAGGCTTGTATCTTAGATTTTGGTGGAAATTGGGAGAAGTATTGCCTTTAGTAGAATTTTCTTATAATACTAGTTATTAATATAGTATACAAATGGCTCCGTTTGAAGCTTTGTATGGAAGATGTTGCAGATCTCTCATTGGATGGTTTGAAGTAGGAAAAGCCAAGTTGTTAGGACTAGATTTAGTGTATGAGGCCTTAGATAAGATGAAACTGATTAAAGAAAGGTTGTTGGTTATGCAAAGCAGACAAAAGGATTATGTTAACTATAGACGACGGGAATTGGAATTTTCTATTAGCAACCAAGTGTTCTTGAGGGTTTCACCCATGAAAAAGGTGATAAAATTTGGAAAGAAAAGAAAATTGAGCCCAAGGTATATAGGTTTATTTAAGATTCTAGATATGATCGACTTTGTGGCAAATCGATTAGCCTTGCCACCTAATTTAAGCGAAGTTCATTCAGTTTTCCACGTATTTATATTGAGGAAGTATCTATCAAATTCCTTTCACATCATTTAACCTTAGGAAATTCAATTAGATAAAGACTTGACGTACGAGGAAAAGTCAGTGGCCATTATTGATACACAAATGAAGTACCCACATTTTTTCAAGTGATAACGTAAGTTTTTGTGCTTCGTGGTATTGAAATTTAAGGATCAAATTTCTTAAAGGGTGAAGATTGTTATAACCCCAAGTTTAGTTGCTCATATTTTGCTCTTAAATCATGTGTGTTGGCTAATTTTAGTATTTAATGTTGTTGTTTAGATGTGATAGGATAGAAATTGAGAGATTTTGGAGTGATTCAGGAAATTAAATTGGAAAAATACTTGACATACGAGGAAAAGCTAGTGGCCATTATTGATACACAAATGAAGTACCCATAGCTTTTCAAGTGATAAGGTAAGTTCTTGTGCTTTATGGTGTTGAAACTTAGGGATCAAATTTCTTAAAGGGTGAAGAATGTTATAACCCCAAGTTTAATTGCTCATATTTTGCTACTAAATAATGTGTTTTGGCTAATTTTAGTATTTAATGTTGTTGTTTGGATGTGATATAATAGAAATTGAAAGATTTTGGAGTGATTGAAAGCTAAATATGAAATAACTAGAAAGAAGGCTCACTATCATGACGCAACCTTCCACTGTCGCAACGATAAGATTCTCAGAATCTCCACTCTCATAACGCCTATCAGTCCCCATCGTGATGCCAGCTTTAAAAGTTTGAACTCCCAAAATCTAGAATGGCCCACATCATAGTGGCAAGAGTTTAGCATCACAACACTAGGCAAATTGACCAAAATGCCCTTAGCTTTATAAAAAATTTCTTGTCTTATTATTTCTCACCAGGTCTCTCTCTTTCCTCTTCGTAACTTCTCTCTCTAAAATCCCTTTCCACCTTTTCTCTACATATCTTACAACTTAGACCTTCATTTTCAAAATAAAGATTGCCGTTGGACTTATGTTGGAGATTGGCTAAAGTATTGCTAAAAAATTTGAGAAGAAAGACCAAAAGTGGTAAGTTTCAAACAAGCATGCTTAGAGACCTCAAATAAAGAAACTAATATTGTAGATAGTCTTAGGAATGCTTAAATTGCTAGGGTTAGAAGGTTTACATCATATGGTAACTTTTCGGACAATGTGAATAGTGTTTCCAACTAGCATAAATAGTATTTTTGTGTTATACATATAGAAATTGACATTCTAAAATTGATATATAAGTATTGAGACCTCCCATGATCATATTTGAATCTTGTTTGCCTAATTGGACACAAAAAAAGTATCATTTAGGGTTTACTCACCTTGAATCCTAGGATTGTGAGTAGATAAAACCTACTAAAAACATTTCCTTTTATCTAATTATCATATAATTTTAAATTTAATTTTTATTTCTATTATTAATTTTCTTTATTTCATTTTTATTAAATGGCTTATTATTCTTTGAATTTTAGAGTTCAATATTGATGCGTAGTTAGTCTTTATCCATCCTTAGAACCCTTAAACATACAGGACAAACTTTTCTTGAATTCTCCATCAATATCGTTAGTAGTGAAATATTGAAAAATGAGTAAAATTGGATTTTTTAGAAATTGTTGATTTGTAATGGCTCATAGCCATATGGAATTTGATGGACAATCAAAGGGATTATATAAAAGGAGAGGTAATACAAGTACATGAAAATCAAGGCTTGTAATAAGCTCATTAAGTCGATGGAGAAATTGTTTGTATAACTTTTCTTTAATCTGTCTACATAGTTTTAAAAAAAATTTCATGCATCAATTTCCTTCAGAGGAAAGTAAATTAGAAACACTGTTAGTTAGCAGCAGTAAATGCTACTTTTGGTGTAACTTGAGATATAAATTATTGGCTTTTGCCTAATAAAACTTGTAGGATTTTGTCTAACGGGAGTTATAGGCTTTTGCCTACTATAGTTGTGATTTGCCCCTTGTTGAGTGCATAGGAAATAAACTGATTTTGATATAATGTTTTCATCTATTCAATCGAATTGTTTATCATTCTTAAACTCTGTGTCATGCATTTATATAACTCTTACTAAATGTTATTACATGAGTTTATAATAGAAATTTAACATTTTGATATTCTTTAAAGTGTTGATGGATTAACTAGTAACCCTAGTTTGATTGATTTGTTGTGCATTCATTTTTTTTTTATTTGGTTTTGTGAAAAACTTGTGCTTTGCTTGTCTTGCTTCTTTGATAGTAGGGGTATCTATAACATCCCCACTTTCGTTTCTTTTATTAGTAAAGGTACATAAATATTTAATTAAGGAAATAAAATCTATTAAACAATTTTTTTAGATATCTAAGGAAATATAAGCCTTAGAAATTCTTCAACTTATGTGTATGCATAGAAAATATTTCTAACATTAAGGGAATAAGTAAAGAGTGAAAACCTAATAGGAAAAATTAGAAATAATATACTAAAGAGAGGCAAAATTCTTGTGTAAGGAAGATAAATTTTTGGGAAGTAAGTGAAGGTCTTAAAATATCAAGAAGATTGGATTAGGATAGTTTTTCCTAATTCAAAAGCTAGAGTTACTAAGTTTAACATCTCTACCCATACATTGAGCCTTCACCTATGGAATCTTCATATAGAGTTTTTTCACTTCACTAGAGTTTCTAGCAAGCCAATGGATAGCCCAAGCAAGAAATAAAACGTAGACTTGGAATAGGATATAGAAGTTGGACCGATAGCCCAAAAATCATGAAAATGTAACCAAACCCTTCATGAAAGGAAGAATTTCAACCAAAGCAAAGTAAATGGGCAAGAATGAGCCCAAATCCAAGAGAAAAAAATTAGAACCATGTGAGAAAATAGTAGTGTAATAATAATAAAAATTAAGTTACATGGCATTAGGACAAAACATCTATATCCTACATTCATAATTTCAACAAGTAGGTAATAATACATGGCATTATGACAAAACATCCTTATCCTACACAAATAATTTTAGCCAAGCAAGGGAGACTCAAGGGCTAAAAATTTGCCACCTAGAAAGGAAAACCTATCATACTTGAGTGAGACAAAAGAAAAAAGAAATGAATCCCTAAATCAAAGGGACCTTGTCCCTTGTCTTAAGAACATTTTATCATGATTTTCAAAATACAAATCTCCTTTTGCTATGCATATCTTGACTAAGGGAAAGGAAGATAAGAACGTGAGTTGTCTTCCCCCAAAAAAACAATCAAGTGCATCTTAATTGTGATAAGGTAGACCCATGATTATGAAAGGTAAACCACTTGATAGCACCCCAATAACATTATAATTTCATCCAAGTGAGGGAGAGGAAAAACATAAGCAAGGTGAGGAAAGGAGAGAAAGAGAGGAGAAGAGAGGAAGGAAGAGGAAGGAGAATTCTAAAGGACTAAGAACTCAAGGTAAGTTACCTTAATCTCCACTTGAATCCATCTTTTCTCTTCATTCTTGGGATTCAAAACTCACCCTCCTTCTCTTATTTAAACTACTATAAAGGGTAAGGGAAGGGAGGAATCTTGCTACTTCTTTCAAGAGGAAACAAGAAAAAGAAGTCACTAAGTGAGCTAGTGTAACAACCCCAATTTACATTACGTAAAAAAAGAACATTTTTTTCCGCAATCAGATAATCTCCATAAAGATGCACAATTCAATTCTCTGTCATTTCTCTCATGTATACACAATATACAGACCAAGTCTATAAACATCAAAGTACAGCAGAAAGGGGGATCCTGCCTGTAGCATTCAGAGTACTCTAGAATACAAACACAGTATAATTCAAAGACTGTGAGCCTTGGAAGCAACGTCGACTCACCCACAGAATATGTCACCTAACTGATCACCTATCTGCAGGATCAGACTCTGTATTCTCATCCGAAAAATGTGAAAATATCGTGTAGTGAGTTTGACAACTCAGTGAGCAAATAATTCCTCTTATGACCTCTTAGGCCAGCATATGGATGTACTTATATTTTAAAATGTGTCACATAGAAAATACAGTTCAAAAGTACATTCATATGGGACCCGTATTTCAAATATTCTCAAATCAAAGGATATTCAGATATCCAAAACCATATGCTGCATGATATGATCATTAAACAATTGTTGTTATGCTCAGCTGTATAAGCTATAGCAAAATATTAAAATTCGGAGATAAAATCATCACTTTTAATGCATCTGCCTCACTCGGCAATCTAGTCAATGCAATGAAAATATAACTCATTTGGTATAGGCATATTGACCTTGACTACAGTCACAATAAGTGATCAGGGAATGTGAGTACATCACCCTTCTACCCCTCCCCCCCCCCACATTACCACTGTCACCCAGTTGAAGCGGCCCTCCCCCGGCTCACTTAGGCTAATAGGGCGTCCCCTATTTGGTACCACCACAAACCATACAACCAGTCAATATTCATTCATACATATAAATACATGTAAAATTATCAAGCAACTCGCCATGAGCTTTACACTTGCCATTCATTCTCATTATAATATGACATGCATCATTTTACAAGTATATAGCTTTCAAATCAATACATCGTGCACATAATATTCACTTTATCAAATAATGATAAATACATTTAGAACCACATATTCAATGTGTTCCAAAATCCATTTCTAAAAGCATACTCTTCTTAAACTATGTGCCAATTCGTAAGTATAACAGATATTTTAACACATTTAATAAACTTATGATAGCATAAATAATTTGTAAACAAAAACAATTATACATTTATAGTTCAAGAAGAGCATGGGGTAAGTCATAGAAAGAATTATCTACTCACAAGGTAGAGCTCCTGGTTAGACAGTCTTAAAATATACTTTTCCAATCCGAATTTGACCAATTAGACTTCAAAAACGTGTCCGGAGGATCCAAAAACTTAGGAAATGACTCTGGAAGCTTGGTCGCTATTCACAGCTAAAAAATACTATTCACCAAGAACAAAACGTTGTCAGATAGCTAAAAAAAATTCATATCCTAAGGTTTATCTAGCTCCTAAATCTATTTGCAGTGTCGGATTTCCAATTTGAGGTCTCTAAGTAAAAGTTTTAGAGTTTACCTTTTTTCTGAAATTTTCTATTCTGATTTCCAGTGATTCAACGGCTGATTTGAGAAATTATTCGGTCAAAATCGTAGTACTCTCTGTCCTAAATCCATTGATACCATTAGTTTTGAGATCGAAGGCCTGTAAACACTCCAGATCTAGAAAGAAAAATGGAGATTACTATTCACACTATTTCACTATTCATTAGTTTCTTTACAATTCTTCGTTTCTGTCTCCCCCTTCCCTTCTATCTTTTTTTATAATAATTATTATTATTATTATTATTTAATAATTGAATAATAGAATTTTATTTTATATTTATTCATATAAATACAGTATTTCATCCTAAAACATTCCAAAAATTTCTAAAAATTTATATTCTCATAAACCTTTAATCAAACTTTTAAATCATGATTTTTCTTGATAAAAATATTAATAAAACAAATCACAAAATAAATATCTTTATACATAATAAAAGAAAGAATATTTCTAAAAATACAACAAAATTTTATTAAAGGCCAATATAATTATTTCAAGCAAAATAATAATTACTTTAATTAAAAATATACTTGCTTTTAGCAGAACATAATCATTTTTAAAAAAATAAAAATATATTTGTTTATAACAAAACATTATTATTTAAAAATAAAAATTACGGAATGTTACAGCTAGCGAGATCTTTAAGTAAGTTTAAGAATATCTCGTTTTGAAGAAAAGCTTTGAAATTTGTAACATTTATATAGGATTTTGATCTTAGAACTTTGATGAAATTTACAATATTTGCTACTTTGATGATTGGTCACGGATGTTGCTATATCATGTTATATGTTATCTTGCATATGATGGATGTTTTGAACATTTCGGTTGGTGTGGAAAGTTCTGCATAGGTATGGCTATGGGTGGCAATATTTTAGGATTTTTATGCTGCTATTTTGTATATTTGAATATGGTAAAAAAATTGATAGAATATGATTAGATGTAAATTAGGAAAAAAATGGAAGAGGACGTAATAAAATGATGAACTAAAAGCTTAGGAAAGGTTTGGTTAGGAAATTGAATTTCAGAGTAACTAGGGAAGTTTCTGTTTTTGAAATTATGGAAAGAATCAGTTAGGAATCAAAAGAAATTATTAACCTAAAAAATGTAGATATATGTCTCACAGATTTTTAGCTACTGTAATCATCCAATTTGAAGTTCAAATGAGGTAGATATGGTCCAATTAGTAAGCATTAGTCAAAAAATAGTTAATCAGGGAAGAATCTGTTAAGAAAGTTTCTGTGTTTGAATTTTTTTTATAAATCTATAGGGAACTAAAATAAATAGTTAACATGAAATATATATGTCTCAAGAATTTTTTTTCCACTGGAATCATTCAATTTGGAATCTATATTAGGAAGATATGGTCAGATTAGTAGGCAGTGGTCAGAAACTAGCTAACCCAAGAAGAATATGTTAAGTATGCTTCTGTGTTTTAATTTTTGGATAACATTTGTAGAGAATTAAAGGAAATTGTTAACATAATAAATATATATATATGTATCTCGAATCTATAGGCTCTAAAATAACTTAATTTGGAGTCCATATGAGGGAGATATGGCTGATTAATGAGTAGAGGTCAGAATCAGTCTAAAATCCAGGGTGGTAAATGTAAGCTTTTTTCTTTTCGATTTTCTAGGAATAATTCGTAAGGAATATGAAGAAATGATAAACATAAAGTTGTATATAAGTGTCTTAGCTTTTTATGGGCTTTAAAATCACCTCAATTAGAGTTTGTATAAAGGAGATATTGTCATATTAGTAGGTAAAGGTCTAAACCTACCCAAGAAAAAATAACATTGAATTTGAGGGAGTAGTAACACCACGATTACTTAAGATTTCACTAAAATGTTCAACAAAAGAGCTTTAGAGGATTGACTTATCTTTAAATTGACATTAAGATCACCTCAATCGGATTTAAAATGAGAGTGTTATGCTTTGTTTAGTGAAAGAGGAAAATAATATTTAGAAAAGAAGAAGAATCTTATAAATGAAAATAATAAATGACTAGTGTATGCCATAGCCATTGCCATTGCATTAACTCTTTGCCATCTTAAGTGTGTAATTTTGACATGAAAATATTTTATAAGTTCACATACACGTCATTAATCAAAATGTACGTACAACAAAAATCAAACACATAAATAACTATATCTTATTTATTCTGGTTGACCAATTCCGGAGATATAGGTGTGGGTGGTTGCACCTTCACCGAGATCTGAACCAACTCGACCACAAACATATTATTTGATTCTGGGATCTGCCCAACATAAAGTAACTCGATCCAACGTACACTAAAAGCCAGGGCCATAGAAAAATCTACATAACTAATTTTCTAAACATGACATGGAAATATAGTGAGAATTAAATCCCAGTAAGTTCAACAATAAATCATCATCAATATAGCTCATCACGTCATGTTCAACTGTATAAACTACAGTAAATATCTTTGGTCACATGAATGCACTATATCTATGCACATGAGAATCGTACATTAAAGACATGTATGACAAGATTAATTATTTTTAGAATATCATATGATGACTATCAATTTATTCTCATATCAAGCTACCCTGGTCAGGGTGACTATGGAAGGACTCACATTTTGTCAATTTCGAAATATTTGTGTCTTTTGTGGTTCTAGTACTGGAAAAGATGGAGAGTATGTGAAAGCTGCACAAAACCTGGGTATGGTACTGGCCAGAAGAAAAATTCATTTAGTCTATGGTGGAGGTAATCGTGGGTTAATGGAGTGTGTATCTACAACTGCCCATGTAGGAGGATGCCAAGTTCTAGGTATTATTCCTACAGCTCTAGCTACATCTAACATCGTAGGAAAGACAATTGGAGAAGAGTTTAGGGTAACTTCCATGCATGAACGCATGGCTAGAATGATGAGCAATGCTGATGCCTTCATTGCCTTACCAGGTGGTTTTGGTACTTTAGAAGAAATTTTCCAAATAATTTCTTGGGCACAACTGAATATGCATTACAAACCAATAGGTTTGTTAAATGTTAATCACTTATTTTATGGTCTGTTGTCTTTTCTTGATCATGCTATAGAACAAAGGTTCATCTCACACTCAACACGAGGAATTCTCATTTCGGCTTCAAATGCTGAGGAGTTAATTGATACTTTACAAGCATATGTTCATATGCATCACAAATGCAGGAAGCGCAAATTGGATTTGGATCTTCATCTTTAGATGTAGTAAAACATAGCCATTGTTGTACAACTTTTACTTTCTTAGAGTCTACTTGGAAACCATCATTACCAACCATACTCCCTTAGAGTTGGTAAAAATATCTTTGAATGTTGCTTATGATCCTCTGAACTTTTGAAATATTCTAGTATATCATCAATATATATAATAATAAATTGATCCAGGGATGACCTAATTACTATTCATTAAATCTATGAATGCAGCTAAGATATTTTTCAATTTAAATGATATCACCAAGAACTCATAATGCCCATAATAAGTCCTAAAATAAAATTTTTGTACATCCTCTTCTCTTATCCTTAATTAATGTTACTCATATCCCAAATCAATTTTTGGAAAAAGATTGAACACATTATAACTGGTCAAACAGGTAATCTATACGAGGTAATGGGTCACCTTATTCAACTGTCTATAATCTATACATAGTCATAGTGATCCATCTTTCTTTTTCATAGATAGAACTGGAGCACTCCAAATAAAAGTACTAGGGCATTTAAACCCCTTGTCTAACGAGTCTTGTAACTAATTTTTTTTTAAAATTCAATCGATATCATTCTATATAGGGATATAGATACTAGTTGGGTTCTAAGGAGTAAATCAATATCAAATTCTCGAATTATTGTGGCAAGGTTGTGCAGGGTTTCCTCCGCATTGTTTGCCGGATTCTTCCTTGGTGGTGCCATTTCCTACTGTGGCAAAAATAAAGTTATGCTGCTATTGAGGTGATCTAGCCCAATAGTTAGTTTCAAAAAAAATATTTAACAACAGTTATAACACCACCTCGGCATATAAATAGGAAACACTAGTAATTTCTTACCTATATGAAATCACTGATCCCCTACACAGCACTACCACAACATACTCAAGATACTATAAGATCGATTTAGATAACCAACCACCCACTGGCCATCTAGGATCGACCTGCTCTGATACCAATTATGTAACAACCTTTTTTTTATTATTATACAATATAGAGTTTACATACACGTCATTAATCAAAATGTACGTACAACAAAAATCAAACACATAAATAACTATATCTTATTGATTCTGGTTGACCAATTCCGGAGATATAGGTGCAGGTGGTTGCACCTTCATCGGGATCTGAACCAACTCGACCACAAACATATTATTTGATTCTGGGATCTGTCTAATATAAAGTAACTCGATCCAACGTACACTAAAAGCCAGGGCTATAGAAAATTTTGCATAACTAATTTTTTAAACATGACATGGAAATATAGTGAGAATTAAATCCCAGTAAGTTCAACAATAAATCATCATCAATATAGCTCATCACGTCATGTTCAGCTGTATAAACTACAGAAAATATCTTTGGTCACATGAATGCACTATATCTATGCACATGAGAATCGTACATTAAAGACATGTATGACAGGATTAATTATTTTCAGAATATCATATGATGACTATCAATTTATTCTCTTATCACCCCAGTCAGGGTGAGTATTTTCTACTCTCCGGTACGGGCTTTTCTCGCTCCGTCCGACACAGAACACTTTCTCTTTCTTTTCTCATTAACATATTCATAACCGATGGTAGGGCGTCCCCGACTGGTGCACCACACGGATTGCTATGTGACCGTGCTTATTTCTTTTCTTTTCACAATGATAGCCAAAAATATGCTTTCAATAACAAGTATATTCATCAAAATAGAACTATTACCAAAAATCATTAGTAATCATGCCATGAACATAACCATTTCAAATATCACTTTATAAAATATTTCTATGTCAAAATTTCACACTTAAGATGGTAAGAAGTTCATACAATGGCAATGGCTATCGCATATACTAGTCATTTATTATTTTCATTTATAAAATTCTTCTTCTTTTTTAAATATTAATTTTATTTTTTTATTTTGTTGATGAAGGTTTTCATCCCATCTAACCTTCTCTTACTAATCAGAGCATAACTCCCTCAATTTAACTTCGATGTCGGTGATCTTGGTGTCAATTTCAAGATAAAACAATTATCTAAAACTATTATGTTGAACAATTTTGCGAAATATTAATAAATCAAAGTGATATTAATCCCTCAATGTACAGATTATTTCTTCTCGGATAGGTTCTGACCTCTGCCTACTAATCGGTCCATATCTCCCTCATAAAAATTCCAAATTAAGTGATTCCAGTGGCTACAAATCCGTGACATATATATCTATAATTCATATGTTAACTATGTATTTTATTTCCCTACAAAATATTCCCAAAAATTAAAACACAGAAGCTATCCTAACATATTCTTCCCTGATTAACCATTTTCTGACCACTGCTTACTAATCAGACCATATCTACCTCATATGGACTCCAAATTGTGTAATTACAGTGGCTAAAATTCCGTGACACATATATATATAATTATTATGTTAACCATTTATTTGAATCCCCTACATAATGTTCTCAGAAATTAAAACACAGAAGCTATCCTAACATGTTCTTCCCTGATTAACCATTTTTTGAACACTACTTACTAATCAGACCATATCTACCTCATATGGACTCCACGTTGAGTGATTCCAGTGGCTAAAAATGCGTGACACATATATCTATAATCCTTATGTTAACCATTTATTTTAATTCCCTACAGAAAGTTATTAGAAATTAAAACACAGAAACTATCCTAAAATATTCTTGCCTGATTAACCAATGTCTGACCACTGCATACTAATCAGACCATATCTATGTTATACAGACTCCAAATTGAGTGATTCCTGTGGCTAAAAATCCGTGAGACATAGATTTACATTTTTCATGTTAACCATTTCTTTAAATTCCTTGTTGATTCTTCCCAGGAATTTAAAAACAGAAGCTAAAAATTTTGCCATCCATAGCCATACCTATGCAAAACTATCTACACCAGCCTAAGTATTCAAACATACATAATATGTAACATGATATAGCAACATCCATAACCAATCATCACAGTTCTAAGATCAAAATCTCATATAAATATTATAAGTTTCAAAATTTTTCTTCAAAAAGAAATATTGTTAAACTTACCTTGAGCACTTAGTCCTCTAGATTTCTCCTTCCCCTTTCTTCCTTTCTTCCTCTCCTTTCCTCACTCTACCTTGCTTCTATTTTTCCTCTCCCTCACTTGGATGAAATTCTAATGTTATAAGGGTGGGTTTTGCTTATATAGACTATCAAATAATTTACCTTTCATAATCATGGGTCTACCTTATCACAATTGGGATGCACTTGGTTGAATTTTTAGAAAACAAACAACTTATGTTCTTGTCTTCCTCTTCCTTAGTCAAGATATGCATAGGAAAAGGAGAGTTGTATTTTGAAAATTATGATGATATGTTCTTAAGATAAGGGACAATGTCCCTTTGATTTAGGGATACATTTCCTTTTCTTTTGTCTTAATCAAGTATGATAGGTTTGCCTTTTTAGGTGGCAAATTTCCAACCTTTGAATCTTTCTTGCTTAACTAAAATTATTTGTGTAGGATAAAGATGTTTTGTCATAATTCTATGTGTTATTACCCACTTGCTAAAATTATGAGTGTAGGATATAGATGTTTTGTCCTAATGCCATGTATTATCATACCACTTGTTAAAATTATGAATGTAGGATATTACACCACTTACTAAATTTTTGTCTTAATGCCATATCACCTAATCTTGATTACACCATTATTCCATCACTTTATTTTTATTTTTATTTTTATTTTTCCTCTTAGGTTTGGACTCATTCTTGCCCATTTTCTTTACTTTGGTTAAAATTCTACCTTTCATAATGGGCTTGTCACATTTTCATGATTTTTATGCTACCGGTCCAATTTCTATATCCTAGTCTAAGTCTATGTTTTATTTCTTCCTTGGGCTATCCTATTGGCTTGCTAAAATTTCATGTGAAGTAAAAAAACTCTATATAAAGTGTCCATAGGTAAAAGCCCAATTTATGGGTGGAGATACTAAACTTAGTAACTTTAACTCTTAAATTAGGAAAAATTACCCTAATCCAATCTTTTTGAAATTTTAATACCTTTACTGAGTTCACAAAAATTTATCTTTCTTACCCAAGAATTTCACCTTTCTTTAGTATATTTATTTTTAATATTTCCTCTTAATTTTCTCTCTTTACCTATTCCGTTAATGTTAGAATATTTCTATGCATATACGTAGGGTAAAGAATTTATAAGGATTATATTTCTTTAAGTATCTAAAAATTGTCTAATAAATTTTATTTTCTTACGGGATGTTACACAGTACTCACTATGACTAAGGTAGCTTGATATGAAAATAAGTTGATAGCCATCATATGATATTCTAAAAATAGTTATTCATGCCATACATGTCATTACTGTACAATTT
Source organism: Gleditsia sinensis (assembly GCA_037074535.1). Classification (NCBI taxonomy): domain Eukaryota; kingdom Viridiplantae; phylum Streptophyta; class Magnoliopsida; order Fabales; family Fabaceae; genus Gleditsia; species Gleditsia sinensis. Next base: position 59,112,397 of record CM073464.1, read on the forward strand.
TTAAGTGCATAGATAAAGTACATTCATGTGACCTAAGATATTTGTTGTAACTTATACAGATGAACATGACATGTTGTGTTATATTGATGCTAATTATGATTTATTGTTGAACCTACTGGGACTTAATTCTCACTATATTTCCATATCATGTTCAAAAGACTAAATATGCAGATAATCTCTATGACTGGCTTTTAGCATACATTGGGTCGAGTTGGCTAAGATCCTAGTGAAGGTGCAACCACCCACACCCGTATCCCCGAATTGGTCAATATGGATGAATAAGATGTAGACATATATATATATATATGTTTAATTTTTCTACGAATGTTTTTAATTAATGATGTGTATGTGAACCCAGAATTGTATCAGTGTTAATGGTATACCATAAACCTTAATTATGCTTTGTTAATTTAATTGAATGTTATTATGAGATAAATCGTTAGAAGTAAAGTGGTAATGACTTCATGGAATTTTAAAAATATATATATGTATATATGTAAAAAAATGGAGTTGTTACATAATTGGTATCAGAGCAAGTCGATCCTAGATGGCCAGTGGTTGGATGGTTATCTGAATCGATCTTATAATGTCTTGAGTATGTTGTGGTTATGTTGTGCGGGGGATCAGTGATTTCATATAGGTAAGAAATTACTAGTGTTTCCTATCTATATGCCCATATGGTGTTATGACTGCTATAAATATTTTTGAACTAACTATTGGGCTTGATCACCTTAATAGCAACATAACTCTGTTTTTGCCACAGTAAGATATGGCACCACCAAGGAAGAACCCTACAAACAATGCAGAAGAAACCCTACACTACTTGACTACAGTAATTCGAGACCAAGTCAAAGCCATCAATCAAATTCTGCAACATCTCAAGAACAATAACAACCTGAATGGAGAAAATAATACAAACAACTGGATGAATGGAAATGATAATGGCCTATCTAAGCTCCTAAGAACCATACCATTTTCTTTCCAAGGTTGCTATGATCCAATGGTAGCCGAAAGGTGGATAAGGGAATTATAGACGATCTTCGAGGTGATGGGCTGCACTAATGAGCAATAGGTTATCTTTGCCATATATATGTTGAAGGATGAAGCTAAGTGTTGATGGTGAAGGACCAGAGAGCTGCTAACTAACCAGATGAGGCAGATCACCTAGTAAGTGTTTAAGGATATTTTCGTGAGTGATCACCTAGTGTTTAAGAATATTTCTATGCATATCTTTTGGATGAATATTGGTCTAATGTGTAATAAAAAAACCAGTCGTTACAAAGATAACCTATTGCATTTGAATAAGACTACTACACACACACACTTGGGATTCACGAGTAAACCATATGTTGCATTTGAATAAAAGTTCTAAATAACCTTGAAATTTTGATATTTTCCTTGGTTGCACATTTTAGATCCTTAAGGAATGCTTAGTAAGCCAAAAACAAGTCATCACTCATTCCTCTTTTAAATTTTGAAGCTTGTGTGTTTTTCTTAAGGACAAGCAAAAGATTAAGTTTGGGGGTATTTGATGAGTGAGTTTTATACTCATAAATTAAATATTTTCATCTTATCCTTTTGCCATAATTAAGCATAAATCTCCCTTACTTGTCTTTAGTTTGTGTATTTCTTACAGATGGAGAGAAGAGTAGAAAATGGACTTAATTGGACGAATCAGAGCTAAATTATGGTTCTTTGGAAATGATGTCTATAAATCAAGCAGATAAAACAAATTTATTAAGGATGGCTGAGTAAGGAGCATTATCATATTGACTCTTAAGACGCATCCTAATGGAGATATGCATAAATTTATTCTTGATTTATGATCACATTTACAAGAGAACTAAAACATAAAGATTCATGGCAAAGCACCCAATGTTGAGAATATGTTTGTTGTTTGCAGTCCAGCCCAACCTTGCTGCAGTACTTGGGTCATATCTCCGAAAATACATATCCAATATGTATACAATCTGGTAGGTGTGTAGCTGACACAATTGGGTATAACTTTCATGTTCAAGTGGTCAGAAAATTCGAACATTAAAAGGGCCAAAAGTGGGCTAGAACTGAATCTATCTCCTGCTGCAGTCCAGCCCGACGTTGCTCTAGTATTTTGACCATAAGTCACAAATTACATGTCTAATTTGTCCATAATTTGTCTTGACGGAAAGATAATGAAATGTTCTACAACTTTAGTGTTGATGGAGTCAACAAATTCGGCAGATTTCAAGACGATATTCAAGGTTCAAATTCGGTGCACATGATAGAATCCAAATTGTCAACTTTGTACAACTTCCTACCTAACAATTTTGACAATTATCACACCTACTACACCTAATTGTTTCTATAAATAGAGGGCTTGAGGGGTGAGTTAGGGGGCTTTTGGAGGAGTTTTGGAGAGAGCTTGGGAAAGCTTTGTTGGAATTCTACGTACTTGTAATGTTATTCTCTCTTTAGACATTTTGTATTTTTCATTTTCTTCCGTAATATTATCATGTTCCTTCATCTATCATTTTACTTTCTCACTTTAATTATGGAGAACTAATCTCCTAATGCTAAGGTGAAAGGGTGAAACTCTTGGTATGAGAATAATAATTTATCTAACTCTTAATCTTAATGTTTATCTTTGATATTGTATTTACCTTCTTATTTCTTTTCTCATGATTATTTCTTAATGGCTGGTTTTATCTTACCGCCGATTTCTTGTTATTTTACTGGCTAGTTTTATCATACCGCCTATCTCTTATTATTTTTATGGTTGGCTTTGCCATCCATCTCTTGTTATGTTTCTTCTTCTTACCTCTTTTCATTCTAATCTTTTAAACTTGGAATCTTGATACATGGTAGACAATCTTTGGCACAATGAATGTTTGAATCAATCTTGATTTATTGTAGACAATATAATAATAGGCACAATGTAAGCTCGACTTTAAGTACAAGTTATCTTTTGCATCTTTGTATTTTTAATCTTGCGAAGTGTGAATCTTGATATATTGTACACAACATGACAATTGGCACAATATATACTTGAATCCATTTTACAAGAATGTTTTAATTATTAGTGAGGAGGTAAATATAATTCATGTATAAACAAAGTTGAGCTTAAATTAACATATCATCCGATTAGAACTTCATTCGTGTAAGGATTCTAATTGAGTAACAAAAGAGTTAAATTTATCTTTATTCGATATACCAAGAGTGGATCCCCTAACCTTAGCATGCTTCTTTACTTTGAATACACCTTCATTTAATTTCAGTATATTAGTTCTTTGTGTAATTTGTTCAATATTCCTCTCACAAAACAAGACATCAGGAACTAGGTTAGAAGTATTTATTTCGGATATATATTAGAATTTTCTCTCAATTGGCAATCTCTGTGGAATCGACCTTGCATACCACTAAATCTATACTCCAATAGATTCATGCACTTACGGGTTTTAATTAAAACAACAAGTTTTTGGCGCCGTTGCCGGGGATTGCGATGGAAAAGCTATTTGGATCCAGGTAAGTACTTTTCTTCCACTAGTTATAGTTAGAAAATTTGTTTATTCGGTGTATAGAAATTTTTCTTTAGAATTGTTTCTTGAAAATTGGTGTAGTAATTTGGGTGTATAAAATTGGTTGATTCTGTCAACAAGGCTAAAAGCACCTAAGGAGTATGGGTTTTAAGAGAAACCATTGTGATTCCTCCATATTTTCCTGGGAGTCTACTGATTAAATACTACCCATTATTACTAACACTTTGAAAAAAAAAGTTTGTTTAATTTTGTGATTTTTTTGTGGTATTTGCATTTTGTAGCCGTTGTGTAGTTAGATTCTTTTTCATAATTAGGAAGCAATTTATTTTTTTAGTTTATGCATGCTTGGAAATGTGATAAAGATAAGCGGTTAGTTAGGAAAAATTTAGGGTCAACCATTGATTGTACAATAGAGACATTAGATTCTGCTGGATCACCATTAAAAATGGAAGAGCAAGTTGTGCATAATAAAACTCTTATGGAGTACTTCTCACCTGTCCTAGCCAATACTCCATCTTGCATAGTTTTTCCACAAACTAATGCAACTCATTTTGAAATCAAACCATCCATACTCCAACTTTTACCACCATTTTATGGTTTGGAAAGAGAAGATCCATACATGCACATTAAAGAGTTTCTTGAAATCTGCTCGACATTTCGCTTCCAAAATTTCAATGATGAGTCAATCAGACTTAGAATGTTTCCATTTTCATTGAAAGATAAAGCTAAATTCTGGTTGAACTGCCTTCTTACAGGAACTATTACTAGTTGGAATCAATTGGTAAATAAGTTTCTGGCAAAAATTTTCCCTATGTCTAAAACTGATGCCCTTAGGAGAGAAATTTCTTATTTTTTTCAAAAAGAGGGGGAACAATTTTTTGAATGTTGGGAAAGATTTAATGATCTTCTTCTGAAATGTCCTCATCATGGTTTTGAAACTTAGAGATTGGTGAAGTATTTCTATGATGGTTTAACTTCATCAAACCGTCAAATGATCCAAAGCATGCATGGTGGGAGATTTTTACAATTGAATGAGGGGGAAGCTTGGGAATCCTTAGGATCTTTATCTGAAAATTCTCAACATTGGAACTGCATAGATCCCAAGGATAAGAAGTATCAAATACAAAAAAGGGGAGGAATTTACGAAGTGAGCGATGACACAGATGTGAGAATTGCCTTAGCTAGCCTGACTAGAAAGGTAGAAGCTTTAACTTTAAGCCACAGTCTGAACCCTTCTACCAATACTAGGATAAAGGCATGTGCCTTATGTTCTAGTACATCTCACATTGCACAATTTTGTCCATCCATACCAGCTTACCAAGAAGCATTTTCTGAGCAAGCTAATTCTCTTCAGTCTTATGGAAAAACATTAGATAGTCCATTTGCACCCACATATAATCCAAATTGAAGGAATCATCCAAATTTCTCATGGAGGAAAAATCAACCTGCAATGAATCAAAATGGGCTACAATTTTCCCCTTCTAATTCATACCCTCAAGTTCCTCAACATGCTCCTCCTTTCGGGGTATCTCAACAAAGAAAACCTTTTTTGGAAGATACTCTACAGCAATTCATGCAATCAACCCAACAAGTTTTACAATCTCACACTCAATCCATTTCAAATATTGAAACACAATTGGGTCAAATAGCCAATGCTATAGGAGAGAGAGAAAAAGGAAAATTCCCCAGTCAAGCTATTCCTAATCCTAAGGGTCAATATGAAGTAGGATTATCAGCAAATCCTAAGGAAGAAGTAAAGTCTGTGACAACCCTTAGATCTGAAAAAGTCATTGATAATCATGTTCACATGCCAGAAAATGAGGAACAGAGTCAACATGAATTCCAAACTAATGACTCAAGTGAAAAGAAAAGTGAACAGATTTCTTGTGCCCCTAAAGCTCCTTTCCCTCAAAGACTTGCGGCAAATAAGAAAGGTACTCAGTATAGTGACATTTTAGAGGTGTTTAAGCAAGTAAGCATTAACATCCATTTTCTTGACGCTATCAAACAAGTACCTGCTTACTCAAAATTCCTGAAAGATCTGTGTACGGTGAAAAGGAAAACTAATGTTCCAAAAAAGGCATTCTTGATTGAACAAGCAAGCTCTATAATTCAACAAAAAACTCCTATCAAGTACAAAGATCCTGGTTGTCCTATAATTTCTTGTGTGATAAGTGACCATGTGATTAACCGAGCCTTAGTTGATCTAGGAGCAAGTGTGAATCTGCTGCCTTACTTTGTGTATAAGAAACTTGGGTTAGGAAAACTGAAACCTACACCAGTGACCCTTCAGTTAGCTGATAGATCCACAAAAATTCCTAGAGGTGTCATAGAAGATGTGCTCATTAAGGTTGATAAATTCTACTTTCTAGTAGATTTTATTGTTCTTGACACTGAACCTGTTGAGAATACAGAAACACAAATTCCAGTCATTTTGGGTAGACCATTTCTGGCAACATGCAATGCAATCATTAATTGTCGAAATGGAATTTTGAATTTATCTTTTAGAAATATGACTATGGAACTAAATGTTTTTAATGTCTCTCATCAACCTATGGACATGGATGATTTATGTGAGGTCAACCTGATTGAAAATGCCATTTTTGATTCATTTTTAGACTCTTTTAGTAATGATCATCTAGAAAAATATTTGATTCATTTCGATAAGGATAAAAATGAGGATTATCTGATTCGTGAAGTAGACTCTTTGTTAGAGACAACTCCACTAATGGATACTGATAAATGGAAAGCCAAAAAAGAAAAAGTCTCACCTTTTGAGTCAGTTCCACTGCCATCTGTTGTTCATACTGTTTACCCACATGGTGCAGTAAAGATTGAAAATCCCAAGAACGATGATGTGGTTAAAGTAAATGGTCAAAGATTGGAAGCATTTTTGGAATTACCAAATCCGGAGATAGAGGAGACACCTTTGTGTGATCCCATCTACAAGGATTGATTTGCTTTTGTTGTTAAAAGTTACCGTGCACGTTATCTAGGTAAGATCTTTTTTTATTTAACTTGCATTAATATTTCCCTTCAGTGTTATCTTCTTTTGAATTTCTATTGTTTTCCCTCCCTTTGTTGCTTTTGGTTTTTCAAAAAAAAAAAAAGAGAAAAGAACAATTGAATTGAAAATGGAGGACATTTTCACAAAATTGAAAAATCATTTTCCTTCTCTTCCACCCAATGCATTGAGAAAAATTTACAAAGCATGGGTTGCAAGATTAAGGGTGTTGATGAACATGAGGATGCCTACTGATATTCGTTGGCTAATTGAAGCTAAGGTACGGTTACCAGGTGAGTCTGCAAATAATTTCATCTCTTACATGCTTGGTTTGGGAAAAAGCAGTTTTGCTAAAAAGCGCAGAGCTAAACGAATGGGTGTTTGTCACAAATGTGGACATGAAACTTGCAACAAACGTTGCTGTTCTTTGGGTTGGGTGTCTGTAAATCGAGAAGACAAAATTAAGTTCATTAAGGATGGTTTGAGTAAGGAGTCATTGGATGATGACTTTCATCCAACGTCTCTTGAAACACATCCTAGTGGATTTGTGCATATCGGTATTGTCAGTTTATGGCCCCATTTCAAAAAAGAACATAAACGGTACAGTCTTGGGAATCTGACGTTAAAAGACCATGTTTGCCAATTTATAAGAAAATTGGATGGGAAGCATATCCTCGACCCATAAAGGGTGTTTAAGTCGTTACTGGACCTAAAACCAGAGGAAGATGTGAGCCACAATCACAACTACTGTACATATACATGTGTGCCGTCATTTTTGAATTTTGCACCTTAAATTTAGCTGACATTCGCCGGCCTACTCTTATAGCTATTGAAATTATGCCATCGTCCTATTCACATAGTTATTACAAGTATGCCTTTATTTGAGTCTTATAAATGCACACCTCATTATCTTCATCTTCATACTCAAAGTTAAGGTGAGTGCAGATATGGAAGGAACCGCAGTTCATCACTTTCGAAATATTTGTGTCTTTTGTGGTTCTAGTCCTGAGAAAAATGGAGAGTATGTAAAAGTAGCACAAACTTTGGGTATGGTACTAGCCAGGAGAAAGATTCATTTAGTTTATGGTGGAAGTTGTCGAGGGTTAATGGGGAGTGTGTCTGGATCTGCATATCCAGGAGGATGCCAAGTTCTTAGTATTATTCCTACAGCTCTAGCTGCATCAGATATTGTAGGAAAAACAATTAGGGAAGAATGTAGGGTATCCTCCATGCATGAACGAATTGCTAAAATGATGTGCAATGCTGACGCCTTCATTGCCTTACCTGGTGGTTTTGGTACTCTAGAGGAAATTTTCCAAGTCGTCTCTTGGGCACAACTGAACATGCACCATAAACCTATAGGTTTGTTGAATGTTAACAATTTCTTTGATGATTTGTTGTCTTTTCTTGATCATGCTATAGAACAAAGGTTTATCTCGCACTCAGCACGTCAGATTCTTATCTCGGCCTCAAATGCTGATGAGCTGATTGATGCGTTACAAGCATTTGTTCATGTACCTGATCCAGTTATAGCTCAAATAGATTGGACAACAGAACACTGCAGAAAGCTCAAACTGGACTTAGATCTTCATTTGTAACACCTTTTATTTGCTTGAATAAATTTTTATTTTCTTTTAGTTTGTTGCAGGTTCATCTTTTCTTAGATCTCCTTCCAGGTAATATCTCTTTTAATCTTTATTTTTTATTTTTTGTTTCTTCATCTTTCAAAAAAAAAATTTGAGTGATGTTTTGGGATTAGGCAAAGCTAGCACCAATGATGAAAATGGTTTAAAATGCTTGTAACCTTTGAAAAATTAATGAGTTCTGAGTATTATGTGTGAACTTGAACTCTAATGTAACTTATGTTTTATTTGAAAATCCTAATATCTTGTGCACTTAATCTTTTACATTTGACTGATTGTTTATTCTGAAAAGATTTATATGATTCAGATATGTTAATTGATCTCATAAGACTCTAAAACTTATTTAATTGTCACTTGAGGCGAAATCCTAGACTACTCTCCATTTAAGAAATGAATTAGGCATTGTTGGAATCGTTTAAGCCTTTCAGACCAACCAATACATTATACCATCCCTAGTAACCCATTTTTTAGCCTATATTTATCCTTTTTTTTGTACACCTATATTATTATCTAGCCTTTAAACAAAAATGTTTCTAACTTTTACCTTTCACTCACAGGAATGATCATTTCAAAAGCTATGGTTTAGGGGTGGATGGTAGAAGTTAAAAAAAATAGAAAGAAAAAAAAAGAAGTTAAAAAGAAGACGTTAACACTCCCTAAATAAATAAGTTTGGGGGTGTTTATATTCAAAAAAAAATAGTATGAGCAAATAAATGAAAGGATGATGAAAAGGTTGGAGATAGAATTCACAGTATAATATCAAAAGTATTTGGGAGGTTTTAAATGATCATGTACATTGAAGAGTGAATTGAGCTTTCATTCATATCATTTTATCCACCTTTAACCTATGCCATATATTACAAGCCTAATGAAAGTCCTAATGATCTTAAATGTTATGATTAGTCTACATTATTGGAGACTGACATGAAAAATAAGCTTATGGAGTCTCAAATGCATATATCTAGAGATCTGTTTTAAATATTTGATTACATAAATTTATTTGAATGCGAAAAGTCTAATGTCATAAGACTACTACACACACACACTTGGGATTCACGAGTAAACCATATGTTGCATTTGAATAAAAGTTCTACATAACCTTGAAATTTTGATATTTTCCTTGGTTGCACATTTTAGATCCTTGAGGAATGCTTAGTAAGCCAAAAACAAGTCATCACTCACTCATCTTTTAAATTTTGAAGTTTGTGTGTTTTTCTTAAGGACAAGCAAAAGATTAAGTTTGGGGGTATTTAATGAGTAAGTTTTATACTCATAAATTAAATATTTTCATCTTATCTTTTTGCCATAATTAAGTATAAATCTCCCTTACTTGTCTTTAGTTTGTGTATTTCTTACAAATGGAGAGAAGAGTAGAAAATGGACTTAATTGGAGGAATCAAAATTAAATTGTGGTTCTTTGGAAATGATGTCTATAAATCAAGCAGATAAAACAAATTCATTAAGGATGGCTGAGTAAGGAGCATTATCATATTGACTCTTGAGACGCATCCTAATGGAGATATGCACAAATTTATTCTTGATTTATGCTCACATTTACAAGAGAACTAAAACATAAAGATTCACGGAAAAGCACCCAATGTTGAGAATATGTTTGTTGTTTGCAGTCCAGCCCAACCTTGCTGCAGTACTTGGGCCATATCTCCGAAAATACATATCCAATATGTATGCAATCTGGTAAGTGTGTAGCTGACACAATTGGGTACAACTTTTATGTTCAAGTGGTCAGAAAATTCGAACATTAAAAGGGCGAAAAGTGGGCTAGAACAGAATCTATCTCCTGCTGCAGTCCAACCCGACGTTGCTCTAGTATTTTGACCATAAGTCACAAATTACATATCCAATTTGTCCACAATTTGTCTTGACAGAAAGATAATAAAATTTTCTACAACTTTCGTGTTGATGGAGTCAGCCAATTCGGCGGATTTCTAGACGATATTCAAGGTTCAAATTCGGTGCACATGATGGAATCCAAATTGCCAACTTTGTACAACTTCCTACCTAACAATTTTGACAATTACCACACCTACCACACCTAATTGTTTCCATAAATAGAGGGCTTGAGGGGTGAGTTAGGGGACTTTTGGAGGAGCTTTGGAGAGAGCTTGGGAAAGCTTTGTTGGAATTCTACGTACTTGTAATGTTATTCTCTCTTTAGACATTTTGTATTTTTCATTTTCTTCCGTAATATTATCATGTTCCTTCGTCTATCATTTTACTTTCTCGCTTTAATTATGGAGAACTAATCTCCTAATGCTAAGGTGAAAGGGTGAAACTCTTGGTATGAGAATAATAATTTATCTAACTCTTAATCTTAATGTTTATCTTTGATATTGTATTTACCTTCTTATTTCTTTTCTCATGATTATTTCTTAATGGCTGGTTTTATCTTACCGCCGATTTCTTGTTATTTTATTGGCTGGTTTTATGATACCGCCTATCTCTTATTATTTTTATGGTTGGCTTTGCCACCCATCTCTTGTTATGTTTCTTCTTCTTACCTCTTTTCATTCTAATCTTTTAAACTTGGAATCTTGATACATTGTAGACAATCTTTGGCACAATGAATGCTTGAATCAATCTTGATTTATTGTAGACAATATAATAATAGGCACAATGTAAGCTCGACTTTAAGTACAAGTTATCTTTTGCATCTTTGTATTTTTAATCTTGCGAAATGTGAATCTTGATATATTGTACACAACATGACAATTGGCACAATATTTTGGAGAAAACGATTGCCCCCTTAAGTTGATCCAACAAATCATCTATTCTCGACAATGGATATTTATTCTTAATAGTCACCTTGTTGGGCTGTCTATAGTCAATACATAACTATAAACTTCTATCTTTTTTATTTACAAATAGCACTGGAGCTCCCCAAGGCGAAACTCTAGGTCAGATAAAATTCTTTTCCAAGAGGTCTTCAATCTGCTTCTTAAGCTCTTTTAACTCCACAGGAGCCATCCTATACGGTGTAATAGAAATAGGAGCCGCTCCTGGCACCAGGTCAATGAAAAATTCCACTTCCCACTTAAGCGATTTTTTTAGTAATTTTTAGAGGAAAGACTTTCGAAAAATCACGAACCACCAAAATCTTGACCTACTCTCACTCAGTTCCCGTGTTGAGAGCACATAAAGGAGTACAACCTGAATCCTCATAAACTAACTCCTCCTGGAGTTCATTGGTCCAGTCATCTTTACTTTTAAGTTCCTTATCAGATTTTGAAGGAAAAACCAGAGTCTTCGCATAATAGTCTAAAAGAATCTAATTACGACTGAGCCTGTCTATCCCCATAATCACATATATATCTTCCAAGGGTAAACAAATTAGATCTACGATAAAGGATTTTCCATATACTTTAACTGGATAGTCTTTACAAACTGAAGAGGTGCTTACTTTTTCTCCCATAAGGGTTAACACTATCAACTCGAATGTCAATTCAGACATAGAGCAAAGAAGTCTCCCTACACAAGTAGATGATATAAAAGAATGATTGGCACCAGAATCGAAAAGCACAATCAGAGGATAGCAATGGAGATAGCATGTACCTTGAATTAAATCAGGAGCTTGTTTTGCTTTGGTCCTGCTCAAAGTGAAAACTCCTCCCTTCACTAGTTGCACTTGTTCCACTTTCTTTCCATCCTCCAAAGGACACCTACGAGCCACATGTCCTTTCTGCCCATACTGGAAATAGGTAATTGGGTTACAAAAACAAGCCCATTCCCATAAAGTCGCCTACATTTCCCGCACTCGCTCCTAGTGGTATTCTGCACCGAAGGTCTATCCCCCATGGCCAAGGGTTTCTTGCCTGCAGCTATGTTTCTTCCCCTGACAAAACGATCTAGAGCTAAGAATTCTTTCTTTCTCTTAATAGCGCCCGTTTGTCCTTCTCTTCCTTTACTGCCTTCAAACTCTTCTCCAACAGCCGGCACTTGTTAATCAAGGGAACAAACTCACGAATTCCCAAGGCCACTACTGCATTACGAATTTCTAGATTCAAAACAGCTTTAAACTACTTTCCAAGATTCATCCGGATTATATTTTAAATAAGACGAGAATTTGGGTAATTCCTCAAATCTTGTAATATATTGGTCAATCGATCGTCCCCTTTGTCTGAGCTGGAGGAATTCGATTTTCTTCTCAGCCCTGACACTTCTAGGGAAGTACTTGTCCAAGAAGGTTTCTCGGAAGACAGACCAGGTAACCTGGTGACCTTGGTGAGCTAACAGTTCACTAGCTCCTCTCCACCAGAACTCTGTTTCTTCCTTCAACATGTATATAGCAAAATTTACCTTCTGCTCATCTGAATACTCTAGAACCCTAAAAATTTTCTCCATATCAGTAAGCCATCTATCTGCCACCATAGGATCGTATCCTTTAACAAAAGACGGAGGTCGGGTTCTCATGAAATCTGCCTATCCATTACTTGTGTTCCTTAGGTTCTCACCCATCTCACCATTAGTATTACTATTGTTCTGGATATGCCGTAGGATCTGATTCATGGCAGAAACTTAATCTCGAATAGTAGTGGCTAGATCTTACAGAGTAGCTTCCGTGTTTGGCGCTGAGTTTCTCCTTGATGATGTCATTTTCTACTGTATACATCAAAAGAATTAGTCACTATTGAGGTGATCAAGCTCAACAGTTATTAAAGAACATTTTTTATAATACAATAGTGACAACATCATTAAGCATACATATTAGGAAAAATGCTAACAATTTTTCCTTTATAGTTTCAACGTGCTACTCTACTCCATCTATCCACATCTTATTCAAGATGCTCTTAGATCGATCCAGGTAACCACCCACCCCTATGGCCACTTAGGATCGACCTGCTCTAATACCAACTTATAACGATTGGTTTTTTTTTATTACACATTAGACCAATATTCATCCAAAAGATATGCATCTTATATATATATATATATATATATATATATATATATATATATATATATACATACAGAAGTTTACATACATCAAAGATTAACAGCGTATATACACATGTAACCTGAAGTACTAAGCATACATCCCAAAAGGCAAAAGTACTGTGGGGTTACATCAAAACAATAGGGTTAGCCCATTTACATCAAACTATACACAAAATACTATCCTACTATCTTTTCCTTGGCCATCACCCTTAGGGTACTGTTGATGGAGGAGGCAGGCCGAGAGTAAGAACCTTTACCATACTAATGACCAGCAAGTTCACTATAATAGTGAACTGTCCCAAGCAGGGGACGTCCATCGTCTGAAGCTCCAATAAAATGGTCAGCACATCAAACATCATTTTATTGATCTGAACATAACACCATAAAACATAGTGAGATATGAAATCTCAGCAAGGTCAACATCCAATAAATACAAGCATAATAAAAACTTATGTGTCATGTTCAGCTATATAAACTACAAAAAATATTTTATCTTTCGTACAATAAAGGTATAGTAAATACATTCAAGGTTTTTATAGGTTATGCATCAATATTACGCAAATATAACAAACAATGGTGTATTAATAAAGTACCTATACATTACTCATAGTGACTCATTATTTGATACTTTCTCAATTTTCCAAACTTCAGTGTGGTGTGAGCCCTTACCCCTCTTGCTACTCACCCACCACTGAGTGACTTGGTCAAAGCGGTCCTTCTCACATTGACCACTTTAGGCTATAGGGCGTCCTCTATCCCAGTACCATATCACAGCCACGACCCTTCAGTCGCCTTACCTCTATAAGGTGCTGCATACTGCCATGTCAACTTAGTAGGTAAGGGTCATCATGGACTTGTCAATCTCCTCAATATAGCAAAGAAGACACATGTTGCCAGGCCAACCTGCTTTAGAGAGGATCATTCTGATCGTCAGTTGCCTCAATATAGCAAGGGTGACACCTGTTGCCAAGCCACCCTACTTCAAAGAGGGTCTTCCTAACCAAGCTCATGTCTTTTACATGTTTTTCCAGCCACTTGTCTCAACAAAAGCATATATATCAATAATCATCATGAGCATAAACCACATTCGTTCTCATGCATGCCACAATAATTCATCATAAACATACATGCTCTTGCATCCTTCCATAATATTCACACATCATTTACTCACTTATGGGTCCACATACAAGTTATCTATAGCATTTATGCATCATTCCTTCATGCTTTCACAATTAATTCAATAAACATTACATAACCAATTAAATATTAACATATTTCTTTAACATATATGACTCATAAAACTCCTATTATCGCTTCATAAACATTGATAATTAATTGGGATTCAAAAAGGAACAAAAATTGCTAAAAATGGGTGAGGCAGCATGAAGCACAACGTGGCTGTGTCACCAAGCACGGCCGTGCTTCTTGCCTCTGCTTCCTCCCCGTGCTTCCCTCACAACAGGGTCGTGTTTCTCCCAAACCCGCACCAAGCATGGCTTGACTATGTCACAAAGCACAGCCATGCTTCATGCCCGTGCTCCTATTTTAGTCATCTGTGTTTCCCTTCTCCAGCACCAAGCGGCCTGGCCGTGCTTCGAGCGTTGTAACCTCAAAACTCTCATTTCTTCTCCCAAAACACCCACCAACCAAAAAATCACCAAGCATATATTTCTAGGCATATAAAATCCAAGTTAAAGACCACATATATCCACTCTTATTTATGGCAACCAACCTCTATCATCAATGAAACTTTATCAAAGCATTCATCTACTCTACTATGATATTGCTATAAATGCATACACAAAGTCATTTAGTCAATAGCATTAAAGATTATATGTTGATCTTACCTTTTTTTTCACAACCAAGATATTTCTCTCACTAGCCTTGGATGATTCCTCTCTCTAAAACCCACCACCGAGCTGCAAATTTTCCCCCACCATCATGAGACCCAAGGGATTTCCATGACTTAAACACAAGTTTAAGGGAGATTACTTACTGCTTTCCTTCTTCTCCTTCACTTTCTCACTCCACTTCTTCTTCTCTCTCATTCTCTTTCTTTCTTTCCTTTTTCCTTCTCTCTCTTTTTTTCTGCTTGCCGTGGGTGTGCTTCTTTTCCTTGGGCTAAATGCTTGGCAACTTAGTCACCAAGTCAAGGGAAAAGAATTAAAAAAATGCTAGCTTCTCCAAGAAGTTTCTCCTCCTTAACAATCCTCTTCCAAAACCTCAAGTATTACAACTTTTCCATCCCATTACTTTAGAACCATGCCATTAGATAAGGTTTTGTTTGGTTGTAGGAAATTCCACCAAATGTTTAATTCCTTCTTGAGACATATTTCAATGGGTTTTGGTGTAACTCTCTTTATAGCTCCTTATCTCTATTATTGTTGCCTATTTCTGGCCCTACAGGCAGAGGAATTACTATCTCATTCTTAATTATTATTTTTTTAAATGAGAATTCCCTTATTAAATATTTATAATTATTTCCTTATAATTACCCCATTTAATAATTTTTAATCCTTACTTAATATTCCATTTTGTGAATATAATGAACAGAAATTCAAGGTGTTACAAGTTGCTTACACCTCTAGGCAACTAAGACCCTATGAAGAAAATTATCCAACCCATTATTTTGAATTGACAGTAGTGGTGTTTGTCTTAAAGATTTGGCGACACTATTTGTATAGGGCAACATTTGAAGTATACTGTGGTCACAAGAGTCTTTAATACCTTTTTTTATCAGAAGGAGTCAAATATGAGGCAAGAAAGATGGATTGAATTTTTCAATGACTACAAGTTTGAGATAAATTATTATCCAGGAAAGGCGAATGTTATAGCTGATGCCTTAAGTCAAAAATCTCTGCACATGGGTCAGATGATGGTGTATGATATGCAGATGTTAGAGGAGTTTTGAAATTTAAATCTAGCCACTACTTTTACTCCAAAGAAGCTAATCATCAAAAGGTTGAGTATAGAGTGTGACTTTAGAGCTCAGATTAAAGAGACTCAAGCTCACGACCAATACTTACAAGATCATAAAGATCAAGATAATGTTTCTATCTTGGAAGATGGAGCAATCATGTATCAGGGAAGGATTTGTGTCCCTTAAGAACAAGAGTTGAGGACTAAGATCCTGCAAGAAGCACATTAGAGTAAGTACACAGTCCATCCTGGATCCACTAAAATGTTTCAAGACTTAAAGAAGATGTACCGGTGGCCAGGGATGAAAAAGGACATTGTTGACTTTGTGGAAAAATGTTTAATTTGTCAGAAGGTGAAGGTAGAGCATCAAAAGTCAACTGGATTTCTACAACCTCTTGAGATCCCTAAATAGAAATGGGATAGTATTTCAATGGACTTTGTGGTGGGCTTACCTAAGACTTCAGTTGGATTGGACTCTATCTAGGTAATTGTAGACAGATTAACCAAATTTGCTCACTTTCTACCTATAAAGATTAACTATTCACTGGATAAATTGACCCAGTTGTACATCCAAGAAATAGTTATACTGAATGGAATTCCCTTAAATATCGTTTCTGATAGAGATCCGAGTTTCACGTTAAGGTTTGGGAAGGCGTTGCAGGAAGCTTTTAGAACCCAGTTGCGATTCAGTACTGCCTACCATCCTCAGATTGACGAACAAATAGAATAGACCATTCAAACCCTAGAAGATATGTTGAGAGCTTGTGTGATAGAGCAAGGTAAAGGATGGGATAAGTACTTACCTTTAGTGGAGTTTGCTTATAATAATAGCTATCACTCTAGTATTAAGATATCCCCTTATGAAACTTTATACGATAAGAAGTGCCGATCTCCACTCTGTTGGTTTGAGGTAGGAGAAAAGAACTTGCTAGGTCTTGATCTAGTTCAACAAACTACTGAGCAAATTAGGATGATACAAGACAAAATATTTACATCTCAGAGTTGGTAAAAGAGTTACTATGGGCAAAAGAGTTACTATGCTAAGAGACATAGACCTCTGGAGTTTGAGGAAGGAGACCATGTATTTTTAAAGATTTTTTCGACTACTAGAGTTGATAGCTCTCTTAAGAACAGAAAGTTAAGTCTGTGATTTTTGGGACCCTACCAAATTCTAAAGAAAAGTGAGGACGTCAACATATCAAGTTGCCCTCCCACCTAGTTTGTCCAACCTCGTGATGTTTTCCATGTATCACAGCTTCGAAAGTATCTTCCAGATTCTTTACATATAATACGGGATGAACCAATCGAAATAAAGGAGAACATGACATACCAGCTAGTACCAACATCCATATTGGACACCGATGTAAAGCAATTGATAAATAAAATCATTCCCTTAGTTAATATGTTATGGGAAGGTTTGACTCTAGAAGAATTAACTTGGGAGCTCGAAGAAATCATGAGGAAGAAATATCCATAATAGTTCTTATTAGGTAATTTCTAAACCTTTTAGGACAAAATTTCTTTTAGTGGGAGAGAAATGTAACATCCCTAGTTTCGTTTCTTTTATTAAAAAAGGTATATAAATATTTAATTAAGGAAATAAAATTTATTAGACAACTTTTAAATATCTAAGGAAATATAATCCTTAGAAATTTTTCACCTCATGTGTATGCATAGAAAGTGTTTCTAACATTAAAGGAATAAGTAAAGAGAGAAAACCTAATAGGAAAAATTAGAAATAACAAACTAAAGAGAGGCAAAATTCTTGGGTAAGAAAGATAAATTTTTGGGAAGTCAGTAAAGGTATTAAAATTTTAAAAAGATTAGATTAAGGTAATTTTTTCTAATTTAAGAGCTAGAGTTCTTAAGTTTAATATCACCACCCATACATTGGGCTTTCACCTATGGACACTTCATATAGAGTTTTTCTACTTCACATGAGTTTCTAGCAAGCCAATAGAATAGCCCAAACAAGAAATAAAATCTAGACTTGGACTAGGATAGCCCATAAACTATGAAAATGTGACCAAGCCCTCCATGAAAAGTATAATTTCAGCCAAAACAAAGGAAATGGGTAAGAATGAGCCCAAATCCAAGAGACAAAAAATAAGAATCATGTGAGAAAATAGTAGTGTAATAATAATCAAGATTAGGTCACATGGCATTAAGACAAAACATATATATCATACATTCATAATTTTAGCAAGTCAGTAATAATACATGGCATTAGGACAAAACATTTATATCCTACATTCATAATTTCAACATGTAGGTAATAATACATGGCATTATGACAAAACATCCTTATCCTACACAAATAATTTTAGCCAAGTAAGGGAGACTCAAGGGCTGAAAATTTGCCACCTAAAAAAGCAAACCTATCATACTTGAGTGAGACAAAAGAAAAAAGAAATAAATCCTTAAATCAAAAGGACCTTGTCCCTTGTCTTAATAACATTTTATCATGATTTTCATCATACAAATCCCCTTTTGATATGATTATCTTGACTAAGGGAGAGAAAGACAAGAACATGAGTTGTCTTTCCTCAAAAAACAACAAAGTGCATCCTAATTGTGATAAGGTAGACCCATGATTATGAGAGGTGAATAACTTGATAGTTTATTTAAGTAAAACCCACCCTTATAACATTATAATTTCGTCCAAGAGGAAAAATAAAAGCAAGGTAGAGTGAGGAAATGAGAGAAAGAGATGAAGGAAGAAGAAGGAGAAATCTAGAACACTAAGTACTCAAGGTAAGTTAGCTTAATCTCCACTTGAATCCATCTTTTCTCTTCATCCTTAGGGTTCAAAACTCACCCTCCTTCTCTTATTTAAGCTGTTAGAAAAGCTAAGAGAAGGGAGGAATCTTGCTACTTCCTTCAAGAGGAAACAAGAAAAAAAATTTACTAAGTGAGTTAGGGAGATCATTAGGTAAGTTTAACAATATCTTTTTTTGAAGAAAAGTTTTGAAATTTGTAATATTTATATGGAATTTTGATCTTAAAACTGTGATGAAATTTACAATATAAGCTACTTTGATGATTGGCCATGGATGTTGCTATATCATATTATATGTTGATCTTGCATGTGATGGATGTTTTGAATAATTCGGTTGGTATGAAAAGTTCTGCATAGATATGGCTATGGGTGGCAAAGATTTAGGGCTTTAATGCTGCTGTTATGTATATTTGAATATGGTAAAAATGGATAGAAGATGGTTAGGTTGGTAAATTAAGTATGGCCTTAAACACCTAGGAGAAAACCAGGAGAAATTTCTGTTGAGAAACACCCTTAGTGATACATGATTTGATTTGATTTTTCTTTTGAAGTGGATGATGGAATATGTTAAATTAAGTAAGAAATATATTTAAATATTGAGATGAGTAATTCTATGGTTAGGTGGAAATTTGGAAGAAAAATGGAAGATGAATTAATAAAAGAATTAACTAGAACTTTAGACAAGGCTAGACTAAGAAAACTGGATTTTGGAGTAACCTAGAAAGCTTCTATTTTTAAACATTTGGGAATAATCAATTAGGAATTAAAAGAAATGGTTAACATGAAAAATGTAGATATATGTCTCACAGATTTTTAACCATGGGAATCACCCAATTTGAAGTTCAAACAATGGAGATATGGTCCGATTAGTAAGCAGTGGCCAGAAACTAGCTAATCAGGGAAGAATCTGTTAAGTATGCTTCTGTGTTTGAATTTTTGGGCAAAATATATAGGGAATTAAAGGAAATTGTTGCATAATAAATATAGATATATGTATCTCAGATATATAGGATCTAAAATCATTTAATTTGGAGTTCATATAAGGTAGATATAGCTAATTAATGTGTAGATGTCAGAATTAGTCTAGAATTCAATGTGGTAAATATAATCATTTTTTATTTGATTTTTTGGAAATAATTCATAAGGAATCGGAAGAAATGTTAAAAAAGAAAGTTGTCGATAAGTATCTTAGCATTTTATAGGCTTTGGAATCAACTCAATTGGAGTTTGTATGAGGGAGACATGATTGAATAAGTGAGAAAAGATCACAGAACACAGTCAGTCCATGTTCTGGGTTGCTTCAGTACAGGTAGGCCATGTTCAGGGATATTTTTGAGTATGTTTGAAGTATTTTTCAAATAAGGCCGTGTCCTGTGTAACATCTCGTAAGAAAATAAAATTTATTAAACAATTTTTAGATATCTAAGGAAATATAATCCTTATAAATTCTTTACCTTACGTATATGCATAGAAATATTCTAACATTAATGGAATAGGTAAAGAAAGAAAACTTAAGAGGAAATATTAAAAATAAATATACTAAAGAAAGGTGAAATTCTTGGGTAAGAAAGATAAAGTTTTATGAAGTCAGTAAATGTATTAAAAGTTCAAGAAGATTGAATTAGGGTAATTTTTTCTAATTTAAGAGTTAAAGTTACTAAGTTTAGTATCTCCACCCATAAATTGGGCTTTTACCTATAGACACTTCATATAGAGTTTTTCTACTTCACATGAATTTTTAGCAAGCTAATAGGATAGCCCAAGGAAGAAAAAAAACATAAACTTGGACTAGGATATAGAAATTGGACCGGTAGCCCAAAAATCATGAAAATGTGACAAGCCCATTATGAAAGGTAGAATTTTAACCAAAGTAAAGAAAATGGGCAAGAATGAGCCCAAACCCAAGAAGAAAAATAAACATAAAAATAAAAATAAAGTGATGGAATAATGGTGTAATCAAGATTAGGTGACTTGACATTAAAACAAAAATTTAGCAAGTGGTATGATAAAACAAGAATTTAGGACAAAACATCAATATCCTACACTCATAATTTTAGCAAGTGGGTAATAATACATAGCATTATGACAAAACATCTTTATCCCACAAAAATAATTTCAACCAAATAATGGAGATTCAAAGGCTAAAAATTTGTCACTTAAAAAGGCAAATATATCATACTTGATTAAGACAAAAAAAAAGGAAATGAATCCCTAAATCAAAGGATCTTGTCCCATATCTTAAGAACATATTATCATAATTTTCAAAATACAAATCTCCTTTTCCTATGCATATCTTGACTAAGGAAGAGAAAGACAAGAACATAAGTTGTTTGTTTTTCAAAAATTCAACCAAGTGTAATCTAATTGTGATAAGGTAGACCCATGATCATGAAAGGTCAATTATTTGAGGGTTTATTTAAGCAAAATCCACCCTTACAACATTATAATTTTCGTCCAAGTGAGGGAGAGGAAAAATAAAAGCAAGGTAGAGTGAGGAAAGGAGAGGAAGAAAGGAAGAAAGAGGACGGAGAAGTCTAGAGGACTAAGTGCTCCAAGTAAGTTTAACAATATTTCTTTTTGAAGAAAACTTTTGAAACTTATAATATTTATATGAGATTTTGATCTTAGAACTTTGATGATTGGTCATGGATGTTGCTATATCATGGTACATATTGATCTTGCATGTGATGTATGTTTGAATACTTAGGCTGGTATAGAAAGTTCTGCATAGGTATGGTTATGGGTCACAAAATTTTAAGCTTCTATGTTTTAATTTCTAGGAATTATCTACAGGGAATTAAAATAAATGGTTAACATAAGAATTAAAGATATATGTGTCACAGATTTGTATCCATTGAAATCAGTCAATTTGGAGTTCATATGAAGAAGATATGAGCCAATTAGTAGTCAAAGGTTAGAAAATGGTTCATCAGGGAAGAATATGTTAGGATAGCTTCTGTGTTTTAATTTTTGAGAATTATCTATAGGGAATTAAAATAAATGGTTAACATAATAATTAAATATATATGTGTCACGGATGTTTAGCCACTGGAATCATTCAATTTGGAGTCCATATGAAGAAGATATGAGCCGATTAGTAGTCAAAGGTCAGAAAATAGTTTATCAGGGAAGAATATGTTAGGATAGCTTCTGTGTTTTAATTTTTGAGAATTATCTGTAGGGAATTAAAATAAATTGTTAACATAAGAATTAAAGATATATGGGTCACAGATTTTTAGCCACTGGAATCATTCAATTTAGAGTTCAGATGAGGTAGATATGTTCCGATTAGTAAACAAAGGTTAGAAAATGGTTAATCAGGGAAAAATATGTGAGGATAGCTTCGGTGTTTTAATTTCTGGGAACATTCTATAAGGAATTAAAATAAATGGTTAACATATGAATTATAGATATATGTGTCACGGATTTGTAGCCACTGGAATCGCTTAATTTGAAATTCTTATGTGGGAGATATGACAGATTAGTAGGTAGAGGTCAGAACCTATCCGAGAAGAAATAACTTATACATTGAGGGAGTAATATCACCTTGATTTATTAATATTTCGCTACAATATTCAACATAATAGTTTTAGATAATTGTTTTATCTTGAAATTGACACCAAGATCACCTACATCGGAGTTAAATGGAAGGAGTTATGCTCTGATTATTAAGAGAAGGTTAGATATGATGAAAACCTGCATCAAGAAAATAAAGAAATAAAATTAATATTTTAAAAAAAAGACGAATCTTATAAATGAAAATAATAAATGACTAGTATATGCCATAGCCATTGCCATTGTATGAACTTCTTATCATCTTAAGTGTGAAATGTTGACATGGAAATATTTTATAAAGTGATATTTGAAATGGTTATGTTTATGGCATGATTATTAATGATTTTTGGTAATAGTTATATTTTGTTGAACATACTTGTTATTGAAAGCATATTTTTGGCTATCATTGTGAAAAGAAAAAAAAATGAGCACGGTCACATGGCAATCCGTGTGGTGCACCAGTAGGGGACGCCCTACCAACGGTTATGATTATGATTATGAGAAAAGAAAGAGAAAGTATGCCACGTCGGACGGAGCGAGAAAAGCCCGTATCAGAGAGTAGAGGATACTCACCCTGACCGGGGTAGCTTGAAATGAGAATAAGTGGATAGCCATCATATGATATTCTGAAAATAGTTAATCATGTCATACATATCATTACTGTATGATTCTTATGTGCATAGATATAATACATTCATGTGACCAAAGATATTTTCTATAGTTTATACAGCTGAACACGACGTGATGAGCTATATTGATGATGATTTATTGTTGAACTTACTAGGATTTAATTCTCACTATATTTCCATATCATGTTCAGAAAATTAGTTATGTAGCTTTTTTCTACGACTTTGGCTTTTAGTGCACATTGGATCGAGTTACTTTATGTTGGGCAGATCTCATAATCGAATAAGATGTTTTGTGGTCAAGTTGGCTCAGATCTCGGTGACGCTGCAACCACCCGCACCTGTATCTCCGGAATTGGTCAACCAAAATAAACAAGATGTAAATATCTATGTGATTGATATGTTGTATGTACGTTTTGATTAATGACGTGTATGTGAACTCAATATTGTATAATAATAAAAAAAAAGGTTGTTACATCCTGAAACATGACCAGGCTATGTTGGGAGTTGGTAATCTTATTTTTAATATTCTTCTACCCTAAATGAACCTCATTAACTATAGGGTAATAATAAAAACCAAATTGGAGAAGAATGCCCTATAAAATTTGTGAGAACATATGTTGAAAATGATATCAGTAGGAAGAAAGTAACTAGAGGCCAATCATAAAGAAAATGAAAAGATGAAAATAATATTAAAAAAAGAAGAAGAATCTTATAAATAGAAATAATAAATACTAATGTATGTCCTAGCCATTGCCATTGCATGAACTCCTTACCATCTTAAGTGTGTAATTTTGATATAGAAATATTTTATAAAGTGATATTTAAAAATGGTTATGATCATGACATGATTTCATTTTACCAATGATTTTTGGTAGTGATTATGCTTTGATGATAAATTATGGCATGTGAGAATAATGAACATACTTGTTATTGAAATTATATTTTTGGCTATTAACGCGAAAAGAAAAGAAAAGAAAAGAAAAGAAAAGAGATGAGCACGGTTA
Organism: Gleditsia sinensis; assembly: GCA_037074535.1. Lineage (NCBI taxonomy): Eukaryota > Viridiplantae > Streptophyta > Magnoliopsida > Fabales > Fabaceae > Gleditsia > Gleditsia sinensis. The sequence continues at coordinate 59,136,398 of CM073464.1, forward strand.
CATGGCGGTCCATATGGTGCACCAGTAGGGGACGCCCTACTAACAACTATGATTATGTTAATGAGAAAAGAAAAAGAAAGTGTGCCATGTCGGATAGAGTGAGAAAAGCGCGTACCAGAGAGTAGACAGTACTCACCCTGATCGGGGTAGCTTGATATGAAAATAAGTTGATAACCGTCATATAATATTCTAAAAATAGTTATTCATATCATACATATCATTACTATACGATTTTTATGTGCATAGATAAAGTGCATTTATGTGACTTAAGATATTTACTATAGCTTATACAGATAAATATGACATGACGAGCTATATTTATGATAATTATGATTTATTGTTGAATCTACTGGAATTTAATTCTCACTATATTTTTATATCATGTTTAGGAGATTAAATATGCAGATATACTCTATGATCGATTTTTAGCGTACGTTGAGTCGAGTTGGCTAAGATCCCGGTGAAGGTGCAACTAGCCGCACCCGTATCCTCAGAACTGGTCAATATGGATGAATAAGATATAGACATATATGTGTTTGATTTTTGTACGGATGAGTTAAATAGTTAGAAGTAAAAAAAATGGAGTTGTTACACTTACTTCCTTGTGTAATTTGATTTTTGAGAAATGATGGTTTTGTTTATATCATAAGACTAGAGGATTATGACTTGAAGCCAATAGTGGATATCATGGATGATGTTATATATCGCTATGCACATCTTTGTGATTGTTTATTCTCATATGTTTTATTGTTGTGTGATAAGCCTTCACCTGTGCCCTTCCAACGGGGATTATGACATAAGACTAGTTATAACTTCAGCATAGTGTCCCATTCCCGCTCCTGCCATGCCATAGAGGAGGATGCACACGTAGTTTATAGTAGTTCTTCTATTATCTGAATGGGTTTGGTGGGGCAATGATGGAGATTTTGCTTTTAGTTTTAGAGATGGTGATGGTGGGGATTAGGCATTGTTGCCATCAAATATATATAAAAAAAATCTTAAGCATTCCATCATGCAAGGAACCAAATTTCTAAAAGCCTTAGGATTTGAAATCCCACCGATTTCAATAACTCTTTCGATAAGAGTTAATAGTACCAACTTTGCCTTAAAACTCTCGGTTTTCAACAACTTGTTAAACCTTGGCAAAAGTTTCATCAATCTTGTTGGGTTTGGATAAGGGGCTAAATCAATTGTAGAAACCAAACAAAGCGTCATGCTTGATTGTGAATTTTGGTTATGTTTAGTGAATAGCACTTCAGTTAACAGTTTTAGGAAAGAAGAAAACGGTTGTCTAGTGATGTGGGTGGACAATGCTAAAATCGAATTTACACAAGTAGATCAAACTGATGAATCCAAGTCACAAAGCCAACAAACTACATAGGCAAAGATTTTGAAAAGAAAGAGAGAGTATTTATTCCCATGCATTTCAAAGAGCACCTCCATAAGGTGCTTGCATTGTTTGCGAACAGGTGATTTGTTTGATTCATTGGTGGAGTGTATACATGAAAGGAACAATGGCACGGAGTTTGGATCGAGGTTCCAAGCAATGGATTCAAGCTTAATGGTGGCAAGCGACTGGGTATCACGGTCGAAGAGCTTGGTAACACAGTGAATACTTGTTGTTTAAGGTTTTGGGATGGAGTTGAAGACAAAGACATTATGAGTAAGATAATGCTAGAGTTGACTAAGGTGGTGGTAGATCGAATTGCGAAGACAAAATAATTAGGAGTTGGGAGGTGGTGTTAGTGGGATTTTTTTGCAACTGCACAATTAGTTCAACAGTTTTAGCATGGTTATACTTCAAGCTAGAGCCTTTCTCTTCTCTAACTTTGTTATGCACATTTTAAGCCTTTGAATGCAAGTCTCACAATAATGCGGGCATCTTTGAGGGAGCTAGAGAATTTACTTTTGGTTTTGGATATGGTGAGTGTAAAGATTGGCGTTGTTAATATCAAATATAAAAAGAAAAAATTAAGTTAAAAGCTATAAAAAAAATTACAAAGGGTAATTTTGTAAATTTACAACTTCTAATGTTAGATTTAACAAAAAAATTTACTAACATAATAGAAATTGCAATTAAAACAAAGATGAGGATGGCATTATAATTGATTTGAAAAATAAGAGACACTTACACTTGTAAGATTAGATTATGATATCAAATTACTATTTCTATTTCATAAAATAAACAAAATAATATATAAAAACTTATACAATGAATCAATCATTCTGTGTCTTTAGACCAAACATTGTGTAATAAAGCTTTACAAACGATGGATGACTGTAACGCGTCAAATTTCCGTAGGTTCCAATTGCAATAGGTAACGACATGCCACGTGGCGCCTTATCCAATCAAACTGTTGCCGCTCTTTTCCTCGTCTCCCATGTTCAGATGGGGGTTTCTTCACGACCTGCCCTATCAGTGATTGTACCAAGTAACACAGAAATGGCTTCTTCTATGACGGTGTGCTTCTCTGCCAAAGCTGTGGCTCGCCCCAATAGTCAGAATCCTCGCAGAACGACTTATAAGAAGCCATTGCGAAACCCTAATTCTAACCCTAAATTCAAAAAGCAAATCGGCAGATACAGGCCACCACCCGAGCCCGTGGTGCTTTCCGGCGGAGAAGCAACCACCTATACTCGTCTACCTCCTAAGAACGACTACACCGATCCTTTATTCGGTTCCTCATCCGAAGTCAAGCTTTCTGAGTCAGTCCCGGCAACATTTAAAGATGAAACTGATGAACTGCTCAGCGAAGAGGAAGAAGATGAAGACGTTGATGACGTCGTTGATGGTAATTTGGGGGGAAACCATGAAAAATTCGAAATCTTTGAAGGCAACGATGATTTTGAATTTGAAGATGGTGATGATGAAGAAGGAGATCAAAACTTGGGGTTTTTGTATAGCACAACAGTGAACATTTCTGGCACTGAGGAAGGAGGTGAATTGTCAGAGTTTCAAAATGGTGAATATATGATCTTATCCGATGGCGAGGGAATTTTTGAGGGGGGAGTTGTAAAGGATAAGGGGCTGCCAGCTGTCATGCGATGCTTCGACAGAGCTAAAATATATGTAAAGGCTGGGGATGGTGGAAACGGAGTGGTAGCTTTCCGTCGCGAGAAGTACGTACCACTGGGTGGGCCATCGGGTGGCGACGGAGGGAGAGGGGGAAATGTCTATATTGAAGTTGATGGGTCTATGAATTCGCTGTTGCCGTTTCGGAATAGGGTGCATTTTCGGGCGGGGAGGGGAAGTCATGGGCAGGGAAGGATGCAAAGTGGGGCAAAAGGAGAAGATGTGGTAGTGAAGGTGGCCCCAGGAACAGTTATAAGGGAGGCAGGAAAAGAGGAGGTTCTATTGGAGTTGCTGTGTGCAGGGCAGAGAGCATTATTGTTGCCAGGTGGCAGAGGTGGGAGAGGGAACGCATCATTTAAGTCTGGGACTAATAAGGTGCCCAGGATTGCTGAGAATGGCGAAGAGGGTCCAGAGTTGTGAGTCCCCCCTTCCTACCTAAATAAAATACGCTTGCTTTTCGCATGTCTGGTACAAAATAGTTATTTCCCTGTGCTGTTTTTGCTTCCTTTCAATAGTGTTTTATTTAATATTCTGCATTCCGCTTTTATTTTGTCTGTTACTCAGAGTATTTGGTTTAATCAGATGTTTGTCACCCACTTTAGAAATATGTTATGTGGTTTGCTAACAAGGACACATTGCACTTTTGATCATGCATTTTACGTAGAACTGCTACAGTGCCATCATTTCTTTAAAGTGAGAGAGTCGGATGTGGGTTGGATGAGTGGTTAAGGCACATGTCATGGTTTTCCCAGTTCTGTTCACAAATATTTGTATATGGTGAGGATGCTTGGCCATGTTCAAAACTGTGGTTATTTCCATCTGAAGGGAAAAATGTGTTTATAGTTGTTAGAGGTTGTTGGAATTATGAAATAAATTTGTTTCTTTATTTTCCTGTTTCCCATCCCATTTGACTCTAAAAGTATATGGCAGCCAATCGGCTAATTAGGAATAATGGTTTCTTTGATCAGATGGTTGGAGTTAGAACTGAAGCTGGTTGCAGATGTGGGTATAATAGGCGCTCCAAATGCAGGGAAAAGTACACTTTTGAGTGTGATTAGTGCTGCAAAGCCGACAGTAGCAAATTATCCCTTTACAACACTGCTTCCTAATCTGGGTGTTGTTTCCTTTGATTATGATGCAACAATGGTAGTGGCAGACCTTCCTGGTCTACTCGAAGGAGCACATCGAGGTTTTGGTTTAGGTCATGAGTTTCTAAGACACACTGAAAGGTGTTCTGCCCTGGTAAACGCTTTTAGTTGTGATGATGAACATAATTTCTTCTGCTTCTTATGGTTAAGACATTCTAAGCTTACATGTACACATCTCAACTCAGGTGGAGCAATGTCACTTATAGGCCCCAACACCCCTTTTCCCCAGAAACAGACAAATTTTAAAATTTTATTTGCTTGTATTATTTTTTATATTTATATAGTCAGTTGCTTCAAATTTTTCTTGGAGGCCCTTAATCATTTATACTTTGTTGCATCCAAATGTTTGATCCTTACTCTGCCATTCTCAAGTCTTTTTGAAACGAATTGAATTATGATAAGTTTTAAACTTGTTTGGTTGTTAGCTCCTAATATACCTTGTATTCTTTCAAGTAACAACCATGGACTTGCTTCATTATCTCTCCATTGATCTTACCTGTCACTAAATCAATCAATTCAATATGGTGCCATTGATTGATGAACTCACCTTTTTCTTATCTTTCCATAGTTAAGAAATGTCCTTATGTTACATTTTACATTTGCAGTTATCCTATGGTATGATTGATCAATAGGTTATCTAGTGTTATACATTGGCCAGCTATTCAGAATATGGATGATGATTTTTCCTTTATGAACTTTCTGTTTATGGTACTTACGGTACATAGTAAGCATGTTATATTTGTTAATTGTAGAAAGATTAGATTCTGATTTGTAATTATGTATTGAATCTCATGTAATTATGTGATATTCGGTCAGCCTAAAATCAAGGGGATCCGATAGGATGGCATTAATTCTATGATTGAGAGAATATCTCTCAATCAATTCATTTCCTTCTTTAGTGCTTAGGGTGTGTAAATGTTCTAATTTTATGGCTTAGAATTAGGGGGACTACTTGTATATATAGGCTGTATGTAATCAATTTTTAGATTAGAAAACCAGGAGACATTTTCTTCATGGTACCAGAGCAACCAAGCTTGAACCACGAATAAATAAAATAGCGACCATCCGCTCACATCCTCTTCTTCCATGGCGAGCGAAATAGGACAATCAAATATGGAAGTAATTTTTAGAATTGAAGAGAAAGTTTCGAAGAGAATGGATAATGACAAAATAGCAGAACCTAATAATATGTCTATTGAGGTGTGGAAAGGTCTAAGCAAGAAAAGCATAAGTTAGCTCATTAAGTTGTTTAATGAGATAATGATATTTAAGAAAATGCCGAATGAATGGAAGATGAGTACTTTAATTCTTATATATAAAAATAATGGAAACATACAGAATTGTGTCAACTACAGGAGCTAAGTTTATGAGCCATATTATGAAGTTATGGAGGAAGGTCATTGAGCAGACATTAAGACAAAAGACTCAAATCACAGAGAATCAATTTAGTTTTATGTCAGGAAGGTCAACCTTAGAAACAATTTACTTGCTTCGAAAATTGATGGAGAGATATAAAAAAATAAAAAAAATTTACATATAGTTTTCATCAATTTGAAAAAGATGTACGATAGAATACTAAAAGATGTTTTATGGAAGGTTTTAAAGAAGAAAAGCATACGTATTACTTATATTCGAGCAATCAAATATATATATATATATATATGATAGGATTACGACTTACGTGAGAAAGGAGGATACAAAAGATTCTCACAACTATAGGATTATATCAAGGTTCATTTCTAAGTCGTTATCTTTTTTTAATTTGATTTTGGACACAGTTCTTGAATATATCCAAGAATTGGGGCCTCGACGTATGATTTTTGCAGGTAATATATACTAGTTAGTAAATCGAAAAAGGATAAATTTAAAGTTAGAGTTATGGAGACAAGTTTTGGAAACTATAGCAATAGAATATGCACGATACACGTGAATCGTGCAGTTTGCTTTGATTCACATGTTCATCGATACAAATCGATGGTTAAATCGTGATGTGGCTGCAATGGTGACCATAATCGCACAAATCGGTGCAATTCTGGCACAAATTGCAATGTCTCGCGATTTTGCAATTCTGGTTGCATCCCTTGCCTTCGCATAGCGGCATAAGCTTCTGCCATGGTTGGTTTGTTTCGTCTTCCCGAAACCCATATTCGACTTTGGCCTTGTCCTTCACCGTCGCTCTGTTGTGCGAGTTCTTTGCCATGTTGCAGGATGGTCTACTCCTTCTCGACAGTCTTTTTGCTCTTTTTTGTTTTGTTTTTTGTTTTCAACCAAAGTCAAAAACAACCATTTCATTGTTAAGTCCCTTTCTACTTTCTAATTTTTTTTAATAAAAAATGGGTTCAACATTCTTTTGTTCCATTTGTTCAACAATTTATTTTTTTATTTAAAAAGTTATAAAAATAATTATTTAATAATTTCTTCTCTCCATAATTTAAATATGTTCAAACTTAAAAAGACACCCTTTTTTTATAATTTTAAACCTATCTAAATAATTAATTACCTATTCCTTTTCACAATTTTTAAGATTTATAGTTAATTATATTTAAAATTATTAAAATAAATATATTATTTGAAATATTTTATTTATATTATCTATTTATTTATATTTTATACTATATATTTTAAACTATTTTTCAATGTATTCGTGAATTTTACGATTCAATATAGTTCACGATTTACGATATAAAAATAACTCATCTGATTTACAATTTGAATTGTGATTTGACTACTATGTTGAAAACACATGGCTTTCGTGTAAATAGAAATAAAACAGAATATATGGAATATAATTTTAGTAAAAGAAAAACAAATAAGAATTTAAAAGTAAAATTTGGATATTATCTTATAAAACAAGTCACAAGTTTTAAATATCTTGAGTTTATTATACAAAATGACGGAGAAGTGAAGGAGGACATAAACCATAACATTGAAGTGATCCTAGATGAAATGAAAAAAAGTTTTAGGTGTCATTTGTGATAGAAAAGTGTCACTCGAAGTTAAAGAAAAATTTTATCGTACATCTATAAGACCGACAATATTGTATGATATTGAATGTTGAGCGGTTAAAAAATAACTTGAAGATAAACTCAATGTCGCAGAGATGAGAGTGTTACGTTGAATGTGTGGACACGAGATATGATTAAAAATGAGTGCATTAGAAAAAAAATTGGATAGCACCTATTATGGAGAAAATAGTAGAATTTCGTTTAAGATGGTTTAGTCATGTATAGAGAATTTCATCTATCCCTCCTAAAGTGTTTGGGTGCATAGCTTTTGTTTATATCTACCAATCTCAACACAACAAACTTGATCCAAGGGCCCGCTAAGTGCATCTTCCTAGCGCATTCACCAAACCAAAAGGGTTACAAGTGCTACTGTCCTGTAACCAAGAAATTCTACATCACTATGGATGTTACCTTTTTTTAAAACCAACCCTTCTATCCCAAAATAGCAATTCAGGGAGAGAACTGTGAAACTGAAGCTAAAATTGAGGAATTCCAATTTTGGAAAACCAAAATCAGCACTACCAATCCAGCAGCCACCATCCTAGTAGCTCTTGAACCCAAAAATAGTACTACCACTGAAACTAGCACTCCTAATCCTATCCCTATCCCTAAACATGGAACAAGTCCTTCCTCCCATCAACCAAGTACCCAAGGCGTCCAAGGCATTAAAGAATTACTAGTTTATACTAGAAGGAAGAAACCTGAAAAAACTCAAGAGGAGTAAGAGAACAGCACTACACTTGGGCAGAACCAAGAATTGGACTAGGATCCAAGTAACTAGAATCCACAACTAGGTAACACAGCTGATTTATATTCCTGTGATAATCCTGGTGGAAATATAAAGTCCAACAATCAACCTATAGCTTTGAAGAAAGGTGTTAGATCCTGCACCAACCACCCAATCAGTAATCATGCGTGTTAAAAAAAATTGTCCCAGGATTTTCAGGCATTCATCACCCACCTGGAAGATGATCATGTCCCATCCAACATTCAAGAGGGACTTCAACAACCCAAATGGAATGCTGTTGTCCAAGAAGGAATGCTAACATTGGAGAAAAATGGAACCTGGGAAATTTCAAAACTGCCAGAGGGTAAGAATCCTGTTGGGTGCAAGTGGATATTCACTGTGAAACATAATTCAGATGGAGGTGTAACCTGTTTTAAAGCTCGACTAATAGCTAAAGGGTTTGCCCAATCCTATGATATAGATTATGAGAGACATTTTCTCTTATAACAAAGCTCAACTCCATCAGAGTTTAATTATCAGTTGCTGTAAATTTGGACAGGAATTTACACAAACTTGATGTCAAGAATGATTTTTTTAATGGAGAACTAAAAAAGGAGGTATACATGAAGATTCCACCTAGCATGGAAACTTAGAAAATTTAGGGAAACTATGTAAACTGAGAAAGTCACTATATGGCCTGAAACAATCTGCTAGGACTTGGTTTGATTGTCTAACTAGAGTTGTGAGAAAGCGTGAATTCACTCAATGTCAAGAAGATCATACAATATTTGTGAGACATTCGTGAAAAGGTATAAAAGGACCTTGGTTATTGTTTATGTGGATGATATTATAATCACAATGGATGATGAGGAAGGGATAAGGAACCTCAAGAAATTGTTGGCAGAAGAATTTGAAATTAAAGACCTTTATTCACTTAGATACTTCCTTGGTATGGAAGTTGGTTGAACTAAATAAGGAATTATGGTTACACAATAAGAGACTGAAATACTTGATGTAAGCTTGTGGAAACACCTATGGATCCCATTGGTAAGATTGATGATGAAAGTCCTCCAATTGATAAAGAAAGGTACTAGAAATTGGTGGAAAAATTAATGTAACTAACTCATATAAGACCTCACATTGGTTTTTTTTTTGTCAGAATGGTAAGTCGTTATATGAATAACCCCATTGAAAGACGTATGAGAGTTGTATATTGAATTCTACAATACCTCAAAAAGAGTCATAGTAGAAGACTATACTTAAAGAAAACATCAAACAAAGAAGTTGAGATATTTATTGATACTGATTGGACATGATTCTTAATAAATAAGAGATCAACTATCGGATATGGTTCCTATGTATGGAGAAACTTGGTGACTTGGAAAAGTAACAAGCAGCCTGTGGTGTCCTTAGGCAACTGGTTTAAGATTTTTCTCTTCTTTAATTGGTTTTGTGTGTTGTCTTGGTTCATTACTCTCTCATGGATTCTGCACCAGTGTGTATCAAGTTTACTGGCCAAAATTACTCTATTTGGGCTTTTCAGTTTGAATTATTTTTCAAAAGCAAAGACCTTTGGGGCCACATTGATGGTACTGATACTGCACCAACATCTGACACTGACAAATCTAAGGATGCCGTGTCTTCTCCTTCTTGGGTTATACTTGATGCTAGAATTATGTCTTGACTTCTTGGCTCGGTGGAGCCCCATATTGTCACCAATTTAAGGGCTCACCGCTCCGCTCAATCTATGTGGAGTTATTTGAAGCAGGATTATCATCAAAATAATGACGCTCGTCGCTTTCAATTGGAACATACTATTGCAATGTTTCAACATGGTAGTCTTTCCATTTAAGATTACTACTCGGCATTTTTGACTCTCTGGCATGAATATATTGATTTAGTTACAGCAAATATTCCTGTTGTTGCTTTTTTTACTATTTAGAATCTTCACAAAACTAGCCAGCATGATTAATTTCTCATGAAATTATGTCCGTAATTTGAATCGGTTTGCTCCTCTCTGCTGAATAGATCTCCTGTTCCTTCTCTTGATATTTGTTTTGGTGTGTTACTTCACGAAGAACAACGTCTTAGTACTCAAGTTCTTTTGGAGCAATTTCATGGCAGTTCTGGGGCCGCAACTATAGCTTATGCTGTCCAAAGACGTGGACCACCTGGGATTTCTAAAAATTTACAATGTTTCTGCTACAAAGAATATGGGCATATTGCTGTTAATTGTCCTAAAAAATATTGTTCTTATTGCAAGAAAAAATGACATATTATTAAAGAATGTCGTATTCGCCCCAGAATTGCCAGGCCCAAGCATTTCAAACTTCTATTACTGTAGCAGCACCTTCTCCAACACATGGTGCTTCTTCTGATCTTGCATCTCCTCCAGCACCTTACTGCACTCCTGAAATGGTGCAACAGATGCTAATTTCAGCATTATCTACAATGGAGTTTCAAGGTAATCACTCTACTACACTCTGGTATGTAGACTCAGGGGCTTCTAATCACATGACAAATAATTCCAAAAATTAGTCTCATGTTTGGCCTTATGTTGGTAAATCTACCATTCAGACTGCCAATGGCAATTCTTTGCCCATTGCTGCTATAAGAAATGCCTCTTTTACATTGACTGATGTGTTTCTTGCTCTTCAACTTTTCACGAATCTTATTTCTGTTGGTCAATTAGTTGATAACAATTGTGCTGTTAATTTTTCAGGTAATGGTTGTGTTGTGCAGGATTAGGTAACGAGAGAGTCGATCATGAAAGGACCTAAAGTGGGGCATTTGTTTCCACTATTTTTACTTGCTTAAGCACTTTCTCCAGTTTTTTCTATTACGTCTTTTGCTCGTAATAATGTTCCTACTTTGAGTATAATGTGGTATCGTCGTTTAGGTCATCCTAATCTTCAAATTTTATCTCATGTATTGAACTCTAGCTTTTTTGGTAATAAATAACGTTCTTCTTTATCTCTTGAGTGTGATTCTTATAAACTTGGTAAAAGCAAAACTCTTCCCTTTCCTTTACATGCTAGTAGAGCTTCTCATTTCTTTGATCTTATCTATAGTGATATTTGGGGCCTTTCCTTGGTTAGTTCACATGAAAAATTTAAATATTATGCGACTTTCATTGATGATTATAGTAGATTCACTTGGGTTTATTTTCTTCGCTCTAAATCTGAGGTTTTTCGTACTTTCACTGAATTTTTAGCATATGTTGAAAATTAGTTTTCTACGAATATTAAGACATTACGTACCGATTCTGGTGGAGAATATTTGTCTACTGAGTTTCAGGCATTTTTGGCTTCTAAAGGAATCATATATCAACGTTCATGTCCCGCTACTCCCCAACAAAATGGAGTAGCTGAACGCAAGAATCGTCATCTTCTTGATGTGGTATGTACTCTTTTGTTAGAATCTTCTGTTCCATCCATCTTTTGGGTTGAGGCTCTAAAGACTGCTACTTACTTGATTAATCGTTTACCTTGTCAAATTTTACACATGGAATCTCCCTACTTTCGCCTGTTTGCTAAGGCACCTAGTTATGATAATCTTCGTATATTTGGTTGTGTATGTTTTGTTCATTTATCTCCTTCTGAGAGATATAAATTTTCTGTTCAATCCGTTCGATGTGTTTTCCTCGGATATAATGTGTGTCAAAAGAGCTTTGTTTGCTATGATCCTACTTTACATCGTACACGTATTTCTCGAAATGTTATTTTTTTTGAAAATCAACATTTCTTTCCTATTTCACCTGTGCCCTCTTCTTCTTCCATTGTGGTCCTCCCTTCCTTTGAGCAGCTTTTCTCAGATTTTCATCAAGTTAGGTCTCGCTTTAAACCAGGTATGGTGTATACAAGATGATCTCACACGGTCTCTTCCAGTCGCTCAACCGATATCTGATCCTAACATGCCCCAGAATCAGTCAGTCGTAGCACCTATAGAGCCTTTGGTACGTCGTCCTCCTCGAGTGTCTGTACCCCCTGATAGGTATGGGTTTTCTTCTAGCACTTCTATTTCATCTCTTATTGCTGCCTTGTCCAATTTTGATAGTCACACATGCTACCCACATGCTGTTAAGCATGATTGTTGGCGACAAGCTATGCAGGAAGAAATTGCCGCTCTAGAGGTCAATCACACCTGGGACATTGAGTCTTGTCTTTCTACTATTGTTCCTCTGGGTTGTAAATGAGTTTACTTAGTCAAGGTTCGCTCTGATGGAAGTTTGGATCGTTATAAAGCTCGGCTTGTTGTCCTTGGAAACCATCAGGAATACGGTGTGAATTATGAGGAGACATTTGCTCCTGTGGCTAAGATGACCACTGTTCGTACGATCCTAGCTGTTGCTACTTCTAATGATTGGCCACTACATCAGATAGATGTTAAAAATGCGTTCCTTCACGGGGATCTTAAAGAGTGTATTTATATGAAACCATCCCAGAATTGTTTTCTTCTCCGAACTCCAATGTGTGTAAACTTCGTCGCTCTCTTTATGGTCTCAAACAAGTTTCACAGACTTGGTTTTATAAATTTCGAACCACTTTATTACAATTTTCTTTCCAGCAGAGCAAGTATGACACTTCATTATTTTTTCCGAAATCAAACTTGGGTCTTATTGTCCTTTTAGTCTATGTTGATGATATTGTAATCACTAGTTCTAATTTTGCTTTACTTTTCCAGCTCAAGACACATCTTTTACAATCTTTTCATACGAAAGATCTTGGGTTTCTCACGTATTTTTTTGGTCTTGAGGTGCATCGTAGTCTCTCTGGTATTTCTCTCAATCAACATAAATATGCCAGTGATTTGGTGGCTACAGCTAGATTGCAGGACGCTACCTCTCTTGATACACTCATGGAATTAAATGTCAAACTTCGCAACGAGAAAGGTGATTTAGTTGTTGATCCTAGTTTATATCGTAAATTGGTGGGTAGTCTTGTCTATCTCACCCTCACCAGACCATATATTGCTTTTGCTGTACAACAAGTCAGTCAGTTTCTTCAGAATTCTCGTCATCTTCATTTGGCTGCTGTCCGTCGGATCATCCGCTATGTTCGAGGCACTTCTGCACGGGGTTTATTTTTTTCTACAGGCAATTCTCTTCGTCTTGTTGCTTATAGCGATGCTGATTGGGCTGGTTGTGCTGATATATGTCGCTTCATCACTGGTTGGTGTGTGTTCTTAGGTGATGCATTGATCTCCTGGAAGAGTAAAAAGCAAGACAGAGTTTTTAAGTCATCTACTGAATCAGAGTACTGAACAATGTCTCTTACTTGTTCAGAAATTATTTGGCTTCGGGGTTTGTTTGGTGAATTAGATTTTTCTGCCAATGATTCTACATCTTTACATGCTGATAATACCAGTGCTATTCAGATAACGGTCAATCCTGTCTATCATGAGCACACAAAGCATATTGAAGTTGACTATCATTCTATTCGTGAAGCCTTTGAAGCTCGTGTTATTACTCTTCCTCACATTTCTACTGAACTACAAATTGCTGATATTTTCACCAAAACTCTCACTCGTCATCAACATTGTTTTCTAAGTAACAAATTGATGTTTGTTGATCAATCCGCATCAATTTGAGGGGGCTGTCAACGGATATATTGCCTTGATTTGCTCTTTTGCATTATTCTCTTGATTTGCTCTTAATGAGCTTAGTTATTATCAGATTGCATAGGAATTAGATTAGCAGATATTTAGTATTGTTTCCATATATAGAATTCTTCTGTACATATTATATATAATGAAGAGAAATCAGAAGTTGAGGGAAGCCATTCATACAGTATTCTTGGCTTGTTGACACATTCAAACTCATATATACTTCTTCAAGCCATCAAACTGTAGATATCCTAATAAAGGCCCTTCCAAAGGCTAGCTACGAGAGTATAAAAAACAAGTTGGGGATGATAGACATCTACCACCCAACTTGAGTAGGAGTGTGGAAAGATTAGATTCTAATTTGTAATTATGTACTGAATCTCCTATAATTATGTGATATTCGGTCAGCCTAGAATCAAGGGGATCCAATAGGATAGCATTAATTCTATGATTGAGAGAATATCTCTCAATCAATTCATTTCCTTCTTTAGTGCCTAGGGTGTGTAAATGTTGATTTTATGGCTTAGAATCAGGGAGACTACTTGTATATATAGGCTGTATGTAATCAGTTTTTAGATAAGAAAATCAGAAGACATTTTCTTAATTAATACATAAACAACTTTCAGTGTTGGATGACATTAAGCATTTCTGTGAGAATCCTAAATAAAGAATTTCTAGGGAGGTATGTAATTTCAGGCATGGCATCAAGTTTGCATTATGACCATTCATACCATTCAATTCTTAATGCCTTAAGATTAGGTCATATGTTAGACATACATGCCCCAGTAGCTACTAGCCAGCTTGACTGGGTCCAACCATATTGTCAAAAACTTTTAAACCAAGTTGCTGATAATAGGCTACTTGACATATGCCACATGATACGTGTCCTCCCAATGTGGGACTTTGAGGTGTTACATTGCCTCGTTGCCAAACCTTGAAGGTAATTTGATAAATATTGAAACCACTTTTATTTGTTTCATTTCGAATTTCGAAGTCCGACCTTTTGATAAAAAGCTATTTTTTCTAAAATTCCCCCTTCTTTCTTTAATTCTTTTTTCCCCCCTAAAATGTGTTTTATACCAGTAAGCCTCCGTATTGGATTCTAGGTACATGTTGTTGATGGTTCATCACCACAGCCAGATCTAGAGTTTGATGCAGTTCGTCTAGAGCTAGAGCTATTTAGTCCTGAGCTTGCTGAGAAACCTTATGTAGTTGCTTATAACAAAATGGATCTTCCAGAAGCATATGAAAATTGGCCATCCTTCAAAGCAAGGCTACAATCTCTTGGGATCACACCTTTTTGCATGAGTGCTGTGAAAAGGGAAGGTACTCATGAAGTTATCTTCACCGCTTATGAGCTTTTGTGTAAAAGTGAAGAGGCCACGGAGGAATACCAAGGTTTCAATTTTATTTAATCAAGTTCTGAATTACAGTTATTTCTGGGAACTCAATTTGCTATACATATTCTTGCATTTGAACAAATCTGTTTTCAGATGGAAGAGAAATAGTAAACTTGAACCATGTAGCTGATGCAGTAGAAAAGCAGCGAAGCACCTCTATTAGTGATTTTGAGATTTTTTGTGACAGCACTTCAAATATTTGGCATGTAGTTGGATCCGGATTGCAACGTTTTTCTCAGATGACAAACTGGCGGTGGGTTAAAGAGTAATAAATGTGATTGAGAATTCAATTCCCTTTTATGATTGCCTGTATTCTGTCTTATTGTGTGTTGCATTTTAAACATACTGTAAATGTCAAGGTCTAACTCTAGCCTCTAATCACATTTAACAAATGCAGTGTGAATATTGTTTATCTAAATGTATATTATACTTCTTCTCAAAACCATAAGACATTGACATATGTGATCAGGCTGGGACATTGTTACTCCATAATTGCCTGAAGCTTATTGAATTGATTTTCAAAATCTCAAAGACAATGCCATAAACAAGATAGTCACTCTTCAAATCATAAGAACTGAGGTCTGAACATGTAAGGATGAACTAACAATTTTGATTGAGGATCATCATTGATTGCAATTTCTTATTATTCTGTGTGTGTAAAGTTAATCCCCCAAGTGGAGTATGTATCTTTATTTTCTAATACCCATGCATTGAGCCTAAGTTTCATGTGCTCATCCCCCTTTTTTTATTAAAAAATACTTTATCTATGACAATGACAGTGATTGTTGTTATTGTTCTTTCTGTTGCTACCAGAAATATGGCATTTCCATGGAGCTACTTCATTTTACAGGGTGCAAATAGATAAATGTTTGTGACACTAGCCATGTGCACACCCTAATGTCTGTGTAGGGGAATGCCTTTAAGTTGAAAGATAAGATTATGATGAATGGTAAATACAAGGGTAGCGAAGATTGTGGAAAGAGAAATGATACATATAGTTGTCTAAATACTCATGTAACATTATGACTTGTAATTGATTTATAAACCAAACATTAAAATGAAAGAACCTTTTAATAATATTGTGATAAAATATGAAGAAAGGGAACTCTATCTGCGCCATCTGCTTCTTAATTGATACTAGTGTCTTGACGAATGTGTTTATTAGGAATAGCAGTATGCTTGAAACTGCAATTCTTGTCCATGGCTAACCTCACAAAAAATAGTCATGCATGTTTAACAGGTACATTGATTCAGAGAGAAGATTTCAACATGTCCTTGAGGCTTGTGGTGTGTATAAGTCTCTCCTGAAACTTGGTGTTAAGGAAGGTGACACAGTGATTGTTGGAGAGGTCTGTCTTTTGTTTTTTATCAGTGTTTCTATACCTTGGACTCTTTACTAGCACAATGATCAAACATGTCAACATATGGTTGATGTACTAAATGAAATTTAATCCTTGAGATCATGGTTTCTTAGAAGGCAGAACAATTTTGACCCTATTATCCTATGTCCTCACAAGTAGCCTGGAAACAGAATATACAAGACAATGAAATTATTTGTGTAAATTTTGTGCAAGCCAACTTGAATCTCATCTACGATATTTTGTGTATTGCATACTTAATGACCATATGTTTCTCTCTGTTACTTACCAGATTGAGATGGTATGGCATGATTCCTTTGACAACTCTAGCACATCACGTATGAAGAGAAGATTCACTGATTCAATTAAATGGCCTGAATGGAAGTAGTTCAACTATATTTCTTGCTTGACTATGTATACAGCAATTATTCAATAGGTAAGGAAAACATATTCTCATCATGGAGGTTTCCTACCATGCAAGTTGGTAATACTGCAACTTAGTATTTGATGCCTTACCACAGTTCCTCATCCTCATGTTTTTGGGGGGATATTTATTTTCTGCAATGATTGTACATAATGGGTGTTCCTACACAAAGTTTCAGAACCCAAAGAAATAAGCCAGAGTTCCCCCACGATTAGGGGAGGTTGCCTACCTAGTGACATTACCTATTTACTCGGCCCAGAAGTAAGAAACCCTCTGGTTAGACCTCTCTGGAGTGCCCAGAGAATAGACATCCTCTGTAGGTCAATCCCCTCCCAATCTCTGAATGAAATGTCATCCTTTGGAACATAGTTGTTAAACTCTCGATTTAAAGTGTAAAATGTACGAGTTTGAAATTTCAGTTTCCTCAATTGAGTCAAATCACGTTCCAGCTCGTAGTTTGATGAACTCACTTTAAACTCTTAAAATCAAGTAGAACTGTGAGTTGGATTTCTGAATTTATACCTGTTCTTGGCCATCTTTTGGCTGAAGATGGCTTGGCAACCCGTCTGCCCAAATGCTGCAACTGATTTTTCTTCTCCTTTGTCAATAGATGTTTGGCCAATTGATGTAGTTAATGCTTGACATGCCCACAACAGCTGCATTTCCATCTCATCAACTGACCTCTCTACTCAATTGAAACTCTGGCCATGAAAAGTTGAACTTGAACTTGTTTAGGCATGAAGAGATAAATGACTTCAAGTTGAAGGGCAGGACTCTTGAGCCACATACCAGTCTTGTAACTTTGAGCTTTCTGCTAAGTAGTTTGTTGTTATTCCTGTTTGCTTGGATTTGGGTGAATTTACGGTCGCTGACTTACATCTATTTTTGTTTTCATCTTGTGATGTATTTTAAGTACTTTTTATTTATTAATCATTTACAATTCACCTAGTTAAGAAAGAGAAGTGTAGATTATTTTGTTAAGTTTGTCATTAATTGACTCATTTAGTTCCATTTGTGATGCATTTTATGTACCTTTCATCATATGTATATAATTAGTTATTTGTTAAAGTATGTAAACTCTTACATGCTTATGAATTGAGTTGCAAGAGTTTACCCCCATCTATGAGTTTACTTAGAGTAGTGAGTTTATAACCATGCTCTAAAGGTCAAATACCTTCAGAGCGCCTAATGAGATCCTCCTCTGACAAGTTGCTTACTAATGTAGTCCTGTAGGAAAGGAGCCTTTACCTCTCTTTACCAACTAAGTGAGTTTTTGAGGCAAAGGTTGAGATAGGGTTTGACCCCGAGTCTCATGCCCCCTCTCATAAATAGTAGATTGTTGGTGTAAGAAGTTTGTTGAGGTTACTATGATTGTGAAAGTGCTCTTATAGTGGGTTTGGCATGGACCCAAAGGCCACTTTTGTTGGACAAGGCTAGGAGCATGAAAGTAGCATCTTCATCTCCCTTTGCTTGGGAGATTTGAATGATGGTGCCTTCATGCCAAGAATATCTATACAATTACTTAGAGTGAGTTGGTTATAACTGTTGGTCTAGTTGATGTATCTAAGGTCCTTATTAGTTAAGGTAATTTCCTCTCTTTTGAGCTCTGATGAAGACCTTAGCAAGTAGGGGGAGCCCTTCCTTAAAAGCTGGTTTGTAAGGGAGAAGAACCCTACCTCTTATGTACCACATGAACTATTTGTGTCTTTCCAATGTGGGACTCCATCATAGTATTGCCCCTCAAGAGTCGATGTCCTCGACAGTTGCACTTAGCAACGCTTAAACTGTCCTACTGGTTCCAAATGTTAGGTCGCACCTTCCCCATAGGTTCACCAGGTTGCACTCTCTGTAGGTAGCTCTTTTTGAAAAGGTTGGTCTAGCTCTGATATCAATTGATGGAGACATAAGCAAATAGGGTGAATCTTTCCTTAAAAAATTTACTTGTTAGGGGGAAGAACCTCGCCCCTTAAGTACTACATGAACTACTTGTGGCTCATCAATGTGGGACTCCATCAAGCTCTTAAACTCATGCACTTGTTACCTTTTTGGCCAACCCTAGACTTGTTTTTCTCACTCTCCTTCCATGCTGTCAGTTTGATAGTCATACTTTCTCCAATATATAGAAAAAATGCCTTTATTAGTCCTTGTAGAAAGAGAGAGAAATTAATTTTGACTTAATTAGTCAATCTGTTAAGCTATCTTATCTATGAAGTACCTGTGGTAAATGCTACTAGTACTGAGAGAATATATTATAAGTTTAACCTTAAGAGCCCGTTTGGTACAACATAATGGAAAAAGGAATTATATATGGAATGATGAATTTCATCGTTTGGATGGATAGAATAGGTGGAATGGTGCATTCCCTGGAATGCATTATTCCATCAGCCAAGGGAAAAGTGATTCCAATGCAGGAGCTGTGGAATCCGGTATTCCATCCAAAAAAACCCATATTTACCCTTGAGAAGCCCTTTCTCCCAAATTCGGTATTCCTTTCCCGAAAGCTCCACACCTACTGTGTGGATTTCTGCTTCGCATCCTCTCCACGGCTTCTACGTTCCTCTACATCGCGTCTTCTCCATGGGATTCCAGGGCTTTTGGGTTTCTCTACTTCGCGTCCTCTCCGCGGAGCTCCACGGCTTCTGTGTTCCATGGCTTGGCGTTTTTCTTCCCTAGCTTCTGAGTTCCACGGCTTCTGAGACATCATAAATTTGACCCCTTGATAGCCATGAGCAAAGGCTTTTTTGGATTGGAGCCATTGTAGGCTTTCAGCTCCTCTTGAGTGATTTGCTCGAGCTGAACCCATGGAGGCAAAGGCTCTATATGCTCTTCAAGTGCCTTGACCCCTTGATTAGCAACGCGAGGACTATGAAAAAAGGGGGAGGCCAGTGATGATGAGCTGCGATGGCTTCCTTCAGGGTCTCCAAAGTTGCAAAGCCATGGGTCATTCTTTCTCCTCGAAGCTCCATTCACATATCTGCGTTCCATTGCATTCTTCTAGTTTGCGAAGTAGAACCCATTTGGAGTTGCAAAGGAGAGCCCGCCCGGAGTCATGCCATCCACCCACTCCTGTGATTCTCAATCGCGAAGTAGAGCCCTTGTGGAGAAAGCTTGATTACGGTAAAATTTCCTTTGTTTTACAGATTTCAAATTTATGATAGAAAAAATTTGATTTCACATTGGTGATTGAATTAGCTTCTTGTTATGATTTCAGATTCATACTTTTCTGATTTGTTCTAATTTGTCCATGGAATTAGCTTTTCATTCCTAAACCTGCTGCACCTTGTTCTGATTTGGTAAATTTCCATCCCCCTATTGCACCTGCTTCACCTTGTTGAAGGTTAGCTTGTGAGCGATGCAATGTGTGCTATTTCCATCAATAGTTGTCTATATTCTAGAAATGCAATTGGTCTTTTATATGGATGCTATTTCTTATGTTTCTGTGTCTGCCTATATGCACACTTGTGTGTGCATTGTTTTGATCTATGCCATTAAAAAGCTCAATGGCGATTGCATTAGCTCATCCCAAAATTTATTTGGTGTCTTCATAGTTTATTGATTACACATTACACCATTTTGTGCTAGTCAACTCCAGGTTTGGATCTCCATCGTCTTCCATTAAAAACACCCATCCAAATAAATTTTTTGAATCATTTGCATTTGGTGTGCCTTACAAGGATATGGCTCATAATTGTGAGGCACTTCTGATGGGAAAGCAGTACATGTCTAGCTTGATGAGTGACCAACAGAAGCAGGAATGTTTGATGGATTTACCTTTACAATATCATGTCCAACATGATGAGTGACCAGTAGATAGCTTTTGAGCTCTAGACTTGGTGGGCTCAAGACCCAGCTTTCTCTCGACATGTTGAGTGTTTGAATCTTTATAATTTATTTTTTATTCTTTTCTTCTTCTTCTCATGAGTATTTGAGAAGTATAATTTATTGACATCTTGTTTTCATGTACATATATAGAAATCGTAGGTTTGTTTATAACATTAGATTATTAATGAAAAGGAATTTAGATTCCATTTTGCTAGCCCGAGTTTTTTTATTTTTGATGTTGAACTTTAATATCTTCTATTCTTGTACAGGTGGATTCATTTCATATATATTTTTAATTAATGTTGTGATGAATCTCTCTAGTTGGTGCAAA
This sequence comes from Gleditsia sinensis, assembly GCA_037074535.1. Lineage (NCBI taxonomy): Eukaryota > Viridiplantae > Streptophyta > Magnoliopsida > Fabales > Fabaceae > Gleditsia > Gleditsia sinensis. The sequence continues at coordinate 59,157,290 of CM073464.1, forward strand.
ATTGTTATAAAGGCTTCAAACTAAATAAAAAGAACAAAAATAATATTATAAATTTTGATTATAGGAGTCCCAATCAACAAAATTTCATAGAGCAAAAGTTGTTAACAGAAGTTTGTACTTTTTTCAATGTAAATTATAGGTTGTTGAAGTATAATGCACGTTCTCTCAATCGCAAAATAAAAAAAAATGGATACAGTGATGAACTTAAGTAGAAAAATAGGTGTAGAATGAATCTAAATAAATAAAAAGTCGTTTATTTTTTTAAATTAATTTAATTTACATTAGAATAATTTTTTTTATAATTTAAAGTTTAAGGATAATTTAGTCTTTTAATTTATACTGTCTTTCCATTCTTTCAATTTATTCTTATACCAAACAATGAAATATCACGTTACCTCAATTTTTTCTTTTGCATATCAAACGAAATAATAAGTTTCTATTCTCACTAAAATTTATTCCACTCAACCAAACGAACACTAAAAGCCATATACTCATAAGTTATAACATTCTCCCTCAAGTTGGAGCATTGATGTTAAATATGCTTTGTTTGTCACAATAAAATCATTTCTAATCATATTAACACATTTGGTGAACACATTTATTTAATTGCTGTCTTTTATGAACATATGTTGTAGTGATTAGATTTTGCTAGATCTTCTCATGAATATATTGATAATCTACTTCAATGAGCTTTGTTCTCTAATGGAACACAAGTTTGAATGAAATATACATAATGGCTTGATTATTACACCATAACTTCATTTGAAGAGATATGTTAAACTCAATTTCACATTGAAAATGTTTGACTGTGGATGTTCAAATGTTGTTTGGGCCATAGCCCAATATTCATCTTTCACACTAGGTCTCATACGACATTCTACTTGTTTCTACGAAGACATAATATCCTATTGTGGATTTTTGATTACTTGGTGGTCCTACCCAGTCAGCATATGTGAAGACTCATAATTGCATACGCCCATGATTAGTAGACATTATACCTTGCCTATGAGCTTTCTTAAGATATTTTTTTTACCATATGAACTAATGCATCCCAACGAATGGTGGTAGGTGAATTGGCTCACTACACTCGTGGGAAAAGTGATATCTTGAATTGTCACAATTAGATAATTTAGCTTTCTAACCAATTATTGATACTTCTCTGGGTCACTAAGTGCATCACTATTAGTACCAAACAACTTGAGATCTGGTTTAATAACTGTCTTGCAAGGTCTAGATCCCAACAACCTTGTTTCATCAAGTAAATCAAGTACATACTTCTTTTGTGAAAGGAAAATACCTCTCCTTGGCTGCATTGCTTCAATACCCAAAAAAAATAAAATGTCAAATTGCCTAGATCTTTTGTTTGAAATAGGTTTTGTATGAAGCTGCTCAAATTTTGAATACTTGGTTCATTTCTGTCAGTGGTAACAATATCATCAACATATACCCATTGACAATCTTCCTTTGTTTAATATTCCTGTCAAGGTTAGCTAAGAGGGTGGAGAATATTATAAGAGACTTCTTCTTGTCTTGGGGTGGGGAGAGTAAGAAACATCATTTGGAGACTTGGGATGTGCATTATAAATCTTAGGAGGATGGGAGATTAGGTCTTGGTAATATACTAATGTGGTGTCTAAAATCATTTCTCAAGTGGGATGCACCCAAATATGGTGTGGGGTGATTAAGAGTAAATATGGCATGCACCGAAATGATTGGGGTGCTAATTCCGGCATTGGTGCAAGTCATGCTAACCTTTGAAAATTTATCATGCAGGTATATCCTTTTTTGTTTCATTTCTTATCATGTTGGGATTGGTACTCGATTGAGGTTTTAGGAAGACAATTGGATTGGTGATTCTTCTTTTGATGAACTTTTTCCTATACTTTATCAATTATCATCTTTACATCATGCCCCAATATTTGAATTATAATTTTACAATCAATTGGTTTTTACTTGAATTTTCATTTCACTGGGAATGTTAATATTAGAGCTGTTGATGACCTTGCTCTGTTGTTGGAAATCATTGGTTTTTTTCATGTTTCTTCTATGCCTGATATGAGGATTTGGGATTTGAATTTTTGTCTAAATCACTATGGAAAGTCAAGGTTCCCTCTAAGCTGAAGGCTTTTTTGGGACAGCGGTCATTAATAAAATTAACACAGATAATCTGCTTCAGATTCGTAGGCCCAACAAGGCTATATCATTGGATGTTTATGTGAGTGTGTTATAGGAGTTCTGATACAAATAACCCCCTTTTTCGACACTGAAGTGCCTTGGCGGATTTGGAGTAGGCTGTATGGAGTTTGTGACGAGCACTGGGTTTGTCCACCTATTTTAGAGCAGTTATTAGCTACTAAACATGTTGATTTTGGGACCAAGAAGGAACATAAAGTTCTTTGGTAGTGTGCTGTTTCTGCAGTTTTATAGTCTTTGGTTGGAGCGACATGCAAGATTTTTTAATCAAAAGATTCTCCTGTCACTCCTTTGGGAGGGTTATTTTTTGGCCTCATTATGGGTTTCAGCAAGGGGATTGGAAAGTCTTGAGCTATTTTTTTAAATTTTTTGGTTTTCTGGTATGTCAGGACTACTTGTTCTCTATGGCTACAATTGTTTCCTCTCTTCTCTTCAGAATTTTTTTTTTCTATCTAAAAATAATCTTTGACATATACCACTGTTAAATGTAACCTACATTAGTATGTCTGAAAAATACTATGTAATTACTACTACTCTCCAAACCAAATTTTATTATTGCATTGCTAAAGCAACAAAATCACATTCTAGAGAGGCTAATAGAGAGGCTAATGACTAGAGGCAACAAGGAAAGATGAAAAAGGCAAACTGAGGTCACCTTCACTACTGGTGAGACAGTATCTATATAGTTAGTACCATAGGTTTTGGGCATAGCTTTAGCCATTAATTGGGCCTTCAAGGAAGCAATGAAGCCATTGGGATTCATCTTCACTCTATAAACTTATTTACAACCAATTGCACATTTACTAACAAGTAGATGCACGAGTTCCCATGTATCATTATGATCAAGGAGCATCATCTCCTCTTTATGGGCCTTTCTCCCCCCATTATGATTTGATGTCTTAGACACTACAGAAATAGAATCTAACAAAGAAACAAAGGAATATGACAAAAATGATAAACCACTATAAGAAACTAATGAAGACATAAGATAAGCACAATCATATTTACCTTTTTGTAAGGCAATGAAAAGACTAGTGTCAGGTTCAATTGACTAAGAAGTGGGCAAAGTGGAGGAATCTAAAGTGGGTGCTTCCAAAGTGAGAGTTGCTGGTAAAGAAGGCCTCACTTGTGAAGAGTAAACTTGTGTGATAAGTGGCTTGACAAGAGGAAAGGACGTTGGGAGAAACACTGATATCCTTTCTTTGTCTAGGAGTAGTCCAAAAAGACAAATTTTAAGGACTTTGGATCTAGTTTAGTGACACTTTGTTGATTATCATAAACAAAACAAGTGCATGCAAACACCTTTATAGAAGAGGAAACATTGTCAGAGACGAAGAAGTAATACTAAATAAGGAATTTGTCCTTTAAAATAGAGGATGTCATGTGATTAATAAGATAAGAAGCAATATGAACATAATCAATCTAAAACTTTGGCACTTTCATTTGAAATAATGAGGCATAAGTGAGTTCCGTTAGATGAAATTTTTTAACGTTCAACAACCTATCCTTTTAGGGAGTAAAAACACAAGACGATTGATGAATAGATCATGATCTCTCATATAACTAGAAAAATGACCCCAAACATTATAATGAACAATTTGAAAGAGGGATTCAGCTCTTTTATTGACTCTAGGAGGAAAGGAAGCATGATGGTGTTTGGCATACTAACACAAACCCACAAGGTAAACTAGACATGGTCACCAAATCAAGACAAATGTTCTTTAGAACCTTTGCTGAGGGACAACCGAATCGACAATGAAGTTGAAAAATAGATGAATTACAGGAATAGGCAAGGGAAGAAGGAAGTGAGGTTGTAGATCCAACATATATTACTTATTAGATACACTCTATTGACTAATAATCTTTTGCATCAAAATATTCTATAAGACAGAAGAATCAAGAAGAAAGGTTATTTAACAATGTACAATACAAGTAAGTTGACTCACATAAAGTAAATTGATAGAAAATTTAGGCAAACATAGAATAGAAAATAATGGTAGAGAAGGAAAGGGAGAGACACTACCACTCCCCAAAACCTTAGCCATAGATCCAGCAGCCAAGGTAACATTAGAATAGATAAGAGATGAGTTAAAAGCAAATAGAATACCTTATTCCCTTGTCATGTGATGAATGGCACTAGAATCTATGACCCAAAGAAGGAAATGGGAGGAAGAAAAACATACAATGGATTGCCTGTCTAAGCAAACATGGTAATGGATGAAGAACATATGCCTTGAAAGGCTTGGAATTGAGTATATCTAGCAAATTCATTGTGATGCTTCACCTTTTTGTTATCAAATCCAAACTTAAAAAATTTATAAAGTCACACACTCACACTCAACTGTGACTCACTGGGTTGCATTCCAAAACATAAAAAGAATGACTTCTTGCTACCAAAACATTATTCAAAGCATAAGAAAAAAGGAGACTAGAAAAATGCTACTTATACAAGAGTCAGACAAATTACAAATATGTCATTTTTTCTTCTCTTGAACTTTAAATAACTAGACCACCACCATAGGTGGCCTGACTGCCCTGATTTGCACATCTGGCCAAGTTTTTTTTCCCCTTTAGGATGGCAGGAGGCAGGTTTCTAGGGTTCTTGGATCAGAAAGGCTCTAATAGAATGTATAAAGAGGAATAAACTAATGAGATAATGACTTAATTTGTTAGCTTCCAAAATTATCTTATTTATAGACTAATCAGAGTCAATTACATGCACATTCTATTAGTATTAGGAGAGTATACCGATTTGGGTTTGATAGAGCCCCCCTACTTTCAACATCAAAATGCGTTTTCCTTTACAACAACCACACCTTGCGTCCATTTAATATAGAAAAAAACTCTCTCTGCACCTTCTGTCAATAATAATAACAACCACAATTAAACTTTTTTTTATTAAGTGGGGTCGATTACGTGGATCGAATAACGCTACAATGAACCTATTATAAATGAGATTAATAAAGAGATTATTAGTAGCTAAATTCTTCTTCATAATTTTCTCAGCACCTTCTATCCATGAATTAAATTCCAATATACCATTCTTTTACATTTCTACTATAAATAGAACATCAACTTTGCATTTATTTATCTTCTAATGTAACATTCCTAATTTTATTTCTTTTATTAATAAAGGTATATAAATATTTAATTGAAAAAATAAAACTTATTAAATTATTTTTTTGATATCTAAGAAAAAAATATGTCTTAAAATTTTTTCACCTTATGTGTATACATAGAAAATGTTTCTAACATTAAAGGAATAGGTAAAGAGAGAAAATTTAATAGGAAAAATTAGAAATAACATCTTAAAGAGAGACGAAATTCTTGAGTAAAGAAAATAAATTTTTGATAGTAAAAGTCTTAAAATTTTAAAAAGATTAGACTAGAGTAATAAATGACTAATGTATACCCTAACAATTGCTATTGTATAAATTTCTTACCATATTAAGTGTGTAATTTTGACATGAAAATATTTTATAAAGTGATATTCGAAAATGGTTATCATCATGGCATGATTGTATTTTACTAATGATTTTTGGTAATGATTATGCTTTGATGATAAATTATGGCATGTGAGTATAATGAACATATTTATTATTGAAATCATATTTTTGGATATTAACGTAAAAAGAAAAGAAAAGAAAAGAAAAGAGACGAGCACGGTCATATGGCAGTCCATATGGTGCACTAGTAAGAGACGCCCTAGTCATGGCTATAATTGTAATAATGAGAAAAGAAAGAGAAAGATTACCATGTCAAACGGAGTGAGAAAAGCACGTATTGGAGAATAGAATGTACTCACTTTGACTAGAGTAGCTTGATATGAAAATAAGTTGATTGTCATTTTATAATATTCGAAAAATAGTTATTCATGTAACACATGTGATTAATGTACGATTTTCATGGGCATAGATAAAGTGCATTCGTGTGACATAAGATATTTTCTGTAGCTTATACAAATGAACATGACATGATGAGCTATATTGATGATAATTATGATTTATTGTTGAACTTACTGGGATTTAATTCTTACTATATTTCCATATTATGTTTAAAAGACTAAATATGCATATATTCTCTATAATTAGCTTTTAACGTATGTTGGGTCGAGTTGGCTAAAATTTCGGAGAAGGTGCAACCACCCGCACCCATATTCTCGGAACTGGTCAATATGGATGAATAAGATGTAGACATATATGTGTTTGACTTTTTTGTACGAATGTGTTTAATTAATGATGTGTATGTGAACTTAGAATTGTATTAGTGTTAATGGTATACCATAAACCTTAATTATGCTTGGTTAATTTAATTAAATGTTATTATGAGTTAAATAGTTAGAAGTAAAGAGGTAATGTGTCACACCTTATTGACTAGTATCTTATTTCATACATCCACATAATAGAATATTTCACTTAAGAGAATTTAGTATTATACATTTTTTTTAATAAATTTCTAACAATGTCTACCTATCCTATAAATTAACCTATTCATTTATATTGTTTGTTATCTTTCTTGGATAAGCATGAAAGTACTTCAGGCTATTCCAAACATTTTCAAATTTCAATTCCTTATAGGCAACTAACTAGGCTTGATATGCAATACTTACAGTAAAAAGGATCTTATACCATAAAGAAAAAGGGTACAGTCCATAACTTATATTACATCACATTATAAGCTGTCCAAAAGGGAATTAGCACTCATCTAGGCCATCTCACGTATATTACACAACCAAAGAAAATACAATCCATACTCAGATGATTAAACCTTGAGACCCTTGTTGCTCACTTCATGCTGAAGTACCTAGAATGTGATTATGTAGACATAAAAAAAATGAGATGACAATCTCAATAGCTAACAAAATTTTCAAAAAAACAGTATATATTCCATTTCTTAAAACATCTCAATTTATTTTACTGAAACATAAGCACTGGCCATACATACATACATCATCTTGGTCACACTAAGGACCTATAACATTATGGTCTACTTACCCAATGCAGTCCCACACCTGCAATAGGGTTATACCTCTCCTATTATTGGCCAATACGTGGGGGAAATGGGGCTTACTTGGCACACTTTGGGCACCCCTTAATTCTCGAGAATGCATACATAACATATTTTTAGACCATCATTCATCATAGCATAAAAGTCAAGCAACCAGTGAAAATTGATAAATTCAAGTTCATAAACATAAAGAGTGTTTTAAGGAAAAACTAGTTACCTCAATTCCAGCATTATCACTTCCTTTCCAAGGCTGCCAAGGTTACTACCAGCAACAAAAACAAAAACATATAAGAGCTCTTGGTTAATGCATGCATATTAGCACCAAAAGTCATGAATCTCTAATTTAAGAGCTTCTGCTCCCCAAAATAAAACTATGATTCTGTTGAGATTTGCGGTTATTATTAAATATGATAAGTTCTCTAAAAATTATAACATTTTGTATGGAGGTACCTTTACATGTTTTTTTTATTTTGTGGTTCTCTCAGCCCTTAACTCTTTCATTCAACCCCAATAACTACCTCCTTAACCCAGATCAGTGCAGATTGGTTTCAGTTCCATTTCTATTATGCTTTGAATTCCTTTAGATTGGTAAAAATTCTTAAAAATTCGTGATATTTTATATGAAGTATCCTATATATGTTATATAATCACCATAAAAATTTCAAGTAAAAAATAATTCATTTGACCCCTCGAATAACCCAAGTTTTAAAGGCTGTCTTCAGTTATGGTCTGTTTTGACCCACTTCTTGTCTCACCAAATTTCTATATTTTATTATGTGCCTTAACCTGCCTAGAATTCTCTAAAATTTGGTGGTATCCTTATTTAGGATCTCTATAACTTGTCATAAAATTTTCATATGAAAATTAAACATCTAACCCCTTCAATGTTTAGTATTTCCATCAACAGCCTAAACCGTCCAGCAGATTGTTCTCAACACTATTTTGATTGCAAAAGGCCTAGTTGTAGGTTCTCAAAGATCACGAAAATTTTCAGAATTGATTATGAACATTATAAGACTTTTCTCACTAAAAACTAGAGAATTTAAAGGCTATTTACTCAATTTACTGAGCCAATATTTTCATATACAAAAAGGTTTATGTGTTCTCTACCTAACCCTTCTGTGCTCTATGATCTTTACTCACTAATCAGACCATAACACACTCATCTGGACTAGAAATTAGGTGATTCCAGTGGCTGTGTAACTGTAAGAAATATATCTACACTTTTCATGTTAACCATGTCTTCATATTCCTTATAGGTTAGTCCCAGAAATTCGAAAACCGAAGCTATTCTCACCAGTCTGAATTCCAGACCCGATTATGACCTCTCATCACTCCTTGGAGTATAACTCTCTCATGTTAAATCTGATTAATATGATTCCAAATGCTATGAAAATCTAAGACATAGGGCTACAACTTCTATGTTGAAAAGTTTTTCATATTTTATATAATTATTAGCCAGAAATTCGTTCTAAATTTAGCCTAATGAACTCTAAACTAGAATTTTACAAGAAGGCAAACTTACCTTGTGCAAACCTACACCTATGGCTCTCAATTTTCAGCTTACTTCTCTTGGTTTCCCTTACAACTCAGCTACGTTTTTTGCACAAAATATAGATGAGCAAAGCTTCAAATTTTCAGCACTCACTCTCACTCTCACTGCCTTATGGTGAGGGAAGAAGGAAGAAGGAACTCTCAATATTTTTCTGGTTGCTTTCTCTATCTTCCTCCTCTCTCAGGTTTTTTTCTTCTTCCTAGCTGCTCTCTCTCTCTTTCTTCCTCTCGTCTCTTAAGTTTTCTGCTGCCTTCCCTCTCTCTTTTCTACTGCTTTCGTGAGGCAAGGGGGGGTGTAAACCTGCTGCCCTATTTCCAAAATGCAAGGTGCTGGCTGCTATGGTTGCAGGGATTCCCTAGGTTCTGCAGGGCAGGGAAGAAGGTTTCTTATAACATCCATAATTTCGTTTCATGTATTAATAAAAGTATAAAAGTATTCAAAGTAACATCTCTAATTTCATTTCTTTTATTAATAAAGGTACATAAATATTTAATTAAGGAAATAAAATTTATTAGATAATTTTTAAATATTTAAGGAAATATAATCCTTAAAAATGCTTCATCTTATGTATGCATAGAAATGTTCTAACATTAATGGAATAGGTAAAGAGAGAAAATCTAAGAGGAAATATTAGAAATAAATATATTAAAGAAATGTGAAATTATTAGGTAAGGAAGATAAATTTTTGTGAAGGTATTAAAATTTGAAGAAGATTGAATTATGATAATTTTTCCTAATTTAAGAGTTAAAGTTACTAAGTTTAGTAACTCCACCCATAAATTGGGCTTTCAACTATGGACATTTCATATAGAATCTTTCTACTTCACATGAATTTTTAGCAAGCCAATAGGATAGCCCAATGAAGAAATAAAGCATAGACTTGGACTGGGATATAAAAATTGGACCGGTAGCTTAAAAATCATGAAAATGTGACTAAACCCATTATGAAAAGTAGAATTTTAACCAAAGTAAAGAAAATAGGCAAGAATGAGCCCAAATTCAAGATGAAAAATAAAAATAAAAATAAAGTGATGAAATAATGGTGTAATCAAGATTAGGTGACAAGGCATTAGGACAAAACAACTATATCTTACACTCATAATTTTAGCAAGTGGTATGATAATACATGGTACTAGGACAAAATATCTATATCCTACACTTATAATTTTAGCAAGTGGTATGATAATACATGGCATTAGGACAAAACATTTCAATCCCACACAAATAATTTCAGCCAAATAATAGAGATTCAAGGGTTAGAAATTTGCCACCCAAAAAGGTAAACCTATCATATTTAATTAAGACAAAAGAAAATGGAAATGAATCCCTAAATCAAAGGGATCTTGTCCCTTATCTTAAGAACATATCATTATAATTTTTAAAATACAAATCTCCTTTTGCTATGCATATTTTGACTAAGGAAGAGGAAAACAAGAACATAAGTTGTTTGCTTTTCAAAAATTCAACCAAGTGTATCCTAATTGTGATAAGGTAGACCTATGATCATGAAAGATGAATTATTTGATGGTCTATTTAAGCAAAACTCACCCCTATAACATTTTAATTTCGTCCAAGTGATGAAGAGAGAGAAATAGAAGCAAGGTAGAGAGAGGAAATGAGAGAAAGAGAGGAGAAGAAAGGAAGGAAGAAGAAAAAGAAGTCTAGAGGGCTAAGTACTCAAGGTAAGTTAACTTAATCTCTACTTGAATCCATTTTTCTTCTTCATCCTTGAGGTTCAAAAACTCACCCTCCTTCTCTTATTTAAGCTGTTAGAAAAGTTAAGGGAAAGGAGGAATCTTGATACTTCTTTCAAGGGGAAACAAGAAAACAAATTCACTAAGTGAGCTAGTGATGTAGGGATGAGCCACAAACTCGTGATCTAGACACCAAACCTTGACAATACTCAAACAAGAAGACAACAATGGAGGTTAAATAAGAAAAAGGAAGAAAACAGAAACAAAAAAGGATAGAAAGTAGAATCAATTCAAACAATGGAACAACCCTTGTTCTATGAATCAAGAACTGAACCAAATGATGAATAAACCCCACCAGTTACAACCTTACACAATGACCATGGCAGCCAAGCACAAAGAGGAGGCTTGAGAACACCAATCTCTAGGGAGATTGACACACACAAGAACAACTAAGCAAGATCAATCAACAATGCACTCTTCTCTCAAAAGCACTCTTTTGATAGAAGGGAAAAATCAGTTTCTGAATTACAAAATGTCTAAAACTCCTAAAAACATGCTAAGGAGGGCTTTTATAGTCCTAGAGCTGGCCCCCCTTTCTAAAAATCGAAATACTAAAAATTAAATAAGGAAATTGTCTTAAAACACAAAAGACTAAAAGCAATTCGTCCAATCACTTCATGGAGTCTTCTCTTCACTCCTAGGGTCTTCACGAGCTGTAATGACCACCATAAACTTGATGGACAGATCCTTGATAGATGGCTCGAAGAAGGCTGCTAACATGGAAGGCTCTTTGGAGAAGAAGAAGGTCATAACCTTGTCCAATTCTTGTTGGATCTCCTTAACCCTTGCCCTAGTGATAGGACCTTCAAATGTAGGAACTTGAGGTGTAGGTGATCCTTCATCATCCTCCCCTTCTTGAAAAGGATTCGACCTCGAATCATCCAGCTCCTCATCATGTCCCTCATAAAGTGTAAGGTCTCTAACATTGAAGGTTGCACTCACGCCATACTCCCCGGGCAGCTCCAGCACATAAGCATTATCTCTAACTCTTTTCAGAACCTTGAATGAACCATCTCCTCTTGGTGAAAGCTTGGACTTGTGTTTTTCAGGGAAACGCTCTTTCCTCAAATGAACCCAAACAAGATCCCCTGGTTTGAAGATCACTCTCCTTCTTCCTTGGTTTGCCTTGGCTGCATTGTACTCTCCCTTTTGTTGCAGCTTTGCCCTAGTCTTTTCATGCATCTCCCGAATGAACTCCACCTGTTTTCCTGCATTGAAATCTGCTCGTTCCTTCATAGGCAACGACGTAAGATCAAGTGGGGTTAAGGGATTCAAACCATAAACACACTCAAAAGGACTCAGAGAAGTAGAAGAATGAACAACCCTATTATATGCAAATTCTACATGAGGTAATGCATCTTCCCAAGCCTTCAGATTCTTTCTAATGATAGCCCTTAAGATGGTTGTGAGAGTCCTATTAGTCACTTCAGTTTGACCATTAGTTTATAGATGACTAGAAGTAGAAAAGAATAATCTAGTCCCTAGTTTTCCCCAAAGAGTTTTCTAAAAATAGCTAAGGAACTTCACATCCCTATCACCCACAATAGTCCTAGGCACTCCATGTAATCTAACTATTTCCCTAAAAAACAAGTTAGCTACATTAGAAGCATCATCAGTCTTATGGCAAGCAATAAAATGGGCCATCTTAGAAAATCTATCAACAACCACAAATATAGAATCTCTCCCCTTCTTAGTCCTAGGCAATCCTACAATGAAATCCATACTAATATCTTCTCAAGGGGCTGTAGGAATAGGTAAAGGAGTATACAAACCATGTGGCTTAATTTTAGACTTGGCTTTTAGGCACTCTAAACATCTCTTCACTAAGTGTTCTACGTCCCTAAGCATGTGTGGCCAAAAGAAATGTGTATGCAGCATATGATATGTCATATCCCTACCAAAGTGTCCCATTAAGCCTCCCTTATGGGCTTCCTCTACGAGTAACATCCTCAAGGAACACCTATGAATGCACACCTTATCAATTCTGAACAAAAATCCCTCAAACAAGTAAAACTTATCTAAAGAACCTTTCTGCACACAATGCTTATAAGTAGCACCAAAATCAATGTCATCCGCATATAACTATTTAATGTAAGTGAATCCTAACACCTTAGAATCTAATGTGGTCAACAAAACATGTCTCCTAGAAGCCGCGTTAGCAACAACATTATTTTTTTCCTTTTTATACTTAATGACATATGGAAATGTTTCAATGAATTCCATCCATCTACCATGCCTCCTATCAAGTTTATCTTGACTCCTAAAATGCTTTAAGGACTCATGATTAGTATGCAAAATAAACTCTCTAGGCCATAAGTAATGTTGCCAAGTCTTAAGCACTATATATAAAGCATACAACTCTTTGTCATAAGTAGAGTAGCTAAGACATGCACCTTTCAATTTTTTAGAGAAGAAGGCAATGGGCTTACCTTTTTGCATGAGTACACCTCCAATGTTAATTCCAAAAGCGTCACACTCTTCAAATGGTCGAGTGAAATCTGGGAGCACTAGGAGTGGCGCCTTGGTGAGCCTCCACTTCAGATTGTTGAAGGCCCTCTCTTGTGCCTCTCCCCACACGAATGGAGCATGCTTCTTGGTGATCTCAGTCATGGGTGCAGCAATGGTGCTAAAATCCTTGACAAAGCGCCTATAGAAGCTGGCTAGTCTATGAAAACTCCTCACTTGTCCAATTGAAGTTGGAGTTGGCCAATCTCGAATGGCTCTTATCTTCTCTTCATTCACTTGCAGCCCTTGTGTACTCACTACAAAACCAAGAAATGTGACTTTATTAGTGCAGAAATCACACTTTTTCAAATTGGCATACAAGTGCTCTACTCTAAGGGTAGAAAGAACTTCCCTTAAGTGTCCTTCATGCTCCTTTAAGGACCTGCTATAGATAAGTATATCATCAAAGTATACTACAATAAATTTTCTTATAAAATTCCTCAAAACATAGTTCATCAATCTCATAAAAGTAGAAGGAGCATTTGTCAAACCAAATGGCATTACAAGCCATTCATAGAGACCAAACTTGGTCTTGAATGCAGTCTTCCATTCGTCTCCTTCTTTCATCCTAATCTGATGATATCCACTCCTTAAATCAATCTTTGTGAAGGTGGTGGCACCATAGAGCTCGTCCAACATGTTGTCCAGCCTTGGAATTGGATGGCGGTACTTGATGGTGATGTTGTTGATGGCTCTGCAGTCAACACACATCCTCCATGTGTTGTCCTTCTTTGGCACAAGTAGAACTGGCACAGCACAAGGGGATAGGCTCTCTCTCACATAACCCTTGTCTAGGAGCTCTTGCACTTGGGTCTGGATTTCTTAGCTCTCCTTAGGGTTCATTCTATAAGCTGGCATATTTGGTAAGGTGGCTCCAGGAATAAGATCTATTTGGTGCTCTATGCCTCTCAAAGGGGGTAGGCTAGGGGGTATCTCATCCGGAAATACATCCTTAAACTCTTCTAAAAGGGCTTGGATAGGAGGGGGTAGGGCAGCCTTAGTTTCTTCACTTAGCATGGCCAGTTTCTTGCACAAAAGCATGAGGGTGGTTTCTAGGGGTAGATACTCACCTTGTAGCTCATTTTTGGATGCTAATAAGATACTAGAAGGCTGGATTGCTAAGGCTTGGCTTGGCTTTGAGGGGGTGCCTACTTGCTGCCGAGTTGTGCTCTTGCCTTGCTTCTTCTCCTCTCCTTGTTCATTGTCGTTTTCCTTCTTCTTTTCATAGGCCTCAGCAATCTGCATAGGAGACATAGATTTTAAGACATTCTTGCCATTAAATGTAAAGGAATGCTTATTAGTGTGACCATCATGCATGACTCTTCTATCATATTGCCATGGTCTACCTAACAAGATGTGACAAACTTGCATAGAAACATCACACAGAATTGTATCCTCATAGTGACCTAATGTGATAGTAACTTTAACTTGCTTATTTACTTTCAATTCTCCACAATCATTCATCCAATGCAGTTTGTAAGGCCTGGGGTGATAAAAAGTAGTAAGTTGCAACTTAGAATCAATTCAGTACTAGCAATATTGCAACAACTACCTCCATCAATTATCATGTTGCACACCTTTCCCTTAACTAAGCATCTAGTATGAAATAAGTTTTCCCTTTGATTATCCTTACAAGGGGCAGGTTGTACATGCAATGTTTTCTTACAAATTAAGGACTCTCCATGCTCATACTCGATCTCATCCTCATTATCAAAACCAGATTCATGCTCATTCACCTCATTAACACACTCTTCATCACTTTCAGATTCATATTGCCCTAAGTGGTTAATCATGAGCGTTTTTCTATTAGGACAGCCCTTCATCATATGACCTCTTCCTCTACATTTAAAGCATTCAATATCCCTAGTTCTAAGAGTAGGGTTAGACGTACTCCCTTTGGGTCTATTAGAGGGACCAGTTGTGGCTCGTGGAGGGTAGGGTGTGGCACTAGGTGATGCACTTCTTTTCTGTCCAGCTTGCTCTAAGTGTGGCTCTCTTTGTGAAGACTCCCGGCCATAGGATTGAGAGCTACGTCCTTGCTGGTTTCTCCAAGTGTTGGATGTTCCACTTGAGCTCTTGTTTCCTTGGTTCCTAGCCCTTGTCTTTCTTTCCACTTATTGATAAATGTAGCAATTTTGTCATAGAGATGTATGGATACAAATCGATTTCATTAGCCAAAAATGAATCGAGAATTCTAAGATACCTTGCCATGGTTGTCTCTTCATCTTCAGTCACATTGGCTTTCACCATTGCCACTTGCATGGCATTGTAGGTCTCTTTTGCACTCATTGACCTTTGTCTCAAATTCTCCAATCTTTGCCTTAGGTCCCTTTTATGATGTTGAGGCACAAATCTAGCCCTCATCAAAGCTTTCATTTGCGCCCAGGTGGCCACGTCTAGATCAAGTACTCTTCTTTTTTCCTTAACCAAGTTGTCCCACCAGATGAGGGCATAACCATTGAATTCTAATGCAGCTAACTGGACCTTTTTATGCTTGGCAAAGTTGTGACACGACCAGATTTGTTTAATCTTGGTCTCTCACTCCATGTATACATCTGGATCACACTTGCCTTCAAAACTTGGGATCTTCACTTTGATCTTCCCAATGCCATCTTGCTCTGGCTCATGTCCTCTTCTAGCTTGGTAGCCCCTAGGTGGCTCAGCTTATCAACCTTCATCCTCCATCTCCTCATCTTGATAACCCTGAAATGCATTAAAACGATTAGGTGCATAATGATTTCATCTAAGTATAGGAGAGTTAGGGACAGGGAATTGCTCTTTGTGAGCATGGATTGGAGTGCCATGGTGAGGCGCGACGCCTGGTGGGACTTGTTGGTGCGCGCCTCGAGCAACGGCATAGGCACTCCTTTGATCTGGTAGGGGCGCTCTTGGGGCCACATTGGAAGGGCCTCCAACCTCGGTATTGGTGCTTAGAGGGATGGGGGCTGGTGGTGTTGGCCTTGACTCCAAAACAGCCATCCGAGCGGTCAAGCGGGCTAAGTTGTCCGACATGGCCTTGAGCATGTTGAACATCTCAGGTGGTATTGGTGAGGGACTCCTTGAGTGTAGAGGACTTGGTGACCTAGATATGATCAAAAGAAGACTAACACTTAAACAAATCAGATTAGCGAAATCAAAATCACCTCACTAGTGTCTCACTCTTGTGTTTGATCTATCTCTCCCAATTGTTGTTGATGCAAGTTTCTTGATGGATTGTCTTGTATGGACCAAAAAATCCATGTGAACAGTGTGTTTTAAGCCAACAATCGCCAAGAAATGGTGAGTTATAGAAAGGATAAGCTCGGCAGAGGTTTAAACAAGCAATTGACTCAATAAAAGAAAGAAAGAAAAAACAAGACTCAAGAAGGCAATTGCAAGAATGTAATGCAATTAGACAATGTATACTCAATCAATCTGAACTCAAGAACGAAGAATTGTACCTTACTTGTCTCAACTTGTGCCAATGGAAATTGGAAGGGTGAGGTTTGAAATCTGACTAAGTGTGGGACAAGGCTAGGGTACGGCTAGGGCTTGTAAAACTCCTTGGTGTCTCCGAGGCCTCTTGGCAATTCCTTTGATCTTCACTTGAGAATTGTATAACAACCTTTTTTTTTCTTTATTATTATACAATATTGAGTTCACATACATGTCATTAATCAAAACGTACATGCAACATATCAAACACATAGATATTTGCATCTTGTTTATTTTGGTTGACCAATTCCGGAGATACAGGTGCGGGTGGTTGCACCTTCACCGGGATCTGAGCCAACTCGACCACAAACATCTTATTTGATTCTAAGATCTGCCCAACATAAAGTAATTCGATCTAATGTGCACTAAAACCCAGAGCCATAGAAAAAAGTTGCATAACTAATTTTTTTGAACATGATATGGAAATATAGTGAGAATTAAATCCCAGTAAGCTCAACAATAAATCATCATCAATATAGCTCATCACGTCTTGTTCAGCTGTATAAACTACAGAAAATATCTTTCATCACATGAATGCATTATATCTATGCACATAAGAATCATATAGTAATGATATGTATGACAGGATTAACTATTTTTAGAATATCATATGATGGCTATCAACTTATTCTCATTTTAAGCTACCCCGGTCAGGGTGAGTATCCTCTACTCTTCGGTACGGACTTTTCTTGCTCCGTCTGACATGGCACACTTTCTCTTTCTTTTCTCACAATCATAATCATAACCGTTGGTAGGACATCCCCTACTAGTGCACCATACGGATTGCTATGTGACCGTGCTCATTTCTTTTCTTTTCACAATAATAGCCAAAAACATGTTTTCAATAACAAGTATGTTCAACAAAATATAACTATTACAAAAAATTATTGGTAATCATGCCATAAATATAACCATTTCAAATATCACTTTATAAAATATTTTCATGTCAACATTTCACACTTAAGATGGTAAGAAGTTCATAAAATGGCAATGGCTATGGCATATACTAGTCATTTATTATTTTCATTTATAAGATTTGTCTTTTTTTTTAAATATTAATTTTATTTCTTTATTTTCTTGATGCAGGTTTTCATCATATCTAACTTTCTCTTACTAATCAAAGCATAACTCCCTCAATTTAACTCCGATGTAAGTGATCTTGGTGTCAATTTCAACATAAAACAATTATCTAAAACTATTGTGTTGAACATTGTAGCGAAATATTAATAAATCAAGGTGATATTACCCCCTCAATGTACATGTTATTTCTTCTCGGATAGGTTCTGACCTCTACCTACTAATCTGTCTATATCTCCCTCATAAGAATTCCAAATTAAGTGATTCCAGTGGATAAACATCCGTGACACATATATCTATAATTCATATGTTAACCATTTATTTTAATCCCATATAGAATCTTCCTAGAAATTAAAACACCGAAGCTATCCTAACATATTCTTCCCTGATTAACCATTTTCTGACCTTTGTTTACTAATCGGAATATATTTACCTCATATGAACTCTAAATTGAATGATTTCAAGGGTTAAAAATCCGTGACACATATATCTATAATTCATATGTTAACCATTTATTTTAATTCGTTATAGAATATTCTCAGAAATTAAAACACCGAAGCTATCCTAACATATTCTTGTCTGATTAACCATTTTTTGACCTTTGTTTACTAATCGGAACATATCTACCTCATATGAACTCTAAATTGAATGATTTCAGTGGCTAAAAATCCGTGACACATATATCTTTAATTTTTATGTTAACCATTTATTTCATTTTCCTACAGATAATTCTCAGAAATTAAAACACAGAAACTATCCTAACATATTCTTCCCTGATGAACCATTTTCTGACCTTTGACTAGTAATCGGCTCATATCTTTCTCATATAAACTCCAAATTGTGTGATTCTAGTGGTTAAAAATCCGTGACACATATATCTTTAATTTTTATGTTAACTATTTATTTTAATTCCCTACAGATAATTCCCAGAAATTAAAACACAGAAGCTTAAAATTTTGGAACCCATAGCCATACCTATGCAGAACTTTCTATATCAGCCTAAGTATTCAAACATACATCACATGCAAGATCAATATGTAACATGATATAGCAACATCCATGACCAATCATCAAAGTTCTAAGATCAAAATCTCATATAAATATTATAAGTTTCAAAACTTTTCTTCAAAAAGAAATATTGTTAAACTTACTTGGAGCACTTAGTCTTTTAAACTTCTCCTTCCTCTTTCTTCCTTTCTTCCTCTCTTTTCCTCACTCTACCTTACTTTAATTTTCCCCCCTCACTTGGACGAAAATTTTAATGTTGTAAGGTTGAGTTTTGCTTAAATAGACCCTCAAATAATTGACCTTTTGATAATCATGGGTCTACCGTATCACAATTAGATCACACTTGGTTGAATTTTTGGAAAACAAACAACTTATGTTCTTGTCTTTCTCTTCCTTAGTCAAGATATGCATAGGAAAAGGAGATTTGTATTTTGAAAATTATGATAATATGTTCTTAAGATATGGGACAAGATCCCTTTGATTTAGGGATTCATTTCCTTTTTCTTTTGTCTTAATCAAGTATGATAGATTTTCCTTTTTAAGTGACAAATTTCTAGCCCTTGAATCTCCATTATTTGGTTGAAATTATTTGTGTGGGATAAAGATGTTTTGTCATAATGCTATATATTATTACCCACTTGCTAAAATTATGAGTGTAGGATATTGATGTTTTGTCCTAAATTCTTATATTATCATACCACTTGCTAAATTTTTGTCTTAATGTCAAATCACCTAATCTTGATTACACTATTATTCCATCACTTTATTTTTATTTTATTTTCATTTTTCCTCTTGAGTTTGAGCTCATTCTTTCTCATTTTCTTTACTTTGATTAAAATTCTACCTTTTATAATGGGTTTGGTCACATTTTCATGATTTTTTGGCTATCAGTCAAATTTTTATATCCTAATCCAAGTCTATGTTTTATTTTTTCATTGAGCTATCCTATTGGCTTGCTAAAAATTTATGTGAAGAAAAAAAACTCTATATGAAATGTCCATAGGTGAAAGCCTAATTTATTGGTGGAGATAATAAACTTAGTAACTTTTACTCTTAAATTAGGAAAAAAGTACCCTAATCCAATCTTTTTGAAATTTTAAGACATTTACTTCACAAAAATTTATCTTCCTTATCTAAGAATTTCACTTTTTTTTAGCATGTTTATTTCTAATATTTTCTCTTAGGATTTCTTTCTTTACTTATTCCATTAATATTAGAACATTTATATATATATATATATGTAAGATGAAGAATTTATAAGGAAAATATCTAAAAATTAAGGGATGTTACAAACTACCAATTATATCAGATATATTTGTAGTAGATGTGACTGAGATTCCGGTGGAGTTGCCGCCACCCGCATCAGTGTCACCGGAAATAGTCGACGTAGATGATTAGGGCTAATATGTATCTTTGTACAAATGTTTGTAAAATAATGGTGTGTAGTTTGTAAAATAATGGTATGTATGGAAATTCAGTATTGTATCACTGTTAATAACAATTATGCTTGGTTAAAGTAATTATTATTACGAGTTAAGTGGTTAGAATTAAAGCAGTAATAACTTCATGGAATTTTACAAATATAAAAAAAAATTTGTTACATTTACATAAATGGAGTTCTTATAATAGATGGATTCAAAAGCTTGATAAGCCTTAGGATATGAAATTTTTCGGCCATCTGACAACTTTTTTTGCGTCAAGAAGAGTAAATTCGATGGTAAGAATAGTGATTTAAGGTGGTGAATAGTGATTTCTGACTATGAATAGTACCCAACAGTTGATTAGTGTTGACCAATCTCCTAGAGGTCAAATTACGCGATTTTAGAGTTATTTCCTAAGTTTTTAGATCATCCAGCCTCGTTTTTGTGGTCTATTTAATCAAATTGAGATGGAAAAAGTGCATTTTAGGTCCAATCTGAGCCCTTACCCTATGAGTGGATAATACTTTCTATGATCTATTTTATATTTTTCTTATACTTTGATTGTTATATTGGTACAATATATGATTTTATTACTGCATTTTCAGCTCTTGAAAATTTATGAATGATTATCTTTATTTATTGAATATTATTCCTCTCAAATATGGCTTTATGAAAATTGTACATGTTCACATGTCATGAATTTGGAACCTCTGGGATATATGTTGCGTATTTGCATTTCACTACTTGAGAATGATGATTCAGGGGTATTTGGAATTGATAACCCATATGAAAATTTTTATGGAAATTGTGAAAAAAGGAATTGAACATGGAAAGTATTCTTATTTGAAAATTACATTGTTTTATGCAATTATTTTGTGGAGAAATCATATTGGAAATATTGTTTGCTAACAGAAGGTAATGTTAGCCCTAGTGCACCTTGACACCTCAGCTAGCAGGGGTGGTACTAGCCTCATGTTGTAACAACTCCATTTTTTTTACATATATACTTATATGTATATTTCTAAAATTTTATGAAGTCATTACCTTCTTATTTCTAACTATTTAACTCATAATAACATTCAATTAAATTAACCAAACATAAATAAGGTTTAAGAAATACGATTAACACTTATACAATTCTGGGTTCACGTACACATTATTAATCAAAACATATGTACCAAAATCAAACACATATAAGTCTATATTTTGAAGGTATTGTAGAATTTGGTTGGTAGTCGTGACTTGGTCTCGAATTGCCATGGCCAAATTGTGCAGGGTTTCCTCCGCAATGTTTGCCGGATTTCTCCTCAGTGGTAACATTTCCTATTGTGACAAAAATAAAGTTATGCTGCTATTAAGGTGATCAAGCCTAATAATTAGTTTTAAAAATGTTTAACAGCAGTCATAGTACCACCTCGACATATAAATAGGAAACACTAGTAATTTCTTACCTATATGAAATCACTGATCCCCAACACAACACAACCACAACATATTCAAGATACTATAAGATCGACTCAGATAACCATCCGCCCACTAGCCATCTAGGATTGACCTGCTCTGATACCAATTATGTAACAACTCCATTTTTTTATACATATATACATATTTTTTTTTTAAAGTCGCATGAAGTCATTACCTTAATTTAACTCATAATAACATTCAATTAATTTAACCAAGCATAATTAAGGTTTACACAATTAATTAACAACATCCGTATGCAAATCAAACACATATATGTCTACATCTTATTCATCCTTATTAACCAGTTCTGGAGATACAGGTGCGGGTGGTTGCACATTCACCGAGATCAAACACATGTATTATTATCTACTTATTGAAATTATGAATGTAGGATATAGATGTTTTGTCTTAATGTCATGTGACCTAATCTTGATTATTATTGCACTACTGTTTCCTCACATGATTCTTATTGTTTTTCTTCTTGGATTTGGACTCATTCTTACCCATTTCCTTTGCTTTGACTAAAATTCTACCTTTCATGGAGGGTTTGGTCACATTTTCATAATTTTTGGGCTATCGGTCCAACTTCTATATCCTAGTTCAAGTTTATGTTTTATTTCTTGCTTGGACTATCCAAGGGACTTGCTAAAAACTTATGTGAAGTGGAAAAACTCTATATAAAGTGTTCATAGGTGATAGCCCAATTTATGGGTGGAGATGTTAAACTTAAAAATTTCTAACTCATGAAATAGAAAAAATTATCCTAATCGAATCTTCTCAAAATTGTAAGACCTTTACTTACTTCACAAAAAAAAAATTTCTGCCTTACCAAAGAATTTTTCCTCTCTTTAATATGTTATTTCTATTTTTTCCTATTATGTTTTCTCTCTTTACTTGTTCCTTTAATGTTAGAAACCTTTTCTATGCATATACATAAGGTGAAGAATTTCTAAAGATTATATTTCCTTAGATATCTAAAAATTGTATAATAAATTTTATTTTCTTAATTAAATATTTATGCACCTTTATTAATAAAAGAAACAAAATTTGGGATGTTACATTAAATATTTATGTACCTTTATTAATAAAAAAAACGAAATTAGAGATGTTACATTTCTCTCCCCCTAAAAGAATTTTTGTCCTCAAAATTTCAGAAATTACCTAATAAGAACAATTAATAAATGTAGATATTTTTTCCTCATGACTTCTTCCAACTTCCAAGTTGCTTCTTCCGGAGTCAAACCTTCCCATAACATCTTAACCAAGGGAATTGTTTTATTTCTCAATTACTTTATGTCGGTGTCCAATATGGATGCTGGTACTAGCTCGTATGTCATGTCCTCTTTTATTTGGATTGGTTCATCCCGTATTACATGTGAGGAATCTGGAAGATACTTCCGCAGCTGTGATACATGGAAAATATTATGCAGGTTGGACAAATTAAGTGGGAGGGCAACTTGATATGCTGATGTCCCCACTTTCTTTAGATTTTAGTAGGGTCCCAAAAATTGCGGACTTAACTTTCTAGTTTTGAGAGATCTAACAACTCCAGTAGTCGAGGAAAGTTTTAGAAATACATGGTCTCTTTCCTCAGACACCAAAGGTCTATGTCTCTTATCATAGTAACTCTTTTGCCGACTTCGAGTTGTAAGTATTTTGTCTCGTATCATCCTGATTTGTTTAGTGGTTTGTTGAACTAGATCAGGACCCAACAAATTTTTTTCTCCTGCCTTAAACCAACACAGTGGAGATTGTCACTTCTTACCGTATAAAGCTTCGTAGGGTGCCATCTTAATACTAAAGTGATAGCTATTATTATAAGTAAACTTTACTAAAGGTAGATACTTATTCCATCCTTTACCTTACTCTATCACACAGGCCCTCAACATATCTTCTAGGATTTGAATGGTCCGTTCTGTCTTCCTGTCAGTCTGAGGATGATAGGCAGTACTAAACTGCAACTGGGTACCAAAAGTTTCCTCCAATGCCTTCCAAAACCTCAACGTGAACCTCGGATCTCTACCATAAACGATATTTAAGAGAATTTCATGAAGCATAACTATTTCCTAGACGTACAATTGGGCTAATTTGTCCAGTGAATAGTTAATTTTTATGGACAAAAATTGAGCAGATTTGGTTAATCTGTTGACTATTACCCAAATAGAGTCATGTCCAACTAAAGTCTTAGGTAAGTCCACCACATAGTCCATCAAAATATTGTCCCATTTCCACATAGAAATCTTAAGAGGTTGTAAAAATCCCGCTAGTTTTTGATGCTTTACCTTTACCTTCTGACAAATTAAACATTTCGCTACAAATTCAGTAATGTTCTTTTTCATCCTTGGCCACCAGTACATCTTCTTTAAGTCTTGATACATTTTAGTGGATTCAGGATGGACTGTGTACTTACTCTGATGTGCTTCTTGCAGGATCTTAGTCCTTAACTTTTGTTCTTGAGGGACATAAATCCTTCCTTGATACATGATTACTCCATCTTCCAAGACAAAAATATTATCTTGATCTTTATGATCCTGTAAGTATTGATTGTGAGCTTGAGCCTTTTTGATCTGGGGTTTAAGGTTACACTCTATAATCAAACCATTAATGATTAGCTTCTTTGGAGTAAGAGTAGTGGTCAGTTTCAAATTTTGAAACTCCTCTAACATCTGCATTTCATACACCATCATCTGACCTATGTGTAGATATTTTCGACTCAAGGCATCAACTACAACATTCGCCTTTCTTGGATAATACTTTATCTCAAACTTGTAGTCATTGAGAATTTCTACCCATCTTGGTTGCCTCATATTTAACTCCTTATGATAAAAAAGATACTTAAGACTCTTATGTTCACAGTATACTTCAAATGTTGCACCGTACAAATAGTGTTGCCAAATCTTTAAGGAAACACCACCACTGCCAATTTAAGATCATGAGTTGAATAATTTCCTTCATGGAGTCTTAGTTGCCTAGAGGCATAAACAACTACTCTATTGTATTACATTAGCACACACCCTAGCCCTTTTTTGGATAGTCACCTTATTCAGTTATTTGTAATCTATGCTTAGTATCAAGCTCCCGTCTTTCTTTTTAACAAACAATACATGAGCTCCCCAAGGTGACACATTTGGTCTAATGAATTGCTTATCTAACAATTCCTCCAATTGTTTCTTAAGTTCTTGTAGTTCTTTTGAGGCCATTCTATAAGGTGCAATAGAGATAGGCTCTATCCCAGGTAGGAGATCAATAGAGAACTCTATCTCTCTCTTGGGAGGTAAGCCTAGAATATCTAATGAAAATACTTTAAGAAACTCGTTGGCTATTGGGATTTTGTTAAGTTTCGGTTCAACTTCTAGATTTGATAAGTGCAAGAGAATGTATTCAAGTACTCCATTCTTCAACTCCCTATTGACTTGATTGGCATTAAGCATTAATAACTACATCTCCTCTTCTGAAGTAGGAGGTAGAAATTCAACGATCTTGTTGCAACAATTCAGCAAGACCTAATTTCTAGACATCCAGTCTAACCCTAAAATGACATCAATACCTTTTAAAGGTAGACAGACTAGATCTACAGAAAAAGTTTTCTCCTGAATGGTGACCTGACAGTCTTTATATACTGAGGAAGTTAAGACGCTTTCCCCTGTGGGGGTTACTACAGATAGTTCATAAGGGAGTTTTAGAAATAGGATACTAAAACTCACTAATACATTCTTTCGATATAAATGAATGACTAGCACTAGAGTCAACACCATAAGAGCAAATCCATAGATGTAGAATGTACCTTGAATCATTTCGGAGGATTAAGCTGCCTCTTGGTTGCTCAGGGTGAAAACCCTTCCTTTCACTTGAGGTCTTGGTTCTGGCTGCCTCTCCATATTCTGTGGGCAGTTCTTTGCAAAATGACATTTCTGTTCGCATTTGAAGCAAATATCTGATCCCATATAGCATGGCCAATTACCATGCATACGCCCACACTTAGTACACTTGAGTGTGGAAAAGTTTTGTTGGAAGGGTCGGGGACTTGCAGTCATTGGCCTCTTGCTAGTACCTTGTCTTTTTCCTCTGACATTTCTGCTAGAGTTTTATGGCCCATTCTTCCTTTTCAAGAAGTTTCATCTTTGTTTCTCATCCTTCACTACTCTCAAGCTCTTTTCCAAGAGTCTGCATTTATTTATTAGAGGTACAAATTCTCTATTCTCCATAGCTACAATAGCATTCCTTATCTCTGGGTTTAATCCCGCTTCAAATTTAATAGCCTTCCATGCTTCATCGGGGTTAAATCGTTGGTAAAAGGAGAACTTAGACAACTCCTCAAACCTCAGGATGTATTGGTTTATGGTAATGGTGCCCTGCCTGACTTGGAGAAATTCAATCTCCTTCTCTGCTCGCACAATACTTGGAAAGTACTTTTCTAAAAAGATGTCTTTGATCACCTGCCAGGTGATTTGCCTTCCTTGGTGAGCTAAAAGTTCTTTAGCTCTACGCCACCAATATTCTGCTTTATCTTTTAGAATATATGCAATGAAGATAACTTGCTACTCCTCAGTACAACTCATCACTTCAAAGACTTTGTCCAGTTCCCTTATCCACCTTTCATCTACAATTGGGTTAAACCTGCCTTGAAAACAAGGTGGTCTAGTCCTTAGGAACTCAGATATGCCGTTATCATTCCCTGCCATCCGGTTATTAACACCATTCTCACCATTTGGGTTATTAGCATTTTGGAGGTATTGTAGAATTTGGTTGGTGGTTGTGACTTGATCTCGAATTGCTGTGGCAAGGTTGTGCAGGGTTTCCTTCGCATTGTTTGCCAGATTCCTCCTTAGTGGTACCATTTCCTACTATGGCAAAAATAAAGTTATGCTACTATTGAGGTGATCAAGCCCAATAGTTAGTTTCAAAAATATTTAACAATAGTCATAACACTACCTTAGAATATAGATAGGAAACACTATTAATTTCTTACCTATATGAAATCACTAATCCCCTACACAGCACAACCACAACATACTCAAGACACTATAAGATCGATTTAGATAACCATCCACCAATTGGCTATCTAGGATCGACCTTCTTTGATACCAATTATATAATAACTCCATTTTTTTTAATTTTTTTTACATATATACTTATATTTATATTTCTCAAATTCTATGAAGTCATTACCTTCTTACTTCTAACTATTTAACTCATAATAACATTCAATTAAATTAACCAAACATAAATAAAATTTAAGAAATACCATTAACACTTATACAATTCTGGGTTCACGTACACATTATTAATTAAAACATATGTACAAAAAATCAAACACATATAAGTCTACATTTTATACATTCATATTGACCAGTTCTAGACATACGGGTGCGGGTGGTTGCACCTTCATTGGGATTTTAACCAACTCGACCTAATGTACGCTAAAAGTCGGTCATAGAAAATATCTGCACAACTTAGTTTTCTGAACATGATATGGAAATATGGTGACAAATAAATCCCAGTAGGTTCAACAATAAATCATTATCAACAATTCTTGTCACGTCATGTTCATCTGTATAAGCTATAGCAATTATCTTTAAGTCACATGAATGCACTTTATCTATGCACATGAAAATCGTACAGTTATGACATGTACGGCATGAATAACTATTTTTAGAATATCATATGATGGCTATCAACTTATTTTCATACTAAGCTACCCTACTCAGAGTGAGTACTTTCCACTCTCCGGAACTGGCTTTTTTCACTCCATCCGACATAGCATGCTTTTTCTTTCTTTTCTTATTAATATAATCATAACTGTTGGTAAGGCATTCCCTACTGGTGCACCACACGAACCGCCATGTGACCGTACTCATTTTTTTTCTTTTCTCTTCTTTTCACATTTATAGGCATAAATATGATTTCAATAACAAAAATGTTCATTATACTCATATGCCATAATTTTCATCAAAATATAATAATTACCAAAAATCATTAGTAATCGTGTCATAACATAATCATTTCAAATATCACTTTATAAAATATTTATATGTCAAAATTACACACTTAAGATGGTAAGGAGTTCATGCAATAGCAATGACTATGGCATACACTAGTTATTTATTATTTTCATTTATAAGATTTTTTTTCTTTTCTAAATATTATTCTCCTCTCTTTACTAAACAGAGCATAACACACTCATTTTAAATTTGATTGAGGTGATCTTGGTGTCAATTGAAAGATAAGACAATTCTCTAAAACCCTTATGTTAAACTTTTTAGTGAAATCTTAAGTAATTGTGGTGTTACTACTCCCTCAAATTCGATGTTAGTTCTTCTCGAGTAGGTTTAGACCTCTACTTACTAATCTGACTATATCTCCCTTATACAAACTCCAATTAAGAAGATTCCAAAGTCTGCTAAGACATTTATATACAACTTTCATGTTTATCATCTCTTCATATTCCTTACTAATTTATCCCAGAAAATCGAAAAACAATAATGTGAATAAGTTGATACCAACTTGTCACGCCCCTAATTTTAAAGCACGTGAAACACATACTTTACGAACATATATTTTCTATAACATGTATAATATAATCTTTTATAGATAGGTATTCCGATGTATACACAATATATAAACCAAATTTATAAACATCAAAGTACAGTAGAAGCATGTGGCATTCAAAGCATACTCTAGAGTATAAGTACAATATAAATCAAAATTTACGAGCCTTGGAAACAAAGTAGACTTACCCAGAGATCATGTCCTCTACCTGGTCAACTATCTGAAGGGGAAATACCAAACTCTATATTTTCATATGAAAAAAAGATTTAAAAATATCATGTAGTAAGTTTGACAACTCAATAAATAGATAATATCTCTTATGACCTCTTAGGTCAATAAATGGATGTTCTCATATTTTAAATTTTGTCACATAGGAAACACAGTTCGAAAATACATCCATATAGGACCTGCATTTCAAATATTCTCAAAACAAAAAATTTTCATATATCCAAAACCATATACTGTATTGTATAATCATTAAACAACTGTTTTTATGCATCAAAATATCTCGCATGAAAATATTAGGAGGATCCCATATCAAAATTCAGGCCCTTTCGTACTTTGGTGGTGTAAGATTTGCCTAAACTCAGCATCCCGCTGAGGTTTGCCCTACTACCATTTAAGAGGACACGCGAAGGGACTCTAATATGGGTATTTCCCAAGCACACAGTAAGGGAGGCAAATCACATATCATATAGTCGGCATCTCGCCTATATAGGAGGCATCACATTCTTCATCACATATCATATCCCGTGTGTTGGCCGTCACATGAGGCTAGAACCACCCCTGCTGGCTGAGGTATTACAGTGCACCAGGGCTAACATCAGCTGCTATTAGCAAACAATGTTTCCAATAGAATTCCTCCACAAAAAATATCATATGCACATATGCTATCCAATATAGAGTTTTTAGTATAATGCAGACTTTCAGTCTCATTACATATTCATCTGTCATAAATTTTTCAATCAAGATTTATCACATGTACATGCCTTTTTCAAGCCAATCATATAGCTTTATAATTCAATGCGACATGCACAATATATTTTCTTTACTATATAATGAGAAATACATTTAAAATCACGTATTCAATAAAGTTCAAATATCTATTTTCAAAACCATACTCTTCTTGAACTATATATCATATTGTAAACAATTTAGATAATTTAATCCATTTCAGAGACACATAAAAGTATAAATAAATTATAATCATAATCAATTATATATTTAAAATTCAAGAAGAGTATATGGTAAGTCATAGAAAGAATTATCTACTCACAAGGTAAGACTCCAAGTTGGATAGCCCTAAAATACACTTTTTTCCATCCACATTTGACTAAATAGACCTCAAAAACATGTCCGGAGGGTCCAAAAACCTAATAAATGACACCATAATCACGAAATTTAGCCTCTGGGAGTTTGGTCAACACTGGTCAACTGATGGATACTATTCACGATAAAAAAAATACTATTTATCACAGAAAATCACTATTCATACCTGCTGAATTTACTGTTCACGACGCACAAAAAGTTGTCAGATGGCCGAAAAATTTTATATTTTAAGGTTCATCTAACTCTTGAATCCATCTACAGTGCTAGATTTTCAATTTGAGGTCTCTAAATAGAAGTTTTAGATATTACCTTTTTCTAATATTTTCTACCTCTAATTTGCAGCGTTTTTGCTGCTGATTTGAAAAATTATTTAGTTAAAAACGTAGTATTCGCTGTCCTAAATTCAATGGTATCCTTAGTTTTGAGATCAGAAGCCAATAGGCACTCCAGATCTAAAAAAAATGGAAGTTACTATTCATACTATTTATCGATTACGGAATCAGGATTTTACATTCCTCTTCACGCTTTTGTCTCCCCCTCCCACTTTTCTTTCTTTTTTTAATTAATTATTAATAATTAAATATTTTTTTTTATTATATACATATAAATACTATTTTTCATCCTAAAATATCTCAAATTTTTTTAAAAGTTTACATTTTTATAAAACTTTAGTTGAACTCTTAAATCATGACTTTTCTTGATAAAATTTTAATAAAACAAAAATTTATTAGAGGCCAATATAATTATTTTCAGCAAAATAAAAATAATTTTAATTAAAAATATATTTGCTTTTAGCAAAACATAATCATTTAAAATAAAAATATTTTTTATTGTAAAACTTTATTATTTGAAAATTACGAGATATTACATTCTTCCCCCTTAAGAAATTCAGTCCCCAAATTTCAAACCATCCTATCACAAGTAAGGAATGAAGTTAAG
The DNA here is from genome assembly GCA_037074535.1 of Gleditsia sinensis. Lineage (NCBI taxonomy): Eukaryota > Viridiplantae > Streptophyta > Magnoliopsida > Fabales > Fabaceae > Gleditsia > Gleditsia sinensis. The sequence continues at coordinate 59,187,565 of CM073464.1, forward strand.
GCACACACATCTCTAATTTGGTTTCTTTTATTAATAAAGGTATATAAATATTTAATTAATGAAATAAAACTTATTAAACCATTTTTAGATATCTAAAGAAATATAAGCCTTAGAAATTCTTCACCTTATGTGTATGCATAGAAAATGTTTCTAACATTAAGGGCATAAGTAAAGAGAGAAAACCTAACAGAAAAAATAAGAAATAACATACTAAAGAGAGGCAAAATACTTGGGTAAGAAAGATAAATTTTTGAGAAGTAAGTAAAGGTCTTAAAATTTCAAGAAGATTGGATTACAGTAATTTTTCCTAATTTTAGAGCAAGTGTTTCTAAGTTTAACATCTCTACCCATACATTGAGCTTTTACCTATGGACGCTTCATATAGAGTTTTTTCACTTCACATGAGTTTCTAGCAAGTCAATTGGATAGCCTAAGCAAGAGATAAAACATAGACTTGGACTAGGATATAGAAGTTGGATCGATAGCTCAAAAATCAAGAAAATGTGACCAAGCCCTCTATGAAAGGTAAAATTTCAGCCAAAGCAAAGGAAATGGGTAAGAATGAGCCCAAATCCAAGAGGGAAAAATAAGAACCATGTAACATCCCTAATTTCGTTTCTTATATTGATAATTAAGGAAATAAAGTTTATTAGACAATATTTTAGATATCTAAGGAAATATATCTTTAGAAATTCTTCACCTTATGTATATGCATAGAAAATGTTTCTAACATTAAAAGAACAAATAAAGAGGGAAAACCTAATAGGAAAAAAATTAGAAAGAACATACTAAAGAGATGCAAAATTCTTGGATAAAGAAGATAAATTTTTTAAAAAAAGTGAATGTCTTAAATTTTTAAGAACATTGGATTAGGGTAATTTTTCCTAATTCAAGAACTAGAGTTACTAAATTTAAAATCTTTACCCATACATTGGGCTTTTACCTATGGACACTTTATATATAGTTTTTCCACTTCACATAAGTTTCTAGCAAGTCCATTGGATAACCTAAGCAAGAAATAAAACATAGACTTGGACTAGGATATAGTAATTGGACCATTAGCCCAAAAATTATGAAAATGTGACCAAGCCCTCCAAGAAAGGTAGAATTTTATCCAAATCAAAAAAAATGGGTAGGAATAAGCCCATATGGGTAGGAATAAGCCCAAATCTAAGAGGAAAAATAAAATAAAATAAATTAGGTGATGATATAATAATGTAATAATAATAAAGAATAAGTTACATAACATTAAGATAAAAATTTAGCAAGTGGTGTGATTCTACATTCATCATTTTGGCAAGTGGTATGATAATACAAGACATTAGGACAAAAACATCTATATCCTACACTCATAATTTTAGCAAGTGGTATAATAATACATGGCATTAGGACAAAACATTCTTATCCCACACAAATAATATCAACCAAATAATGGAGATTCAAGGGTTAGAAATTTGCCACCTAAAAAGGAAAACCTATCATACTTGTTTAAGACAAAAGAAAATGGAAATGAATCCCTAAATCAAAGGGACCTTGTCCCTTATCTTAAGAACATATCATCATAATTTTCAAAATACAAATCTCCTTTTCCTATGCATATCTTGACTAAGGAAGAGGAAGATAAGAACATAAGTTGTTTGTTTTCCAAAAATTCAACAAAGTGTATCCTAATTGTGATAAAGTAGACCCGTGATCATGAAAGGTGTATTATTTGGTGGTCTATATAAGCAAAACCCACCCCTACGACATTTTAATTTCTTCCAAGTGAGGAAGAGAGATAAATAGAAGCAAGGTAGAGTAAGGAAAGGAGAGAAAGAGAGGAGAAGAAAGGAAGGAAGAAGAAGGAGAAGTTTAGAAAGCTAAGTACTCAAGGTAAGTTACCTTAATCTCCACTTGAGTCTATTTTTCTTCTTCATCCTTGAGGTTCAAAAATTCACCCTCCTTCTCTTACCTAAGCTGTTAGAAAAGCTAAGGGAAGGGAGTAATCTTGCTACTTCTTCAAGAGGAAACAAGAAAACCAATTCACTAAGTAAGTTGGGGAGATTCTTAGGTAAGTTTAACAATATTTCTTTTTGAAGAAAACCTTTGAAACTTATAATATTTATATGAGATTTTGATCTTAGAACTTTGATGATTGGTCATGGATGTTGCTATATCATGTTACATATTGATCTTGCATGTGATGTATGTTTGAATACTTAGTTTGGTGTAAATAGTTCTGCATAGGTATGGCTATGGGTGGCAAAATTTTAAGCTTCTATATTTTAATTTTTGGGAATGATATGTATGGAATTAAAATAAATGGTTAACATAAGAATTATAGCTATGTATGTCACAGATTTTTAGCCATTGGAATAATTCAATTTAGAGTTCATATGAGGTAGATATATTTCGATTAGTAAACAAAGGTCAGAAAATTGTTAATCAGGGAAGAATATGTTAGGGTAGCTTCTGTATTTTAATTTCTGGGAATTATCTGTATGGAATTAAAATAAATGGTTAACAAAATAATTATAGCTATGTATGTCATGGATTTTTAGCTATTGGAATAATTCAATTTAGAGTTCATATGAGGTAGATATGTCCCGATTAGTAAACAAAGGTCAGAAAATTGTTAATCAGGGAATAATATGTTAGGATAGCTTCTGTATTTTAATTTCTGAGAATTATCTGTATGGAATTAAAATAAATGGTTAACATAAGAATTATAGCTGTATGTCACAGATTTTTTGTCATTGGAATCATTCAATTTAGAGTTCATATGAGGTAGATATATTCTGATTTGTAAACAAATGTTAGAAAATTGTTAATCGGGGAAGAATATGTTAGGATAGCTTCGATGTTTTAATTTCTGAAAAAATTCTATAAGAAATTAAAATAAATGGTTAACATATGAATTATATATTTATGTGTTACGGATGTTCAGCCACTTGAATCACTTAATTTGGAATTTATATGTAGGAGATATAGTTAGATTAGTAAGTAAATGTTAGAATCTACTCGAGAAGAAATAATCTTGAATTTAAGGGAGTAATAACACCAAGATTTATTACTATTTTGCTGATTTGATTAACATAATAGTTTTAGATAATTGTCTTAGCTTTTCATAGACACTAAGATCACCTCAATCGGAGTTAAAATGAGGGAGTTATGCTCTGATGAGTGAGCAAAGGTTACAGAGCAGGGCCAAGCCGTGTTCTGAGTGCTTCAAGAACGGGCTAGTCGTGTTCGGGGCTGTTTTTTAGTACATTTGAAGTATTTTTAAAGCGTGGCCGTATCCTGGAACATGGCCAAACCGTGTTGGAAGCTGGTGAAGCCTATTTTCAACATTTTTCTACTCTAGATGAACCTCTTTAACTATAGGGTAATAGTAGAAATCAAATTGGGTAACAATGCTCTATAAATTTGTAAGAATATGTGTTGGAAATGATATAAATAAGAAGAAAATGACTAAGGCCAAGCATAAGGAGAAGGTTAGATACGATGAAAATCCGCATTAAGAAAATAAAGAAATAAAATTAATATTTTAAAAAAAAGACGAATCTTATAAATTACTAGTATATGCCATAGCCATTGCCATTGTATGAACTTCTTACCATCTTAAGTATAAAATTCTGACATGAAAATATTTTATAAAGTGATATTTGAAATGGTTATGTTCATGGCATGATTACTAATTATTTATGGTAATAGTTATATTTTGATGAACATACTTGTTATTGAAAGCATATTTTTGGCTATCATTGTGAAAAGAAAAGAAATGAGCACGGTCACATAGCAATCCGTGTGGTGCACCAGTAGGAGACACCCTACCAACGGTTATGATCATGTTAATGAGAAAAGAAAGAGAAAGTGGGCCATGTCGGACGGAGCGAGAAAAGCCTGTACTGGAAAGTAGAGGATACTCACCCTGACCGGGGTAGCTTGAAATGAGAATAAGTTGATGGCCATCATATGGTATTCTGAAAATAATTAATCCTGTCATACATATCATTATTGTATGATTCTTATGTGCATAGATATAATGCATTCATGTGACCAAAAATATTTTCTGTAGTTTAAACAGCTGAACATGACATGATGAACTATATTGATGGTAAATTATGATTTATTGTTGAACTTACTGGAATTTAATTCTCACTATATTTTCATATCATGTTCAGAAGAAAAAATATGCAGATTTTCTCTATGACACTTATTATTTCCGTACGTTGGATCGAGGTGCCCTACCTTGAGCAACTATCAGTTATTTCAGATGTAACTGTCGTAGATGTGACCGAGATTTCGGTGGAGGTGCCACCCGCACCAGTGTCCTCGGAAGTAGTTGACATAGATGATTAAAGCTAATATGTATCTTTGTACAAATGTTTGTAAAATAATGTTGTGTAGTTTGTAAAATAATAGTGTATATGGAAATTCAGTATTGTATCACTGTTAATAACAATTATGCTTGGTTAAAGTAATTATTATTACGAGTTAAGTGGTTAAAATTAAAGTAGTAATAACTTCATAAAATTTTATAAAAAAAATTGTTATATTTACATAAATGGAGTTGTTACATAATTGGTATCAGAGCAGGTCGATCCTAGATGGCCAGTGGGTGGATGGTTATCTGAATCGATCTTATAGTGTCTTGAGTATGTTGTGGTTGTGCTGTGTAGGGGATCAGTGATTCATATAGGTAAGAAATTACTAGTGTTTCCTATCTATATGCCGAGGCGGTGTTATGACTGCTATTAAATATTTTTGAACTAACTATTAGGTTTGATCACCTCAATAGCAGCATAACTTTGTTTTTACCATAGTAGAAAATGGCACCACCAAGGAGGAATCCAGCAACCAATGCAGAGAAAATCCTGTACAACCTTGCCATGGCAATTCGAGACCAAGTCATGACCACCAACCAAATTCTACAATATCTCTAGAATGCTAATAACCCAAATGGTGAGAATGGTGTTAACAACCGGATGGCTGGAAAAGATAATGGCATATTCGAGTTTTTGAGGACTAGACGACCTTGTTTCTAGGGTGGCTATGACCCAACGGTAGCCGAAACGTGGAGAAGGGAATTGGAGAAAATCTTTGAAGTGATGGGCTGTACTAAAGAGCAACAAATTATTTTTGCTGCATATATATTAAAGGATGAAGCAAAATACTGGTGGCGTAGAGCTAGAGAACTTTTAGCTCATCAGGGAAGACAGATCACCTGGCAAGTGTTCAATGACATTTTTTTTGAAAAGTACTTTCCAAGTACTGTACGGGCAGAGAAAGAGATCGAATTTCTCGAACTCAGGCAAGGCAGCATGACCGTGGACCAGTATATCGCAAGGTTCGAGGAGTTGTCTAAGTTCTCCTCTTATCTGCGATATAACCCAGATGAAGCATGAAAGGCAGTTAAGTTCAAAGCGGGACTAAACCTGGAGAAAAAGAATGTTGTTATAGCTATGGAGATCAGGGAGTTTGTACCTCTGATAAATAAATGCAGACTCCTGGAAAAGAGTTTAAGAGCAGTGGAGGACGAGAAGCAAAGGCGAAACCTATGGATGAAGAAGAAAAATTTTCTCAACCCTGGAAAGAATGTGAGAAGAAGTGGATATGGAGCTGGTAAGAGGCCATTGATTGTGGGTCCTAGACCTTTTCAACAAGACCTTGCCCCAGTCAAGTGCGCTAAGTGCAGACGCATGCATGGTAACCGGCCATGCTACATAGGACAAGATGTCTGCTTCAATTGCGGACAAAAGGGACATTTTGCGAGAAACTGTCCACAGAATGTGGGAAGCAGCCAAAACAGAGGCCTCAGGTGAAAGGAAGGGTTTTCACCCTGAGCGGCCAAGAGGCAGCTCAATCTTTTGAAATGATTTAAGGTACATGCTATATCTATGGATTTGCTCTTATGGTGTTGTTTGACTCTGGTGCTAGTCATTCATTTATATCGGAAGAATATATTAGGAAGTTTCAGTTTCCTATTTCTGAAACTCTCTATGAGCTATCCGTAGTAACTCCTACAAGGGAACGGGTATTAACTTCCTCTGTATGTAAGGATTGTCAAGTCACCATCCAGGAGAAAACATTTTCTGTAGACCTCGTCTGTTTACCTTTAAGAGGTATTGAGGTCATTCTAGCGTTAGACTGGATGTCTAGAAATCGAGTCTTGCTGAATTGTTGTAACAAGACCGTTGAATTTCTACCTCTTACTCCGAAAGAGGAGATCCAGTTATTGATGCTAAATGCCAATCAAGTTAATAGGGAGTTGAAAAATGGAGTACTTGGATACATTCTCTTGTATTTATTAAACCTAGAAGTCGAATCGAAACTTGATGAAATCCCAATAGCCAACGAGTTTCCTGAAGTATTTCCATCAGATATTCCAGGCTTACCTCCCAAGAGAGAGATAGAGTTCTCTATTGATCTCCTACCTAGGACAGGGCCTATCTCTATTGCACCATATCGAATGTCTTAGAAGGAACTACAGGAATTCAAGAAGCAGTTGGAGGAACTATTAGACAAGCAATTCATTAGACCGAGTGTATCACCTTGGGGAGATCCTATATTGTTTGTTAAGAAGAAAGACGGGAGCTTGAGACTATGCATAGATTACAGACAGCTGAATAAGGTGACTATAAAAAACAAGTACCCTCTCCCTAGGATAAATGACTTATTGGATCAATTGAAGGGAGCCTCCATCTTTTCTAAAATTGACTTGAGGTCAGGATATCATCAGATTAGGATTAAGGAGGAGGACGTACCAAAAACTACCTTCAGGACTTGGTATGGGCACTATGAGTTTCTCGTAATGCCCTTTGGGTTGACGAATGCACCTACAATTTTCATGGATTACATAAATCACATTTTTCGACCCTACCTAGATCAATTTGTTATAGTGTTCATTGATGACATCTTGATATATTCTAAGAGTGAGAAAGAATAAGAACAACATCTCTGAATCGTGCTGCAAGTGCTGAAAGAGAAAAATTTATATGCCAAATTGGAGAAGTGTGAATTTTGGCTGTCAGAGGTGAAGTTTCTCGGACGTGTCATCTCTAATAGAGGGGTAGCCGTAGATCCTAACAAGACGGAAGCAGCGATTCAGTGGGAGAGATCAAAAACGGTTACGGAAGTCAGAAGTTTCCTGAGTTTGGCAGGATACTACATGAGGTTTATACAAAACTTCTTTCGTATAGCCTTGCCATTGACTAAATTGACCAAGAAGGGAAGTCCTTTCAAATGGACTGATCAATGTGAAGCTAGTTTTCAGGAGCTGAAGACAAGACTGACCACTCCTCCTGTTTTAATTATTCCAGACCCCACAGGATATTTTGAAGTGTATAATGACGCTTCAAAGAAAGGGCTAGGATGTGTGCTGATGCAAGAGAAGAGAGTAGTTTCTTACGCCTCTAGGCAACTGAGACCCGACGAAGGAAACTATCCAACCCATGATCTTGAATTGGCGGCAGTAATGTTTGCCTTAAAGATTTGGCAACACTATTTGTACGAGGCAACCTTTGAAGTATATTGTGATCATAAGAGTCTTAAATACCTCTTTGATAAGAAGGAGTTAAATATGAGGCAATGAAAATGGGTAGAATTCCTCAATGACTACAAGTTTGAGATAAAGTATCATCCCGGAAAGGCGAATGTTGTAGCAGATGCCTTGAGTCGAAAATCTCTATACATGGGTCAGATGATAGTGTAGGAGATGTAGATGCTAGAGGAATTTCGAAATTTGAAACTAGCCACTACTCTTACTCCAAAGAATATAGTCATTAATGGTTTAAGTATAGGCTGTGACCTTAGAGCCCAGATCAAAGAGGCTCAAGCTCACGACCAATACTTACAGGATCATAAAGACCAAGGTAATTTTTCTGTCATGGAAGATGGAGCAATCATGTATCAGGGAAGGATTTGTGTCCCTCAAGAACGAGAGTTGAGGACTAAGGTCCTACAGGAAGCGCATAAGAGTAAATACACAGTCCATCCTGGATGCACTAAAATGTACCAGGATTTAAAAAGGATGTATTGGTGGCCAGGGATAAAAAGGACATTGCCGAGTTTGTGGCGAAATGTCTAATTTGTCAAAAGGTGAAGGTGGAGCATCAAAAGCCAGCGGGATTTCTACAACCTCTTAAAATCCCTAAATGGAAATGGGACATTATCTCAATGGACTTTGTTGTGGGATTACCTAAGACTTCAGTGGGACATGACTCTATCTGGGTAATAATTGACAGATTAACCAAATCTGCTCAGTTTTTGCCCATAAAAATTAACTATTCACTGGATAAATTAGCCTAATTGTACGTCCAGGAAATAGTTAGACTGAATGGAATTTCCTTAAATATCGTTTTTGATAGAGATCTGAGGTTCACATCGAGGTTTTGGAAGGCGTTGCAGGAAGCTTTTGGTACTCAGTTGCGGTTCAGTACTGCCTACCATCCTCAGACTGACGGGCAGACAGAACGCACCATTCAAACCTTAGAAGATATGTTGAGGGCCTGTGTGATAGAGTAAGGTAAAGGATGGGATAAGTACCTACCTTTAGTAGAGTTTGCTTATAATAATAGCTATCACTCGAGTATTAAGATGGCCCCCTATGAAGCTTTATACGGTAGAAAGTGCCAATCTCCACTATGTTGGTTTGATGTAGGAGAAAAGAACTTGTTGGGTCTTGATCTAGTTCAACAAACCACTGAACAAATCAGGATGATATGAGACAAAATACTTACAGTTCAGAGTCGGCAAAAGAGTTACTACGATAAGAGACATAGACCTTTAGAGTTTGAGGAAGGAGACCATGTATTTCTGAAACTTTCCCCGACTGCTGGAGTTGGTAGGTCTCTCAAAACAAGAAAGCTAACTCCGCGATTTTTGGGACCCTACCAAATTCTGAAGAAAGTAGGGACATCAGCATATCAAGTTGCTCTCCCACATAATTTGTCCAACCTGCATAATGTTTTCTACGTATCACAGCTGCAGAAGTATCTTCCAAATTCATCACATATAATACAAGATGAACCAGTGCAAATAAAGGAGAACATGACATACCAGCTAGTACCTACATCCATATTGGACACTGACGTGAAGCAACTGAGAAATAAAACCATTCCCCTTGTTAAGTTGTTATGGGAAGGTTTGACTCTAGAAGAAGCAATTTGAGAGCTGGAAAAAGTCATGAGGAAGAAATATCCGCAATTGTTCTTATTAGGTAATTTCTGAAATTTTGAGGACAAAATTTCTTTTAGGGGGAGAGAAATGTAACATCCTTAATTTTGTTTCTTTTATTGATAAAAGTACATAAATATTTAATTAAGAAAATAAAATTTATTAGACAATATTTTAGATATCTAAGGAAATATAATCCTTAGAAATTCTTCACCTTATGTGTATGCATAGAAAATGTTTCTAACATTAAGAGAACAAATAAAGAGGAAAAACCTAATAGGAAAAAAATATTAGAAATAACATACTAAAGAGATGCAAAATTCTTGGATAAGGAAGATAAATTTTTAGAAACAAGTAAAGGTCAGAAAATGGTTCATCAGGGAAGAATATGTTAGGATAGTTTCTGTATTTTATTTTCTGGGAATTATCTGTAGAGAATTAAAATAAATGGTTAACATAATAATTAAAGATATATGTGGCATGGATTTTTAGCCACTGAAATCATTTAATTTGGAGTCCATATGAGGAAGATATGAGCCGATTACTTGTCAAATGTCAGAAAATGGTTCATCAGGAAAGAATATGTTAGGATAGCTTCTGTGTTTCAATTTCTGAGAATTATCTGTATGGAATTAAAATAAATTGTTAACATAAGAATTAAAGATATATGTGTCACGGATTTTTATCCACTGGAATCATTCAATATGGAGTCCATATAAGGTAGATATGGTCCGATTAGTAAGCAAAGGTCAGAAAATGGTTTATCAGAGAAGAATATGTTAGGATAGCTTCTGTGTTTTAATTTTTGGGAATTATCTGTATGGAATTAAAATAAATGGTTAACATCGGAATTAAATATATATGTGTCACGGATTTTAAGCCACTGGAATCATTCAATTTGGAGTCCATATGAGGTAGATATGGTCTGATTAGTAGTCAAAGGTCAGAAAATGGTTCATCAGGGAAGAATATGTTAAGATAGCTTCTGTATTTTAATTTCTGGGAATTATCTGTATGAAATTAAAAGAAATGGTTAACATAAGAATTATATCTATGTGTGTCACGGATTTTTAGCCATTGAAAATATTCAATTTGGGTCCATATGAGGAAGATATGAGCTGATTAGTCGTCAAAGGTCAAAAAATGGTTCATCAGGGAAGAATATGTTAGGATAGCTTCTGTATTTTAATTTCTGAGAATTATTTGTATGGAATTAAAATAAATGTTTAACATAAGAATTATAGATATGTGTGTTACGGATTTTTAGCCACTGAAATCACTCAAGTTGGAGTCCATATGAGGTAGATATGGTCCGATTAGTAGGTAGACGTCAGAACCTATCCGAGAAGAAATAACCTGTACATTGAGAGAGTAATATCATCTTGATTTTTTAATATTTCGCTACAAGGTTCAATATAATAGTTTTAGATACTTGTTTTATCTTGAAATTGACACCAAGATCACCTACATCGGAATTAAATTGAGAGATTTATGCATTGATTAGTAAGAGAAGGTTAGATGTGATGAAAACCTGCATCAAGAAAATAAAAAAATAAAATTAATATTTAAAAAAGAAGATGAATCTTATAAATAAAAATAATAAATGAATAATATATGCCATAGCTATTTCCATTGTATGAACTTCTTACCATCTTAAGTGTGAAATGTTGACATGGAAATATTTTATAAAGTAATATTTGAAATGGTTTTGTTTGTGGCATGATTACCAATGATTTTTGGTAATAGTTATATTTTGTTGAACATACTTGTTATTGAAAGTATATTTTTGGCTATCATTGTGAAAAGAAAAGAAATGAGCACGGTCACATGGCAATCTGTGTGGTGCACCAGTAGGGGACGCCCTACCAACGGTTATGATTATGATTATGAGAAAAGAAAGAGAAATTGTGCCATATTGGACGGAGCGAGAAAAGCCCGTACCGAAGAGTAGATGATATTCACCCTGACTGGGGTAACTTGAAATGAGAATAAGTTAATGGCCATCATATGATATTCTGAAAATAGTTAATCCTGTCATACATATCATTACTGTATGATTCTTATGTGCATAGATATAATGTATTCATGTGACCAAAGATATTTTCTGTAGTTTATACAGCTGAACATGACATGATGTACTATATTGATGGTAAGTTATGATTTATTGTTGAACCTACTGTGATTTAATTCTTACTATATTTCCATATCATGTTCAGAAAAATAATGCAGATTTTCTCAGTAACACTTATTATTTTTGTACGTTGGATCGGGGTGCCCTACCTTGGGCAACTATCAGTTATATCAGATATATCTGTAGTAGATGTGACTGAGATTCCGGTGGAGGTGCCACTCGCACCAGTGTCCCCGGAAGTTGTCGACATAGATGATTAGAACTAATACGTATCTTTGTACAAATGTTTGTAAAATAATGGTGTGTAGTTTGTAAAATAATGGTGTGTATGGAAACTCAGTATTGTATCATTGTTAATAACAATTATGCTTGGTTAAAATGATTATTATTACGAATTAAGTGGTTAGAATTAAAGTAGTAATAATTTCATGGAATTTTACAAATATAAAAAAAAAAAATTGGTACATTTACATAATTGGAGTTGTTACAATGTACTTACAATTTTCATGGACTACATGAATAACATTTTTTGACCCTACCTAAATCAATTTGTGGTTGTGTTCATTGATGACATCTTGATATACTCTAAGAGTGTTCAATTTGTTGTGCTGTAAGTGCTGAAAGAGAAAAATTTGTATGCCAAATTGGAGAAGTGTGGATTTTGGTTGACAGAGGTGAAGTTTCTCGAACATGTCATCTCTAATAGAGGGGTAGCTATAGACCCTAGCAAGCCAGAAGCAGTGATTCAGTGGGAAAGACCAAAGACGGATATAGAAGTCAGAAGTTTCTTGGGTTTAGCAGTATACTATAGGAGGTTTATACAAAGCTTCTCTCGTATAGCCTTTCCATTAACTACATTGACCAGGAAGGGAAATCATTTCAAATGGACTGATCAATGTGAGGCTAGTTTCCAAGAGCTTAAGAAAAGTTGACCACTCCTCCTGTTTTAATTATTCCATACCCCACAGGACATTTTGAAGTGTATAGTATCGTCTCAAAGAAAGGGCTAGGGTGTGTACTGATGCAAGACAAGAGAGTAGTTGCTTACGCTTCTAGGCAACTAAGACCCTAGAAAGGAAACTATCCAACCCATAATCTTGAATTGGCGGTGGTGGTGTTTGCCTTAAAGATTTGGTGACACTATTTATATTGAGCGACAATTGAAGTATACTGTGATTATAAGAGTCTTAAGTGCCTTTTTGACCAAAAGGAGTTAAATATGAGGCAACGAAGATGGGTAGAATTCCTCAATGATTATAAATTTGAGATAAAATATCATCCAGGAAAGGTGAATGTTGTAGCTGATGCCTTGAGTCAAAAATCTCTACACATAGGTCGGATGATGGTGTATGAGATGTAGATGCTAGAAGAGTTTCAAAATTTAAATTTCGACACTACTCTTACCCGAAAGAAGCTAATCATTAATGGGTTAAGTATAGAGTGTGACATTGGAGCCTAGATTAAAGAGGCTCAAGGTCACGATCAGTACTTACAGGATCATAATGATCAGGATGAATTTTCTGTTTCAGAAGATGGAGTAACCATGTATCAAGGAAGGGTCTGTGTTCCTTAAGTTCGAGAGTTGAGGACTAAGATCCTGCAGGAAGCGCATCAGAGTAAATACTCAGTCCATCCTGAATCCACTAAAATGTACCAGGACTTAAAGATGATGTATTGGTGGCTAGGGATGAAAAAGGACATTGCCGAGTTTGTGACAAAATATCTAATTTGCCAGAAGTTGGAGGTAGAGCATCAAAAGCCAACAGGATTTTTACAACCTCTTAAGATCCCTATATGGAAATGGGATAATATTTCAATGGACTTTGTTGTGGGTTTACCTAATACTTCAATTGGACATGACTCTATCTGGGTAATAGCTGACAGATTAACCAAATTTGCTCACTTTTTGCCCATAAAGATTAACTATTCACTGGACAAATTGGCCCAGTTGTACGTCCCGGAAATAGTTAGACTACATGGAATTCCTTTAAATATCGTTTCTGATAGAGATCCGAGGTTCACATCAAGATTTTGGGAGGCGTTACAGGATGCTTTTGGAACCCAGTTGCAGTTCAATACTGTCTACCATCCTCAAACTGAAGGGCAGATAGAACAGACCATTCAAACCTTAGAAAAGTTGTTAAGGGCCTGTGTGATAGAGCAAGATAAATGATGTGATAAGTACCTACCTTTAGTGGAGTTTGCTTATAATAATAGTTATCACTCCAGCATTAATAAATGTACATAAATATTTAATTAAGGAAATAAAATTTATTAGACAATTTTTAGATATCTAAGGAAATATAATCCTTAGAAATTCTTCACCTTATCTGTATGCATAGAAAATGTTTCTAATATTAAGGGAATAAGTAAAGAGAGAAAACCTAATAGAAAAAATTAGAAATAACATACTAAAGAGAGGCAAAATTCTTTGGTAAGGAAGATAAATTTTTTTGTGAAGTAAGTAAAGGTCTTAAAATTTTAAGAAGATTGGATTAAGGTAATTTTCCTTATTCAAGAGTCAGAAATTTCTATGTTTAACATCTCTACCCATAAATTGGGCTTTCACCTATGGACACTTCATATAGAGTTTTCCCACTTCACATAAGTTTCTAGCAAGTCCATTGGATAACCTAAGCAAGTCCATTGGATAACCTAAGCAAGAAATAAAACATAGACTTGTACTATGATATAGAAGTTCGACCAATAGCCCAAAAATTATGAAAATGTGACCAAGCCCTCCAAGAAAGGAAGAATTTTATCAAAGCAAAGGACATGGGTAAAAATGAGCCCAAATCTTGGAGGAAAAATAAAATAAAATAAATCATGTGATGAAATAATAGTGTAATAATAATAAAGATTAGGTCACATGGCATTAAGACAAAAATTTAGCAAGTGGTGTGATAATATCTATATCCGACATTCATAATTTTAGCAAGTGGTATGATAATACATGACATTATGATAAAACATCTATATCTTACACTCATAATTTTAGCAAGTGGTATGATAATACATGGCATTAGGACAAAACATTCCTATCCCACACAAATAATTTCAACCAAATAATGGAGAAGAATTCACTTATTTAAGCTACTAGAAAAGCTAAGGGAAGGAAGGAATCTTGCTACTTCTTTCAAGAGGAAACAAGAAGAAGAATTCACTAAGTGAGGTAAAGAGATCTTTAGGTAGGTTTAACAATATTATTTTTAGAAAAGTTTTGAAATTAAAAATATTTATATGGGATTTTGATCCTAGAACTTTGATCAAAATTTACTATATTTGTTACCTTGGTTATTAGCCATGGATGTTGCTTTATCATGTTACATGTTGATCTTGCATATGATGTATGTTTGAATACTTAGGTTGTTATGGAAAGTTTTGCATAGGTATGGCTATGGGTGGCAAATTTTTATGATTTTATGCTTTTATTTTGTATATTTAAATGTGGTGAAAAATTGATGGAATATGAATAGATGTAAATTAGGAAGAAAATGGAATAGGACATAATAAAATGAGGAACTAAAACCTTTGAAAAGGTTTGGTTAGGAAACTGAATTTCGGAGTAACTAGGGAATCATTCAAATTGGAATCAATATGGGGGAGATATGGTCAGATTAGTAAGCAAATGTGAGAAATTAGCTAACTAGGGAAGAATCTGTTAAGTATGCTTCTGTATTTGAATTTCTGGGCACAATATGTAGGGAATTAAAGGAAATTGTTAACATAATAAATATAGATATATATATCACGGATCTATAGGCTTTGAAATCACTTAATTTGGAGTCCATATGAGAGAGATATAGCTAATTAATGAGTAAAAGTTAGAATCAGTCTAGAATCCAGAGTGGTAAATGTAAGTGTTTTTGTTTTTGATTTTGTTGGGAATAATTAGTAAAGAATCTGAAGAAATGATAAACACTAAGGTTTTATATAAATGTATTAGCGTTTTATAGGCTTTGGAATAACCTCAATTGGAGTTTGTATGAGGGAGATATGTTTCATTTAGTAAGTAGAGATCTAAACCTAACCGAGAAGAAATAACATTACATTTGACGGAGTAGTAACACCACGATTACTTAAGATTTCACTAAAATATTCAACATAAGGGTTTTATAGGATTGTCTTATCTTTCAATTGACACCAAGATCACCTCGATCGGATTTAAAATGAAGATGTTATACTCTATTTAGTGAAAAGAGGATAATAATATTTAAAAAAGAAGAATCTTATAAATGAGAATATTAAATGACTAGTGTATGCCATAGCCATTGCCATTGCATGAACTCGTTATCATCATAAGTGTGTAATTTTGACTTAGAAATATTTTTTAAAGTGATATTTAAAACAATTAAGTTTATGGCATGATTACCAATGATTTTTGGTAATAGTTATATTTTGATGATAAATTATGGCATGTGAGTATAATGAACATACTTGTTATTGAAATCATATTTTTGGCTATTAATGTGAAAAGAAAATAAAAAAAATGAGCACGGTTACATGGCGGTCCGTGTGGTGCGCCTGTAAGAGATGCCCTACCAAGGGCTATGATTATGTTAATGAGAAAAGAAAGAGACAGTGTGCCATGTCAGACGGAGTGAGAAAATTTCGTTCCGGAGAGTAGAAAGTACTCACCCTAACCGGAGTAGCTTGATATGAAAATAAGTTGATAGCCATCATATGATATTTTGAAAATAGTTATTCATGCCATCCATGTCATTACTATTAATTCAGTATTTTTCCTTGATTTTCTTCTCTTTTCTATTTTTTTTCTTCTTCCTTTGCTCCTACAACACAAAACACAAAAATAAGCTAATTCCTAATCATATTTTACTTAAATTAAACAAAAAGTGAGTTTAAAGGTATTAGAAACATGCTTAATTATTAACACATAATGTATCTGTCATCACTACATTCGCGGCCTGAGCATCATGTTGTGTCAAGGCAAAGACTTGGGCATGTTCTTAGTCTCGGCTTCCTAATCCTCTACCAAATCCACCATTACTAACTTGGCCTAAAGATACTCTAATTAGTCATGCTGGAACAAATGCAGGGGGTTAAGTTGGTTGTACTAATACCTGACTTAAACGTAGTAATTGTGGACAATCTTGCATTATATGTCCTACTTATCCACACTAAAAACATGCACCTATTCTTCTATAACATCGTCTTGTATGGGGTTTACCACAAGTAAGGCATACTGGAATCAGTCTTATGTCTTATTGACTAATGGGTCTGATTTCTCTTTGAATCATCTTTTGTTTACTGAGACTGGCTTATGCTTGACTGAAACTACTAGATTCTACTTGAGTAATACAATGTGGGTTTTGAAATCTTATTCCTTTAACATTAAGGTTGTAACACCTCCATTTATGTAACAACTCAAATTTTTTTAAAAAATTCCATGAAGTTATTACCTCGTTATAACTTAACTCAAAATAATATTTATTTGATTTATACAATACTAAGTTTACATACACATCATTAATTTACAAACATATGTACAAAAGTCTAACATATACGTATTAACCTTAATCATCCATGTAGACTATTTCTGGGGACACTGGTACGGGTGGCAGCACTTTCACCGAAATCTCAGTCACGTCTATTATAGATATATCTGATATAATCGGTAGTTGCCCAAGTTAGGGCAGTTCGATCCAACATACAACAATAATAAGTGTCATGGAAAATAACTACATAGTTAATCTTCTGAACATGATATGAAAAAATAGTGAGACTTAAATCCCAGTAGGTTCAACAATAAATCATAATCAATATAGCTCATCATGTTATGTTCATCTGTATAAGCTACTGCAAATACTTTAGGTCACATGAATGCACTTTATCTATACATATGAAAATCGTACAGTAATAACATGTATGGTAGGATTAACTATTTTCAGAATATTATATGATGACTATCAATTTATTCTCATATCAAGCTACCCTAGTCAGGGTAAGTATTTTCTACTCTCTGGTACGGTCTTTTCTCGCACTGTCCAACATGGCACACTTTCTTTTTCTTTTCTCATTAATATAATCATAACTGTTGGTAGGGCATCCCTTACTGATGCACCAAACGGATTGCCATGTAAACGTGCTTATTTCTTTTCTTTTCACAATAATAGCCAAAAATATGATTTCAATAACAAGTATGCTCATTAAACTCACATAAAAATATAATTATTACTAAAAATCATTGGTAATCATGCCGTGAACATAATCGTTTCAAATATCACTTTATAAAATATTTTCATGTCAAAATTACACACTTAAAATGGTAAGAAGTTTATGCAATGGTAATGACTATGGCATATACTAGTCATTTATTATTTTCATTTATAAGATTTTTCTTCTTTTTTAAATATTATTTTTATCTATTTATTTTCTTGATGTAGGTTTTCATCAGATTTGACCTTCTCTTACT
This sequence comes from Gleditsia sinensis, assembly GCA_037074535.1. NCBI lineage: Eukaryota > Viridiplantae > Streptophyta > Magnoliopsida > Fabales > Fabaceae > Gleditsia > Gleditsia sinensis. The sequence continues at coordinate 59,205,285 of CM073464.1, forward strand.
AATCAGAGCATAACTCCCTCATTTTAACGCTGATTTAGTTGATCTTGGCGTCAATTTAAAGATAAAACAATTATCTAAAACTATTTTACTGAACAGTTTTGCAAAATATTAAATATGCATGGTGATATTACTTTTGCAAGTGACAGGCTATTCCTTCTTGGGTAGGTTCTGACCTTTACTAACTAATTTGTCTATATCTCTCTCAAAAGAATTCAAAATTGAGTGATTTCAGTGGTTAAAATTCCATGACACACACACACACACACAGATATATATATATATATATATATATATATATATATATATATATATATAATTTTTATGTTAATTAGTTATTTTAATTACCTACAAAATGTTCCCATAAATTTAAACACATAAGCTTTCCTAACAAATTCTTCATTGATTAATCATTTTCTGACCACTGCTTACTAGTTGGACCATATCTACCTTATATGGACTACAAATTGAGTGATTCTAGTGTCTAAAAATTTGTGAGACATAGATCTACATTTTTCATGTTAACTATTTATTTTAATTCTTTACCGAATCTTCCCAGAATTTTTAAAATAGAAGCGTAAAAGTTTGCCACGCATAGCCATACCTATGCAAAACTATTTACACCAGCCTAAGTATTCAAACATACATCACATGCAAGTTTAATATGTAACATGATATAGCAACATCCATGACAAATCATTAAAGTTCTAAGATCAAAATCCTATATAAATGTTACAAATTTCAAAACTTTTCAAAAAAAAATATTGTTAAACCTACCTAATGATCTCCCTAACTCACTTAGTGAATTCGTTTTCTTGTTTTCTCTTGAGGAAAGTTGCAAGATTCCTCCCTTCCCTGAGCTCTTTTAGAAGGTTAAATAAGAGAATGAGGTTGAGTTTTTTGAACCCCAAGGATGAAGTAGAAAGATGGATTCAAGTGGAGATTAAGCTAACTTACCTTGAGTACTTAGTCCTCTAGACTTCTCCTTCCTCTTTCTTCCTCTCTTCCTCTCCTTTCCTCACTCTACCTTGCTTATGTTTTTCCTCTCCCTCACTTGGATGAAATTCTAATGTTATAAGGTTGGATTTTGTTTAAATAGACTATCAAATAATTCACCTTTCATGATCATGGGTCTACCTTATCACAATTAGGAGGCACTTGGTTGATTTTTTTGAAAACAAACAACTCATGTTCTTATCTTCCTCTTCCTTAGTCAAGATATGCATAGAAAAAGGAGATTTGTATTTTTAAAATTATGGTAATATGTTCTTAAGACAAGGGAAAATGTCCCTTTGATTTAGGGATTCATTTCCTTTTTCTTTTGTCTTAATCAAGTATGATAGGTTTGCCTTTTTAGGTGGCAAATTTTCAACCCTTGAATCTTCCTTGCTTAACTAAAATTATTTGTGTAGGATAATGATGTTTTGTCATAATGCTATGTATTATTACCCACTTGCTAAAATTATAGATGTTTTGTCCTAATGCCTTGTATTATCATACCACTTGCTAAAATTATGAATGTAGGACATAGATATTATCACACCACTTGTTAAATTTTTGTCTTAATGCCATGTAACATAATCTTTATTATTATTACACTATTATTTCATCACATGATTTATTTTATTTTATTTTTCCTCTTGGATTTGGACTCATTCCTACCTATTTCCTTTGCTTTGGATAAAATTATACCTTTCCTGGAGGGCTTGGTCATATTGTCATAATTTTTGGTCTATCGATCCAATTTCTATATCCTAATCCAAGTCTATGTTTTATTTCTTGCTTAGGTTATCCAACGGGCTTGCTAGAAACTTATGTGAAGTGGAAAAACTCTATATAAGTGTCCATAGGTGAAAGCCCAATTTATGGGTGGAGATGTTAAATTTAGAAATTTCTAACTCTTGAATTAGGAAAATTACCCTAATCCAATCTTCTTAAAATTTTAAAACCTTTACTTACTTCACAAAAATTTATCTACCTTACCAAAGAATTTCGCCTATTTTTAGTATGTTATTTCTAATTTTTCCTATTAGGTTTTCTCTATTTACTTGTTCCCTTAATGTTAGAAACATTTTCTATGCATACACATAAGGTGAAAAATTTCTAAGGATTATATTTCCTTAGATATCTAAAAATTGTCTAATAAATTTTATTTCCTTAATTAAATATTTATGTATCTTTAAAGAAACAAAATTAGGGATGTTACATTAAATATTTATGTACCTTTATTAATAAAAGAAACAAAATTAAGGATGTTACAAAGGTTATATCCAATCTTAATATTACTATCTCATTCTCTTTTTCTCTTCTTTTGACTTTCTATTTTTGCCATCTTTCGTGTTTCCATCATTCTAGCACAATCTATAGCCGCTGCATAAGTTGGGAAATGATTTATTTAGTGACCCATTAACTTGAACAATTAAATTATTAACCCTGAAACAAATATTTTAATTCTGTCTCTTTCGGTCAAAACCAGATAAGGTGCATATCTAAACAATTGAGTAAAACAAATATCAGATTTAGAAACTGTCATGTTCAGTGTCTATCTTAATTTTTCAAATTCTTTGGCCCTTCTTTCCTTTTCGCTTTCAGGAAACAATCAATCTATAAATACTTCCCTAAATTGTCTCCACTCGATCGGTGGAGAGATAACAGCTCTTCCTTGAATCATAGTCTTATACTAAACTTATGTAACATTCAGAAGTTGAAAAGGCATAGGTCTTCCTAAGTATCAGATGCAAAAATGTTTGGGGTTTTAACTTCAGCAATTGTGGCAGTGTCACCTTAATCCCTACAGACTAATCTTTATGTTCAACTGGTCTTGCCTGATCTTAAACTATAAGAGCACTTATTGGTTCTAGACGATCTCTTCTACCTTGTTCTACTATCAACCCAACCAATGTCTCTAAACTTCTTTGTGTACCAACCATCATCTCGGCCATTCTATCATATGGCTCTTAGGGAGGTTCTACTATCCCCTCAAGGACTTTATCAAGTACATAGCCATGTTCATCTTGTCTTGGGGTTTTCATACCCAGTCTATGTCCTTTACCTATTCCTCTAGGCTAGCCTCAATCGCGGCCTCTTTGTACTGAAATTGCATATTGTGTCAATGCTTCTGCAGATGGTACACGATCTACAGCTTCTCTAGCAATTGTAACAACTCCATTTTCTTTTACATATATATATATATATATATATATATATATATATATATATATATATATATATATTTAAAATCTCATGAAGTCATTACCTCTTTACTTCTAACTATTTAACTCATAATAATACTCAATTAAATTAACCAAGCATAATTAAGGTTTATGGTATACCATTAATATTGATACAATTCTACATTCACATACACATCATTAATTAACAACATACGTACACAAATCAAACACATATATGTTTACATGTTATTCATCCATATTGACCAATTTCTGGGATATGGGTATGGGTAGTTGCAACTTTACTGGGATCTTAGCTAACACGACCCAACATACGCTAAAAGCCGGTCATAGAGAATATCTGCAAATCTAGTCCTTTGAACATTATATGGAAATATAGTAAGAATTAAATTGCAGTAAGTTCAACAATAAATCATAAATTATCATCAATATCGATTATCATGTCATGTTCATCTGTAAAAGTTACAGCAAATATCTTAGATCACATGAATGCACTTTATCTATGCACATGAAAATTATATAGTAATGTCATGTATGGCTTGAATAACTATTTTCAGAATATCATATGATGGCTATCAACCTATTTTCATATCAAGTTACCTCGGTCAAGGTGATTACTTTCTACTCTCCAGTATAAGCTTTTCTTGCTTCGTCCGACATGACACACTTTCTCTTTCTTTTCTCATTAACATCATCATAGCCATGAGTAATGCGTCCTCTACTAGTGCACCACACGAATTGCCATGTTCATTTTATAGGTTATTCTTCTCTAATTTGGTTTCTATTATTATCCTATAGTTAATGAGGTTCATTTAGGGTAGAAAAAAATATTAAAAATAAGTTTTACCAACATCTAACACAGCCTGGTCATGATCCAAGACACGACCATGCTTGAAAATAATTCAAATATACTAAAAAATAGCCCTGAACATGGCTTACAAGTGTTGAAGCAACCCAGAACACGGTCTGCCTATGTTATGTGACCTTTCCTCACTTACTAAACCATATATACCTCATAAGAACTCTAATTGAGGTGACTCCAAATCCTATAAAAATTTAAGACACTTATCCACAACTTTCATGTTTATCATTTCTTCAGATTCCTTACAAATTATTCCTAGAAAATCGAAAAATAAAATGCTAACATTTACCACCCTAGATTCTAGACTGATTCTGACCTCTACTACTTAATCAGCCATATCTCCCTCATATGGATTCCAAATTAAGTGATTTCAAAGCCTATAGATCCGTGAGACATATATCTATATTTATTATGTTAAAAAGTTTCCTTTAATTCCCTACATAATTTGTCTAGAAATTCAAACACAGAAGCTTACCTAAAAGATTATTCCCTGGTTAACTAGTTTCTGACCACTACTTACTAATCTGACCATATCTCCCTCATATGGATTCTAATTTGATTTATTCCAGTGGCTAACCATTTGTGAGACATATATCTATATTTTTCATATTAATCATTTCTTTTAATTCCCTACATAATTTTTCCAGAAATTCAACACAAAAGCATACCTAAAAAAGTCTTCACCGATTAACTATTTTCTGACCACTACTTACTAATCGGACAAAATCTCCCTCATCTGAACTCCAAATTACGTAATTCCAATGGCTAAAAAACTGTGAGAAAATGTGTATCCATTTTTCATGTTAACCATTTACTTTAATTCATAATCGATTCTTCCCAGAATTTCAAAAACATAACCTTCCCTAGTTACTCTGAAATCTAGTTTCCTAACTAAACCTTTCCTAAGGTTTTAGTTCATCATCTTATTACGTCCTCTTCCATTTTCTTCCTAATTTACATATAATCATCTTCCATCAATTTTCACCACATTCAAATATACAAAATAGCAGTTTAAAAATCCTAAAAGTTTTCCACCCATAGCCATACTGTAACATCCTAAGCCTCTAATAAAGTTAGATAAATTTAAGAATAAGTAGAAAACACATATGACAAGTAAATTAAGATGCTTAGTTATGTGACAATAAGGCAAGTATAAAATAGGAGGCATAGTTAATATTGAATCATATAAATAAAATTTTTAGGATCATAATGGATGGAGAGAGGACACAAATACATTTTTTTTAGACATTACTAATATAGGATTAGTAATAAATTAAGACATATATGAACAAGAATTAAAATGTGTAGTTGTTCACAATAAAGGTTTTATAAAATATGTGAGAAGTAATATAAATAAAATTTTTAGAGAATAAATGAGAGGAATAAGATACAAATATATTCCTTAGGATGTTACTAATTTACGATTAGCAACATAATAAGGAAGGAAGAAGCATTACATGTGTGTGTGTGTATATATATATATATATATATATATATATATATTTCCTCCCACCTCCACCATGCATATCATAATGCATGCACGTAAGAATTCGAAACAAGCACAAGAAGATTTAAACAAATATGCAGCGAGTGGAATGCAAACAGAATCACGTCCCACCAAGTAGGTAGAATCATGCCCCACCAAGCAAGTAGAATCATGCCTCACTTGCAGCAGAAACGCCCCACAAAGCAGCAGAATTCATGCCCATCCTTGCTCCATAAAGCAAGCAGGAACACACTCACCATATACTCCATAAGGCAGTAGAAACACGCCCCCATCTGTTCCATAAAGCAGCAGAATCATGCCACCTTTGCTCCATAAGACAAGCAGAAGCATACATGCATGCAAGTTATATGGCAGCATATGTTTCCTTTACGTATTATGCATATACTTTCACCCACCCCCACTAAGCATATTATAATATATATACATATGCATGCACTTACGTGGAGGAGTAGCAGGAAACTTACCTCCCTGCCCTACAGAACCCAGGGAATCCCTGCAACCATGGCAGCCACATCCTTGCATTTTGGTAATGGGGCAACAGGCTCACACCAGCTGTAACACCTCGAAAACTAGTGCCATTTTTTTTATCTAAATCATAAAATGTTCTCTGATACCAACAAATGTAACACCTCCAAAATCTAAACCGTAAAATGTTCCTTATACTCCATAAATGCTTGGCAATGACCACCTACCCATACATTAACCTATTAACTTACATTGTGCCATTTGATTCTTGGGAAAGCATACAAGTACTTCGAGCTATTCTAATTATTTCCAAGTCTCATTTCCTTATAGACAACTAGCTAGGCATGTTATGCATTACTTACATCATAAAGGATCTCATGCCACAAAGAAAAGGGGTACAACCCATAACTTATATTACATCATATTATCAGCTGTCTAAAAGGGATTTGGCACCCATCTAAGCTATCCCACATAAATGGTACACAACCAAGGAAAATACAATCATGATCATATGAGTCAACCTTGAGACTCCTGTTGCTCACCTCTTGCTGGAGTACCTGGAATGTGATTATGTGGACATAAAAAGTGAGATGATAATCTCAATAGCTAGCAAAGTTTTCAGAAAAATAGTGCACATTCCATTCCTTAAAACATCTCAAATTATTTCACTGAAACATAAGCACTGACCATACATTCATCATACGGCATTATCATACGGCATCTTGGTCACATGGACCCATAACATCATGGTCTACTTACCCAGTGCAGTAAATACGGCCATACCTGCAAAGGGCTATGCATATCCTATTATTGGCCAATCGTGAGGGAAATGTGGCTTACTTGGCACCCTTTTGTGCACCCCCTTAATTCCCGAGTATGCATACATAACATAATAGACCAACATTCATCATAGCATCAAAGTCAGGCAATCAGTGAAAATTCATAATTTCAAATTCATAAGCATAAAGAGTGTTTTAAGGAAAGGCTAGCTACCTCAATTCCAGCATAATCACTTCCTTTCCAAGGCTGCCAATGTTACTACCAGCAACTCAAACTAAAACATATAAGAGTTCTTAGTTAATGCATGCATATTAATACCTAAAGTCATAAATCTCTAGTTTAAAAGCTTCTGCTCCTCAAAACAAGACTATGATTCTGCTTAGATTTGGGGTTATTATTAAATATGACAAATGTCCTTTAAAAATTCTAAAATTTGGTATATAGGTACCTTTACATGTTTATTTCATTTCATAATTTTCTCAGCCCTTAAATCTTCCATTCTACTCCAAAACCTACCTCCATACCCAAGACAGTGCAAATTAGTTTCGGTTCCATTTCGGTTCGTTTTTGCAACCATTTGGATTAGTAAATCTACTTAACAATTCATGATATTTTGTATGAAGCATTCTATATATGTTATCTAATCACCATAAAAATTTCAAATAAAAATTAATTCTTTTGACACATAAAATATCGCAAGTTTTAAGGCTGTCCCCGGTTATGGCCTCTTCTGCCTCATTTTTAGACTACCAAATATATACACTTTATTATGTACCTTAATCTATCTATAATTTTCTAAAATTTGGAGGGATACTTTATAAGGATCCCTAGAACGTATCATAAAATTTCCATACAAAAATTCAACATCTAACCCCTTCAATATTTTGTCTTTCCATCAACAGTCTAAGCTGTCCAGCAAATTGTCCTCAACAATATATTAATTGTAAACGACCTAGTTGTAGGTTCTCAAAAATTATGAAACTTTCCAAAATTGATTACTCATGTTTTAAGACTATGCTCACAAAAAAATAAGATAATTTAAAGGTCATTTACCCAATTTAATAAGCCACTATTTTCGGGTACAAAAATATTTCTATTTTCTCAACCTAACTCTTCTATGCTCTATGACCTTTGCTCACTAATCAGACCATAACTCACTCATATGGACTCCAAAATTTGTGATTCCAGTGGCTATCTGACCGTGAGACATTTATCTACAACTTTCATGTTAACCACGACTTCATATTCCTTATGTATTAGTCCCAGAAATTCGAAAACCGAAGCTATTATTCACCAGCCTGGACTCTAAACCCGATTCTGACCTCTCATCACTTCATGGACTATATCTCCCTCATTTTACGTCCGATTTAGGTGATTCCAAATCCTATGGAACGCTAAGACATAGGGCTACAACTTCTATGTTGAATACATTTTCATATTATATACACAAGTCCTCCATGCAGGCCCCCGAAAGTTACCCAAATAACTCAAAAATCGGATTTTTATAAGAAGCCAGACTTACCTTATGTAAACCTACTCCTATGGCTCTCAATTTGCAGCTTCCTTCTCCTCTTGGCTTCCTTTGCAACTTAGCCATGTTTCTTGTACCAAAAATGGGTTGATCAAGGCCTCTAACCTTAGTAATCACTCTCCCTCTCACTGCCTTTTGGTGTGGGAAGACAAGTCTCCATATTTTTCTGGTTGCCTTCATTCTCTTCCTCCTCTCTCAGGCTTTCTTCTTCCTCATGGCTGCTCTCTCCCTCTTCCTTCCCCTTCCTCTGCAATTTTTGGACCACTTCCCTCTCTCCTTTCTCCTGCTAGCGTGAGGCAAGGCTGGATGCCTTCTCCCTTTTTTTTTTTTTTTTTTTTTTTTTTTTTTTTTTCTGCTGCACCAGGGATGCTTCTTGCTGGGCACTAAAGGTTGCTGGAGTTTCTGAAATTTGCAGGGCAAGGGAGCCAGTTTTTTCTGCTGCCTCCACGTAGGTTTACATGCAGGTGTAACTATCTTATAATATACTAAAAGGGTGGTGGGTGCTTGACAAGTAAGAGGGGCTTTAGCTGCCACACATCCTGCATGCAAACTTGCTCAGTTTTCTGGCGTGAATCTGCTGCAGAAGGGGTGTGAATTCAGCTGCTTGTGGGTGTGTGTTTCTGCTTGTCCCATGGAGAAAGGTTGGGTGTGAAGATGCTGCCATGTGAGGGCATGATTCTGCTGCATGTGGGGGTTGATTTTTGCTGGCTTTGTGGGTCACTTCCTCTGTTGGAATGTGGCGCCAACTCTGCTGCATAATGGAGCAAACATGGCATGCATTCTGCTGGACAAGATGGCCTATTTTTCTGCTGCCATGTGCTTTGTTTTTCTGCTTGATTTCGCAGCATGGGATGGTGTGAAGATGCTAGATGTGGGGCAAGGTTAGGTGGCGTTTTCAGTTGCTTGGTTTAGGAGAAAATGTGGGATGTTTTTATGCTGAATGTGGAGCAAGGTTGATTGCATGTTTCAGCTTTATATTTCCTACATGCATGTGTATGTAAGAGAAATGTATCTATATATATACACGTAAATATATATTGCATGCATGGGTGAATATTATGCATGTGTCAATATATATTGCATATGTAAATATATATATAATAATGTGTATGAGGTGGAGAAACTATATATATATATATATATATATATATATATATATATATATATATATATATATATATATATATATGTATATACACATGTAAACCTAGTTTATTCTTGCATGTGTAATATATATATTTACATTGCCTCACATAATATTTCTTCCTTCCTTATTATTTTCCTAATCTTAAATTAGTAGTATCCTAAGGAATATATTTGTATACCATTCCTCTAATTTATGCTCCAAAAATATTTTATTTATGTTATTTCTAACTATGAAATGTTACCCCATTTTTATAAAGATTTTTATTGCCATCAACTACCCATTTTAAATTCTTGTTCATATATGTCTTAATTTTTGACTAACCCTAGGTTAGTGATGTCTAAAAAGATGTATTTGTGTCCTCTCTCCATCCATTATAATCCTATGAATTTTTATTTATATTAACTATGTTACCTATTTTATGCTTACCTTATAATCATATAACTAAGCATCTTGATTACTTGTCATATGTATTTTCTACTCAACCTTAAATTTATTTAACTTTATTAAAAGTTTAGGATGTTACACCAGCAGTAGAAATGGGAGAGGTAAGGTAGTCAAAAACTTAAGAGGCAAGAGGAAGGAAGAGAGAGAGCAGCCAAGAAGAAGAAGAAAATCTGAGAGAGGAGGAAGAGAGAGAAAGCAACCAGAAATGGTGAGAGTTCATTCTTCTTTTTTCCCTCACTATAAGGCAGTGAGAGTGAGAGTGAGAGTGAGTGTTGAGATTTAAAGCTTTGCTCACCCCATACTTTGTGCAAAAAACGTGGCTGAGTTACAAGGGAAACCAAGAGGAGAAGCAAGCTTCAAATTGAGAGCCATAGGAGTAGGTTTGCACAAGGTAAGTTTGACTTCTTATAAAAATCTGGTTGAAAATTTATTAGGCTAAATTTAGGCTCTGTATGGACGAATTGCTGTCTAAAATATGAAAAAATCTTCAACATAGAAGTTGTAACCCTATGTATTATATTTCTATATCATTTGAAATCACATCAACCGGACTTAAAATGAGAGAATTATACTCCAGGGAGTGATGAGAGGTCAGAATCGGGTCTGGAATTTAGACTGGTGAGAATAGCTTCGTTTTCGAATTTCTGGGACTGACCTATAAGGAATATGAAGACATGGTTAACATGAAAGTTGTAGATATATTTCTCACGGTTACATATCCACTGGAATAATCCAATTTAGAGTCCGTATGAGTGAGTTATGGTCTGGTTAGTGAGAAAATGTCATAGAGAACGGAAGGGTAAGATTGAGAACATAGAAACCTTTTAGTACCTGAAAATATTGGGTCCATAAATTTAGTTAATAGCCTTTAATTCTCTAATTTTTGGTGATAAAAGTCCTAAAATGTTCATAATCAATTCTAGAAATTTTCGTGATTTTTGAGAACCTACAACTAGGCTTTTGCAATCAAAATAGTGATGAGAACAATCTACTGGACATCTTAGGCTATTGATGGGAAAACTAAACATTGAAGGGATTAGATGTTGAACTTTCGTATGAAAATTTTAAGACATGTTAGAGGAACCAAATTTTATAGAATTTTGGGCAGTTTAAGGCAAACAATAAAATATAGAAATTTGGTGAGACAGGAAGTGAGTCAAAACATACCATAACTAAGGACAACGTTTAAATCTTGGGTTATTCGAGGGGTCAAATAAATTAGTTTTTACTTGAAATTTTTATGGTGATTATATAACATATCTAGGATGCTTTATATAAATGATTACAAATTTTGAAGAAGTTTTACCAATCCAAATGAATGCAAAACAGAATAGAAATGGAACTGAAACCAATCTGCACTGTTCTGGGTTATGGAGATAGTTATTGGGGTTGAATGGAAGAGTAAAGGGCTGAGAGAACCAAAAGATAAAATACACGTGTAAAGGTATGTCCATACAAAATTTTATAATTTTTAGAGAACTTTTGTCATATTTAATAATAACCCCAAATCTCAACAGAATCATAGTTTTGTTTTGGGAAGCAAAAGCTCTTAAACTAGATATTTATAACTTTAGGTGCTAATATGCATGCATTAACCAATATCTCTTATATGTTTTAGTTTTAGCTGCTAGCAGTAACCTTGGCAGCCTTGGAAAGGAAGTGATTGTGCTGGAATTGAGGTAGCTAGCTTTTCCTTAAAACACTCTTTATATTTATGAACTTGAATTTATCAATTTTCACTGGCTGCCTGACTTTTATGCTATGATGAATGATGGTCTAAAGATATGTTATATATGCATTCTCGAGAATTAAGGGGGTGCCCAAAGTGTGCCAAGTAAGCCCCATTTCCCCCACGTATTGGCCAATAATAGGAGAGGCATAACCCTGTTGCAGGTATGAGACTGCATTGGGTAAGTAGACCATAATGTTATGGATCCCTAGTATGACCAAGATGATGTATGTATGTATAGTCAGTGCTTATATTTCAGTGAAATAAATTGAGATGTTTTAAGGAATAGAATGTATACTGTTTTTTTGAAAATTTTGTTAGCTATTGAGATTGTCATCTCATTATTTTATGTTCACATAATCACATTCCAGGTACTCCAGCAAGAAGTAAGCAACAGGGGTCTCAAGGTTGAATCATCTGATTATGGATTGTATTTTCTTTGGTTGTGTAATATATGTGGGATGGCTTAGATGAGTGCTAATTCACTATTAGACAGCTTACAATGTGATGTAATATATGTCATGGACTGTACCCCTTTTTTTATGGCATAAGAACCTTTTGCTGTAAGTAACGCATATCATGCCTAGTTAGTTGCCTATAAGGAATTGAAATTTGAAAATGCTTGGAATAGCTTGAAGCACTTTCATGGTTATCCAAGAAAGATAACAAACACTATAAGTGAATAGGTTAATTTATGAGTTAGGTAGACATTGCTAGAAATTTATATATAGAAAAAAATGTATAATACTAAATTTTCTTAAGTGGAATATTCTATTATGTGGATGTATGAATTAAGATGCTAGTCAGTAGGGTGTGACACATACCTATGCAGATCTTTCCACACCAATCAAAATGTTCAAAACATCCATCAAATACAAGATAACATGTAACATGATATAGCAACATCTATGACCAATCATCAAAGTAGCAAATATTATAAATTTCATCAAAGTTCTAAGATTAAAATCCCATATAAATGTTACAAATTTCAAAACTTTTCTTCAAAAAGAGATATTGTTAAACCTACCAAAAAATCTCCCTAGCTCACTTAGTGCATTCTTTTTCTTGTTTCCTCTTAAAGGAAGTAGCAAGATTCCTCCATTCTCTTGACTTTTCTAGGAGCTAAAATAAGAGAAGGAGGATGAGTTTTGAACCCTAAGGATGAAGAGAAAAGATAGATTCAAGTAGAGATTAAGATAACTTACCTTCAATACTTAATCCACTAGACTTCTCCTTCCTCTTCCTTCCTCTCTTCTCCTCTCTTTCTCTCATTTCCTCACTCTACCTTGCTTATGTTTTTCCTCTCCCTCACTTGGATGAAATTATAATGTTATAAGGGTGGGTTTTGCTTAAATAAACTATCAAGTGGTTCCCCTTTCATAATCATGGGTCTACCTTATCATAATTAGGATGCACTTGGTTGTTTTTTGGGGAAAGACAACTCATGTTCTTGTCTTCCTTTCCCTTAGTCAAGATATTCATAGCAAAAGGAGTTTTTTATTTTGAAAATTATGATAAAATATTTTTAAGACAAAGGACAAGGTCCTTTTGATTTAATGATTCATTTCCTTTTTCTTTTTTCTTAATCAAGTATGATAGGTTTGCCTTTCTAGGTGGCAAATTTCCAGCCCTTGAGTCTCGCTTGCTTGGCTAAAATTATTTGTGTAGGATAATGATGTTTTGTCATAATGCCATGTATTATTACCTACTGGTTGAAATTATGAATGTAGGATATAAATGTTTTGTCCTAATGCCATGTGACCTAATTTTGATTATTATTGCACTACTATTTCCTCACTTGATTCTTATTTTTCCCTCTTGGATTTGGGCTCATTCTTACCTATTTTCTTTGCTTTGGCTAAAATTCTACCTTTCATGGAGGTCTTGGTCACATTTTCATGGTTTGTGAGCTATCAGTCCAATTTTTATATCCTAATCCAAGTATATGTTTTATTTATTGCTTAGGCTATCCTATTGGCTTGCTATAAACTCATGTAAAGTTGAAAAACCCTATATGAAGTGTCCATAGGTGAAAGCCAAATGTATGGGTGGAAATGTTAAACTTAGGAACTCTAGCTCTTGAATTAGGAAAAATTACCATAATCCAATCTTCTTGAAATTTTAAGACCTTACTTATTTCCCAAAAATTTATCTTCCTTACCCAAGAATTTCGCTTCTCTTTAGTATGTTATTTCAAATTTTTTTCCTATTAGGTTTTTCTCTCTTTACTTATTCCTTTAATATTAGAAACATTTTCTATGCATACACATAAGGTGAAGAATTTCTAAGGATTATATTTCCTTAGATATCTAAAAATTGTCTAATAAATTTTATTTCCTTAACTAAATATTTATGTACCTTTATTAATAAAAGAAACATAATTAGGGATGTTACAGTAACTGCCCTAATTCTTGATGGCATCGTGTACTACATAAACAAAATAACTTTTAGAAAACCATAATATTTACACTACTTTATACTATTAAATTAGGAACCATGGAATAGAAAGAAAATTGAAACCTTATAGAATCCTTCAACAACACCTAAAGTATAAATATGTCCGGCTTATATCTATACTAAAGGTTCTAGTAAAGAATCCATACTCTAATAGCCACAGGAAAACCTAAAACTCTAATATCAACTTTTCATGCTCCCATTTGAGGGAATATGAATAACAAGATGATCCAAACATACACTATATCATAATACCATACGTAAATTTCAATGTAAATGAAAGCATACGCATATAGGTTTCTCAAGTACCATCAAACATATAAACCCAAATACAAGTCAATACTACAAAGGAAGTAAGGATCTTGTTTGTGGCTTTTAGAGCATACTCTAGAGTACAAAATATAGTATAAGCCCAAATATGTGAACCTTTGGGACAAGGTAAGATCACATAGAGAATAAACAACGTAACCGTTTACTGACTGATATGTTCATAATTAAGCATGATTTTAATAATATTAACTTAATTTTTATTTGATTTAAGTAAAATATGATTATAAATTAGCTTACGTTTTATGTTTTGTGTTGTAGGAACAAAGGAAGAAGAAAAGATGAGAAAAAGATAAGAAATTCATGGAAAAATGTTGAATTGCAGCAATTCTAGACCTTTCGCAGCTAACTAGACCATATCTCCCACATATGAACCCCAATAAAAGTGATTCAAGAGGCTAGAAAAAGCTAAGACAATAATATATAGTTTTTATGTTGATAACTTAGTCAAAATTGGGATATTTCATAGTGTTATAGAGCATGAAAATTAGAATTGTAATGCAACCGGATGAATCCTGACCTTTGGTCACTAATTTAGGTATATCTATCTCATATTAGCTCCGATTAAAGTAATTCCAGTGGCTGTGGAAATATAATACCCCATTTTACAACTTTTATTTTGACAACTTATCCAAAATTTGAATAAATATTAGAATCATTGTTTCAGGAAATTAGCACTACGACCTTTCAAAGTTTCAATAACAAGGCGTTGTGGTGCTACCATAGAGTACCGCAGCGCTCCCCTTCCCCGTAAAAGAAAAAGAGTGCGTTTTTAAGCCCTTTTTTACTTCAATTAAAGCCCAAAGCCCGGGAACCAACCTAGAAGTAATCCTACTCCATTTAGGACTCTTCCAACCTATAAATAAGATGGTAAACAAGCATGAAATCATCCAATCATCCAGGGATCAAATTCTCAATCATCTTCTTCAATACTTCTCTAGATTTTCTTATGGCCCTATGAGGTTTATTTAATTTTTGTTGCTGGAGGAAGATTGAAACCTCAACGAATCTTCATTCATTGTGAGATTTAGATTTAATTTTATTAGTTCAATCTCAATTGAGTATTAATTATTCAGCCGCTCTTCTCTTTTCAATGATTATTTATATAATTACTAAAAGGCCTACTAGTATATTATTTGTCTTAATCTACTGCTGAATTATGCTTTGAATAAAGTTTTCATTGTTGTGATTCAAGAAGCAACTAAGATCAATGATTTAGGATTATAAATTATTGAACCTATGATGAATAATTAACTAAATTAAATATAGCCGATGTATCTATATTTGTTTAGCTCTATCAGTTTCTTTAATTCTTCATGCAATCTGTAACGCCCCCAATTTACGGGCACGTGAAACAAACATTTTTTTTCCGTAATCAGATATTTACCATAACATGCATAGCACTATTCTTTGTCATGGAAATATATACATATAGGTTCTCTCATGTATATATATTATACAGACCAAGGGTATCAACAGAAGCAAGGATCCTACTTGTGGCATTCATAGCACACTATAGAATATAAATATAGTATAATTCAAAAATTGTGAGTTTTGGAAGCAACGTAGACTCACCCAGAGAATATGTCACCTACCTGATCACCTATCTGTAAGATTAGACTTTGTATTCTTATATGAAAAATGTCAAAATATCGTATAGTGAGTTTGATAAATTAGCGAGCAAATAATACCTCTTTTGACCTCTTAGATTAGCATATAGATGTACTCATATTTCAAAATTTGTCACATAGAAAATATAGTTCAGAAGTACATTCATATGGGACCTGTATTTCAAATATTCTTTAATTAAAGAATATTCAGATATCCAAAACCATATTCGGCACGGTATAATCATTAACCAAATACTGTTATGCAATAAAATATTTGAAATGAAAACATTAAGAGGATCCCATATTAGAACCATCCAATATTCCTAAGTACATAGCAAGGGATGATGTTATGTTCAGTTGTATAAACTATAGTAAAATATTAAGCTTTTGAGATAAAGTCATAACTTTTGTTGATGCACAATTAACATACTATATATGCACTAAGAATTCATTCTTTTTATATAATCCTCAAACATGTTACAGCTCTCAATACACTTAATTCACCCATTTTCTATACGCATAGTGATTGATTGACTACAGTCACAATAAGTTATCAGGGAATGTGAGTTTATCACCTATCTGCCTCCTCACATTATCACTATCACCGAGTTGGAGTGGCCATCCCTTGGCTTGCTCAGTATAATATGACGTCCCCTACTCGGTACTATCACAAGCCATACAACCAGTCGATATTCATCCATATATATATATATATATATATATAAATGCATATTCATCAAATGCAATGTATAATTATCAAGCAACTCGCCATAAGCTTTACACTTACTACTCAATCATAATCAGCAACTCGATAGCATTACAAACCAATGCCTCGTGCACATAATATTCACTTTATCAAATAATGATAAATACATTTAAAACCACATATTCGATGAGTTTCAAAATCTATTTGTAAAACTATACTCTTCTTGAACTATATGCCTATTTGTAAGCAAAATAGATATTTTAACACATTTCAGAAACTTATCATAATGTAAATAATTTGTAAACAAAATCAATTGTACATTTTAAGTTCAAGAAAAGCATAGGATAAGTCATAGAAGTAATTATCTACTCATAGGGTTAGGGTTCTAGGTTGGACAGCCCCAAATATTTTTTTTTGGTCAAAGTTGATCAAATGGACCTAAAAAACGATTTTGGAAGGTCCAAAAACCTAGGAAATGACTCCGAAATTACAAAATTTGGCCTCTCGGAGCTTGGTTAACTGATGGGGTACTATTCACCACCAAAAACACTATTCAATCTGAACGGATTTACTGTTCATATCAGCCGAAATTACTATTCACGTCGGTCAGAGTTATTGTTCATGACACCAAAAATTGTCAGATGACTGTGAAATTTCATATCCTATAGTTTATCTATCTCTTGAATCCATCTACGGGGTCAGATTTTCAATTTGAGGTCTCTAAATAGGAGTTTCAGAGTTTAACTTTTTCAAATATTTTCTACTTCCGATCTGCGGTGATTCTTTAACTGATTTGAAAAATTATTCAGCCAATATTGTAGTACTCTTCGTCCTAAATCCAATGGTACCCTTAGTTTTGAGATCGGATGCTCGAAAGCACTCCAGATCTAGAGAGAGAAAATGAGGAGAGAGAAAATTACTATTCATACTATTCATTCATCCAAAAAATCTTTCCGTCTCTTTTTTTAATAAATGATGAAGGACCAATTAGCAATTTGCTAATTGTTAGAGGAAATCCTTATAAATTTAATTATTTACATTTTGACCCCTAAACTTTTAAGAAATTAAAATTTGACCCAAAAAATATTAATAATTTTTCATTTTCATCCTTAAAACCTTTCAATTATATCCCTACTCCTTTATTTCTTTTCATAATCATACATAAATGAGAATTACTAAATTTTAGGGATATTACATTCATCCCCCCTTAGAAGATTTGGTTTCCAAATTTCAAACCATCTTATCACAAGTTAGAAATGAAACCAAAACATAAATTACAGTTATTATCCTCACTACTCAAACTACTAAGAATATCTCTTTTGTATATCATCTTTACTTCCTAAGAAGTCTCTTTACTTGAGTGATTTTGCCATATAACCTTAACGATAGAGATTTCCTTCAATCCTAAGTTCTTCACTTGTCGATCAACAATAGACATTGTTTTTTCCTCATAATTAAGTCAAATTTTTATCCAATTAAATTTCTTGGAATTAGATAACATGAGAAGAATCTGATAGGTACTTCCTTAACGTTGATACAAGAAAGATTGTATCAACATCACTTAATCCTATTGGCAAGGCTAAGCGATATACTACTATGTCCAATTTGTTCAAGATTCGAAAAGAGTCTATATACTAGAGCTTAACTTTTCCTTCTTCCAAACCTTATTACATCTTCCATGGGTGATTCCTTCAAAAATATTTGGTCATCAGCTGATAATTTCTAATGCTTAACTTTTATGGTCCTTATAGACTTTTGGCCTATATTGAGTTGCTTGTATTCTTTTTTCTAATCAATTTCACTTTATCAACGACATCTTACAATAAGTTTGACCCCACTGAATCATTTAACAGAAAGTTAGTAACATCTCTTACATATGGTTTTAAGTCATCCAATATCACCTTATTATAGGCAAATTTTGCTAAAAGATCTCTCACTAAGTCATCCAATATCACTTTATTCTTTATTTTAATAAATTTTGCTTGTAGAATGCTCTCCAAACTAGCATCATCAATTTAGATTAGTTATATTCTATCTATTGTATGTTATTCCAAATTAAATTTCAAAAACTTAACTTTACTCAACTCACTCACCTATTAAGAGATTTACAATATTTTATGTAAAACGTCAAATGGTGATATTTGTATATTGACCTGATAACTACTGATATGAGCAAATTCAATTAAGGACAAATAATTTCTCCCAATTTTCACCAAAACTATATAAAGATATTTGAAGCATAACTTTTAATGTGTAAACATATCATTTAGATTTACTATCAGCTATAATATAATCTAACTAAAGCCTAAGGCTTCCTGAATAACTCTCCTAAAACAATATATTCAATTCTTACTTACTGACACAACAAACAACGATAAAGAAATATCACTTGTATCTTCTTTTTACTATTATATTAGTACAATTCTTTCATATCTTAGTATATCCTTATTGCCTTGGGGTTATCATATTCACAATCTATGGCTTCTTCTAAAATCTCATTTCTCAACAATTATTCACATGTGAATTTCCAATCTCAACATAATTTACATCCTAGATACTAAACTCAACTTAACATGGTATAAACACTTAACACAAATACCTTGATTGCTTTTCATTATTTTCAGACATGGTTCTCAAAATATTCTCCTTTCCCTACTTAACTACATTAGGTAAACTTAGGTATTCTTCATACCTTAGTACTTAATCAATATATACTATAAACTCATTATTTTTTCTAATTTGTACATAATTTGCCAACTTACACAGTTATACATACTTGATATAAAACTTTTTTTTTCAAATACGTTATTTGTTAAATAAATCCTTTTAAAATTTTCATTACTTTAAACTACTAACCACTTGGACACCATAATAACTGAGTTTCAAAGAAAAGAAATTAACCCTCCTTGTAATGAGGAAAAAGAAAGTTGCATTTAATGCCAAACATTAATCAATGATGACTAGGTAGAAAAAGAGGAATACATAATAGAGCATGGTGTCAAAATAGGAAGTCTGAAGTTTGGATAAAGCTTTGAAAGAAAATTAAAATCGGTGATCGTAATTCTTGAAAATCTATAAATAAAATCTAGCTGCTATATTCGGCAAGAATCGGTGGCCACAAATTTTGAATATATGTGCCAAAATTTAATTCAAAGCTACTTTTATTTGATGGATGAATATCATATGGAAAAGAAGCATTTCTGAACTTATAAAAGTTTGTGAAAAACAAAGAGCATGTAATTAACTAGTAGGATACAGTTGGTTGCTTCAAAACAGATATAATCAATCAACTGTAAAATAAACCAATCGAAATAAAAAAAAATTTCAAAATAGCTGATCGACTTAATAATACCGATAATCAATTGACAAGAACATTAGGAATACAAGATAAATCATTTGATTGTCCTTCTTTAATATTTAATTGGTTTGCATTTTCACTCTTTTTTTTAATGACGTCTATCACTTATAACTTTCTCTACAAGAATTAAGACATCAATGCTTCATCAAGGACAATAGGGAAAAGAAAATTTATGGTGATACCTTAATCTTATTCTCTTTGTATGCTTAATATGGGTCACAGTCACAACTACTATATATATGCATGTGTGTTGTCATTTTTGAAATTCACCTTTAATTTAGCTGATATCTACTAGTCACTCGTATAGCCGTTCTATTAATGCTTTGCCTATTTGCATAGCTATTGTAAGTATACCCTTCTTTGAGTTCTATAAATGCTCATATTACTATCTTAACCTTTATACTCAAAGTTAGGGTGTGTGTAGCTACGAAAGAAATTACATTCTATCAATTTTGAAATATTTGTGTTTTTTGTGGTTCTAATCTTGGAAAATATGGAGAGTATGGTGTTGACCAAAAGAAAAATTCATTTAGTCTATGGTGGAGGTAACTGTGGGTTAATAGGGTGCGTGTCTACAGCTGCACATGTAGTAGGATACCAAGTTCTAGGTATTATTCTTACAGCTCTAACTGCATCCAACATCATAGGAAAAATAATTAGGGAAGAATTTAGGTTAGCTTCAGTGCATGAGCGCATGCATGGCTAGAATGATGAGCAATGCTGATGCCTTCATTGCATTACCAAGTGATTTTGGTACCTTAGAGGAGATTTTTCAAATAGTCTCTTGGGCACAACTGAATATGTATCACAAACCGATAGGTTTGTTAAATGTTAACAACTTCTTTGATGGTTTGTTGTCTTTTCTTGATCAAGCTGTAGAATAAAGGTTTATCTCACACTCAACATGATGAATTCTCATCTCGATTTCAAATACTGAGGAGTTGATTGATGCTTTACAACCATATGTGCATGTACCTGATCTAATTATAGCTTAAATAGATTGGATAACAGACAACCGTAGAAAGCACAAATTGGACTTGGATCTTCATCTTTAACTGTAGTAGAACATAGCCATTGTTATATAACATTTACTTTCTCAGGGTCTATTTGGATACCATCCTTGCCAAACATACTCCCTTAGAGTTTATAAAACTATCTTTAAATGTTGCTTATTATCCTTTGAACTCTTGGAATATTCTAGTATATCATCAATAAAAATAATAACAAATTGATTCAGGGATGGTTTAAATATTCTATTTATCAAGTCCATGAATGCAACTGGGGTATTTGTCAAACCAAATGTCATCACTAAGAACTTATAATGCTCATACCAAGTCCTAAAAGTAATTTTTTTTTGAAATATCATCTTCTCTTATCCTCAATTGATGATACTTAGATCTTAAATCAATTTTTTTAAAATATTAAGCACACTATAATTGGTCAAAAAAATAATCTATACGAGTTAATGGGTATTTATTACGCACTGTCACCCTATTCAACTATCTATAATCTATGCACAATCACAACAATACATCTTTCATTTTTACAAATAGAACTGGAGCACCTCAAGGAGAGTACTAGAGCATACAAATCCCTTCTCTAACAAGTCTTGTAACTATTTTTTTTAGTTCCTTAAGTTTAGTCGATATCATTCTATATAGGGATATAGATACTAGTTGGGTTTCAGTAAGTAAATCGATATCAAATTATATTTCTCGTTTCGCAGTAATCCTGGCAATTCCTCAGGGAACACATTAGGAAATTTTCTAACTACTGCAACTTGATTTACAGTGGTATACTTTATATTAACATCTCTCATTACTCCCAAATATCCTTGGCACCTTTTTGTAATAACTTATAGGCTGCTAAAACTAAAATTAAATCACTGGGTACTTCACTACGGTATCCTTGTATTAAGAATTCAATATTATCAAAGAATATTGAATTTAGTCATCTTAATATGACATTCCAAAATTACATGACATAATGCCAACCAATCCATTCTCAGTATCACATCAAAGTCTACCCTATCTAGGCAATTAGGTACAATGGATATCACATTCAGAAACGATCATATTAAGCATATGTTTCAATTCTTTAAATTCTCTGACACGCCTATCTCTTTTACTTTCAAGTAGAAATTGACCCATAGATACTTTTTAAAATGCCAAAATATTCGATCAATCTAATACTAAGAAATTTAGAAAACTTGGAATTGAAAAGAAATTGAAATCCTATAGAATCTCTCAGCAGCACCAGAAGTATAAATATGTCCGAATCATATCTATACTAAAGGCCCTACTAAAGAATCATTTGGTTCGATAGCCACAGTAAAAATTAATGCTCTAATACCAACTTGTAACGCCCCAAATTTACAAGCATATGAAATAAATATTTTTTTTCTACAATTTGATATTTACCATAACATGAATAACACTATTCTTTGTCATGGAAATAGATACATATAGGTTCTCTCATGTATACACATTATACAGGCCAAGTTATAAATATTAAAGTATCAACAGAAGCATGTATCCTACCTGTGGTATTCAGAGCACACTCTAGAATACAAACATAGTATAATTCAAAAACTGTGAGCCTTGGAAGCAACGTAGACTCACCCAGAGACTATGTCACCTAACTTATCACCTATCTACAGGATTAGACTCTGTATTCTTATATAAAAAATGTAGAAATATCGTGTAGTGAGTTTGACAACTCAATGAGCAGATAATACCTCCTATGACCTCTTAGATCAGCATATGGATGTACTCATATTTTAAAATTTGTCACATAGAAAATATAGTTAAGAAGTACATTCATATAGGATCCATATTTCAAATATTCTCAAATTAAAGGATATTCAGATATCCAAAACCATATTCAGCATGGTATGATCATCAACCAAATGTTATGCATTAAAATATTTCACATGAAAATATTAGGAGGATCCCATATTAAAACCATCAAATATTCTCAAGCACACGGTAAGGGATGATGTTATGTTCTACTGTATAAATTACAGTAAAATATTAAGCTTTTAAGATAAAGTCATAACTTTTTTTGATGCATAATTAGCATACTATATATGCATTGAAAATTCATTCTTTTAACATAATGCTCAAGCAGGTTACAGCTCTCAATACACCAGTTCGTAAGCAAAACAGATATTTTAACACATTTCAAAAACTTATGATAGCATAAATAATTTATAAACGGAAAAAATTATACATTTTAAGTTCAAGAAGAGACTAGAGTAAGTCATAGAAAGAATTATCTACTGACAATGTTAAGGCTCCAGGTTGAACAATCATAAATGTATTTTTTTCAAGACAAATATGATCAAATGGACCTAAAAAATGAGTCCAGAAGGTCCAAAAACTTACAAAATAACTTTGGAATCTCAAAATTTGACCTCCGGGAGCTTAGTCAATGCTAGTCAACTTATGGGTACTATTCACAATCGGGGAATTACTAATCACCTCTGGAAATACTATTCATGCAGCCAGATCACTATTCACACCGGTTGGAGTTACTGTTTATGACACCAAAAATTGTCAGATGACTGTGAAACTTCATATTCTATAGTTTATCTATCTCTTGAATCCATCTACGGTGTCAGATTTTTAATTTGAGGTCTCTAAATAGGAGTTTCAGAGTTTACCTTTTTCAAATATTTTCTACTTCCGATCTGTGATGTTTTTTTTACTGATTTGAAAAATTGTTCAACCAATATTGTAGTACTCTTCGTCCTAAATCCAGTGGTACCCTTAGTGTTGAGATCAAATGCTCGAAAGTACTCCAGATCTGGAGAGAGAAAGTTACTATTCATTCATCCTAAAAATCTTTCTATCTATTTTTTTTTAATAAATTATGAAGGACCAATTAGCAATTTGCTAATTGTTAAAGGAAGTCCTTGCAAATTTTATCATTTACATTTTGACTCCTAAACTTTTAAGAAATTACAATTTGACCCTAAAAATACTAATAAGTTTTCATTTTCATTCTTAAAACCTTTAAATTACATCACTACTCCTTTATTTCTTTTAATAATCCATACGTAAATGAGAATTACTAAATTTTAGGGATGTTACACAATTAATAGGTTATACTTTACCAATGTGCTAAATGATTTCTTGTTAATTAGAGTTAATTGAGTCGATTGTCATCAATTACTAAACTTAAAGAGGAATAAGGATAGAATTCCAATGATAGATAGTCAATTAAAATTTTATTATGTTGTCAATGATCAATGCGATTCTTTGATGGTGAATATCAACCGAAACCGGGACCTTTATTATTAATCACTCTCTTTTTTAATTACTTTCATTCTCTTTTACTTTGTTTTACTTTCAATATTCAAACTCCCTTATTAGAATCACAAAAGGTAATACCAGTCTAAGTGGAATCGACCCATACTCCCATGACTATAAGTTAGTTTGAGAGATAATGTATTATATTTGGTGTATTCGTGACAATACGCACTAAATTTGGACGTTGTTGTCGATGATTATGTCTAATTACCTTTAGTGAATTCTTTTTTTCTTTTCTTTTTGCTCATAACTAGGAATATGGCAACCAATTTTCAATATTTTGGCACTAGGCTAGGCTCTCCATTAAGACATGCTGGTGAGGTATATGGTTCTTCCCTTAAATAGCAACTAGCAAATTTAACTTTTCTTGTTCGTCAACATGTAAAAAATATGCAAAGGGAGAAGTGTTATGAAAATCACTCAGCCATGGGACATCCTTCTAATGGGTACCCAACATTCCATGTAGAATAATTTGAGCGGGTAAATATGGTTAGTAGTTTTCCTGGACCACCACAAGTGAGGTATGATTCCTATTCAAACATGTATAATCCTTAATGGAGGGATCAATCATGACTTAAATATAAAACTTCACAAGCATATCATGTTCAAAACTACCCCTATTACCAGCAACATCAGCAGCTATACCTATTGAACTAATAATTAGCCCAAGATCCTAATTCAGGTATGTCACTAACCCGTTGGTGGAGGACTGGATTATGTATCTTTATATGAAAAACATAGAGGTATCGTATAGTAAGTTTGATAACTTAGTGAATAGATAAAACCTACAATAATCTTCTAGATCAGCATATGGATGTACTTGTATGATAAAATATTGCTTTCCACTAAAGTAAACTATAGATCATACGTATATCCATAAACGACCTATATTTTTGATATTTCCAATTTAAAATATAATCAGAGTTTAAAGCTAAATACAATGCAGCATGATCATAAAATAAATATTGTTATGGAACGAAAGATTTCCAATGCTTTTTAACATATACACTTTAAAGTTTAGGAGGATTCCACATAAGAACCACCATATCAGAGTTCGAGATCCTTCCGTATTTTGTCAATGTGGGATTTTCCTAAACTCAGCATCCAAGCTGAGATGCTTACATGTTCAATTCCCGTTTTCCACAAATTTCCATAAACCCAATATAGGTTCTCAATTCCAATTACCCCTAAATCATTCTTCTCAAACAGTGAAGTGTATATATATGCAACAAATATTCTAGGGGTCCCAATTTCAAGGAATTTGAACATGTAAAATTTCCATCATAGCCATAACATGCCATATTTGAAAAAAAATAACATTTAATAGGTAAACATGATCATTCATCAAACTTTTAAAATATGAACATATAAAAAATGTATGCTCCACCAACATCACAAATAAAGTATAAGAAAAGTGCAAAATAAATCATAGCAAGCATGATTTATTCACAAAGCAAGAGTTCTAAGTTGGACAGCCCCAAAATGCACGTTTCTAAGCCAAATCTAACAAAATAAACTTCAAAATCGAGTTTGAAGGGTCCACAATCCTAGAAAATTACTTCAGATTTGTGAAATTTGGCCTCCTGGAGCTCGATCAATGCTCATGAACGCAATAAGGTGTAGGGACACGTGTTGTGTGTGCTGCTTGTAGGGGCTGCATGTCAGTTTCACATGCTAAGAGAGAGAAAGCGCGTGGCGATGCATGAGGATTCTTTAGAGGTTATCTGAGTCTAAAATTTGTTATCCAAATGTTTTTCCAACTTCTGAATCCACTATGGTGTTATTTTTGCATTTTGAGAACTCTAAATAGGAGTTTCGAAACTTACATCTTTTGGAGATTTTCTCCTCCACTTTTTGGCCAATTTTTGACCAATTTTCTAGAAACTAGTCGAATAAATTTGTAGGTCTAGTAGTTCTGAATCCATTGGTAGTGGTGGTGTAGAAATCCAAGGTCCAAAATGACTAGAATTCTATAGAAAATAGGAAGAGAGAGAGAGAGTTCCAACTTCTTCCACGCCTTCTTGTTGCAAATTGCCTAAAAATATCTAAGGGACCTATTAGCAAAATTTCAATTATTGAGGATGTCCTTGCAATTTTTTTTATTTGTGTTTTAGCCCTTAAACTTTTGAAAAATTACACTTTCTCCCTCAAATCTCGAATCCTCATATATACCTCATAAATTTCCCTAAATAGGTAATAAATAAATAAAATCCTCTAATCCAATTGTATTATTTCTTAATTCTTTCCTTGAGTTAAAATTTTTCTTTTAGTTAGGGTTTTTTCTCATTTATTTAGGGATTTTCATTTATTTAGATATTTTCCTTATTTTAGGGCATTACAATTATAGACTATTAACATCTGTGATAAAGAATTAACTAAATTAAATTAAACTAATTGTTTATGTTATTTAGCTTTATTAGTTTCTCTATTTCTTCTTAAAATTAATAATTTAAATTTTATCGATTGGCTAAGATTGCTTATTAATTAAGTTTAATTGAGGCGATTGTTCTCAAATGACTAAACATAAAGAGGGACAAGAATTACATTCCAATAGCAAATATTCATTTTTGAATTGATTATAATATCGATGATTAATGTGAATTCTTGATGGTCGATAATAACCAAGACCGACAGTCCTCTTATTAATTTACTCTCATACATATAATAGACATTTATAAGTTTTATTTATTTATTTAGCCCAAACCCCATTTACATTTGCAAAGGTTTAAGCTGCCCTTGTGGGTTTAACCCTTATTCCTACTACTACTAGTTAGTTTTTGGGTAAGGTATCTATAATATTTGAAGTGTCTTCGACAACACATTCCACTAGTCTTGTAGGAACATGGTAAAAACTCAAAAGAAAAGTTAGAGGTAAATGGTGTGAGAGGTATGTGTGAAATTTTATTAAAAAGTTACAAAAAAATCTCTAAAATCAACCTTAATTTTTCTATTTATATTTGAAACCTTGACTAAGGTACTGTATTGGCATTGCAACACCTAGATCTACTATTGTGGCATTGAATATTTTGGTTTTCTAGCTTATTACTTGACATTTTGACATCTCAACACTAGAATTCCAGCATTGCAATGCCAGACATTATGTTTTCTCACATTTTTATGTTGTTTTAGCATTGAAACACTGCACATTCTAGTATAGTAAATTCAAGCCTGATTTCGACATTGATGCATATAGTATCTCTCAAAACTCAAAATATAAAAGTTTTATAACCTTTTATTTTCTTTCCATAGCATCTTAAATAATCTCAATTGGATCTTGAATGATAGGGTTATGCTTATATTAGTGGAACAATGTCAAAGTTGTTCAAAATTGCTCAATTAGCTTCGTTTTTGCAGTTAACACCATCTATTGGATCCTTAATCAAAATATAAGAATAATGAGTGGGTTTAGGCACCAAATAAATATAAAATACTAAACATTATAAGAGAAAATTTTGAAATTTTACATTCTTATCAAATTACTCCACACTTAACCTTTGCTCATCCTAGGGCAAAACCTAAATTTACTATCCCAAAAACACCAAGATTTTAATGCCATTAACAAATAACAACCAAGCTCTTCAAAAACCATAAAATATCATGAGCAAATATTTTTTACAATTACTTAATAAGCATTTTCACTCAATGATGAAGTAGACCAAATATGTAAACCATCACAAGAATAAACACTCAATTCTCATGTGTTTGAAGGGTATATGCTTCACTCAAATTCATTCCAATAGAAATGATCTACCATGGGCTTGTATATCTTCTCATTATCCACCACTTGGATCACATGCATCACACAAATCATAAGGACTTTTCAAGGGTAGTAATTTGCTCAGGCTCAAAGTAAGAAATGTAGGGAATGTAGTTCGAAAGCTATTGAAACTAATGGAGCATAAATAAATCAACTCAAGCCTAAATATATATAACATATAAAACCATTCTCTCCATTTAGTAGCTTCTTCAAATTTTCTTTAAAGCATTTAAACCTTATAAAACTCCTACACTAAAAAAGGGATTCGTCAAAGGAACACCTTTCATTTATAGTAGGGAACACTTCTTTATAACAACTTCCAACTTTGTGTATATCTCATATAAATGAAACCCTTTCGTAAGATTTTAGTAAGGATTTCCCCCATCACTTATTTTTCTTTCTTTCTTTTTTGTTGTTCTTCTTCTTTTTCTCTTTTTTGTCAATACAAATATCAACAATATAACTCACTTATTGAGAGTGAAAATATGTTTACTTTCACTAGCCATACCACAAATCCAAACACCCTTACATTTATTTCTTGCACACCCATATATATCAAAATGATGACCAATTCACATCTATCTCTACGACTTAGGTGAATATATTGTTTCTCAATTGTTATGCTTGTAATGTGGGTTCACAAAAATAAAAACAATAAAGTTGAAAGTGTTTCAACAAAGGGAAAGAATAATTACATGTAGGCTACTTGGCTAAAATGGCTTACAACAAAGAATATCTTAATCATTTCAATGCATGCATGTGCTAATATGACCTTGAAGATAATCAACATAAGTTCTACAGAAATAAATCCATGGAGAATATTATACATGAAAGAAAATAGTGAGACTAATATAGATGTACTTGTATAAAATGCTCAAAATTTCACCAACTTTTGTCTACTAAATTTAGTCATTACCATAATCAAGGAAAATTACTAGACTAATTGATTTACAAGATCACTTTTTCAGCCATGTTATGAATTTTTCAAGTCTAGTTGAACATTTCTTATGACATACACAACAAAAAGTCATTGAAAACCACACAAAAAACAAAGAAAAAAAATTAAAACACACTAACCTAAATCCCCTCCTCAACAGTTAAAACTTACATTGTCCTTAATGTAAGGTGCAATGCAAAGAAAAGTCAAAAAATAAGAAAATATAATTGTAACAATAAAAGAAAAGGAATGAACTCCCCTTGGGTTGCCTCTTAAGTAATGTCTTTTTTGGTTATCATTGGCTCAGCATAATGATTGCTTCTAGGCGGGTTCTGGGTGAGTTGCAACCAGGATATGGCCAGGCTATGTTCAGGGCCTAGCTCAAAACTGACTTTTTATCCTAAATGAACTATAATAATGAATTAATGATTAAAAGACTTAAAGTAGAGGTTAATGACCTAGAATTGGGTGTTATACAACATTGAATTACTTCATCTTTACTATATTCATCATGTTATGTTGTGAATTACTTACAATGAGGGATTCAATGATGTTTAACTTGATGAGACTAATGATGGATATATATTCCATGATGCCCTGCATACTTGAGAAGTATGATGCATGCATAATGGATATGATGGCCATACATATGGTGTTTATTGTGGTGTATGTGATGATGCAATGTGGCTAGATAATTGAAAAGATGTTTAAGACATGGGATGACCCATACATCAATAAGGTGACTTGAGGAGGTCGTTGGCTTGTAACAGTACCGAATAAGAAACTACCCATTAGCCTAGAATGTGACGAGAGAAGGACCTCTCTGACCAGGTAACAGTGGTGTGTGAGTCACATGAGGGAGATGGCTCACATCACCCTGTTGTTGACCAAAGATAAAAATTCACAGACGATCATCCACTGTAATTATGTATATGTACTTGCATGATATTGATATATAACCTGCTTACTATGCACATTTGATATTGATGCATAACCTGCTTACTATAAATGCATGATAATAATGCATAACCTGCTTACTATATATGCACGATATTGATGCATAACCTACTCATTGTATGTAACAACTCCATTTTTTTTTACAAATATACATATATATATTTGTAAAATCCCATGAAGTCATTACCTCTTTACTTCTAACTATTTAACTCATAATAACATTCAATTAAATTAACCAAGCATAATTAAGGTTTATGGTATACTAATAACACTGATACAATTCTGGGTTCACATACACATCATTAATTTAAAATGTCAATATAAAAATCAAACACATATATGTCAACATCTTATTCATCTAGATTGACTAGCTTTGGGGATATGGGTGCAGGTAGTTGTACCTTCACTGGGATCTCAGCCAACTCGACCCAACGTATGTTAAAACCGGTCATAGAGAATATATGCATATTTAGTCTTCTGAACATGATATGGAAATATAGTGAGAATTGTAACAACTCCATTTTTTTACATATATACAAATATATATATATATATATATATATATATATATATATATATATATATATATATATATATATATATTTCTAAAATTTTATGAAGTCATTACCTCTTTACTTCTAACTATTTAACTCATAATAACATTCAATTAAATTAACCAAACATAATTAAGGTTTATGAAATACCATTAACACTTATAAAATTATGGGTTTACATACACATTATTAATCAAAACATCTGTACAAAAATTAAACACATATAAGTCTACATTTTATTCATCCATATACACCAGTTTCAGAGATATAGGTGCGGGTTGTTGTACCTTCACCGGGATCTTAGCCAACTCGACCCAACGTACGTAAAAAGCTGGTCATAGAGAAAATCTGCATAACTTAGTTTTCTAAAAATGATATGGAAATAAAGTGAGAATTAAATCCCAGTAGGTTCAACAATAAATCATAATTATCATCAATAAAGCTCATCATGTCATGTTCATCTGTATAAACTACAACAAATATGTTTAGGTCACATGAATGCACTTTATCTATGCATATGAAAATCGTACAGTTATGACATGTATGGCATGAATAACTTTTTTCAGAATATCATATGATGGCTATCAACTTATTTTCATATCAAGCTACCCCAGTCAAGTTGAATACTTGCTACTCTTTGGTACGGACTTTTCTTGCTTTGTCCGACATGGCACACTTTCTTTTCTCATTCACATAATCAAAGCCTTTAGTAAGGCATCCCCTACTGGTGCACTACACAGAACACCATGTGACCATTCTCTTTTCTTTTCTTTTTCACATTAATAGCCAAAAATATGATTTCAATAACAAGTATGTTCATTATACTCACATGCCATAATTTTTCATCAAAATATAATCATTACCAAAAATATTGGTAATCATGCCATGAATATAATCGTTTCAAATATCACTTTATAAAATATTTTCATATCAAAATTACACACTTAAGATGGTAAGGAGTTCATACAATGGCAATGACAATGGCATATACTAGTCATTTATTGTTTTCATTTATAAGATTCTTCTTCTTTTGTAAATATTATTATCCTCTCTCACTAAACAGAGCTTAACACCCTCATTTTAAATCTGATTGAGATAATCTTTATGTTAATTGAAAGATAAGACAATCCTCTAAAACCCTTATGTTGAACATTTTAGTGAAATCTTAAGTAATCATGGTGTTACTACTCCCTCAAACTCAATGTTATTTCTTCTCAAGTAGGTTAAGCTCTATACTTACTAATCTAACCATTTCTCCCTCATAAGAAATCCAATTGAGGTGATTCCATAGCCTATAAAAATTTAAGATACTTATACACAACTTTAATTTTTATCATTTCTTCAGATTCCTTACTAATTATTCTTAGAAATCGAAAACCAAAACGATTACATTTACCACCCTAGATTCTATACTGATTCTGATCTTTACTCATTAATCAGCCATATCTCCCTCATATGAACTCTACATTAAGTGATTTTAGAGCCTATAGATCTGTGATACATATATTTATATTTATTATGTTAATAATTTCTTTTAATTCCCTACAGATATTTTCCAGAAATTGAAATACATAAGCATCTCAATAGATTCTTCCTTGGTTAGCTAGTTTCTGACCTCGGCTTAATAATCTAACCATAGCTCCCTTATATTTATTCCATTTTGAATTATTCTAGTGGCTACAAATTCATGAGACATATATCTATATTTATCATGTTAATTACTTCTTCCAATTAACTACATATTTATCCCAAAAATTCAAACATAGAATCATACCTAATAGATTCTTTCCTGGTTAACCATTTTCTAACTATTGCTTACAAATCGGATAATATCTCTCTCATCTGGACTCTAAATTAAGGGAATCTAGTGGCTAAAAATATGTTAGACATAGATCTACATTTTTTAAGTTAACCATTTCCTTTAGTTCCTAACCTGTTTTTCCCTGGATTTCAAAAATAGAAGGTTCCCTGTTTACTCCAAAATCTAGTCTTTTAACCAAACCTTTCCTAAGGTTTTAGTTCATCATTATATTACATCTTCTTCCATTTTCTTCCTAATTTACATCTAATCATATTCCATCAATTTTTCACCACATTCAAATATACAAAATAGCAGCATAAAAATTCTAAAATTTTGCCACCCATAGCCATACCTTTGTAGAACTTTCCACACCAACTGAAATGTTCAAACATTCATCGTATGCAAGATAACATGTAACATGATATAGGCACATCCATAACCAATCATCAAAGTAGCAAATATTATAAATTTCATAAATCAAAATCCCATATAAATGTTACAAATTTCAAAAATTTTCTTCAAAAAGAGATATTATTAAACCTACCTAAAGATCTCCCTAGCTCACTTAGTGAATTCTTTTTATTATTTCCACTTAGAGGAAGTGGCAAGATTCCTCCCTTCCCTTAGCTTTTCTAGTAGCTTAAATAAGAAAAGGAGGGTGATTTTTTGAACCACAAGGAAGAAGAGAAAAGATGGATTCAAGTGGATATTAAGCTAACTTATCTTGAGTACTTACTGCTTCAGAGTTCTCCTTCTTATTCCTTCCTTTCTTCTCCTCTCTTTCTCTCCTTTCCTCACTCTACCTTGCTTCTATTTTTCATCTCCCTCACTTAGACGAAATTAGAATGTTATAAGTGTGAGTTTTGCTTAAATAAACTATGAAGTGGTTCACCTTTCATGATCATCGGTCTACCTTATCACAATTTGGATGCACTTGGTTGTTTTTTGGGAAAAGAAAACTCATGTTCTTTTCTTCCTCTCCCTTAGTCAAGATATGCATAGGAAAAGGAGTTTTTTATTTTGAAAATCATGATAAAATGTTCTTAAGACAAAGGACAAAGTCCCTTTGATTTAGGGATTCATTTCCTTTTTCTTTTGTCTTACTCAAGTAAGATAGGTTTGCTTTTCTAGGTGGCAAATTTTTATCCCTTGAGTCTCCCTTGCTTGGTTGAAATTATTTATGTAGGATAAGGATATTTTGTCATAATTCTATATATTATTACCCACTTGTTGAAATTATAAATATAGGATATAGATGTTTTGTCGTAATACCATGTATTATTACCTACTTGTTGAAATTATGAATGTAGGGTATAAATGTTTTGTCTTAATGCCATGTGACCTAATCTTGATTATTATTACACTATTATTTTCTCACATGATTCTTATTTTTCCTTCTTGGATTTGGGCTCATTCTTACCTATTTCTGTTGCTTTGGCTGAAATTCTACCTTTCATGAAGGGCTTGGTCATATTTTCATGATTTTTGGGCTATCGGTCCAACTTCTATATTCTAGTTCAAGTCGATATTTTATTTTTTGCTTGGGATATCCTATTGGCTTGCTAGAAATTCATGTGAAGTGGAAAGATTCTATATGAAGTGTCCATAGGTGAAAGCCCAATTTATGGGTGGAGATGTTGAACTTAGTAACTCTAACTCTTGAATTAGGAAAAATTACCCAAATCCAATCTTCTTGAAATTTTAAAATCTTTACTTACTTCACAAAAATTTATCTTCCTTACCCAAAAATTTTGCCTTTTTTTAGTATGTTATTTCTAATTTTTCCTATTAATTTTTCTCTCTTTACCTATTCCCTTAATGTTAGAAACATTTTCTATGCATACACATAAGGCGAAGAATTTGTAAGGATTATATTTCTTTAGATATCTAAAAATTGTCTAATAAATTTTATTTTCTTATTTAAATATTTATGTACCTTTATTAATAAAAGAAACGAAATTAGGGATGTTACATTAAATATTGATGTACCTTTATTAATAAATGAAATGAAATTAAGGGTGTTATATTTCTCTCTCCCTAAAAGAAATATTGTCCTCAAAATTTCAAAAATTACCTAAGAAGAAAAATTGTGGATATTTCTTCCTCATGACTTCTTCTAGCTCCTAAGTTTCTTCTTCCAGAGTCAAACCTTCCCATAACAACTTAACCAGGGGAATGATCTTATTCCTTAATTGCTTCACATCGATGTCCAATAAGGATGCCAGTACTAGCTGGTATGTCATGTTCTCTTTTATTTGTATTGGTTCATCCTGTAATACATGTGATGAATCTGGACGATACTTTTGGAGCTGTAATACATGGAAAATATTATGTAGGTTTGATAAATTAGGTGGGAGGGCAACTTAATATGATGACGTCCCCACTTTCTTCAACATTTGGTAGGGACCCAAAAATTGTGGACTTAGCTTTCTAGTTTTAAGAGACCTACAAACTCCAGTAGTAGGAAAAAGTTCTAGAAATACATGGTCTTCTTCCCCAAACTCCAGAGGTCGTTGTCTCTTATCATAATAACTCTTTTGTAAACTCTGAGCTGTAAGTATTTTGTCTCGTATCATCCTAATTTGTTCAGTGGTTTGTTGAACTAGATCAAGACCCAGCAAGTTCTCTTATCCTACCTCAAACCAACATAGTAGAGATCGACACTTCCTACCGTATAAAGCTTTGTAGGGGGCTATCTTAATACTAGAGTGATAGCTATTATTATAAGCAAACTCCACAAAAGATAGGTACTTATCCCATCATTTACCTTGCTCTATCACACAAGCCTTCAACATATCTTCTAGGGTTTGAATGGTTCATTTTGTCTGCTCGTCAGTCTGAGGAAGGTAGGCAATACTAAACAGCAACTAGGTTCCAAAATCTTTCTACAATTCCTTCCAAAACCTCGACGTGAACCTCAGATCTCTATCAGAAATTATATTTAAGGGAATTTCATGCAGTCTAACTATTTCCTAGACGTACAATTAGGCTAATTTATCCAGGGAATAGTTAATGTTTATGGGCAAAAGTGAGTATATTTGGTTAATCTGTCAACTATTACTTAGATAGTGTCATGTCCAACTAAAGTCTTAGGTAAGCCCACCACAAAGTCCATCGAACTACTATCCCATTTCCATTTAGGGATCTCAAGAGGTTGTAGAAATCTCGCTGGCTTTTGATGCTCTACCTTCACCTTCAAACAAATTAGGCATGTTTTCATAAACTCAACAATGTCCTTTTTCATCCCTGGCCACTAATAGATCCTCTTTATACTCTGATGCGCTTCCTATAGGATCTTAGTCCTAAACTCTTTTTCTCGAGGAACACAGACCCTTCCTTGATACATGATTACTCCATCTTTCGAGATAGAAAAATCATCTTGATCATTATGATACTGTAAGTATTGGTCGTGAACTTGAGCCTCTTTAATTTGGGCTCTAAGGTCACACTCTATACTCAACCCGTTGATGATTAGCTTCTTTGGGGTACAAGTAGTGTACAGCTTCAAATTTTGAAACTCTTCTTGCATCTGCATCTCATACAACATCATCCAACCTATATGCAAAGATTTCAAACTCAAGGCACCAGCTACAACATTCACTTTTTCTGGATTATACTTAATCTTAAACTTGTACTCATTGAGAAATTCTACCCATCTTCGTTGCCTCATATTTAACTCCTTCTGGTCAAAAAGGTATTTAAGACTCTTATGATCACAGTATACTTCAAATGTCACTTCGTATAAATAGTGTTGCCAAATCTTTAAAGTAAACACCATCACTGCCAATTCACGATCATGGGTTGGATAGTTTCCTTTATGGGGTCTCAGTTGCCTAGAGACGTAAGCAATTACTCTTTTATCTTACATCAGCACACACCCTAGGCCTTTTTTTGAAGAATAACTATACACTTCAAAATGTCCTGTAGGGTCTGGAAAATTTAAAATAAGAGTGGTCAATTTTGTCTTAATTTCTTGGAAAATAGCTTCACATTGATTATTCCATTTGAAAGGACTTCACTTCCTGGTCAATTTAGTCAATGACAAGGCTATACGAGAAAAGTTTTGTATAAACCTCCTGTAGTGTTCTGCCAAACCCAAGAAACTTTTGACTTCTGTAACCATCTTTGGTCTTTCCTACTGAATCACTGCTTCTGTCTTGCTAAGGTCTATGGCTACCCCTTTTATTGGAAATGACATGTACGAGAAATTTTACCTCTGACAGTCAAAATCCACACTTTTCCAATTTGGCATACAACTTTTTCTCTTTAAGCACTTGTAGCACGATTCGGAGATGTTGTTCATGTTCTTTTTCACTCTTAGAATATATCAAGATATCAACAATGAACACTACCACAAATTAATCTAGGTAGGGTCAAACAATGCGATTCATGTAATCGATAAAAATTAAAGGTGCATTTGTCAACTCAAAGGGCATTACAATAAACTCATAATGTCCATACCTAGTGTAACATCCCTAATTTTGTTTCTTTTATTGCTAAAGGTACATAAATATTTAATTAAGGAAATAAAATTTATTAGAAAATATTTTAGATATCTAAGGAAATATAATCCTTAGAAATTCTTCACCTTACATATATGCATAGAAAATGTTTCTAACATTAAGAGAACAAATAAAGAGGGAAAACCTAATAGGAAAAAAAATTAGAAATAACATACTAAAGAGATGCAAAATTCTTGGATAAGGAAGATAAATTTTTAAAAACAAGTAAAGGTCTTAAAATTTCAAGAACATTGGATTAGGGTAATTTTTTCTAATTCAAGAACTAGAGTTACTAAGTTTAACATCTTTACCCATACATTGGGCTTTTACCTATGGACACTTCATATAGAGTTTTTTCACTTCACATAAGTTTCTAGCAAGCCCATTGGATAACCTAAGCAAGAAATAAAACATAGACTTTTACTAGGATATAGTAATTGGACCAATAGCCCAAAAATTATGAAAATGTGACCAAACCCTTCAAGAAAGGTAGAATTTTATCCAAAGCAAAGAAAATGGGTAGGAATAAGCCCAAATCCAAGAGGAAAAATAAAATAAAATAAATTAGGTGATGATATAATAATGTAATAACAATAAAGATTAGGTTACATGGCATTAAGATAAAACTTTAGCAAGTGGTGTGATTCTACATTCATAATTTTGGCAAGTGGCATGATAATAGAAGGCTTTAGGACAAAAACATCTATATCCTACACTCATAATTTTAGCAAGTAGTATGATAATACATGGCATTAGGACAAAAAATTCCTATCCCACACAAATAATATAAACCAAATAATGGAGATTCAAGGGTTAGAAATTTGCCACCTAAAAAGGCAAATCTATCATACTTGTTTAAGACAAAAGAAAATGGAAATGACTCCCTAAATCAAAGGGACCTTGTCCCTTATCTTAAGAACATATCATCATAATTTTCAAAATACAAATCTCCTTTTCCTATGCATATCTTGACTAAGGAAGAAGAAGACAAGAACATAAGTTGTTTGTTTTCCAAAAATTCAACAAAGTGTATCCTAATTGTGATAAGGTAGACCCATGTCGTGAAAGGTGTATTATTTGGTGGTCTATTTAAGCAAAACCCACCCTTACAACATTTTAATTTCGTCCTAGTGAGGAAGAGAGAGAAATAGAAGCAAGGTAGAGTGAGGAAAGGAGAGAAAGAGAGGAGAAGAAAGGAAGGAAGAAGAAGGAGAAGTTTAGAAGGCTAAGTACATAAGGTAAGTTACCTTAATTTTCACTTGAATCCATTTTTCTTCTTCATCCTTGAGGTTCAAAAACTCACCTTCCTTCTCTTACCTAAGCTGCTAGAAAAGCTAAGGGAAGGGAGGAATCTTGCTACTTCTTTCAAGAGGAAACAAGAAAAATAATTCACTAAGTGAGTTAGGGAGATTCTTAGGTAAGTTTAACAATATTTCTTTTTGAAGAAAACTTTTAAAACTTATAATATTTATATGAGATTTTGATCTTAGAACTTTGATGATTGGTCATGGATGTTGTTATATCATGTTACATATTGATCTTGCATGTGATGTATGTTTGAATACTTAGACTGGTATAGAAAGTTTTGCATAGGTATGGCTATGGGTGGCAAAATTTTTTGTTTCTGTGTTTTAATTTCTGAGAATTATCTATAGGGAATTAAAATAAATTGTTAACATAAGAATTAAAGATATATGTGTCACGGATTTTTAGCCGCTGGAATGATTCAATTTGGAGTGCATATGAGGTAGATATGTTCCGATTAGTAAGCAAAGGTCAGAAAATGGTTCATCAGGGAAGAATATGTTAGGATAGCTTCTGTGTTTAAATTTCTGAGAATTATCTGTAGGGAATTAAAATATATGGTTAACATAAGAATTAAATATATATGTGTCACAGATTTTTAGCCACTGGAATCATTCAATTTGGAGTCTATATGAGGTAGATATGTTCCGATTAGTAAGCAAAAATCAGAAAATGGTTCATCAGGGAAGAATATGTTAGGATAGCTTCTGTATTTTACTTTTTGGGAATTATATGTAGGGAATTAAAATAAATGGTTAACATAAGAATTAAAGATATATGTGTCACGGAGTTTTAGCCACTAGAATCATTCAATTTGGAGTCCATATGAGGTAGATATGGTCCGATTAGTAAGAAAAGGTCAGAAAATGGTTCATCAGGGAAGAATATGTTAGGATAGCTTCTGTGTTTTACTTTCTGAAAATTATCTGTAGGGAATTAAAATAAATGGTTAACCTAAGAATTACATATATATGTGTCACGGATTTTTATCCATTGGAATCATTCAATTTGGACTCCATATAAGGTAGATATGGTCCGATTAGTAGTCAAAAGTCAGAAAATGGTTCATTAGGGAAGAATATGTTAGGATAGCTTCAGTATTTTAATTTATGGGAATTATCTGTATGGAATTAAAATAAATGGTTAACATAACAATTATATCTATGTGTGTCACAAATTTTTACCCACTGGAATCATTCAATGTGGAGTCCATATGAGGAAGATATTAGCTGATTAGTAGTCAAAGGTCAGAAAATGGTTCATCAGGGAAGAATATGTTAGGATAGCTTCTGTATTTTAATTTTTGGGAATTATCTGTATGGAAATAAAATAAATGGTTAACATAAGAATTATAGATATATGTGTCACGGATTTTTATCTACTGGAATCAGTCACGTTGGAGTCTATATGAGGTAGATATGGTCCAATTAGTAGGTAGAGGTCAGAACCTATCCGATAAGAAATAACCTATACATTTAGGGAGTAATATCACCTTGATTTCTTAATATTTTGCTACAATATTCAATATAATAGTTTTAGATAATTGTGTTATCTTAAAATTGATACCAAGATCATATACATCGGAATTCAATTAAGGGAGTTATGCTCTGATTAGTAAGAGAAGGTTAGATATGATGAAAACCTGCATCAAGAAAATAAAGAAATAAAATTAATATTTAAAAAAGAAGACGAATCTTATAAATGACTAGTATATGCCATAGCCATTGCCATTGTATGAACTTCTTACCATCTTAAGTGTTAAATTCTGACATGGAAATATTTTATAAAGTGATATTTGAAATGGTTATATTCATAGCATGATTACCAATTATTTATGGTAATAGTTATATTTTGATGAACATACTAGTTATTGAAAGCATATTTTTGGCTATCATTGTGAAAAGAAAAAAAATGAGCACGGTCACATGGTAATCCGTGTGGTGCACCAGTAGGGGACGCCCTACCAACAGTTATGATCATGTTAATGAGAAAAGAAAGAGAAAGTGTGCCATGTCGGACGGAGCGAGAAAAGCCCGTACCGGAGAGTAGAGGATACTCACCCTGACCAAAGATACTCACACTGAAAATAGTTAATCCTATCATACATATCATTACTGTATGATTCTTATGTGCATAGATATAATGCATTCATGTGACCAAAGATATTTTCTGTAGTTTATACAGTTGAACATGACATGATGAACTATATTGATGGTAAATTATGATTTATTGTTGAACTTACTGGGATTTAATTCTCACTATATTTCCATATCATGTTCAGAAGAATAATGCAGATTTTCTTAATGACAGTTATTATTTTCGTACGTTGGATCGAGGTGCCCTACCTTGGGCAACTACCAGTTATATCAGATGTATCTGTAGTAGATGTGACTGAGATTCCGGTGGAGGTGCCACCCGCACCAGTGTCCTCGGAAGTAGTCGACATAAATGATTAGAACTAATATGTATCTTTGTATAAAAGTTTGTAAAATAATGGTGTGTAGTTTGGAAAATAATGGTGTGTATGGAAACTCAGTATTGTATTATTGTTAATAACAATTATGCTTGGTTAAAGTGATTATTATTATGAGTTAGGTGGTTAGAATTAAAGTAGTAATAACTTCATGGAATTTTACAAATATAAAAAAAAAATTTGTTACATTTACATAAATGGAGTTGTTACACCTAGTCCTGAAGGCTGTTTTTGGTACATCTTCCTCCTTGATTCTAATCTGATGGTATCCCGACCTCAAGTCAATTTTAGAAAAGATGGAGGCTCCCTTTAGTTGATCCAATAAATCATCTATCCTAGGGAGAAGGCACTTATTTTTTATAGTCACCTTATTTAGCTGTTTGTAATCTATGCATAGGCTCCCATCTTTCTTCTCAACAAACAATATAGGAGCTCTACAAGGTGATACACTCGGTCTAATGAATTGCTTGTCTAATAATTCCTCCAACTGTTTCTTGAGTTCCTGTAATTCCTTCTAGGACATTCTATAAGATGCAATAAAGATAATCCCTGTCCTGGGTAAGAGATCAATAGAGAACTCTATCTCTCTCTTAGGAGGTAAGCCTGAAATATCTGATGGAAATACTTCAGAAAACTCATTGGCTATTGGTATTTCATCAAGCTTCAGTTCGACTTTTGGGTTTTATAAATACAAGAGAATGTATCCAAGTACTCCATTCTTCAACTTCCTATTGACTTGATTGGCATTAAACATTAATAACTGCATCTCCTCTTCTGAATTAGGAGGTAGAAATTCAAAGGTCTTAGTGCAACAATTTAGCAAGACTCGATTTCTAGACATCCAGTCTAATCCTAGAATGACATCAATACCTCTTAAAGGTAGACAAATAAGGTTTACAGAAAAAGTTTGCTCCTGAATGGTGACCTGACAGTCTTTACATACAAAGAAAGTTAAGACCCTTTCCCATATGGGAGTTACTACAAATAGCTTATAAGGAGTTTCAGAAATAGGATTTTGAAGCTCCCTAATACATTCTTTTGATATAAATGAATGACTAGCACCAGAGTTAAATAACACTATAAGAGCAAATCCATAGATATAGTATATACCTTGAATCATTTCGCGGGATTGAGATGCCTCTTAGCCGCTTAGGGTGAAAACCCTTCCTTTCA
Organism: Gleditsia sinensis; assembly: GCA_037074535.1. NCBI lineage: Eukaryota > Viridiplantae > Streptophyta > Magnoliopsida > Fabales > Fabaceae > Gleditsia > Gleditsia sinensis. The sequence continues at coordinate 59,247,165 of CM073464.1, forward strand.
CCTGAGGCATTTGTTCTGGCTGCTTCTCCAAATTTTATGGGCAGTTCTTTACAAAATGACCCTTCTGTCCGCAATTGAAGCAAACATTTGATCCCATGTAGTATGGCTGGTTACCATGCATATGTCCACACTTAGTACACTTGACTGTGGAAAAGTTTTGTTGGAAGGGTTAGGGACTTGTAGTCATTGGCCTTTTGCTAGTCCCCTGTCCTTTTCCCCTGAAATTTTTGCCAGAGTTTTGTGGCCCGTTCTTCCTTTTCTAGAAGTTGTCTTTGTTTCTCATCTGCCATTACCCTTAAGCTCTTCTCCAGGAGTCTGCATTTATTTATCAGAGGTACAAACCCCCTGATCTTCATAGCTACAATAGCATTCCCTATCTCTGAATTCAATTCTGCTTCGAACTTAACAGCTTTCCATGCTTTATCGAGATTAAATCACAAGTAAGAGGAGAACTTAGACAACTCCTCAAACCTCGCGATGTACTGGTCTATGGTCATGCTGTCCTGCTTAAGTTGAAGAAATTCGATCTCCTTCTCTGCCCACACAGTACTTGGGAAGTACTTTTCCAAAAAGGTGTCTTTCAACAACTTCCAGTTGATCTGCCTTCCCTGGTGAGCTAAAAGTTCTCTAGGTCCACGCCACCAGCATTCTGCTTCATCTTTCAGCACATATACAATGAAAATAACTTGCTGCTCCTCAGTACAACTCATCACTTCAAAGATTTTCTCAAGTTCCTTTATCCATCTTTTAGCTATAATCGAGTCAAAATTGCCTTGAAAAGAAGGTGATCTAGTCCTTAGGAACTCGGATATACCATTATCATTACCTGCCATCCGATTATTAGCACCATTCTCACCATTCTAGTTATTAGCATTCTTGAGGTATTATAGAATTTGGTTGCTGGTCGTGACTTGGTCTCGAATTGCCTGGCAAGGTTATGCAGGGTTTCTTCTGCATTGTTCATTGAATTCCTCCTTGGTGGTGCCATTTCTTACTGTGGCAAAAAATAATTATGCTGCTATTGAGGTGATCAAGACCAATAGTTAGTTTCAAAAATATTTAGCAGTAGTCATAACACCACCTCGGCATATAGATAGGAAACACTAGTAATTTTTTACCTATATGAAATCATTGATCTCCTACAAAGCATAACCACAATATACTGAAGACACTATAAGATCAATTCAGATAATCATCCACCCATTGGCCATCTAGGATCGACTTGCTCTGATACCAATTATGTAACAACTCCATTTGTTTAACACACACACACACACACACACACACATATTTCTAAAATTTCATGAAGTCATTACCTCTTTACTTCCAATTATTTAACTCATAATAACATTCAATTAAATTAACCAAACATAATTAAAGTTTATGAAATACCATGAACACTTACACAACTTTAGGTTTACATACACATTATTAATTAAAACATCTGTACAAAAATCAAACACATATAAGTCTACATTTTATTCATCCATATTAACCAGTTCTGGAGATATGCATGTGGTTGATTGCACCTTCAATGGGATCTTAGCCAACTTGACCCGACATACGCTAAAAACCAATCATAGAGAATATCTGGATAACTTAGTTTTTTGAACATGATATGGAAATATGGTGAGAATTAAATCCCAATAGGTTTAACAATAAATCATAATTATCATCAATATAGTTCATCATGTCATGTTCATCTGTATAAACTATAGTAAATATATTTAAGTCACATGCATGCACTTTATCTATGCACATGAAAATCATACAATTATAACATGTATGGCATGAATAACTATTTTCAGAATATCATATGATGGCTATCAATTTATGTTCATATAAAGCTACCCCTGTCAGGGTGAGTACATTCTACTCTCTAGTATGGGCTTTCCTCGCTCTGTCCGACATGGCACACTTTCTTTTTTCATTAACATAATCATAGCCTTTGGTAGGGCGTGTCCCCTACTATTACACCACACGGACCACCATGTGACTGTGTTCTTTTCTTTTCTTTTCACATTAATACCCAAAAATATGATTTCAATAACAAGTATGTTCATTATACTCACATGCCATAATTTTTTCTCAAAATATAATCATTACCAAAAATTATTGGTAATCATGCCAGAACATAATTGTTTTAAATATCACTTTATAACATATTTTCATATCAAAATTACACACATAAGATAGTATGGAGTTCATGCAATAGCAATCGATATGGCATACACTAATCATTTATTATTTTCATTTATTAGTTTCTTCTTCTTTTTTCAATATTATTATCCTCTCTCATTGAACAGAGCATAACACCCGTATTTTAAATTCGATTGAAATAATCTTGGTGTCAATTGAAAGATAAGACAATCCTCTAAAATCATTATGTTTAACATTTTAGTGAAATTTTAAGTAATCGTGGTGTTACTACTCCCTCAAACTCAATGTTATTTCTTCTTGGGTAGGTTCAGCTCTATACTTACTAAGCTGACCATATCTCCCTCATAAGAACTCTAATTAAGGTGATTCCAAAGCCTATAAAAAGCTAAGATACTTATATACAACTTTAATGTGTATCCTTTCTTTAGATTCCCTATTAATTATTCCCAAAAAATCAAAAATCAAAACTATTACATTTACCAACCTAGATTCTAGACTGATTCTGACATTTACTCATTAATTAGCCATATCTCCTTCATATGGACTCCAAATTAAGTGATTTTAGAGCCTATAGATCCGTGATACACACACACACACACACACACACACAGATATATATATATATATATATATATATATATATATATATATATATATATATATATATATATTATGTTAAAAATTTCCTTTAATTCCCTACAGATGTTTCCAAAAAATTGAAATACAGAAGCATCTTAACATATTCTTCCTTGGTTAGCTAGTTTCTGACCTCTGCTTAATAATTTGACTATATCGCCCTCATATAGATTACATTTTGAATGATTCTAGTGGCTACAAAATCTTGAGACATATATCTATATTTATCATGTTAAGCATTTCTTTTAATTTCCTACAGAATTATCCCAAAAATTCAAACCCATAAGCATACTTAACAGATTCTTCCCTAGTTAACCATTTTCTAACCACTGCTTATAAATCAGACAATATCTCCCTCATCTGGACTCCAAATTAAGTGATTCCAGTGGATAAAAATCCATTAGATATAGATCTACATCTTTTATGTTAACCATTTCTTTTATTTTGTAATCTATTCTTCTCAGAATTTCAAAAACAAAAGCTTCCCTAGTTACTCTGAAATCCAATTTTCTAACCAAACCATTCCTAAGGTTTTAGTTCATCATTATATTACATCCTCTTCAATTTTCTTCCTAATTTACATCTAATCATATTCCATCAACTTTTCACCACATTCAAATATATAAAATAGCAGCATAAAAATCCTAAAATTTTGCCACCTATAGCCATACCTTTGCAGAATATTTCACACCAACTGAAATGTTTAAACATTCATCATATGCAAGGTAACATGTAACATGATATAGCAACATCCATGACCAATCATCAAAGTTGCAAATATTATAAATTTCATCAAAGTTCTAAGATCAAAATCCCATATAAAGGTTACAAATTTCAAAGTTGTTCTTCAAAAAGAGATATTGTTAAACTTACCTAAAGATCTCCGTAGCTCACTTAGTGAATTCTTTTTCTTGTTTTCTCTTTAAGGAAGTGGAAAGATTCCTCCCTTCCCTTAGCTTTTCTAGCAGCTTAAATAAGAAAAGGAGGGTGAGTTTTTAAACCCCAAGGAAGAAGAGAAAAGATGGATTCAAGTGGGGATTAAGCTAACTTACCTTGTGTACTTAGTGCTCCAAACTTCTCCTTCTTCTTCTTTTCTTTCTTCTCCTCTCTTTCTCTCCTTTCCTCACTCTACCTTGCTTATGTTTTTCCTCTCCCTCACTTGGACGAAATTATAATGTTATAAGGTAGGGTTTTGCTTAAATAAACTATCAAGTGGTTAACCTTTCATGATCATCGGTCTACCTTATCACAATTAGGATGCACTTGGTTCCTATTTGGGGGAAGACAACTGATGTTCTTGTCTTCCTCTCCCTTAGTCAAGATATACATAGCAAAAGAAGATTTGTATTTGAAAATCATGATAAAATGTTCTTAAGACATGGGACAAGGTCCTTTTGATTTAGGGATTCATTTCCTTTTTTTTTGTCTCACTCAAGTATGATAGGTTTGCCTTTTTAAGTGAAAAATTTCCAGCCATTGAGTCTCCCTTGCTTGGCTGAAATTATTTGTGTAGGATAAGGATGTTTTGTCCTAATGCCATGTATTATTACCTACTATATCATCACATGGCTTGCTGAAATTATTAGTGTAAAATATAGATGTTTTGTCCTAATGTCATGTGACCTAATCTTGATTATTATTACACTACTATTTCATCACGTGGTTCTTATTCTTCGCTCTTGGATTTGGGCTTATTCTTGCCTATTTCCTTTGGTTTAGCTAAAATTCTACATCTCATGGAGGGCTTGGTCATAATTTAATGATTTTTGGCCTATCGGTCCAACTTATATATTCTAGTCCAAGTCGATGTTATATCTCTTGCTTGGGCTATCCAATTGGCTTGCTAGAAACTCATGGAAAGTGGAAAAAAAACTCCATGAAGTATCCATAGGTGAAGGCACAATGTATGGGTCGAGATGTTAGACTTAGTAACTCTAGCTCTTGAATCAGGAAAAATTACCCTGTTCCAATTTTCTTGAAATTTTAAGACCTGTACTTACTTCCAAAAATTTATCTTCCTTACCCAAAAATTTCTCCTCTCTTTAGGATGTTATTTCTAATTTTTCCTATTAGGTTTTCTCTCTTTACATATTCCCTTAATGTTTAAAATATTTTCTATTCATACACATAAGGTGAAGAATTTTTAAGGTTTATATTTTTTTCTTATATATCAAAAAATTGTTTAATAAGTTTTACTTTCTTAACTATATATTTATATACCTTTATTAATAAAAGAACCGAAATTAGGGATGTTCCACTGTATATGCATGATATTGATGCATAACCTTCTTACTATATATGCAAGTATATAATGTTATTCATGTTATCTTTAAATGCAAAAATAGAAAAAAGATTTTCTGTAGTTTATACAGTTGGACATAACCAGTAAGATTTTCTTACTTCTGTTTTGATTATGTGGATGTTGATCTTTTTGGGATTTCATTCTCATTATTTTTCCTTCTAGTGTTATGTTCCGATAAGGATATCTAACATGTCATTTGTGTTCTTATCCCTATTTTTAGAGATGTAGACAATAGATGTCCCTTATTTGGGACAATTTACTATTATAGCTAACCTGTTAGTAGTTAATGTGATAGAACTGCCAACACCAGTGCCACCTTCTCCACCATTTGCACCCAGGGGAGATGGCTATACGAAATGATGTACAATAGTTTAGGAATGTGTAGTTAATGGACTAAGCCATTTTTAGTGTAACAATATGGTACTTCGCCTTTTGGGTTATAATGCTTTGTACCTAGGGTTACACATGTATATACAATTAACTTCCATGTACTTCTGAATGTCTATATATATATATATATATATCTGTGATGATGCATATGTTTTGGCATGTTGTTCCCTGTGTTAATATCTATTGCTACATCTTGAGTTTTGTAATAATTTCTAAGAGGCAAAATAAAAAAATAAACCAGTCCTTACATTGTGTCTCAGGATATGGCCATGCCCGAAGCCCTTGTAAAATTGAGAAATCCAACCCTGAACACAGTTAAGGCGTGCTCCCTGCAAGTGTAGTGTAATGACTATATTTTAATTTTAATTTTTGTGAAGTCATCACCTCTTCTACTTATAACCTCTTATCTCATAATACGTAATCAATTTAAGCAAGCATGATTATGATTGAAGGAATACAATCTACCATTATTATTAATGTTGTTATAAGTTCCTATACACATTCTACAGTGTCCCAATGTTACTAAAACATACCAAAAGCAGGAGAACACCCGAACACTATGCCAAAAGAATACAGTCAGCATTTGGGTGTAGTTAATCAAAAGCACCCATACAACAGTCAAACATATACATATCTATTCCCTAATCATCCACATCGACCACATCCGAGGACATTAGTGTGGGTGGCAACAGCTGCACCAAGATTTCAGACACATCAACAACAAACAATTAGTTTATTAATTAAATTTGCCCCAAATAGGGCAACTCGATCTAGTGTACAATAAAAATAAGGGTCATGGAGAAGATCTGCAGAATTATTTTTCTTAACATAACATAGAAACATTGTGAGAATTATATCCCAGTAGGTTCAACAATAAATCATAGTCATCATCAGCATTCATCATCATGTTATGTTCAGTTGTATAAGCTATAACAAAATTATCAGGCAACATGAATGCACCATATCTATGCTCATGAATATCATGCAGCAAAGACATGTATGGCATGAATAATTATTTTCAAAGTATCATGGGCATGGATAACCATTCAAAATATCAAGGGAAAGATCAACGATTAAAAAGTCATGTCATATCAAAATCACAACTTGATCATATGATGACTATTAAATACTCATATCAAGCATGGCTACCCTAATCAAGGCAAGTACTCTATACAGCATAGGTTTTTCTTGCTTTGTCCAACATGGCACAATTTACTTTCTTTTCTTCGTCATAACTATGGAATATGGCATCCGTTATCTGTTGCACCACACACGGAAGCCATATGATCACCCCATTTTCTTTTCTTTTCACATTAATAGGCAAGATATGATTTTCAACAAAATATGCCCACATGCCACAATTCATTAAAGCAGAGTCATTTCAAATATAATTTATAAAACATAACCATGCCAAAATCACACACTTAGGATGGTAAAGAATTCATGCAATGGCAATGGCTAAGGTATAACTTACAATTTATCCAAAGCCTCTTTCATTTTTAACTTGTAGAGATTCTTCTACTTTCTTAATTTTATTTATTTATTTTCTTCTATTCTTGGCCTTTAGCCCATTTTTTTCTCCTTAAATTATTTTTCAACATTTGCTCTTAAATTCTTATCTTTAAAATTTTCTTTTGACACCTTTTTACTTAAAATTTTATATATACCTTCATATACTTTTTATCCATTAGTTCATCAAAATTTTGGTACTCTTTTATTAGAATTTTCCACCCATTCAAGTATTAAGGCCCTAAAGACATATTGGATTTCAAGGCCCAAACCTTTTGTTACTATGTAGGCTGTAACATTGCTAATTTTATTTCTTTTATTAATAAAGGTATATAAATACTTAATTAAGGAAATAAAACTTATTAAACAATTTTTCGATATCTAAGAAAAAATATAAGTCTTAGAAATTTTTCACCTTATGTGTATGCATAGAAAATATTTCTAACATTAAGGGAATAGGCAAAGAGAGAAAACCTAATAAAAAAAAATTAGAAATAACATCCTAAAGAAAGGCAAAATTCTTGGGTAACGAAGAAATTTTTTTGGAAATAAGTGAAGGCATTAAATTTTTAAGAAGATTGGATTAAGGTAATTTTTCCTAATTCAAGAGCTAGAGTTACTAAGTTTAACATCTCCACCCATACATTGAGCCTTCACCTATGGACACTTCATAGAGTTTGTTTTTCCACTTCACATGAGTTTCTAGCGAGCCAATTTCATAGCCCAAGCAAGAGATATAACATAGACTTGGACTAGGATTTAGAAGTTGGACTGAAGGCCCGAAATCATTAAAATGTGACCAAGCCCTCCATAAGATATAGAATTTCAGCCAAAGCAAAGGAAATGGGCAAGAATTAGCTGAAATCTAAGAGAAAAAAATAAGAACCATGTGATGAAATAGTAATGTAATAATAATCAAGATTAGGTCACATAGCATTATGACAAAACATCTATATCTTACATTAGTAATTTTAGCAAGTCATGTGATGATACAGTAGGTAATAATACATGGCATTATGCCAAAACATCACTATCCTAGACAAATAATTTTAGCCAAGCAAGGGAGACTCCAGGGTTGGAAATTTGTTAACTATAAAGGCAAACCTTTCATACTTGAGTGAGACAAAAGAAAAAGGAAATGAATCCCTAAATCAAAGGAACCTTGACCCTTTTCTTAAGAACATTTTATCATGATTTTCAAATACAAATCTCATTTTGCTATGTATATCTTGACTAAGGGAGAAGAAGACAAGAACATGAGTTGTCTTCCTCCTAAAAGTAACCAAGTGCATCCTAATTATGATAAGGTAGATCTATAATTATGAGAGGAGGACCACTTGATAATTTATTTAAGCAAAAACCACTCTTATAACATTAGAATTTTGTCCAAGTAGGGGAGATGCAAAAATAGAAGCAAGGTAGAGTAAGGAAATGATAGAAAGAGAGGAGAAGAGAGGAAGGAAAAAGAAGGAGAAGTCTAGAGGACTAAGTATTCAAGGTAAGTTAACTTAATCTCCACTTGAATCCATCTTTTCTTTTCATCCTAAGGGTTCAAAACTCACGCTCCTTCTCTTATTTAAGCTGCTAGAAAAGCTAAGAGAAGGAAGGAATCTTGCCACTTCCTTCAAGAGGAAACAAGAAACATAATTCACTAAGTGAGCTAGGGAGATCTTTAGGTAGGTTTAACAATATCTCTTTTTGAAGAAAAACTTTGAAATTTATAACATTTATATGGGATATTGTTCCTAGAAATTTCATGAAATTTACAATATTGTCTACTTTGATGCATGGATGTTGCTATATCATGGTATATGTTGATCTTGCATGTGATGTATGTTTGAATATTTAGGTTGGTGTGGAAGGTTCTGCATAGGTATGGCTATGAGTGGCAAAATTTTATGGTTTTGTGCTGTTGTTATGTATATTTAAATGTGGTGAAAAATTGATGGGATATGATTAGATTGATAAAATGAATATGGCTTTAATCACCTAAAAGAAGACCATGAGAAATTTTTGTTGGGAACACCTTTAATAATATATAATTTGATTTTCTATTTTCTTTAGAAGAGGATCATGGAATATGTTAAATTAAGTGTAAGGAATCTAATTAAAATGTTAAAATGAGTAATCTTATGATTAGATGTAAATTAGAAATAAAATGGAAAATGACATAATAAAATGATGAACTAGAACCTTAGAAAGGGTTTGGTTTGAAAACTGGATTTTAGAGTAACTAGGGAAGCTTTTGTTTTTGAAATTTTAAGAAGAATTAGTTGGGAAATAAAAGAAATGGTTAGCATAAAAAATGTAGATATATGTCTCACAGATTGTTCGGCACTAAAATCACTCAATTTAGATTCCATATGAGGGAGATATTGTCATATTAGTAAGTAGTGGTCAGAAACTAGCTAACCAAGAAAGAATCTGTTAAGTATGCTTCTGTGTTTAAATTTCTGGGCAAAATCAACAGGTAATTAAAGGAATTGTTAACATAATAAATATAGATGTATATCTCACGGATCTATAGCTCTGAAATCACTTAATATGGAGTCTATACGAGGAAGATATGGATGAGTAATGAGTTGATGTCAGAATTAGTTTAGAATCCAGGGTGGTCAATATAACCAATTTTGCTTTCGATTTTCTGGGAATAATTCGTAAGTAATATGAAGAAATGATAAACATGAAAGTTGTAGATAAATGTCTTAGTTTTTATAGGCTTTGGAATCACCTCAATTGGAGTTTGTACGAAGGAGATATAGTTAAATAAGTGAGAAAATGTCATAGAACAGGGCCAGGCCGTGTTCTAGGTTGCTTCAGCATAGGTAGGCATTGTTCAGGGCTTTTTTTGAGTTTTTTTGAAATATTTTTCAAGTGTGACCGTGTCTTGGAACATGGTCAGGCCATGTTGGGAGCTAGTAAAACTTATTTCCAACATATTTCTACCCTAAATGAACTACAAGAAAACTAGCTCAGTGGCGACTTTAGTTGTCACTAAAGGTCAAACATTCTTCACTGAATACTTTTAATGATGCCTTTTAGTCATTTCCAAGTGGTCTCTAATAAGTGCATCACAGAAGCTTTCCGTGAAGACCCAGTAAGGTCGTCACTAAAAGTATATATTCAGTGGTGACTTAGTCGCCACTCAATCTAAGTTTTCCATGACGAGCCATCAAGGTCTTTCAGGGATGATCATATAAGTCATCACTGAATGTATCTTTCAGTGACGACTCAAGAAAGTCGTCATTGAAACTTTGGAAGAAAAAATTTGAAATTATGTAACCTTTCAGTGGTGACTTAGTCTTGTCGTCACTGAATCCTTTAATTATTCATTCAGTGACGACTACCGTCGTCACTAAATCTCCTATTGCTGGATTGAGTGACAATTTTTGATCGCCACTGAATCATCTATTAAAGTTTTTTAAAATTTTTCATTTGCCATTTAAATAAAAACTTTATTTATGATTAAAAAGCATAACCAAAGAAATTAATAAAGAAGTATATGTATATATATAACCAAAATTTCATTATTAATACATGATTGTTGAGTGAAATATACAATGTCAGTTAACAGAAAATTACATAATAAAAGGTTAACAAATTAAAAAAAGTCAACTTGGTAGCTCTCTTTAAGATGGTGTTGCATTAGTCGTAGAACTTGGTGCTGCATGTAAGAGCCAGGTTTTTTTCTTTTATATATGCGTTCAGTTTTATCTTGGTTTATACTACAAGTGAATTTCCTTAATCTTACTAAGCCATAAGAATAAAATACCACATATTTATATAATCACTCCACAAGAGGTTACATCAGTATTAGAGTTATACAAGAGTAACACTAGATACTACTAAAACACTAGGAATTATTCTTCCAAAAATATACACTGGTTATATTACATAATGTACATCCTACTAACTAGACCCTGGCCTAGCACCACACCCCTAGGGTGCATGGGGTGATAGAGGGGGTGGTACCAATGCCGGGATCTCTACTACGTTCATTATTATTAAATCTTGTAAGACGGTGAACTGGCCCAGGAGGGGCACGTCCACTACCTGTACCTTTACCATTAGTGTAGGCATCTCAGTTGCTATTATATGAACACATCACCAAAATTAATGAGAATAAAATCTCAATAGGTCTAACATTAACAATTTATTATGAAAGTAAAACAAGTGACGCTTTCAACTATATAGACTACAGAAAACATTATTTAAAGCTATAATCAGTGTATATAATATAAAATGATTGCAATGCATACAACATGAATACATGAAAAAAATTTCGATTGTTAATAGGTCACTGTCACTTGGTTGGAGTGGCCATAACCCATGGCTCACTCAAGACTAATAGGTCGTCCCCTATCCGGTACCATCTCGCAGCCATTACGACCTCTTAGGTCACCTTACCACCATAAGGTACCGCATGTCGCCGGGTCACCTTGCCACCACAAAGGTCATCCCAATATATCATTTTAAAATATAGGTGTATCACTCACACATAACACCATCACATAGGCCACTTATGCTTTTAAGCATTCACTTCATATGCATCACATACACGTTTAAAATCATGCATCTCATGAATATGCAATTTACCTATATATCATACATGTCTTTCCCTAGGTCATTCACTCTCATATTTTCATTAATGCAACATATATACAACACATACACATGCCTTATCTGCATGTACCTCATCCATTTACCATGTATGTATTTCATACATGCACACACTTCTCATTCATATGCATCTCATCAATGCATCTTGTATACATCTCACACACATTTTATCTTTATGAATATCATCAATGCATCATGCATCCATCTCACATACATCTTATCTATATGATTTTCATCAATGCATCATGCATCCATCTCACATACATCTTATCTATATGCAATATGTGATTTAATTTCTCATAATAAAAGGTTATAATTCACACTACAATGCATCATTAACAAGGTATTTATTTGTATTTTAGTTTCCCATAGCATCATCCATTCATTGGGGTTCATTTAGAGCCTTCAAAATGCAAAATAGGGCAATTTCAGCCTCAAGAACGGCTTGCCCGTGTCCCAGGGCATGGCCATGCTTAAAATTGTATAAAATCGTGTTGCAAAATCTTAAAAACAGCCCCCAACACGGCCTGGCAGTGTCTTGAAACACGGCCATGTTTCGGGCTGTAGTCTGGAGACCAACCTGACCTTCCTTCACTCTCTAGGCCATAACTCCCTCATTTCAACTCCAATGAAGACTATTTTGGTGTCTCTGGAAAGCTAAGAGAATTATCTACAACTTGTGTGTTTACGAATTTTACAGATGTCAACTAGATTTAAATATAAAAGTGTTACAAACCCAAGATCATGATTCTGCACGTTAAATATGACCTTTCTTCACTCGTTGAGTCATAACTCTCTCATATGAGGTTGGATTAAAGTAATTCCAGAGGGGTTTTAACCATAAGACACAGATCTACAACTTTTATGTTGAAGACATCTTCTAATTCGACATAAATCAGAAAATACAGATTTATTCATTCATACCATTGAATTTCATCCATCCAAAGCCAATTTTCAGCACAAAACATGCAATACATATGTATCCAAACCTTTGCTCTACTTGGATATTCATATGATCAATCCATTACATGCATAAGATACCTCCATCAACAAAAACTTACAAGTATTCATTCACACATATGTCATCAAGATTTCAAGTTTCTTAGTCAATTAATGTTAAACCTACCTTAAGAACTCCTTGGATTCCTTCTTTTTGATGCCTTTCTCTCTTCTCTCTCTCTCTCTCTCTCTCCTTCTTCCTTCTTCCTCTTCTCCTTCTTGGCTACGTTTTTTTTGTTTTTGATTCCTCTCCCCCCTTGATCAAATTATTGATTGTTATCCCCCTTTGATCAAATTATTGAGTCTTATCCCCATTCCTTCTAGAAGTTACTCCCTCTTATTCTTTGCCCCTCATTTCTCTAATTATTACAAGATTGCCATACCATTAGAATATGACTAACCCCTTGACTAAAGCCTTGTTTGGCTTCCTCCAATTCCCTAAATAAAACTTAGTAGATCTTAGAGACACCTCTTATTCATAATTCTAACCCTCTCTCACTACTTAATTCTATTCTAAAAGGTTAAAAAATTATGGTTTCATCCTTCCTAGTTTTTCTTCTAAAAAGAGAATTAATATTTTTTCCCAATCCTTTGAACGTAGAAAATCATGCCATAATATAGAATTAATTGAGGGATGTTACATTTCTCTCCCCCTAAGAAAGAATTTTGTCCTCAAAATTTAGAGTTTTACTTATCTCTAAAATGTTGTGGATACATCTGTCTCATTTCATCATCTCTTTCCCAGGTAGCATCTCCTTCATCAAATCCATTCCAAGCTATCTTCACCAAAGGAAGTTTTTTTACCTAATTACTTTATCTCTCTATCCAGTACTGAGACCGGTTCGGCTTTATAAGTTAACTTCTCATTTACAGTCATTGAGTCTTCTTGGATTAAGTGCACAAGATCCGAAAGGTACTTACGAAGTTGAGAGACATGGAACACATTGTGAAGGTTCGATAAGTGTGGAGGAAGTGCAATTTGATAAGTAGATGGTCCCACTCTCTTAAGAATTTGATAAGTGTTGGGTTGTGATTCATACGAAGATGAATACAATGTCAGAACGCAAGTGCAGGTGTCGTGACCAAGTAGTAAAGTGATGAGTGAGTATCGTCCCACGAAGAGTGAACTAAAACTGTTTAGAAACTTTTTGCTGTATGAATGCTATAGCAACGTTAAGATGTTTCACAAGATTGATATAAAAGTATATTGAATGACTACAACTTTAACTAAAATAAGGAGTAATAGGAAGTAAAGAGGAAACTATAGTGGGAGGTCTAGGGTTGCTCAGGGTTGCCATGGACTTCAGCACTCATATTTGCTCTAGGCTTGCTGCAGTAATTGTTCTAAGTGCCAATCTCAATCCTGAATGGGGTCGTCCCAGACTTCCATTTGTTGCAATTCTGAGGTTTAGACATGCATTCCTGCATCAGTCCTCATCTCCTAATTGTGCATGGAGTTCCATTATTGGACTAATGGGGTGCCATATATCCCTATATGAGCTAACCCCCATGCATTCAATTCTTTTCCCAGCCTCCATTACCCTTCCAGGTGAATGTTGGCCTTGCTTTTCTTCCTCCAAACTTCCGTTATTAAGAAAAGAAAAACTAACAGGAAATATAATTGAATGGTAAGCAAAACTGCAGCGAAATGTATTGATAGTAAAAATGTGCTTCAGTTCATTACAACCCTTGTGCAACCCTAGCTGGAAACTAGCCAAGCCTCATGGGTACACTGGGTACGAAAATCCCAGAAACACTGGTATGCATCCTACAAGATAAAAACAAAATTACAAAATGCAGTTCTTTCTTTTCTTTTTGATAAAATAGTAAGAATAACAACAGAGATCAAAATTCCTTTCTGAAATAGCGCACTATCCCTTCATGCTGCACCTTCCGGTGTCAGCAGCACTCTTGGCTATGGTGTTCCTTTCTCCCAATTCTCTCCTCTTCCTTTCGTCCCTTCCCGGGCTTACTGCAATAGCTGCTTTATGGCCTTTTATAGGCAGCCCTTGTGGTCCCAGTAAAGTGCCCTGGGTTGCTGACATTCCTTCTACTCTTCAATCGGTGCCCTTGTTGTGCAGTTTTTTCCTCTCCACTTTCAGTAGTGGAGGCAGTTCTGTACTAGCAGCCTGCAGTGTCTTTGCTGTTGTCCCCTGCTCGATGATGGCTGCTCCTGCTGTGCAGTTCTGCCACCTGCACCATATCAAATAGAATCAGTGCATTGCAAGAAAGAGGGAGCAGCTCACCCACTATCACCCGGGGTTCTGCTATTGTTACCACATATGCTTATTGAAATGCTGCAGCAATGAGGTTGCTGATGTTATATCTAGAAGAGTCATCCAATAAACATACACGAACAGCACATAGAAACTATAATGAAATGCAGTTATCAAATCCCCCTAAACTTAAAGGATTGCTTGTCCCCAAGCAACCTATTCTGTTTACTACATTCCTACCACCCAGAAATTCTAGACTTTTCTCATGCATGAATCCATAGTTCTGCTGATGGCTCTCAACTCTCAGGATTTCTTCCATATAAAGAATACCACAAACCTTTCTCCCAATCACAGCAAAAACCTTTGAAGTTGTGTGTGTGACATGGACAGTTTCCCTAAGAGCCACTTGGGTAAAAAACAACCAGAGTTCTTAAGACTTTCATGCTAATGTATCGAGCTTCCTTTCCTAGGTCAAGTTGGCATTCAACATAGGTGCAGACAGGACGAAAAATGTGGGGGGAGTGGTAGCTCACTGATTTTCTTTCTTTATTGTTTTTTTTTGGCATAGATGTTATTCTAGCAGAGGTCATTACAACCTTTTGACGCGAATGCAAATATGTTCAATGCAGGCACCCGGTTACTTAGCCTTATCACCCTTAAACCGCTTCCCACTCATACTCTATATCCCTGTTTTACGCAAAGGCACACATGGGGCTCATTCATATCCCTGGTTACTAAGGAACTACAGAGCATTGGAGTGTCCACTCTATGTCCCTGTTTTATGTAAAGGCATACATGGGGCTCATTCATACCCCTGGTTACTAAGGAACTACAGAGCATTGGAGTGTCCATGTTTCTCTCTTTATTTCCTACTCCCCCCCAAACTTAAGCCTTTTTGACCCTATGCGTCTGCCTCTTTTATAATTCTATAGAGAGCTCTCAATACTAGCTCTAAGACTTAGGTCCAATTTCTGAAAGATCTCCAAATTTTTCTTTGGCAAACTGCCCATGATCCGGTGCTCATTAGAAGAGGGTTCTGTGTGATTGGGTGAGGTTGTAGGTCTCCTATTTTGGTTTCTAGCGAACTACCCAATCCTCCTTATGGAGTATCCCAGAACTTTCAGCAGGCTATGCAAATTTTTTTTTTTTGAATGGTAATACATATCTAAGTCAAATAATTTCTACAGGTAACAACCAGTAACACTGCCGTTTCATCTAATTCAGTCAGGCAAGAACACAAATATCAGCACTCAGACAAATAGAACACAAATAAACAAGTCTAACCTAACATTTGCTCTAGCAAATACTATAGCACAAAATCAATGCTTCAGCAGATACCATAGCAATGAACAAAACACAAAAAGTGCCACAGCAACATTATATTACACCACAGCAGACATTATATCACACCCCCTAAACTTAAATTGAGCAGTGCCCTCACTACTGATGCAATGGCCATAAAAAAAAGACACCCAAATACAGCAGAAACAAAAGAATTCCAAATACAGCAGAGAAGGAAGAAGAGTTGAGGGAACTTCCTGAGGGTGCTAGCAGGCATGCTGCAGCACCCTAGGGGCATTGACCCCAAGAAGACCTTGATGAACTTCGAAGCCCACTCTTCCGCTGTGTTGATTGCTCTGGGGCCTTTCTTTTGCGCATCATTGCTGCCCGTTTTGCAATGGGCTCATTGTCATTAGAGGACTCAGTTCCTTCTGGTGTCTGGTGGGGTTCCGGTTGGGGCTCCTTGTTGGAGGAGGATCCTTCGGAATCCTTGTGCTGCTCGGTCTATGGTTCAGGTGCTGGGGCTGACTCTTTGAAAGTGGTATGGAGCAAGTTAGTTGGAAACTCCGGGAATGGAAAGAATTGCTTAAAGTTCTGCTCCAAGGTGGTGTGGAGGGCGAAGTCCCTCTTCTGTTCATAGCGCCAAAAGGTCTGCTGATGCTGCAGCAGCTGTGCTTGCTGTCTGAGGATTGTAACTTGTTGCTGTAGAATATGTTGAGGGGTAGAGGAAGAAACAGATGGTCCAGCAGCTTGTGGAGGGTCTCGAGAGGCAGCGGGTGGGTGTGGGGCTACTTTCTCCAGGACAATCCGAGCAATGGTGGTAGTAGTAATGGGGTTGGTGTCCTTCAAGACTTCATCGATAGAGACTGGTACACCACGATTCTTGCACAGTATGGTGATGAGGGAAGGAAAAAGTAGGCTACCCTTTTTGCGACTGGTGCATGCTTGGATTTGGCCACTGATGATGCAGCCAACGTTGAGTGGTTACTGGCCATCCTTTCAAGCAGCTCATGTGCTTCATTATATGTCTTCGAAAAGAGTGCCCCATTAGCTGCTGCATCCACTATGGTACGGGTTTGGGCATTGAGGCCATTGTAAAAGGCCTCCATCTGAATGCAGTAAGGAATTCCATGATCGAGGCATCTCCGTAATAGCTCTTTATACCTCTCCCAGGTCTCATACAAAGATTCACCTTTTAATTGCTGGAAAGAGGTGATGTCATTTCTCAATCTGGCATTCTTGGTGGGCGGGAAGTATTTCAGCAGAAATTTTTCTGCCAAATCACTCTAGTTAGCGATAAAGTCAGGTGGCAAAGAGTTCAACCATGCTCTTGCTCGGTCTCTTAATGAATAAGGGAACAGCTTTAGCCTGAGCACTTCTTCTGTTACCCTATTCATTTTGAAAGCATCCGTGACTTCCATGAACACTCTCAAGTGAAGGTGGGGTCCTCAGTGGGCATGCCACTGAATTGCCCTGCAGTTTGCAGCATTTGGAACATTACTGGTTTGAGCTCAAAATGTAAAGCCTCGATCTCTAGTCTCACAATGCTCAGGTTCAACCCATTCAAGTTTGGTTGAACATATGTATTTAGGACTCTATCTCTATCATCCATGTTGTCTGCTCCATTCTGATTAGCCATCTCTGACTGCTGCTTAGGTGCTAACTGTCCTCTTCTTTTTCTCAAAAGTGTTCTTTCTATCTCTGGATCAAGAGGCAGAAGCTCTCTGTCAGTCCTGCTCATGCACTGTGTTACCTGCTCAACAAGACACCAGAGTAAAAAGATATACAACAAAACAATACTTCACACAGTTGAGTATCTAAAAATAATTTTAAGTTGACACTCCCCGGCAACGGCGCCAAAAACTTGTTGGGTTGTGATTCATACGAAGATGAATACAATGTCAGAACGCAAGTGCACGTGTCGTGACCAAGTAATAAAGTGATGAGTGAGTATCGTCCCACGAGGAGTGAACTAAAACTGTTTAAAGACTTTTTGCTGTATGAATGCTGTAGCAACGTTAAGATGTTTCACAAGATTGATATAAAAGTAGATTGACTAACTACAACTTTAACTAAAATAAGGAGTGATAGGAAGTAAAGAGGAAACTATAGTGGGAGGTTTAGGGTTGCTCAGGGTTGCCATGGACTTCAGCACTCATATTTGCTTTAGGCTTACTGCAGCAATTGTTCTAAGTGCCAATCTCAGTCTTGAATGGGGTCTTCCCAGACTTCCATTCGTTGCAATTCTGAGGTTCAAACATGCATTCCTGCATCAGTCCTCACCTCTTAATTGTGCATGGAGTTCCATTATTGGACTAATAGGGTGCCGTATATCCTTATATGAGCTAACCCCCATGCATTCAATTCTTTTCCCAGCCTCCATTACCCTTCCAGGTGAATGTTGGCCTTGGTTTTCTTCCTCCAAACTTCTGTTATTAAGGAAAGAAAAACTAACAGGAAACATAATTGAATGGTAAGAAAAATTGCAGCAAAATGTATTGATAATAAAAATGTGTTTCAGTTCATTACAACCCTTGTGCAACCCTAGCTGGAAACTAGCCAAGCCTCATGGGTACACTGGTACAAAAATCCCAGAAACACTGGTATGCATCCTACAAGATAAAAACAAAATTACAAAATGCAGTTCTTTCTTTTCTTTTTGATAAAATAGTAAGAACAACAACATAGATCAAAATTCCTTTCTGAAATAGCGCACTATCCCTTCATGCTGCACCTTCCGGTGACAGCAGCACTCTTGGCTATAGTGTTCCTTTCTCCCAATTCTCTCTTCTTCCTTTCATCCCTCCCTGGGCTTACTACAATAGCTGCTTTATGGCCTTTTATAGGCAGCCCTTGTGGTCCCAGTAAAGTGCCCTGGGTTGCTGACATTCCTTCTGCTCTGCAACCGGCGCCCTTGTTGTGCAGCTTTTTCCTCTCTACTTTCAGTAGTGGAGGCAGTTCTGTACCAACAACCTCCAGTGTCTCTGCTACTGTCCCTTACTTAATGATGGCTGCTCCTGCTGCGCAGTTCTGCCACCTGCACCATATCAAATAGAATCAGTGCATTGCAGAAAAGAGGGAGCAGCTCACCCACTATCACCCGGGGTTCTGCTATTGTTACCACATATGCTTACTGAAATGCTGCAGCAATGAGGTCGCTGATGTTATATCTAGAAGAGTCATCCAATTTAATTAAATCAAGAGGTAAGCGTGCTTAAAACACCAGAAAAATTCAGTAAACATACATGGACAACACATAGAAACTATAATGAAATGCAGTTATTAATAAGGACCCAAGAACCGTGGACTTAGCTTTTTGACCTTCATTGCCAGCCCGATGCCTGTGATAGGAGAGATTTTCAAAAACACATGATCCCCTTCCTGAAACTGCAACGACTTTCTTCTTTTGTCGTAATAACTCTTTTGCCGGCTTTAGGCTATTCACATCTTTTCTCGGACCATTTTTATTTGTTCAGTGGTGTATCGGACCAAGTTTGGGCCCAATAAATTTATTTCCCCCACTTCATACCAACACAAAGGGGATCTACATTTTCGACCATACAAGGCTTCATAAGGTGCCATCCCAATGCTGGAGTGGTAGCTGTTATTATAAGCGAACTCATCTAGTGGCAAATATTTGTCCCATCCTTTTCCTTGTTCCAAAGTGCATGCTCTGAGCATATCTTCCAGAGTCTATATGGTCCTCTCAGTTTGACCATCAGTCTGGGGGTGGTAGGCTGTACTAAAATGTAGTTTAGTGCCAAAAACTTCTTGTAAGGCCCTCCAAAATCTAGAAGTAAATCTGGGATCTCTATTTGAGATAATACTGTTAGGGATTCCATGCAACCTCACAACTTCCCTTACATATAGTTGGGCTAGTCTCTCTAATGGATAATTGATTCTAATGGGCAAGAAATGAGCAGACTTTGTCAATATATCCACTATTACCCATATTGAATCAAACCCGATTTGAGTTTTAGGCAACCCCACAATGAAATCCATAGAAATACTATCCCACTTCCACTCCGGTATCTCTAAGGGTTGTAGTAGTCCTGCAGATTTCTGATGTTCTATCTTCACCTTCTGGCAAATTAAGCATCTAGTAACATATTTTACAATGTCCTTCTTCATCCCTGGCCACCAGTACCTCTTTTTCAAGTCTTAGTACATTTTAGTGGATCTTGGGTGAATAGTGTATTTACTTTGATGAGCTTCTTGTAGAACCTTATCCCTTAGAGTCCCTTCCTTTGGTACACACATTCGCCCTCGGTATTCAAGAATCCTATCCCTTGAAATTGCAAAGTCCGGTTGTTCCCTCCGGTCTTCTAAAAATTCATCCCGTGATTGTGCTTCCTTTATTTGCGTCTTCAAGTCACATTCGATTCACAGCTCGCTAAGTCTTAAGCCTTTAGGATTGCTTGTAACTGATAAGCTCAGATTTCTAAAATCCTTTAATAACTTCATCTCTTTCACTAACATTTGACTCACGTGTAGTGACTTCCGACTTAATGCATCAGCTACTACATTAGCTTTTCCCAGATGGTATCTCAGCTCAAACTTATAATCATCAATAAACTCCATCCACCTCCTCTGCCTCATGTTCAAATCCTTCTGATCAAAAAGGTATTTTAAACTCTTATGATCACTATAAACTTCGAACACAACTCCATATAAGAAATTCCTCCAGATTTTCAGAGCAAAAACTATTGCTGCTAGCTCTAAGTCATGTGTGGGGTAACTTTCCTCATGTGATCGTAATTGCCGGGAAGCATAAGCAACCACTCTACCTTCTTGCATCAGAACACATGCTAGACCCTTCTTAGAAGCATCTGTATAAACTTCAAAATGTCCAGAAGAATTAGGAATGACTAAAACAGGAAGGGTAGTTAATCGATTCTTAAGCTCCTAGTAATTATCCTCGCACTCTTGAGTCCATTTGAAAAGACTTCCTTTCCTGGTTAACCGAGTCAAAGGCAATGCTATTCGAGAAAATCCCTGTATAAATCTTCTGTAATACCCGGCTAACCCCAGAAAACTTCTAATCTCCGTCACACTCTTGGGCCTCTCCCACTTTAATACTGCTTCAGTCTTGCTAGGGTCTACTGCTATACCATCTTGGGAAATGACATGACCCAAAAAGTTTACCTCTTTTAGCCAGAATTCACACTTTTCTAGCTTCGCAAAGAGTTTTTTCTCCTTTAAGATTTGAAGTATTAGTCGAAGATGCTGACTATGTTCCTCTTCAATTTTCAAGTATACCAAAATATCATCTATAAAGACCACTACAAACTGGTCCAAGTAGGGCCTGAAGATACAGTTCATATAATCCATGAAAATTGCAGGTGCATTTGTGACTCCGAACGGCATTACCAGAAACTCGTAATGCCCATATCTCGTTCTGAAGGCTGTCTTCGGGATATCATCTTCTTTAACCTTGATCTGGTGGTACCCTGATCTCAAGTCTATCTTCGAGAAAACCGTGGCCCCTTTCAACTGGTCTAGCAAATCATCTATCCGGGGTAGCCGATATTTATTCTTAACAGTTGCCTTATTGAGTTATCTATAGTGAATACACAATCTCATACTGCCATCTTTCTTCCTCACGAATAGTACAGGCGCTCCCCAAGGTGACACACTAGGCTGGATGAAATTCTTCTCTAGGAGTTTTTCAATATGCTTTTTAAGCTCCTTTAATTCTACTGGAGACATTCTATATAGAGTAATGGAAATAGGTTTTTCTTCTGGCGCTAGGTTAATGGAAAATGCTATCTCTCTCCTTGGTGGCAGTTCTCAAATTTCTAAGGGAAAGACCTCTGGAAATTCATAGATTATATGAATCCCATGTAGCTCTTGGCTCATCTCTGGATTGACAGAATACAAGAAAATACAACTTAAATCAGTACTCTTCAGTCCCTTAATAGCTTTTTGTGTACTGATAATATTGCATTGTTTTTTCCCATAAACAACAGGAAGGAATTCTAGAGTCTTATCACAACAATTGAGAAGCACTCGATTCTGACTCAACCAATCCATCCCTAAAATAACATCTATACTATCTAAAGGTAAGCAAATCAGATCCACTACAAACGACCTACCATGCACCACCATGGAACAATTAGAACACATCGAGGAAGTAATCACCTTCTCCCCCATAGGAGTCATTACCGTTAACTCATAAGGTAGATCAGAAATGGGATGTTGCAACTTTTCAACACTATCCCATGCTATAAAAGAATGACTAGCGCTCGAATCAAAAAGTGAAGTAAAAGGCAATTTATTGACATAACACATACCTTGTATCAAGTCGGGGTTTTGTTTCGCCTCAGCTCCATTCAAGGTAAAGACTCTCCCTACTGCCTGCGGAGTTTGTTCAGGCCCTTTTCCACTATTCATTGGGTAACGTCTCTGTAAATGCCCCTTCTGGCTGTAACAAATTTTTATTATTATTATACAATATAGAGTTTACATACATGTCATTAATCAAAATATACATACAACATATCAAACACATAAAAATCTACATCTTATTTATTCTGGTTGACCAATTCTGGAGAAACAGGTGCGGGTGGTTGTACCTTCATCGGGATCTAGGCCAACTCGACTACAAACATTTTATTTGCTTCTAGGATCTGCCCAACATACAGTACTCGATCCAACATGCACTAAAAGCTAGAGCCATGGAAAAATCTGCATAATTAATTTTCTAAACATGATATGGAAATATAGTGAGAATTAAATCCCAGCAAGTTCAACAATAAATCATCATCAATATAACTCATCACATCATGTTCAGTTGTATAAACTACAGTAAATATCTTTGGTCACATGGATGCACTATATCTATGAAAATTGTACAATAATGACATGTATGATATGATTAACTATTTCTAGAATATCATATAATGACTATTAATTTATTCTCATATCAAGCTACCCCGGTCAGGGTGAGTATTTTCTACTCTCCAGTGTGGGCTTTTTTCGCTCCGTCCGACATGGCCCACTTTCTTTATCTTTTCTCATTAACATGATCATAACCGTTGGTAGGGCGTCCCCTACTGGTGAACCACACGGATTTGCCATGTGACCGTGCTCATTTCATTTCATTTCACAATAATAGCCAAAAATATGCTTTAAATAACAAGAATGTTCATTAAAATATAATTACCAAAAATCTTTGGTAACCATGCCATGAACATAACCATTTCAAATATCACATTATAAAATATTTCCATGTCAAAATTTCACACTTAAGATGGTAAGAAGTTCATGTAATGGCAATGGCTGTGGCATATACTATTCATTTATTATTTTCATTTATAAGATTCTTCTCTCTTTTTTTAAATATTAATTTTATTTTTTTCTTTTTTTAATGCAAGTTTTCATCCTATCTGACCTTCTCTTACAAATCAGAGAATAACTCCCTCAATTTAACTCCGATTTAGGTGATCTTGATATCAATTTAAAGAAACAAAAATTATCTAAAACTCTTATGTTGAACTGTTGAATGAAATATTAAGAAATCATGGTGATATTACTCCCTCAAAGAACATGTTATTTCTTCTCGGGTAAGTTCTGACCTCTACCTACTAATCTGTCCATATCTCCCTCATAATAATTCCAAATTAAGTGATTCCAATGGCTAAAAGTTTGTGACACATATAGCTATAATTCTTATGTTAACAATTTATTTTAATTCCCTACAAAAGGTTCCCAGAAATTAAAACACAGAAGCTATCCTAACATATTCTTCCTTGATTAACCATTTTCTGACCAATGCTTACTAATCGGACCATATCTACCTCATATAGACTCCAAATTGAGTGATTCCAGTGGATAAAAATCTATGACACATATAGCTATAATTATTATGTTAACCATTTATTTTTAATTCCCTACAGAATGTTCTCAGAAATTTAAAAACAGAAGCTATCCTAACATATTCTTCCCTGATTAACCATTTTCTGACCTTTGCTTACTAATCAGACCATATCTACCTCATATAGACTCTAAATTGAGTCATTCCAGTGGATAAAAATCCGTGAGACATATCGGTATAATTCTTATATTAACTATTTATTTTAATTCCCTACAGAAGGTTCCCAAAAATTAAAACACAAAAGCAATCCTAACATATTCTTCACTGATTAACCATTTTCTGACCATTGCTTACTAATCGGACCATATCTACCTCATATGGACTCCAAATTGAGTGTTTCCAGTGGGTAAAAATCCATGATACATATAGCTATAATTCTTATGTTAACCAGTTATTTTAATTCCCTACAGAAGGTTTCCAAAAATTAAAACACTGAAGCTATCCTAACATATTCTTCCCTGATTAACCATTTTCTGACCTTTGCTTACTAATCAGGCCATATCTACCTCATATGGACTTTAAATTAAGTGCTCCCAGTGGGTAAAAATCCGTGAGACATACATCTACATTTTTCATGTTAACCATTTGTTTGAATTCCTTACCAATTCGTCCTAGAATTTTAAAAATAGAAGCATAAAAGTTTGCCACCCATATCCATACTTATGCAGAACTATCTACACCAACCTAAGTATTCAAACATACATAATATGTAACATGATATAACAACATCCATGACCAATCATTAAAGTTCTAAGATCAAAATCTAATATAAATATTACAAGTTTTAAAACTTTTCTTCAAAAAGAAATATTGTTAAACTTACCTGGAGCACTTAGTCCATTAGACTTCTCCTTCCTCTTTCTTCCTTTCTTCCTCTCCTTTCCTCACTCTACCTTGCTTCTATTTTTCCTCTCCCTCACTTGGACGAAAATTATAATGTTGTAAGAGTGGGTTTTGCTTAAATAGACCATCAAATAATTCAACTTTCATGATCATGGGTCTACCTTATCACAATTAGGATACAGTTGGTTGAATTTTTGGAAAACAAACAACTTATGTTCTTGTCTTCCTCTTCCTTAGTCAAGATATGCATAGCAAAAGGAGATTTGTATTTTGAACATTATGATAATATGTTTCTAAGATAAGGGACAAGGTCCCTTTGATTTAGGGATTCATTTCCTTTTTCTTTTGTCTTAATCAAGTATGATAGGTTTGCCTTTTTAGGTGGCAAATTTCTAGCTCTGGAATCTCCATTATTTGGTTGAAATTATTTGTGTAGGATATGAATGTTTTGTCCTAATGCCATGTATTATCATACCACTTGCTAAAATTATGAGTGTAGGATATAGATGTTTTGTCCTAAAGCCTTGTATTATCATACCACTTGCTAAAATTATGAATGTAGGATATCACACCACTTGCTAAATTTTTGTCTTAATGCCATGTCACCTAATCTTGATTACACCATTATTTCATCACTTTAATTTTATTTTTATTTTTATTTGTCCTCTTGGGTTTGGGCTCATTCTTGCCCATTTTCTTTACTTTGGTTAAAATTCTACCTTTCATAATGGGCTTGGTCACATTTTCATGATTTTTGCGCTACCGATCTAATTCCTATATCCTAGTCAAAGTTTATGTTTTATTTCTTCATTGGGCTATCCTATTGGCTTGCTAAAAATTCATGTGAAGTAGAAAAACTCTATATGAAGTGTCCATAGGTGAAAGCCCAATTTATGGGTGGAGATACTAAACTTAGTAACTTTTGCTCTTAAATTAAGAAAAATTGCCCTAATCCAATCTTCTTGAAATTTTAAGACCTTTACTTACTTCACAAAAATTTATCTTCCTTGCCTAAGAATTTCATCTTTCTTTAGCTTGCTTATTTCTAATATTTCCTCTTAGGTTTTCTTTCTTTACCTATTCCATTAATATTAGAACATTTCTATGCATTCACGTAAGGTGAAGAATTTCTAAGGATTATATTTCCTTAGATATCTAAAAATTGTCTAATAAATTTTATTTCCTTAATTAAATATTTATGTACCTTTATCAATAAAAGAAATGAAATTAGGGATGTTACTTTGAATACTCTTGTACTTTTATTAATACATGAAACAAAATTAGGGATGTTACATTTCTCTCCCCCTAAAAGAAATTTTGTCTTCAAAATTTCAGAAATTACCTAATAAGAACAATTTCGGATATTTCTTTCTCATGACTTCTTCTAGTTCCCAAGTTGCTTCTTCCGGAGTCAAACCTTCCCATAACACCTTAACTAGGGGAATAGTTTTGTTCCGCAATTGTTTCACCTCTGTATCCAATATAGATGCTGGTACTAGCTGGTATGTCATGTTCTCGTTTATTTGTATTGGTTCATCCCGTATTATATGTGAAGAATCTGGAAGATACTTGTAGCTGTGATACATGGAAAACATTGTGTAGGTTGGACAAATTCGGTGGAAGGGCAACTTGATATGCTGACGTCCCCACTTTCTTCAAAATCTGATAGGGTCCCAAAAATCACGGACTTAGCTTTCTAGTTTTGAGAGACCTACAAACTCTAGTAGTCGGGGAAAATTTCAGAAATACATGGTTTCCTTCCCCAAACTCTAGAGGTCTATGTCTCTTATCATAGTAACTATTTTTCCGACTTTGAACTGTAAGTATTTTCTCTCGTATCATCCTGATTTGTTCAGTGGTCTGTTGAACTAAATTAGGACCCAGCAAGTTCTTTTCTCCTACCTCAAACCAACATAGTGGAGATCGGCACTTCCTACCGTATAAAGCTTCGTAGGGAGCCATCTTAATACTGGAGTGATAACTATTATTATAAGAAAACTCTACTAAAGGTAGGTACTTATCCCATCCTTTACCTTGCTCTATTACACAGGCCCTTAACATATCTTCTAGAGTTTGAATGGTCTGTTTTGTCTGCTCGTCAGTCTGAGGATGTAGGCAGTACTGAATCGCAACTGGGTTCCAAAAGCTTCCTACAACACCTTCCAAAACCTCGACATAAACCTGGGATCTCTATCAGAAATAATATTTAAGGGAATTCCATGAAGTCTAACTATTTCCTAAACATACAACTGGGCCAATTTGTCCAGTGAATAGTTAATCCTTATGGGCAGAAATTGAGCAGATTTTGTTAATCTATCAACAATTACCTAGATAGAGTCATGTCCCACTGAAGTCTTAGGTAATCCTACAACAAAGTCCATTGAGATACTATCCCATTTCCATTTAGGGATCTCAAGAGGTTGTAGAAATCTCGCTGTCTTTTGATGCTCCACCTTCAACTTTTGACAAATGAGACATTTCGCCACAAACTCGGCAATGTCCTTTTTCATCCTTGGCCACCAATACATCCTCTTTAAATCCTGGTACATTTTAGTGCATCCAGGATGGACTGTGTATTTACTCTAATGCGCTTTCTGTAGGATCTTAGTCCTCAACTCTCGTTCTTGAGGGACATAAATCCTTCCCTGATACATGATTACTCCATCTTCCATGATAGAAAAATTACCTTGGTCTTTATGATCTTGTAAGTATTGGTCGTGAGCTTGAGCCTCTTTGATCTAGGCTCTAAGGTCACACCCTATGCTTAAACCATTAATGACTAGCTTCTTTGGAGTAAAAGTAGTGGCTAGCTTCAAATTTCAAAACTCCTCTAGCATCTGCATCTCATACACCATTATCTGACTCATGTGCAGAGATTTTTGACTCAAGGAATCTGCTACAACATTCGCCTTTCCTGGATGATACTTTATCTCAAACTTGTAGTGATTGAGGAATTCTATCCATCTTCGTTGCCTCATATTTAACCCCTTCTGATCAAAGAGGTATTTAAGACTCTTATAATCACAATATACTTCAAAGGTTGCCCCATACAAATAGTGTCACCAAATCTTTAAGGCAAACACCACTGTCACCAATTCAAGATCATAGATTGGATAGTTTCCTTCGTGGGGTCTCAGTTGCCTAGAGGTGTAAGCAACTGCTCTCTTATTTTGCATCAGCATATATCCTAGCCCTTTCTTTGAAGCGTCACTATACACTTCAAAATTTCCTGTAGGGTTTGGAATAATTAAAACAGGAGGAGTGGTCAGTCTTGTCTTAAGCTCCTGGAAACTAGCTTCACATTGATTAGTCCAATTGAAAGGACTTCCCTTCCTGGTCAATTTAGTCAATGGCAAGGCTATACGAGAGAAGTTTTGTTTAAACCTCCTGTAGTATCCTGCCAAACTCAGGAAACTTCTAACTTCCGTAACTGTCTTTGGTCTTTCCCACTGAATCACTGCTTCCGTCTTGCTAGGATCTACGGCTACCCCTCTATTAGAGATGACATGTCCGAGAAAATTCACCTCTGACAGCCAAAATTCACTCTTTTCCAATTTGGCATATAACTTTTTCTCTTTCAGCACTTGCAGCACGATTCAGAGATGTTGTTTATGTTCTTTCTCACTCTTAGAATATATCAAGATGTCATCAATGAATACTACAACAAATTGATCTAGGTAGGGCCAAAAAATGCGATTCATGTAATCCATGAAAATTGCAGGTGCATTCTTCAACCCGAAGGGCATTACAAGAAACTCATAATACCCATACCTAGTCCTGAAGGCAGTTTTTGGTACGTCCTCCTCCTCATTGATCCTAATCTGATGATATCCTAACCTCAAGTCAATTTTAGAAAAGATGGAGGCTCCCTTCAGTTGATCCCATAAGTCATCTATCCTAGGGAGAGGGTACTTGTTTTTGATAGTCACCTTATTTAGCTGTCTGTAATCTATGCATAGTCTCAAGCTCCCGTCTTTCTTCTTAACAAACAATACAGGAGCTCCCCAAGGTGATACACTCAGTCTAGTGAATTGCTTGTCTAATAGTTCCTCCAACTGTTTCTTGAGTTCTTGTAGTTCCTTCGAGGCCATTCTATATGGTGCAATAGAGATAAGCCCTATCCCAGGTAGGAGATCAATAGAGAATTCTTCTTAACAAACAATACAGGAGCTCCGAATTTCTGGATTTAGTTTGATCTCAAATATAACCGCCTTCCACGCTTTATCTGGATTATACTGCAGATAAGTGGAAAACTTAGACAGTTCTTCAAATTTAGCCACATATTGGTCAATGGTCCAGTTGCCCTGCCTAAGCTGAAGAAATTCAACTTCCTTTTCAACCTTCACACTGCTAGGAAAATACTTTCCCAAGAACGTTTCTCAGAAAACCAGCCATGTAATCTGTCTCCCCTGGTGGACTAGCAGGTCTTTGGCTCCCCTCCACCAATATTCGGCTTCAGCCTTAAGCATATAAACTGCAAAAGTGATCTTTTGCTCATCAGGGCAGTCTAGGACATCAAAAATCTTCTCTAGTTCCGCCAACCATCTCTCAGCAGTATTTGGATCATATCCGCCTATAAAAGAAAAAGGCCGAATCCTCATGAACTCTGTCCATCCATTCTCATTCCCTACTGCTTGTGGGTTACCATGCTCATCACCACGGTTGTTGTTATTTTATATGTGTTGTAAAATTTGATTTGTGGCTAGGTCATGTAAGGTCATTTCCGCACTGCTGGTCGAATTTCGCCTTGGTAGTGCCATCACTTACTGTAGTAATAAAAAAGTAATGAGTCATTATTAAGGTGATCAAGCCCAACAGCAGATTAAAACCTTACAGTAGCAATCACACCACCGAAACATATAATTAGGAAACACTAGTAATTTCCTAATCATAAATTTGACCTTACACAAACACCACAAGCCTATTCGGGTCCTTCATAAGTCGACATAGGTGACCACCCACCCCCATGGTCGCCTAGGACCGACTTGCTCTGATACCAACTATGTAAGAGCCAGGTTTTTTTTTATATATGCGTTCAGTTTTATCTTGGTTTATATTACAAGTGAATTTCCTTAATCTTACTAAGCCATAAGAATAAAATACCACATATTTATATAATCATTCCACAAGAGGTTACATCAGTATTAGAGTTATACAAGAGTAACACTAGATACTACTGAAACACTAGGAATTATTCTTCCAAAAATATACACTAGTTATATTACATAATGTACATCCTACTAACTAGACCCTGGCCTAGCACCACACCCCTAGGGTGCATGGGGTGATAGAGGGGGTGGTGCCGATGCCGGGATCTCTACTACGTTCATTATTATTACATCTTGTAAGACGGTGAACTGGCCCAGGAGGGGCACGTCCACTACCTGTACCTTTACCATCAGTGTAGGCATCTCAATTATTCTTATCTGAACACATCACCAAAATTAATGAGAATAGACAATGTATGGACACTATGAGTTTCTCATAATGCCCTTTGGGTTGACAAATACACCTGTAATTTTTATGAATTACATGAATCTCATTTTTCGACCTTACCTAGATCAATTTGTGGTAGTATTCATTGATGACATCTTAATATATTCTAAGAGTAAGAAAGAACATGAACAATATTTTAGAATCGTGCTGCAAGTGCTGAAAGAGAAAAAGTTGTATGCCAAATTGGAAAAGTGTGGATTTTGGCTGCCAAAAGTAAAATTTCTCAAACATGTCGTTTCCAATAAAGGGGTAGCTGTAGACCCTAGAAAGACAGAAGTAGTGATTCGGTGGAAAAGACTAAAGACAGTTACAGAAGTAAGAAGTTTTTTGGGTTTGGCAGGATACTACAAGAGGTTTATACAAAACATCTCTCATATAGCCTTGCCATTGACTAAATTGACCAGGATGGGAAGTCCTTTCAAATGGACTGATCAATGTGAAGCTAATTTCTAGGAACTTAAGACAAGATTGACCACTCCTCCTGTTTTAATTATTCCAGACCCTACAGGGCATTTTGAAGTGTATAGTGACACTTCAAAGAAAAGGCTAGGGTGTGTGCTAATGCAAGACAAGATATTAGTTGCTTATGCCTCTAGGAAACTAAGACCCCATGAAGGAAATTATCCAACCTAAGATCTTGAATTGGAAGCGGTGGTGTTTGCCTTAAAGATTTGGCGATACTATTTGTACGGTGAAACAATTGAAGTATATTGTGATCATAAGTCTTAAGTACCTTTTTGAATGACTAGTGTATACCATAGCCATTGCCATTGCATGAACTCTTTACCATCTTAATTGTGTAACTTCGACATAGAAATATTTTATAAAGTGATATTTGAAACGATTATGTTTATGGCATGATTACCAATGATTTTTGGTAATGATTATATTTTGATGAAAAATTATGGCATGTGAGTATAATGAACATACTTGTTATTGAAATAATATTTTTGGCTATTAATGTGAAAAGAAAAGAAATGAGCACGGTCACATGGCGATCCGTGTGGTGCACCAGTAAGGGACGCCTTACCAACGGCTATGATTAAGTTAATGGGAAAAGAAAGTGTGCCATGTCGGACGGAGTGAGAAAAATCCCGTACTGGAGAGTAGAAAGTACTCACCCTGACCGAGGTATCTTAGTATGAAAACAAGTTGATAGCCATCAAATGATATTCTAAAAATAGTTATTCATGCCATACATGTCATAACTGTACGATTTTCATGTGCATAGATAAAGTGCATTCATGTGACCTAAAGATAATTACTGTAGCTTATACAGATGAACATGATGTGACAAGCATTATTGAAAATAATTTATTGTTGAACCTATTAGGATTTATTTCTCACTATATTTTCATATCATGCTCAGAAAACTAAGTTATGCATATATTCTCTATGATAGGCTTTTAGTATACGATGGATCGAGTTGGCTGAGATCCCGGTGAAGGTGTAACCACCCGCACCTGTATCTTCAGAACTAATCAATATGGATGACTAAAATGTAGACTTATATGTTTTTTATTTTTGTACATATGTTTCGATTTATAATGTGTACGTGAACCCAGAATTGTATAAGTATTAATGGTATTTCAAAAACCTTAATTATGTTTGGTTAATTGAATGTTATTATGAGTTAAGTAGTTAGAAGTAAGAAGGTAATAACTTCATGGAATTTTAGAAATATACGTATATATGTAAAAAAATGGAGTTATTACATAGATCATGGGCTTTTTAACCCAAACAACCCTAATTCTACTAGAACAAGGAACATAAATTGAAGACTTAAGAAATTGTGACTCACAATTGGAAATGAAATACTAATTTTAATGGGGATAAGATATTAATCTTAATTAAATATGTTAAAAGAAGGAAAGGAGACACATAAACCATGGAAGCAATATATAAGAGGCTAACCATGGAACCACTATTGACTTAAAGGTTAAAAGAGCTATTACAGTATATAAAAAGGAAATGAGAGCAGAACCATGGAAGCAACCATCAAAATTAAAAGGAAAAGTAGGACCAAAAATAGAGACAAACAAACCAGCAAAATTGAGGGGAAAAACATAGCATTGAGTGCAGAAGATTAAACCAATTACAATACCAAAACAAAACCCCCAAAAGTATAAACCCTAACCACAATAGACAAACCCGTAAACTAAATCAGTAGCAAATGCCTAATATAGAGAAGAATGAAAGGAAATATTGACCTCAGATGTGTCGCTACAGCCACCCATGAAATGGTTCATGATGTAGGGGTTCTTGGTGCTTTCTGGTGGGATTCTTTGTGCAGACGTGTCTATTCAACCCATTTTCACAAAAACTAAAATTGGTGCAGAAACTAAAATACTTAAACAAAACACAACTCAAATCCAAACCAAACCCCCTACAAGTATAAACTCCAACCAAAACCTTAAACTGAATCAATGGAAAATGCACAATATAGAGAAGAGTTAGAGGAAATACTGACCTCAGATGTGTCGCTACAAAGTAGAAAATTACTCTTTAGGGTAGCAACCCACGAAGTGATTCACAATGTAAGAGATTCTTGGTGCTTCATGGTGGGGTTCCCTGTGCAACCTTCTTTTGCAAGCAGAGAATTGCAAAGTGGAGAGTTTTAAGAGTGGGAAGAAGAGAATTGCAAAGTGGACTATCGTTTTGAGTGGGTGCTCAGGAAGTGGAGAGTCCTTCACGTGGGTGTATGCTGCTTCTTCTAGTAGAGTTAGATCAGTTCTATTTTC
Organism: Gleditsia sinensis; assembly: GCA_037074535.1. Lineage (NCBI taxonomy): Eukaryota > Viridiplantae > Streptophyta > Magnoliopsida > Fabales > Fabaceae > Gleditsia > Gleditsia sinensis. The sequence goes on from CM073464.1 coordinate 59,280,234, forward strand.
TGATCTCTTGGTCTCTATGGTGAGGGCCTTTGGGCCGTATTGCTTTGTCTTCGGCCTATGCCATGTCCAAAAGAACAACAAAAGAGTGGTGGGAAGAAAAAAATTGCCGTGTTTTCCTTTAAGCATTGTAACGCCTGAGAAAAAAATTGTGTAACAATTGACCAGTGTTAACCAAACTCCTGGAAGCCAAATTTCGTGATTCTGGAGTCATTTCCTAGGTTTTTGGATCCTCTGGACACGTTATTGAAAAAGTGCATTTTAGGGCTATCCAACCTGAAGCCTTACCTTGTGAGTAGATAATTCTTTCTATGACTTACCCTATGCTCTTCTTGAACTTTAAATGTATAATTGATTATGTTTACAAGTTATTTATACTTTTATATGTCTTTGAAATGGATTAAATTATCTAAATGGTTTACAATCTGGTATATAGTTCAAGAAGAGTATGGTTTTGAAAATAGATTTTTGAATTCATTGAATATGTAATTTTAAATGTATTTCTCATCATATGGTAAAGGAAATATATTGTACACGTCACATTGATTTATAAAGCTATATGATTGCCTTGAAAAAGGGCATGTATATGTGATAAACTCTAATTGGAAAATTTATGACAGATGAACTGTACTAACACTGAAAGTCTATATTATACTAAAAACTATGTATTGGATGATACAATATATGTGTAAATGATAATTTCTGTGGAGGAATCCTATTGGAAACATTGTTTGCTAAGAACAGGTAATGTTAGCCCTGGTGCACCTTGATATCTCAGCTAGCAGGGGTGTAACATCCCTAATTTCATTTCTTTTATTGATAAAAGTACATAAATATTTAATTAAGGAAATAAAATTTATTAGACAATATTTTAGATATCTAAGGAAATATAATCCTTAGAAATTCTTCACCTTATGTATATGCATAGAAAATGTTTCTAACATTAAGAGAACAAATAAAGAGGGAAAAACTTAATAGGAAAAAAAAATTAAAAATAACATACTAAAGAGATGCAAAATTCTTGGATAAGGAAGATAAATTTTTAGAAACAAGTAGAAGTCTTAAAATTTCAAGAATATTGGATTAGGGTAATTTTTCCTAATTCAAGAACTAGAGTTACTAAGTTTAAAATCTTTACCCATATATTGGGCTTTTAACTATGGACCAAGCCCTCCAAGAAAGGTAGAATTTTATCCAAAGCAAAGAAAATGAGTAGGAATAAGCCCAAATCCAAGAGGAAAAATAAAATAAAATAAATTAGGTGATGATATAATAATGTAATAATAATAAAAATTAGGTTACATGGCATTAAGACAAAAATTTAGCAAGTGGTGTGATTCTACATTCATAATTTTGGCTAGTGGCATGATAATACAAGGCTTTAGGACAAAAACATCTATATCCTACACTCATAATTTTAGCAAGTGGTATGATAATACATGGCATTAGGACAAAACATTCATATCCCACACAAATAATATCAACCAAATAATGGAGATTCAAGGGCTAGAAATTTGCCACCTAAAAAGGCAAACCTATCATACTTGTTTAAGACAAAAGAAAATGGAAATGAATCCCTAAATCAAAGGGACCTTGTCCCATATCTTAAGAACATATTATCATAATTTTCAAAATACAAATCTCCTTTTCCTATGCATATCTTGACTAAGGAAGAGGAAGACAAGAACATAAGTTGTTTGTTTTCAAAAAATTCAACCAAGTGTAATCTAATTGTGATAAGGTAGACCCATGATCATGAAAGGTGAATTATTTGGGGGTCTATATAAGAAAACCCACCCTTACAACATTAGAACTTCGTCCAAGTGAGGGAGAGGAAAAATAAAAGCAAGGTAGAGTGAGGAAATGAGAGGAAGAAAGGAAGAAAGAGGAAGGAGAAGTATAGAGGACTAAGTGCTCCAGGTAAGTTTAACAATATTTCTTTTTGAAAAAAACTTTTGAAACTTATAATATTTATATGAGATTTTGATCTTAGAACTTTGATGAGTGGTCATGATGTTGCTATATCATGTTACATATTGATCTTGCATGTGATGTATGTTTGAATACTTAGACTGGTATAGAAAGTTCTGCATACGTATGGCTATAGGTGGCAAAATTTTTAGCTTCTGTGTTTTAGTTTTTGGGAATTATCTATAGGAAATTAAAATACATGGTTAACATAAGAATTAAAGATATATGTGTCACGGAGATTTAGCCACTGGAATCATTCAATTTGGAGTCCATATGAGGTAGATATGGTTCAATTAGTAGTCAAAGGTCAGAAAATGGTTCATCAGGGAAGAATATGTTAGGATAGCTTCTGTATTTTAATTTCTGGGAATTATCTGTATGGAATTGAAATAAATGGTTAACATAAGTATTATAGCTATGTGTATCACGGATTTTTAGAAATGTTCTAATATTAATGGAATAGGTAAAGAAAGAAAACCTAAGAGGAAATATTAGAAATAAACATGTTAAAGAAAGGTGAAATTCTTAGGTAAAGAAAGATAAATTTTTGTGAAGTAAGTAAAGGTCTTAAAATTCCAAGAAGATCGGATTAGGGTAATTTTTCTTAATTTAAGAGCAAAAGTTACTAAGTTTAGTATCTCCACCCGTAATTGGGCTTTAACCTATAGACACTTCATATAGATTTTTTCTACTTCACATGAATTTTTAGCAAGCCAATAGGATAGCCCAAGGAAGAAATAAAACATAGACTTGGACTAGGATATAGAAATTGGACCGGTAGCCCAAAAATCATGAAAATGTGACCAAGCCCATTATGAAAGGTAGAATTTTAACCAAAGTAAGGAAAATGGGCAAGAATGAGCCCAAACCCAAGAGGAAAAATAAAAATAAAATTAAAGTGATGAAATATTGGTGTAATCAAGATTAAGTGACATGGCATTAAGACAAAAATTTAGCAAGTGGTGTGATTCTACATTCATCATTTTGGCAAGTGGCATAATAATACAAGGCTTTAGGACAAAAACATCTATATCCTACATTCATAACTTTAGCAAGTGGGTAATAATACATAGCATTATGACAAAACATCATTATCCTACACAAATAATTTTAGTTAAGTAAGGAAAATTCAAGGGCTAGAAATTTGCCACTTAAAAAGGCAAATCTATCATACTTGATTAAGACAAAAGAAAAAGGAAATGAATCCCTAAATCAAAGGGATCTTGTCTCATATCTTAAGAACATATCATCATAATTTTCAAAATACAAATCTCCTTTTTCTATGCATATCTTGACTAAGGAAGAGGAAGACAAGAACATAAGTTGTTTGTTTCCCAAAAATTCAACAAAGTGTATCCTAATTGTGATAAGGTAGACCCATGATCATGAAAGGTGAATTATTTGGTGGTCTATATAAGAAAACCCACCCTTACAACATTAGAATTTCGTCCAAGTGAGGGAGAGCAAAAATAGAAGCAAGGTAGTGTGAGGAAAGGAGAGGAAGAAAGGAAGAAAGAGGAAGGAGAAGTCTAGGGGACTAAGTGCTCCATGTAAGTTTAACAATATTTCTTTTTGAAGAAAACCTTTGAAACTCATAATATTTATATGAGATTTTGATCTTAGAACTTTGATGATTGGTCATGGATGTTGCTATATCATGTTACATATTGATCTTGCATGTGATGTATGTTTGAATACTTAGGTTGGTGTAGATAGTTCTGCATGGGTATGGCTATGGTTGACAGAATTTTAAGCTTCGGTATTTTAATTTCTGGGAACAATCTATAAGGAATTAAAATAAATGGTTAACATAAGAATTAAAGATATATGTGTCACGGATTTTCACCCACTGGAATCATCCCATTTGGAGTCCATATGTGGTAGCTATGGCCTGATTAGTAGTCAAAGGTCAGAAAATGAATCATCAGGGAATAATATGTTAGGATAGCTTCGGTAATTTAATTTCTGGGAATTATTGGTAGGGAATTAAAATAAATGGTTAACATTAGAATTAAATATATGTGTGTCATGGATTTTTAGCCACTGGAATCATTCAATTTGGAGTCCACATGTGGTAGATATGGTCCGATTAGTAAGCCAAGGTCAGAAAATGGTTCATCAGGGAAGATTATGTTATGACAGCTTTTGTATTTTAATTTCTGGGAATTATCTGTATGGAATTAAAATAAATGGTTAATATTAAAGTTATATATCTATGTCTCATGGAAATATACCCACTGGAATTATGCAATTTGGAGTTCATATGAGGTAGATATGATCTTATTAGTAAGCAGAGGTCAGAAAATGTTTATTCAGGGAAGAGTATGTTATTAATGCTTTAGTTTTTGAATTTCTGGGAATATTCTGTAGGGAATTAAAATAGCGCGCCAACATAACAATTATAGATATATGGCTCATGGATTTTTACCAACTGGAATAACTCAATTTGGAGTTCCAATTTGGGCGATATGGTCTAATTAGTCAGTAAAGGTCAGAACCTATCCGAGAGGAACTATCCTGTACTTTGAGGGAGTAATATCACCTTTGTTTCTTAATTTTTCGTTACAGTGTTCAACATAATAGTTTTAGATAATTGTTTTATCTTGAAATGGACACCAAGATCACCTACATCAGAGTTAAATTGAGGGATTTATGCTCTGATTAGTAAGAGAAGGCTAGATAGGATGAAAACCTGCATTAAGAAAATAAAGAAATAAAATTAGTATTTAAAAAAGAAGATGAATCTTAATAAATGACTAGTATAGCCATAGCCATTGCCATTGTATGAACTTCTTACCATCTTAAGTGTGAAATTTTGACATGGAAATATTTTATAAAGTGATATTTGAAATAGTTATGTTCATGGCATGATTACCAATGATTTATGGTAATAGTTATATTTTGATGAACATACTTGTTATTGAAAGCATATTTTTGGCTATCATTGTGAAAAGAAAAGAAATGAGCACGGTCACATGGCAATCCGTGTGGTGCACCAGTAGGGGACGCCCTACCAACGGTTATGATCATGATAATGAGAAAAGAAAGAGAAAGTGGGCCATGTCGGACGGAGCGAGAAAAGCCCGTACCGGAGAGTAGAGGATACTCACCCTGACCGGGGTAGCTTGAAATGAGAATAAGTTGATGGCCATCATATGATATTTTGAAAATAGTTAATCATATCATACATATCATTACAGTATGATTCTTATGTGCATAGATATAATGCATTCATGTGACCAAAGATATTTTCTGTAGTTTATACAGCTGAACATGACGTGATTAGCTTTACTGATGATAATTTATTGTTGAACTTACTGGGATTTAATTCTCACTATATTTCCATATCATGTTCAGAAAATTATTTATGCAACTTTTGTTTCTAAGGCTCTGGCTTTTAGTGCACATTGGATCGAGTTACTTTATGTTGAGCAGATTTCAGAATCAAATAAGATGTTTGTGGTCGAGTTGGCTCAGATCCCGGTGAAGGTGCAACCACCCCGCACCTGTATCTCCGGAATTGGTCAACCAAAATAAACAAGATGTAAATATCTATGTGTTTGATATGTTATACGTCTGTTTTGATTAATGACATGTATGTGAACTAAATATTGTATAATAATAAAGGAAAAAAAAAGAGGTTGTTACACGGTTCCCTCCATAGCTGCACACACCCTAACTTTGAGTATGAAGGTAAAGATATTAACATGTGAATTTTTAGAACTCAGAGAAGGGCATACTTACAATAGCTATGCGAATAGACCGGTGGTATAATTACAACAGCTATATGAGTGGCTAGTGGATATCACATAAATTGAAGGTGAAATTCAAAACTGACAGAACGCATACATATGTACAGTAGTTGTGACTGTGACCTATATTAAGCATATAAAGAGAATAAGATTAAGGTATCACCATAAATCTTCTTTTCCTTGTTGTCCTTGATGAAGCATTGATGTCTTAATTCTTGTAGGAAAGTTGTAGGTTATAGGCATAATTGTAAAAAAAAGAGTGAAAATGCAAACAAGTTAATTGTTGAAGAGGGACAATCAAATGGTTTATTTTGTTTTCTCAATGTTCTTTCCAGTCGACTATCGATATTATTAAGTCGACTAGCTATTTTGAGAATTTTAAATTTGGACTAATTTATTTTACAATTAATTGATTACATCTATTTTGAAGCAATCAACTGCATCTTACCAGTTAACTACATGCTCTGTGTTCTTCACAAACTTTTATAAGCTCAAAAATGCTTCTTTTCTATGTGTTGTTTTTTCACCAAATACCAACAGCTTTAAATTAGATATTGGCATATATATTCAAAACTTGTAGCCACCGATTTTTTCCGAAATAGCAGCTAGGTTTTGTTTACAGATTTTTAAAAATTACGGCCACCAATTTTAACTCTCTCCAATGCTTTGTCCAAACTTTTGAATTTCTATTTTGGCATCGTTCTCTATTATGCTTTTCATCTATTCTACTGCATTCTCCCTCATTTATGTTTGGCATTAAATACAAGGTTCTTTTCCCTCATGACAAGGAAAGTTAATATATTTTCTTTGAAACTCAATTATTATGGTGTCTAAGTGGTTAGTAGGTTAAAATAATGAAAAGTTTGAAAGGAATAGACGGATGATGGCCTTATGGTGCTTTGACAAATGTAATCAAGAAAATTAGTGGTGTTGAAGTTTTAAGGAATAAAAAAAAACTATCAAATACAAAAAGGGGTTTTGCATAACAATTAATAGTTTATTTAGTATTGTTCAATTTATATACTTTGTAATATTAAATGTATTATATTTACATAGTTCGGTTAGTATTATCATCTAAGATTTAAAATTTTATATCTTCTATATTTTACCAGTTCTAATACATTAAATTCTTAAAGACAAGATCATTCATATAAGTGTCAGAACTATCCTTTAGTATATCATCTAAATCAAATTAGTATAGGCTCAAATTGATAACGCAACTATTTTGGTTTGGTCCAAACCTTACCTTTCCTTAGAAATTCCATAAATTATTAACATCAGATTTCATCCCTCAAAGACCATATTTTTCTTTTCATACTTCATAAAGTATCACTTTCTCACTTTTCCTTTTGACTAAAAACTTTTCAGACTTTGCTTAAACATTCATGTTGTATGTAATACTGTAATTAGACTAGATCATGCCTCACCATGTAACAACTCTATTTTTTTAACATATATATATATATATATATATATATATATATATATATATATTTGTAAAAATTCCATGAAGTCATTATCTATTTACTTTTAACTATTTAATTCATAATAACATTCGATTAAATTAACCAAGAATAATTAAGATTTATGGTATACCATTAACACTAATACAATTCTGAGTTCACATACACATCACTAATTAAAAACACTCGTACAAAAATCAAACACATATATGTCTACATCTTATTCATCAATATTGATCAATTCCAGAGATATGGGTGCGGGTGGTTGCACCTTCACTAGGATCTTAGCCAACTCGACCCAACGTACGCTAAAGTCGATCATAGAGAATATTTGCATATTTAGTCTTCTGAACATGATATAGAAATATAGTGAAAATTAAATTTCAGTATGTTCAACAATAAATCATAATTATTATCAATATAGTTCATTATGTCTTTTTCATTTGTATAAACTACAATAAATACCTTAGGTCACATAAATGCACTTTATCTATGCACATTAAAATTGTACAGTAATGACATGTATGGCATGAATAACTATTTTCAAAATATCATATAATGGCTATCAACTTATTTTCATATAAAGATACCCCAGTTAGGGTGAGTACTTTCTATTCTCCGATACAGGCTTTTCTCACTCCGTCTGACATGGCACACTTTCTCTTTCTTTCCTCATTATCATAGTTGTAACAACTCCATTTAAGTAACAATTTTTTTTATATTTGTAAAAAAAAAATCCATGAAGTTATTACCTCTTTACAATTGAACTCAAAATAACATTTATTTAGTTTATACAACACTAAGTTCACATACACATCATTATTTTACAAACATCCGTACAAAAGTCTAACAAATACATATTAGCCCTAATCATCTACATAAACCACTTTTGGGGACACTAGTGCGGGTGGCAGCACCTCCACTGAAATCTCAGTTACGTTTACAATAGATATATCTGATATAATCGGTACTTGCCCAAGGTAGGGCAGCTCGATCCATCGTACAACAATAATAAGAGTCATAGATAATAGTTGCATAATTAATTTTTTGAACATGATATGAAAACATAGTGAGAATTAAATCCCAGTAAGTTCAACAATAAATCATCATTAATATAGCTCATCACATCATGTTCATCTGTATAAACTATAGCAAATATCTTTGGTCACATGGATGCACTTAATCTATGCACATGAAAATTGTACAGTAATGACATGTATGACAGAATTAACTATGTTTAGAATATCATATGATGACTATCAATTTATTCTCATATCAAGTTACCCCAGTCAGGGTGAGTATTTTCTACTCTCCGGTATGGGCTTTTCTCGCTCCGTCTGACATCCTCTTTCTTTTCTCATTAATATAATCATAATCGTTGGTAGGGCGTCACCTACTGGTGCAACACACGGATTGCCATGTGATCATGGTCATTTCTTTTCTTTTCACAATAATAGCCAAAAATATGCTTTCAATAACAAGTATGTTCATCAAAATATAATTATTACCAAAAATCATTGGTAATCATGCCATGAACATAACCATTTCAAATATCACTTTATAAAATATTTCCATGTCAAAATTTCAAAGTTAAGATGGTAAGAAATTCATGCAATGGCAATGGCAATGGCTATGGCATATACTAGTCATTTATTATTTTTATTTTTAAGATTCTTCTTCTTTTTTAAATATTATTTTTATTTCATTATTTTCTTGATGCAGGTTTTCATCTTATCTGACCTTTTCTTACTAACCAGAGCATAACTCCCCCATTTTGACTCGAATTTAGGTGATATTGGTGTCAATTTAAAGATAAAACAATTATCTAAAACTATTATGTTGAATAGTTTAGCGAAAGATTACGGAATCATGGTGATATTACTCCCTCAATATACAAGTAATTTCTTCTCGGGTAGATTTTGATCTCTACTTACTAATATATTCATATCTCCCTCATACGTATTCCAAATTGAGTGGTTCCAGTGGATAAAAATACGTGACAGAAATAGATATAATGTTTATGTTAACCATGTATTTTAATTCCCTATAGAATGTTCCTAGAAATTAAAACACAAAAGCTATACTAACATATTCTTCCCTAATTAACCATTGTATGACTACTGCTTACTAATCAAAACATATCTTCCTCATATGGACTCCAAATGGAGTGATTCCAGTGGATAAAAATCCGTGACACATATAGTTATAATTGTTATTTTAACCATTTATTTTAATTCCCTACATAATGTTCCCAAACATTAAAAAACAGAAGCTATCCTAACATATTCTTCCCCGATTAACCATTTTCTGACTAATGCTTACTAATCAGACCATATCTTCCTCATATGAACTCCAAATTGAGTGATTCCAGTGGCTACAAATCCGTAAGACATAGATCTAAAATTTTCATGTTAACTATTTATTTAAATTCCTTACCGATTCTTCCCAAAAGTTTAAAACCAGAAGTGGTGCGTACTATCGCAGGTACACCCAAATTGATACCTTACCTCAAAACTAACTTGTAGTAGTGGGAGTAAGGGTCGATCCCACAGAGATTGGAATTACCTTATGTGATTGAAAAAGGGGGATTGATAATCGCAATTTAAGTAAAGTAAACAATAATGAAAATAAATAAGAGAGAGTGATTAATGATAAAGACGTTGGTTTCGGTTGATATCCACCGTCAAGGGATTACATTGATCATTGACAATATAATCAATTTGTAATTGAATATCTATCATTGGGGTTCTAACCTTGTTTCTCCTTAAGTCTAGTAAATTAATGACAATCGCATTAATTAAACCCTAATTAACAAGCAATCCTTTAGCACATTGGTAAAACATAACTTGTTAACCGCATGAAGAACTAGAGAAACTGACAGAGCTAAACAAATATAAACAGATCGGCTATATCTAATTTAGTTAATCATTCATCATAGGTTCAATGATTTATAATCCAAAATCCTCAAACCTATTTGCCTCATGAATCGTAGAATTGAAGACTTTGTTCAAAACACAATTCAGTAGTAGATTAAGATAGACAATATACTAGTAGGCCTCCTAGCAATCATATGAATAATCATTAAGAAGAAGAACAGATGAATAATCAATACTCATTTCAAATTGAAATAACAAAAACAAATCCAAATCTCACAATGTATGAAAATCCCTTGAGGTTTCAACCTACCTCAACCAACTAAAAAGAACTAGCCACGCAGGGCCATAAGAAAATCTAAAGAAGAATTAAAGAACTTAGATGAAGAATTGGATCCATTCTCTGCTTGTTTTGCTCCCTTTTATAGATTAACCCCTCCTAATCGAAGTAGGATTGTATTTAGGTCAAATCCCAGTCCATCGGGCTTCAATTGGAGTGAAAAAGACCTAAAATCGCAAAAATCATCATTCTGGTGCGACGGCGGGTGCCGCGGCGTCCAAGTAGAGCACCACGGCGCTCACTTGCTGTGAAGCTTGCTGGGTTATTCAGCGCCGTGGCGCTCTTTTACGAGCGCCGCAGCGCCCAAAAAATGCCAGAATGTGCAAAAGTACCGAACAGGAAAGTTGTAGCTCTATGTCTCTTCTTTCCATAGCCGCTAGAATCACCTTAATCCAATCTACATTGAAGGAGATATGCTAAAATTAGTGACCAAAGATCAGAATTCATCTTGTTGCACTGTGATGCTGATTTGCAAGCTCTGTAACGCCATGAAATATCCTGAATTGGACCAAGTGTTCAACATAAAAGTTGTAGATGATTGTGTTATCTTTTCACAGCCACTTGAATCATTTTGATTGGAGTTCATAAGAGGGATATATGCTCAAAACAGTGCTAAAAGGTCTGGAATCGCTGCAATGTAGCATTTTTCCATGAATTTCTTATCTTTTTCTTCTTTTTTCTTCTTCCTTTGTTCTTACAACACAAAACACAAAACTAAGCTAATTCCTAATTATATTTTACTTAAATAAAAAAAATTAAGTTTAAAGGTATTAATATCATGCTTAATTAAGATCACATCAAGAAGCTTAAAAGTTTTCCATCCATAGCTATACCTATGTAGAACTATCTACACCAACCTAAGTATTCAAACATACATAATATGTAACATGATAAAGCAACATCCATGACCAATCATCAAAGTTCTAAGGTCAAAATCCCACAAAGATGTTGCAAATTTCAAAACTTTTCTTCAAAAAGAAATATTGTTAAACTTACCTAAGAATCTCCCTAGTTTACTTAGTGAATTTGTTTTCCTGTTTCCTCTTGAATGAAGTAGCAAGATTCCTCCCTTCCCTTAGCTTTTCTAGCAGCTTAAATAAGAGAAGGAGGGTGAGTTTTTGAACCTCAAGGATGAAGAAGAAAAATAGATTCAAGTGGAGATTAAGCTAACTTACCTTGAGTACTTAGCCTTCTAGACATCTCTTTCTTCTTCCTTCCTTTCTTTTCCTCTCTTTCTCTCCTTTCCTCACTCTACCTTGCTTCTATTTTTCCCTCTCCCTCACTTGGACGAAAATTCTAATGTTATAGGGGTGGGTTTTTCTTAAATAGACCACCAAATAATTTACCTTTCATGATCATGGGTCTACCTTATCACACTTAGGATACACTTGGTTGAATTTTTGGAAAACAAACAACTTATGTTCTTGTCTTCCTCTTCCTTAGTCAAGATATGCATAGCAATATGAGAATTGTATTTTGAAAATTATGATAATATGTTTTTAAGATAAGGGACAAGGTCCCTTTGATTTAGGGATTCATTTCCTTTTTCTTTTGTCTTAATCAAGTATGATAGGTTTTCCTTTTTAGGTGGCAAATTCATAGCCCTTGAATCTCCATTATTTGGTTGAAATTATTTGTGTGGGATAGGAATGTTTTGTCCTAATGCCATGTATTATCATACCACTTGCTAAAATTATGAGTGTAGGATATAGATGTTTTGTCCTAAAGCCTTGTATTATCATACCACTTGCTAAATTTTTGTCTTAAAGCTATGTAACCTAATCTTTATTATATTATCACATGATTTTTTTCCTCTTGGATTTGGGCTTATTCCTACCTATTTCCATTGCTTTGGATAAAATTCTACCTTTCTTGGAGGGCTTGGACACATTTTCATAATTTTTGGGCTATCGGTCCAATTTCTATATCCTAGTCCAAGTCTATGTTTTATTTCTTGCTTAGGCTATCCAACGGGCTTGCTAAAAATTTATGTGAAGTGGAAAAACTCTATATGAGGTATCCATAGGTGAAAGCCCAATGTATGGGTGAATATGTTAAACTTAGTAACTCTAGTTCTTGAATTAGGAAAAATTACCCTAATCCAATGTTTTCTTGAAATTTTAAGACCTTTACTTGTTTCAAAAATTTATCTTCCTTACCTAAGAATTTCACGTCTCTTTAGTATGTTATTTCTAATTTTTCCTATTAGGGTTTCTCTCTTTACTTGTTCTCTTAATGTTACAAACATTTTCTATGCATACACATAAGGTGAAGAATTTCTATGGCTTATATTCTCTTAGATATCTAACAAAATTGTTTAATAAATTTATTTCCTTGAGAAAATATTATGTTCCTTCATTAATAAAAGAAACAAAATTAGGGATGTTACAATAGTCATAGCCGTGAGTAGGGCATCCCCTACTGCTGCACCACACGGACCGCCATGTAACCATACTCGTCTCTTTCCTTGTCTTTTTTTTTCACGTTAATAGCCAAAAGTATGATCTCAATAATAAGTATATTCATTATACTCACATGCCATAATTTATCATGAAAACATAATCATTAAAAAAAATTATTAGTAAAATTTAATCATGCCATGATCATAACCATTTTTGAATATCACTCTATAAAATATTTCCATATCAAAATTTCACACTTAAGATGAGAAGAAGTTCATGCAATGGCAATGGCTAGGGCATACATTAGTCGTTTATTATTTTCATTTATAAGATTCTTCTTCTTTCTTAAACATTATTTTCATCTTTTCATTTTCTTTATGATTGGCCTCTAGTTACTTTTCTCCTACTTATATCATTTCCAACACATGTTCTCACAAATTTTATAGGGCATTCTTCTCCAATTTGGTTTATATTATTACCCAATATTTAATGAGATTCATTTAGGGTAGAAAAATATTGAAAATAAGCTTTACCAGCTTCCAACACGGCCATATCCCAGAAATTTGAAAATAAAAAAGCTTATATTTACCACCCTGAATTCTAGACTAATTCTGACCTCTACTCATTAATAAGCCATATATGCATATAGACTCCAAATTAAGTAATTTTAGAGCCTATAGACCCATGATTCATATATCTATATTTATTAGGTTAAAAATTTCCTATAGATGTTTCCCAAAAATTCAAACACAGAAGCTTACTTAACATATTCTTCTCAGGTTAGCTAGTTTCTAACCACTGCTTACTAATCTGACCATATCGCCCCCATAAGGAATCCAAATTGAGTGATTTCAGTCCCGAAAAATCTGTGAGACATATACCTACATTTGTTATGTTAACAATTTCTTGGGTAAGGAAGATAAATTTTTGGGAAGTAAATAAAGGTTAAAATTTTAAGAAGATTGGATTAGGGTAATTTTTCTAATTCAAGAGCTAGAGTTCCTAAGTTTAACATTTTCACCCATACATTGGGCTCTCACCTATGGACACTTCATATAGAGTTTTTCCACTTCACATAAGTTTCTAGCAAGCCAATAGGATAGCCCAAGCAAGAAATAAAACATAGACTTAGACTAGGATATAGAAGTTGGACCGATAGCCCATAAACCATGAAAATATGACCAAGCCCACCAACCATTTCAGCCAAAACAAAGGAAATGGGTAAGAATGAGCCCAAATCCAAGAGGAAAAAATAAGAATCATGTGAGGAAATGGTAGTGTAATAATAATCAAGATTAGGTCACATAGCATTAAAACAAAACATCTATATCCTACATTCATAATTTTAGTAAGTTGATAATAATACATGGCATTAGGACAAAACATCTATATCCTTCATTCATAATTTCAACAAGTAGGTAATAATACATGGCGTTATGACAAAACATCTTTATCCTACACAAACAATTTTAGCCAAGCAAGGGAGACTCAAGGGCTAGAAATTTGCCACCTAAAAAGGCAAACCTATCATACTTGATTGAGAAAAAAGAAAAAAGAAATGAATCCATAAATCAAATGGACCTTGTCCCTTGTCTTAAGAACATTTTAACATGATTTTCAAAATATAAATCTCCTTTTGCAATGCATATCTTGACCAAGGGAGAGGAAGACATGAACATGAGTTGTTTTTTCCCAAAAAAAAACTAAGTGCATCCTAATTGTGATAAGGTAAACCCATGGTTATGAAATGTGAACCACTTGATAGTTTATTTATACAAAACCCACCCTTATAATATTATAATTTCGTCCAAGTGAGGGAGAGGAAAAACATAAGAAAGGTAGAGTGAGAAAAGAAGATAAAAAGAGGAGAAGAGAGGAAGGAAGAAGAAGGAGAAGTCGAGAGGACTAAGTACTCAAGGTAAGTTAGCTTAATAACCACTTGAATCCATCTTTTCTCTTCATCCTTGGGGTTCAAAACTCACCCTCCCTCTCTTATTCAAGCTGCTGGAAAAGCAAAGGGAAGGGAAAAATCTTTCCACTTCCTTCAAGAGAAAACAAGAAATAGAATTCACTAAGTGAGCTAGGGATATCTTTAGGTAGGTTTAATAGTATCTTTTTTTGAAGAAAAGCTTTGAAATTTATAACATTTACATGGGATTTTGTGCTTAGAATTTTGATGAAATTTATTACATGAAAAATGTAGATATATGTCGCACAGATTTTTAGCCACTGGAATAACTTAATTTGGAGTCCATATGGGAGAGATATTTTCTGATTAATAAGCCATGGTCAAAAAATGGTTAACCAGGGAAGAATCTGTTAGGTAAGCTTTTGTGTTTGAATTTCTCGAAAAAGTATATAAGGAACTAAAATAAATAGTTAACATGAAAAATATGTATATATGGCTCAAGAATTTTTAACCACTGGAATCATTCAATTTGGAATTCATATTAGGAAGATATGGTTAGATTAATTAGCAGTGGTTAGAAAGTAGCTAACTAGGGAAGAATCTATTAAGTATGCTTCTATGTTTGAATTTCTGGGCAAAATCTATAAGGAATTAAAGGAAATTATTAACATAATAAATATAGATATATGTATCACGGATAAATAGGCTTTGAAATCACTTAATTTGGAGTTCATATGAGGAAGATATAGCTTATTAATGAGTAGAGGATTTTAGAGGATTATCTTATCTTTCAATTGACGCCAAGATCACCTCAATCGAATTTAAAATGAGGCTGTTATGCTCTCTTTAGTGAGAGAGAAAAATAATATTTAAAAAAAGAAGAAGAATCTTATAAATGAAAGTAATAAATAACTAGTGTATGTATGCCATAGCCATTACCATTGCATGAACTTCTTACCATCTTAAGTGTGTAATTTTGACATGGAAATATTTTATAAAGTGATATTTGAAAATGATTATGTTCATGGCAAGATTTTATTTTATCAATGATTTTTGATAATGATTATGGTTTGGTGATAAATTTTGGCATGTGAGTATAATGAAAATATTTGTTATTAAAATCATATTTTTGGCTATTAACGTGAAAAGAAAAGAAAAGAAATATGAGCACGGTCACATGGCAGTCTGTGTGGTGCACCAGTAGGACACGCTTTACTCTTGACTATGATTATGTTAATGAGAAAAGAAAGAGAAATTGTGCCATGTCAAACGGAGTGAGAAAAGCCCGTACTGGAGAGTAGAACATACTCACTCTGACTGGAGTAGCTTGATATAAAAATAAGTTGATTGCCATCATATGATATTCTAAAAATAGTTATTCATGCCATACATGTGATTACTGTATGATTTTTATGTGCATTCGTGTGATCTAAAATATTTGTTGTAGCTTATACAGATGAACATGACATGATGATCTATATTGATGATAATTATAATTTATTGTTGAACCTACTAGGATTTAATTTTCACTATATTTTCATATTATGTTTAGAAAACTAGTTTTGCATATTTTTCTTTAGCTCTGAATCTTAGTGTACGTTGTATGGAGTTACTCTATGTTGGGCAGATTCCAAAAATTAATAAGGTGTTTGTGGTTGAGTTGGCTAATATCCCGATGAAGGTACAACCATCTGCACTCGTATCTCTAGAATTGGTCAACATGGATGAATAAGATGTAAACATATATGTGTTTAATTTGTGTACGGATGTTGTTAATTAATGATGTGTAAACCTTAATTATGCTTGATTAATTTAATTGAATGTTATTATGAGTTAAATAGTTAGAAGTAAAGAGGTAATGAATTAATGGAATTTAATATACATACATATATATATATATATATATGTATATATGTAAAAAAATGGAGTTGTTACACAAGGTCCCTTTGATTTAGGGATTCTTTTTCTTTTTCTTTTGTCTTACTCAAGTCTGATAGGTTTGCCTTTTAGGTGGAAAATTTCCAGCCCTTGAGTCTCCCTTAATTGGCTAAATGTATTTGTGTACGATAGGGATGTTTTGTCATAATGCCATGTATTATTACCTACTATATCATCGCATGGCTTACTGAAATTATGAGTGTAGGATATAAATGTTTTGTCCTAATGCCATGTGACCTAATCTTGATTATTATTACACTACTATTTCATCACATGATTGTTATTTTTCTCTCTTGAATTTGGGCTAATTTTTGCCCATTTCCTTTGCTTTGGTTAAAATTCTACCTCTCATGGAGGACTTGGTCACATTTCATGATTTTTGGGCTATCGGTCCAACTTCTATATCCTAGACCAAGTCTATGTTATATCTCTTGCTTAGGCTATTCAAATAACTTGCTAGAAACTCATGTAAAGTGAAAATGAAATGTTCATAGTTAAAGGCCCAATGTATGGGTGGATATGTTAAACTTAGGAAGTCTAGCTCTTGAATTAGGAAAAATTACCCTAATCCAATCTTGAAATTTTAATACCTTTACTTACTTCCAAAAATTTATCTTCCTTACTCAAGAATTTTGCCTCTCTTTAGACTATTATTTCTAGTCTTTCTTATTAGGTTTTCTCTCTTTACCTATTCCTTTAATGTTAGAAATATTTTCTATACATACACATAAGATGAAAATTTTCTAAGGCTTATATTTTCTTAGATATCTAAAAATTATTTAATAAGTTTTATTTTCTTAATTAAATATTTATGTACTGGTGCGCACTGTCGCAGGCACGCCCAAATTAAAACCTTACCTCAACACTAACCTGTAGTAGTGGGAGTAAGGGTCGATCCCACAGAGACTGGAATTACCTTATGTGATTCAGAAAGGGGGAATTGAGAGTCGCAATTAAAATTAAGTAAACAATAGCAAAAATAATTGAGAGAAAGTGATTAATGAGAAAAGCGTTGGTTTCGGTCGATATTCACCATCAAGGGATTGCATTGATCATTGACAAAATTATCAATCTTAAACCAAATATCTATCATTGGGATTCTATCCCAGTTCCTCCTTAAGCCTAGTAAATTAATGACAATCGCACTAATTATACTCTAATTAACGAGCAATCCTTTAGCACATCGGTAAAGCATAACTTATTAACCGCATGAAGAACAAGAGAAACTAATAGAGCTAAACGAATACAAGCACATCGGTTATATTCAATTTAGTTGATATTCATCATAGGGTTAACGATTTATAATCCAAAATCCTTAATCCTATTTGCTTCACGAATCAAGTAATAAAAGCTTTGTTCAAAACCTAATTCAGCAGCTACACATACAATATACTAGTAGGCCTCCTAGCAATCACATGCATAATATTAAGAAAATAAGAACAGATGAATAAACAATACCCGGTTAAGATTGAATGCAATGAAATCAAATCCGTATCTCACAATGACATCAAATCCCTTGAGGTTTCAATCTCCCTCAACCAACTAAAGAAAATTAGCCGCGCAGGGCCATAGAAAACTAAACAAGAAGTAAAGAAAAGAGTTGAGAACTTGAATGAATTCTTTGCTGAATGAATAGATCCCTTCTCTGCTTACTTTCCTTCCTTTTTATAGATTAAACCCTCCTAGTCGAAGTAGGAAAGTTTTTAGGTCAAATCTCCATCAATTAGGCTTCAAATCAGGCGAAAAAACTCTAAAATCGCGACTTCCGGAGCGGCGGCGCCGCGGCGCATAAGTTCAGCGCCGTGGCGCTGCGAAGCTTCATCCACGGGGTGCCGTGGCGCACCCATGCAGTGCCGCGGCGCTCGTGGTTCTGGGGCAAGGGCGCCGCGGCGCCAATAACCAGCGCTACGAGACATCTATGACGGGCCGCCGCGGTGCTGTATTGTGAGCGCCGCGGCGCCTAGAAAACGCCGGATTTTGCCAAAGTGCCGAACATGAAAGTTGTAGCTCTATGTTTCGTCTTTCCATAGCCGCTCGAATCAGCTCAATCGGAGCTCAAATGAGTGAGATATTCTTCCATTAGTGACGAAAGGTCAGAAATCAGCATTTTTCATGATTTTCTTATCTTTTTCTTCCATTTTCTTCTTCCTTTGTTCCTACAACACAAAACACAAAACTAAGCTAATTCCTAATTATATTTTACTTAAATCAAACAAAAGGTAAGCATAAAGGTATTAAAATCATGCTTAATTAAGATCACATCATGTACCTTTATTAATAAAAGAAACGAAATTATGAATGTTACACACCACATTCAATAGTTTTGTTTTCATTGTTTTAATTTATTATAAAACTAGTTTTAACAAACTCCTATTCTCTATTTTCCCTTATAGGCATTTTGTATGTGTATAAGCATATCTAAAGTATAATTAAGGTCATCGTGTTATTTTTGTTTAATGTTATTTTATTTTATTATTTTTCAACTTATCTTGCTTTACTTTATTTAGTTTTAATTTAGCTTAACCCGTTTTATCTTAGTTTATGTTGTAATTGAAGTTATTTAATTAAGTAGATTCCATATCAAAACTATAGGTGTATTTCCCCTATATCAAAGCCCAAGATTCTCCCATGATTTGCTAATATGGGATTGTCTTAGAATCAGCATCCTTCTTGAGGTTTGCTCCACTGTCACTCAAGAAGACATGTGGAATGGCTCTAATATAATGTGTCCTAAGCACACAATAAAGGATAGGTGAATCACTACTTATTTTATCCCAAGCACATAGTAAGACACGGGTAAGTCACATCAAAATAAGAGATAACCAAGCATTTCGCCACTGGTCACAAGAGGAGCCATCACTCAACTGCCTATATATCGTATCACATTACTTAGAGAAGACCCTATCTCAACTCCTCACATAATCCAATCCACGTGTGTTGGTAGCCATCCATGGCTAGTAGTAGCCCTGCTAAATAGGGTTACAAGGGGCACTAGGGCTAGTAATCGCTGCTGCTAACTGATAGTGTTTCTAATAGGAATCTTTTTTAGAAAATTTTATATTATTCTTCTTTAATGTCATTAATATTCAAAAAGAAAGTTCCTTTTACAAATTTCTTCCAATTCATTTGCAAATTCATATTTCAATACATTTATGATGCAGATTTTACATCAAACCATTACACTGGCCTTATTCAATCGGAACAAGAATTACAAATCTATGTCCATTCATCAATATGTTCATGCCTATAAGGCACCCATTACATAGCCATATCTCAATATTTTTAAAGTCAATACATTTACATGAATATACATATATTGCTAAACCTTTATTTCAATAAATATGGAAAAAATTATTAGTTTTAAGCATTATTTAGAATTTTCTTTAGTCATATATCCCAACTTTAATACATTTGTACCCATATTCATCATAGAACCTTTAACTTTTAAACTTTGTTCCACTCATAAAAACACATTTTATATCATGATTATTGTACATATGTATTTATGCACAAAAGCCCATCAAAACTATTCTTATCTATATATATACATATCTTGTATAACCTTAATAGTTTTATTTCTTATTTCAAATTCATTTCAAAATTCCAATTAGTTCATACAAAAATATACATTTCTATATGTACAATAACCTTTATAGAACTTTTTAGTCTAGTGACTTACTTAAAACTATAAGTCTTTTATCCTTACTTAAGTTCTTATTCTAAATCAACACCCTACTTGTATAAGTCACTAATGCCAAAGTTATCTACCAATAATTTCCACTAAAATCAAAATTTCATCTCTATCATGTTCATGATCATACATTTAGAATTATCCATTTATATTCTTAATTTATAGTTATTGATCTAGGGCTAAAGTATCCATAAACTCCACTTCTTTGTGTATAAAATATTTTTCATAACCTTGTTATCATTCTTAATATCAAAATGTATTATTTTCATGGATTTCATTCACTAAAAATATTCAACTGACTTTTCAACCCAGTAGCTCTTGTATCTTCAGAAGGAAATTTAGCTTACCTAAAGAAATATTCCTAGTACATATTGTAACAACTCCATGTTTTTTTTCATATATATATATATATATATATATATATATATATTTATTTATTTATTTATTTATAAAGTCACATAAAGTCATTACTTCTTTATTTCTAATTACTTAACTCATAATAACATTTAATTAATTTAACAAAACATAATCAAGGTATAAGGTATACCATTAACACTGATATAATTCTGAGTTCACATACACATCATTAATCAAAACCTTCGTACAAAAACCAAACACATAAATATCTACATCTTATGCATCTGTGTTGACCAATTTCAGAGATACAGGTGCGGATGGTTGCACCTTCATCAGGATCTTAGTCAACTCGACCACAAACACCTTATTCATTTTGTGGATCTGCCCAACATAGAGTAACTCGATCCACCAAGCAATAAGAGCCAGAGCCATAGACAAAATTTTCATAACTAGTTTTCTGAACATGATATGGAAATATAGTGAAAATTAAATCCCAGTAGGTTCAATAATAAATCACAATCATCATCAATATAGTTCATCATGTCATGTTCATCTGTATAAGCTACAGCAAATACCTTAGGTCAAATGAATGCACTTTATTTATGCACATGAAAATCATACAGTAATGCATGTATGGCATGAATAACTATTTTTAGAATATCATATGATGGCTATCAACTTATTGTCATAACAAGCTACCCCTATCAGGGTGAGTACTTTCTACTATCCAAAACAGACTTTTCTCGCTCTGTCCGACATGGCATACTTTCTTTTTCTTTTCTCATTAGCATAATCATAGCCGTGAGTAGGACATTCCCTACTAGGGCACTACACGGACTTCCATGTGACCGTGCTCGTCTTTTTTCATTTCTTTTCACATTAATAGCCAAAAATATGATTTCAATAACAAGTATGTTCATTATACTCACAAGCCATAATTTATCATTAAAGCAATAATCATTACTAAAAATCATTGGTAAAATACAATCATGCCATAAAAATAATCATTTTCAATTACCAATTTATAAAATATTTCCATGTCAAAATTACACTCTTAAGATGGTAAGGATGTCATGCAATGGCAATAGCTATGACATGCACTAGTCATTTATTATTTTCGTTTATAAAATTCTTCTTCCTTCTTAAATATTATTTTCCTCTCACTAATAAGAGCATAACACCCTCATTTTAAATTCGATTGAGGTGATCTTGGTGTCAATTTAAAGATAAGAAAATCCTAACATTTTAGTGAAATCTTAAGTAATCATGGTGTTACTACTCCCCCAAATTCAATGTTATTTCTTCTCGGGTAGGTTCTGACCTCTACTTACTAATCGGACCATGTCTTCTTCCTATTGATTTCAAATTAAATGATTCCAATGGCTAAAAATTCATCATATATATATATCTATATTTTTTATGTTAACCATTTATTTTAATTCCCTGCATATTTTGTCCAGAAATTCAAACACAGAAGCTTACCTAACAGATTCTTCCCTCGTTAACTAGTTTCTGACCTATGCTTACTAATCATACAATATCTCCCTCATCTGGACTCCAAATTAAGTGATTCCAGAGGCTAAAAATCCATGAGACATATATCTACATTATTCATGTCAACCATTTCTTTTAATGCCTAACCAATTCTTCCTAGAATTTCAAAAACCAAAGCTTTCTGGGTTACTACGAAATCTAAGTTTCTTAGCCTAGCCTTTCCTAAAATTCTAGTTCATCCTTTTATTAAGTCCTCTTCCATTTTTCTTCCAAATTTGCACCTAACCATAAAATTAATCATCTCAACATTTAATTATATTTTTTTACTTAATTTAACATATTCCACCATCCACTTCAAAAGAAAAACAGAATTAAATCATTCATCACTAAGGGTGTTTCTCAACCGAAATTTGTAATGGTATTCTTCTATTTGTTTAAGGCCATATTCGTTTTATTAATCTAACCATATCCCATCAATTTTTCACTAAATTTAAATATACATAACAAAAGCACAAAATCCTAAAAATTTTCCACCCATAGCCATACCTATGCAGAACGTTCCACACCAACCTAAGTATCAAACATACATCACATGCAATATCAACATGTAACATGATATAGCAACATTCATGGCCAATCATCAAAGTAGTAAATATCTTAAATTTCATCAAAGTTCTAGGATCAAAATCCTATATAAATGTTATAAATTTCAAAACTTTTCTTCGAAAAGAGATATTGTTAAACCTACCTGAAGATCTCCCTAGCTCACTTAGTGAATTCTTTTTCTTGTTTCCTCTTGAAGGAAGTAGCAAGATTCATCCCTTCCCTTAGCTTTTCTAGCAACTTAAATAAGAGAAGGAGGTTGAGTTTTGAATCTCAAGGATGAAGAGAAAAGATGGATTCAAGTGGAGATTGAGCTAACTTACTTTAAGTACTTAGTCCTCTATGTAACACCCAAAATTCTGTTAATAATATTCAAAAAATAGAATAGTGAGAAAGGATTAAAAATAGTTAAATGGGGGAGTTATAAGGAAATAATTGTGAATATTTAATGAGGGTTTTCTCATTTTTGGAGGAATTTGTTAAGGAAGAGATAGTAATTTCCTTGTTTACAGGACCACAAATAGACAAGAATAATAGAGATGGGGGATCCATGAAGAAAGTTTCACAAAAAAATCCTTTGAAGCAAGGCTCAAGGCGGAATTAAACACTTGGTAATTTTTCTTTCACCCAAACAAGGCCTTAGCCAATCCCCTTAGTCACAATGTAATGGAGTGGCATTTTGGAAATTGTTAGGGAAAGGAAAGGTGAAGGTTAAGGGCAAGGTAGCTTCTTGAAGAAGCCAATATTATTTTATAATATTTCCCTTAACTTGGTGGCCATGTCGCCACTCACTCAGCAAAAGAGAAGGGATTTCACGGCAAGAGAAAGAGAAAAGGGAAGAAAGAAAAGAAAGAAGGAATGAGAGAGAAAGAAGAAAAGAGCTAGAGAGAGAAGGGTAAAATTCAAAGGAAAAAGGTAAGAAATCCTCCTTAATCTCATGGTTGAGTTATGAAAATCATTTGGGACTCATGATAGTGGGGAAAAATTTGTAGCTTTGTTGAAGTTTCTAGAGAGAGGAAAAAGCAGAAACTAGAGAGAGAGAAGCAAGTCTTTAAAGAGAAGAAGGTAAGATCAACATCCTCCTTTAACATTTATGGTTGGATGACTTTATGGTTGGTTGTATGTGAGCATTTAAAGTATGTGGGGAGGTAGATAGAGCGTTTATTGAAGTAGTTATAGCATCCATGGTTACTGTTCATCCATATGCATGTGGTAATGTTTTGAGAAGATTTTGTGTTGTTAGTTTTGAGATTTAATCCATGTTTTGGTTGGTTGTTTGTTTTGAAAAAATTGGGTTTTTCATGCTCAAAACATGGGCATGTTTATTGTTGGTTTTTCTTGGATGGTTTGGGAGAAAAATGGGATTTTTGGTGGTTTTCATGCCCAAAGCACAGTTGTGCTTGGAGACATGGCCAGGCCGTGCTTGGGGCTAGGAAGATGAAATTTGGAAATCTGAAAAAAAATGATGAACATGGCCTAAAGCACGGCCATGCTTTTGGTTGGACTGTGTGAGACATGGCCAGGTTGAGAGAGAAGCACGGCCGTGCTTAGGGGCGTAGCCAGGTCGTGCTTCATGTTGTGTCATCCTTTTTCTTTATTTTCTGTTTCCTTTCTGAATCTTAATTAATTACCAATATTTTTGGGATGTTAATGAGGGTTTTATGATGTATGAATGCTATATTTGCATGTGCCATATCTATTTCATTATGTATGTTCATTGAATCATGTATGTAAGCATGAAGAATGGCGCATGAATGCTATATTTGCATACTATAGACTGCTTGTATGTATGGTTGCAAGTGAGTTATTGATGTATGTATATTATGAAAGGCAATCAAGACATGTTTGTTCATCCATGATGAGTTGTTGTAACATGCTTAAGGATGAGTATGGTTTATGCTCTACATATTTATTAATATGCATACTCTTGTTGTGTTAAGTGGTTGGAGAGATATAAAATGTAACAACCTTTTATTTATTTATTTATTATACAATATAAAGTTCACATACACGTCATTAATCAAAACATACGTACAATAAAATCAAACACATAAATAACTACATCTTATTTATTCTGGTTGACCAATTACGGAGATATAGGTGCAGGTGGTTGCAACTTCACCGGGATCTGAACCAACTCGACCACAAACATATTATTTGATTCTGATATCTGCCCAACATAAAGTAACTCGATCCAACATACACTAAAAGCCAGAGCCATATAAAAATCTACATAACTAATTTTCTAAACATGATATGGAAATATAGTGAGAATTAAATCCCAATAAGTTCAACAATAAATCATCATCAATATAGCTCATCACGTCATGTTCAGCCGTATAAACTACAGTTAATATCTTTGGTCACATGAATGCACTATATCTATGCACATGACAATCGTACAGTAATGACATGTATGAGAGGATTAATTATTTTCATAATATCATATGATAACTATCAATTTATTCTCATATCAAGCTACCCTAGTCAGGGTGAGTATTTTCTATTCTCCGGTACGGGCTTTTCTCACTCCGTCTGACATGGTCCACTTTCTCTTTCTTTTCTCATTAACATGATCATAACCGTTGGTAAGGCGTCCCCTACTGGTGCACCACACGGATTGCCATGTGACCGTGCTCATTTCTTTTCTTTTCACAATGATAGCCAAAAATACGCTTTTAATAACAAGTATATAACTATTACCAAAAAAAGCATTGATAATCATGCGATGAACATAACCATTTCAAATATCAATTTATAAAATATTTCCATGTCAAAATTTCACACTTAAGATGGTAAGAAGTTCAAACAATGGCAATGGCTATGGCATATATTGGTCATTTATTATTTTTATTTATAAGATTCTTCTTCTTTTTTAAATATTTTATTTCTTTATTTTCTTGATGCAGGTTTTCATCCTATCTAACCTTCTCTTACTAATCAGAGCATCACTCCCTCAATTTAACCCCACTGTAGGTAATCTTGGTGTCACTTTAAAGATAAAACAATTATCTAAAACTATTATGTTGAACTGTTTAGCGAAATATTAAGAAATCAAGGTTATATTAGTCCCTCAAATTACAGGTTATTTCTTCTCGGGTAGTTTCTAACCTCTACCTACTAATCTGTCCATATCTCTCTCATAAAAATTCAAAATTACGTACTTCCAGTGGCTAAAAATCCATGACACATATATCTATAATTCTTATGTTAACCATTTCTTTTAATTCCCTACATAATGTTCCCAGAAATTAAAACACAGAGGATATCCTAACATATTCGTCCCTGATTAACCATTTTCTGACCACTGCTTATTAATTAGACCATATCTACCTATTATGAACTCCAAATTCCATAATTCCAGTGGTTAAAACTCCATGAAACATATATCTATAATTCTTAAGTTAACCAATTATTTGAATTCCCTATAGGATGTTCCCAGAAATTAAAAAACAGAAGCTATCCTAACATGTTCTTTCCTGAGTAACCATTTTCTGAACACTACTTACTAATCAGACCATATCTACCTCATATGGACTCCAAATTGAGTGATTCTAGTGGCTAAAAATATGTGAGACATATAGCTATAATTTTTATTTTAACCAATTATTTTAATTCCATATAGAAGGTTCCTAGAAATTAAAACCCAGAAGCTATCCTAACATATTCTTCCCTGACTAACCATTTTCTGACCACTGCATACTAATCAGACCATATCTACCTCATATGAACTCCAAATTGATTGATTCCAGTGGGTAAAAATCCGTGAGACATAGATCTACATTTTTTATGTTAACCATTTGTTTTAATTCCAAAACAATTCTTCCCAGAATATTAAAAATAAAAGCTCAAAAGTTTGCCATCCATAGCCATACCTATGCAGAACTATCTACACTAGCCTAAGTATTCAAACATACATAATATGTAACATGATATAGCAACATCCATGACCAATCATCAAAGTTCTAAGATTAAAATATCATATAAATATTATAAGTTTCAAAAGTTTTCTTCAATAAGAAATATTGTTAAACTTACCTTGAGCACTTAGTCCTCTAGATTTCTCCTTCCTCTTTCTTCCTTTCTTCCTCTCCTTTCCTCACTCTACCTTGCTTCTATTTTTCCTCTCCCTCACTTGGACGAAATTCTAATGTTATAAGGTTGGGTTTTGCTTATATAAACTATCAAATAATTCACCTTTTATAATCATGGGTCTACCTT
This sequence comes from Gleditsia sinensis, assembly GCA_037074535.1. NCBI lineage: Eukaryota > Viridiplantae > Streptophyta > Magnoliopsida > Fabales > Fabaceae > Gleditsia > Gleditsia sinensis. Next base: position 59,307,245 of record CM073464.1, read on the forward strand.
ATCACAATTAGGATGCACTTGGTTGAATTTTTGGAAAACAAACAACTTATGTTATTGTCTTCCTCTTCCTTAGTCAAGATATGCATAGGAAAAGGAGATTTGTATTTTTAAAATTATGATGATATGTTCTTAAGATAAGGGACAAGGTCCCTTTGATTTAGGGATTCATTTCCTTTTTCTTTTGTCTTAATCAAGTATGATAGGTTTGCCTTTTTAGGTGGCAAATTTCCAACCCTTGAATCTTCCTTGCTTAGCTAAAATTATTTGTGTAGGATAAGGATGTTTTGTCATAATGCTATGTATTATTACCCACTTGTTAAAATTATGAGTGTAGGATATAGATGTTTTGTCCTAATGCTATGTATTATCATACCACTTGCTAAAATTATGAATGTAGGATATCACACCACTTGCTAAAATTTTGTCTTAATGCCATGTCACCTAATCTTGATTACACCATTATTTTATCAATTTATTTTATTTTTGTTTTTATTTTTCGTCTTGGGTTTGGGCTCATTCTTGCCCATTTTCTTTACTTTGGATAAAATTTTACCTTTCATAATGGGCTTAGTCACATTTTCATGATTTTTGGGCTACCGATCCAATTTCTATATCCTAGTCCAAGTCTATGTTTTATTTCTTCCTTGGACTATCCTATTGGCTTGCTAAAAATTCATGTGAAGTAGAAAAACTCTATATGAAGTGTCCATAGGTGAAAGCCCAATTTATGGGTGGAGATACTAAACTTAGTAACTTTAACTCTTAAATTAGGAAAAATTACCCTAATCCAATTTTCTTGAAATTTTAATACCTTTACTGACTTCACAAAAATTTATCTTTCTTACCCAAGAATTTCACCTTTCTTTAGTATATTTATTTTTAATATTTTCTCTTAAGTTTTCTCTCTTTACGTATTCCATTAATGTTAGAATATTTCTATGCATATACGTAAGGTAAAGAATTTATAATGATTATATTTCCTTATATATCTAAAAATTGTCTAATAAATTTTATTTTCTTACGGGATGTTACATAAAAGACTTAAGCTTTGTCAGGAGGACCCTCTCTGAAGCAGGGTGGCCTGAAAACAAGTGTTTCCATTGCTGTATTGAGGAGACTGACAAGTCTAGGATGACCCTTACCCATTAAGGTGACCCAGGAGTGTGGCAACTTACGAGGTAAGGCGACTGAAGGGTCGTGCCTTGTATACGGTATCAAGATAGGGGATGCCCTATAGCCTAGAGTGGTCAATACAGGAAGGACCCTCTGACCAATGGCCCTCAAAAGTTGGGTGAGTAGCTGGTGGGGTAAGGCTCACACCACATTAAGGATTACAATTGGGAGAGATTAACATATTATGAGCCACTGTGAGTCATGTATGAGCCATGAACAACGGCACATGTATTTTATAAATACATGTTTTATTTTATCATGCATGATATTGATGCATAACCTATAAAAGGCAGGCATGTACTTTATTATACCTTTATTGCATAAAAAGAGAAAATATTTTCTGTAGCTTATACAGCTAAACATAGCATGTAAGTTTTTCGTATGCTTATATGTATTGGATGTTGACCTTATTGGGATTTTATATCTCACTACATTTTAATGTTATGTTCAGATCAGTAGAAATGTTTTTTGTTGTGTTGACGATTCTCCTAGAGCTGCAAACGATAGACATCCCTTACTTGGGACAGTTCACGGTCATAGTAAGCCTGTTGGTGATCAACATAATAGAGGTCCACGCTCTTGGCCTACCTCCTCTACTAACAGTACCCTAGGGGTGACGATCAGGGAAGGGCAATAGGATAGCGTTATGTATATAACTAATTTTGTGATGTAAATGGGCTAACCCTCTTGTTTTGATGTAACCCCACCGTACTCTGATATAACACTGGGCTCTTGCACATGAATATTTATAATACAAATAAATAATAAAAAACTAGGCATTACACTCTAGACTTCTCCTTCTTCTTCCTTCTTCTCTTTCTCTCCTTTTCTCACTCTACCTTGCTTCTGTTTTTTCTCTCCCTCACTTGGACAAAATTATAATGTTATAAGGGTGGTTTTTGCTTAAATAAACTATCAAGTTGTTCATCTCTCATAATCATGGGTCTACCTTATCACAATTAGGATGCTCTTGGTTATTTTTTAAGAAAAGACAACTCATGTTCTTGTCTTCCTCTCCCTTAATCAAGATATGCATAGAAAAATGAGATTTGTATTTTGAAAATCATGATAAAATGTTCTTAAGACAAGGGAAAAGGTCCCTTTGATTTAGGGATTCATTTCCTTTTTCTTTTGTCTCACTCAAGTATGATAGGTTTTCCTTTCTAAGTGGCAAATTTTTAGCTTTTGAGTCTCCCTTGCTTGTTTGAAATTATTTATGTAGGATAAGGATGTTTTGTCATAATGATATGTATTATTACCTACTTGTTAAAATTATGAATGTTGGATATATGTATTATTACCTACTTGCTAAAATTATAAATGTAGGATATAGATGTTTAGTCCTAATGCCATGTGACCTAATCTTGATTATTATTACACTTCTATTTCCTCACATGGTTCTTATTTTTCCCTCTTTGGATTTGGGCTCATTCTTTACCCATTTCCTTTGCTTTGGCTGAAATTCTAACTTTCATGGAGGGCATAGTCACATCATAATTTTTGGGCTATCGGTCCAACTTCTATATCCTAGTCCAAGTCTATGTTTTATTTATTGCTTGGACTATCCAATTGGCTTGCTAGAAACTCATGTGAAGTGGAAAAAACTCTATATTAAGTGTTTATAGGTTAAAGCCCAATGTATGGTTGGAGACCTTTATTTACTTCCCAAAAATGTATCTTCCATACCCAAGAATTTCTCCTTTCTTTAGTATGTTATTTCTATTTTTTTTCTATTAAGTTTTCTCTCTTTACTTATTCTCTTAATGTTAGGAATATTTTCTATGCATACACATAAGGTGAAGAATTTCTAAGGCTTATATTTCCTTAGATATCTAAAAATTGTCTAATAAATTTTATTTCCTTAATTAAATATTTATGTACCTTTATTAATAAAAGAAACGAAATTAGGGATGTTACATATAACACATATTATCTATACTGCCACATAACTTCAAAATTTAGTCAATTCAAGCAATCTTCATTAATTCTTACAATGGCCAAAATCTAACATTAATACATCTAAGAATATGAAGTCCATAAATTCCCTATATTCAGTCTAACACAATCTTACATTTTGTGTACTCTAACCTTTTACAAGAAGTTTTAGCTTGTCCTCTCAAAAACATAATTCATACTTATCACCCAAATTGGTACTCGTCACAATCATCTATCTTGAAGTTAAATGCCTCACCATCCATATGTTCAATCTTATGACCAACCAATCATCTCATATTCACCATTAACGTCATATCACTAAAGTTTACATAACATACCACATAAATTAATTCCATTACTTCCAAGACAACATGTTCACTAATCTCATTTGAATCTAAAAGACACACATACATATAGACTCGGCATCATCACAACAATACACAAATCTAACCTCATATTCCAATTTCAAAATTTAAGACATATATCTTTAGAAATTAATTACTATTTTAAAATGCCATAGTTGGTATTGTTTACTCACCAAAACACGAGATTCCATGTTGGATAGCTCCAAAAAATCTTTTTTTGATTGGAATTTTGTAGAATTGAGCTCAAAATTGTATCCACCGTGTCCAAAAACCTTGAAAATGACTGAAGAATTATGAAATTTGGTTTATGGCATCTTATCCAATGTTGGTTAACTAAATAGAGAATTGTGTATGTGCTACATAAATTAGGAAGCTCTTGTGAGTAGGACATATGTGTTGCTATCTTGGGTCGTGCATAGGCTGCATATGGATATTGTGAAACTTGTTTGACTGTGAAATTTTGGCTCCTATCATTATCCCTCCTCTTGAATCCTTTTATGGGATTAATTTTTCATTTCGAACACTCTAAATATGAGTTTCAAGACTTACCTTTTATGGTCTTGCCCTCCAATTTCTAACTAATTCCCAACTAGTTTAGGTTAAACCTGTAACAACTCCAAATTATGTAACAATTTTTTTTTATACAACATAGAGTTTACATACACGTTATTAATCAAAACGTACGTACAACATATCAAACACATAAATATTTACATCTTATTTATTCAAGTTGATCAATTTCGGAGATACAATTGTGGGTGGTTGCACCTTCACCGGGATCTTAGCCAACTCGACCACAAACATTTTATTTGATTAAGGGATTTTCCCAACATAAAGTAACTCGATCCAATGTGCACTAAGAGCCAGAGGCATAGAAAAATCTGCATAACTAATTTTCTGAACATGACATAGAAATATAGTGAGAATTAAATCCCAGTAAGTTCAATAATAAATCATCATCAATATAGCTCATCACATTATGTTTAGCTATATAAACTACAACAAATATCTTTGGTCACATAAATGCACTATATCTATGCACATGAGAATCGTACAATAATGACATGTATGACAGTATTAACTATTTTTAGAATATCATATGATGACTATCAATTTATTCTCATATCAAGCTACCCCGGTCAAGGTGAGTATTTTCTACTCTCCGGTATGGGCTTTTCTCGCTTCGTCCGACATGGTACACTTTCTCTTTCTTTTTCCATTAGCATAATCATAACTGTTAGTAGGGCGTCCCCTACTAGTGCACTATACGAATTGCCATGTGACTATGCTCATTTCTTTTCTTTTCACAATAATAGCCAAAAATATGATTTCAAGAACAAGTATGTTCATCAAAACATAATTATTACCAAAAATCATTGGTAATCATGCCATGAACATAACCATTTCAAATATCTCTTTATAAAATATTTCTATGTCAAAATTTCACACTTAAGATGGTAAGAAGTTCATACAATGGCAATGGCTATGGCATATACTAGTCATTTATTATTTTCGTTTATAAGATTCTTCTTCATTTTAAAATATTAATTTTATTTCTTTATTTTCTTGATGTAGGTTTTCATTCTATCTGACCTTCTCTTGCTAATTAGAGTATAACTCCCTCACATTAACTCTGATGTAGGTGACCTTGGTGTCAATTTAAAGATAAAACAATTATCGAAAACTATTATGTTGAACAGTTTAGCGAAATATTAAGAAATCAATGTGATAATACTCCCTTAATGTACAGGTTACTTCTTCTCGGGTAGGTTCTGACCTCTACCAACTAATATGTCCATATTGCACTCATAAGAATTCCAAATTAAGTGATTCCAGTGGCTAAAAATCTGTAACACATATAGCAATAATTTTTATGTCAATCATTTATTTTAATTCCCTATAGAATGTTCTCATAAATTAAAACACAGAAGCTATCCTAAAATATTTTTCCCTGATTAACCAATTTCTGACCACTGCATAGTAATCGAACCATATCTGCCTCATACGGACTCCAAATTGAGTGATTCCAGTGGCTAAAATTCTATGACACTTATATTTATAATTCTTATGTTAACCTTTTATTTTAATTCCCTACATAATATTCCCAGAAATTAAAACACAAAAGATATCATAATATATTCTTCCCTGATTAACCATTTTCTGACCACTACTTACTAATTGGATAATATCTACCTTATATGGACTCCCAATTGATTGATTCTAGTGGCTAAAAATCCGTAAGACATAGATCTACATTTTTCATGTTAGCCATTTGTTTTAATTCCTTACCAATTCGTCCCAGATTTTTAAAAACAAAAGTTTAAAATTTTACCACCCATAGCCATACCTATGCAGAACTATCTACACCAGCCTAAGTATTCAAACATACATAATATGTAACATGATATAGCAACATCCATGACCAATCATCAAAGTTCTATGATCAAAATCTCATATAAATATTACAAGTTTCAAAACTTTTCCTTAAAAAGAAATATTGTTAAACTTACCTTAAGCACTTAGTCCTCTAGACTTCTTCTTCCTCTTTCTTCCTTTCTTCCTCTCCTTTCCTCACTTTATCTTGCTTCTATTTTTCCTCTCCCTCACTTGGACGAAAATTCTAATGTTATAAGGGTGGGTTTTGCTTATATAGACTATCACAATTAGGATGCACTTGGTTGAATTTTTGGAAAACAAACAATTCATGTTCTTGTCTTCCTCTTCCTTAGTCAAGATATGTATAGGAAAATGAGATTTGTATTTTGAAAATTATGATAATATGTTCTTAAGATAAGGGACAAGGTTCCTTTAATTTAGGGATTCATTTCTTTTTTCTTTTGTCTTAATCAATTATGATAGGTTTGCCTTTTTAGGTGGCAAATTTTCAACCCTTGAATCTTCCTTGCTTAGCTAAAATTATTTGTGTAGGATAAGGATGTTTTGTCAAAATGCTATGTATTATTACCCACTTGCTAAAATTATGAGTGTAGGATATAGATGTTTTGCCCTAATGCTATGTATTATCATACCACTTGCTAAAATTATGAATGTAGGATATCACACCACTTGCTAAATTTTTGTCTTAATGCCATGTCACCTAATTTTGATTACACCATTATTTCATCACTTTATTTTATTTTTATTTTTATTTTTCCTCTTGGGTTTGGGCTCATTCTTGCCCATTTTCTTTGCTTTGGTTAGAATTCTACCTTTCATAATGGATTTAGTCACATTTTCATGATTTTTGGGCTACTGGTCCAATTTCTATATCCTAGTCCAAGTCTATGTTTTATTTCTTCATCGGGCTATCCTATTGGCTTGATAAAAATTCATGTGAAGTAGAAAAACTCTATATGAAGTGTCCATAGGTGAAAGCCCAATTTATGGGTGGAGATACTAAACTTAGTAACTTTAACTCTTAAATTAGGAAAAATTATCCTAATCCAATCTTCTTGAAATTTTAATACCTTTACTTACTTCACAAAAAATTATCTTCCTTACCCAAGAATTTTACCTTTTTTTAGTATATTTATTTCTGATTTTTCCTCTTAGATTTTCTCTCTTTACCTATTCCATTAATGTTAGAATATTTCTATGCATACATGTAAGTTGAAGAATTTCTAAGGATTATATTTCCTTAGATATCTAAAAATTGTCTAATAAATTTTATTTCTTTAATTAAATATTTATGTACCTTTATCAATAGAAGAAACGAAATTAGGGATGTTACTTTGAATACACGAAACGAAATTAGGGATGTTACAAAACCAATTAGCCATATTTGTATTCCTCATCATTCTGAATTCATTGGTGGTGGTGGTCTTGCAATCAATGGTTCATATTTGGTTGAAATTTTAAAGAGAGAAAATAGAGGTTTTTAGAAAGAGAAAAAGGGATAGGACCCTCTAGAGGCAAAACTCCCACATTTTTCAATAGAGATAGCCCTTAGATAATAATAGAGGGTTTCCCTTGCAAAAATTGTTATTTACAATTTCACCCATAAAGTATTCTCTAATTAGATTGAGAAATTTATAGAGATATTTACGGGTCATTTGACTATCTATGATAATTCAATTAAGGATTGTCTAAATAACCTTAGACTCATTTTGAAAAGTTTTCTGGAAACTAACCTAGTTTTAATTCTTTTTAAATGTCACTTTATGGTATATCAAGTTATAGTTTTAGGGCATGTTGTTTCCAAAATGGGGATAAAATTAGATAAAGCTAAAATTGTTGTTATTCAATCTCTATCGTACTCTACTTGTATGTGGGAAGTCTGTTCTTTTCTTGGACATAGAGGTTTCTATAGGAGATTCATTAAGGATTTCTCCAAAATAGCAACCCATTTTTGTAAACTTCTACAAAAAAAATAGACAGTGTTTGAATTTGACAAGAGTATAAGTAAGCATTTGACACCCAAAAGGAGCTACTCACCTCTACCCCTATATCTAGCCTCCCAATTGGAATTTTTCGTTCAAATTTATGTGTGATTCTAGTGATCATACAGTTGGGGAAGTTTTAGGTCAAATAGTTGGAAAAGCTTTATATGTTATTTACTATGCATCCATAACTCTCAATGATCCCCAAAAAAATTACACCACCACTAAAAAGAACTCCTAACTATTATTTTTGGTTTAGAGAAATTTAGATCATATCTAGTTTGTACTAAACATTGTTTTCACTAATCATGCAGCTTTGAGACATTTGGTGATGAAGAAATAGGCTAAACCCAGACTAGTTAGATGGGTTTTACTCTTAACTAAGTTTGATTTAGAGATCAGAGACTAAAAAGGAGCAAAAAAAATATAGCTAACCACCTAAGTCACTTAGTTCATATGGAGGAAAAATTGAACTTATATGATGACTTCGTTTTTGAACATCTATTTGCAACAACAACTAAAGCACCTTGGTATGCACATATTGTCAATTATTTAGTTACTCAAAAATTTCATCATTTCTTGTCTAGGATAACCAAGGATAAGATTAAAAGTAATGCCAAATACTATGCTTGGAATGACTTATGTCTATGGAAGCAATGTTCAGACCAAATATTAAGAAAGTCTGTGCCTGAATCTAAAATTCCATCTATTCTTACCTTCTTCCATTCTTATGCATGTGGAAGACACTTTGGGTCTCAATGTATAGCAAGAAAGGTACTTAAATGTTGTTTCTACTGGCCCACACTATTTAAATATTCACACTTATTTTGTAAGTCATGTGCCAAATGCCAAAGAGCAAGTAACATATCCCAAAAAAAATGAGATGCTAAAAACACCTATAATCTTCTATGAAATTTTTATTGTTTAGGGAAGTGATTTCATGGGACCCCTCCCTCTTTCCTTCGGATTTAATAACATCTTACTCATTGTTGACTATGTCTCTAAATGGGTGAAAGCTAAAGCCACTAGCATTGATGATTCTAAAGTCGTTGCAAACTTCATTAAGTCGTACATTTTCCCTAGGTTTAGAATCTTTAGTGTCATGCCCCTAATTTAAGGGTACGTGAAACACATACTTTACAAACGTATATTTGCCATAATATGCATAATACACTCCTTTATCATTGAAAATAGTTACATAAAGGTATTACCACACTTATGACATTCAACAATCAATATATATACCTCTAATTGCAATTATCTAAGTAATTGGGGATGGGTTATCCTTAATTAACTAATAACCTATTTCAAGCCTTACTAATCGTACCTAGGTTAATCCAATTGCCTACTTTCGTGGTTCTTAGTTCAACCTAAGTCTATTAAGTTCTATGCCAACCATATAATACAATTAATCAAATTTCTCATGCCTACTAATTGATTCAATTCCTAGAGAACCTTAAACAACTTTTGTGATTAAAATATCCCTAATTAACTATTAGGTTCTGGTATTAACTTTCACCTTTTAGTTCATCACTTAATATCCTAAGACATGGTAGATTGGTGATCAGGCATTCTACCAACTCTTAAACATGCGCATAATAGTCAATCCTAATTAATCCACAATTAAGGTTCTAATATTCAACTTAATAATTCAGTATCATCATACCATAAGTGGGTTTACCAAAACCCTATATCAATATCTAGTCACATAAAAATTGAAAGTAAACTCACAATCATATTCATTAAAGAAATCATAAGTGTTCAATACAATGTAAAAGAGAGGTGTAAAAATAGAAGTAGAAGTAAAGATGGAAAGACAAAACCTAGATGCAGTAGATGAAACAGGAATACAAATTTCAATCAATGTAAATTCTAGTCTAAGTGCATAAAGTAAACAATTAATCCTACTCAAGACTTAATTAAATTGTGTTTTCTAAGCCTAAAACTGAGTCTAAGATGTCTTTTTGTGTCTGGATCATCTTGGTTGCATTTCTCCATGTATTTATATCCTTTTGGCTGGTCAAAACCCTAAAAATATATGGAGTGTACGAACATGAAGCACGGTCGTGCTTCATGACACGACCTGGCTATACTTGAGGCTGCCAGGCTCTTTTCTTGCCAATTTCTTCAAGGTTACCTCCTTGCTTTCTCCTCAGAATGTTCCAAGTCCATATGGCTCCTGACATGAGTGTTTTCCATTGCTTCTTGGCCTATTTTGCTCACCTACAAACATAAAACAAACCAAAGCAGTATCCAAAGTAAAGCATAACCAAAAGTAGGGAAATAATTGTAACGCCCCCAATTTTCGAGCACGTGAAACAAACATTTTTTTCCGCAATAAGATATTTTTCTTAACATGTATAACACTATTCTTTGTCATAGAAATAGATACATATAGGTTCTCTCATGTATATACATTATACAAACCAAGTTATAAATGTCAAAGTAACAATAGAAGCAAGGATCCTGCCTATAGCGTTCGAAGCACACTCTAGAATACAAACACAGTATAATTCAAAATTGTGATCCTTGAAAGCAACATAGACTCACCCAGAGAATATGTCACCTAATTGATCACCTATCTGTAGGATCAGACTCTGTATTCTTATCTGAAAAATGTGGAAATATCGTGTAGTGAGTTTGACAACTCAGTGAGCAGATAATACCTCTTATGACCTCTTAGGTCAGCATATGGATGTACTCATGTTTTAAAATTTGTCACTTAGAAAATACAATTCAAAAGTACATCCATATGGGACTCGTATTTCAAATATTTTCAAATAAAAGGATATTCAAATATTCAAAGCATATTTAGCATAGTATGATCATTAAACAAATGTCAGTATGCTCAGCTATATAAACTATAGTAAAATAATAAGCTTTTGAGATAAAGTTATAAACTTTTAAAATTACTTGCCTCATTCGGCGATCTGGTCAACCCACACCCTCATTTGCTATACGCATAGTGACTGATCGACTACAGTCAAAATAGTGATAAGGGAATGTGAGTCCATCACTTATCTGCCTCCTCACATTACCATTGTCACCCAGTTGGAGCGACCCTCCCTCGGCTTACTCAAGCCAATAGGGCGTCCCTTATTCGGTACTGTCACAAGCCATACAACCCATCGATATTCATCCATATATATATAAATACATATATATAAATATATATATATATATATATATATATATATATAAATTTATATTCATCAAATGCGATGTATAATTATCAAGCAACTTGCCATGAGCTTTATGCTTTCCATTCAATCATAATCAGTAACTTTATAGTTTTGCAAATTAATGCCTCATGCACATAATATTCACTTTGCTAAATAATGATAAATACCTTTAAAATCACATATACATGCCCTTTCTCGAGGCAATCATATAGCTTTACAAATCAATATCATGTGTAAAAATATTCATTTCACCATTTAATGAAAAATACATGTGAAATCATATATACCATGAGTTCAGAAATCCATTTCTCAAAACTATACTCTTCTTGAACTATAATCAAAATTGAAAGTAATTTAGATAATTTTAATACATTTCAGAAACATATAAAAGTGTAAATATATTATAAACTTAATCAAATACACGTTTAAAGATCAAGAAGAGTATAGGGTGTAACATCCCTAATTTTGTTTCTTTTATTGATAAAAGTACATAAAAATTTAATTAAGGAAATAAAATTTATTAGACAATATTTTAGATATCTAAGGAAATATAATCCTTAGAAATTCTTCACCTTATGTATATGCATAGAAAATGTTTCTAACATTAAGAGAACAAATAAAGAGGGAAAACCTAATAGGAAAGAAATTAGAAATAACATACTAAAGAGATGCAAAATTCTTGGATAAGGAAGATAAATTTTTAGAAACAAGTAAAGGTCTTAAAATTTCAAGAACATTGAATTAGGGTAATTTTTCCTAATTCAAGAACTAGAGTTACTAAGTTTAAAATCTTTACCCATACATTGGGCTTTTACCTATGGACACTTCATATAGAGTTTTTCCACTTCACATAAGTTTCTAGCAAGCCATTGGATAACCTAAGCAAAAAATAAAACATAGACTTAGACTAGGATATAGTAATTGGACCAATAGCCCAAAAATTATGAAAATGTGACCAAGCCCTCCAAGAAAGGTAGAATTTTATCCAAAGCAAAGAAAATGGGTAGGAATAAACCCATAATGGGTAGGAATAAGCCCAAATCCAAGAGGAAAAATAAAATAAAATAAATTAGGTGATGATATAATAATGTAATAATAAAGATTAGGTTACATGGCATTAAGACAAAAATTTAACAAGTGGTGTGATTCTACATTCATCATTTTGGCAAGTGGCATGATAATACAAGGCTTTAAGACAAAAACATCTATATCCTACATTCATAATTCTAGCAAGTGGTATGATAATACATGGCATTAGGACAAAACATTCCTATCCCACACAAATAATATCAACCAAATAATGGAGATTCAAGGGCTAGAAATTTGCCACCTAAAAAGGCAAACCTATCATACTTGTTTAAGACAAAAGAAAATGGAAAAGAATCCCTAAATCAAAGGGACCTTGTCCCTTATCTTAAGAACATATCATCATAATTTTCAAAATAAAAATCTCCTTTTCCTATGCATATCTTGACTAAGGAAGAGGAAGACAAGAACATAAGTTGTTTGTTTTCCAAAAATTCAACAAAGTGTATCCTAATTGTGATAAGGTAGACCCATGATCATGAAAGGTGAATTATTTGGTGGTCTATATAAAAAAACCCACCCTTACAACATTATAATTTTGTCCAAGTAAGGGAGAGGAAAAATAGAAGCAAGGTAGAGTGAGGAAAGGAGAGGAAGAAAGGAAGAAAGAGGAAGGAGAAGTCTAGGGGACTAAGTGCTCTAGGTAAGTTTAACAATATTTCTTTTTGAAGAAAACTTTTGAAACTTATAATATTTATATGAGATTTTGATCTTAGAACTTTTATGATTGGTCATGATGTTGCTATTTCATGTTACATATTGATCTTGCATGTGATGTATGTTTGAATACTTAGGTTGGTGTAGATAGTTTTGCATGGGTATGGCTATGGGTGGTAGAATTTTAAGCATCGGTGTTTTAATTTCTGGGAACAATCTATAAGCAATTAAAATAAATGGTTCACATATGAATTATAGATATATGTGTCATGGATTTTTAGCCACTGGAATCATTCAATTTAGAGTTCATATGAGGAATATATGTTTCAATTAGTAAAAAAAGGTCAGAAAATGGTTAATCAGGGAAGAATATGTTAGGATAGCTTCGGTGTTTTAAATTCTGGGAAAAGTCTATAAGGAATTAAAATAAATGGTTAACATATGAATTATATATTTTTGTGTCACAGATGTTTAGCCACTGGAATCACGTAATTTGGAATTCTTATGTTGGAGATATAGTCAGATTAGTAAGTAAAGGTTAGAACCTACCCGAGAAGAAATAATATTGATTTTTAAGGGAGTAATAACACCACGATTTATTACTATTTTGCTGATATGATTAACATAAGAGTTTTAGATAATTTTCTTAGCTTTCCATAGACACCAAGATCACCTCAATCATAGTTAAAATGAGGGATTTATGATCTAATTAGTGAGCAAAGGTCACAGAGCACGGCCGTGCTCTGGGTGCTTCAAGCACAGGCTAGCCGTGTTCGGGGCTAGTTTTGAGTACATTTGAAGTACTTTTAAAGCATGGCCGTGTCCTGGAACATGGCCAGACCGTGTTGGAAGCTGGTTAAGCCTATTTTCAATATTTTTCTACCCTAGATGAATCTCTTTAACTATAGGGTAATAGTAGAAATCAAATTAGAGAACAATGCTCTATAAATTTGTAAGAACATGTGTTGAAAATGATATAAATAAGAAGAAAATTACTAAAGGCCAAGCATAAAGAGAAGGTTAGATATGATGAAAACCTGCATCAAGAAAATAAAGAAATAAAATTAATATTTAGAAAAGAAGACGAATCTTATAAATGAAAATAATAAATGACTAGTATATGCCATAGCCATTGCCATTGTATGAACTTCTTACCATCTTAAGTGTGAAATTCTGACATGGAAATATTTTATAAAGTGATATTTGAAATGGTTATGTTCAGGGCATGATTACCAATGATTTATGGTAATAGTTATATTTTGATGAACATACTTGCTATTGAAAGCATATTTTTGGCTATCATTGTGAAAAGAAAAGAAATGAGCACGGTCACATGGCAATCCATGTGGTGCACCAGTAGGGGACGCCCTACCAACGGTTATGATTATGATTATGAGAAAAGAAAGAGAAAGTGTGCCATGTCAGACGGAGGGAGAAAAGCCCGTACCGGAGAGTAGAGGATACTCACCCTGACCGGGGTAGCTTGAAATGAGAATAAGTTGTTGGCCATCATATGATATTCTAAAAATAGTTACTCCTATCATACATATTATTACTGTATGATTCTTATGTGCATAGATATAATGCATTCATGTGACCAAAGATATTTTCTGTAGTTTATACAGCTGAACATGATGTGATGAGCTATATTGATGATGATTTATTGTTGAACTTACTGGGATTTAATTCTCCCTATATTTCCATATCATGTTCAGAAAATTAGTTATGTAGATTTTTCTATAGCTCTGGCTTTTAGTGCACGTTGGATCGAGTACTTTATATTGGGCAGATCCCAGAAGCAAATAAAATGTTTGTGGTCGAGTTGGCTTAGATCCCGATGAAGGTACAACACCCGCACCTGTATCTCCGGAATTGGTCAACTAGAATAAATAAGATGTAGATTTTTATGTGTTTGATATGTTGTACGTATATTTTGATTAATGACATGTATGTGAACTCTGTATTGTATAAATTAAATAAATGTTATATTGAGTTAAGTTGTAACGAGGTAATAACTTCATGGTATTTTTAAAAAAAAATTGATACTTAAATAGAGTTGTTACATAGGGCAAGTCATAAAAGAATTATTTACTCACAAGGTAAGGGCTCCAGATTAGAAGCACCAAAATGCAATTTTTGTAACATCCCTAATTTCGTTTCTTTTATTGATAAAGGTAAATAAATATTTAATTAAGGAAATAAAATTTATTAGACAATTTTTAGATATCTAAGGAAATATAATGCTTAAAAATTCTTCAACGTAAGTGTATTCATAGAAATGTTCTAACATTAATGGAATAGGTAAAGGGAGAAAACCTAAGAGGAAAAATTAGAAATAAATATACTAAAGAAAGGTGAAATTCTTAGGTAAGGAAGATAAATTTTTGTGAAGTAAGTAAAGGTATTAAAATTTCAAGAAGATTGGATTAGGGTAATTTTTCCTTATTTAAGAGTTAAAGTTACTAAGTTTAGTATCTTCACCCATAAATTGGGCTTTCACCTATGGACACTTTATATAGAGTTTTTCTACTTCACATGAATTTTTAGCAAGTCAATAGGATAGCCCAAGGAAGAAATAAAACATAGACGTGGACTAGGATATAGAAATTGGATCGGTAGCCCAAAAATCATGAAAATGTGACTAAGCCCATTATGAAACGTAGAATTTTAACCAAAGTAAAGAAAATGGGAAAAAATGAGCCGAAGACCAAGAGGAAAAATAAAAAAATAAAAAAAAATAAAGTGATGAAATAATTGTGTAATCAAGATTAGGTGACATGGTATTAAGACAAAAATTTAGCAAGTGGTGTGATATCTTACATTCATAATTTTAGCGAGTGGTATGATAATACATGGCATTAGGACAAAACAACTATATCCTACACTCATAATTTTAGCAAGTGGGTAATAATACATAGCATTATGACAAAACATCCTTATCCTACACAAATAATTTTAGCAAAGCAAGGAAGATTCAAGGGTAGGAAATTTGCCACATTAAAAGGCAAACCTATCATAATTGATTAAGACAAAAGAAAAAGGAAATGAATCCCTAAATCAAAGGGACCTTGTCCCTTATCTTAAGAACATATTATCATAATTTTCAAAATACAAATCTCCTTTTCCTATCCATATCTTGACTAAGGAAGAGGAAGATAAGAACATGAGTTGTTTGTTTTCCAAAAATTCAACCAAGTGCATCCTAATTATGATAAGGTAGACCCATGATTATGAAAGGTGAATTATTTGATAGTCTATATAAGCAAAACCCACCCTTATAACATTAGAATTTTGTCAAAGTCAATGAGAGGAAAAATAGAAGCAAGGTAGAGTGAGAAAAGGAGAGAAAGAAAGGAAGAAAGAGGAAGGAGAAGTCTAGAGGACTATGTGCTTAAGGTAAGTTTAACAATATTTCTTTTTGAAGAAATTTTTTGAAACTTATAATATTTATATGAGAGTTTGATCTTAGAACTTTGATGATTGGTCATGGATGTTGCTATATCATGTTATATATTATGTATGTTTGAATACTTAGGCTGGTGTAGATAGTTCTGCATAGGTATGGCTATGGGTGGCAAAATTTTAAGCTTCTGTTTTTAAAATTCTGGGAAGAATCAGTAAGGAATTTAAACAAATGTTTAACATAAAAAATGTAGAATTTGTATTCTCAAATAATATCAGAGGGGTTTGCCGTTAGTGTGGAAATTTCATTTTCCCTAAAATTAATCTCTTCCTTAGAGGAGGCAGAAATCGTAAAATCTTTATGTCTCACAGATATTTAGGCACTGGAATCACTTTATTGGGAGTCCATATGAGGAAGATGTGGTCCGATTAGGAAGCAATGGTCAGAAAATGGTTAATCAGGGAAGAATATGTTAGGATAGCTTCTGTGTTTTAATTTATGGGAACATTTTGTATTGAATTAAAATAAATGGTTAACCTAACAATTATATCTATATGTGTCACGGATTTTTAGCCACTAGAATCACTCTATTTGGAGTCCATATGAGGTAGATATGGTTCAATTAGTATGCAATGATCAGAAAATGGTTAATCAGGAAAGAATATGTTAGGATAGCTTCTGTGTTTTAATTTCTGGGAACATTCTATAAGGAATTAAAATAAATGGTTAACATAACAATTATATCTATATGTGTCTCGGATTTTTAGCCATTAGAATCACTCAATTTGGAGTCCATATGAGGTAGATATGGTCTGATTAGTAAGCAATGGTCAGAAAATGGTTAATTAGGGAAGAATATGTTAGGATAGCTTCTGTGTTTTAATTTTTGGGAACATTCTTTAGGAAATTAAAATAAATGGTTAACATAAAAATTATAGCTATATATGTCACGGATTATTAGCCACTAGAATCACTCAATTTGGAATTCTTATGAGGAAGATATGGATATAGTAGTAAGTAAAGGTCAGAATCTACCCGAGAAGAAATCCACTGTATATTGAGGAGTAATATCACCATGATTGCTTAATCTTTCATTACACTGTTCAACATAATAGTTTGATATAATTATTTTATCTTTAAATTGACACTAAGATCACCTAAATCTGAGTTAAAATGGGGGAGTTATGCTCTAGTTAGTAAGAGAAGGTCTAATTGGATGAAAACCTGCATCAAGAAAATAATGAAATAAAAATAATATTTAAAGAAGAAGAATTTTATAAATGAAAATAATAAATGACTAGTATATGCCATAGCCATTACCACTGCATGAATTTCTTACCATCTTAAGTGTGAAATTTTGACATGGAAATATTTTATAAAGTGATATTTGAAATGGTTATGTTCAAGACATGAATACCAATGATTTTTGGTAATAATTATATTTTGATGAACATACTTGTTATTGAAATCAGATTTTTGGCTATTATTGTAAAAATAAAAGAAATAAGCACGGTCACATGGCAATCCGTATGGTGCACCAGTAGGGGACGCCCTACCAATGGTTATGATTATGCTAATGAGAAAAGAAAGAGAAAGTGTACCATGTCGAACGGAGCGAGAAAAGCCCATACCAGAGAGTAGAAAATACTCACCTTGACTGGGGTAGCTTGATATGAGAATAAATTTATAGTCATAATATGATATTCTGAAAATAGTTAATCCTGTCATACATGTCATTATTATACGATTCCCAAGTGCATAGATATAGTGCATTCATGTGACCAAAGATATTTGTTGTAGTTTCTACAAATGAACATGACGTGATGAGCTATATTGATGATGATTTATTGTTGAACTTACTGAGATTTAATTCTCACAATATTTCCATGTCATGTTTAGAAAATTAGTTATGCAGATTTTTCTATGTTTTTGTCTTTTAGTGCATGTTGGATTGAGTTATTTTATGTTGGGCAGATCTTAGAATCAAATAAAATGTTTATGGTCGAGTTAACTTAGATCCCGGTGAAGGTGCAACCACCCGCACCTGTATCTCAAGAGTTGGTCTACCAGAATAAATAAGATGTAGATATTTATGTGTTTGATGTGTTGTACGTACGTTTTGATTAATGACGTGTATGAGAACTTTATATTTTATAATAATTAAAAAAAAGTTGTTATATAATTGGTATCAAAGAAGGTTGATCCTAGATGATCAGCGGGTGGATGGTTATCTGAATCGATCTTATAGTGTCTTGAGTATGTTGTGGTTGTGTTGTGTAGGGGATCAGTGATTTCATATAGGTAAGAAATTACTAGTGTTTCCTATCTACATTCTAAGGGGGTGTTATGACTGCTGTTAAATATTTTTGAACTAACTATTGGGCTTCATCACCTTAATAGCAGCATAACTGTGTTTTTGCCACAGTAGGAAATGGCACCACCAAGGAAGAATCTGGCAAACAATGCAGAGGAAACCCTACACAACCTGGCCACGTCAATTCAAAACCAAGTCATGACCACTTACCAAATTATACAATACCTCCAGAATGCTAATAAGTCGAATGATGACAATGGTGCTAACAACCAGATGGCTGGAAATGATAACGGCATATCCGAGTTCCTGAGGACTAGGCCACCTTGTTTTCAAGGCGGCTTTGACCCAATTGTAGCTAAAAGATGGATAAGGGAGTTAGAGAAAATCTTTGAAGTGATAAGCTGTACTGAGGAGCAGCAAGTAATCTTCGCTGCATATATGCTAAAAGATGAAGCAGAATATTAGTGGCGTGGAGTTGGAGAACTTTTAGCTCACCAAAGAAGGCAGATCACTTGGCAGGTGTTCAAAGACACCTTTTTGGAAAAGTACTTTCCAAGTACTGTGCAGGTGGAGAAGGAGATCGAATTTTTCCAACTCAGGCAATGCAGTATGACCGTAGACCAGTTCATCGCGAGATTTGAGGAGTTGTTTAAATTCTCCTCTTATCTACGATTTAACCCAGATGAAGCATAGAAGGCTGTTAAGTTCGAAGCAAGACTGAACTCGGAGATAAATAATGCTATTATAGCTATAGAGATCAGGGAGTTTGTACCTCTGATAAATAAATGCAGACTCATGGCGAAGTGTTTGAGGGCAGTGGAGGATAAAAAACAAAGACGGAACTTTTGGAAAAGGAAGAACGGGCCACAAAATTCTGGCAAAAATGTTAGAGGAAAAGGATAGGGTACTAGCAAAAGGCCAATGACTGTGAATCCTTGACCCTTCCAACAAGACCTCACCCCAGTCAAGTGCACTAAGTGCAGACGCATGCATGGTAATTGGCCATGCTATATGGGACTAAATGTTTGTTTTAAATATGGACAGAAGGGCCATTTTGTAAGGAGCTGCCCATAAAATGTGGGGAACCAGCCAGAATAGAGGCCTCAGGTGAAAGGAAGGATTTTCACCCTGAGCGGCTAAGAGGCAGCTCAATCTTTTGAAATGATTCAAGGTACATGCTATATCTATGGATTTTCTCTTATAGTATTGTTTGACACTGGTGCTAGTCATTCATTTTTATCAGAAGAATGTATTAGGAAGTTTCATTTTTCTATTTCTGAAACTCCCTATGAGTTATCTGTTGTAACCCCCACAGGGGAAAGGGTATTAACTTCCTCTGTATGTAAGGACTGTCAAGTCACCATCCAGGTGAAAACTTTTTTCTGTAGACCTTGTATGTCTACCTTTAAAAGGTATTGATGTCATTCTAAGGTTAGACTGGACATCTAGAAATCAGGTATTGCTGAATTGTTGCAACAAGACCATTGACTTTTTACCTCCTACTTCAGAAGAGGGGATGCAGTTATTGATGCTTAATGCCAATTAAGTCAATAGGGAGTTAAAGAATGGAGTACTTGGATACATTCTCTTGCACTTATCAAATCTAGAAGTTAAACTGAAGATTGATGAAATCCTAATAGCCAATGAGTTTCCTGAAGTATTTTCATATGATATTTCAGGCTTACCTCCCAAGAGAGAGAAAGAGTTTTCTATTGATCTCTTACCTAGGACATGGCCTATCTCTATTGCACCTTATAGAATGGCCTCGAAAGAACAACAGGAACTCAAGAAATAGTTGGAGGAACTGTTAGACAAGCAATTTGTTAGACCAAGTGTGTCACCTTGGGGAGCTGTTGTGTTATTTGTTAAAAAGAAAGACAAGAGCTTGAGATTATGCATAGACTACAGACAGTTGAATAAAGTGACTATCAAAAATAAATACCATCTCCCTAGGATAGATGACTTATTGGATCAACTGAAAAGAGCCTCCATCTTTTTTAAAATTGACTTAAGATCAGGATACCATCAAATTAGGATCAAGGAGGAGGATGTACCTAAACCAGCCTTCAGGACTAGATATGGCCACTTTGAATTTCTCTTACTGCCCTTCGGGTTAACAAATGAACCTACAATTTTTATGGATTACATGAATCGCATTTTTCGAACCTACCTAGATCAATTTCTAGTAGTATTCATTGATGACATCTTGATATATTCTAAGAGTGAGAAAGAACATGAACAACATCTCTGAGTCATGCTGCAAGTGTTGAAAGAGAAAAAGTTGTATGCCAAATTGGAGAAATGTGAATTTTGGCTATCAGAAGTAAAATTTCTCGGACATGTCATTTGTAACAACTTTTTTTTTAATTATTATACAATATAGAGTTCACATACACGTCATTAATCAAAACATACGTACAACATATCAAACACATAAATATCTACATCTTATTTATTCTGGTTGACCAACTCTGGAGATACAGGTGCGGGTGGTTACACCTTCACCAGGATCTAATCCAACTCGACTACAAACATTTTATTTTATTCTAGGATCTGCCAAACATAAAGTAACTTGATCTAACATGCACTAAAAGCCAGAGCCATAGAAAAATATGCATAACTAATTTTTTGAACATGACATGGAAATATAGTAAGAATTAAATCCCAGTAAGTTCAATAATAAATCATAATTAATATAGGTCATCACGTCATGTTCATCTATATAAACTACAGCAAATATCTTTCATCACAAGAATGCACTATATCTATGCACATGGGAATCGTACAATAATGACATGTATAACAGGATGTACTATTTTCAGAATATCATATGACGACTATCAATTTATTCTCATATCAAGCTATCCTGGTCAAGGTGAGTATTTTTTACTCTCTGGTACGGGCTTTTCTTGCTCCGTCCGACATGTCACACTTTCTCTTTCTTTTCTCATTAGCATAATCATAATCGTGGGTTGGGCATCCCTTACAGTTGCACCACACAGATTTCCATACGACTGTGTTCATTTCTTTTCTTTTCACAATAATAGCCAAAAATATGATTTCAATAACAAGTATGTTCATCAAAATATAATTATTATCAAAAATCATTGGTATTCATGTCTTGAACATAACCATTTCAAATATCACTTTATAAAATATTTCCATGTCAAAATTTCACACTTAAGATGGTAAGAAATTCATGCAATGGCAATGGTTATGGCATATACTAGTCATTTATTATTTTCATTTATAAGATTCTTCTTCTTTAAATATTATTTTTATTTCATTATTTTCCTGATGCAGGTTTTCATCCAATCAGACCTTCTCTTACTAACTAGAGCATAACTCCCCCATTTTAACTCAGATTTAGGTGATCTTAATGTCAATTTAAAGATAAAACTATTATATAAAACTATTATATTGAACAGTGTAACGAAAGATTAAGTAATCATGGTGATATTACTCCTCAATATACAGTTGATTTCTTCTCGGGTAGATTCTGACCTTTACTTACTACTATATCCATATCTTTCTCATAAGAATTCCAAATTGAGTGATTCTAGTGGCTAATAATCCGTGACATATATAGCTATAATTTTTATATTAACCATTTATTTTAATTTCCTAAAGAATGTTCCCGGAAATTAAAACACTGAAGCTATCCTAACATTTTCTTCCCTGATTAACCATTTTCTGACCATTGCTTATTAATTGAACCATATCTACCTCATATGGACTCAAAATTGAGTGATTCTAGTGGCTAAAAATCCGTGACACATATAGATATAATTGTTAGGTTAACCATTTATTTTAATTCCCTACAAAATGTTCTCAGAAATTAAAACACAGATGCTATCCTAACATATTCTTCCTTGATTAACCATTTTCTAACCATTGCTTACAAATCGGACCATATCTTCCTCATATGGACTCCAAATAGCATGATTCTAGTGGCTAACTATCCGTGAGACATAGATCTTCATTTTTTATGTTAACCATTTGTTTAAATTCCTTACCAATTCTTCTAAGAATTTTAAAAATAGAAGCTTAAAATTTTACCAACCATAGCCATACCTATGCAGAACTATCTACACTAGCCTAAGTATTCAAACATACATAATATGTAACATGATATAGCAACATCCATGACCAATTGTAACCCCCCCAATTTACGTTACGTAAAATAAGCACTTTTTTATTTATTTATTTTCTACAATCAAATATTTATCCAGAAAGATACATAATTCAATTCTTTATCATGGGAATTGATACATATAGGATCTCTCATGTATACACAATATACAGACCAAGTCTATAAACATCAAAGTACAGCAGAAACGAGGATCTTTCCTGTAGCATTCAGAGCACTCTAGAACACAAACACAGTATAATTCAAAGACTGTGAGTCTTGGAAGTAACGTAGACTCACCCAGATAATATATCACCTATCTATCGAATCAGACTCTAATATTCTTATCTTAAAAATATGAAAATATCGTGTAGTGAGTTTGACAACTCAGTGAGCAAATAATTTCTCCTATGACCTCTTAGGTCAGCATATGGATGTACTTATGTTTTAAAATATGTCACATAGAAAATACAGTTCAGAAGTACATTCATATGGAACCTGTATTTCAAATATTCTCAAATCAAATGATATTCAAATAACGCCCCTAATTTACGTTACATAAAATAAACATTTTTTTTTCTAATTTATTTCCGCAATCAGATATTTCCTAGAAAGATACATAATTCAATTCTTTATCATGGGAACAGATCCATATAAGATCTCTCATGTATACACAATATACAGATCATGTCTATAAACATCAAAATACAGCAGAAACGGGGATCCTGCCTATAACATTCAGAGCACTCTAGAATACAAACACAGTATAATTTAAAGACCGTGAGTCTTGGAAGCAACGTAGACTCACCCAGAAAATATATCACCTAACTGCCGAATTAGACTCTGATATTCTTATATGAAAAAAATGTGGAAATATCATGTAGTGAGTTAGACAATTCAGTGAGCAAATAATTTCTCCTATGACCTCTTAGGTCAACATATGGATGTACTTATATTTTAAAATTTGTCACATAGAAAATACAGTTCAAAAGCACATTCATATGGGACCTGTATTTCAAATATTATCAAATCAAAGGATATTTAGATATCCAAAACCATATGTACCATGGTATAATCATTAAACAAATGTTGTTATGCTTAACTGTATAAGCTATAGTAAAATATTATGATTTAAAGGTAAAATCATTACTTTTAATGCACCTGCCTCACTCAGCAATCTGGTCAATACAATGAAAATATAACTCATTTGCTATACGCATCATTTACTATTCACTCACTATTTACTCTTCTCAAATTTTTCTCCAAAATTCGCCTCCGTCTCCTGCGTTGCTCTCTTCTTCCCTTTTTATTTTTTATTTTTTTTAAATAATAAAATATTATGATTTGAAAGTAAAATCATTACTTTTAATGCACCTACCTCACTCGGCAATCTGGTTAATGCAATGAAAATATAACTCATTTGCTATACGCATAGTGACCTCGACCCTAGTCACAATAAGTGATCAGGGAATGTGAGTACATCACCCTCTTGCCTCCCCACATTATCACTATCACCCGGTTGGAGCGGCCCTCCCCCGGCTCACTCAGGCTAATAGGGCGTCCCCTATTCGGTACCATCACAAGCCATACAACTAGCCGATATTCATCAATACCTATAAATACATGTAAAATTATCAAGCAACTCACCATGAGCTTTACGCTTGTCATATTTATCAAGCAACTCGCCATAAGCTTTACGCTTGCCATTCAATCTCATTTATAATATGACATGCATCATTTTCATAAGTATATAGCTTTACAAATCAATGCATCGTGCACATAATATTCACTTTATCAAATAATGATAAATACACGTGAAATCAGATACATCATGAGTTCAGAAATCCATTTTCAAATATTATACTCTTCTTGAATCATATTTCAAATTATAAGCAGTTCATATCATTTTAATGCATTTCAGAAACATATCAAAGTGTAAATATCTCATAAACATAATCATATACATGCTCAAATATCAAGAAGAGTATAGGGCAAGCCATAGGAAGAATTATCTACTCACAAGGTAGGGCTCCTGATTGGACAGCCCTAAATTGTACTTTTTCAAGCAGAATTTGACCAATTAGACCTCAAAAACATGTCTGGAGGGTCCAAAAACTTAGAAAATGACTCTGGGAGCTCAGTCACTATTCACTGCGTGAAAAACACTATTGACTCGCCAGAAAATACTATTCACCCTTCGGAAATCACTATTCATGACGAACAAAAAGTTGTCAAATAGCTGAAAAATTTCATATCCTAAGGTTTATCTAATTCCTGAATCCATCTACGGTGTCAGAATTTCAATTAGAGGTCTCTAAATAAGAGTTTTAGAATTTACGTTTGTCTGAGATTTTCTACTTCAGATCTATGGCGATTCAACGGCTAATTTGAAAAATTGATCGGTCAAAACTGTAGTATTCTTCGTCTTGAATCCAGTAGTACC
The DNA here is from genome assembly GCA_037074535.1 of Gleditsia sinensis. NCBI lineage: Eukaryota > Viridiplantae > Streptophyta > Magnoliopsida > Fabales > Fabaceae > Gleditsia > Gleditsia sinensis. Next base: position 59,332,311 of record CM073464.1, read on the forward strand.
TTCAGTTTTGAGATCGAAAGCCAATAGGCACTCCAAATCTAGAGAGAAAGTTGAAGGTTACTATTAACTCACTATTCATCCATTTTTTTATAATAATAATTATTTAATAATTAATAATAGGATTTTCTTTTATATAAATTCATATAAATTCCGTTTTTCATCTTAAAATATCCTAAAAATTTCTAAAAATTTACATTCTTCATAAACCTTTAGTTAAACTCTTAAATCATGATTTTTCTTGATAAAAATCATAATAAAACAAATCTCAAAATAAATAACTTTATACATATGAAAAGAAAGAATATTTCTAAAAATAGAACAAAAATTCATTAAATACCAATATAATTATTTCAAGTAAAACAATAATTCTTTTAATTAAAAATAGACTTACTTTTAGTAGAACATAATCATTTTTAAACAAATAAAAATATATTTATTTATAACAAAATATTATTATTTAAAACTAAAAATTATGGGATGTCACACCAATTGTCAAAGTTCTAAGATCAAAATCGCATATAAATATTATAAGTTTCAAAAAATTTCTTCAAAGAGAAATATTGTTAAACTTACCTTGAGAACTTAGTCCTCTAGACTTCTCCTTCCTCTTTCTTCCTTTCTTCCTCTCCTTTCCTCACTCTACCTTGCTTCTATTTTTCCTCCCTCACTTGGACGAAATTATAATGTTATAAGGATGAGTTTTTCTTATATATACTATCAAATAATTCATCTTTCATAATCATGGGTCTACTTTATCACAATTAGGATGCACTTGGTTGAATTTTTGAAAAACAAACAACTCATGTTCTTGTCTTCCTCTTCCTTAGTCAAGATATACATAGGAAAAGGAGATTTGTATTTTGAAAATTATGATAATATGTTCTTCAGATTAGGGACAAGGTCCCTTTGATTTAGAGATTCAATTCATTTTTCTTTTGTCTTAATCAATTATGATAGGTTTGCCTTTTTAGGTGGCAAATTTCCAACCCTTGAATCTTTCTTGCTTAGCTAAAATTATTTGTGTAGGATAAGGATGTTTTGTCATAATGCTATGTATTATTACCCACTTGCTAAAATTATAAGTGTATGATATAGATGTTTTGTCCTAATACCATGTATTATCATACCATTTGCTAAAATTATGAATGTAGGATATCACACCACTTGCTAAATTTTTGTCTTAATGCCAAGTCACCTAATCTTGATTACACCATTATTTCATCACTTTATTTTATTTTTATTTTTATTTTTTCTCTTGGGTTTGGGCTCATTCTTGCCCATTTTCTTTACTTTGGTTAAAATTCTACCTTTCATAATGGGCTTAGTCACCTTTTTATGATTTTTGGGTTACCGGTTCAATTTCTATATCCTAGTCCAAGATGTTTTATTTCTTCCTTGGGCTATCCTATTGGCTTGCTAAAAATTCATGTGAAGTAGAAAAACTCTATATAAAGTGTCTATAGGTGAAAGCCCAATTTATGGGTGAAGATACTAAACTTAGTAACTTTAACTCTTAAATTAAGAAAAATTATCATAATCCAATCTTCTTGAAATTTTAATACTTTTACGTACTTCAGAAAAATTTATCTTCCTTACCCAAGAATTTCACCTTTCTTTAGTATATTTATTTCTAATTTTTCCTCTTAGGTTTTCTCTCTTTACCTATTCCATTAGTGTTAGAACATTTATATGCATACACTTAAGGTGAAGAATTTCTAAGGATTATATTTCCTTAGATATCTAAAAATTGTCTAATAAATTTGATTTCCTTAATTAAATATTGATGTACCTTTATCAATAAAAGAAACGAAATTAGTGATGTTACTTTGAATACATGAAATGAAATAAGGGATGTTACATTTCTCTCCCCGTAAAAGAAATTTTGTCCTTAAAATGTGAGAAATTACCTAAGAATAATTTCAGATATTTCTTCCTCATGACTTCTTCTAACTCCCAAGTTGCTTCTTCCGGAGTCAAACCTTCCCATAACACCTTAACCAATGGAATAGTTTTGTTACGCAATTGCTTCACGTCAGTGTCCAATATAGATGCTGATACTAGCTGATATGTCATGTTCTCCTTTATTTGGATTGGTTCATCTCGTATCACATGTGTGGAGTCTGGAAGATACTTTCGAAGCTGTGATACATGGAAAACATTATGCAAATTGGACAAATTAGGTGGGAGAACAACTTGATATGCTGACGTCCCTACTTTCTTCAAAATTTGGTAGGGTCCTAAAAATCGTAGATTTAGCTTTTTGGTCTTGAGAGACCTACCAACTCTAGTGGTTGGGGAAAGTTTTAGAAATACATGGTCCCCTTCCTCAAACTCCAGAGGTCTATGTCTCTTATCATAGTAACTCTTTTGCCGACTTTGAGCTATGAGCATTTTGTCTCGTATAATCCTGATTTGTTCAGTGGTTTGTTGAACTAGATCAGGACCTAACAAGTTCTTTTCTCCTACCTCAAACCAACATAGTGGAGATCGGCACTTTCTACCATATAAAGCTTCATAGGGGGGCCATCTTAATACTAGAGTGATAGCTATTATTATAAGTAAACTCCACTAAAGGTAGGTATTTATCCCATCCTTTACCTTGCTCTATCACACAGGCCCTTAACATATCTTCTAGTGTTTGAATGGTTTGTTCTGTCTGCCCATCAGTCTGAAGATGGTAGGCAGTACTGAACCGCAATTGGGTTCCAAAAGCTTCCTGCAACGCCTTCTAAAACCTTGACGTCAACCTCAGATCTCTATCTGAAACGATATTTAAGGGAATCCCATGTAGTCTAACTATTTCTTAGACGTACAACTGGGCCATTTTGTCCAATGTATAGTTAATCTTTATGGGCAAAAAGTGAGCAAATTTGGTTAATCTGTCAACTATTACCCAGATGGAGTCATGTCTAACTGAAGTCTTAGGTAAGCCCATGACAAAGTCCATTGAAATACTATCCCATTTCCATTTAGGGATCTCAAGAGGTTATAAAAATCCTGCTAGCTTTTGATACTCTACCTTCACCTTCTGACAAATTAGACATTTCGCTATAAACTCAGCAATGTCCTTTTTCATCCCTGGCCACCAATACATCTTCTTTAAGTCCTGGTACATTTTAGTGGATCTAGGATGGACTGAGTATTTACTCTGATGCACTTCCTGTAGGATCCTAGTCTTCAACTCTCGATCTTGAGGAACACAGACCCTTCCTTGGTACATGAATACTCCATCTTCCGAAACAAAAAAATCATCCTGATCATTATGATCTCATAAGTATTGGTCGTGGCCTTGAGCCTCTTTAATCTAGGCTCTAAGGTCACACTCTATACTTAACCCATTGATGATTAGCTTCTTTGGCGTAAGAGTAGTGGCTAGCTTAAAATTTCAAAACTCCTCTAGCATCTGCATCTCATACACCATCATCTAACCCATGTGCAGAGATTTTTGACTCAAGGCATCTGGCCATCTTCTACAACATTCACCTTTCCTAGATGATACTTTATCTCAAACTTGTAGTCATTGAGGAATTCTACCCATCTTCGTTGCCTCATATTTAACTCCTTCTGATCAAAGAGGTATTTAAGACTCTTATGATCACAATATACTTCAAAGGTTGCCCTGTACAAACAGTGTCGCTAAATCATTAAGGCAAACACCACTACCGCCAATTCAAGATCATGGGTTGGATAGTTTCCTTCGTGGGGTTTCAGTTGCTTAGAGGCCTAAGTAACTACTCTCTTATCTTGCATCAGCACACACCTTAGCCTTTTCTTTGAAGCGTCACTATACACTTCAAAATATCCTGTAGGGTCTAGAATAATTAAAACAGGAAGAGTGGTCAGTCTTGTCTTAAGCTTCTGAAAACTAGCTTCACATTGATCAGACCATTTGAAAGGACTTCCCTTCCTAGTCAATTTAGTCAATGGCAAGGTTATACGAGAGAAGTTTTGTATAAATCTCCTGTAGTATCCTACCAATCCTAAGAAACTTCTGACTTCTGTAACCGTCTTTGGTCTTTCCCACTGAATCAATGCTTCCGTCTTGTTAGGGTCTATAGCTACCCCTTTATTAGAAATGACATGTCTGAGAAATTTTACCTCTAATAGCCAAAATTCACACTTCTCTAATTTGGCATACAAATTTTTCTCTTTCAACACTTGCAGCACGATTCGAAGATGTTGTTCATGTTCTTTCTCACTCTTAGAATATATCAAGATGTCATCAATGAATAATACCACAAATTGATCTAGGTAGGGTCAAAAAATGCGATTCATGTAATCCATAAAAATTGCAGGTACATTTATGAACCCGAAGGGCATTACGAGAAACTCATAGTGCCCATACCTAGTCTTGAAGGCTGTTTTAGGTACATCCTCCTCCTTGACCTAATTTGATGGTATCCTGATCTTAAGTCAATTTTAGAAAAGATGGCGGCTCCCTTCAATTGATCCAATAAGTCATCTATCCTAGGTAGAGGGTATTCATTTTTTATAGTCACTTTATTCACCTGTCTGTAGTTTATGCATAATCTCAAGCTCCTATCTTTCTTTTTAACAAATAACACAAGAGCACCCTAAGGCAATACACTTGGTCTAACGAATTACTTGTCTAACAGTTCCTCCAACTGTTTCTTGAGTTCCTGTAGTTCTTTTGAGGCCATTTTATAAGGTGCAATAGAGATAGGCCCTGTCCTAAGTAAGAGGTCAATAGAAAACTTTATCTCTCTCTTGGGAGGTAAGCCTGGAATATCATATGGAAATACTTCAGAAAACTCATTGGCTATTGGGATTTCATCGAGCTTCGGTTTAACTTCTAGATTTGATAAGTGCAAGCCAATGTATCCAAGTACTCCATTCTTCAACTCCCTATTGATTTGATTGGCATTAAGCATCAATAACTGCATCCCCTCTTCTGAAGTAGGAGGTAGAAATTCAATGTTCTTGTTACAACAATTCAGCAAGACCTGATTTCTAGACATATAGTCTAACCCTAGAATGACGTCAATACCTTTTAAAGGTAGACAAACGAGATTTACAGAAAAAGTTTTCTCCTAGATAGTGACTTGACAGTCCTTACATATAGAGGAAGTGAATACCCTTTCCCTTGTAGGGGTTACTACAGATAGCTCATAGGGAGTTTCAGAAATAGCAAACTGAAACTTCCTAATACATTCTTCCTATATAAATGAATGACTAGCACCAGATTCAAACAACACCATAAGAGCAAATCCATAGATATAGCATGTACCTTGAATCATTTCACCTGAGGCCTCTGTTCTGGCTGGTTCCCCACATTTTGTGGGTAGCTCCTTGCAAAATGGCCCTTATGTCCGCATTTAAAACAAACATCTAGTCCTATGTATCTTGGCTGGTTACCATACATGCGTTCGCACTTAGTGCACTTGACTTGGCTAAGGTCTTGTTGGAAGGGTCGAGGACTCACAGTCATTGGCCTTTTGCCAGTACGCTGTCCTTTTCCTCTGACATTTCTGCCAAAATTTTGTGGCCCGTTCTTCCTTTTCCAAAAGTTTCATCTTTGTTTCTCATCATCCACTACCCTCAAACTCTACTCCAGGAGTCTGCATTTATTTATTAGAGGTACGAACTCCCTGATCTCCATAGCTATAATAGCATTCTTTATCTCCAGGTTCAGTCCCGCTTCGAACTTAACAGCCTTCCATGCTTTATCTGGGTTAAATCACAGATAACAGGAGAATTTAGACAACTCCTCAAATCTCGCGATGTACTGGTCTACGGTTATATTGCCTTGCCTGAGTTGGAGAAATTTGATCTCCTTCTTCGCCCACATAGTACTTGAAAAGTAATTTTCCAAAAAGGTGTCTTTGAACACCTGCCAAGTGATCTGCCTTCCCTGATGAGCTAAAAGTTCTCTAGCTCCATACCACCAGTATTCTGCTTCATCTTTTAGCATATATGTAACGAAGATTACTTGCTGCTCCTCAGTACAACCTATCACTTCAAAGATTTTCTCTAACTCCTTTATCCATCTTTAAGCTACAATCGGGTCAACGCCGCCTTGAAAACAAGGTGGCCTAGTTCTCAGGAACTCAGATATACTATTATCATTTCCAGCCATCCAGTTGTTAGCACCATTCACACCATTCAAGTTATTAGCATTCTGGAGGTACTGTAGAATTTGGTTAGTGGTCATGACTTGGTCTCGAATTGTCGTGGCCAGGTTGTGTAGCGTTTCTTCTGCATTGTTTACTGGATTCCTCCTTGGTGGTGCCATTTCCTACTATGGCAAAAACAAAGTTATGCTGCTATTGAGGTGATCAAGCCTAATAGTTAGTTCAAAATATTTAACAGCAGTCATAACACCACCTCAGCATATAGATAGGAAACACTAGTAATTTCTTACCTATATGAAATCACTGATCCCCTACACAGCACAACCACAACATACTTAAGACACTATAAGATCAATTCATATAACCATCCACCTACTGGCCATCTAAGATCGACCTGCTCTCATGCTAATTATGTAACAACTTTTTTTTAATTATTATACAATATATAGTTCACATACACGTCATTAATCAAAACGTACGTATAACATATCAAACACATAAATATCTACATCTTATTTATTATGGTTGACCAACTCCAGAGATACAAGTGCGGGTGGTTGCACCTTCACCGGGATTTAAGCCAACTCGACCACAAATATTTTATTTGGTTCTGGGATCTGCCCAATATAAAATAACTCGATCCAACGTGCAATAAAAGCCAGAGCCATAGAAAAATCTGCATAATTAATTTTCTAAACATGACATGGAAATATAGTGAGAATTAAATCCCAATAAGTTTAACAATAAATCATCATCAATATAGCTCATCACGTCATGTTCATCTGTATAAACTATAGCAAATATCTTTGGTCACATGAATGCACTATATCTATGCACATGGGAATCATACAATAATGACATATATGACAAGAATAACTATTTTTAGAATATCATATGATGACTATCAATTTATTCTCATATCAAGCTATTCCGGTCAAGGTGAGTATTTTCTACTCTCCGGTACGGGCTTTTCTCGCGACGTCTGACATGTCACACTTTCTCTTTCTTTTCTCATTACCGTTGGTAGCGCATCCCCTACTGGTGCACCACACGGATTGCCATGTGACCGTGCTCATTTCTTTTCTTTTCACAATAATATCCAAAAAAATGATTTCAATAACAAGTATGTTCATCAAAATATAATTATTACCAAAAATCATTGGTATTCATGTCATGAACATAACCATTTCAAATGTCACTTTATAAAATATTTCCATGTCAAAATTTCACAGTTAAGATGGTAAGAAATTCATTCAATGGCAATGGCTATGGAATATACTAATCATTTATTATTTTCATTTATAAGATTCTTCTTCCTTTTTAAATATTATTTTTATTTCATTATTTTCTTGATGTAGGTTTTTATCCTATCTGACCTTCTCTTACTAACCAGAGCATAACTCCCCCATTTTAACTCAGATTTAGGTTATCTTGGTGTTAATTTAAAGATAAAACAATTATCCAAAACTATTATGTTGAACAGTGTAGTGAAAGATTAAGGACTCATGGTGATATTACTCCCTCAATATACATGTGATTTCTTCTCGGGTAGATTCTGACATCTACTTACTAATATATCCATATATCCCTCATAAGAATTCCAAATTGAGTGATTCCAGTGGTTAAAAATCTATGACACATATAGATATAATTTTTATGTTAACCATTTATTTTAATTCCCTACATAATGTTCCCAGAAATTAAAACACAGAAGCTATCCTAACATATTCTTCCCTGATTAACCATTTTCTGATCATTGCTTACTAATCAGACTATATCTTCATCATCTGGACTCCAAATAGAGTGATTCTAGTGGCTACATATCCGTGAGATATAGATCTACATTTCTTATGTTAACCATTTGTTTAAATTTCTTACCAATTCTTCCTAAAATTTTAAAAATAGAAACTTAAAATTTTGTCACCCATAGCCATACCTATGCAGAACTATCTACACCAACCTAAGTATTCAAACATACATAATATGTAAAATGATATAGCAACATCTATGACCAATCGTCAAAGTTCTAAGATCAAAATCTCATATAAATATTATAAGTTTCAAAAATTTCCTTCAAAAAGAAATATTGTTAAACTTACCTTGAGCACTTAGTCCTCTAGACTTCTCCTTCCTCTTTCTTCCTCTCCTTTCCTCACTCTACCTTGCTTCTATTTTTCCTCTCCCTTACTTGGACAAAATTCTAATGTTATAAAGGTGGGTTTTGCTTATATAGACTATCAAATAATTCACCTTTCATAATCATGGGTCCACCTTATAATAATTAGGATGAACTTGGTTGAATTTTTGGAAAATAAGCAACTCATGTTCTTGTCTTCCTCTTCTTTAGTCAAGATATGCATAGGAAAAGGAGATTTGTATTTTGAAAATTATGATATGTTCTTAAGATAAAGGACAAGGTCCCTTTGATTTAGGGATTCATTTCCTTTTTCTTTTGTTTTAATCAATTATGATAGGTGTGCCTTTTTAGGTAGCAAATTTCCAACCCTTGAATCTTCCTTGCTTAACTAAAATTATTTGTGTAGGATAAGGATGTTTTGTCATAATGCTATGTATTATTACCCACTTGCTAATATTATGAGTGTAGGATATAGATGTTTTGTCCTAATACCATGTATTATAAGACCACTTGCTAAAATTATGAATGTAGCATATCACATCACTTGCTAAATTTTTGTCTTAATACCATGTCACCTAATCTTGATTACACCATTATTTTATCACTTTATTTTATTTTTATTTTTATTTTTCCTCTTGGGTTTGACCCACAGATACCTCTTAAGATGATTAAATTAATTGAATGTTATTATGAGTTAAATAAAAGTAATGATTTCGTGGGATTTTAATATATGTATTTATGTAAAAAAATGAAGTTGTTACAATTGGCCTCAACAACTAGTCTGACAATGCTTTTATTCAGGTCATGCGTATCTGAGGCTATGAAATCCTTAGGAGATCGATTATTTCTGTCTACCATGGTAGGTGGTGCGAGATGATCTTGCTGCTTCTCTCTTCTTCTCCTTGATAAGGTGCATTCAATCTCCGGGTCAACTTCAGCAAAGAATTCACAATCCCATCATATAAAAAAGCAACACACCTATAAAGGAAGTAAAAGGAACAAAAATCAACACATTAGAATTATGCAAAAAAATTAAAAGAAAAAGATATATTCTAGCTATTTCACAAAATATCTAATATTGACACAATTGATTCCTCGGCAACAGCACCAAAAATTTGTTGTGTGTGTTTTATAAATAACCACAAGTGCATGGCATAGCTATAGCTAGTCCGGTGAGTACGGGTCGTATTCCACAGAGAATGATGGTCAATTACTAGAATTTCACAAAACAAGCTATCTAAATCAACGCAATTCGATGAGAGAGTGTGTCACAATTAAGTAAATAAGTAATTCAATTAACAAAAGCCTATGGTTAGGGTTTACCACACTTATTAATCCAATTGCCTACTTTCGTGGTTCTTAGTTCAACTTAAGTCCATTAAGTTCTATGCCAACCATGGAATGCAATTAATTGATTTTCTAATGCCCCCTAATTGATTCAATTCCTAAAGAACCTTAAAGTACTTTTGTGATTAAGATATCCCTAACTAACTATTAGGTTTTGGTATTAACTTTCACCTTTCAGTTCATCAGTTAATATCCTAAGACATGATAGATTGGTGATTAGGCATTCTACCAACTCTTAAACATGCGCATAATAGTCAATCCTAATTAATCAACAATTAATCACAATTAGGGTTCCAACATTCAACTTAATAATTCAGTATTATCATACCATAAGTGGGTTTACTGAAACCCTAGATCAATATCTAGTCACACATAATTGAAAGTAAACTCACAATCATATTCATTAAAGAAATCATAAGTGTTCAAGACAATGTAAAAGAAAGGTGTAGAAGTAGAAGTAGAAGTAAAGATGGAAAGACAAAACCTGGATGCAGTAGATGAAATAGGAATACAAACTTCAATCAATGTAAATTCTACTCTAAGTGCATAAAGTAAACAATTGATCCTACTCTAGACCTAATTAAATGGTGTTTTCTAAGCCTAAAACTAAGTCTAAGATATATGTCTGTGTCTGGATCGTCTTGGTTGCGTTTCTCTATGTATTTATGTCCTTTTGGCTAGTCAAAAGCCTAAAAAAATACGGAGTGTACAAACACAAAGCACGACCACGCTTCTTGACACAGCTTGGTGTTGAAAATTTGGGAAAAATCACGTTCTCTGCACAAAGCATGGCCTGGCTGTGCTTGAGGCTGCCAGGCTCTTTTCTTGCCAATATCTTTAGGGTTGTTTCATTGCTTCCTCCTCAACATGTTTCAAGTCTATATGGCTCCTGACATGAGTGTTTTCCCTTACTTCTTGACCTCTTTTGCTCACATAAAACAATCCAAAGCAGTATCCAAAGCAAAGCATAACCAAAAGCAGGGAAATAATCACAAGTTTACTTTAAATTGGGGGATAAAACATAACCTTAAGCATTCAATTTTCCCCTTTATCAATAGCCTTAAAATGTACTTTTCCAATCCAAATTTGACCAAATAGACCTTAGAAACGAGTTTGGAGTGTCCAAAAACCTAGAAAATTACTCTGGGAGCTCAGTCAACATCGATCAACCAATGGTCACTGTTCATACCGAAAAAACTATTCATGTCGGGTAGAGTACTGTTCACACCTACATGAATTAATATTCACGTCGGCCGAATTTACTGTTCATGACACTAAAACTTGTCAAATGTCTGAGAAATTTCATATCTTATAGTTTATGTATCTCCTTAATCCCTCTACGGTGTTAGATGTTCAATTTGAGGTCTCTAAATAAGAGTTTTATAGTTTACATTTTTCTAAGATTTTCTACTTCCACATTTCGGTGATTCTTCATCCGATTTGAAAAATTGTTCAGCCAATATCATAGTACTTTTCATCTTGAATCCAATGGTGCCCTTAGTTTTGAGATTGAATGCTCGAAAGTACTCCAAATCTAGAGAGAGAAAATGGAGGGGAGAGTGTGAATAGTGATCTCCTGATAAACCTATGGAAGATTTTTCAAAAATGTTGGAAGGACTAAATAGCAATTTTCTAATTGTTGGAGGAATTCTTTTAAATTTTATTATTTACATTTTGACCCCTAACTTTTAAAAAATTACGCTTTGAACCCAGAAATATTAATAAGTTCTCATTTTCATCCTTAAAACCTTTCAATTACGTCTCTACTCCTTTATTTCTTTTAATAATCCATACATAAATGAAAATTTCTAAATCTTAGGGATGTTATATTCTTCCCCCTTAAGAAATTTGGTCTTCGGATTTCAAACCATCCTATCATAAGTAGGGAATGAAGCCAATGCATAAATTACAGTTATTAACCTCACTACTCAAGCTATTGGAGATATCTCTTTTGTATATCATCCTTACTTCCTAAGAAATCTCTTTATTTGAGTGATTTTGCCATATAACCTTAACCATAGGGATTTCCTTCAACTATAAGTTTTTAAATTGTCGATCAACAATAGACATCGATTTTTCCTCATAATTAAGCCAAATTCTTACCCAATTAAATTTCTTAGAATTAGATAACATGAGAAGAATCTAATAGATACTTCCTTAGCATTGATACAAGAAAGAATGTATTAATATCACTTAATCTTGATGGCAAGGTTAGGCGATATACTAGTATGTCCACTTTGTTCAAGAATTCAAAAGAGCCTATATACTAGAGCTGAACCTTTTTTTCCTTCTTTCCAAACCTCATTACCTTTTTCATAAGGCTTTAAGTCATCCAATATCACTTTATTATAGGCGAATTCTGCTAAGGAATCTCCCACCAAACTCAAAGATATATGCTTGAAGCATGCTCTCCAAACTAGCATCATCAATTTAGGTTAGTCATATTCTATCTATTGTATGTTATTCCAAATTAGATTCCAGAAGCTTAACTTTAATCAACTCACCCACCTATTAAGAGGCCTACGATGTTTCATGTAAAACCTCAAATGGTGCCATTTGTATATTGGCCTGATAACTACTAATATGGCAAGTTTAACTAAGGACAAATAATTTTTCTCAACTTTCACCAAAATTATATAAAGATACCTGAAGCATAACTTCTAATGCGTAAACATATCATTTAGATTTATTATCTGCTATACTATACTATAATCTAACTAAGATCCTATGGTTTCCTGAATAGCTCTCCTAAAACAATATATAATTTTTACTTGCTGACATACCAAACAACGAAAAATATTTCACTGTATTTTCTTTTTACCATTATACTAGTACAATTCTTTCAAATCTTAATATATCCCATCAATATTCAAAATCTATGGCTTTTTCTAAAATCTTCTTTCTCAACAATTATTCACACGTGAATTTTCAATCTCTACATAATTCACATCCTAGATACTAGATTCAACTTAGTGTGGTATAAACCCTTAACACAAATACCTTGATCGCTTTACATTATTTTCAGACATGGTTCTTATAATATTCTCTATTACTTTAACCTACTAACCACTTGGACAACATAATAACTGAGTTTTAAAGAAAAGAAATTAACCTTTCTTGTAATAAGGAAAAAGAACCCTGCATTTAATACCAAACATTAATGAAGGATGACATAGTAGAAAAAGAGAAATACATAATGGAGCATGATGCAAAAATAGAAAGTTAGAAGTTTGGACAAAGCATTGAAGGAAAATTAAAATCGATGGGTGTAATTCTTGAAAAGCTATAAACATAACTTAGCTGCTATTTTGGAAAAAACTGATGGCCGCAAGTTTTGAAAATATATATCAAAATCTAATTCAAAGCTATTGTTATTCAGTGGAAGAATATTATATGAAAAAAAAGCATTTATGAGCTTATAAAAGTTTGTGAAGAACAAAGAGCACGTAGTTAATTGGTAGGATGCAGTTGGTTGCTTCAAAACAGATATAATCAATCAACTGTAAAATAAATTGGTCTAAATTAAAAATTTCCAAAATAGCTAGTCGACTTCATAATATTGATAGTCAACTGGTAAGAACTTTGTGAAAATAAGATAAATCCTTTGATTGTCCCTCTTCAACCATTAACTTGTTTGCATTTTCACTTTTTTTTATAATGACGCATATCACTTATAACTTCTCTACAAGAACTAAGACATCAATGCTTCATCAAGGACAACAAGGAAAAAGAAATTTTTTGGTGATACCTTAATCTTATTCATGTGCTTAATATGAGCCACAATCACAACTATTGTACATATGCATGCGTGGCATCATTTTTGAAATTCAATTTCAATTTAACTGATATCCACTGGCCACTCATATAGCTGTTGTAATTACACCCGACCTATTCGTATAGCTATCATAAGCATGCCTTCTTTGAGTTCTATAAATACACACATTAGTATCTTTAACTTCATACTCAAAGTTAGGGTGATTACAGTTATGGAGGGAACCGCATTCCATCAGTTTTAAGACATTTGTGTCTTTTATGGTTCCAGTCCTGGAAAAGATGAAGAGTATGTGAAAGCAGCACAAAATCTGGATATGGTGTTAGCCAGGAGAAAAATTCATTTAGTTTATGGTGGAGGTAATTGTGGGTTAATGGGGTGTGTGTCTACAATAGCACATGTAAGAGGATGTCAAGTTCTAGGTATTATATTCAATTGGGGAATTTGTCAAACTAAATGACATCACTAAGAACTCATAGTGCTCATACCGAGTCCTGAAAGCAGTTTTCATAATCTCTTTTTTTCTTATCCTTAATTGATGATATCTATATCTCAAATCAATTTTTAAAAAATATTGAGCACACCATAGTTGGTCAAACAAATCATCTATACGAGATAATAGATATTTATTACTCACTGTCATTTTATTCAATTATTTGTAATCTATGCATAACGGTAGTAATCCATCTTTCTTTTTCACAAATAGGACTAGAGCACCTCAAGGAGAGTACTAGGACATATAAATCCCTTGTCTAACAAGTCTTGTAACTAAATTTTTTAGTTCCTTAAGTTTAATCGATATCATTCTATATAGGGATATAGATACTAGTTGGGTTCTAGGAAGTAAATTAATATAAAATTCTATTTCTTGTTTCAAGGATAGTCCAGACAATTCTTCTGGGAACACATCAGGAAATTCCAACCATTGGAACTTGATTTACATTGGTATACTTTATATCAACATCACTCACCACTGCCAAATATCCTTAGCACCTTTTTGTAATAACTTATTGTCACGCCCCTAATTTTAGGGCACATGAAACACGTATACCATGAACATATATTTTTCATAAACATGAATATTCCAATCATTTATCATAGAAACAGATATATTTAGGTTCTCCTATACATATATCATATATAGACAAAGTCCATAAACATCAAAGTAGTAGCAGAAGCAGGGATCCTGCCTGTGGCATATAGAGCATACTCTAGAGTACAAGTACAATATAAATCAAAATCTACGAGCCTTAGAAACAAAGTAGGCTTGCCCAGAAATCATGTCGTCTGGCTAGTCAAGTATCTGAAGGGAAAGGACCAAACTTTATATCCTTATCTGAAAAACATATGAACATTGTGTAGTGAGTTTGACAACTCAGTAAGCAGATAATACCTCCTATGACCTCTTAGGTCAACATACGGATGTACTCATATTTTAAAATTTTTCACGGAAAATACAGCTCAAAAGTACATTTATATGGGACCCGCATTTCAAATATTCTCAGTTCATATCACATTCAAATATTCAAAATCATATGCAATACGATATTATCATTATTCAAATATTTTAATGCATCAAAACCTTTCACATGAAAACATTAGGAGGATCCCATATCAGAACCACCATATTAAAGTTTAGGCCCTTCTTAACTTTATTGGTGTAGGATTTGCCTAAACTCAGTATCCCACTGAGGTTTGCCCTACCACCATTCAAGAGGACACACGAAGGGACTCTAATATGAGTATTTCCCAAGCACACAGCAAGGGAAGGCAAATCACATCTCATATAGTTGGCATCTCGCCCATAGAGGAGGCATCCCGCTCCCCTTCACACATCATATCCCATGTGTTGGCCGACACACGAGGCTAGCACCACCCCTTGCTAGCAGGTTTATCAAGGTGTACTAGGTCTAACATCACGTACTATTAGCAAACAGTGTTTTCGATAGGATTCCTCCACAGAAAATATCATATGCACATATGTCTTATAATTAAGTATAAACTTCTCAATATAATATAGATTTTCAGTCTCAGTACAGATTCATCTGTCATAAATTTCCCATTTAGGGTTTATCACATGTACATGCCCTTTCTCGAGGCAATCATATAACTTTATAAATAATGCCACATGCATAAATATTCACTTTATCCTTTAATGAGAAATACAAGTAAAATCAGATACACGATGAGTTCAGAAATCCATTTTCAAAACTATACTCTTCTTGAACTATATTCCAAATTGTAAGCAATTCATGTAATTTTAATGCATTTTAGAAACATATAAGAGTGTAAATATCTCATAAACATAATCAAATAGATGCTTAAAGATCAAGAAGAGTATAGGGCAAGTCATAAGAAGAATCATCTACTCACAGGGTAAGGGCTCCAAATTGGACAGTCCCAAAATGCACTTTTCCAATCCATATTTGACTAAACAGACTTTAAAAACATGTCTGGAGGGTCCAAAAATCAAGGAAATGACTACAGGAACTTGGTCACTATTCATGGCTGAAAAACACTGTTTATCGTTGGAAAATACTATTAACCAAGAATAAAAAGTTGTCAGATAACTGAAAAATTTCATATCCTAAAGTTTATCTAACTCCTGAATCCATCTACGGTGTCAGATTTCCAATTTGAGGTCTCTAAGTAAGAGTTTCAGAATTTACCTTTTTCTGAGATTTTCTACTTCCGATCTACGGTTGATTTGAGAAATTGTTCAGTCAAAATCGTAGTATTCTCTGTCCTGAATACAGTGGTACCTTTAGTTTTGAGATCAAAAGCCAATAGGCACTCCAGATCTAGAGAGAAAATATGGAGATAATATTCACACTAATTTACTATTCATTAGTTTCTCAAATTTATGTATTCCTCTCCGTTATGTCTCCCCCTTCCCCTTTTCTCTTTTATTTTTTTTATAATAATAATAATAATAATTTAATAATTGAATAATAGCATTTATTTTATATATATTCATATAAACACCGTTTTTCATCCTAAAACATTCCAAAAATTTCTAAAAATTTACATTCTCATAAACCTTTAGTTAAACTCTTAAATCATGACTTTTCTTTATAAAAATCTTAATAAAACAGATCAGAAAATAAATATCTTTATACATAATAAAAGAAAGAATATTTTTAAAAATACAAAAACAATTATTAGAAACCAATATAATTATTTTAAGCAACACAATAATTATTTTAAACAAAAATATATTTACTTCCAGCAAAACATACATAGTCATTTTTAAAAAAAATCATACTTGTTTATAATAAAATATTATTTAAAAATAAAAATTTTGGGATATTACACTTATGGGCTGCTAAAGCAAAGATTAGATTACTGAGTACATCACTACGATTTTCTTGTATCAAGAAAGAAGATTCTCTAGGAATATTGAATTTAATCACCTTAAGATGACATTCTAAAATGGCAATGCATGATGCCAACCAATCCATTTTCTATATCATATCAAAGTCTACCATATCAAGGCAATTGGAAAAAATAGATATCATATTCAGAAACGATCATATTTGGCAATTGTCTCAATTCATTAAATTCTCTGGCATGCCTATCTTTTTCACTTTTAGGTAGAAATTGACCCATATATACTTTTTAAAATGCCACAATATTCGATAAATCTTATTCTAGGAAATTTAGCAAACTTGGAATAGAAAGAAAATTGAAACCCTATAAAATCCTTTAGTAGCACCTAAAGTATAAATATGTCTGGCAATATCCATACTAGAGGTCCTACTAATGAATCCTTTACTCTGACAGCCAAAGGGATATCTAATGCTCTAATACTAACTTGTCACACCCTTAATTTAAAGACACGTGAAACACATACTTTACAAACATATATTTGCCATAATATGCATAATAAACTCCTTTATCATTGAAAATAGTTATATATAAGTATTCTCATATAAACCCAATATACAAACCAAGTTTATAAATATCAAAGTAACAATAGAAATAGAGATCCTACCTGTAGTGTTCAAAGCATATCTAGAGTACAAGTACAATATAACCAAAATTCTTGGAGCCTTGGAAACAAAATAGGCTCACCAGAGAATATATCACCTAGCTGATCACCTATCTAAAGGAAAAAGACCAAACTCTGTATTCTTATCTAAAAAATGTGACCATATTGTGTAGTGAGTTTGACAACTCAATGAGCAAATAATATCTACTATGACCTCTTAGATCAGCATATGGATGTACTTATATTTTAAAATTTGTCACATAGAAAATATAGTTCGAAAGTACATCCATATGGGACCCGCATTTCAAATATTCACAAATCAAAGGATATTAAGATATCCAAAACCATATTTAGCACGGTATAATCATTAAATAAATATTGTTATACATCAAAATATTTCATATAAGATAGGTTTAGCTGTATAAACTATAGAAAAATATCAAGCTTTTGAGATAAAATCATATCTTTTGTTGATACATAATTAACATACTATATATGCACTGAGAATCCACTCTTTTACTTAATACTCAAGCATGTCATAACTCTTAATATACTCAATTTACTCATTTGCTATATATATAGTGACCAATTGACTACAGTCACAATAAGTGATCAGGGAATGTGAGTTTCTCACCCATTTGCCTCCTTACATTACCACCCAGTTGGAGTGGCCTTTCCCTTAACTCACACAGGCTAATAAAGCGTCCTTTACTCGGTACTGTCTTAAGCCATACAACCCATCGATATTCATCCATACATGTGTATATATATATATGCATATTCGTCAAATACAATGTATAATTATCAAGCAACTCATTATGAGCTTTACGCTTGCCATTCAATCATATTCAGCAACTTTATAGCTTTATAAATCAATGCCTCATGCACATAATATTCACTTTACCAAATAATGATAAATACATTTAGAACCACATATTCAATGAGTTTCAAAATCTATTTGCAAAACCATACTCTTCTTGAACTATATGCCAGTTACTAAGCAAAGCAGATATTTAACACATTTTAGAAACTTATGATAGCATAAATAATTTGTAAATAGAACCAAATATACATTTAAAGTTCAAGAAGAGCATGGGGTAAGTGACAGAAAAAGAATTATCTACTCACTGGATAAATCTCCAGATTGGACAGCCTTGAAATGCCATTTTAAATTCTAAATTTGACCAAATAGATCTCAACAGTGAGTCTGGATGGTCCAAAATCCTATAAAATGACTCCGGGAGCTCGATCAACACCAATCAACTGATAGTCACTGTTCATGTCTACCGGAGTTACTGTTCACACATATTGAAATCACTATTCACGTCAGTCGGGTTTACTATTCATGACACCAAAAGTTGTCAAATGGCTGAAAAATTTCATATCCTATAGTTTATCTATCTCCCAAATCTATCTACAGTGTCAGATTTTCAATTTGAGGTCTCTAAATAGGAGTTTTAGAGTTTACCATTTTCTAAGATTTTATACTTTCAATCTGTGACGATTCTTCAACCGATTTAAAAAATTGTTCAGCCAATATCGTAGTACCCTCCGTCCTAAATCCAGTGGTAACCTTAGTTTTCAGATCGGATGCTCGAAAGTACTCCATATCTAGAGAGAGAAATGGAGGAGAGAGAGTAAATAGTGATATCTCGATAAACCTACGGAAGACTTTTAAAAAATGATGGAGGGACCAAATAGTAATTTGTTAATTGTTGGTAGAAGTCCTTTAAATTTTATTATTTACATTTTAACTCCTAAACTTTTAGAAAATTACACTTGGACCCCAAAAATATTAATAAGTTCTCATTTTCATCCTTAAAACCTTTCAATTATATCCCTACTCCTTTATTTCTTTTAATAATCCATACATAAATGAAATTTTCTAAATCTTAGGAATGTTACATTTAGAGCCTTAATCAATGATAGGGGAACCTATTTTTACAACAAGATTATGGAAGAACTATTGAAAAGATATCATGTATGTAACGACTCCATTTTCTTATATATATATATATATATATATATATATATATATATATGTATATATGGATACACTATCTAATGAAGTTATTACCTTTTTACTTCTAATTATTTATCTCACAGTGTTCAATTAATTTAGTCAAGCATAATTAAGATTTAAAGTCTACCATTAACATTGATGCTATTGCGAGTTCATATACATACATCATCGGTATCCCGGTGTTACTTGAAACATAGAAAAAGCAAGAATACACCCAACGTCATATCAAAAATTCAATTAGCATCCAGGTGTCGTTAGTTAAAAACACCTGTACAAAAGTCAAACAAATAGGTTTACATCCTAATCATCCACGTCGACTACTTCCGGGGACACCGGTGCTGGTGGTGGCACCTCCAATAGAATCTCAGTCATGTCTACAATAGATACATCACATATAATCGGCACTTACCCAAGGTAGGGCAGTTCGACCTAACACACAGTGAAAATAAGAGTTATGGTGAAAATCTGCATATCTAATTATCTAAGCATAATATGGAAATAGCTGAGAATTAAATCTCAGTAGGTTCAACAATAAATCATATTCATTAATAATATTAGTCATCATATTATGTTCAGCTATATAAGCTACAACAAATATATATCGAGCCTCATGAATGTACTTTATCTATACATATGAAAATATACAAGAATAGTATGTATGACATGAGTAATTACTTTTAGAATATCATGGGTATGTATAGTCATTTCACATATCAAAGGGCAAGATCAACTATTAAAAAGGTCATGCCTTGTCAGAAAAATCATAGTTTTATCATATGAGGGTTATCAACTTATTCTCATATCGAGTTACCCCGGTCAAGGTGAGTATTCTCTACTAACTAGTACGGGCTTTTCTCATTCCGTTCGACATGGTGCACTTTCTCTTTCTTTTCTCATCATTCCTTTCTCATCATCATAATCATAACCATGAGTAGGGCGTCCCCTACTAGTGCACCACACGGACCGCCATGTGACCGTGCTTGTCTCTTTTCTTTTCTTTTCACATTAATAGCCAAAATATGATTTTAATAACAAGTATGCCCATTATGTCTACATGTCACATTTGCTCATCAAAGCATAATCATTTCAAAAATCATTTTTACAAAACATAATCATGCCAAAATCACATACATAAGATGGTAAAGTTTTCATGCAATGGCAATGGCTAGGACTAGGGCATACACTAATCCTTTATTATTTTAATTTATAAGATTCTTCTTCTTTCTTAAATATTATTTTATCTCTATATTTTCTTTATTTTTTTCCCTCTAATCACTTTCCTCCTACTTAAATTAATTTCGACATATGCTCTTGTTCCTAAAATTCCCTTTTTATCACCTCTCTTACCTATGATCTTTATAAATTATTTTTCATTTAATTCTATAAGGTTTTTAGTACTACTTTCTATTCGAAAATACTCATTCTTTAAGAATTAAGGCCCAAAATGCATTCTATATTTTTGGGCCCAGAACTCTTGTCACTGTTTGGTCTATATCGCCTTCACTTGAACTACAAATTAAGTGATTCCAAAGCCTATGAAAATCTAAGACAATTATCTAAAACTTTTATGTTGGATATTTTATAAAGATATTAAGAAATTTTGGTGTTATTACTCCCTCAATTTTATTGTTATTTCTTCTTGGATAAGTTCTGACATCTGCTTACTTATTAAACCATATCTCTCTTATATGGACTCCAAAGTAAGTGATTACAGTGGCCAAAAATCTGTGAGACATATATCTACATTTTTTATGCTAAACATTTCTTTTAATTCCTTACATATTACTCCAAGAAGTTCCAAAATAAATGCTTCCCTGGTTACTTCGAATTCTAGTTTTCTAGCCTAACCTTTCCTAAAGTTCTAGTTCCTTCTTTTATTAAGTCCTTTTCCATTTTTACCTAATTTCCACATAACCATAGGATTACTCATTTCAAAATTGTAACTATATTTCTTACTTAATTTAACATATTCCATCATCCACTTTGGTGCGTACTATCGCAAGTACTCCTAAATTAATACCTTACCTCTCAATTAACCTTTAATTGTGAAAGTAAGGGTTGATCCCATAGAAATTGGAATTACCTTTTGTGAAATCAAATAAGAGGGTTTTGCTAATTGCAAGTAAAAAAAAGTAAAAAAGAATGAAAGTCATTAAAAAGATAGTATTTAATAATAAAGGCGTTTGTTTTAGTTGATATCCACCCTCAAGGGATTGCATTGATAATTGACAACATAATCAATCTTAATTTAAATATCTATCATTGGGATTCTAACCTTGTTCCTCCTTAAGTCTAGTCATTGATGAAAATTGACCATATTAAACCCTAATTAATAAGCAATCCTTTAGCACATCAGTAAAGCATAACTCATTAACCGCATGAAAAAACTAGAGAAACTAATAGAGTTAAACAAATATAGACACATCAGCTATATCCAATTTAGCCAATTATTCAACATAGGTTTAATGATTTATAATTCCAAATCCTTAAGCCTATTTGCCTCAAGAATCATAGTAATGAAAACTTTATTAAAAACATAATTCAGCAGTAGATTAAGACAGATAATATATTAGTAGACCTTCCTAGCAATTATATGAATAATCATTGAAAAGAGAAAAGGAAATGAATAATCAATACTCAATTAATATTAAACTACTAAAATCAAATCCAAATTTCACAATGTATGAAGATCTCTTGACGTTTCAATCTTCCTCTACCAACTAAAAGTAAATTAGCCGCGTAAGGCCATAAGAAAATCTAGAGAAAAATTGAAGAAGGAAATTAAGAGATTGATTGACCATCTAGATGCTTGCTTTATCTCCCTTTTTATAGATTGGCTTTTCTTCATTGAAGTGGAATTGTTTCTAGGTCAAAACCCATCCCATCAAGCTTCAATTAAAGCTAAAAGACCTAAAAAACATAATTTTAGCATTCTGGTTCGACGGCAGGTGCCTGGTGCTTTGGAAATCCTCCCCTAGGGCACCGTAGCACACTGGGCTTAGCATTGCGGCACTAGGCATTGCTAGTGCTCAAGTGCCATGGTGCTTCAGAAATCTTGTGATGCAGCGTTGTGGTGCTTTATTGTGAGCACCACGGCGCCTAGAGGCTTCCCAAATTTGCCAACGTGCCGAACATAAAAGTTGTAGCTTTATTTTTCTTCTTTCTATAGCAACTAGAATGACCTCAATCGTAGTTTGCATGAGAGAGATATGTCTCAATTAGTGATGAAGGGTCAGAAATCAGCATTTTTCATGATCTTCTCTCTATTTTCCTCTTCTTTTCCTCTTTATTCTTCCGAAAATAGAAAACACAAAGCTTAATTAATTCATATTTATAATCTATTTAAATCAAATGAAAAGTAAGCTTAAAGGTATTAAAATAATACTTAATTATAAACACATCAAATACCCCCACACTCAACATTTTTCTTGTCCTCAAGCAAAATAATCTCTAAAGACAAAATCAAAAAATCAATATATGTAGTGAGTGTTAGGCTTACCAAGCTTTTGCCTCATAACATGAAAATATGCTCAATAAAATATTTGAAAGGGCATAACCATGCACAATATTAACTTAAATGCAATCCATTATTTTATTCTCCTGAATCTCGAGTGTGTGTGTTTTTGCCTCCTTATATCATTCATGGAGGATCCTTGATTTCATAGGCTTATTTTTCATGCCACTCTCAATTAACGTAGGCCAAAACTATCTCTAGGATCAATAGGGATTTATTTAGCTTGTAATGTGGCCAGGGTATAAGGTGTGATAAAGGATTCAAATTTAGGTTAAATCACCCAGCACCACATGATTAAATATGATCTCTTGAGCTTTTTTTTCTAGTTTAGGGGGATTTTTCCCCAAGCTCATTTTCTTGCTTCAACTAAATTTAATTAATTCTTTTCCTTGGTTCTCTATTTATTTTCTTTAACCCACAGCATATGCTTTTATCTTTGGATTTTTCTTCTCTTTCCCTTGCTCCATCCTTCCACTCATGGAGTGAGTGAATAGGGTCAAAATAAAATATATTTATACAAAATTTGGCTTTTGGTTCATTTATGGATATAAAAGAAAAAGTTCATTAAGCTCAAAAGAAAGGAACCAAGGATATTTCATTGCTTGGGTTAGGCTTGAAAGGCTCAATCTATCAAATAATGCCTAAATCATCTCTTAATTAATAGTATTAGCCTAGGATTTCGCCTTAAGTAGCATTGAAATAAATTCTAGAATCCTATTGAGATCATAAAATAATTTTTAGGTATATAAACCTCTTTAAGTAAAAGACAAATTGAATGCCCAAATTTATTGTGCAAAAATGTTTCAAGATTCTAAAGTTAAAATAAATTGAAAAAGAGTTAAAATTGTACACAACACAAAATATAAATTGAAACAGTCACATAATCACTCAACTTGCTAAACACAATAAATGTGCAATGATAGTGAAAATCAAAAAATCAATGCTCAACAAGTAAGGTCACAATTATTTTTGCAATTATACTTCAACCCCTACACTCAAACTTTACATTGTCATCAATGTAGAATTAAGATGATAATCAAGAGGGAGATGTGAAGAGATTTAAGTTATGTGAACTTTTCTGAATTTGTTTGGGGAAGAAAGAGAGTGATGCATTACTAGACCCTGAGTATGTTTGATTTTCACTTTTTTTTAATAATCAATGTTGGGTTTCTTCCCAATAAGCGCCTTTTTTTGATGTCATTGGCTTAACTCAAAGCTCCTTATATCATTCATGGAGGATCCTTTGTGTCCACTTTAATTTTAAATTTTTGGTACTGATTGAAGCCTTGAAGTTTTATTGCTTGACAAGTAACCACATTAGTAATAACAAGGGGTCCAAACCAACGGAGAGATTTCTTACCTTTGCGAGGTCTAACCCCTTTAATCTTTAAAGTTTGATGCAATTCTACAATTGGGTCTATGCCTTTAAAGTTTGCATTTATTTTTGTAATGGAACTTCCTTTTTCCTGAAGATCATCCATTAATACCTCCTCTTTTTGAGCACCTAGATTTATGGCAACTATGATAGGTGTTGCATCTCCAACTTTCAAGTATTTCAGGTGATTATGAAGAGGTGACAAATTTGATCTAGGATCTTGTAAAACATAAGGTGCACTTGTTTCATTATAATTGGGTACTAAGGTAGGGGGATCCATACCTATTTGTTGCACTTTTGGAGCTACTTTTAATTCTTCATTATTCTCCTGCAAGTGAACACTCAAGGTTAGTTCCTCAACCCTTTTCTCTAAAGGCTCAACATCCTATGCTACAGAATCTATCATATTAATAACATAGACAGTAAGATATTTCATGGCACTAAAATTACTGAACTTCATAATTTTTCCTTCAAATTTCAATGTCAGTGTGCCACTATGAACATCTATTATGGCCTTGGATGTTTTTAAGAATGGTCTCTCTAACAAAATTGGAGTGATTTGATCACCACTCTCCATATTAAATACAAAAAAATCAGCAGGGAAAATTAGGATAGCAACTTGCACTAAAACATCCTCAACCACACCCTTGGGAAGGGTATTAGATTTGTCAACCAATTGAATTATAACACAAATTTCTTTTAAAGGTCCTAATGTTAAATATGCATAAACAGAGTATAGCATGACATTAATAGATGCTCCTAAATCTAGCATGGCCTTCTCAAATTTTGTATTGCCTATAGTGCAGGGAATGGAAAACATGCATGGGTCTTTGCACATAGTAAGGAGTTTTCTTTCAAAAATTGCATAAACATGTTCCCCTACTTTCACTTTTTCAACTCCTTTCAACTTCTGCTTCCTCTTTTGGGTGTGCAATTCCCTTAGGAAATTCGCATAACAGGGTTCCTGGCTGATTGCATCTAAAAGAGGAAGATTCACCTCACACTTTCTAAATGTCTTATATAAGTCAGAAGTTTTCTCATTTAATATATTTTCTTTCAGAGCTTCAAGAAAGGGAGGTGTAGGTTTATATTCAAATAAAGGTGCAAAATTACCTTTTGGATGCTTACCTGCCATGGTTGCATTATTTTTTTCTTCCTCTTGCTCATCTAATACTTATACCTCTTGCATTGGGATCTCAGCTTCTTTCTCACTTTGTAGCATTATGACACTTACATTCTCCCTTGGGTTCACCACAATTTAAGAGCGCAACTTACCTAAATTTTGAGCATGTAATCAACTAACTGTGGTTGCAAATTGACCCATATGAGTTGTCAGGTTCTAAATGCTAGCTCTTGTCTATTGTTGGAATTTTTAAGAGTTATGTACAAGAGTTTTAACAATATCTCCTAAAGAATTACTTACCTGGGAGTCTTGACACATATTTTGTCTAGGATAATAGGCCTATTGATTTTGCTAAAAAAAAATTTCCTACAAGCCTATTTTGTGCATAACTATGCAAAAAAATTTGGCTTGAGGCTAGTGCCACGACACTTTGGAAATCTTGTGACACGGCGTCGCAGTGCTCTATTACGAGCACCACTATACCCAGCAACTACCAAAATTTTCCAAAGTACTAAACATAAAAGTTGTATCTCTATGTCTCTTCTTTCCATAGTTTCTATAATCACCTTAATCAGAGGTCAAATGAGAGAGATATGCCTCAATTAGTGACAAAGAATTAAAAATTATCATTTTTCATGATTTTCTCTTTATTTTCCTTTTCTTTTCCTCTTTATTCTTCCTAATACATAAAATACAAAACTCAATTAATTCTTGTTTATATTCTACTTAAATAAAACAAAAATTAAGCTTAAAGGTATTAAAATCATGCTTAATTATAAACACATCACACTTGAAAAGAAAAACAGAATCATACATCATCATTGATGTTTCCAACAGGAATTTCTCATAGACTTCTTCTTGGTGTTTAGGACCATACTTTTTTTTATCAATATAACCATCTTCCACCCATTTATACAATTCAAATACACATAACAGCAACACAAAAGCCCTAAAATTTGGCCACCCATAGCCATAACCATGTAGAAATTTTCATACCAACCTACGTATCCAAACATCCATCACATGCAAGATCAACATGTAACATGATATAACAACATCAACGACCAATCATCAAAGTATCAAATTATTACAAATATCATCAAAGTCCCAAATAATGTTACAAATTTCAAAGCTTTTCTTCAAAAAGAGATATTGTTAAACCTAACTACAAATCTCCCTAGCTTACTTAGTGATAGCTGCATTTTGCTAACTACATTTTACTATAGTTTCCATGCCTTACCAATGATTATTTACTGAATTTTCTGGTGTTTTAAGCACTTTTTCCCTCTAATTTAATAAAAAAAGGATGACTCTTCTAGATATAACATCAGCGGCCCATTGATGCAGCATTTCACTGAGCATATGTGGCAATGATAGCAGAACTGCGAGTGATAGAGGGTGAGCTGCCCCCCTTTCCTGCAATACTCTGATTCTGTTTGATTTGATGCAGGTGGTAGAGCAGCGCAGCAGCAGCAGGCGATAGCAGCAGGGACAGCAGCAGGTGCACTGCAAGCTGTTGGTACAGGACTACCTCCACTATTGAAAGTGGAGAGGATAAAGCTGCTCAACAAGGGCGCCTGCTGCAGAGCAGAAGAAATGGCAGACATCCAGGGCGCTTTACTAGGACCACAGAAGCTGCCTATATAAGGCCGAAAAATAGCCAATGGAAAGGACACGCTCTGCCGGGGAGAAAGAGGAAAGAACCGAGTGAAAAATAACACCAAGCCTAGAGTGCTGCTTACACCGGAAGGTGCAGCACGAGGGGGTAGAGTGTTAGTGAAGAAGGGAACCTTGTTTTTGTGTTATCTGTTATTGTTTTACTGCTTGCCAAAGGGAAGATTTTCATTTTTGTAATTTGGTTTTTACCTTGTAAAATGCACGCCAATGTTTCTGGAATTTTGGTAACTAGTGCACCCATGAGGCTCGGCTAAGTTTCCAGCTGGGGTTGCACAAGGGTTGTAATGGACTGAAGCACATTTTAACGTTAATACATTTTGCTACAGTTTTGTTTACATTCAGCTGTAGTTCCTCTAGCTTTTCTTTCCTTAATAACGAAAGTTTGGAGGAAGAAAACCAAGGCCACCATTCACCTGGGAGAGTAATGGAGGCTGGAAAAAGAGGCTGACTGTAGGGGGGCTACCTTATGTAGGAATATACAGGTACCCCATTAGTCCATAACGAAATGCATGCACAACTAAGAGGTGAGGGCCAAAGCAGGAATGCGCGTCTGAACCTTGGAGTTGTAAGGAATGGTAGTCTGGGAAGACTCCTTTCAGGACTGAGTTAGCACCAGGGACTTTTGCAGCAAAGTCTAAAGTATCTCTGAAAGCTGAAGTCCATGGCAACCCCGAGCACCCCAGTTATCCCCATATATTTTCTTTCCAATTCCTTAATACTTTTCACCTTAGTCACAATAAAAATCGGTTAAACCGTGCATATTCTAAATTTGTGAAAAAAAAACTTGACATTGCTACAGCATTCATACAGCAAAGGTATCTAGACAGTTTCAGTTCACTCCTCGTGGGACGATACTCACTCATCACTTTATTACTTGGTCACGATACGTGCACTTGCGTACTGACATTGTATTCATCTCTGTATGAATTACACACAAACGTTCACCAAGTTTTTGGCGCCGTTGCCAGGGAGTGTCAACTTTGAAAATTGTTTTTAGGCACCCCACTGTGTGAAGGATTGTTTTGCTTTTACTCTAGTGTCCTGATTGAGCAGGTAACACAGTGCATGAGCAGGGCTGACAGAGAACTTCTGCCCCTTGATCCAGAAATAGAAAGAACACTTCTGAGAAGAAGAAGAGGACAGCTAATACACCAGCAGCAGGCGGAGATGGCAAATCAAAATGGAGCAGACAACATGAACGATAGAGATAGGGTCTTAAATGCTTATGTTCAACCAAATCTGAATGGGTTGAACCCGAGCATTGTGAGACCAGAGATTGAGGCTCTACATTTTGAACTCAAACCAGTAATGTTCTAGATGCTGCAAACTGCTGGGCAATTCAGTGGCATGCCCACTGAGGACCCCCACCTGTATTTAAGAGTATTCATGGAAGTCACGGATGCTTTTAAAATGAATGGTGTAACAGAAGAAGTGCTCAGGCTTAAGCTGTTTCCTTATTCATTAAGAGACCGAGCAAGAGCCTGGTTGAACTCACTGCCACCTGACTCTATCGCTAACTGGAGTGACTTGGTAGAAAAATTTCTGCTGAAATACTTCCTGCCTACCAAAAATTCCAGATTGAGAAATGACATCACCTCTTTCCAGCAATTAGAAGGTGAATCTTTGTATGAGACTTGGGAGAGGTATAAAGAGCTATTACGGAGATGCCCACATCATGGAATTCCTTACTGCATTCAGATGGAGACCTTTTATAATGGTCTCAATGCCTAAACTCGGACCATAGTAGATGCAGCGGCCAATGGGGCACTCTTGTCCAAAACATATAATGAAGCATATGAGTTGCTCGAAAGAATGGCCAGTAACAACTACCAATGGCCAATGGACAGGGTTTCAAATGGAAAGAAAGCAGCAGGCATGCACGAAGTAAGCGAAGTGACTTCTCTCACAGCCCAGCTAGCATCTCTAGTCAATGTCTTGAAGAGCTAGCAAGTTACCCGTCCTCAAGCAGCCAATGCAGTCCAGAAAACTGGACCATCTTGTGTATTATGCAATGGATCTCATTTATTTGAAGCGTGCCCTTCAAACCCTGAATCAGTGTGTTTTGTGGGCAATATGAATCGCAATAACAACCCTTACTCCAACACATATAACCCAGGATGGAGGCAACACCCCAATTTCTCCTGGAGCAATTATGATGCAGGACAAGGGAACAACTCTGCCCCACAAAGACCACAGGGTCCACCAGGCTTCCAGCAGCAAAGACAACAGCCTCAGGAAGCCCACACTTCACTAGAATCCCTATTGAAGGAGTATATGGCAAAGAATGATGCTCTAATCCAGAGTCAAGCAGCCTCACTGAGGAATCTGGAGACTCAAGTGGGACAACTTGCCAATGAACTAAAAAGCAGACCCCCAGGGACACTTCCTAGTAATACTGAAGTCCCTAGGAGAGAAGGAAAAGAGCATTGCAAAGCGATAGCTCTGAGGAGTGGAAAGATGGTGGAAACACCAAAAGCAAGAGAGCAAGACCAAACAGACTCCACTGTACCCCTGGAGAACAAAAACGGCAAGAAAAAGCAAAAGGAGGAGATAAGCAAGGACGAAAACATCTCTGGAGAGAATGCTGCAGCAAAAGTCGTCAACTTTGCTGCAGCAGGACATGCAGCAACCTAAGCTACCTCCCCCTTTCCCTCAAAGATTTTAGAAGCAGCAGAATGACTAGCAATTTAGAAGGTTCTTGGATGTCCTGAAACAACTACACATCAACATTCCTCTGGTGGAAGCACTGGAGTAGATGCCCAAGTATGTGAAGTTCATGAAGGACATTCTGACAAAAAAAAGGAGGTTTGGCGAGTTTGAGACTGTAGCTCTCACAAGAGAATGTAGTGTTGTGCTGCAAAATAAGTTGCCACCCAAACTTAAAGATCTAGGCAGTTTCACCATACCGTGTTCAATTGGAAACCAGTATTTTGGCAAGGCACTTTGTGATTTGGGAGCAAGCATCAACCTTATGCCAATGGCCATCTTTAAAAAGCTAGGAATTGGAGAAGCTCGGCCTACCACAGTTACACTACAATTGGCAGACAGATCCATTGCCCACCCAGAGGGAAAAATAGAGGATGTCCTGGTTAAGGTGGACAAGTTCATCTTCCCAGTAGATTTCATAATTCTGGATTATGAAGCTGATGCAGAAGTACCCATTATATTAGGCAGACCATTCCTACCAACTGGCCAGACACTCATTGATGTCCAGAAGGGTGAATTAACTATGAGAGTACAGGATGAGCAGGTTACATTCAATGTGCTCCAAACCATGAAGTTTGCCAGTGAAGAAGAGGAATGTGTTGTGGTATCAATGATAGAAACGTTAGCATCAGCACAACTGGAAAGATGCTGTAAGGAGCCATCACCAACAGCGTGGACAGATCACTCAGAGTCCGAAGGAGAAGATGAGAAGGAATGGGCCTGGATTGATGTCAGACAAGGCTTCAGGAAGAAAGAGCCATTATTCGAAACCACGCCAGATTCAAGACTGCTGAAAGCATCAATGGAAGAACCACCAGCTCTGGAGATGAAGCCTCTGCCAGCTCACCTTAAGTATGTGTAACAACCTCTTTTTTTTCCTTTATTATTATATAATATTGAGTTCACATACATGTCATTAATCAAAACAGACGTATAACATATCAAACACATAGATATTTACATCTTGTTTATTTTGATTAACCAATTCCGGAGATACAGGTGCGGGTGGTTGCACGTTCACCGGGATCTGAGCCAACTCGACCACAAACATCTTATTTGATTCTAAAATCTGCCCAACATAAAGTAACTCGATCCAATGTGCACTAAAAGCCAGAGCCTTAGAAACAAAAGCTGCATAAATAATTTTCTGAACATGATATGGAAATATAGTGAGAATTAAATCCCAGTAAGTTCAACAATAAATTATCATCAGTAAATCTCATCACGTCATGTTCAACTGTATAAACTACAGAAAATATCTTTGGTCACATAAATGCATTATATCTATGAACATAAGAATCATACTGTAATGATATGTATGATATGATTAACTATTTTCAAAATATCATATGATGGCCATCAACTTATTCTCATTTCAAGCTACCCCGGTCAGGGTGAGTATCCTCTACTCTCCGGTACGGGCTTTTCTCGCTCCGTCCGACATGGCCCACTTTCTCTTTCTTTTCTCATTATCATGATCATAACCGTTGGTAGGGCGTCCCCTACTGGTGCACCACACGGATTGCCATGTGACCGTGCTTATTTCTTTTCTTTTCACAATGATAGCCAAAAATATGCTTTCAATAACAAGTATGTTCATCAAAATATAACTATTACCATAAATCATTGGTAATTATGCCATGAACATAACCATTTCAAATATCACTTCATAAAATATTTCCATGTCAAAATTTCATACTTAAGATGGTAAGAAGTTCATACAATGGCAATGGCTATGGCTATACTAGTCATTTATTAAGATTCATCTTCTTTTTTAAATACTAATTTTATTTCTTTATTTTCTTGATGTAGGTTTTCATCCTATCTAACCTTCTCTTACTAATCAGAGCATAACTCCCTCAATTTAACTCTGATGTAGGTGATCTTGGTGTCCATTTCAAGATAAAACAATTATCTAAAACTATTATGTTGAACATTGTAGCGAAAAATTAAGAAATGAAGGTGATATTACTCCCTCAATGTACAGGATAGTTCCTCTCGGATAGGTTCTGACCTTTACTGACTAATTAGACCATATCTCCCAAATTGGAACTCCAAATTGCGTTATTCCAGTTGGTAAAAATCCATAAGCCATATATCTATAATTGTTATGTTGGCGCGCTATTTTAATTCCCTACAGAATATTCCCAGAAATTCAAAACTAAAGCATTAATAACATACTCTTCCCTGAATAAACATTTTCTGACCTCTGCTTAATAATCGGATCATATCTACCTCATATGAACTCCAAATTGCATAATTCCAGTGGGTATATTTCCATGAGACATAGATATATAACTTTCATGTTAACCATTTATTTTAATTCCATACAGATAATTCCCAGAAATTAAAATACAAAAGCTATCCTAACATAATCTTCCCTGATGAACCATTTTCTGACCTTGGCTTACTAATCGGACCATATCTACCACATGTGGACTCCAAATTGAATGATTCCAGTGGCTAAAAATCCATGACACACATATCTTTAATTCTTATGTTAACCATTTATTTTAATTCCCTACCAATAATTCCCAGAAATTAAATTACCGAAGCTATCCTAACATATTCTTCCCTGAAGATTCATTTTCTGACCTTTGACTACTAATCGGACCATATCTACCACATGTGGACTCCAAATTGAATGATTCCAGTGGCTAAAAATCCATGACACACATATCTTTAATTCTTATGTTAACCATTTATTTTAATTCCCTACCAATAAGTCCCAGAAATTAAATTACCGAAGCTATCATAACATATTCTTCCCTGATGATTCATTTTCTGACCTTTGACTACTAATCAGACCATAGCTACCTCATATGGACTCCAAATGGAATGATTCCAGTGGGTAAAAATCCGTGACACATATATCTTTAATTCTTATGTTAACCATTTATTTTAATTCCTTATAGATTGTTCCCAGAAATTAAAATACCGAAGCATAAAATTCTGTCAACCATAGCCATACCCATGCAGAACTATCTACACCAACCTAAGTATTCAAACATACATCACATGCAAGATCAATATGAAACATGATATAGCAACATCCATGACCAATCATCAAAGTTCTAAGATCAAAATCTCATATAAATATTATGAGTTTCAAAGGTTTTCTTCAAAAAGAAATATTGTTAAACTTACCTGGAGCACTTAGTCCCCTAGACTTCTCCTTCCTCTTTCTTCCTTTCTTCCTCTCCTTTCCTCACACTACCTTGCTTCTATTTTTGCTCTCCCTCACTTGGACGAAATTCTAATGTTGTAAGGGTGGGTTTTCTTATATAGACCATCAAATAATTCACCTTTCATGATCATGGGTCTACCTTATCACAATTAGGATACACTTTGTTGAATTTTTGGAAAACAAACAACTTATGTTCTTGTCTTCCTCTTCCTTAGTCAAGATATGCATAGAAAAAGGAGATTTGTATTTTGAAAATTATGATGATATGTTCTTAAGATATGGGGCAAGATCCCTTTGATTTAGGGATTCATTTCCTTTTTCTTTTGTCTTAATCAAGTATGATAGATTTGCCTTTTTAAGTGGCAAATTTCTAGCCCTTGAATTTTTCTTACTTAACTAAAATTATTTGTGTAGGATAATGATGTTTTGTCATAATGCTATGTATTATTACCCACTTGCTAAAGTTATGAATGTAGGATATAGATGTTTTTGTCCTAAAGCCTTGTATTATTATGCCACTTGCCAAAATGATGAATGTAGAATCACACCACTTGCTAAATTTTTGTCTTAATGCCATGTCACTTAATCTTGATTACACCAATATTTCATCACTTTAATTTTATTTTTATTTTTATTTTTTTTCCTCTTGGGTTTGGGCTCATTCTTGCCCATTTTCCTTACTTTGGTTAAAATTCTACCTTTCATAATGGGCTTGGTCACATTTTCATGATTTTTGGGCTACCGGTCCAATTTCTATATCCTAGTCCAAGTCTATGTTTTATTTCTTCCTTGGGCTATCCTATTGGCTTGCTAAAAATTCATGTGAAGTAGAAAAACTCTATATGAAGTGTCTATAGGTTAAAGCCCAATTACGGGTGGAGATACTAAACTTAGTAACTTTTGCTCTTAAATTAAGAAAAATTACTCTAATCCGATCTTCTTGAAATTTTAAGACCTTTACTTACTTCACAAAAATTTATCTTTCTTTACCTAAGAATTTCACCTTTCTTTAACATGTTTATTTCTAATATTTCCTCTTAAGTTTTCTTTCTTTACCTATTCCATTAATATTAGAACATTTCTATGCATATATGTAAGGTGAAGAATTTCTAATGAAAATATCTAAAAATTACGGGATGTTACATTCTTCCCCCCTTTAGAAATTCGGTCCCCGAATTTCAATCCATCCTACCACATGTAGGGAATGAAATTAAGGCATTATTCAGAGTTACCAAACTTATTACCTAAATAATTAGAGATATCTTTTCTGTATGACATCTTTACTTTTTAATATGTCTATTCACTTGAGTGATTTTTGCCATATAACTTAACCATAAGGATTTCTTTCACTCATAAGTTCTTCAATTGATATCCTCTAGCCCGCATGGATATATCTATGGGTCGATATTAGAAAACACACATATAAAGGAACATATACACCTTCATATTGTGTAACTATCTTTTCTTATTCCAAACTTCTATCAAGTCAATTTTTTTTTTTTTCATATATCAACATCATCCCCTGAATATCATCATCTTAATCTATCATCTATTTTTATCCTCAAATCCTTTAATCAATATGTTAAACATACATAGCAATAAATCCTTCAAACCTTTAATAACGTTTATGTACCATTGACACATGTCTAATAATTCCAACTTACATCATCACAGTAATTCTATACAAGCTTATTAACACCATTAAACTCATTGTCAAAAATTTCAATTATTTCTTCTATCATATCCAAAAGCACCTCATTCTAGCTTATGCCAATCCCATTTAATTCACCCAATCATTTCAAGAAGATTTGTGTTTTTTTTTTCCTAACAATTACTCATACATGAATTCTCAATTCCAACATAATTCACATCCTATATACTAGACTCAATTTAGCATGATATAATCCTTTAAAACAAATATCTTGATAACCTACATTATTTTCGGACATGGTTCTCAGAATATTCTCTATATTTCCAAATTAAGAGTTCAAAGACTAACTTAAATCCTACTTCCTATATTTTATTCCTCGAGAACTTCAACACCACTAATTCTCTTAATTACATTCGTCAAAACACCATAAGACCATCATCCGTCCATTCTTTTTAAACTTTTCATTACTTTAACCTACTAACAACTTAGACACCATAATAACCGAGTTTTAAAGAAAAGAAATTATCTTTCATTGCAATGAGGGAAAATAACCTTGCATTTAATGCCAACCGTTAATGAGTGAAACAGACGAAAAGCATAATAGAGAATGGTGCCAAAAGCGAAAGTCAAAAATTTCGACAAAGCATTGAAAAATATTAAAATCGGTGGCCGTAATTCTTGAAAATCTGTAAACAAAATCTATCTATGATTTCAGCAAAAATCGGTGGCCGCAAATTTTGAATATATGTGTCAGAATCTACTTTAAATCTATTGGTATTCGGTGGAAAGATATCACATGGAAAAGAAACATTTCTGAGCTTATAAAAGTCTGTGAAAATCAAAGAATATGTAGTTAACTGGTAGGATGCAGTTGATTGCTTCAAAATAGATGTAATCAATCAACTGTAAAAAGAACCAGTCCAAATTAAAATTTCTCAAAATAGCTAGTCGACTTAATAATACTGATAGTCGACTGGCAAAAACATTGAGAATACAAAATAAATCATTTGATTGCATTTTTTTTTTCAATGACGGCTATCACCTACAACTTTTCTACAAGAATCAAAACATCAATGCTTCATCAAAGACAACAAGATAAAGACAGATTTCTGGTGATATCTTATCTTATACTCTTTATGTGCTTAATATGGGTCACAGTCATACTATTGTACATATACATGCTTGCCGTCATTTTTGAATTTTTTTTTTATTTATCTTTAATTTAGCTGATATCCACCAATCACTCACATAGTTGTTCTAATAATACCTGGCCTATTTGCATAGCTATTATAAATATGCCCTTCTCTGAGTTCTATAAATACTTACATTAGTATCTTTGTCTATTCTCAAAGTTAAGGTGATAGAAATTATGGAGGGAACCGCATTCTGTCAGTTCCGAAATATCTGTGTCTTTTGTGGTTCCAGTCCTGGAAAAGATGAGGAGTATGTTAAAGCAGCACAAAATCTGGGTGTGGTGCTGGCTAAGAGAAAAATTCATTTAGTGTATGGTGGAGGTAACTGTGGGTTAATGGGGTGTGTGGCTACAGCTGCACATGCAGGGGGATGCCAAGTTCTAGGTATTATTCCTACAGCTCTAGCTACATCTAGCAACATAGGGAAGACAATTGGGGAAGAATATAGGGTAGCTTCCATGCATGAACGCATGGCTAGAATGATGAGCAATGCTGACGCCTTCATTGCCTTACCAGGTGGTTTTGGTACTTTAGAGGAGATTTTCCAAATAGTCTCTTGGGCACAACTGAATATACATCACAAACCGATAGGTTTGTTAAATGTTAATCACTTCTTTGATGGTCTGTTATCTTTTCTAGATCAAGCTGTGGAACAGAGGTTTATCCCACACTCAGCACGACAAATTCTCATCTCAGCTTCAAATGCTGAAGAGTTGATTGATGCTTTACAAGCCTATGTTTATGTACCTGATCCAACTATGACTCAAATAGAATGGTCGACAGATAACCGCAAGAAACGTAAATTGGATTTGGATCTTAATCTTTAAATGTAGTAAAACGTAGCCATTATTGTACTACT
The DNA here is from genome assembly GCA_037074535.1 of Gleditsia sinensis. Taxonomy (NCBI): domain Eukaryota; kingdom Viridiplantae; phylum Streptophyta; class Magnoliopsida; order Fabales; family Fabaceae; genus Gleditsia; species Gleditsia sinensis. The sequence continues at coordinate 59,368,958 of CM073464.1, forward strand.
TTTACTTTCTTAGAGTCTACTTGGATACCATATTTACCAACCATACTCCTTTAGAGTTGGTAAAACTATCCTTAAATGTTTCTTATGATCCTCTGAACTTTTGAAATATTCTAGTTATCATTAATAATAAAAAAATTGATACAGGGATGACCTAATTACTATTCATTAAATCTATGAATGTAGCTAAAATATTTGTCAATTTAAATGCATCACCACGAACTCATAATGCCCATAATAAGTCCTACATCCTCTTCTCTTATCCTTAATTAATGTTACTCATATCCTAAATCTATTTGTGGAAAAATATTGAACACCTTATAACTGGTCAAACAGGTAATCTATACGAGCTAATGGGTTTCTATTCTACATTGTTACCTTATTCAACTGTCTACAATCTATGCATAGTCATAGTGATCCATCTTTCTTTTTCACAAATAGAACTAGAGCACTCCAAATAAAAGTACTAGGGCATTTAAATCTCTTGTCTAACAAGTCTTGTAAAATTTTTTTTTTCCAGTAACTAGAATAATTCTTTTCTGATGTGGAAATACTGCAACCACGGAGCATACTAAGATTTTTCAAATAAAACCGGCACTTTCAAAACTTCTTGGAAATTTTATATGAGTACTAGGGTAAATTCCATGTTAAAATTCCACACTAATATCTCGGTAACTGGATAGTAATTGTAGTCTGTAAATAGCGCACCAGAAAAGTTCCCAGGAAAGAGAGGTGGGTCACTAATGGACACGCTTAAGTACCAAGTCTTTCCTTGCCAGAGCTTTCCTTAGACATGCACTTTTCACAAATCACAATTTTTTTTAAAATTCAATCGATATCATTCTATATAGGGATATAGATACTAGTTGGGTTCTAAGGAGTAAATCAATACCAAATTCTCGAATTGCTGTGGCAAGGTTGTGCAAGATTTCCTCCGCATTGTTTGCCGGATTCCGCCTTGGTGGTGCCATTTCCTATTGTGGGAAAAATAAATTTATGCTGCTATTGAGGTGATCAAGCCCAATAGTTAGTTTCAAAACAATATTTAACAGCAGTCATAACACCACCTCGGCATATAGATAAGAAACACTAGTAATTTCTTACCTATATGAGTCACTGATCCCCTACACAGCACAACCACAACATACTCAAGACACTATAAGATCGATTCAGATAACCATCCACCCACTGGCCATCTAGGATCGACCTGCTCTGATACCAATTATGTAACAACCTCTTTTTTTTCCTTTATTATTATATAATATTGAGTTCACATACATGTCATTAATCAAAACAGACGTATAACATATCAAACACATAGATATTTACATCTTGTTTATTTTGATTAACCAATTCCGGAGATACAGGTGCGGGTGGTTGCACGTTCACCGGGATCTGAGCCAACTCGACCACAAACATCTTATTTGATTCTAAAATCTGCCCAACATAAAGTAACTCGATCCAATGTGCACTAAAAGCCAGAGCCTTAGAAACAAAAGCTGCATAAATAATTTTCTGAACATGATATGGAAATATAGTGAGAATTAAATCCCAGTAAGTTCAACAATAAATTATCATCAGTAAATCTCATCACGTCATGTTCAACTGTATAAACTACAGAAAATATCTTTGGTCACATAAATGCATTATATCTATGAACATAAGAATCATACTGTAATGATATGTATGATATGATTAACTATTTTCAAAATATCATATGATGGCCATCAACTTATTCTCATTTCAAGCTACCCCGGTCAGGGTGAGTATCCTCTACTCTCCGGTACGGGCTTTTCTCGCTCCGTCCGACATGGCCCACTTTCTCTTTCTTTTCTCATTATCATGATCATAACCGTTGGTAGGGCGTCCCCTACTGGTGCACCACACGGATTGCCATGTGACCGTGCTTATTTCTTTTCTTTTCACAATGATAGCCAAAAATATGCTTTCAATAACAAGTATGTTCATCAAAATATAACTATTACCATAAATCATTGGTAATTATGCCATGAACATAACCATTTCAAATATCACTTCATAAAATATTTCCATGTCAAAATTTCATACTTAAGATGGTAAGAAGTTCATACAATGGCAATGGCTATGGCTATACTAGTCATTTATTAAGATTCATCTTCTTTTTTAAATACTAATTTTATTTCTTTATTTTCTTGATGTAGGTTTTCATCCTATCTAACCTTCTCTTACTAATCAGAGCATAACTCCCTCAATTTAACTCTGATGTAGGTGATCTTGGTGTCCATTTCAAGATAAAACAATTATCTAAAACTATTATGTTGAACATTGTAGCGAAAAATTAAGAAATGAAGGTGATATTACTCCCTCAATGTACAGGATAGTTCCTCTCGGATAGGTTCTGACCTTTACTGACTAATTAGACCATATCTCCCAAATTGGAACTCCAAATTGCGTTATTCCAGTTGGTAAAAATCCATAAGCCATATATCTATAATTGTTATGTTGGCGCGCTATTTTAATTCCCTACAGAATATTCCCAGAAATTCAAAACTAAAGCATTAATAACATACTCTTCCCTGAATAAACATTTTCTGACCTCTGCTTAATAATCGGATCATATCTACCTCATATGAACTCCAAATTGCATAATTCCAGTGGGTATATTTCCATGAGACATAGATATATAACTTTCATGTTAACCATTTATTTTAATTCCATACAGATAATTCCCAGAAATTAAAATACAAAAGCTATCCTAACATAATCTTCCCTGATGAACCATTTTCTGACCTTGGCTTACTAATCGGACCATATCTACCACATGTGGACTCCAAATTGAATGATTCCAGTGGCTAAAAATCCATGACACACATATCTTTAATTCTTATGTTAACCATTTATTTTAATTCCCTACCAATAATTCCCAGAAATTAAATTACCGAAGCTATCCTAACATATTCTTCCCTGAAGATTCATTTTCTGACCTTTGACTACTAATCGGACCATATCTACCACATGTGGACTCCAAATTGAATGATTCCAGTGGCTAAAAATCCATGACACACATATCTTTAATTCTTATGTTAACCATTTATTTTAATTCCCTACCAATAAGTCCCAGAAATTAAATTACCGAAGCTATCATAACATATTCTTCCCTGATGATTCATTTTCTGACCTTTGACTACTAATCAGACCATAGCTACCTCATATGGACTCCAAATGGAATGATTCCAGTGGGTAAAAATCCGTGACACATATATCTTTAATTCTTATGTTAACCATTTATTTTAATTCCTTATAGATTGTTCCCAGAAATTAAAATACCGAAGCATAAAATTCTGTCAACCATAGCCATACCCATGCAGAACTATCTACACCAACCTAAGTATTCAAACATACATCACATGCAAGATCAATATGAAACATGATATAGCAACATCCATGACCAATCATCAAAGTTCTAAGATCAAAATCTCATATAAATATTATGAGTTTCAAAGGTTTTCTTCAAAAAGAAATATTGTTAAACTTACCTGGAGCACTTAGTCCCCTAGACTTCTCCTTCCTCTTTCTTCCTTTCTTCCTCTCCTTTCCTCACACTACCTTGCTTCTATTTTTGCTCTCCCTCACTTGGACGAAATTCTAATGTTGTAAGGGTGGGTTTTCTTATATAGACCATCAAATAATTCACCTTTCATGATCATGGGTCTACCTTATCACAATTAGGATACACTTTGTTGAATTTTTGGAAAACAAACAACTTATGTTCTTGTCTTCCTCTTCCTTAGTCAAGATATGCATAGAAAAAGGAGATTTGTATTTTGAAAATTATGATGATATGTTCTTAAGATATGGGGCAAGATCCCTTTGATTTAGGGATTCATTTCCTTTTTCTTTTGTCTTAATCAAGTATGATAGATTTGCCTTTTTAAGTGGCAAATTTCTAGCCCTTGAATTTTTCTTACTTAACTAAAATTATTTGTGTAGGATAATGATGTTTTGTCATAATGCTATGTATTATTACCCACTTGCTAAAGTTATGAATGTAGGATATAGATGTTTTTGTCCTAAAGCCTTGTATTATTATGCCACTTGCCAAAATGATGAATGTAGAATCACACCACTTGCTAAATTTTTGTCTTAATGCCATGTCACTTAATCTTGATTACACCAATATTTCATCACTTTAATTTTATTTTTATTTTTATTTTTTTTTCCTCTTGGGTTTGGGCTCATTCTTGCCCATTTTCCTTACTTTGGTTAAAATTCTACCTTTCATAATGGGCTTGGTCACATTTTCATGATTTTTGGGCTACCGGTCCAATTTCTATATCCTAGTCCAAGTCTATGTTTTATTTCTTCCTTGGGCTATCCTATTGGCTTGCTAAAAATTCATGTGAAGTAGAAAAACTCTATATGAAGTGTCTATAGGTTAAAGCCCAATTACGGGTGGAGATACTAAACTTAGTAACTTTTGCTCTTAAATTAAGAAAAATTACTCTAATCCGATCTTCTTGAAATTTTAAGACCTTTACTTACTTCACAAAAATTTATCTTTCTTTACCTAAGAATTTCACCTTTCTTTAACATGTTTATTTCTAATATTTCCTCTTAAGTTTTCTTTCTTTACCTATTCCATTAATATTAGAACATTTCTATGCATATATGTAAGGTGAAGAATTTCTAATGAAAATATCTAAAAATTACGGGATGTTACAGTATGCATATCTAGGAGAAACAGCCACTCTTCCTGTGGTTATCTCAGCACTTCTAACAGAGGAACAAGAGGAGAAATTAGTCTTGACACTAAAGAAATTCAGAAAGGCCATTGGCTGGACACTTGCTAACATTAAGGGAATCAGTCCCTCATTAAAGCAATGAAAAAGGGTCCATTGAACCCCAGCGAAGGCTTAACCCAATCATGAAGGAAGTGGTAAAAAAGGAGATCATCAAATGGCTGGATGCTGGAATTATTTACCCCATATCAGATAGCTCTTGGGTGAGTCTGGTCCAGTGTGTTCCCAAGAAAGGAGGCATAACTGTGGTGGAAACTGATAGCAATGAGCTCATTCCCACTAAGGTGGTAACCGGCTGGAGGATTTGCATGGACTATAGAAAGCTGAACAAGAGCACTAGGAAGGATGACTTCCCTCTGCCATTCATTGATCAAATGCTAGATAGACTTGCTGGACGGGAATATTATTGCTTCCTGGATGGGTACTCAGGGTATAACCAGATTGCCAGAGCACCAGAAGACCAGCATAAGACCACATTCACATGCCCTTATGGTACCTTTGCATTTCGAAGGATGCCGTTTGGGCTGTGCAATGCTCCAGCAACATTCCAGCGATGCATGATGGCAATATTCACAGAAATGGCTGAACAGTTTGTGGAAATCTTTATGGATGATTTCTCAGTTTTTGGAGACTCCTTCGACCTATGCTTGGGAAACCTTGCTAAAGTCTTGCAAAGGTGTGAGGAGACAAACTTGGTGCTAAACTGGGAAAAGTGCCAGTTTATGGTAAATGAGGGAATTGTGCTGGGCCATAAGGTATTGCAAAGAGGACTTGAGGTGGACAAGGCCAAGGTAGAAGTTATTGAGAAATTGCCTCCCCCAACCTCGGTCAAAGGCATTCGGAGCTTCTTGGGACATGCAGGATTTTATAGGAGGTTCATCAAGGACTTTTCTAAGGTTGCCAAACCACTATGCAGCTTGCTAGAGAAGGATAGAACCTTTTGTTTTGATGAAAGCTGCATGACGGCATTCTGCGATCTCAAGCAGAAATTGAGCACAGCCCCGATCATCGTGGCACTAGACTGGACCTCCCCATTTGAGCTGATGTGTGATGCTAGTGAAACAGCACTGGGAGTTATCCTCGGACAGCGCAAAAATAAGTTGTTTCACTCTATTTACTATGCTAGCAAAATGCTGCAAGGTGCCCAGCTGAACTACACTGTGACAGAGAAGGAATTGCTTGCTGTAGTGTTTTCCTTTGAGAAATTCAGAGCATATCTGGTAGGAGCAAAGGTGATAGTGCACACAGACCACTCTGCCATCAAACACTTGGTCAGAAAGAAGGATTCCAAACCAAGGCTCATTCGGTGGGTGCTTTTGCTTCAAGAGTTTGATCTAGAGATCAGAGACAGGAAGGGGACTGAAAACCAAGTGGCAGACCATCTCTCCAGGTTGGAGGAGCACAGCTCTAGAGTAGAGGCTATCAATGAAAGATTCCCAGATGAGCAACTCTATCTCATGTCCTAAGTTGATGTGCCATGGTATGTTGACCATGTGAATTACCTCGTGAGTGCAATGCTCCCACCAGACCTGACATGGCAGCAAAAGAAATTTTTTTTGCATGAAGTCAACTCCTACTACTGGGATGAACCCTATCTTTACAAGCAATGTGCTGACCAGATGATAAGGAGGTGCATACCTAGTGAAGAAACGGAGCAAATCTTGCAGCAATGCCACGCTTCTCCTTATGGAGGTCATTTTGGAGGAATTAGGACAGCAAACAAGGTGCTGTAGGCGGGTTTCTATTGGCCTTCCTTATTCAAGAACTCCCACGCGTATGCAAGGCAATGTGACCGGTGCCAGAGAACAGGAAATATATCTCGCAGGCATGAAATGCCACTGAACAACATCCTAGAGGTGGAATTATTTGATGTGTGGGGCATAGATTTCATGGGGCCATTCCCCTCAAGTTTTGGCAACCAATACATCCTTGTAGCTGTAGACTATGTCTCAAAGTGGGTGGAAGCCAGTGCATCTCAGACCAATGAAGCCAGGGTCGTGACCAGATTCCTGAAGAGGAATATCTTTACAAGATTTGGAACCCCCAGAGCCATCATCAGCGATGGAGGAACCCATTTCTGCAATAGGCAGTTCAAGGCACTACTGGCCAAATACAGAGTAAGACACAAGGTTGCAACCCCCTATCATCCACAAACAAGTGGGCAGGCTGAAGTCTCTAACAGAGAGATCAAGAGAATTTTGGAAAAAACAGTAAGTCCTACAAGGAAGGATTGGTCCTCAAGGTTGGATGATGCACTTTGGGCATATAGAACAGCTTATAAGACACCCCTGGGCATGTCACCTTACAGGTTGGTATTCGGAAAGGCTTGTCATCTCCCAGTAGAGCTAGAACATCGAGCATATTGGGCAGTGAAGAAGCTAAACTGGAACCTGGATGCTGCAGGGGAAAAATGGCTGCTGCAGTTAAATGAATTGGAAGAATTTCGGGGACAGGCCTGTGAGAATGCCAAACTATACAAGGAGAAAGCAAAGCAATGGCATGACAGGAAGATACAACCCAGAAACTTCGAAGTGGGACAGAAAGTACTACTGTACAACTCTAGGCTAACCTTGTTTCCTAGGAAGTTGAAATCTCGATGGTCTGGACCCTTTCGTATAAGCAAGGTCTTCCCATTTGGGACAATTGAATTGGAAGAAGAGAAGGAAGGAAGGACATTCAGGGTTAATGGGCAAAGAGTCAAGCATTATCTGGGGGGTGACGTGGAGAGACAGCACACTTCCATTCAGTTGCAAGAGGATTGAACAAAAGGGAAGTCAGGCTGAAGACTCTAAACCAAGTGCTCATGGGAGGCAACCCATATTTAAATTTGTTATTATTTAAGTTAATAGTTTTAAGATAAGCTTAGATTAAGAACCTAATAGCTTTTGTGGTGAATACGCAGGTTAGGAAGCAAGAAGTCGCTGAACCAGTTTTTGTTTTGCTGCAGCAACATAACACTAAAGGCAGTCCCTGTTTGCTATAGCAGAACTGGTAACAAGCACTCTATGCTGCAGCAGGAATTTTTTGGGCACTCAGTTTGCTTGCGCATTGCTCCAGTATTGCTGTAGCAACACAGTCAGCTTCAAGCCAAGGGTTCCCCTCTGCCATGCTGCGGCAGTGTTAAAAAAAATGATGGGCGGGAAAACTGGCAGAAGGCCATAAGACACCTTCGGTCTTTAAACCTCTGCAACTTCCAACCCATTTCTTCCGAAAGTTAACGCATCCACACTGTCACCTCTGCAACTTCCCCCTCATCTCCTCTCTCCCGAGTCCCAAGCCCTGCAACCCTCTCACCTCCTTCATCGCAAAAAACCCCAACCTTCAACCCTTCGAACCAAGCATGCCGAGAATCAAGACAGTGGGAAGGAAGGCCAGCAAGATGAAGAAATTCATTTCCGAGGAAAACAAGAAGAGGCATGACGATGAAATCGTGCATAGAAACTTTTGTGCCGAGAAGGGGTTTACATTCACCCCCGCTGGCGATTTGAGAGTGCCAATGTACGTTGGCACGGTGGTAAAACAGAGGAATTGGGAAAATTTCGCAAGCCATCCACCAACGGCCCTCATTCCACTGGTTCGAGAGTTCTATGCGAACTTCTCCCCAGAAACAGACAAATGGGTGAAAGTTCGGGAAACGAAGGTCCGTTTTGACCAAGCTGCTATCAACAAGGCCTACAACTTGCCCGACGAGGAGGACAACTACGAGGGCTATCTGCAAAGTTTGCGGGATGAAGACTGGGAAGCAATGCTCACCCAGATGTGCCTTCCTGGCACCACCTGGGACAAATCCCCCCAGGGCTCCACCACTGTACATTGCATCTCCCTGGTGCCGGCAGCAAAGGTCTGGTACCATTTTCTCAAGACCCGTCTCCTGCCTTCCACCCATGGGCAGACTGTGAGCAGAGAAAGAGTAGCAATGTTGGATGCGCTCATACTCGGCCGGCCACTCAACGTTGGCCGCATTATAAGTGACCAAATCCGAGCCTGTGCCGGCTGAAAGAAGGGAAGCCTCCTCTTTCCTTCCCTCATCACCACCCAGTGCAAAAATATTGAGTCCCAGTCTCCATGGATGAAGAGGTCTTAAAGGACACCACTCCCATCACCCCCACCACCATTTCTCGCATTGTTCTCGAGAAAGCAGCCCAGCACCCACCAACTGCCTCTCGGGATCCCCTACCAACTACTGGTCCATCTGCTTCCTCCTCTGCCACTACGCCAGCTGACAAGGCCATTCAGTATCTGTTGCAGCAACAATCCACACTCCTCAGACAGCAAGCACAGTTGCTGCAGCACCAGCAAACCTTCTGGCAGTATGCACAGAAAAGGGACTTTGCCCTCCACACCACTCTGGAGCAAAATTTCAAGCAATTTTTCCCATTCCCAGAATTCCCAACTGCCCTGCTCCATGCCACCTTTGAGGAATCAACTGCAGCACCAGAAACACAGGCAGAGCACCCTAAGGCCTCTGAAGGATCCTCCTCTAGCAAGGAGCCCTATCCTAAGCCCCACCAGACACCGGAGCAAACTGTGTCCTTTGATGACGATGAGCCCATTGCCAAAAGGGCAGCAGTACTACGCAAAGGAAAGGCCCCACAACAATCAACACAGAGGAGGAGTGGACTCAGAAGCTCCTCGAAATCTTTTAGAGGTCAATGACTTTAGGGTGCTGCAGCATACCTGCTGGCACCCTCAGGAAAGTCCCCTCAACCCTTTGTCCTTCTCTGCTGTATTTGGAATTCCTTTGTTTCTGTTTCTGTTTGTGGGCATATGTTGTTTTTTGACTATTGCATCAGCAGTGAGGACACTGCTCAACTTAAGTTTGGGGGGACAAAGTTGCTAGAGCATATCACTTTTGTGTTTGGATTCATTGCTGCAGCATCACTTGTGTCCTTTGTGTTTTGATTCATTGCTGTAGCATTGCTGTAGTACTGCTGGAGCATTTTGCATGATTAGTTCTGTTGTTTATCTAGGTGTTTGTTTATATTACTGTCCGCTTGTGTCTTTATCCACCCGTGTTGAATGAGTCTGTCCCAGTAATCACTGAGTTTGATTTAGTTTTGTTTAAAAAAAATAGAGAGAAAAGAGGGTGAAATATAACTGCATATCCTGCTGAAAGTTTTGGGATACTCCATGAGGAGGATTGGGTATTCTGTTAAAATCAGAATAGGGAACCTACAGTCTCACCCCATCACACAGCACCTTCCTCTTATAAGCACTGGATCATGGGCAGCTTGCCCAGAAGAGAATTTGGTGAACTTTCAGAAAGAGGCCCTTAGTCTTAGAGCTAGTGTTGAGAGCTTTCTGTAAAATTATAAAAGAGGCAGAATCATAGGGGCATAAAGGCGTAAGTTTAGGGGAGGGGAGTAGAAAATAAAGAAAAATATGGACACTCAAATGCTCTGAAATTCTTTAGTAACCAGGGGTATGCATGAGCCCCATGTGTGCCTTTGCGTAAAACAGGGATGTAGAGTATGAGTGGGGAGTAGTTGAAAGGTGATAAGGCTGAGTAACCGGGTGCCAGCATTGATCATGTTGGCATTCGCGTCAAAAGGCTGTAATGACCTCTGCTATAATAAGATCCATACCAAAAACAACAGTAAAGGAAGGAAAGTCAGTAAGCTGCCCCATTTTTGCCCATATCTGCTGCCCTCACTATGATGAATGCCAACTTGACCTAGGAAAGGAAGCTCAAAATATTAGCATAAAAGTCTTAAGAACTCTGGCTGTTTTTGACCCAAGTAACTCCTAGACAAATTGTCCATATCACACACACACAAATTCAAAGAAGGTGTTTGCTGTGATTGGGAGAAAGATTTGTGGTATCCCTTGTATGAGGGCAATCCTGAGAGTTGAGAGCTTTCAGCAGAGCCAGGGAGTCTGACATGTGAAAAAGCCTGAAACTGCCAGGTGTTTAGTTTGTATGGGCAATGTAGGATGCTTGGGGACAAGCAATCCTTTAAGTTTGGGGGGATTTGATAGCTGCATTTTGCTAATTGCATTTTACTATAGTTTCCATGCCTTACCAATGATTATTTACTGAATTTTCTGGTGTTTTAAGCACTTTTTCCCTTTGATTTAATAAAAAAAAGGATGACTCTTCTAGATATAACATCAGCGGCCCATTGCTGTAGCATTTCACTGAGCATATGTGGCAATGATAGCAGAACCGCGGGTGATAGAGGGTGAGCTGCCCCCCCTTTCCTGCAATACTCTGATTCTGTTTGATTTGATGCAGGTGGTAGAGCGGCGCAGCAGCAGCAGGCGACAGTAGCAGGGACAACAGCAGGTGCACTGCAAGCTGTTGGTACAGGACTACCTCCACTACTGAAAGTGGAGAGGATAAAGCTGCTCAACAAGGGCGCCTGCTGCAGAGCAAAAGAAATGGCAGACATCCAGGGCGTTTTACTGGGACCACAGAAGCTACTTATATAAGGCCGAAAAATAGCCAATGGAAAGGACACGCTCTGCCGGGGAGAAAGAGGAAAAAACCGAGTGAAAAATAACACCAAGCCTAGAGTGCTGCTTACACCGGAAGGTGCAGCACGATGGGGTAGAGTGTTAGTGTAGAAGGGAACCTTGTTTTTGTGTTATCTGTTATTGTTTTACTGCTTGCCAAAGGGAAGATTTGCATTTTTGTAATTTGGTTTTTACCTTGTAAAATGCACGCCAGTGTTTCTGGAATTTTGGTAACTAGTGCACCCATGAGGCTCGGCTAAGTTTCCAGCTGGGGTTGCACAAGGGTTGTAATGGACTGAAGCACATTTTAACGTTAATACATTTTGCTGCAGTTTTGTTTACATTCAGCTGTAGTTCCTCTAGCTTTTCTTTCCTTAATAACGGAAGTTTGGAGGAAGAACACCAAGGCCACCATTCACCTGGGAGGGTAATGGAGGCTGGAAAAAGAGGCTGACTGTAGGGGGGCTACCTTATGTAGGAATATACAGGTACCCCATTAGTCCATAACGAAATGCATGCACAACTAAGAGGTGAGGGCCAAAGCAGGAATGCGCGTCTGAACCTTGGAGTTGTAAGGAATGGTAGTCTGGGAAGACTCCTTTCAGGACTGAGTTAGCACTAGGGACTTTTACTGCAGCAAAGTCTAGAGTATCTCTGAAAGCTGAAGTCCATGGCAACCCCGAGCACCCCAATTATCCCCATATATTTTCTTTCCAATTCCTTAATACTTTTCACCTTAGTCACAGTAAAAATCGGTTAAACCGTGCATATTCCAAATTTGTGAAAAAAAAACTTGACATTGCTACAGCATTCATACAGCAAAGGTATCTAGACAATTTCAGTTCACTCCTCGTGGGACGATACTCACTCATCACTTTATTACTTGGTCACGATACGTGCACTTGCGTACTGACATTGTATTCATCTCTGTATGAATTACACACAAACGTTCACCACTTAGTGATGGCGAGATTCTTCCCTCGCCTAGGCTTTTCTATTAGCTTGAATAAGAGAAAGAGGGTGAGTTTTAAATCCTAATGATGAAGAGAAAATATGGATTCAAGTGAAGGTTAAACTAACTTACCTTGAGCACTTAATCGTCCAAACTTCTTATTCTTCTCCCTTCTTCTCTTCTACTCTCTTTCTCTCCTTTCTCTCTTCTACCATGTTTCTATTTTTTCCTCTCCCTCTCTTGGCTGAAATTCTCATGTGCTAATGGTGGGTTTTGCTTAAAAATATCAAGTCATCAACATCTCATAATCATGGGTCTATGGCTAACTTATGGAACATTCCATATTGTCATCATTAGGGTGCATATGGTTGCTTCTTGGGGTAGGAAAAATCATGGTCTACTCTCCTCTCCTTTCGATGAATTGTGTATAGAAAAATGGGGGATTTGGTGTTTGAAAATCACGGTGGGATGGGCTTAAGATAAGTGGCAAGATCACCTCTAGTTTTGGGATTCATTTCCCCTTTCTTTTGGCTCACTCAAGATTCATAAATTTTAATTTTTAGGTGCAAAATTTATTAAGTCATAAAAACTAGCAGGGAAAATTAGGTCACCAACTTGCACTAAAAAATTCTCAACTAAACCCTAGGGAAGGGTATTAGATTTGTTAACCAATTGAATTATAACACTAGTTTCTTTTAAAGGTCCTACTGTTGAAGATGCATAAACAGAGTATGGCATGACATTAATAGATGCTCCTAAATCTAGCATGGCCTTCTGAAATTTTGTATTGCCTATAGCATACAGAATAGAAAACATACCTGGGTCCTTGCATTTTGTAAGGAGTTTTCTTTGAATAATTGCAGAAATATGTTCCCCTACTTTTACTTTCTGACCTCCTTTCAACTTCTGCTTCCTCTTTTGTGTGTGTAACTCCCTCAAGAAACTAGAATAACCAGGTTCCTTTAAGATCGCATCTAAAAGAGGAAGACTCACTTCACACTTTTTAAAGGTCTCACATAAGTCAAAAAATTTATCATTCATTCTATTTTCATTCATAGCTTCAGGAAAGGGAGGTACATGTTCATATTCAATTATAGGTGGAAACTTACCTTTGGATGCCAACCTTCTGTGATTGCATTATTTTTTTCTTCCTTTTGCTCAGTTGGTTCATGTACCTCTTAGATTGGGATCTCAGCTTCTTTAACACTTTATAGCATGATGGCACTTACATTTTTCTTTGGGTCTTCCACAGTTTGACAAGGTAACTTAGCTAAATTTTGAGTGTTTAACCAGCTAACTATGGTTACTAATTGATTTGCCAAGCTTTGCATACTAGCTCTTGTCTCTTGCTAAAATCTCTTATTATTATTTGCAAGATATTTAATGATTTCTTCTAAAGAACTACCAACCTGGGAATCCTAAGATGCAGTCTGTCTAGGATAATAGGCCTATTGGTTATGCTAAAAATTTGTAAAATTTTGTTCTACAGGCCTATTTTGTGTATTACCATGCCTGAAGTTAGGATGATTCTTCCATCCAAGATTATATGTATTAAAGTAAATATCATACCTCTTCGGTTGTCCTAGGAAACCTTCTACCATATTAGCCTATTCTATGGATTCTTCTTAGAGTGTATAGCACATATTAATTGGGTTCTCTATTACTAAACATATTCCACAAATTTTAACTTACTGAGGTGTACCTGTAGCAATTTGGCTTACAAGAGATGTAAGTTAAGATATTTGTTGCTGAAAGGAATAAGTACTTACCTCATGGGCATGTTCAAATTGGGGAATCGTGTCTAATGTCAAATTGTTAGGAGTTGGCAGCCATATTTGATATTAAGATTCTAGTTGCTTCAAGAGTCTTGTCTACTAGTGCTCCTTCACTAGATGCATCTATCAAGCTCTTATTTCCCTGCAAAAGACTTTTATAAAAATATTGGATTAGTAGCTACTCACTAATTTGATGGTGTGGACAGCTTGCACAAAACTTTTTAAACCTCTCACACTACTCATAAAGTGTCTCTCTATATAATTTCCTAATGCCGCATATTTCTTTTATTACATTTGTAGCTCTATATGTAGGGAAATAACATTCTAAAAATAACTTGTTCATTTCATTCCAAGTAGTGATAGTGCCAGATGGTAAATAATATAGCCAATCTTTGGCTGAATCTCTTAAGGAGAAAGGAAAAGCCATGAGTTTAATTTTTTCTTCCGTTACTCTAGGGGGCATTATACTGGTACACACCATATGGAATTCCTTCAAGTGTTTATGTGGGTCTTCACCTGCAAGACCATGAAAATTTGGTAAGAGATTAATCAGCCCATATTTTAATTCAAAATTGATGCTTTCATCAAGGTTAGGAAAAGTAATGCATAAAGGCTGTTGGTGAAGATCTAAAGCTGCAAGCTTTTTCAAGGTCAGATGCCTAGCCATGATTACTTCCTTCTTTTCCTGGTGATTGTCCTCTTGAAGTCCTCTTATGTTCTTGTATACAGATTTTCCAACATCTGAATTGAATTGTAAATCTTGAGAATTAGCAGAACGAGTCACATGCATAAATCAAAATAAAAATCACAACAAGGTAATAGACGTAGTCCCAGGCAACGGTGCCAAAATTTGGTTGGCACTGTCATGAGTACAACAAATATAATACCTTACCTCTTAAACTAACCTATAGTCATGAGAGTAAGGGTCAATCTCATTGAGATAGTGATTAATACTAAAGGTGCTAGTTTTGGTTGATATCCACCATCAAGAAATTGCATTGATCATTAACAATATAATCAATATTTAATTAAATATCTATCATTAGGATTCTACCCCTGTTCCTCCTTAAGTCTAATAATTAATGACAATTGCTTCAATTAACCCTAATTAACAAGTAATCATTTAGCACATCAGTAAAGTATAACTTATTAATCGCATGAAAAATTAGAGAAAGTGATAGAGCTAAACAAATATAGACACATCGGCTATATTTAATTTAGTAAATTATTCACCATAGGTTTAATAATTTATAATCCAAAATCACTAATCCTATTTGCCTCTTGAATCATAATAATGAAAACTTTATTCAAAATATAATTCAATAGTAAATTAAGACACATAATATATTAGTAGACCTCCTACCAATTATATGAATAATCATTGAAAAGAAGAGCAGATGAATAATCAATACTCAATTATGATTGAACTAATATCAAATCTAAATCTCACAATGCATGAAGATTCCCTAAGGTTTCAATCTTCCTCCACTAACAAAAAGTAAATCAACCTCGCAAGACCATAAGAAAATATAGACAAGAATTGAAGAAGATGATTGAGAATTTGATACTTTGATCTTTGGATGATTGGAACCCATTTTCATGCTTGTTTTCCTTCTTAATTATAGGTTGGAAGAGTCTTAAATGAAGCAGGATTGCTTCTAGATTGATTGTTGGGTTTTTGAGCTTCAATTAGAGTAAAAAAAGGGATTAAAATTGCACCTTTTTTTCTAGAGTGGAAGGGAAGCATTACGGCACTCTAAGGCAGCACTATGGCATCCATTTGTTGAAAATCTGAAGGGCCGCGATGCTCCTATTGAGGGCGCCGGTATCGCAGTGCTAATATTTGTTCTGAATCTAGAAAATTGTTCAACTTAAAAGTTGTATCTTTGTCTCTTAGCTTTCCATAGTCACTGGAATCATCTTAATTAGATCTAATATAGGGGAGATATACCAAAATTAGTTACCAAAGGTTAAGATTCATCCTGTTGCACTACTATTTGTATTTTCATACTCTGTAACACTCTGAAAACTCTCAAATTTGACAAATTGCTCTACAGAAAAGTTATATATTATTGTCTTAACTTTTTCCAGCCACTCGAATCACTTTGATTGGAGTTCATATGTCAGAGATATAGTATAATTAGTGCCAAAAGATCTAGAATCGCTGCAATTTAGTAATTTTCCATGAATTTCTTATCTTTTTCTCCTATTTTCTTCCTTTGTTCCTACAACAAAAAACAAAAAACTAAGCTAATTCTTAATCATATTTTACTTAAATAAAACAAAAAGTAAGTTTAAAGGTATTAAAATCATATTTTATTATAAACACATAAGAAATTTTAAGTGTTTACCTAACAGGATTGTGATTTGCCCTCCCTTGCTTAGTGCTTTTAAAGTTAATAATGGTTCTAATAGAGTCCTTCTGAGTATGTTTGTTCATAAAATATATTTCAATTATTTGAAGGTTTCAACTATTATTCTCAATATATAATGTTTGTATAATTTTTTATATTAGATATCTAATTCACTTTGTATGCACATAAACTTTAAATAAAAGTAAAAGCAAAAAAAATAATGGACGTAGTCCCCAATAACAACGCCAAAATTTAGTTAGTACTATTGCGAGTACACAAAATATAATTAACACCTTACTTCAAATAACCTGTAGTAATGATTGTAAGGGTCAATCCCATATAGACTAGTATTACCTTTTATGAATTAGAAAAATGGGGTTTTGAATGTTGTCAATAAACTCTCAAAGTTAGAAAGGAATTATCACAATAAATTTAACATAAAAGTTTTTAATGATGAGAGAATTAGTTTTAGTTTATATCAACCATCAAGGATTGCATTGATCATCTACAATATAATCAAATTCTATATTGAATATCTACAATTGGGATGTTATCCCTATCTCTCCTTAGGTTTATTTAATTGATAATAATCGCCTTAACTAACCCTAACTAACAAGCAACCTTAACTAATTAGTAAAATTCAACTAAATAATTGCATAAAGAACTAAAGAAACTCATAAAATTAAACAAAACAGACATATCGACTACATTTAATCTAGTTAATTATTCATCATAGGATAACAAATCATAATCATACAATCATTAATCATATTTGCCTCTTAAATCAAAGGGATGAAAACTTTGTTTATGTATGATTCAGCGACAGATTGAAACAAACAATGTACTAGTAGGCCTCCTAGCAATCATAAAGAAGAAGAGCAAATAAATAATTAATATCTAAATAGAATTAAATGATCAAACCTTCATGCAATATCACAATGCATAAAATCATTGAGGTTTTAATCATCCTCAACCAACAAAAGAGAATTAGTCGCACAAGGCTATAAGAAAATCTAAGATAAGATGAAAAGAAGAGAAAATAAAGAGAATTATTGAGAACCAGATGTGATTGATACTTGCTTCCTCATTTCTTTTTATAGATAAATGTGTCCTCAATGAATTATGATTGCTTCTAGGTCAATTCCCAACACATCAGGCTTCAGTTAGAGTAAAAAAACAAGAACAATTGTGAAGTCCTTTCCTTCCTATTATAGTAAGCATCACAATTGTAATGACATATAATTACTTATGTTTATTATTTACTAGTATAGATATAACATGTTATGTTTCATCCCCTAATACTTGGTTAATATATGCATGATGGTGCTTAGATACATTTGATAACTCTATATTTTGATTAATAATGGAAATGGGACTTTTAGGGGTTAACTGCTAATCTTTTAAAGCAAAGAAATCGAGAGAAAGGTGAAATTTTAGGTTGGTTCAAGCCTTTTCTCATTATTTAATGTATAACTCCCTCTAATAAACTTCAATTAAGGTGCTTCAAGTGGCTATAGAAAGTTAATACAAAGAGTTACAACATTCCTGTTGGACGTTTTATGAAATTTGGTAAGAATCTTCGCATCGCGAACTAAAGAGCTTTAAAACCTCCAATTGATGAACCATTTGGACAATTGGACTCATAGAGAAAACAGCTTTAAAACCTACCAATTATTTTTGCCAAAAAGACATCAAAATCTCACCAAAAAGAATGAATAATAGCTTCATGATGAGTTTTCCATAGGTATGTTTAAAAGCTCTTATTTTCAAAATGTTTTCCACAGATAGCCTTAAAAATAAGTAGTGCGATATTAATTAAAGTTTCATGACCATAAGATAACTTTCTAGCCACTGCGAATATTGTTTTTTGTTGACATGAATAGTGATTTTGTGATATGGTTAGAAATCGACATTCTGATATTGTTTTTCTACATTTTGAGATATCGCAAGATCAATTTTGACATCCATTAAGACTTTTGAGCTTTTGAATGGATCGAAGAAGATCCACCTTAAATCCCTAGTATAGTGAGTTGATAATACTTACTATAACATGATTTTTGTTGTTCTTTTAACAATATCCATAGCACTATTTTATGAAAAATTAATTCATTTGAGAATATCCAAATTCATGTTGGATCATGATGATGTTTTAGTTTCATATGGATTGATAAATGATTGTACGAGGCACATGTATACGCCTATGGATAAAAAGGTGTTAATTATGCTTGAATTGTTAATGACTAGTGCTGATCAATGGAAAAATGGTTTTCATGAAACATTTCTAATCTTTTATTTACTATTTTTTGCATTTCACTATTGTTTTATTAATTGTTCCTTGTGGAGGAATCTAAATTAAAAACAATGCGAGCTACTAATGTTTTACAGGATTTTTCCTTAGAGATTTTACAGGTATTTGCCTAATGGATTACGGGCCTTTACCTGATGAAATATAGGCTTTTTACCTAATGGATGGTGATTACCCATTCCCTTGTTGTATGCTTAGGAAATGGTGATGATTCTAATAAAGAGTCCTTCAATTTACAGAAATCTTTAGATTTATTTTAATTACTTATTTTCTCTATTGTTGACATGTGCACTTTGTTTCATATAAGAGAATTTTAACTTTCTTTAATAAACTTTTAAATTCAATTTCATTATTTGGTTTATAATCATTTACGAAACATCTTAACAATTTTTTATATAATCTTTTTCATATGTTTATGCCTCTTAGTATTGAATTTTATTATTGTTGATCTTTTCAAACATAAGATTTATTTTGCTTTCATTACCAAGGGTTTATGCTTTCATATTTTCTTTGCATTTAATATTTTCTTGAGAAAAACTCATAACATGCTTGTCATATTTCCATTATAGTAAAGATTACTTGCTCAATGAGTTTTATACTCAACTTATCTTATGTTTTTCCCTTTTCAGATAGTCATAAAGACTCAAATCCAGCTCTAACCACAAACTGAGCTGAGAAATCATGAAATATTCATCCCATGTCCAAAAATTCTAAAACTTGGCACAGGAAAAGATCTCATTTTTCTAAGTATGTCTACAAAAATCATGCAAAATATTCATTCTTTAGGTACAAAAAAATTAAGGGTGGCTAAGGAAAAATGATCCTCGTTCCTACCAAAAGGAAAAAGGCCCATTGAGCTCTTTAAAGGGGTACTAATACCTTAATGCCAAGTGTAACATCCTTAATTTTGTTTCTTTTATTAATATAAGTACATAAATATTTAATTAAAGAAATAAAATTTACTAGAAAATTTTTACATATCTAAAGGAAATATAATCTTTAGAAATTCTTCACCTTATGTGTATGCATAGAAAGTATTTCTAACATTAAGGGAATAAGTAAAGAGAGAAAATCTAATAGGAAAAATTAGAAATAACATACTAAAGAGAGGGAAAATTCTTCGGTAAGGAAGATAAATTTTTGGGAAGTAAGTAAAAGTCTTAAAATTTTAAGAAGATTGGATATGGGTAATTTTTCCTAATTCAAGAGTTAGAGTTCCTAAATTTAACATCTTCACCCATACATTGTGCTTTCACCTATGGACACTTCATATAGAGTTTTCCCACTTCACATGAGTTTCTAGCAAGCCAATAGGATAGCCCAAGCAAGAAATAAAATATAGACTTGGACTAGGATATAGAAGTTGGACCGATAGCCCACAAACCATGAAAATGTTACCGAGCCCTCCATGAATGATAGAACTTCAACCAAAGCAATGGAAATGGGTAAGAATGAGCCCAAATCCAAGAGGGAAAATAAGAATCATGTGAGGAAATAGTAGTGTAATAATAATCAAGATTAGGTCACATGGCATTAAGACAAAACATCTATATCCTACATTTATAATTTCAATAAGTTGGTAATAATACATGGTATTAAGACAAAACATCTATATCCTACATTCATAATTTCAGCAAGTTGGTAATAATACATGGCATTAGGATAAAACATCTATATCCTACATTCATAATTTCAATAAGTAGGTAATAGTACATGGTATTATGACAAAAATCCTTATCCTACACAAATAATTTTAGCCAAGCAAGGGAGATTCAAAGGATGAAAACTTGCCACCAAGAAAGGAAAACTTATCATACTTGATTGAGACAAAAGAAAAAGGAAATGAATCCATAAATCAAAGGGATCTTGTCCCTTGTCTTAAGAACATTTTATCATGATTTTCAAAATACAAATCTCCTTTTGCTATGCATATCTTGACTAAGGGAGAGGAAGACAAGAACATGAGTTGTCTTTCCCTAAAAAATAAACAAGTGCATCTTAATTATGATAAGGTAGACCTATGATTATGAGAGGTGAGGTGAATAACTTGATAGTTTATTTAAGCAAAACCCACCCCTTATAACATTATAATTTCGTCCAAGTGAGGGAAAGGAAAAATAGAAGCAAGGTAGAGTGATGAAAGGAGAGAAAGAGAGGAGAAGAGAGGAAGGAAGAAGGAGGAGAAGTCTAGAGGACTAAGTACTCAAGGTAAGTTAGCTTAATCTCTACTTGAATCCATCTTTTCTATTCATCCTTAGGGTTCAAAACTCACCTTCCTTCTCTTATTTAAGCTGTTGGAAAAGCTAAAGGAAGGGAAGAATCTTACCACTTCCTTCAAGAGGAAACAAGAAAAAGAATTCACTAAATGAGCTAGGGAGATCTTTAGGTAGGTTTAACAATATCTCTTTTTGAAGAAAAGCTTTGAAATGTGTAACATTTATATGGGATTTTGATCTTAGAACTTTCAAGAAATTTACAATATTTGCTACTTTGAGGATTGGTCATGGATGTCGCTATATCATGTTACATGTTATCTTGTGTATGATGAATGTTTTGAAGATGTCGATTGGTGTGAAAAGTTCTACATAGGTATGGCTATGGGTGGCAAAATTTTAGGATTTTCATATGCTGCTATTTTGTATAGTTGAATGTGGTGAAAAATTGATGGAATATGATTAGATGTAAATGCGGAAGAAATTGGAAGAGGATGTAATAAAATGATGAACTAAAACCTTAGAAAATGTTTGGTTAGGAAATTGGATTTCGAAGTAACTAGTGGAGCTTCTGTGTTTGAAATTCTCGAAAGAATTAGTTAGGTATTAAAAGAAATGGTTAACATGAAAAATGTAGATATATGTCTCACGGAATTTTATCCACTAGAATCATTCAAGTTAGAATCAATATGAGGGAGATATAGTCAGATTAGCAAGCAGTGCTTAGAAAATAGTTAACTAGGGAATAATCTGTTAGGTATACTTTGATGTTGAATTTCTGGGATAAATCTGTAGGGAATTAAAAGAAATGCTTAACATAAAAGCTATAGATATATGTCTCAGGAATATTTAGCCACTAGAATCATTCATGTTGAAATCAATATGATGGAGATACGGTCAGATTAGTAAGTAGAGGTCAGAAACTAGTTAACCAAGCAATAATCTGATAGGTAAGGTTATATTTTTGAATTTCTAGACAAAATATATAGGTAATTAAAAGAAATGGTTAACATAAAAAATATAGATATATGTATGAAAAATATTTACCCACTGGAATCATTTAATTTGGAATCTATATGAGGGAGATATGGTTAGATTAGTAAGTAGAGGTCTAAACCTTCTCAAGAAGAAATAACATTGAATTTGAGGGAGTAGTAACACCATGATTACTTAAGATTTCACTAAAATGTTCAACATAAAGGTTTTATAGGATTGTCTTATCTTTAAATTGGCACTAAGATCACCTCAATTGGATTTAAAATGAGGATGTTATACTCTGATTAGTGAGGGAGGAAAATAATATTTACAAAAAAAGAATCTTATAAATGAAAATAATAAATTACTAGTGTATGCCCTAGCCATTGCCATTGCATGAATTCCTTACCATCCTAAGTGTGTAATTTTGACATAGAAATATTTTATAAAGTGGTAATTGAAAATGATTATGTTCATGGCAAGATTGTATTTTACCAATGATTTTTGGTAATGATTATGCTTTGATAATAAATTATGGTGGTCCGTGTGGTGCACCAGTAGAGGATGCCTTACTCACAACTATGATTATGTTAATGAGAAAACAAAGAAAATGTGTGCCATGTCAGATGGAGCGAGAAAAGCCTGTGTTGGAGAGTATAAAGTTCTCACCCTGACCGAGATAACTTGTTATAAAAATAAGTTGAAAGTCATCATATGATATTCTAAAAATAGTTATTCATGTCATACATGTAACAACCTTTTTTTTTCCTTTATTATTATACAATATTGAGTTCACATACATGTCATTAATCAAAACATACGTATAACATATCAAACAGATAGATATTTACATCTTGTTTATTTTGGTTGACCAATTCCGGAGATACAGGTGCGGGTGGTTGCACCTTCACCGGGATCTGAGCCAACTCGACCACAAACATCTTATTTGATTCTGAAATCTTCCCAACATAAAGTAACTCGATCCAATGTGCACTAAAAGCCAGAGCCTTAGAAACAAAAGCTACATATATAATTTTCTGAACATGATATGGAAATATAGTGAGAATTAAATCCCAGTAAGTTCAACAATAAATTATCATCAATAAAGCTCATCACGTCATGTTCAGCTGTATAAACTACAGAAAAATATCTTTGGTCACATGAATGCATTATATCTATGCACATAAGAATCATACTGTAATGATATGTATGACATGATTAACTATTTTCAAAATATCATATGATGGCCATCAACTTATTCTCATTTCAAGCTACCCCGGTCAGGGTGAGTATCCTCTACTCTCCGGTATGGGCTTTTCTCGCTCCGTCCGACATGGCCCACTTTCTCTTTCTTTTCTCATTATCATGATCTTCCGTTGGTAGGGCATCCCCTACTAGTGCACCACACGGATTGCCATGTGACCGTGCTTATTTCTTTTCTTTTCACAATGATAGCCAAAAATATGCTTTCAATAACAAGTATGTTCATCAAAATATAACTATTACCATAAATCATTGGTAATCATGCCATGAACATAACCATTTCAAATATCACTTTATAAAATATTTCCATGTCAAAATTTCATACTTAAGATGGTAAGAAGTTCATACAATGGCAATGGCTATGGCTATACTAGTCATTTATTAAGATTCATCTTCTTTTTTAAATACTAATTGTATTTCTTTATTTTCTTGATGAAGGTTTTCATCCTATCTAACCTTCTCTTACTAATCAGAGCATAACTCCCTCAATTTAACTCTGATGTAGGTGATCTTGGTGTCCATTTCAAGATAAAACAATTATCTAAAACTATTATGATGAACATTGTAGCGAAAAATTAAGAAACAAAGGTGATATTACTCCCTCAAAGTACAGGATAGTTCCTCTCGGATAGGTTCTGACCTTTACTGACTAATTAGACCATATCTCCCAAATTGGAACTCCAAATTGCGTTATTCCAGTTGGTAAAAATCCATGAGCCACATATCTATAATTGTTATGTTGGCGTGCTATTTTAATTCCCTACAGAATATTCCCAGAAATTCAAAAACTAAAGCATTAATAACATACTCTTCCCTGAATAAACATTTTCTGACCTCTGCTTACTAATCAGATCATATCTACCTCATATGAACTCCAAATTGCATAACTCCAGTGGTTATATTTCCATGAGACATAGGTATATAACTTTCATGTTAACCATTTATTTTAATTCCATACAGATAATTCCCAGAAATTAAAATACCAAAGCTGTCCTAACATAATCTTCCCTGATGAACCATTTTCTGACCTTGGCTTACTAATCGGACCATATCTACCACATGTGAACTCCAAATTGAATGATTCTAGTGGCTACAAATCCATGACACACATATCTTTAATTCTTATGTTAACCATTTATTTTAATTCCCTACCAATAATTCCCAGAAATTAAATTACCGAAGCTATCCTAACATATTCTTCCCTGATGATTCATTTTCTGACCTTTGACTACTAATCAGACCATAGCTACCTCATATGGACTCCCAATGGAATGATTCCAGTGGGTGAAAATCCGTGACACATATATCTTTAATTCTTATGTTAACCATTTATTTTAATTCCTTATAGATTGTTCCCAGAAATTAAAATACCGAAGCTTAAAATTCTGTCAACCATAGCCATACCCATGCAGAACTATCTACAACAACCTAAGTATTCAAACATACATCACATGCAAGATCAATATGCAACATGATATAGCAAAATCCATGACCAATCATCAAAGTTCTAAGATCAAAATCTCATATAAATATTATGAGTTTCAAAGGTTTTCTTCAAAAAGAAATATTGTTAAACTTACTTGGAGCACTTAGTCCCCTAGACTTCTCCTTCCTCTTTCTTCCTTTCTTCCTCTCCTTTCCTCACACTACCTTGCTTCTATTTTTGCTCTCCCTCACTTGGACGAAATTCTAATGTTGTAAGGGTGGGTTTTCTTATATAGACCACCAAATAATTCACCTTTCATGATCATGGGTCTACCTTATCACAATTAGGATACACTTTGTTGAATTTTTGGAAAACAAACAACTTATGTTCTTGTCTTCCTCTTCCTTAGTCAAGATATGCATAGAAAAAGGAGATTTGTATTTTGAAAATTATGATGATATGTTCTCAAGATATGGGGCAAGATCCCTTCGATTTAGGGATTCATTTTCTTTTTCTTTTGTCTTAATCAAGTATGATAGATTTGCCTTTTTAAGTGGCAAATTTCTAGACCATGAATTTTCCTTACTTAACTAAAATTATTTGTGTAGGATAATGATGTTTTGTCATAATGCTATGTATTATTACCCACTTGCTAAAGTTATGAATGTAGGATATAGATGTTTTTGTCCTAAAGCCTTGTATTATTATGCCACTTGCCAAAATGATGAATGTAGAATCACACCACTTGCTAAATGTTTGTCTTAATGCCATGTCACTTAATCTTGATTACACCAATATTTCATCACTTTAATTTTATTTTTATTTTTATTTTTTTTATTTTTCCTCTTGGGTTTGGGCTCATTCTTGCCCATTTTCCTTACTTTGGTTAAAATTCTTCCTTTCATAATGGGCTTGGTCACATTTTCATGATTTTTGGGCTACCGGTCCAATTTCTATATCCTAGTCCAAGTCTATGTTTTATTTCTTCCTTGGACTATCCTATTGGCTTACTAAAAATTCATGTGAAGTAGAAAAACTCTATATGAAGTGTCTATAGGTTAAAGCCCAATTACGGGTGGAGATACTAAACTTAGTAACTTTTGCTCTTAAATTAAGAAAAATTACCATAATCCGATCTTTTTGAAATTTTAAGACCTTTACTTACTTCACAAAAATTTATCTTTCTTTACCTAAGAATTTCAACTTTCTTTAACATGTTTATTTCTAATATTTCCTCTTAGGTTTTCTTTCTTTACCTATTCCATTAATATTAGAACATTTCTATGCATATATGTAAGGTGAAGAATTTGTAAATATCTAAAAAATTACGGGTCAGAAAATGGTTCATCAGGGAAGATTATGTTAGGACAGCTTTGGTATTTTAATTTCTGGGAATTATCTGTATGGAATTAAAATAAATGGTTAACATGAAAGTTATATACCTATGTCTCATGGAAATATAACCACTGGAGTTATGCAATTTGGAGTTCATATGAGGTAGATATGATCTGATTAGTAAGCAGAGGTCAGAAAATGTTTATTCAGGGAAGAGTATGTTATTAATGCTTTAGTTTTTGAATTTCTGGGAATATTCTGTAGGGAATTAAAATAGCGCGCCAACATAACAATTATAGATATGTGGCTCATGGATTTTTACCAACTGGAATAACGCAATTTGGAGTTCCAATTTGGGAGATATGGTCTAATTAGTCAGTAAAGGTCAGAACCTATCCGAGAGGAACTATCCTATACTTTGTGGGAGTAATATCACCTTTGTTTCTTAATTTTTCGCTACAATGTTCATCATAATAGTTTTAGATAATTGTTTTATCTTGAAATGGACACCAAGATCACCTACATCAGAGTTAAATTGAGGGAGTTATGCTCTGATTAGTAAGAGAAGGTTAGATAGGATGAAAACCTTCATCAAGAAAATAAAGAAATACAATTAGTATTTAAAAAAGAAGATGAATCTTAATAAATGACTAGTATAGCCATAGCCATTGCCATTGTATGAACTTCTTACCATCTTAAGTATGAAATTTTGACATGGAAATATTTTATAAAGTGATATTTGAAATGGTTATGTTCATGGCATGATTACCAATTATTTATGGTAATAGTTATATTTTGATGAACATACTTGTTATTGAAAGCATATTTTTGGCTATCATTGTGAAAAGAAAAGAAATAAGCACGGTCACATGGCAATCCGTGTGGTGCACTAGTAGGGGATGCCCTACCAACGGAAGATCATGATAATGAGAAAAGAAAGAGAAAGTGGGCCATGTCGGACGGAGCGAGAAAAGCCCGTACCAGAGAGTAGAGGATACTCACCCTGACCGGGGTAGCTTGAAATGAGAATAAGTTGATGGCCATCATATGATATTTTGAAAATAGTTAATCCTGTCATACATATCATTACAGTATGATTCTTATGTGCATAGATATAATGCATTCATGTGACCAAAGATATTTTTCTGTAGTTTATACAGCTGAACATGACGTGATGAGCTTTACTGATGATAATTTATTGTTGAACTTACTGGGATTTAATTCTCACTATATTTCCATATCATGTTCAGAAAATTATATATGCAGCTTTTGTTTCTAACGCTCTGGCTTTTAGTGCACATTGGATCGAGTTACTTTATGTTGGGAAGATTTCAAAATCAAATAAGATGTTTGTGGTCGAGTTGGCTCAGATCCCGGTGAAGGTGCAACCACCCGCACCTGTATCTCCGAAATTGGTCAACCAAAATAAACAAGATGTAAATATCTATCTGTTTGATATGTTATACGTATGTTTTGATTAATGACATGTATGTGAACTCAATATTGTATAATAATAAAGGAAAAAAAAGGTTGTTACATAATTGGTATCAGAGCAGGTCGATCCTAGATGGCCAGTGGGTGGATGGTTATCTGAATCGATCTTATAGTGTCTTCAGTATGTTGTGGTTGTGCTGTGTAGGGGATCAGTGACTCATATAGGTAAGAAATTACTAGTGTTTCTTATCTATATGCCGAGGTGGTGTTATGACTGCTGTTAAATATTGTTTTGAAACTAACTATTGGGCTTGATCACCTCAATAGCAGCATAAATTTATTTTTCCCATAGTAGGAAATGGCACCACCAAGGTGGAATCCGGCAAACAATGCGGAGAAAATCTTGCACAACCTTGCCACAGCAATTCGAGAATTTAGTATTGATTTACTCCTTAGAACCCAACTAGTATCTATATCCCTATATAGAATGATATCGATTGAATTTAAAAAAAATTGTGATTTGTGAAAAGTGCATGTCTAAGGAAAGCTCTGGCAAGGAAAGACTTGGTACTTAAGCGTGTCCATTAGTGACCCACCTCTCTTTCCTGGGAACTTTTCTGGTGCGCTGTTTACAGACTACAATTACTATCCAGTTACTGAGATATTAGTGTGGAATTTTAACATCGAATTTACCCTAGTACTCATATAAAATTTCCAAGAAGTTTTGAAAGTGCTAGTTTTATTTGAAAAATCTTAGTATGCTCCATGTTTGCAGTATTTCCACATCAGAAAAGAATTATTCTAGTTACTGGAAAAAAAAAATTTACAAGACTTGTTAGACAAGGGATTTAAATGCCCTAGTACTTTTATTTGGAGTGCTCTAGTTCTATTTGTGAAAAAGAAAGATGGATCACTATGACTATGCATAGATTGTAGACAGTTGAATAAGGTAACAATGTAGAATAGAAACCCATTAGCTCGTATAGATTACCTGTTTGACCAGTTATAAGGTGTTCAATATTTTTCCACAAATAGATTTGGGATATGAGTAACATTAATTAAGGATAAGAGAAGAGGATGTAGGACTTATTATGGGCATTATGAGTTCGTGGTGATGCATTTAAATTGACAAATATTTTAGCTACATTCATAGATTTAATGAATAGTAATTAGGTCATCCCTGTATCAATTTTTTATTATTGATGATAACTAGAATATTTCAAAAGTTTAGAGGATCATAAGAAACATTCAAAGATAGTTTTACCAACTCTAAAGGAGTATGGTTGGTAAATATGGTATCCAAGTAGACTCTAAGAAAGTAAAAGTAGTACAATAATGGCTACGTTTTACTATATTTAAAGATTAAGATCCAAATCCAATTTACGCTTCTTGCGGTTATCTGTCATCCATTCTATTTGAGTCATAGTTGGATCAGGTACATAAACATAGGCTTGTAAAGCATCAATCAACTCTTCAGCATTTGAAGCTGAGATGAGAATTTGTCGTGCTGAGTGTGGGATAAACCTCTGTTCCACAGCTTGATCTAGAAAAGATAACAGACCATCAAAGAAGTGATTAACATTTAACAAACCTACCGGTTTGTGATGCATATTCAGTTGTGCCCAAGAGACTATTTGGAAAATCTCCTCTAAAGTACCAAAACCACCTGGTAAGGCAATGAAGGCGTCAGCATTGCTCATCATTCTAGCCATGTGTTCATGCATGGAAGCTACCCTATATTCTTCCCCAATTGTCTTCCCTATGTTGCTAGATGTAGCTAGAGCTGTAGGAATAATACCTAGAACTTGGCATCCCCCTGCATGTGCAGCTGTAGTCACACACCCCATTAATCCACAGTTACCTCCACCATACACTAAATGAATTTTTCTCTTAGCCAGCACCATACCCAGAATTTGTGCTGCTTTAACATACTCCTCATCTTTTCCAGGACTGGAACCACAAAAGACACAGATATTTCGAAACTGACGGAATGCGGTTCCCTCCATAATTTCTATCACCTTAACTTTGAGAATAGACAAAGATACTAATGTAAGTATTTATAGAACTCAGAGAAGGGCATATTTATAATAGCTATGCGACTAGGCCGGGTATTATTAGAACAACTATGTGAGTGATTGGTGGATATCAACTAAATTAAAGGTAAATAAAAAAAAAATCAAAAATGACGGCAAGCATATATATGTACAGTAGTATGACTGTGACCCATATGAAGCATATAAAGAGTATAAGATAAGATATCACCAGAAATCTGTCTTTATCTTGTTGTCTTTGATGAAGCATTGATGTTTTGATTCTTGTAAAAAAGTTATAGGTGATAGCCGTCATTGAAAAAAAAAAGTAAAAAAAAATGCAATCACATGATTTATTTTGTATTCTCAATGTTTTCGCCAGTCGACTATCAGTATTATTAAGTCGACTAGATATTTTGAGAACTTTTAATTTGGACTGGTTAATTTACAGTTGATTGATTACATCTATTTTGAAGCAATCAACTGCATCCTACCAGTTAACTACATATTCTTTGATTTTCACATACTTTTATAAGCTCAGAAATGTTTCTTTTTCCATGTGATATCTTTCCACCGAATACCAATAGATTTAAAGTAGATTCTGACACATATATTCAAAATTTGCGGCCACCGATTTTTGTTGAAATCATAGATAGATTTTGTTTACAGATTTTCAAGAATTACGGCCACCGATTTTAATATTTTTCAATGCTTTGTTAAAACTTTTGACTTTCGCTTTTGGAACCATTCTCTATTATGCTTTTCGTCTGTTTCACTCATTAACGGTTGGCATTAAATGCAAGGTTAGTTTCCCTCATTACAATTAAAGATAATTTCTTCCTTTGAAACTTGCTTATTATGGTGTCTAAGTTGTTAATAGGTTAAAGTAATGAAAGGTTTGAAAAGAATGGACGGATGATGGTCTTATGGTGTTTTGACGAATGTAATCAAGAGAATTAGTGGTGTTGAAGTTCTCGAGGAATAAAATATAGGAAGTAGGATTTAAGTTAGTCTTTGAACTCTTAATTTGGAAATATAGAGAATATTCTGAGAACCATGTCCGGAAATAATGTAGGTTATCAAGATATTTGTGTTAAAGGATTATATCATGCTAAATTGAGTCTAGTATCTAGGATGTGAATTATGTTGGAATTGAGAATTCATGTATGAGTAATTGTTAGGAAAAAAAACACAAATCTTCTTCAAATGATTGGGTGAATTAAATGGGATTGGCATAAGCTAGAATGAGGTGCTTTTGGATATGATAGAAGAAATAATTGAAATTTTTGACAATGAGTTTAATGGTGTTAATAAGCTTGTATAGAATTACTGTGATGAGGTAAGTTGGAATTATTAGACATGTGTCAATGGTACATAAACGTTATTAAAGGTTTGAAGGATTTATTGCTACATATGTTTAACATATTGATTAAAGGATTTAAGGATAAAAATAGATGATAGATTAAGATGATGATATTCAGGGGATGATGTTGATATATGAAAAAAAAAAAAATTCGACTTGATAGAAGTTTGGAATAAGAAAAGATAGTTACACAATATAAAGGTGTATATGTTCCTTTATATGTGTGTTTTCTAATATCGACCCATAGATATATCCATACGGGCTAGAGGATATCAATTGAAGAACTTATGAGTGAAAGAAATCCTTATGGTTAAGTTATATGGCAAAATCACTCAAGTGAATAGACATATTAAAAAGTAAAGATGTCATACAGAAAAGATATCTCTAATTACTTAGGTAATAAGCTTGGTAACTCTGAATAATGCCTTAATTTCATTCCCTACATGTGGTAGGATGGATTGAAATTCGGGGACCGAATTTCTTAAGGGGGGAAGAATGTAACATCCCGTAATTTTTTAGATATTTACAAATTCTTCACCTTACATATATGCATAGAAATGTTCTAATATTAATGGAATAGGTAAAGAAAGAAAACCTAAGAGGAAATATTAGAAATAAACATGTTAAAGAAAGTTGAAATTCTTAGGTAAAGAAAGATAAATTTTTGTGAAGTAAGTAAAGGTCTTAAAATTTCAAAAAGATCGGATTATGGTAATTTTTCTTAATTTAAGAGCAAAAGTTACTAAGTTTAGTATCTCCACCCGTAATTGGGCTTTAACCTATAGACACTTCATATAGAGTTTTTCTACTTCACATGAATTTTTAGTAAGCCAATAGGATAGTCCAAGGAAGAAATAAAACATAGACTTGGACTAGGATATAGAAATTGGACCGGTAGCCCAAAAATCATGAAAATGTGACCAAGCCCATTATGAAAGGAAGAATTTTAACCAAAGTAAGGAAAATGGGCAAGAATGAGCCCAAACCCAAGAGGAAAAATAAAAAAAATAAAAATAAAAATAAAATTAAAGTGATGAAATATTGGTGTAATCAAGATTAAGTGACATGGCATTAAGACAAACATTTAGCAAGTGGTGTGATTCTACATTCATCATTTTGGCAAGTGGCATAATAATACAAGGCTTTAGGACAAAAACATCTATATCCTACATTCATAACTTTAGCAAGTGGGTAATAATACATAGCATTATGACAAAACATCATTATCCTACACAAATAATTTTAGTTAAGTAAGGAAAATTCATGGACTAGAAATTTGCCACTTAAAAAGGCAAATCTATCATACTTGATTAAGACAAAAGAAAAAGGAAATGAATCCCTAAATCAAAGGGATCTTGCCCCATATCTTGAGAACATATCATCATAATTTTCAAAATACAAATCTCCTTTTTCTATGCATATCTTGACTAAGGAAGAGGAAGACAAGAACATAAGTTGTTTGTTTTCCAAAAATTCAACAAAGTGTATCCTAATTGTGATAAGGTAGACCCATGATCATGAAAGGTGAATTATTTGGTGGTCTATATAAGAAAACCCACCCTTACAACATTAGAATTTCGTCCAAGTGAGGGAGAGCAAAAATAGAAGCAAGGTAGTGTGAGGAAAGGAGAGGAAGAAAGGAAGAAAGAGGAAGGAGAAGTCTAGGGGACTAAGTGCTCCAAGTAAGTTTAACAATATTTCTTTTTGAAGAAAACCTTTGAAACTCATAATATTTATATGAGATTTTGATCTTAGAACTTTGATGATTGGTCATGGATGTTGCTATATCATGTTGCATATTGATCTTGCATGTGATGTATGTTTGAATACTTAGGTTGGTGTAGATAGTTCTGCATGGGTATGGCTATGGTTGACAGAATTTTAAGCTTCGGTATTTTAATTTCTGGGAACAATCTATAAGGAATTAAAATAAATGGTTAACATAAGAATTAAAGATATATGTGTCACGGATTTTCACCCACTGGAATCATTCCATTGGGAGTCCATATGAGGTAGCTATGGTCTGATTAGTAGTCAAAGGTCAGAAAATGAATCATCAGGGAAGAATAGATGTTACAATACATGTCATTACTGCACGATTTTCATGTGCATAGATAAAGTGCATTTATGTGACCTAAGATATTTACTGTAGCTTATACACATAAACATGACGTGACGAGCATTATTAATGATGATTATGATTTATTGTTGAACCTACTAGGATTTAATTCTCACTATATTTCCATATCATGTTCAAAAAACTAGTTATGCAAATTTTTCTATGGATTTGGCTTTTAGTGTATGTTGGATCAAGTTACTCTATATTGAGCATATCCCAGAACTTAAAAAGGTGTTTGTGGTCGAGTTGGCTAAGATACTGGTAAAGGTGCAACCACTCACACCTTTATCTTCAGAATTGGTCAACATGGATCAATAAGATGTAGATATTTATGTGTTTGATTTTTGTATAGACGTTTCGATTAATGATGTGTATGTGAACTCATAATTGTATCAGTGTTAATAGTAGACCTTAAACCTTGATTAAATTAATTGAATGTTATTATGAGTTAAGTAATTAGAAGTAAAGAAGTATCGACTTTTTGGGACTTTATAAATAAATAAATATATATATATATATATATATACACAAAAATGGAGTTTTTATATAATTTGTATATGAGCAGGTCGATCTTAGATGGCCAGTGGGTGGATGGTTATCTGAATCGATCATATAGTGTATTGAGTATGTAGTGGTTGTGTTGTATAGAGGATCAATGATTTCATATAGGTAAGAAATTACTAGTGTTTCCTATCTATATGCCGAGGTGGTGTTATGACTACTGTTAAATATTTTTGAAACTAACTATTGGGCTTGATCACCTTAATAGTAGCATAACTTTATTTTTTCCACAGTAGGAAATTACACCACCAAGGAGGAATCCAGCAAACAATACGGAGGAAACCCTACACAACCTTGCCACAAAAATTCGAGACCAAGTCACAACCACCAACCAAATTCTATAATACCTCCAGAATGCTAATAACCCAAATAGTAAGAATTGTGCTAATAACTGGATGGCAGGGAATGATAATGGCATATCCGAGTTCCTAAGGACTAGACCACCTTTTCAAGACAATTTTGACCTGATTTTAGCTGAAAGGTGGATAAGGGAACTGGAGAAATTTTTTAAAGTGATGGGTTGTACTAAGGAGCAGCAAGTTATCTTCACTGCATATATGCTGAAAGATGAAACATAATACTGGTGGTGTGGAGCAAGAGAACTTTTAGCTTAGCAGGAAAGGCAGATCACTTGGTAGGTGTTCAAAGACAACTTTTTGGAAAAGTACTTCCGAAGTACTGTGTGGGTAGAGAAGGAGATCAAATTTCTCCAAGTCAGGCAGGGTAGCATGACCGTAAACCAGTATATCGCAAAGCTTAAGGAGTTGTCTAAATTCTCATCTTACTTGCAATTTAATCCCAAAGAAGCATAGAAAGCTGTTAAGTTCAAAGCGGGATTGAACCCAGAAATAAGGAAAGCTGTTGTAGCTATGGAGATCTGGGAGTTTGTACCTCTGATAAATAAATGCAGACTCTTGGAGAAGAGCTTAAGGGCAGTAGAGGATGAGAAACAAAGACGAAACTTCTGAAAAAGAAAGAACGGGCCACAAAACTTTATCCGAAATGTTAGAGGAAAAGGACAGGGTACTGGCAAGAGGCCAATGACTACAAGTCCCCAACCCTTCCAACAAATTTTTTTCACAGTTAAGTGTACTAAGTGCGGGTGTATGCATGGTAACCATTCATGCTACATGGGACTAGATGTTTGCTTTAAATGCGGACAAAAAGGTTATTTTGCAAAGAACTACCCACATAATGTAGGAAATCAGCCAGAATAATGGCCTCAGGTGAAAGGAAGGGTTTTCACCCTGACCGGCCAAGAGGCAGCTCAATTCTCCAAAACGTTTCAAGGTACATGCTCCATCTATGGATTTGCTCTTGTGGTGTTGTTTGACTCTGGTGCTAGTCATTCATTTATATCAGAAGAATGTATTAGGGAGCTTTAGTATCCTATTTCTGAAACCTTCTATGAACTATCTGTAGTAACCCCTATAGGGGAAAGAGTCTTTCTTAACTTCCTTTATGTATAAATACTATCAGGTCAACATCCAGGAGAAAACGTTTTCTGTAGACCTCGTCTATCTACCTTTAAGAGGTACTGATTTCATTCTAGGGTTAGACTGGATGTCTAGAAATTGGGTCTTGCTAAATTGTTGCACCAAGCCCGTTGAATTTCTACCTCCTACTCCACAAGAGGAGATGCAGTTATTGATGTTAAATGCCAATCAAGTCAATGGGGAGTTGAAGAGTGGAGTATTTGGTTACATTCTCTTGTGTTTATCAAACCTAGAAGTCGAACTGAAGCTTAATGAAATTCTTATAGCTAATGAGTTTCCTGAAGTACTTCCACCAGATATTCTAGGCTTGCCTCCTGAGAGAGAGATGGAGTTCTCTATTGATCTCCTACCTGGGATAGGGCTTATCTCTATTGTACCTTATAGGATGGCCTCGAAGGAACTACAGAAACTCGAGAAATAATTGGAGGAATTGTTAGACAAGAAATTCATTAGAGCGAGTGTATAACCTTGGGGAGCTCCTGTATTGTTTGTTAAGAAAAATGATGGGAGCCTTAGACTATGCATAGGCTATAGATAGATAAATAAGGTGACTGTTGCAGGCCTCCTTAACACGGCCAGGCCGTGTTGGGTGCTATAGTGCTCCTTTCTTCATCAAATTTGACGTGCAACCTCCTTGCTTCCTCCTCAACATGATCCAAGTCTTTTAAGGTCTTTCCATGACCCTTTTTCCTTGCTTCTTGGCTTCTTTTGCTCTCCTGCAATCACAAAATGAACCACAACAGTACCCAGAACAAAGTATAACCAAAAGCATGAAAATATCCATAAGTTACTATGAATAAGGGGACAAAACATGACCAATAAGCACTCAAAATTCCCCTTTATCAAATTCCCCCATGCTTAAACCTTTGCTTGTCCTCAAGCAAATGACATGCCATAACAGAAGGAAGGGGGACAAATGCTATCAAAGTCCATAAGATAGATGAATGCAGCATAGATAACTTTTCACTCAATCCAAGTGCACACAATAGATATATGAATAGACAGTAATCAAAATAGTCTCTATTCTTCTAAAACCAAACCAAAAATTTCCTCTACTAAATATCTTCTCCTATTGTGACCAGAGGTTGTATGCTTTAGAGTGATTTTCAAACACTCAAGTAGGCCACCTCATCCCTTAGATCTCCCTATGTTGCCTCACCCTTATTTCTATTTAAACTCAAACTCTTTTACTTTTCATCATATATTTTTTTTTCTTTTTCATCCATTCATCATCATTTTTTTTATTAGAAATATGCAATGAGTGCATTTTAGGCTCCATCTCACTAGGGTAAAGGCATCTAGGTACTCATACTAAGGCCTTTTTGGTGCCTTGAAGGAGGTACTTAGAGTGAAAACTTTTTGGGTTTTACATACCCTCATTTTTCACCTCTCCCTACCTTCGTACTCTCATAGTGTAAAAATAAAAAATAACATACAATTCATGGCTCAATAAAGAGATATTTTTCAAAAAATTAAAGGTTTAGTGCTAGAAGAGAGAGACTAAAATAATAGCTACATATTTCATATCCTATTGTGCATCACATGTTTATGAGCTAGAATTAGCATATACTACATTAGTCTATCCTGAGAATAGTAACTATGTGTATTGCAGCAGGACAGAAGAAATGCAGAATGTACAATATATACACACAAAGAAAATGACCGGTGCAGATAAACTCAAGCAATGACAGATATGTAAGTACACTCCCTCATGCTTAAACCAGATAGTGGCCTCAGTGTCATAAGTATGATAGAGAGGATGCAGAGGGAAGAGGGTACTTACAAAGCACTAGTCGTGTTGTGGTGGTGGAGGTGGGTGCTGGCTCAGGTGCCAGGTGTACCATCCCTACATCATACCCTGCATGCTTTGAATTGAGTCTTGCATGGCATGCAGGGTAGCTCTCTGAGACAGTTGCTCAGCTTCAATGCG
Source organism: Gleditsia sinensis (assembly GCA_037074535.1). NCBI lineage: Eukaryota > Viridiplantae > Streptophyta > Magnoliopsida > Fabales > Fabaceae > Gleditsia > Gleditsia sinensis. The sequence continues at coordinate 59,405,720 of CM073464.1, forward strand.
GCTAATCCGTGATGAGATGGAATTCATATCCTCTGGATGAAAGCGCCGCACGATGAATATTGCTGGTAATGGGCAAATGAGAACCGAGTGGGTGTGTGTGGGGAATGAGAGAATGGGTTAGGTAGCGATTTAGGTGTGGAAAGGTTGGGTTACGGTGGAGAGGGGAAGGGGGAAGTGGGGTGGGTGTGGAAAGAATGGAGGTGAAGAAATGATGAGGGGGGAAGTTTGAGGGGAGTGTGGCCGATTAAGATGAGGGGGATGAAAAAGAGAGGCACATGGATGGAGGGTTGGTGGTGGGTATTCGGCAAAGGAGGGGGAAGGGAGAAGAAAAGGCGGAGCATGGGAGAAAGGGGGGAATACGGTCTAGGGCACGGGTGGAGAAAGGGAGGGCTTGGCAATTATATGCCAGCTTGCGCACGCAGCACAGCCAGCCCGTGCTTCTTGCGGGCTGGCTGCACACTTTTTTTTTTCACATGGGCACGCCCGTGTTCCTAGCTGGTTTTAGTATGGGAACCCCCTTTTTTTTCTTTTTTCTTTTTTCTTTTTTCACACGGGCACGGCCGTGTCATGGGACACAGCCTACCCGTGTTGCCTGCGGGAATGCCCAATTTGCTCCATTTTCTTGTGTTTTTCTTCATAAACGCATTGTGGAACATGTATAGCCCAAGTGATTGACTGAAATCCCTCAATTCTCCACATTTAGCTTCTTCTTTAGACCTTCTTTAAGGATCCTTGCTTCTAACCCTTTCAAACTACTTTGGAAACATCGAAACGAACCTAGAAATCAAGGAAAATAGTTAATAAACTTAACCTAAAAAGATAGCTAATGAAAAATAAAACTCAAAGTAAGGAAAAGAAAAGTTCTAAATAATTCAAAAATGTGGGTTGCCTCCCACAAAGCGCTTGTTTAAAGTCATTAACTCGACTCCCTTGCTTCTTAATGGATCGAGGAAGGCTCTAAGAGAGCTTGGGTGGCTCCCTTTTCAACTGTATATCCCGTCAAAAAATGTTTGAGGCGTTGCTTGTTGACCTTAAAAAATCCGGTGGACTCACTCCACACCTCCACTGCTCCATATGGGAAAACTTTAGTCACTTGGAATGGTCCAGACCATCTAGACCGAAGTTTCCCTGGAAATAGTCTCAACCTTGAATTAAACAGCAAAACCCAATTCCCTACTTGAAATTGGCGCCTAAGGATGTGTTTATCATGCCATCTTTTTGTTCTTTCCTTGTATAATTTGGCATTGTCATAAGCATTAAGCCTTAGCTCATCTAGCTTATTTAGTTGTAGGCATCTCCTCTTTCCAGCAGCTGATAGGTCAAAATTGATGTTTTGACCGCCCAGTATGTCTTATGTTCAAGCTCCACCGGCAAATGACAGGGTTTCCCATATATTAACCAAAAGGGTGTGGTTCCAATCGGTGTTTTATATGCAGTCCTATAGGCCCATAGTGCATCATCTAGTTTAAGAGACCAATCTTTTCTGGTTTTCGAGATGGTCTTTTCCAATATGGCCTTGATCTCTCTATTTGATATCTCAACTTGCCTACTAGTCTGGGGATGGTAGGCTAGGGCCATTTTATGAGTGACTCCATATTTCTCCAAAAGGTTTTGGAACTGTTGCTCAGTGAAGTGAGAACCTCCATCGCTTATCACAGCTCGGGGCACTACAAATCTGGGGAAGATTATCTTCTTAAAGAGTTTAACAACCACTCTAGCATCATTGGTGGGGGATGCTACTGCTTCAACCCATTTAGAAACGTAGTCCACAGCTACTAGAATGTATTTGTTTCCACATGAAGATGGAAAAGGACCCATAAAGTCAATGCCCCAAACGTCAAATATTTCAACTTCTAAAATGCTGTTTAGGGGCATTTCATTCCTTCGGGTTATGTTGCCAACTCTTTGGCACCGATCACATGCCTTTACAAAAGTGTGCACATCTTTAAAGAGAGTGGGCCAATAGAAACCAGCTTGAAGAACTTTAGCTGCAGTCTTAGATGTAACATCCTTAATTTCGTTTCTTTTATTGATAAAGGTACATAAAAAATTTAATTAAGGAAATAAAATTTATTAGACAATATTTTAGATATCTAAGGAAATATAATCCTTAGAAATTCTTCACCTTATGTATATGCATAGAAAATGTTTCTAACATTAAGAGAACAAATAAAGAAGGAAAATCTAATAGGAAAGAAATTAGAAATAACATACTAAAGAGATGCAAAATTCTTGGATAAGAAAGATAAATTTTTAGAAACAAGTAAAGGTCTTAAAATTTCAAAGAACATTGAATTAGGGTAATTTTTCCTAATTCAAGAACTATAGTTACTAAGTTTAAAATCTTTACCCATACATTGGACTTTTACCTATGGACACTTCATATAGGGTTTTTCCACTTCACATAAGTTTCTAGCAAGCCCATTGGATAACCTAAACAAGAAATTAAACATAGACTTGGACTAGGATATAGTAATTTCACCAATAGCCCAAAAATTATGAAAATGTGACCAAGCCCACCAAGAAAGGAAGAATTTTATCCAAAGCAAAGAAAATGGGTAGGACAAGCCCATAATGGGTAAGAATAAGCCCAAATCCAAGAGGAAAAATAAAATAAAATAAATTAGATGATAATATAATAATAAGAATAAAGATTAGGTTACATGGCATTAAGACAAAAATTTAGCAAGTGGTGTGATTCTACATTCATCATTTAGGCAAGTGGCATGATAATACAAGGCTTTAGGACAAAAACATCTATATCCTTCACTCATAATTTTAGCAAGTGGTATGATAATACATGGTATTAGGACAAAACATTCATAGCCCACACAAATAATATCAACCAAATAATGGAGATTGAAGGGCTAGAAATTTGCCACTTAAAAAGGCAACCTATCATAATTGATTAAGACAAAAGAAAAATTAAATGAATCCCTAAATCAAAGGGACCTTGTCCCTTATCTTAAGAACATATCATCATAATTTTCAAAATACAAATCTCCTTTTCCTATGCATATCTTGACTAAGGAAGAGGAAGACAAGAACATAAGTTGTTTGTTTTCCAAAAATTCAACAAAGTGTATCTTAATTGTGATAAGGTAGATCCATGATCATGAAAGGTGAATTATTTGGTGGTCTATATAAGAGAACCCACCCTTACAACACTTTAATTTCGTTCAAGTGAGAAAGAGAGAGAAATAGAAGCAAGGTAGAGTGAGGAAAGGAGAGAAGAGAGAAGAAGAAAGGAAGGAAGAAGAAGGAGAAGTTTAGAAAGCTAAAGGTAAGTTTAACAATATTTCTTTTTGAAGAAAACTTTTGAAACTTATAATATTTATATGAGATTTTGATCTTAGAACTTTTATGATTCGTCATGATGTTGCTATATCATGTTACATATTGATCTTGCATGTGATGTATGTTTGAATACTTAGGTTGGTGTAGATAGTTCTGCATGGTTATGGCTATGGGTGGCAGAATTTTAAGCTTCGGTAATTTAATTTCTGGGAATTATTGGTAGGGAATTAAAATAAATGGTTAACATAAGAATTAAAGATATATGTGTCCCGGATTTTTAGCCACTGGAATCATTCCATTTGGAGTCCATATGAGGTAGATATGGTCTGATTAGTAGTCAAAGGTCAGAAAATGAATCATCAGGGAAGAATATGTTAGGATAGCTTCGGTAATTTAATTTCTGGGAATTATTGGTAGGGAATTAAAATAAATGGTTAACATAAGAATTAAAGATATGTATGTCATGGATTTTTATCCACTGGAATCATTCAATTTGGAGTCCACATGTGGTAGATATGGTCCGATTAGTAAGCCAAGGTCAGAAAATGGTTCATCAGAGAAGATTATGTTAGGACAGCTTTTGTATTTTAATTTCTGGGAATTATTTGTATGGAATTAAAATAAATGGTTAACATCAACCTTATATATCTATGTCTCATGGAAATATGCCCACTGGAATTATGCAATTTGGAGTTCATATGAGGTAGATATGATCCGATTAGTAAGCAGAGGTCAGAAAATGTTTATTTAGGGAAGAGTATGTTATTAATGTTTTAGTTTTTGAATTTCTGGGAATATTCTGTAGAGAATTAAAATAGCGCGCCAACATAAAAATTATAGATATATGGCTCATGGAATTTTACCAATTGGAATAACTCAATTTGGAGTTCAAATTTGAGAGATATTGTCTAATTAGTTAGTAAAGGTCAGAACCTAAACGAGAAGAAATAATACTAAATTTAAAGGAGTAATAACACCACAATATCATACTATTTTGTTGATATGATTAACATAATAGTTTTAGATAATTGTCTTAGCTTTTCATAGACACTAATATCATCTTAATCGGAGTTAAAATGAGAGAGTTATGCTCTGATTTGTAAGCAAAGACTGTGTTAAAAGTTAGTAAACCTATTTTCAATATTTTTCTACCCTAGATGAATTTTTTAAGGTAATAATAGAAATCAATTTGAGGAAAAATGCTCTATAAAATTTGTAAGAACATGTGTTGGAAATTATATAAGTAGAAATAAAATGACTAAATGCCTAGACATAAAGAAAATGAAAAGAATTATTCTAGTTACTGGAAAAAAATTGTGATTTGTGAAAAGTGCATGTCTAAGGAAAGCTCTGGCAAGGAAAGACTTGGTACTTAAGCGTGTCCATTAGTGACCCACCTCTCTTTTCTGGGAACTTTCCTGGTGCGCTGTTTACAGACTACAATTACTATCCAGTTATCGAGGTATTAGTGTGAAATTTTGACATGGAAATATTTTATAAAGTGAAAATTAGAAAATGATTATATTCATGGCATAATTTCAGTTTACCAATGAATTTTGAGAATGATTATGTTTTGATACATTATGGCATGAGAATATAATGAACATACTCGTTATTGGAATCATATATTTTCGGCTATTAATATGAAAAGAAAAGAAATGAGCACGGTCACATGGCAATCCGTGTGGTGCACCAGTAGGGGACGCCCTACCAACGGTTATGATCATGTTAATAAGAAAAGAAAGAGAAAGTGTGCCATGTCGGACGGAGCGAGATAAGCCCGTACCGAAAAGTAGAGAATACTCACCCTGACCGGGGTAGCTTGAAGTAAGAATAAGTGGATAGCCATCATATGAAACTCGAAAAATAGTTATTCATACCATACATGTCATAACTGTATAATTTTCATATGCATGATAAAGTGCATTCATGTGACTTAAAGATATTTTCTGTAGTTTATACAACTGAACATGACATGATGAACTATATTGATGGTAAATTATGATTTATTGTTGAACTTACTGGGATTTAATTCTCACTATATTTCCATATCATGTTCAGAATAATAAATATGCAGATATTCTCTATGACACTTATTATCTCTGTACGTTGGATCGAGGTGCCCTACCTTGGGCAACTTCCAGTTATTTCAGATATAACTGTCGTAGATATAACTGAGATTCCGGTGGACGTGCCACCCGAACCAGTGTCCCCGGAAGTAGTCGATATAGATGATTAGAACTAATATGTAGTTTTGTACAAATGTTTGTAAAATAATGGTGTGTAGTTTGTAAAATAATATTGTGTATGGAAACTCTGTATTGTATAAATTAAATAAATGTTATATTGAGTTAAGTTGTAACGAGGTAATAATTTCATCGTATTTTTTTTTTAAAAAAAAAAAATTTACATAAATGGAGTTGTTACATAATTGGTATCAGAGCAGGTCGATCCTAGATGGCCAGTGGTTGGATGGTTATCTGAATCGATCTTATAGTGTCTTGAGTATGTTGTGGTTGTGCTGTGTAGGGGATCAGTGATTCATATAGGTAAGAAATTACTAGTGTTTCCTATCTATATGCCGAGGTGGTGTTATGACTGCTATTAAATATTTTTGAACTAACTATTGGGCTTGATCACCTTAATAGCAGCATAACTTTGTTTTGTACCATAGTAGGAAATGGCACCACCAAGGAGGAATCCAGCAACCAATGCAGAGGAAACCCTGCACAACCTGGCCACGGCAATTCGAGACCAAGTTATGACCACCAGCCAAATTTTACAACATCTCCAGAATGCTAATAACACAAATGTTGAGATTGGTCCTAACAACCGGACGGCTGGAAAAGATAATGGTATATCCGAGTTCCTGAGGACTAGACCACCTTGTTTCCAAGGTGGTTATGACCCAACGGTAGCCGAAAGGTGGATTAGGGAATTAGAGAAAATCTTTGAAGTGATGGGGTGTACTGAAGAGCAGCAAATCATTTTTGCTGCATATATGTTAAAGGATGAAGCAGAATACTGGTGGCGTGGAGCTAGAGAACTTTTAGCTCATCAGGGAAGACAGATCACCTGGCAAGTGTTCAAGGACATTTTCTTTGAAAAGTACTTTCCAAGTACTGTACGGGCAGAGAAAGAGATCGAATTTCTCCAACTCAGGCAAGGAAGCATGACCGTGGACCAGTATATCGCAAGGTTCGAGGAGCTGTCTAAGTTCTCCTCTTATCTGCGATATAACCCAGATGAAGCATGGAAGGCGGTTAAGTTTGAAGCGGGACTAAACCCGGAGTTAAAGAATGCTGTTATAGCTATGGAGATCAGGGAGTTTGTACCTCTGATAAATAAATGCAGACTCCTGGAAAAGAGTTTAAGGGCAGTGGAGGACGAGAAGCAAAGGCGAAACCTATGGAAAAGGAAGAAAAATTTTCCCAACCCTAGAAAGAACGTGAGAAGAAGTGGATATGGAGCTGGTAAGAGGCCATTGATTGCGGGTCCTAGGCCTTTTCAACAAGACCTCGCCTCAGTCAAGTGCACTAAATGCGGACGCATGCATGGTAACCGGCCATGCTACATGGGACAAGATGTCTGCTTCAATTGCGGACAGAAGGGACATTTTGCGAAAAACTGCCCACAGAATGTAGGAAAGCAGCCAGAACAGAGGCCTCAGGTGAAAGGAAGGGTTTTCATCCTGAGCGGCCAAGAGGCAGCTCAATCTTCTGAAATGATTCAAGGTACATGCTATATTTATGGATTTGCTCTTATGGTGTTATTTGACTCTGGTGCTAGTCATTCATTTATATCGGAAGAATGTATTAGGAAGTTTCAGTTCCCTATTTCTGAAACTCCCTATGAGCTATCTGTAGTAACCCCTACAGGGGAACGGGTATTAACTTCCTCTGTATGTAAGGACTGTCAAGTCACCATCCAGGAGAAAACTTTTTCTGTAGACCTCGTCAGTTTACTTTTAAGAGGTATTGAGGTCATTCTAGGGTTAGACTGGATGTCTAGAAATCGAGTCTTGTTGAATTGTTGTAACAAGACCGTTGAATTTCTACCTTCTACTCTGAAAGAGGAGGTCCAGTTATTGATGTTAAATGCCAATCAAGTTAATAGGGAGTTGAAGAATGGAGTACTTGGATACATTCTCTTATATTTATCAAACCTAGAAGTCGAACCGAAGCTTGATGAAATTCCAATAGCCAACGAGTTTCCTGAAGTGTTTCCATCAGATATTCCAGGCTTACCTCCCAAGAGAGAGATAGAGTTCTCTATTGATCTCCTACCTGGGACAGGGCCTATCTCTATTGCACCATATCGAATGGCCTCGAAGGAACTACAAGAACTAAAGAAGCAGTTGGAGGAACTATTAGACAAGCAATTCATTAGACCGAGTGTATCACCTTGGGGAGCTCCTGTATTGTTTGTTAAGAAGAAAGACGGGAGTTTGAGATTATGCATAGATTACAGACAGCTGAATAAGGTGACTATCAAAAATAAGTATCCTCTCCCTAGGATAGATGACTTATTGGATCAATTAAAGGGAGCTTCCATCTTTTCTAAAATTGACTTGCGGTCAGGATATCATCAGATTAGGATTAAGGAGGAGGACGTACCAAAAACTGCCTTCAGGACTAGGTATGGGCACTATGAGTTTCTCGTAATGCCCTTCGGGTTAACGAATGCACCTGCAATTTTCATGGATTACATGAATCGCATTTTTCGACCCTACCTAGATCAATTTGTTGTAGTGTTCATTGATGACATCTTGATATATTCTAAGAGTAAGAAAGAACATGAACAACATCTCCGAATCGTGCTGCAAGTGCTGAAAGAGAAAAAGTTATATGCTAAATTGGAGAAGTGTGAATTTTGGCTGTCAGAGGTGAAGTTTCTCGGACATGTCATCTCTAATAGAGGGGTAGCCGTAGATCCTAGCAAGACGGAAGCAGTGATTAAGTGGGAGACACCAAAGACGGTTACGGAAATCAGAAGTTTCCTTGGTTTGGCAGGATACTACAGGAGATTTATACAAAACTTCTCTCGTATAGCCTTGCCATTGACTAAATTGACCAGGAAGGGAAGTCCTTTCAAATGGACTGATCAATGTGATGCTAGTTTTCAGGAGCTGAAGACAAGACTGACCACTCCTCCTGTTTTAATTATTCCAGACCCCACAGGACATTTTGAAGTGTATAGTGATGCTTCAAAGAAAGGGCTAGGGTGTGTGTTAATGCAAGACAAGAGAGTAGTTGCTTACGCCTCTAGACAACTAAGACCCCACGAAGGAAACTATCCAACCCATGATCTTGAATTAGCGGCAGTAGTGTTTGCCTTAAAGATTTGGCGACACTATTTGTACGGGGCAACCTTTGAAGTATATTGTGATCATAAGAGTCTTAAATACCTCTTTGATCAGAAGGAGTTAAATATGAGGCAACGAAGATGGGTAGAATTCCTCAATGACTACAAGTTTGAGATAAAGTATCATCCCGGAAAGGCGAATGTTGTAGCAGATGCCTTGAGTCGAAAATCTCTGCATATGGGTCAGATGATGGTGTATGAGATGCAGATGCTAGAGGAGTTTCGAAATTTGAAGCTAGCCACTACTCTTACTCCAAAGAATCTAGTCATTAATGGTTTAAGTATAGGGTCTGACCTTAGAGCCCAGATCAAAGAACCTCAAGCTCACGATCAATACTTACAAGATCATAAAGACCAAGGTAATTTTTCTGTAATGGAAGATGGAGCAATCATGTATCAGGGAAGGATTTGTGTCCCTCAAGAACAAGAGTTGAGGACTAAGATACTGAAGGAAGCGCATCAAAGTAAATACACAATCCATCCTGGATGCACTAAAATGTACCAGGATTTAAAAAGGATGTATTGGTGGCCAGGGATGAAAAATGACATTGCTGAGTTCGTGGCAAAATGTTTAACTTGTCAGAAGGTGAAAGTGGAACATCAAAAGCCAGCAGGATTTCTTCAACCTCTGGAGATTCCTGAATGGAAATGGGACAGTATTTCGATGGACTTTGTTGTAGGTTTACCTAAGACTTCAGTGGGACATGACTCTATCTGGGTAATAGTTGACAGATTAACCAAATCTGCTCACTTTTTGCCCATAAAAATTAACTTTTCACTAGATAAATTGGCCTAATTGTATGTTCAAGAAATAGTTAGACTTCATGGGATTCCCTTAAATATTGTTTCTGATAGAGATCCGAGGTTCACATCGAGGTTTTGGAAGGCGTTGCAAGAAGCTTTTGGAACCCAGTTGCGGTTCAGTACTGCCTATCATCCTCAAACTGATGGGCAGACTGAACGAACAATTCAAACCCTAGAAGATATGTTGAGGGCCTGTGTGATAGAGCAAGGTAAAGGATGGGATAAGTACCTACCTTTAGTAGAGTTTGCTTATAATAATAGCTATCACTCTAGCATTAAGATGGCCCCCTATGAAGCTTTATACGGTAGAAAGTGCCGATCTCCACTATGTTGGTTCGAGGTAGGAGAAAAGAACTTGTTGGGTCCTGATCTAGTTCAACAAACCTCTGAACAAATCAGGATGATACGAAACAAAATACTTACAGCGCAGAGTCGGCAAAAGAGTTACTACGATAAGAGACATAGGCCTCTAGAGTTTGAGGAAGGAGACCATGTATTTTTGAAACTTTCCCCGACTACTGGAGTTGGTAGGTCTCTCAAAACAAGAAAGCTAAGTCCGCGATTTTTAGGACCCTACCAAATTTTAAAGAAAGTTGGGACATCAGCATATCAAGTTGCTCTCCCACCTAATTTTCCAACCTGCATAATGTTTTCCACGTATCACAGTTGCGGAAGTATCTTTCAGATTCATCACATATAATACTGGATGAACCAATCCAAATAAAGGAGAACATGACATACCAGCTAGTACCTGCATCCATATTAGACACTGACGTGAAGCAACTAAGAAATAAAACCATTCCCCTAGTTAAGGTGTTATGGGAAGGTTTGACTCCGGAAGAAGCAACTTGGGAGCTGGAAGAAGTCATGAGGAAGAAATATCCGCAATTGTTCTTATAAGGTAATTTCTGAAATTTTGAGGACAAAATTACTTTTAGGGGGAGAGAAATGTAACATCCTTAATTTCGTTTCTTTTATTGATAAAGGTACATAAAAAATTTAATTAAGGAAATAAAATTTATTAGACAATATTTTAGATATCTAAGGAAATATAATCCTTAGAAATTCTTCACCTTATGTATATGCATAGAAAATGTTTCTAACATTAAGAGAACAAATAAAGAAGGAAAATCTCATAGGAAAGAAATTAGAAATAACATACTAAAGAGATGCAAAATTCTTGGATAAGAAAGATAAATTTTTAGAAACAAGTAAAGGTCTTAAAATTTCAAAGAACATTGAATTAGGGTAATTTTTCCTAATTCAAGAACTATAGTTACTAAGTTTAAAATCTTTACCCATACATTGGGCTTTTACCTATGGACACTTCATATAGGGTTTTTCCACTTCACATAAGTTTCTAGCAAGCCCATTGGATAACCTAAACAAGAAATTAAACATAGACTTGGACTAGGATATAGTAATTTCACCAATAGCCCAAAAATTATGAAAATGTGACCAAGCCCACCAAGAAAGGAAGAATTTTATCCAAAGCAAAGAAAATGGGTAGGACAAGCCCATAATGGGTAAGAATAAGCCCAAATCCAAGAGGAAAAATAAAATAAAATAAATTAGATGATAATATAATAATAAGAATAAAGATTAGGTTACATGGCATTAAGACAAAAATTTAGCAAGTGGTGTGATTCTACATTCATCATTTAGGCAAGTGGCATGATAATACAAGGCTTTAGGAGAAAAACATCTATATCCTTCACTCATAATTTTAGCAAGTGGTATGATAATACATGGTATTAGGACAAAACATTCATAGCCCACACAAATAATATCAACCAAATAATGGAGATTGAAGGGCTAGAAATTTGCCACTTAAAAAGGCAACCTATCATAATTGATTAAGACAAAAGAAAAATTAAATGAATCCCTAAATCAAAGGGACCTTGTCCCTTATCTTAAGAACATATCATCATAATTTTCAAAATACAAATCTCCTTTTCCTATGCATATCTTGACTAAGGAAGAGGAAGACAAGAACATAAGTTGTTTGTTTTCCAAAAATTCAACAAAGTGTATCTTAATTGTGATAAGGTAGATCCATGATCATGAAAGGTGAATTATTTGGTGGTCTATATAAGAGAACCCACCCTTACAACACTTTAATTTCGTTCAAGTGAGAAAGAGAGAGAAATAGAAGCAAGGTAGAGTGAGGAAAGGAGAGAAGAGAGAAGAAGAAAGGAAGGAAGAAGAAGGAGAAGTTTAGAAAGCTAAAGGTAAGTTTAACAATATTTCTTTTTGAAGAAAACTTTTGAAACTTATAATATTTATATGAGATTTTGATCTTAGAACTTTTATGATTCGTCATGATGTTGCTATATCATGTTACATATTGATCTTGCATGTGATGTATGTTTGAATACTTAGGTTGGTGTAGATAGTTCTGCATGGTTATGGCTATGGGTGGCAGAATTTTAAGCTTCGGTAATTTAATTTCTGGGAATTATTGGTAGGGAATTAAAATAAATGGTTAACATAAGAATTAAAGATATATGTGTCCCGGATTTTTAACCACTGGAATCATTCCATTTGGAGTCCATATGAGGTAGATATGGTCTGATTAGTAGTCAAAGGTCAGAAAATGAATCATCAGGGAAGAATATGTTAGGATAGCTTCGGTAATTTAATTTCTGGGAATTATTGGTAGGGAATTAAAATAAATGGTTAACATAAGAATTAAAGATATGTATGTCATGGATTTTTATCCACTGGAATCATTCAATTTGGAGTCCACATGTGGTAGATATGGTCCGATTAGTAAGCCAAGGTCAGAAAATGGTTCATCAGAGAAGATTATGTTAGGACAGCTTTTGTATTTTAATTTCTGGGAATTATTTGTATGGAATTAAAATAAATGGTTAACATCAACCTTATATATCTATGTCTCATGGAAATATGCCCACTGGAATTATGCAATTTGGAGTTCATATGAGGTAGATATGATCCGATTAGTAAGCAGAGGTCAGAAAATGTTTATTTAGGGAAGAGTATGTTATTAATGTTTTAGTTTTTGAATTTCTGGGAATATTCTGTAGAGAATTAAAATAGCGCGCCAACATAAAAATTATAGATATATGGCTCATGGAATTTTACCAATTGGAATAACTCAATTTGGAGTTCAAATTTGAGAGATATTGTCTAATTAGTTAGTAAAGGTCAGAACCTAAACGAGAAGAAATAATACTAAATTTAAAGGAGTAATAACACCACAATATCATACTATTTTGTTGATATGATTAACATAATAGTTTTAGATAATTGTCTTAGCTTTTCATAGACACTAATATCATCTTAATCGGAGTTAAAATGAGAGAGTTATGCTCTGATTTGTAAGCAAAGACTGTGTTAAAAGTTAGTAAACCTATTTTCAATATTTTTCTACCCTAGATGAATTTTTTAAGGTAATAATAGAAATCAATTTGAGGAAAAATGCTCTATAAAATTTGTAAGAACATGTGTTGGAAATTATATAAGTAGAAATAAAATGACTAAATGCCTAGACATAAAGAAAATGAAAAGAATTATTCTAGTTACTGGAAAAAAATTGTGATTTGTGAAAAGTGCATGTCTAAGGAAAGCTCTGGCAAGGAAAGACTTGGTACTTAAGCGTGTCCATTAGTGACCCACCTCTCTTTTCTGGGAACTTTCCTGGTGCGCTGTTTACAGACTACAATTACTATCCAGTTATCGAGGTATTAGTGTGAAATTTTGACATGGAAATATTTTATAAAGTGAAAATTAGAAAATGATTATATTCATGGCATAATTTCAGTTTACCAATGAATTTTGAGAATGATTATGTTTTGATACATTATGGGCATGAGAATATAATGAACATACTCGTTATTGGAATCATATATTTTCGGCTATTAATATGAAAAGAAAAGAAATGAGCACGGTCACATGGCAATCCGTGTGGTGCACCAGTAGGGGACGCCCTACCAACGGTTATGATCATGTTAATAAGAAAAGAAAGAGAAAGTGTGCCATGTCGGACGGAGCGAGATAAGCCCGTACCGAAAAGTAGAGAATACTCACCCTGACCGGGGTAGCTTGAAGTAAGAATAAGTGGATAGCCATCATATGAAACTCGAAAAATAGTTATTCATACCATACATGTCATAACTGTATAATTTTCATATGCATGATAAAGTGCATTCATGTGACTTAAAGATATTTTCTGTAGTTTATACAACTGAACATGACATGATGAACTATATTGATGGTAAATTATGATTTATTGTTGAACTTACTGGGATTTAATTCTCACTATATTTCCATATCATGTTCAGAATAATAAATATGCAGATATTCTCTATGACACTTATTATCTCTGTACGTTGGATCGAGGTGCCCTACCTTGGGCAACTTCCAGTTATTTCAGATATAACTGTCGTAGATATAACTGAGATTCCGGTGGACGTGCCACCCGAACCAGTGTCCCCGGAAGTAGTCGATATAGATGATTAGAACTAATATGTATTTTTGTACAAATGTTTGTAAAATAATGGTGTGTAGTTTGTAAAATAATATTGTGTATGGAAACTCAGTATTGTATAAATTAAATAAATGTTATATTGAGTTAAGTTGTAACGAGGTAATAATTTCATCGTATTTTTTTTTTTAAAAAAAAAATTTACATAAATGGAGTTGTTACATTAGAGGCACTAGTGTGGCCTCCACAAGGTGAACTATGGCATTGGTATATCACACTATAAACTTTTTCTTCCGGAATACACCTTCGGAATATGCCATCCGCACACCACTTGTATAAGCATGGATCATCCCAATAGTATGCCTTTACGTCAGAGAAGAATTTCTTTTTCTAATGATAACTCAACCCCTCAGGGAGTATTCTACATGCAAGAAAATTCACGAAGTCCGTATACCAAGGAGCATCAGCATTAGTGACCATTAGGAGTTGGTCATCTAGAAAGGAATCATTAATGGGCAAATTATCTTTATCATCTTTCATCAGATCTTGCCTAAGTTTGGAAAGATGGTCTGCAACCACATTCTCTGTCCCTTTCTTGTCTCTGATTACAAGATCAAACTCCTGAAGTAAGAGGATCCATCTTATCAGTCTTGGTTTGGCATCCTTCTTACTTAATAAGTATCTGATGGTAGCATGATCTGTGAAAACTATGACTTCTGATCCTAGCAGGTATTGTCTGAATTTATCAATTGTTAACACTACTGCTAAGAGCTCCTTCTCAGTGGTGGAGTAGTTGACTTGAGCTTCATCTAATGTCTTGCTAGCATAATAGATGACATAGGGCTTTTTGTCTCTCTGTTGCCCAAGTACAGCTCCCACGGCATAGTCACTTGCATCGCACATAATTTCAAAAGGAAGGCTCCAATCAGGAGGTTGGATGATGGGTGCGGATATGAGCGCCTCCTTTAACCTGCAAAAAGAACGCAAGCAGTCATTATCAAATTCAAACGGGACATCTTTAACAAGTAAGTTAGTTAAAGGTTTAGAGATTTTTGAGAAGTCTTGGATGAATCTTCTGTAGAATCCTGCATGCCCAAGAAAAGTTCTCACTTCCTTAACATTCGAAGGTGGTGGCATAGTCTGAATCACCTCTATCTTTGCCTTATCCACCTCTATTCCCCTCTCTGACACTAAGTGTCCCAAAACTATTCCTTCTCTCACCATAAAGTGGCATTTCTCCCAATTCAAAACTAGATTGACTTCCTCACATCTCTTAAGTACCTGTGTCAAATTTTTCAAACAGTCATCAATGAGGTACCATAAACTGAAAATTCATCCATAAACACTTCCATTATTTCCTCTATAAAATCAGAGAAAATAGCCATCATGCATCTCTGGAAAGTGGCTGGTGCGTTACACAATCCGAATGGCATCCTTCTATATGCAAAGGTGCCATAGGGACATGTGAACGTAGTCTTCTCTTGGTCGTCTGGATGGATAGGGATCTGAAAGAATCCTGAGTATCCATCCAGATAACAGAAGTGTGAGTGTTTTGCCAACCTTTCCAATAACTGATCAATAAAAGGTAAAGGGAAGTGATCCTTACGGGTGGCTTTATTTAGTTTTCTATAATCAATACACATGCGCCAACCCGTAACAGCTCTAGTAGGGATTAATTCATTATTATCATTCTTAATAACAATCATACCTCCCTTTTTAGGAACCACATGGACAGGACTTACCCATTCATTATCCGAGATAGGATAGATAATACCTGCATCAAGCAATTTAAGCACCTCCTTCTTAACTACCTCTTTCATATTTGGATTGAGTCTCCTCCGGTGTTCCCTGGAAGGTTTATGATCATTATCAACAATTATACGATGCATACAAACAGATGGACTAATCCCTTTAATATCATCTATGGTATACCCAATAACCTTTTTGAATTCCCTGAGTACATCAAGCAACTTACCAGTTTCTTCAGTATTCAGATTAGCATTCACTATGACTGGATTTGAAGAGTTAGGGTCCAGAAATTCATACCTGAGGTTGGAAGGAAGAGGTTTTAATTCTACCTTAGGTGCTTTGCCTTCCTCTACGTCTGCTGATTTTTTATGGTGATCCTGGTCCAGCTTTTCAGTTTTCACTTCTGAGTTGACTTTAGGACTCTCATCAAGCAATCTAGTGTAGGCATCAGCTTCTACCTGTTCAGCACAAGAAACAGAACTATCCAAAAGGCAAAGCTCAAGTGGATCAGTAGGGCACAAGCTCATTGCATTATCAATAATATTTTGTTCAATTATATCAATCATGCAACAAGTATCTCCTAAGGATGGACATTTGATAGCTTCATTAAGATTAAATTCTATCTTTTCATCCCCTACATTCAGGGAAAGTTTCCCATCCTTAACATTTATAATGGCACCTGCAGTGGCTAGAAAAGGTCTTCCCAAAATGATGGGGATTTGGCTATCTTCCTCCATCTCTAATACCACAAAGTCAATAGGTATGAAAAACTTACCTACCTTTAGAGGAACATCCTCTAATATACCTACCG
The DNA here is from genome assembly GCA_037074535.1 of Gleditsia sinensis. Lineage (NCBI taxonomy): Eukaryota > Viridiplantae > Streptophyta > Magnoliopsida > Fabales > Fabaceae > Gleditsia > Gleditsia sinensis. Next base: position 59,422,195 of record CM073464.1, read on the forward strand.
GGTGAGTAACGGATCAGTCCGCTAACTGTAAGGAAATAGTGGTAGGCTTCAGATCTCCCATCTGGAGCTTTTTGCAAATGGATAGTGGCATGAGGCTCACGCTTGCTCCTAAATCACATAAGGCTTTAGTGATCTGCACATCTCCAATTGAACAAGGTATTGAAAAGCTCCCAGGATCCTTGAGTTTAGGAGGTAGTTTGTTCTGAATCAGGGCACTACACTCTTCAGTCAATGCCACAGTGGCATATTCTTCAATCTTCCTCTTATTAGAGAGGATGTCCTTTAGAAATTTGGCATATGAGGGCATCTGAGATACTGCTTCCAAGAATGGAATGTTGATGTGCAACTTTTTAAGCACATTCAGAAACTTTCCATACTGTTTCTCTAGCTTAGCTTTGGCTAGTCTCTGCGGGAAGGGAACTGTTGGCTTATACGGTTCAGGAGCCACATATTCAGGCTCATCTAGTTCCTTCCTTCCACTAACTGGCTTTTTTTCTTCATTCATTGGCTCAGGCACATCCTTATTTTCAACTTCTTTATCATCCTCCCTTTCCACTGGTTCCCCCATCCGTTTCCCACTCCTCAAAGTAATGGCTTTACAGTGTTCTCTAGGGTTTTCAGGTTGACCAGGGAACTTACCAAAATTTCTGGTTGAGGAGCTCGCTTGCTGCGCTATCTGTGTCTCTAGCATCTTATTATGGGTAGCAAGTGAATCCACTTTAGAAGCCAGGTCTTTAATTGCTTCATTCATGTTGAGATTCTAAACTCTAAACTCCTCATTCTGCTTGCTCTGTGTGGAGATGAAATTCTCCATTAGAGTCTCCAGATTTGACTTCGGTTGGGGAGGATTGTATGGCCTTGGATTCTGGAACCCTGGAGGTTGTCTAAAATTATTTTAGGGCTGCTGACCAACATTAGGCTTGTATGATAGGTTAGGATGGTTTCTCCAGCCAGGATTGTAAGTATTACTGTAGGGATTACCCCTCTGATTGTTCACAAAATTGACTTGCTCACAATCCTGAACTGTAGAACTCCCAAGCTGACATTCATTAGCTGCATGGCCTATACCTCCACAGATCTCACAAGATGTAGAAGATGAAGATGATGCAATGGCATTGATGCTCAGTTTATCCAATTTTTGAAACAAAGCATCAACTTTAGAAGTCAGATGATTAAAAGCATCAACTTCATACATACCTGCCGGCTTCCTGGTCTGCCTCTCACTAGACCATGAGTAGTGGTTCTGAGCCATGCCTTCAATCAACTCATAGGCTTCATCAATAGTTTTGTTCATTAGGGCTCCTCCAGCTGCAGCATCCACAGACATCCGGGTGCTGTATACTAGTCCATTGTAGAACGTATGGACTATTAACCATTTTTCTAGCCCGTGGTGTGGGCATACCCTGAGGAGCTCCTTGAATCTCTCCCATGCCTCATATAAAGATTCTCCATCCTTTTGAGCAAATGTAGTAATCTGGTTCCTCAGATGGGCCGTCTTACTCGGTGGGAAATACTTGGCCAAGAAAGCTTGAGAAAGCTGCTACCAAGTGGTGATGGAGCCTAATGGTAGAGAGTGCAGCCATGCACGTGCTTTATCCCTCAGTGAGAAAGGGAATAACCTCAATCTAATTGCATCTGATGAGACACCGTTCAGCTTCAAGGTGTCACAATACTCTAGGAATACGGAGAGGTGGAGGTTTGGGTCTTCAGTAGGCGACCCTCCAAACTGGTTCTGCTGAACCATCTGCAAAAGAGATGGCTTCAGCTCAAAATTATTGGCTTCAACCACCGGCCTGACTATGCTGGGGTTCAGGCCATGTGTGTCTGGGGCTGTGAAGTCCTTCAGTGACCGGTTATCTCTTTCCCCCATTGTAACTGGTAAACTTCCTTCCTGCTGTCTTCTTCTTAACCTTCGCAAAGTGCGTTAGATTTCAGGGTCAAATTCAGCAACACTTTCACTCGCTCTTCGCATAAAAGAGATACACACCTAGGAAGGAAGAAAAGAAGCAAAATCAGCAAAAGAAAATTATGCAGAAAAATTAAAAAGAAAAATAAACAAAATTTGATCTAGTCTAGCTATTTTATAAGATATCTAATATTGGCTTTGTTCCCCGGCAACGGCGCCAAAAACTTGTTGTGTATATATTTTACCAATTACCGCAAGTGCACGGCGTAGCTGTAACTAGTCCGGCAAGTACGGGTCGTGTCCACAGAGAACAATGCCAACTACCAGAATCTTACAAAAAGTACTATCTAAATCGATGAAATTTGATAGGCAAGAATCACAATTAAGCAAGTTGAAAGAATCAATTAAACTAGGCCTAGGGTTAGGGTTCACCACACTTGTGATACTCAACAACTGATATTCACCTCTAATTGCAATTGCATAGATTGTTGGGGATGGTTTAGCCTTAATTAACTAGCAATCTCTTTCAAGAATTACTAATCGTACCTAGGTTAATCAAATTACCTACTTTCGTGGTTCTTAGCTTAACCTAGGTCCATTAAGCTTTATGCTAACCATAGAGTTCAACTAGTTGGTTTTCTCGTTCCCACTAATTGACTCAAGTCTAAGGTATCTTAAACTACTTTCGTGATTAAGATAACCCTAATTAACTATTGGATTCGGGTTTTAATCTTCACCTTTCAGTTCATCGATTAAATACCTAATACGTGATAGATTGGTGATCAGGCATTCCATCAACTAATTAAAGCATACAATAGTTAATCCAATTCAATCTAATCCCAATTACAATTAGGGTTTCTTAATTCAATTTAAAAGCATAGTATCATTGTACCACAATTGGGTTTACCGTAACCCTAGATGGAATCTACTCACACATTGTTAAATCAAGATCTAAAACCATACTCATTGAATAATTCATAGTAGTTCAATACAATTAAGAAGTAGGAGAAGAGGTAGAAGTAGTAGAAGAACAAGTAAAAGTAGGAATAGAAAGATAGAACCTATTTGTAGAAGTACTTAGATTAATTACAACTTGAAAAGCAATAAATTCAATCCTAGAACATCAAAATCCTTCAAAGAATTATGTAAAAACCTAATCTAGATGTGTTTCCTAAGGCTAAAAAGTGTTTTTCTGGTCTCCCCTTCGGTTCTCCTTGTCCCAATTGCGAATCCCCAAGTCCCCCCATATGTTTGGGCCTTAAAAACCCTAAAAACGACGTCCTTTACGAGCCCTGAAGCACGACAGTGCCCTGGAACACGGCCTGGCCGTGCTTCGGGCTGGAATTCTGAAGAGGCTGCAGGAAATACCACCAACACGGCCAAGCCGTGTTGTAGGCCTCCTTAACACGGCCAGGCCGTGTTGGGTGCTATGGTGCTCCTTTCTTCATCAAATTTGACGTGCAACCTCCTTGCTTCCTCCTCAACATGATCCAAGTCTTTTAGGGTCTTTCCATGACCGTTTTTCCTTGCTTCTTGGCTTCTTTTGCTCTCCTGCAATCACAAAATGAACCACAACAGTACCCAGAACAAAGTATAACCAAAAGCATGAAAATATCCATAAGTTACTATGAATAAGGGGACAAAACATGACCAATAAGCACTCAAAATTCCCCTTTATCACGCATAAGGGAAACTACTTGACCCATGATCTTAAATTGGCGGCGGTAGTGGTTTCCTTAAAGATTTAACGACACTACTTATACGGAGCAACCTTTGAAGTATATTGCGATCACAAGAGTCTTAAGTACCTTTTTGATCAAAAGGAGTTAAATATGAGGCCACGAAGATGGGTAGAATTTCTCAATGACTACAAGATTGAGATAAAGTATCATCCAGGAAAGATGAATGTTGTAGCTAATTCCTTAAGTCAAAAATCTCTACACATGGGTCAGATGATGGTGTATGAGATGTAGATGCTAGAGGAGTTTCGAAATTTGAAGCTAGCCACTACTCTTACTCTAAAGAAGCTAATCATCAGTGGGTTAAGTATAGAGTGTGACCTTAGAGCTTAAATTAAAGAGGCTCAATCTCACGACCAATACTTATAGTGTAACATCCCTAATTTCATTTCTTTTATTGATAAAAGTACATAAATATTTAATTAAGGAAATAAAATTTATTAGATAATATTTTAGATATCTAAGGAAATATAATCCTTAGAAATTCTTCACCTTATGTATATGCATAGAAAATGTTTCTAACATTAAGAGAACAAATAAAAAGGGAAAAACCTAATAGGAAAAAAAATAGAAATAATATACTAAAAAGATGCAAAATTCTTGGATAAGAGAGATAAATTTTTAGAAACAAGCAGAGGTCTTAAAATTTCAAGAATATTGGATAAGGGTAATTTTTCCTAATTCAAGAACTAGAGTTACTAAGTTTAAAATCTTTACCCATACATTGGGCTTTTACCTATGGACACTTCATATAGAGTTTTTCCACTTCACATAAGTTTCTAGCAAGCCCATTGGATAACCTAAGCAAGAAATAAAACATAGACTTGGACTAGGATATAGTAATTGGACCAATAGCCCAAAAATTATGAAAATGTGACCAAGCCCTCCAAGAAAGGTAGAATGTTATCCAAAGCAAAGAAAATGGGTAGGAATAAGCCCATAATGGGTAGGAATAAGCCCAAATCCAAGAGGAAAAATAAAATAAAATAAATTAGGTGATGATATAATAATTTAATAATAATAAATATTAGGTTACATGGCATTAAGACAAAAATTTAGCAAGTGGTGTGATTCTACATTCATAATTTTGGCAAGTGGCATGATAATACAATACATTTATAATTTTGGCAAGTGGCATGATAATACAAGGTTTTAGGACAAAAACATCTATATCCTACACTCATAATTCTAGCAAGTGGTATGATAATACATGGCATTAGGACAAAACATTCCTATCCCACACAAATAATATCAACCAAATAATGGAGATTCAAGGGCTAGAAATTTGCCACCTAAAAAGGCAAACCTATCATACTTGTTTAAGACAAAAGAAAATGGAAATGAATCCCTAAATCAAAGGGACCTTGTCCCTTATCTTAAGAACATATCATCATAATTTTCAAAATAAAAACCTCCTTTTCCTATGCATATCTTGACTAAGGAAGAGGAAGACATGAACATAAGTTGTTTGTTTTCCAAAAATTCAACAAGGTGTATCCTAATTGTGATAAGGTAGACCCATGATCATGAAAGGTGAATTATTTGGTGGTCTATATAAGAAACACCCACCCTTACAACATTAGAATTTCATCCAAGTGAGGGAGAGAAAAAATAGAAGCAAGGTAAAGTGAGGAAAGGAGATGAAGAAAGGAAGAAAGAGGAAGGAGAAGTCTAGGGGACTAAGTGCTCCAGGTAAGTTTAACAATATTTCTTTTTGAAGAAAACTTTTGAAACTTATAATATTTATATGAGATTTTGATCTTAGAACTTTGATGATTGGTCATGGATGTTGCTATGTCATGTTACATATTGATCTTGCATGTGATGTATGTTTGAATACTTAGGCTGGTATAGAAAGTTCTGCATAGGCATGGCTATGGGTGGCAAAATTTTAAGTTTTTGTATTTTAATTTTTGGGAATTATCTGTATGGAATTAAAATAAATGGTTAACATAAGAATTATAGCTATGTATGTCATGGATTTTTAGCCACTGAATCATTCAATTTAGAGTTCATATCAGGTAGATATGTTCTGATTAGTAAACAAAGGTCAAAAAATGGTTAATCAGGGAAGAATCTGTTAGGATAGCTTCTGTATTTTAATTTTTGGGAATTATCTATAAGGAAATAAAATAAATGGTTAACATAAGAATTATAGATATATATGTCATGGACTGTTAGCCACTAGAATCATTCAATTTAGAGTTCATATGAGGTAGATATGTTCCGATCAGTAAACAAAGGTCAGAAAATGGTTAATCAGGGAAGAATATGTTAGGATAGCTTTGGTGTTTTAATTTTTGGGAAAATTATATAAGGAATTAAAATAAATGGTTAACATATGAATTATATATTTATGTGTCACGGATGTTTAGCCACTGGAATCACTTAATTTGGAATTCTTATGTGGGAGATATAGTTAGATTAGTAAGTAAAGGTTAGAACCTACCTGAGAAGAAATAGTATTGAATTTAAGGGAGTAATAACACCAATATTTATTACTATTGTGCTGCTATTATTGACATACTAGTTTTAGATAATTGTCTTAGCATTCCATAGACACCAAGATCACCTCAATCGGAGTTAAAATGAGGGAGTTATGCTCTGATTAGTGAGCAAAGGTCACAGAACACGGCCAGATCGTGTTATGTGTGCTTCAAGCACGGGTAAACTGTGTTCGGGGCTGTTTTTGAGTACATTTGAAGTATTTTTAAAGCATGGCCGTGTCCTGGAACATGTCCAGACTGTGTTGGAAGCTAGTGAAGCCTATTTTCAACATTTTTCTACCCTAGATGAACCTCTTTAACTATAGGGTAATAGTAGAAATCAAATTGGAGAAAAATGCTCTATAAATTTGTAAGAACATATGTTAGAAATGATATAAATAAGAAGAAATTGACTAAAGGCCAAGCATAAAGAAAATGAAGAGATGAAATTAATATTTAAAAAAGAAGACGAATCTTATAAATGAAAATAATAAATGACTAGTATATGCCATAGCCATTGCCATTGTATGAACTTCTTACCATCTTAAGTGTGAAATTTTGACATGAAAATATTTTATAAAGTGATATTTGAAATGGTTATGTTCATGGTATGATTACCAATGATTTATGGTAATAGTTATATTTTGATTAACATACTTGTTATTGAAAGCATATTTTTGGCTATCATTGTGAAAAGAAAAGAAATGAGCACGGTCGCATGGCAATTCGTGTGGTGCACCAGTAGGGGACGCCCTACCAACGGTTATGATTATGATTATGAGAAAAGAAAGAGAAAGTGTGCCATGTCAGACGGAGTGAGAAAAGCCCGTACTGGAGAGTAGAGGATACTCACCCTGACCGGGGTAGCTTGAAATGAGAATAAGTTGATGGCCATCATATGATATTTTGAAAATAGTTAATCCTATCATACATATCATTACTGTATGATTCTTATGTGCATAGATATAATGCATTCATGTAACCAAATATATTTTCTGTAGTTTATACAGCTGAACATGACGTGATGAGCTATATTGATGATGATTTATTGTTGAATTTACTAGGATTTAATTCTCACTATATTTCCATATCATGTTCAGAAAATTAGTTATGCAGATTTTCTATAGCTCTGGCTTTTAGTGCACGTTGGATCAAGTTATTCTATGATGGGCGGATCTTAAATAAAATGTTTATGGGCGAGTTGGCACAGATCCCGGTGAAGGTGCAACCACTTGCACCCGAATCTCCGGAATTGGTCAACCAGAATAAATAAGATGTAGATATTTATGTGTTTGAAATGTTGTACGTACGTTTTGATTAATGATGTGTATGTGAACTTTATATTGTATAATAATAAATAAAAGAAAAAAAAAGTTGTTACATACAGGATCACAAAGATTAAGATAATTTTTTTGTCTTAGAAGATGGAGCAACCATGTATCAAGGAAGGATTTATGTCAATCAAGAACAAGACTTGAAGACTAAGATCCTACAGGAAGCACATCAGAGTAAGTACACAGTCCATCTTGGATCCACTAAAATGTATTAAGACATAAAGAAGATGTACTGGTGGCCAGGGATGAAAATGGACATTGCCGAGTTTGTGGTAAAATTTTTAATTTGTTAGAAGGTGAAGGTAGAGCATCAAAAGCCAACGTGATTTCTACAACCTCTTGAGATCCCGAAATGGAAATTGGATAGTATTTCGATGGACTTTGTGGTGGGCTTAGCAAAGACTTCAGTTGGACATGACTTTATCTGAGTAATAGTTGACAGATTAACTAAATCTGCTCACTTTCTGCCCTTAAAAATTAACTATTCACCGAACATATTGGCCCAATTGTACATCCAAGAAATAGTTAGACTACATGGAATTTCCTTAAATATCGTTTCTAATAGAGATCCGAAGTTCACATCGAGATTTTTTAAGGCGTTGCAGAAAGTTTTTAGAATCCAGTTGCAGTTTAGTACTGCCTATCATCCTCAAACTAATAGGCAAACAGAATAGACCATTCAAACCTTAGAAGATATGTTAAGGGCCTATGTGATATAGCAAGGTAAATGATGGGATAAGTACCTACCTTTAGTGGAGTTTGCTTATAATAATAGCTAGCACTCTAGTATTAAGACGGCCCCTACGAAGTTTTATACAATAGGAAGTGCCGATCTCTACTATGTTGGTTTAAGGTACGAGAAAAGAACTTGCTGGATCCTAATCTACTTCAATAAACTACTGAGCAAATCAGGATGATACGAGACAAAATACTTATAGCTCAGAGTTGGCAAAAGAATTACTATCATAGGAGACATAGACCTCTAGAGTTTGAGGAAGGAGACCATGTATTTCTGAAGATTTTTCCGACTACTGGAGTTGGTAGTTCTCTTAAGACCAGAAAACTAAGTCTGCGATTTTTGGGACCTTACCAAATTCTGAAGAAAGTGAGGACGTCAGCATATCAAGTTGCCCTCCCACCTAGTTTGTCCAACCTGCATGATGTTTTCCATGTATCACAGCTTCAAAAGTATCGTTGAGATTCCTCACATGTAATATGGGATGAACTAATCTAAATAAAGGAGAACATGACATACCAGCTAGTACCAGATTCCATATTGGACACTAACGTGAAGTAATTGAGAAATAAAATGATTCCCCTAGTTAAGGTGTTATGGGAAGGTTTGACTCGAGAAGAATCAACTTAGGAGCTAAAATAAGTCATGAGGAAAAAATATCCGCAATTGTTCTTATTAGGTAATTTCTAAAATGTTAAGGACAAAATTTGTTTAGGGGAAGAGAAATGTAACATCCCTAATTTCGTTTCTTTTATTAATAATGGTACATAAATATTTAATTAAGGAAATAAAATTTATTAGACAATTTTTAGATATCTAAGAAAATATAATCTTTAGAAATTCTTCACCTTATGTGTACGCAGAGAAAAAATTTCTAACATTAAAGGAATAAGTAAAGAGAGAAAACTTAATAGAAAAAATTAGAAATAACATACTAAAGAGAGACAAAATTCTTGGGTAAGGAAGATAAATTTTTGGGAAGTAAGTAAAGGTCTTAAAATTTCAAGAAGATTGGATTAGGGTAATTTTTCCTAATTCAAGAGCTAGAATTCCTAAGTTTAACATCTCCACCTATACATTGAGATTTCACCTATGGACACTTCATATAGAGGTTTTCCACTACACATGAGTTTTTAGCAAGCCAATAGGATAGCCCAAGCAAGAAATAAAATATAGATTTGGACTAGGATATAGAAATTGGACCAATAGTCCACAAACCTTGAAAATGTGACCAAGCCTTTCAAGAAAGATAGAATTTCAGCCACAGCAAAGGAAATGGGTAAGAATGAGCCCAAATCTAAGAGGAAATAATAAAGATCATGTGAAGAAATAGTAGTGTAATAATAATCAAGATTATGTCACATGGCATTAAGACAAAACATCTATATACTACATTCATAATTTCAGCAAGTTAGTAATAATACATGGCATTAGAACAAAACATCTATATCCTATATTCATAATTTCAACAAGTAGGTAATAATACATGCCATTATGACAAAACATCCTTATCCTAAACAAATAATTTCAGCCAAGCAAGGGAGATTGAAAGGATGGAAACTCGCCACCTAGAAAGGCAAACCTATCATACTTGATTGAGACAAAAGAAAAAGGAAATGAATCCCTAAATAAAAGGGACCTTGTTCCTACAAATCTCCTTTTTCTATGCATATCTTGACTAAGGGAGGGGAAGACAAAACATGAGTTGTCTTTCTCCAAAAAACAATTAAGTGCATCTTCATTGTGATAAGGTAGACCCATGATTATGAGAGATGAAGAACTTGATAGTTTAAAACCCACCCTTATAACATTATAATTTTGTCCAAGTGAGGGAGAGGAAAAATAGAAGCAAGGTAGAGTGAGGAAAAGAGAGAAAGAGAGAAGAGAAGAAGGAAGAAAGAGGAGAAGTCTAGAGGACTAAGAACACAAGGTAAGTTAGCTTAATCTTCACTTGAATCCATCTTTTCTCTTCATCCTTGGGGTTCAAAACTCACCCTCCTTATCTTATTTAAGCTGTTTGAAAAACTAAGGGAAGGGAGAAATCTTACCACTTCCTTCAAGAGGAAACAAGAAAAAGAATTCAATAAGTGAGTTAGGGAGATCTTTAGGTAGGTTTAACAATATCTCGTTTTGAAGAAAAGTTTTGAAATTCATAAATTTATATGGGATTTTGATCTTAGAATTTTGATGAAATTTACAATTTTTGCTACTTTGATGATAAGTCATGGATGTTACTATATCAAGTTACATGTTATCTTGTTTATGATGAATGTTTTGAAGATTTCGGTTGGTGTGGAAAGTTCTGCATAGGCTTGGCTATAGGTGGCAAAATTTTATGATTTTTATATGCTGCTATTTTGTATATTTGAGTGTGGTAAAAAATTGATGGAATATGATTAGATGTAAATTAGGAAGAGGACGTAATAAAATGATGAACTAAAGGAAACTGGATTTCGGAGTAACGAGGGAAGCTTCTGTGTTTGCAATTCTCGGAAGAATTGGTTAGCAATTAAAAGAAATGGTTAACATGAAAAATGTAGATATATGTCTCATGGACTTTTAGCCACTAGAATCATTCAAGTTGTAATCAATATGAGGGAGATATGGTAAGATTAGTAAGCAGTGGTTAGAAAATGGTTAACCAGGGAATAATATGTTAGGTATTCTTTTGTCTTTGAATTGATGGGATAAATATGTAGGTAATTAAAGGAAATACTTAACATAAAAAATATAGATATATGTCTTATGAATTGTTAGCCACTAGAATCATTCATTTTGAAATTAATGTGATGGCGATATGGTCATATTAGTATGCAGAGGTCAAAAACTAGTTAACTAGGAAAGAATTTCTTAGGTAAGCTTTTAATTTTGACTTTCTGGGCAAAATAGGTAGGGAATTAAAAGAAATGGTTAACATAAAAAATATAAATATATGTATCATGAACTTTTATCCACTAGAATCATTCAATTTGGATTCCATATAAGGGAGATATGGTCAAATTAGTAAATATAGGCCTGAACCTACCCGAGAAGAAATAACATTGAATTTGAGGGAGTAGTAACACTACGATTACTTAAGATTTTCCTAAAATGTTCAATATAAAGGTTTTATAGGATTTTCTTGTCTTTAAATTGGCACCAAGATCACCTCAATCGGATTTAAAATGAGAGTGTTATGCTCTGATTAGTGAAAGAGAAAAATAATATTTAAAAAAGAAGCAAAATCTTATAAATGAAAATAATAAATGACTAGTGTATACCCTAGCCATTGCCATTGCATGAATTTCTTACCATTCTACGTATGTAATTTTGGCCTAGAAATATTTTATAAAGTGGTAATTGAAAATGATTATGTTCAAGGCAAGATTTTATTTTACCAATGATTTTTGGTAATGATTATGCTTTGATGATAAATTATTGCATGTGAGTATAATAAATATACTTGTTATTGAAATCATATTTTTGGCTATTAATGTGAAAAAGAAGAGACGAGCACGGTTAGATGGCAGTCCATGTGGTGCACCAATAAGGGCACCCTACTCACGGCTTTCATTATGCTATTGAGAAAAGAAAGAGAATGTGTGCCATGTTGGACGAAGTGAGAAAAGCCTGTGCCAGAAAGTATAAAGTTCTCACCCTGACCAGGGCAGTTTGTTATGAAAATAAGTTGATAACCATCATATGATATTTTTAAAATAGTTATTCGTATCATATATGTCATTACTGCACAATTTTTATATGCATAGATAAAGTGCATTCATGTGACCTAAGATATTTACTATAGCTTATACAGATAAACATGACATGACGAGCATTATTGATGATGATTATGATTTATTATTGAACCTACTAGGATTTAATTCTCACTATATTTCTATATCATGTTTGATCGAGTTACTCTATGTTAGGTTGATCCCAGAACTTAAAAAGGTGTTTGTGGTTGAGTTGGCTAAGATCCCGATGAAGGTACAACCACCCACACTCATATGTCCGAAATTGGTCAACATGGATGAATAAGATATAGATATTTATGTGTTTGATTTTTGTATAGACGTTTCAATTAATGATGTGTATGTGAACTCATAATTGTATCAGTGTTAATGGTAGACCATAAACCTTGATTATGCTTGGTTAAATTAATTGAATGTTATTATAAGTTAAGTAATTAGAAGTAAAGAAGTAATGACTTTATGGGACTTTATAAATAAATAAATAAATATATATATATATATATATATATTAAAAAAAAAGGAGTTGTTACACCATGGGGCAACCTTGGCATGCTGCATAGGGGCATAACTATGCCACAACCCTATGCAACATATCGTGGGTTCAAACTATGGCACCCCTAGTGGTGGCAGTCTAGGTTTACACCTTAAGTTTTGCAGTGACCGCCGCCCCCCTTACTCATTGAAGTTTGGCCCTTACCCAAACGGCTGGTTATAGGTCACGCGCTTCAGTGCCATCCATATTTTGGGCTAGTTGATTTAGCAAGTGTATTGTTACACACTCCTTAGCAGATTTTGACTCCCATGACCACTAACCTACTATCTTAATCAACCAACACCCTTTGTAGGATCTATTTTAACACAGTTAGGCTTCATAACCTAAATTTTGGTTAATCCCACAAGTTTTCCTAAAGGCTCCTAATTTTGTTTAGAATTTTTTTGTTTTGTACTCTAGGTGTAGCTCCATGAACTAAAAGTTAGATCCTTGCTTCCCTGTGTAATTGGATGTTTGTATAGCTTATGATGCATGAGAAACATGATATCTGTACTGTTTGGATTAGTGCCAACTGTGAAGGTAGTATGGTATATGGTTTATGGATGATTCTCATGATATGCATGTATTTGTCTAAATCTATCTATTGTTATTATTGTACTATCCTGATGTATATTGGCTTGAGGCTTATGGGGTGGGATTTATCCCATTCTTGTGCTAGTCATGTGCCTCCTTCAATAGGGGCTATGACAACGATGCTCACCTAAAGTGCCACGGCACTCTATCTTCTATTCTAAATAGCACCATGGCACTCTCTTTGAGTGTTGTGACACTCTAGATGCTAGGTAGCACAGCATTGCAGCACTCTAAATTATTCTTACTTAGCGCCATAATGCTCACTTGTGAATGCCACAGTGCTCTGATTTTTTTGGAATTCTCTAAAGTAGTCAGCATGAAAGTTGTATATCTATGTATTAGATTTCAATAACGACTAGAATCATCTTAATCGAAGTCTATATGAAAGATTTATACCCCAATTAGTGACAAAGGGTTGGGATCCATTACAATTCAGCATTTTTCATAATTTTTCTCCTCTTATTTTCTTCTTCCTTTTCTCCTACAACACAAAACCAAAAACTAAGCTAATTCCTAATTATAATTTACCAAAATCAAACAAAGAGTAAGTTTAAAAATACTAAAATTATGCTTAATTATGCACATATAACTACTGTTGTCATCTCCAAGTCACATGTTGGGTAATTCTGCTCAAGATTTTTAAGTTTCCTTGATGCATAAGCAATCAAACGCATATTTTGCATTAGCATACCACCCAAAACTACTCTAGAGGCACCGTAATACACTACATTACCTCTAGTGCTAGATGGAATAGCTAGAATTTGGGCTATGGTTAAGCATTTCTTTAACGCCTAAAAATTTCCCTTACATGTATCATACTACTCAAACTTTATCCCTTTCCTAGTCAGTCTAGTCAGGGGAGCAATAATGTTAGAGAAATCCTTAACAAACCTTCTATAATACCCTACTAGACACAAGAAACTACATATCTCTGTCACATTTGTAGGTTAAGGCCATTATTGTAATGGCTCTACCTTCTTAGGATATACTTGGATGCCATCCTTAGTTACTATATGCCCTCAAAATGTGACATTTTCTAACCAGTATTCACACTTAGAGAACTTGGCATAAAGTTGCTATTCTCGTAAGGTTTGCGGAACCATTTGTAAATGCTTCTCATGCTCTTCTGGGCTTTTCGAATGCACCAAAATGTCATATATAAATATGATGACAAATTGCTTTAGAAAGGGTTTGAATACCTCGTTCATCAAGTCCATGAAAGAACATAATGCATTAGTTAACTTGAGTGGCATCACCAAGAACTCATACTAACCATAACGTGTCCTAAAAGCCATATTAAGGAGGTCCTCATTCCTTATCTTCAATTGGTGATACCTTTACCTTAAATCAATTTTGGAGAAACACTATGCACCTTGAAGTTGATCAAACAGATCATGTATCTTGGGCAAAGGGTAGTTATTGTGCATTGCCACCTTATTTAGCTGCCTATAGTTTATACATAGGTGTAAAGATCCATCATTTTTCTTCATGAAGAGGACGGGAGCACCCCAAAGGGATGTGCTTGGTTGAATAGAAATTCTATTAAGTATATGTTGTAATTGGCCTTTCAATTCCTTAAGTTCTACAGGTGCCATTCTATAAGGGGGTACCAACATTGGTTGCATTACAGGGAAAAGACCAATAGTAAACTTAATCTTATATTCAGGAGGTACTTCTAATAACTTTTCTAGAAGCACATCTAGGAGTTCCCTAACCACTAGTACTTGATCAATGCTAGCTATCTGCCCATTCACATCTCTAATGTATGCTAAATACCCTTGATATCCTCTTTATAGCAATCTTCAAGTACCCAAGGAAAAAATTAGGTTACTCAGGTCCTCACTATAGTCACACTAAAGTTGTAATAGAGGCTTATTAGGGTTATTGAACTTTATCACCTTGAGGTGATAGTTCAAGGTTGTAAGATCCAGTTTTTTTTTTTATTTTTATTTTTTTACATTTCACATATTAAATATGCCATATGTATAAACACAATATACATATATATATATATATATATATATATATATATTACAAACCTTACACATGTAATAATTATACAATACAACATTTCATAACACAAATAAGAGTCTCTATACAACACTCCACCCTTGAAACACAAAGGGAGAGGAGGTGGTGCTAACATCGAGATCTCCATCAGTAACGCCATTCCCCGTTATATCTCATTTCTTTTTATCTAAACATAATACCACAATAATAGTGAGAACAAAGGTTCTCAATAAACTTAACATGAATAAAAATAATGAGAAAAATAGGAGTTATGTTCAGCTATATGTTATAGAAAATAATAAGATTTAAAGATAAAATCATCACTTTGGTTAATGCATAATTATCACACTATATATGCACTGAAAATCCACTCTCTTTTTTAATGCTTAGACATTTCATAACTCTTAATGTACTCAATTCACTTATTTTCTATACGCATAGTGATCGATCAACTACAGTCACAATAAATGATCAGGAAAAGTGAGTTCATCAACCATCTGCCTCCTCACATTACCACTATCACCCGATTGGAGTGGCCCTCCCTTGGCTCACTCAGGCTAATAGGGCATCCCCTACTCGGTACTGTATCAATCCATACAACCTGTCGATATTCTTCCATACATATAAATGCATATTCATCGAATGCAATGTATAATTATCAAGAAACTCGACATGAGCTTTATGCTTGCCATTCAATCACATTCATAATATGACATGCATCATTTTTATACCCAATGAGTAATAATCATTCATCACAAACCAATATGATTCATTTTGAATCAAATAAAGAAAAGGGTCATTTGTGATACTAAAATCATCATTTTAAAAGTATTTTTTAGGATATATGTTTCCCAAAAATCTTTCAACAAACAAGACTATTTTTAGGTAGAAAACAATGATAAATATGATAATCCAGCATCAACACAATCAGTCCATGTTCCAAGACACGTTCATGCTTGAAAAATACTTCAAACATGCTAAAACAATACCCTAAACACTGCCTACCAGTGCTGAAGCAACCCAGAACACAGCATGGCCGTGTTCTGTGACATTTTCTCATTTATTCAACCATATCTCCCTTATACAAACTTCAATTGAGATTATTTCAAAGTCTGTAAAAAGCTAAGATAATTACCTGCAACTTTTATGTTTATCATTTCTTCAAATTCCTTATGGATCATTCCCAGAAAATTAAAAACAAAATGCTTATTTTTACCATCCTGGATTCTAGATTGATTCTGACATCTGCTCATTAATCATCCATATCTCCCTCATATGGACTCCAAATTAAGGGATTCCAGAGCCTATAGATCCGTGAGACATATATCTACAATTCATAGGTTGACCATTTCTTTAAAATCCTTTCCAACTTTTCCCATAATTCTAAAAAAATATAAGCTTCCCTAATTACTCCAAAATTCAGCTTACTCTAACTTCTCCTTTATTTTTCTTTTATGTAATCCCATGCACCCATATGCATGTCCAAGCAACCAAAATAGAATTCCATATAAATATATAAACCACATGTTATCCAAAATCACATCTAAACACATCTAAAAGTCCATATATAATTTTGTACAGAATACATGAGTAGATATTAAGTCTACCTAAAAAAATCCTTACACTTGTGTGGTTGATTCCTACCATGCAAAAATCCTATATCCATACTGTGAATTAGGATATTCCTTTATAAAAGATGATGAAATAAGAGAGATGACCAAGAAACTTACCTTTGGAACAACTCCAGTTTTTTTAACATATATACTTATATGTATATTTCTAAATTTCCATGAAGTAATTACCTTCTTCTTTAAACTATGTAACTCATAATAAAATTCAATTAAATTAACCAAACATGAATAAAGTTTAGGAAATATCATTAACACTTATACAATTTTGGGTTCACGTACACATCAAAACATATGTATAAAAATCAAACACATATAAGACTACATTTTTTTCATCCATATTGACCAGTTCCAAAGATAGGGGTGCAAGTGGTTGCACCTTCACTGGGATCTTACCTTGGTATGAAAATCAAAGCCA
This sequence comes from Gleditsia sinensis, assembly GCA_037074535.1. Lineage (NCBI taxonomy): Eukaryota > Viridiplantae > Streptophyta > Magnoliopsida > Fabales > Fabaceae > Gleditsia > Gleditsia sinensis. Next base: position 59,439,309 of record CM073464.1, read on the forward strand.
GTCATAGAGAATATCTACATAACTTAGTTTTTGGAACATGATATGAAAATATAGTGAGAAATAAATCCCAGTAGGTTCATCAATAAATCATAATCAATAATGCTTGTCACGTCATGTTCATTTGTATAAGTTACAGCAATTATCTTTAGGTCACATGAATGCACATGAAAATCGTCAGTTATGACCTGTATGTCATGAATAACTATTTTTAGAATATCATATGATGGCTATCAACTTGTTTTCATACCAAGCTACCCTGGTCAAGGTGAGTACTTTCTACTCTCTGGTACAGGCTTTTCTCGCTCCGTCCAACATGGCACTCTTTCTTTTCTCATTATCATAATCATAGTCGTTGGTAGAGAGTCCCTTACTGGTGCACCACATGGACTGTCATGTGACTATACTCATTTCTTTTCTTTTCTTTTCTTTTCACATTAATAGCCAAAAATATGATTTTAATAACAAGTATGTTCATTATACTTACATGCCATAATTTTCATCAAAATATAATCATTACCAAAAATCATTGGTAATCATGCCATAAACATAATCGTTTCAAATATCACTTTATAAAATATTTCTATGTAAAAATTACACACTTAAGATAGTAAGGAGTTCATGCAATGGCAATGGCTACGGCATACACTAATCATTTATGATTTTCATTTATAAGATTCTTCTTCTTTTTTAAACATTATTATCCTCTCTTCACTAAACAGATCATAACACCCTTATTTTAAATCTGATTTAGGTGATCTTGGTGTCAATTCAAAGATAAGACAATCCTCTAAAACCCTTATGTTGAACAGTTTAGTGAAATCTTAAGTAATCATGGTGTTTTTACTCTCTCAAGTTCAATGTTATTTCTTCTCGGGTAGGTTCAGACCTCTACTTACTAATCAGACCATATCACCCTCATACAAACTCCAATTGAGGTGATTTTAAAGTGATTCTAACATTTACCAGCCTGGATTCTAGACTGATTCTAACATTTACTCATTAATCAGCCATATATCTCTCATATGGACTCCAACTTAAGTGATTTCAGAACCTATAGATCTGTGATACATATATCTATATTTATTTTATTAATAATTTCCTTTAATTTCTTACATAATTTGTCTAGAAATTCAAGCACAGAAACATACTTAACAAATTCTTCCCTGGTTAGCTAGTTTCTGACCTTTGCTTACTAATCTGACCATATCGCTCTAATAGTTATTCCAATTTGAATGCTTCCAGTGGTTATAAATCAGTGAAACATATATCTACATTTTTCATGTTAAGCATTTCTTTTAATTCCCTATAAATTTATCCCATAAATTTAAACACAGAAGCATACCTGACAGATTCTTTCCTGGTTAACCATTTTTTGACCACTGCTTACATATCAGACAATATCTCCCTTGTCTAGACTCCAAATGAAGTGATTCTAGTGGCTAAAAGTTTGAGAGACATAGATCTACATTTTTTGTGTTACCCATTTCTTTTAATTCCTAACCGATTCTTCCCAGCATTTCAAAAATAAAAGCTTTTCTAGTTACCCCGAAATCCAGTTTCCTAACCAATCCTTTCCTAAGGTTTTAGTTCGTTATTATATTACATCCTCTTCTATTTTCTTTACATATAATCATATTCCATCCATTTTTTACCAAATTCAAATATAGTAGCCTAAAAATCATAAAATTTTTACCACCCATAACCATACCTATGCAGAACTTTCCACACCAACTGTACTGTCCAAAACGTTGATGATATACAAAATAACATGTAATATGATATAGCAACATCCACGACCAATCATCAAAGTAACAAATATTGTAAATTTCATCAAAGTCATAAGATCAAAATCCCACATAAATGTTACAAATTTCAAAGCTTTTCTTTAAAAAAAGATCTTGTTAAACCTACCTAAAGATCTCCCTAGCTCACTTAGTGAATTCTTTTGTTTGTTTCCTCTTAAAGAAAGTAGCAAGATTCCTCCCTTCCCTTAGCTTTTCTAACAGCTTAAATAAGAGAAGGAGGGTGAGTTTTTGAACCCCAAGGATGAAGAAAAAAGATGGATTAAAGTGGAGATTAAGCTAACTTACCTTAAGTACTTAGTCCTCTAGACTTCTCATTCTTCTTCCTTCCTTTCTTCTTCTCTCTTTCTCTTATTTTCCTTACTCTACCTTGCTTCTATTTTTCCTCTCCCTCACTTGGACGAAATTATAATGTTATAGGGGTGGGTTTTGCTTAAATAGACTATTAAGTGGTTCATATTTCATGATCATAGGTCTACCTTATCACAATTAGGATGCACTTGGTTGATTTTTTGAAAAAAAACAACTCTTGTTCTTGTCTTCCTCTTCCTTAGTCAAGATATGCATAGCAAAAGGAAATTTGTATTTTGAAAATTATGATAATATGTTCTTAATACAAGGGACAAGGTCCCTTTGATTTATGAATTCTTTTTCTTTTTCTTTTGTCTTAATCATGTATGATAGGTTTGCCTTTCTAAGTGGCAAATTTTCAGCCATTGGATGTCCTTTGCTTGGCTGAAATTATTTGTGTAGGATAAGGATATTTTGTCATAATGCTATGTATTATTATCCACTTGTTGAAATTATGAATGTAGAATATAGATGTTTTGTCCTAATGCCATGTATTATTACCTACTTATTGAAATTATGAATGTAGGATAAAGATATTTTGTCTTAATGCCATGTGACCTAATCTTGATTATTATTGTACTACTATTTCCTCACATGATTCTTTTTTCTCTCTCTTGGATTTGGGCTCATTCTTGTCCATTTCCTTTGCTTTGGCTAAAATTTTACCTTTCATGGAGGGCTTAGTCATATTTTCATAATTTTTGGGCTATCAGTCGAAATTTTATATCCTAGTCCAAGTTTATGTTTCATTTTTTGCTTGGGCTATCCAATGGGCTTACTAGAAACTTATGTGAAATGGAAAAACTCTATATGAAGTGTCCATAGGTGAAAGCCCAATTTATGGTTGGAGATGTTAAACTTAGAAACAACTCTTGAATTTGCAAAAATTACCTTAATCCAATCTTCTTAAAATTTTAAGACCTTTACTTACTTCACAAAAATTTATCTTCCTTACCAAAGAATTTTACCTCTCTTTAGTATGTTATTTCTAACTTTTTCTATTAAGTTTTCTCTCTTTACTTGTTCCTTCAATGTTAAAAATATTTTCTATACATACACATAAGGTGAAGAATTTCAAAGGATTATATTTCCTTAGATATCTAAAAATTGTCTAATAAATTTTAATTCTTAATTAAATATTTATGTACCTTTAAAGAAAAAAAAGTAGGAATGTTACATTAATATTTATGTACATTTATTTATAAAAGAAATAAAATTAAGGATGTTACATTTTTCTCCCCCTAAAAGAAATTTTGTCTTCAAAATTTCAGAAATTACCAAATAAGAACAATTGCGGATATTTCTTCCTCGTGTCTTCTTCTAGCTCCTAAGTTGCTTCTTCCGGAGTCAAACATTCCCATAACACCTTAACTAGGGGAATAGTTTTATTTCTCAGTTGTTTCACGTCGGTGTCTAATATGGATGATAGTACTAGCTGGTTTGTTATGTTCTCCTTTATTTGGATTAGTTTATCCCGTATTACATGTGAGGAATCAGGAAGATACATCAGCAGCTGTGATACATGGAAAACATTATGCAGGTTGGACAAATTAGGAGGGATGGCAACTTGATATGCTAGCGTCCCCACTTTCTTCAGAATTTGGTAGGGTCCCAAAAATCAGGGACTTACCTTTCTAGTTTTGAGAGAACTACCAACTCCAATAGTCGGGGAAAGTTTTAGAAATACATAGTCTCCTTCCTCAAACTCCAGAGGTCTATTTCTCTTATCATAGTAACTCTTTTGTCGACTTTGAGCAATAAGTATTTTGTCTCATATCATCCTGATTTGTTCAATGGTTTGTTGAATTAGATCAGGACCCAACAAGTTCTTTTCTCCTACCTCAAACCAACATAGTGGATATCAGAACTTCCTACCTATAAAGCTTCGTAGGGGACCATCTTAATACTAGAGTGGTAGCTATTATTATAAGCAAACTCCACTAAAGGTAGGTACTTATCCCATCCTTTATCTTACTCTATCACATAGGCCCTCAACATATCTTCTAGGGTTTGAATGGTCCGTTCTGTCTACCCATCAGTCTGAGGATGGTAGACAGTACTGAACCGCAACTGGGTACCAAAAGCTTCCTACAATGCCTTCCAAAACCTCGACGTGAACCTCGGATCTTTATCAAAAACGATATTTAAGGGAATTCCATGCAGTCTAACTATTTCTTGGACGTACAATTAAGCTAATTTGTCCAGTGAATAGTTAATTTTTATGGGCAAAAAAGTAAGCAGATTTGGTTTATCTGTTAACTATTACCCAGATAGAGTTATGTCTAACTGAAGTCTTGGGTAAGCCCACCACAAAGTCCATCGAAATATTGTCTCATTTCCACATAGAAATCACAAAAGGTTGTAGAAATCCTGCTGGCTATTAATGCTCTACCTTTACCTTTTGACAAATTAAACATTTCGCCACAAACTCAGCAATGTCTTTTTTCATTCCTGGCCACCAGTACATCTTCTTTAAGTATTGATACATTTTAGTCGATCTAGGATGGACTCTGTACTTACTCTGATGTGCTTCCTGTAGGATCTTAGTCCTCAACTCTTATTCTTGAGGGATACAAATCTTTCGCTGAAACATGATTGCTCCATCTTCTATGAAAAAAAATTTATCTTGATCTTTATGATCCTGTATGTATTGGTCGTGAGCTTGGGCCTCTTTGATCTAGGTTCTAAGGTCACACTCTATACTTAAACCATTAATGATTAGCTTCTTTGGAGTAAGAGTAGTGGCCAGCTTTAAATTTCAAAACTCCTCTAGCATCTGCATCTCATACACCATCATCTGACCCATATGTAGAGATTTTTGACTCAAAGCATCAGCTACAACAATCGCCTTTCTTGGATTATACTTTATGTCAAACTTGTAGTCATTTAGAAATTCTACCCATCTTCATTGTCTCATATTTAACTCCTTCTAATCAAAAAGTACTTAAGACTCTTATGATCATAGTATACTTCAAATTTTGCACCATACAAATAGTGTTGTCAAATCTTTAAGGCAAACACCACCGCTGCCAATTCAAGATCATGGGTTGGATAATTTCCTTCATGGCGTCTTAGTTACCTAGAGGCGTAAGCAACTACTCTCTTGTCTTGCATTAGCACACACCCTAGTTCTTTCTTTGAAGCGTCACTATACACTTTAAAATGTCCTGTGGGGTCTGGAATAATTAAAATAGGAGGAGTTTAATCTCCTAAAAACTAGCTTCACATTGATCAGTCTATTTGAAATGACTTCCCTTCCTGGTCAATTTAGTCAATGGCAAGGCTATACGAGAGAAGTTTTGTATAAACCTCTTGTAGTATCCTGCCTAACCCAAGAAACTTTTGACTTCTGTAACTGTCTTGGGTCTTTCCCACTGAATCACTGCTTCCATCTTGTTAAGTTCTACGACTACCCCTTTATTGGAAATGACATGTCCAAGAAATTTTAACTCTCACAGCCAAAATTCATACTTCTCCAATTTGGCATACAAATTTTTCTCTTTCAGCACTTGCAGCACGATTCAGAGATGTTGTTCATGTTCTTTCTCACTCTTAGAATATATTAAGATGTCATTAATGAATACTACCACAAATTGATCTAGGTAGGGTCGAAAAATGAAATTCATGTAATCCATAAAAATTACAGGTGCATTTGTCAACCCGGAGGGCATTATGAGAAACTCATAGTGCCCATACCTAGTTCTGAAGGCTAGTTTTGGTACATCCTCCTCCTTGATCCTAATCTAATGGTATCATGATCTCAAGTCAATTTTAGAAAAGATGAAGGCTCCCTTCAGTTGATCTAATAAATCATCTATCCTAAGGAGAAGATACTTATTTTTTATAGTCACCTTATTCAGTTGTCTGTAATCTATGCATAGTCTCAAGCTCCCGTCTTCTTCTTAACAAACAATACAGAAGCTCTCCAAGGTGATACACTTGGTCTAATGAATTGCTTATCTAACAATTCCTCCAACTATTTCTTATGTTCTTATAGTTCCTTTGAGGCCATTCTATAAGGTACAATAGAGATAGACCTTGTCCCAAGTAGGAGATCAATAGAGAACTCTATCTCTCTCTTGAGAGGTAAGCTTGGAATATATGTTGGAAATACTTCAGGAAACTTGTTGGCTATTAGGATTTCATCAAGCTTCAGTTCAACTTCTAGATTTGATAAGTGCAAGTGAATGTATCCAAGTACTCCATTCTTCAACTCCCTATTGACTTGATTGGCATTAAGCATCAATAACTACATCTCCCATTCTCAAGTAGGAGATAGAAATTCAATGGTCTTGTTGCAACAATTCAACAAGACCCGATTTCTAGACATCCAGTTTAACCCTAGAATGACATCAATTCCTTTTAAAGGTAGACAGACAAGGTCTACAGAAAAAGTTTTTTACTGAATGGTGACCTGACAGTCTTTACATATCGAGAAAGTTAAGACCATTTTTCCCCATAGGGGTTACTACAGATAATTCATAGGGGGTTTCAAAAATAGGATATTAAAGCTCCCTAATACATTATTCCGATATAAATGAACGACTAACACCAAAGTCAAATAACACTATAAGAGCAAATCTATATATGTAGCATGTACCTTGAATCCTTTCGGAGGATTGAGCTACCTCTTGGCCATTGATGGTGAAAACCCTTCCTTTCTTCCTTTCACCTAAGGTCTTGGTTCCGGCTGCTTCTCCATATTCTGTGGAAAATTCTTTGCATAATGACCTTTCTATCCGCATTTGAAGCAAACATCAAATCCCATGTAGCATGGCCAATTACCATGCATATGCTCGCACTTAGTACACTTGACCGTGGAAAAGTTTTGTTGGAAGGGAAGGGGACTTGCAGTCATTGGCCTCTTACTAATACCCTATCTTTTTCCTCTGACATTTTTTGCCAGAGTTTTATGGCCCGTCCTTCCTTTTCTAGAAGTTTCATTTTTGTTTCTCATCCTCAACTGCCCTCAAGCTCTTTTCCAGGAGTCTGCATTTATTTATCAAAGGTACAAATTCCCTGATTTTCAAAGCCACAACAGTATTCCTTATCTCCGAGTTCAATCCCGCTTCAAATTTAACAACCTTCCATGCTTTATCAAGGTTAAATCGTAGGTATGAGGAGAACTTAGACAACTCCTCGAACCTCACGATGTATTGGTCTATGGTCATGCTACCCTGCCTGAGTTGGAGAAATTCAATCTCCTTTTCTGCCTGCACAGTACTTGAGAAGTACTTTTCTAAAAATGTATCTTTGAACACCTTCCAGGTGATCTGCCTTCCCTAGTGATATTATGCTTGTGGCTTTGATAACTTGCTTCATCTTTTCCAGGAGTCTGCCACTAATATTCTGCTTCATCTTTCAGCACATATGCAGCGAAGATAACTTGCTGCTCCTCAGTATAACCCATCACTTCAAAGATTTTCTCTAATTCTCTTATCTACCTTTCAGCTACAACTGGGACAATGCCGCCTTCAAAAAAATGTGGTCTAGTCCTTAGAAACTCAGATATGCCGTTATCATTTCCTGCTATCCGATTATTAACATCATTTTCACCATTCGGGTTATTAGCATTCTAGAGGTATTATAGAATTTGATAGGTGGTCGTGACCTAGTCTCGAATTGCCGTGGTAAGGCTGTGTAGGGTTTCCTCTACATTATTTTCTAGATTCCTCCTTGATGGTGCCATTTCCTATTGTGGTGAAAACAAATTTATGCTATTATTGAGGTGATCAAGCCCAATAGTTAATTTCAAAAATATTTAACAACAGTCATAACACCACCTCGGCATATAAATAGAAAACACTAGTAATTTCTTACCTATATGAAATCAATGATCCTCTACACAGCACAACCACAACATACTTAAGACACTATAAGACTGGTTCAAATAACCATCCACCCATTGGCCATCTACGATCGACCTGCTTTGATACCAATTATGGAACAACCACATTTTTTTACATATATACTTATATGTATATTTCTAAATTTCCATGAATTACCTTCTTCTTCAAACTATTTAACTCATAATAACATTCAATTAAATTAACCAAACATAAATAAGGTTTAAGAAATACCATTAACACTTATACAATTATGGGTTCACGTACACATCAAAATTTTAAGACCTGTACTTACTTCACAAAAGTTTATCTTCCTTGCCAAAGAATTTCGTCTCTCTTTAGTATGTTATTTCTAATTTTTCCTATTATGTTTTCTTTCTTTACTTGTTCCCCTAATGTTAGAAATATTTTCTATGCATACACATAAGGTGAAGAATTTCTAAGGATTATATTTCCTTAGATATTTAAAAGTTGTCTAATAAATTTTATTTCTCAATTAAATATTTATGTACCTTTAAAGAAACAAAATTAGTGATGTTACATTAATATTTATGTACCTTTATTAATAAAAGAAACAAAATTAAGGATGTTACAACCTTGATTTCCTTTTCCTCTTCTTTCGCCTTCTTCTTCCTCTTTCTCTTCTTCTTCTTCTTCTTCTTTCTTTTCCTCCTCTTTCTTTTCTTCCTTTCTTTTCTTTCTCTTTCTTGCCGACACTCCCTTTCCCTCATAATTATCATGATTTCTTCTTACCTACCACCCTATATTTCCAACTTTGCCATCCTGCATTATTTACAAAAATGCCATCCTAGAGTATTTAAAAAATTGCCATCCTAGAGTATTTACAAAATTGCCATCTCAAAGAATTTACATAAATGCCATCTCAAGGAATTTATATAAATTTCATTTCAATGAAATTACATAAATGACATTTTAACCATCCTAAGATCTTGTTTGACTTCAGTAAAATTGTAAAATAATTTTATTCTCCCTTGAGATCCAAAACGTTTTCTTCTCTCCGAAGAAAAAATTCCAATTAGTAACATAAGGAAAAATCGGGGATGTTACAAAGGTGGCATACCATGAAGCTAGCTAATCCATTTCCAAAATTATGTCAAAATTCATCATTTCCAACGCTATCAAATAAACAGATGCCTCCCTATCTAAAATAGAAACTGTACAAGACTTATACATGTTCTCTACCAAGAGACATTCACCTATAAGGGTGGCAACCATGAGCAAGGAACTTAACTTAAATAGACTTATACTCATTCGCTTGGTAAAGTACAAAGACATATATGAATGAATGGATCCAAGATCAAACAACATATAAGCCTTATGTGAACAAATAGATAAAATAGCTATCATAACTGCATTAGAAGCCTAGGCATCCTATTTGCTCAGTGTGAAAACTCTAAGCTAGCCTCTTCCTATCTAACTATGTCCTCTACCTCTTAATCATCTTCTAACACGACAACTACTTGTTTAACCTGGCACTAATCTCCCTAACTAGACTACCACTAAAATATATGGCAAGGCTAGTTGAGCTAAACCCAAATTAAAACCTTGCCTTTATAGGCAATTTCTAATCATATTCCCAACTTGACCACAGAAGTAACAAGCTCTTCTCTCCCTAAAACACAGCCCCCATTGCATCCTACCACACACAGGGCATTAGGGCCTAAATGACTGGGCTACTTTAGGCCCTTACTAACTAACTGGTCCATTATTCTATTGAATTATCTTCTTCTTAACACTGCTAGTAAACATCTGAATAGAAGTTATGGATTTAATTTTTATAGATTGTGACTGTGTCTTTAGGTTCCTTAGCTTTAAAGCTATGCACACTTTTAAAACCAATACTTTGGTATCTTTTATGATTTTTTTTGCACTTTAATCTCAGCCAATTTTTGGGTCTCAATCAATTAGGCAAAATTCGCTATGACTACATAATTAGGAATTTGGTTCATCTATAATGTTATAGATATGAACAATAGATAAACCAAATCGATAACAAATCTCTTTATCATATCCTTCTTAGTGTGGATGAAATGTAAAGCATATCTGGATAACTAGGTCAAATGAATCTCATATTCCATCACCATTATACCTATCACTTGTTTTAGTTATCTAAACTCACAAGTACATGCATCTCTAGCACTCTCAGGTAGAAAGTACCTCGTGAACATTTCTCTAAACTCACTTTAAACTAAAAGAAAGGCTATTATTGCTCTACTTTGAATTAGGGCCTCAAACTATACCTTGGCCATGCCTAACAATGGAAACGATGCCAATTTTACTGATTTTGTAATGAAAAAACCAAAATCCTTACAAAATCTCACAACTGCATCAATGAATTGCTTTAGGTCTTCACTACCAAATGTCCTAGAGAAAGTGGAGGGTTTCAACTTCAGGACCTATACCAAATTGATTGGTACAATATCATGTCTATCTTCTTGTTAAACTAATCTCACTTGCTTTTAAGTAGCAACTACAATTTTTAGTTGGTAAGGTTCTTTTCTACCTTAATCCACAAATAATTCTACTAAATACTCCATAGCTTGCTGAAGTCCTTAGAAACTAACAATCATCGCAAAACATCTTTCTTTTGAGATTCGCGAGGAGGTTTCACCCCTTATTTAGGGCCATTTTTATGAGTATGTCCACATTCTTCTTTATTAAAGCTCTAGAGGCTATCACACGACTACCTCTTCTCCTAGACCTAGTACACCTCTACTATAGCATCTAGTGACTTAGTTCGAGAATTAAGTATATTCTTTAACTATTTGCTCCCTATCCATATCTTCTCTAATAGTTGCTCTCGTTCTAGAGGCATTTATAATTTATAGAAAATAAAGCATAACTTCAAAGCACATATACATACATATCTTATAAAATATTCAAAAGGAAACAACTTGAATTGAAAGAAGATGATGCCTTATGCAATCCTCTAGCAACAACTTGAATATAAAATTTGTCTGTATCATATCCATACTTAGGGTTTTACCCAAGAATCTCATGCTCCAATCAAGTTAAAAGCCTCAAAATAGAACATACAAAGTCAGAGTCTCGATTCAAAACCATTCATATCACATCATATTAGAAATCCATCCTTCAAAAACATATAACAATGCTAAACAAGTTTTTGTTATTCTCCATATTCAAATTCTTTATCCATATAAAACATAATTCACATTATACAAAACCTGAACATAACAGTAGTGGGGATCCTACTCATGACCATTGGAGCACCATCTAGAGTGCAAACAGATAGAAATACAAAATGCTAATGAGCCCTCAAAAACAAATAGGCTCACTATAAGAGTGTCTATTCAACTCTTTACCTAATAGAAACATGTTTAACTATTTCATACTATCTAAAAAACATAGAAACAGAGGACTGATTTCATGTAACTCAGTGAGTAGATAAAGTTTACTATAATTGAAATGGAACAAGTTATATTCACGAGTTTTTAATAATCAAAATATGACAAAAATATGATATAACAAAATGAAGTAATAAACCTTCAAAAAGGAAAACATTTATGATTAAGTGAGTAGAAAACCTGAAGATTTGAATAATTGTTAGTAAATTAAAATTATTAAGAGTTAAGTAGCCATTCTAGAAAGTAGTATTTAGAAGGAAAAAAACATTGGGTCTAAATATAAGTTATAAGAGAACATGATTTCTCTATATAAATATAGGAAAACGAACAACCGGAACCATCCTAAGGTTCCCAAGCATACAACAAGGAAAGGGAACATCACCACCTTATTTAATATATTTCATCTTCCATCACAATACTAAGTGGAAGCTCTTCCTCTACTCCTTTGACAACATAACCCAATTTGTGTACGGTAATCTCCACATATGGCTATCAACACCCCTACTAACTAGGATTACAAGGTGCACCTAGGCAAGTTATCACTACCGCTAGTAGACAGTGTTTCTAACTAAGATTCCTATTAAAATAATAATAATTTATGGATAGAAAGTAAAATCATAGTATAAAGAAAATAAAAGCAAGGATTTTTCTTGAAAACCTATTCGTTCATCCATACATATAATTTGTAAAACTAATACCAATTGTATATTAAAAACTCATATCATAGCCTTACAAACCAAAGCAGAAAATTCCAATAGATATCATTGAGAAAGATATGCCTCAATTAGTGACGAAGGGTTGAAAATCAGCATTTTTTCATATTTTCACTCTATTTTCCTTTTCTTTTCCCCTTTATTCCTCCTAAAACATAAAACACAAAACTCAATTAACTCATATTTATTTTCTATTTAAATTAAATAAAAAGTAACTTAAAACATGCTAAAGACATGCTTAATTTATAGCATGTCAATCATGTTCATGAATGTACGAATCAAGAGACCGATTCAAATCAATATATCCTAGCTACATCATTTATAGAATTCTTTTCCACACAGTAAACCCAAATTGGCACAATTTATACATCAAATTCAATTATCAAGGTAATAGCCAACCTTTCACATCAGATTGATAGAGGAACTTACATTTGTAATTTAACTCATTCAGGAGCCATTACCATACTTTCACATTCCTTCTCTTGTCTTATTCATCAATGTATATATGAGTAGCTAAGTAACAAAAGAAGTACATTAAATGGAAAATACACATAAACAACTAAGAGTAGTTCATTATTTTTGATTATCCATTTACATCAACTCAATAAAGATAAAATACAACTACATGTATTTTCTTCCCTCTGTATACACCCCTCCTAATGATAAAGGTAAAGGTAAAGGTACGTGTGCTATGGAATTTTGCTAGAGCTATGACCACTATCTCTTATATTTTGGAATCATGACCTAAATAGAGCAACTTCACTCAGTTGACTACTAGTAGTAAGGCTAGAGCTTGCACTGGCATATATTTCTATTTATCTGAACACAACATAAAACAATAATGAGAACTAAAGCTCTCAATAGGTTCAACAATAATCATAAACATTATACATCATACAAATCATGTTATGTTTAGCTGTATCAACTACAGATATCAATCAACCATGTGAACCAGATGCATATCTAACGTACATATCATAATGCATTCATGGTATATATATCAAATTCCATAAATACAACACTGGGCTATATCACTGTATCAAATAAACATCATCTTTCAAATAACTCATTGCATCTTAATTCAAAGCATGTTCATATTAAGGCCATTTACTTTCTTTTCAATCATTTCTATAACAGGGTCAATGTGAACCATTTCCCCTACTCATATAATAAGTCCACTTTTTTTTAAAAAAATGATAATTTCTTTGAAGTCATTACCTCTATTAACTCGTCGTTTGTATTGCTCACATTAACCAAATTAATAACATTACCCTTTAATTAAAATCAAATATAATTCGAATCAAAAGATGCAATTAGCATTAAATTCATACATGAGTTTATGTACATGCCATAGTGTCCTAAGTGTTACTTATAGTACAAAAAGCAAGACGACATCAGTCACTATGTCCAAAAATTATCATTAGAGTTTAGTTAGCAAACAATACCCATATTCAAAAAGTCATGCACAAACATGCATAATAGTTTAGTCTTCTATGTCAGCCTCGTCCAGAGATATCAGTGCAGGTGGTGGCACATCCACCAGAATCTCGACCAGATCTACCACAGTTAAATCTTGGACTACTAGGATATGACCTATGTGTGGTAGCTTAATCCAATGTACACTAAATACTATCGTCACGGAGAATATTTGCATGATGTCTCTAATTCTATAAATATAACATAGAAACATTAATGAGAATTTACATTCCCAGTATGTTCAACAATAAATCACAATTATTACATACAAAATTCATCATGTCATGTTCAGTTGTATAAGCTACAGAATTCATCAGGCCATAATTATATATTGTATATCTGTGTACAAGAAATCATGCAGTCATGATAGTTATGGGATGAGTAGCTGTATCATAATATCACAAGCATATCATGAAATCATAATGTAGTCATGATATGCCTATTAAACTAGCCTTTTCAAATATTTTCATTTTTGAGGTCAATGTGAGCATGCTAATCTCATTCTACTCACTTCTGAGCGTGCTTATCATGCTCCGTCCAATCATGGCCAAAATATTTTATTTTTTTATATCTATAAATAGGGGTCCCCTATCTGGTACTAAACACAGAAAACCATGCGACAATTTTCTTTATATCACCATTTTGGCCAACCTAGGGAAATATTTCATCTTGTAAATTTCCTTTTATCAATTTATTTCTTTACTCTCTTCCATTTTCGTTCACTAGTTAATTCCATCTAAATTTAATCCCACTTAATTCTCTTCAACATATGCTCTTAAAATGCTTATTTTTATACTTATTTTCAATTTATTAATTTCAACTTAAACATCAACATAACTACATTTATTAAAAAAAATCACTTAAGAACCTTTTTACCCCATTAGGTTTACACTTACCATTTCTTTAACACTAGGCCTCACAGTCTTTTCTCATTCAATTCAAGCCATTTGTAACAAAATTTTACTTGTAACTCACTTTTATTTAATATAATTACTCACTCCTCTATATTGATTTATTACATAACGACACAATATCCTTACTATTTTACCTACTAAAGTTAAATTTTATTTACTTTATATTCATTGATCTTACCTAAAAGGATTTTGGAAACTCTATTCTTCCTTCATTATAGATATGAACCTTTTAGTTAGTAATTTGTTTCTTATAATACTACTAAGTGAAAATTTCCTATTCATTTAGTCAACTAGCATTATTCCTTTAATGATCTTATTTATTTTAGTCATTACTTATAACTCATTTAAAAATGTTCCTTATCCCTTGTTCTTTCTTATTTACTAAATCCTTATATGATATCAAATTATATGAGAGGGGTCTTACTTAGCATTTTCACTAATGACCCCAAAAAATTCCATTCCTTACTTTCCTAAAGTCATATATGGATTTTAACATTTATGTGACATTTTCCTCCATCTATTTTCCATTTTCTTCACTTATCACATTTTAATGTCATTATACTTCTCATGTAATATTTATCTCTTACTTTACCTAAAAAGTTTACTACATAATATTTTTATTGTTCCAATAGTCATCCTTTAGGCCCTAGCTTTAAATTTTGGCCACTTAGAACATGAGACCTTAATTAATTGCTTCTTCCATTTATTTATTTTTTCCTTCATAAATTGGACATTATATTTACTTAAATATTTACTTATCTCATATAATATGTAAGATACTTTTTAATCACTACTCATTTCAACACTTATCAAAATTTCTTGTATATGTTACCTTATGAATTTCACCGAGCATAGGGGTTTAGCATACCACTCTTTTTTCTATTACTTCAAGTTACTTTCTTTCATATAATTTTTCATATTTTGACATTCCATTCTTCCCAAATCCAAAATTTTCAGTAAGCACCCTAGGAAAAATCCTAAATCGAAATGTTTCCCTTGAATTTCCTAGATTTCTAGTTTTCATTCATAATTTCCAATACACCCATCACTACTTCGGTTTCCAAGGTCCATTTTCACCCAAAATCAACCAACATAAATCAGCCCCAAAGTCACTCCCTCCTATAGCCATACCATGCAAAAATTAAAAACCAAACCAAGCATATTTATAAGCATCAAATGCAAGATCTACATGTACCAAAATATAGTCATCCATGGCCATCATCAAGGATACCCAATATTACAATTTTCCTTAAAGTCCTAGGGTTAAAAATCTCATTTAAATCTTACAAATTTTAGAACTTTTCTTCAAAAAGAAATATTGTTAAACCTACTTAAAGTGGTCTTCTACACTTGCTAACTAAATTCTTTTTCTTCCTTACTTGAAGTGGCATGAAAACTCTCCTTCCTCCCCACTATTCCATCAAGCTTATCAAGTGGAGATAATGAGATTAAGGTCTCAAAAATGGAAAGAAAAGAAGGGATTAAGGTGGAGAGACCATACATTACGTAGCACCCCAAATTTCCTATACTTTCTCTTTCCTTTTCCTCATCTCCTTCTCCTTCTCTTTCTCACACTAACGGGCTTCAGTTTTCTCTTTCTAGCTTGGCCAAAGTGTAACATCCCTAATTTCATTTCTTTTATTAATAAAGGTACATAAACATTTAATTAAGAAAATAAAACTTATTAAACAATTTTTAGATATCTAAGAAAAAAATAAGCCTTAGAAATTCTTCACCTTATGTGTATGCATAGAAAATATTTCTAACATTAAGGGAATAGGTAAAGAAAGAAAACCTAATAGGAAAAATTAGAAATAACATCCTAAAGAGAGGCAAAATTCTTGGGTAAGGTAGATAAATTTTTGGAAGTAAGTAAAGGTCTTAAAATTTCAAGAAGAATGGATTAAGGTAAGTTTTCTTAATTAAAGAGTTAGAGTTCCTAAGTTCAACATCTACACCCATACATTAGGCATTTACCTATGGACACTTTATAGAGTTTTTTCACTTCACATGAGTTTTTAGCAAGACAATTGGATAGCCCAAGCAAGAGATATAACATAGACTTGGACTAGGATATAGAAGTTGGACAAATAGCCCAAAAATCATGAAAATGTGACCAAGTCCTCCGTGAGAGGTAGAATTTTACCCAAAGCAAAGAGAATGGGCAAGAATAAGCCCAAATTCAAGATGAAAAAATACGAACCATGTGATGAAATAGTAGTGTAATAATAATCAAGGTTAGGTCACATGGCATTAGGACAAAACATTATTAGGACAATACATGGTATTAGGACAAAGCATCCCTATCTTACATAAATAATTTTAGCCAAGCAAGGGAGACTCAAGGGCAAGAAATTTTCCACTTAGAAAGGCAAATCTATAATACTTGAGTGAGACATTTTATGTGAGGTGGGGACTTTGCCCCTTGTCTTAAGAATATTTTATCATAATTTTTAAATAACAAATCCTCCTTTTGCTATGCATATCTTGACTAAAGGAGAGAAAGACAAGAACATGATTTGTCTTCTCCCAAAAAGCAACCAAGTGCATCCTAATTATGATAAGGTACACCCATAATTATGAAAAGAGGACCACTTGATAATTTATTTAAGAAAAAACCACTCTTATAACATTAGAATTTCGTCCAAGTAAGGGAGAAGGAAAAACAGAAGCAAGGTAGAGTGTAGAAAGGAGAGAAAGAGAGGAGAAGAGAGGAAGGAAGAAGAATGAGAAGTCTAGAGAACTAGTACTCAAGGTAAGTTAGCTTACTTTTTCCTTGAATCTAACTTTTCTCTTCATCCTTAGGGTTCAAAACTCACCCTCCCTCTCTCATTCAAGCTACTAGAAAAGCTAAGGGAAGGGAGGAATCTTGCCACATCCTTCGAAAGGAAACAAGAAAAAAAATTCACTAACTGAGTTAGGAAAATTTTTAGGTAGGTTTAACAATATCTCTTTCTGAAGAAAAGTTTTGAAACTTATAACATTTATATGGGATTTTAATGAAATTTACAATATTTACTACTTTGATTATTGGCCATGGATGTTGATATATCATGTTACATATTAATTTTGCATGTGATGGATGTTTTGAATACTTTGGTTCGTGTGGAAAGTTTTGCATAGATATGGCTATAGGTGGCAAAATTTTAGGGCTTTTATGCTGATGTTATGTTTATTTGAATGTGGTAAAAAATTAACGGAATATTATTAGATTGATAAAATGAGTATAGCCTTAAACACATAGAAGAAGACCATGAGAAATTTCTGTTGGGAAACACACTTAATAATACATCATTTGATTTCTGCTTTCTTGAGAAGTGGATGATGAAATATGTTAAATTAAGTGTAAGAAATCTAACTAAAATGTTGAAATGAGTAATTATATGGTCAGATTAAAAACAATGGTCAGAAACTAGTTAATTGGGGAATAATTTATTAAGTAAACTTCTGTGTTTAAATTTCTGGAAAACATTTGTAGGGAATTAAAAGAAATAGTTAACATGGAAAATATATATATATATATATATATATATATATATATATATATATATATATATATATATATATATATATATATTTGTAACTACTAGAATCAATCAATTTAGAGTCCATAAGAGGGAGATATGGTCAGATTAGTAAGTAGAGGTCAGAACCTACTCGGGAAAAAAATAACATTGAATTTGAGGGAGTAATAACACCAAGATTCCATACGATTTCACAAAAAATGTTCAACATAGGAATTTTAGAGGATTGTCTTAGCTTTTAATGGACACCAATATCACCTTAATCGGAGTTAAAATGAGAGAGTTATGCTATGATTAAGGAGATAAAAATAATATTTAAGAAAGAAGAAAAATCTTATAAATGAAAATAATAAATTACTAGTGTATTCCCTAGCCATTGCCATTGCATGAACTTCTTACCATCTTAAGTGTGTAATTTTGACATGAAAATATTTTATAAAGTGATATTTGAAAATGATTATGTTCATGGCATGATTGCATTTTACTAATTATTTTTGGTCATGATTATGCTTTGATGATAAATTATGGCATGTGAGTATAATGAACATACTTATTATTGAAATCATATTTTTGGTTATTAATGTTGTAATATCCTAAATCTCTAATAAATTTAGATAAATCTAAGAATAAGTAGAAAATACATATGCAAAGAATTAAAATGCTTAGTTATGTAACAATAAGGCATTTATAAAATAGGTGACATATAGTTAATCAAGAATCATATAAATAAAATTCTTAGGAGCAAAATGGATAGGGAGAAGATACAAATACATTTTTAAGACATTATTAATCTAGGATTAGTAGTAAATTAAGGCAATATAAAATAACTAAGGAGCTGCCAAATAGCACCACAAAATTTCAGCCACATAGTATGCCACATTGCCCATAAAATTGCAGCCACATAGCATGCCACATTGGCCACAAAATTGCAGCCACTTTGTAGCCACCTTGCACCTACCAAAGCATGCACATTTCCCACAAAGTTGCAGCCACATAGCATGCCACATTGGCCATAAGATTTCAGCCACCTTGTAGCCACCTTGCACTTATTAAAGCATGCCACATTACCCACAAAGTCGCAGCCACATAGCATGCCACATTGCCCACAAAATTGCAGCCACATAGCATGCCACATTGCCCACAAAATTGTAGCCACCTTGCAGCCAACTTGCACCTACCAATGCATGCCACATTGCCCACAAAGTTACAACCACATAGCTTGCCACATTGGCCACAAAATTTCAACAACCTTGTAGCCACCTTGCACCTACCAAAGCATGCCACATAGCCACAAAATATTCAACCAAAGTCAGCCAAGAAAAATGCCACCTTTCAGCAAGGAAATCTTGCCACATAGCCATAATTATTTTTGCAACATTCCAGCCAAAAAACAGCCACCCACTTCAGCCATTTTTCTGCCCACAATTAGAAAAATAATGCAAAGGCTACTGCCCCACTTCATGCCTTTGCATTATCACGCCTTCCCTACAGAAACCACAAGGGAATCCCTACAAAAACACAAGGAAATCCTTACAAAGCACAGCCTCATTTTCCTTTTGAGTGGTGGAAACCAGCAGCCAAGAATCATGATGTCTAGGTATTATTTTGGGCAGCAAATTCAAACTCCATTCCTCATGCAGTCAGCAACTAAGAGGGAGAGAAGGCAGCCAGAAAACTTAGAGCCAAAGGGGAGAGAAACCAGAAAGAAAAACGTAGCTAATTTGCGAGGGAAACCAAGAGGAGAAGCAAGCTAAAATTTGAAAACCATAGGAGCATTTCTGCACAAGGTGAGTTTCTCCTTTTGACAAAAGTTGGTTTGTAGTGAGTAAAGCTCATTTTGGGTTCTGCATGGGTGATTCCTGAGCATAAGATGCAAGATGTTAAAGTTGAAAACATGGAAATCTAGTGGTAGGCAACAATCTTTTCCATCTAAGTAACAAACAAGCTGAACAACCACATATTCTGCACCTAAATTTTTAGTCCCTGTGTTCTTGGACTTTTTTATTAGGTCAATGGCCTTTAAATTTTCTAATATTTGGTTAGAAAAGTCTTGAAATATTGATTGGATAAATGGCCTTTAAATTTTCTAATAAACTTTTAGGCCCTATGTTCTTGTTCTTGAATTTCTTTTTCTTCCTCTTCATTTTGCCACACACACCCATTTTAACTATAAAATTTCATCTTAATAATTTTTCTTCTTTTCCTCGATTATTAGTACTAATTTTTAGTATTTACAAACTTAATTAGAATTTCCCATATGTATATTTCTTAAATATTCCTTTAAAAAAATTTCATCAATTTTTTCCTTATTTCTTCTTTTCTTCACTCTTTTAACTTATATTTTCATGCCTCTTTAGTTAAGCAAAAGTAGGTATGTCACAACTCACATACCATTGTCAAAAGGCGAATGTGATCCTTCCCCTCTCTTGCTACTCACATCCTTGAACTAGCCCCACTCCATCCAAGTATAGCCAAAATCTCATATCATATCATATTCATGAATAGGGCATCATTTATCTGATACCAACACATAAGCCATATGACCTTTCTCTCGGGGTCACCATCATAGGTCATCCCCTCATTTTCTCTTTTGCCTTTCTTTTTCTTTTTTTCTTATAAATAGCCAAGACATGATGTCAATCTTTTCACAGTTAGCATATTAAAAACATAATCATTTTAGGCACAGTTTGTCACTGATATCATGCATGTCATATATTCAATGTAACAACTCCATTTATGTAAAAAAAATTTCTATATTTGTAAAATTCCATGAAGTTATTACCTCGTTACAACTTAACTCAAAATAACATTTATTTAATGTATACAATACTGAGCTTACATACACATCATTAATTTACAAACATCTGTACAAAAGTCTAACATATACATATTAACCCTAATCATCCACGTAGACTACTTCAATTACAAGTATGTGACCGTGATCATTTCTTTTCTTTTCACAATAATAGCCAAAAATATGATTTCAATTACAAGTATGTTCATTAAACTCACATCAAAATATAATTATAACCAAAAATCATTGGTAATCATGCCATGAACATAACCATTTTAAATATCACTTTATAAAATATTTTCATGTCAAAATTAAACACTTAAGATGGTAAGAAGTTCATGCAATGGCAATGACTATGGCATATACTAGTCATTTATTATTTTCATTTACAAGATTCTTCTTCTTTATTAAATATTATTTTTGTCTCTTTATTTTCTTGATGCAAGTTTTCACCATATCTGACCTTCTCTTACTAATCAAAGCATAACCCCCCTCATTTTAACTCTGATTTAGGTTATCTTGGAGTCAATTTAAAGATAAAACAATTATCTAAAACTATTATATTAAACAATTTAGGCAAATATTAAAGATTCTTGGTGATATTAGGACTCTAAATTAAGTGATTCCAGTGACTAAAAATCCATGAGACATAGATCTACATTTTTCATGTTAACCATTTACTTTAATTCCTTACCGATTCTTCCCAAAATTTTAAAAACAGAAGCTTAAAATTTTGCCACCCATAGCCATACCTATGCATAACTATCTACACAAGCCTAAGTATTCAAACATACATCACATGAAAGATCAATATGTAACATGATATAGCAACATCCATGACCAATCATCAAAGTTCTAAGATCAAAATCCCATATAAATGTTACAAATTTTAAAACTTTTCAAAAAGAAATATTGTTAAACCTACCTAAGGATCTCCTTAGCTCACTTAGTGAATTTGTTTACTTGTTTCCTCTTGAAGGAAGTAGCAAGATTCCTCCCTTCCCTTAGCTCTTCTAGTAGCTTAAATAAGAGAAGGAGAGTGAGTTTTTTGAACCTTAAGAATGAAGATAAAAGATGGATTGGAGTGAAGATTTAGCTAACTTACCTTGAGTACTTAGTTCTCTAGACTTCTCCTTCCTCTTTCTTCTTCTCTTCCTCTCCTTTCCTCACTTTACCTTGCTTATGTTTTTCCTCTCCCTCACTTGGACGAAATTCTAATGTTATAAGGGTGGGTTTTGCTTAAATAGACTATCAAATAATTTACCTTTCATGATCATGGGTCTACTTTATCACAATTAGGATGTACTTCGTTGATTTTTGGAAAACAAACCACTCATGTTCTTGTCTTCCTCTTCCTTAGTCAAGATATGCATAGGAAAAGGAGATTTGTATTTTGAAAATTATGATAATATGTTCTTAAGACAAGGGACAAGGTCCCTTTGATTTAAGGATTCATTTCTTTTTTTCTTTTGTCTTAATCAAGTATGATAGGTTTGCTTTTCTAGGTGGCTAGTTTCTAGCCCTTGAATCTCCCTTACTTGGCTGAAATTATTTGTGTGGGATAGAAATGTTTTGTCCTAATGCCATGTATTATGATACCATTTGCTAAAATTATGAGTGTAGGATATAGATGTTTTGTCCTAATGCCTTATATTATCATACCACTTGCTAAAATTATGAATGTAGAATATAATATTATCACACCACTTGCCAAATTTTTGTCTTAATGCCATGTAACCTAATATTTATTATTATTACACTATTATTTCATCACATGATTTATTTTATTTTATTTTTCCTCTTGGATTTGGGCTCATTCCTACCCTTTTCCTTTGCTTTGGATAAAATTCTACCTATCTTGGAGGACTTTGTCACATTTTCATAATTTTTCGGCTATCGGTCTAACTTCTATATCCTAGTCCCAGTCTATATTTTATTTCTTGCTTAGGTTATCCAATAGGCTTGCTAGAAACTTATGTGAAGTGGAAAAACTCTATATGAAGTGTCCATAGGTGAAAGCCCAATTTATGGGTGGAGATGTTAAACTTAGAAATTTCTAACTCTTGAATTAGGAAAAATTACCCTAATCCAATCTTCTTAAAATTTTAAGACATTTACTTACTTCACAAAAATTTATCTTCCTTACCAAAGAATTTCGCCTATCTTTAGTATGTTATTTCTAATTTTTCCTATTAGGTTTTCTCTCTTTACTTGTTCCCTTAATGTTAGAAACATTTTCTATACATACACATAAGGTGAAGAATTTTTAAGGATTATATTTCCTTAGATATCTAAAAATTGTCTAATAAATTTTATTTCCTTAATTAAATATTTACATATCTTTAAAGAAACAAAATTAGAGAAATTACATTAAATATTTATGTACCTTTATTAATAAAAGAAACAAAATTAAAGATGTTACATTCAACTTAATGATAATCAACTCATTTCATGCATATATCAGTACAAATCACAATTTCCACTAAGATGCATACCAATCACTCTCAGATAAACAAATGCATATATGCCATTAATGTCATCACATTATACAATTTACATTAAACGGAAGGAATTAATGCTATGGAATGGTGGCCATGATTAAATATCAATTCTTTATGCTTAAGGTTCTTTATTCCACTTACTAAATTAAAACTCCTTCTATATTCATTTTCTGCCAAACTCCTTAACTTCCATAATTTTCTCTCTTTTATACTTAGATAATGGTAATTCTAGTTATGTTTATTAATTTTGACTCATTAACCTCATTTATCTTATTAATAACTAGTACTATACTTAACTAAAATTAATTTCCATCCATATTTAATTTCTATCCAAAACCCTTAAATATCACAAATTTCCCTTTTTTCACATAATTTATCATGATTCTAGTTATCAATTTAGGTTACCTCCTTCATCTAGTTTTCTTTACTCATATTAAATATTATATTTATCTTATAAGAAATTCCAACATTTCTTTACTTTTTAAGCTACACCTTTAGGTCATCTCTTACTTTCCCTTTCTATCTTCTTTAATGTTCTTAAATCCTAATTTAAATTCCTACCTACCTAACCATCTTTAGGTATTTCCTTTAACCAATTCTTGTATGTTTAAAAGCTAAGATAAACTCCAAAATTCATTATGCCATTTCTTCCTATTTTGACCAAAGCATAATTCCACTTCTTAATTATCTTTGCATGTCTTTAATCCTCCCATTAATCATCCTTTTTAGTGACATATATTTAATTTATCATCTGATTTAAGGCATCAAGGTATTTACCAAAGTTTTGGCCATACTATATAAAAACTCCCAAAAACAAAATTTATTTCTCCTAAGCTTCAAATACCCAAATATACCCCTTAATTACATCTTAATCTTAATTTTGTAAATTAGATCCCCAATTTATTTAAGAACATCAATTCTTAAGTACAATTGGCCCCATTGCCTTCTAATTACTACCATTTCTTTTTTATATATTTTCCATCCAATTTCTTATCTTATTATTCATTAGATCTATTTTTCTTAAATCATTTATCTCCAAATTTACTCATAAAATTTCTACAATTTTATTTAGTTCTTAAACCCTATTCTTATACTTATTATTCTTCTTATTAATCCTTTTAACTTACCATTCATGCAAACTTACTGTCATGACCCTTAGGAGAAGGCACATGACCGACACAGAAATGTGGGAAATCCCACCCCATAAGCCTCAAGCCAATAAACATTAGGATACCATCATAACATATAATATACAGGCCAAAACAAAAACATGCATACCATGATAATGATCCAATAACTATATGCCATAAATCCATACACAATTGGCACTAAGCCAAAAAAATAGAAATCATCTATTCCATGGAACAAAAATATAGAAATATCCAAATACATAAGGAAGCAAGGATAATACCTATAGTTCATGGAGCTACCCCTAGAGTACAAAATAAAAATAATAAGTGTTTAAACAAAACTAAGAACCTTGAAGACAACTTGAACTCAGCACAACCACACTCAACTCACTATGTGTTTGGAGCTAGATCTAAGTCTTTATGACTATATGAAAAAAGAAAAACATAAGATGAGGTAAGTATAAAACTTAATAAGTAGACAATCCTTACTATAGCAGAAATAGAACCAGAATGGCATTAACTTTTTACTAAAGAAATATGAAAGCATAAACCCTTGATAATGAAAGCAACATAAATCTTATGTCTAAAAAGAAAATATCCTCATTAGTAAAATTCAATAGTAAGAGACATAAACATAAGAAAAAGTTAAGTGATAAATGTAAGAGCCGGTTGTTCTTTTTTTCAACATATTGTTCATTTCCATCTCACCAAAAGCCACGTTAGTGGTTAACATTTATACAAAAATAACACAGACTTACATGTTTACATTAGTATACATCAAAACCCCAAAAAGCACACCACCTTTAGAGTACAGAGGGTAGAGGAGGTGATGCTGGCATCAGGATCTACACAAGGCATCATCCTCCACTGGATCTCTATGATCAAGTGCATGGAACAACTAGCATACCATCTAATTTTATCTGAATATAACACTAACAATAATGAGAACAGAAGTTTCCAATAGGTTTAACATTAAATACATCATATAATCAGTAAGAAAGGCCACAGTGTTATGTCCAGTTGTATAAGCTACAGAAAACCTTTTCTCTTTGTACATGACAAGATATCAAGAATGTATAGCATACTTGCGTGTTCAATAGATAGGTTATGCATCAATATCATGCATTCACAATAAACAAGTTAAACATTAATATCATAGATAACAGGTATATATATAAACATATTCTATTTCTCATACTCTTTTCAATTATTCGTCAGTCGCCTTAACACAGCAAGACGCCGCATGTCGCCAGGTCACCTTACTTCGAGAAGGATCATTCTAACATCTCATACATCTTTACAAATATTCATAAATAGTATGATTTACTATATTATGCACACATATGATAATCATAATTACAATATGCAGAACATCATGCATAGTGGCTGATCATCTCTTTCTCACAACCAAGAACTGTGAGTCATTCCCCCCCACTACTCACACTCTACTATCACATATCAGTGAGCCATTCCCCACTGCTGCTCACCCATAACAGTCAAAGTGGCTATCCTCCCCCTCGGCTCACTTAAGGCTAGGCCACCCCATATCTGGTACTGTCTCATAACCATATGACCTCTCTAGTTACCTTACCGCCACAAGGTATTGTATGTCGCTGGGCTACTTTGCTGAGGTAAGGGTTATCCCAATACTTTTCGCTGGGCCACCTTGCTACCAAAAGGTGTCGTAAGAATCCATCTATTTCATATATTTAGCCACATGCATAATATCATCCTTTTTATCATCAATACAATATGAAATTTTGTCTTATCATCATCTTAAGCATGCATCTCATCAACATATCAAGCATGTATCTCATCAACTTATCAAGCATGCATCTCATCAACATCTCATATGCAATTCATCTACATATGTCTCATCAATGCATCATACATATATCTCATATGCCATTCACTTACATATGTCTCATCAATGCATCATACATATATCTCACACACATCTCATCTATATGCATCTCATCAATGCATCATGCATACATCTCACACACATCTCATCTATATGCATCTCATCAATGCATCATGCATACATCTCACACACATATCATATATATGCATCTCATCAATGCATCATGCATATATCTCACACACATCTCATCTATATGCAATATGTGATTTAATTTCTTATAATAAAAAGGATGGAATTCACAATACAATGCATCATTAAAAAGGTATTATTTGTATTTTGGTTCCTCTTATCATCATCCATTTATTGGAGTTTGTTTCGAGCCTTCAAAAAGCAAAACTGAGCAATTTCAGCCTCAAGCATGGCCTAGCCGTGTCACAGAGCATGACTGTTCTTGAAGTCATACCAAACATGCTATAGGATCTCAAAACATAGCTTGGTCGTGCCATGAAACACTACTGTGTTCGCGCTACAGACTCGCGACCAGCCTAACCTTCTATCACTATTTAGGCCATAACTACCTCAATTCAAATCTAATTATTGTGATTCTAGTTTCTATGAAAATTTAAGACAATTATATATAACTTTTATGTTTACCACTTTAACAAATTACAACTATAATTAACTATAAAAGTGTCCCAAAATCAATATCATGATTTTGCACGTTAGATTTGACCTTTATCCACTCGTTGGGCTATAAATCTCTTATATAAGGTCTGATTGAAGTGATTCTAGAGGCGTTTTAACGATAAGAAATGGATCTACAACTTTTATGTTGAACATATCTTCTAATACGACATAAATCATGAATTCCATATGTAACATCTCGTAATTTTTATTTTTAAATAATAATGTTTTGCTATAAACAAATATATTTTTATTTGTTTAAAAATGATTATGTTATACTAAAAGCAAGTATACTTTTAATGAAAGTAATAATTGTTTTGCTTAAAATAATTATATTGGCCTTTAATAATTTTTTTTTGTATTTTTAGAAATATTCTTTCTTTTATTATGTATAAAGATATTTATTTTGTTATTTGTTTTATTAAAATTTTTATCAAGAAAAATCATGATTTAAGAGTTTAACTAAAGGTTTATGAGAATGTAAATTTTTAGAAATTTTTGGGATGTTTTAGGATGAAAAACGGTATTTATATGAATATATATAAAATAAAATTCTATTTAATTATTAAATAATAATAATAATTATTATTATTATTATAAAGAATAAAGAAAAGGGGGGAGGGAGAGATGGAAATCGAAACGTGAAAATGCAAGAATGAATAGTGAAATAGTGTGAATAGTATCTCAATGTTTTCTTTTTAGATCTGGAGTGCTTATTGGCTTCTGATCTCAAAACTAAGGGTACCACTAGATTCAGGGCAGAAAATACTATGATTTTGACAGAACAATTTCTCAAATCAGCCATAGAATCACCGTAGATCAAAAGTAGAAATTTTTTTTAAAAAAAGTAAACTCTGAAACTCTTACTTAGAGGCTTCAAATTGAAAATCTGACACCGTAGATAGATTTAGGAGTTAGATAAACTTTAAGATATGAAATTTTTCAACTATCTGATAACTTTTTGTTTTTAATGAATAATATTTTTCCGGCGATGAATAGTATTTTGTGACAGTGAATAGTATTTTTCGGTCATAAATAGTGACCAAGTTCCTAGAGTCATTTCTTTGATTTTTAGACCCTCCAAACACATTTTTAAAGTCTGTTTAGTTAAATGTGGATTGAAAAAGTGCATTTTGGGGCTGTCCAATCTAGAGCCCTTACCCTGTGAGTAGATGATTATTTCTATGACTTACCCTATACTCTTCTTGATCTTTAAGCATGTATTTGATTATGTTTATGAGATATTTACACTTTTAAATGTTTCTTAAATGTATTAAAATTATCTGAATTGCTTACAATTTGGAATATAGTTTTGAAAATTGATTTCTGAACTCATGGTATATCTGATTTCACATGTATTTCTCATTAAATGATAAAGTAAATATTTATGCATGTGGCATTGATTTGTAAAACTAGAAAGTTATAGATTATGATTGAATGGAAAGCGTAAAGTTCATGGAAAGTTGCTTGATAATTTTACATTGCATTTGATGAATATGCATTTATATATATGTATTTATATGTATGAATGAATATCAACGGATTGTATGGCTTGTGACGGTACCGAATAGGGGGCGCTCTATTAGCCTGAGTGAGCCAAGGGAGGGCTGCTCCAACCGAGTGACAATGGTAATGTGAGGAGACAGATGGGTGATGGACTCACATTCCCTTATCACTATTATGACTGTAGTCGATCGGTCACTATGCGTATAGCAAATGAGTGTGTAGGTTGACCAGATCGCTGAATGAGGCAGGTCATTTTAAAAGTTTATAACTTTATCTCAAAAGCTTATTATTTTACTATAGTTTAAACAAATGAACATAACAACATTTGTTTAATGATTATATTGTGCTGAATATGGTTTGGATATCTAAATATCCTTTTATTTGAAAATCTTTGAAATACGAGTCCCATATAGATGTACTTCTGAAATGTATTTTCTAAGTGACAAATGTTAAAACATGAGTACATCCATATGCTGACCTAAGAGGTCATAGAAGATATTATCTACTCACTGAGTTGTCAAACTCACTACATGATATTTCCATATTTTTCAAATAAGAATACAAAGTCTGATTCTGCAGAGAGGTGATCAGTTAGGTGACATATTCTCTGGGTGAGTTTACATTGTTTTTAAGGCTCATAGTTTTAAATTATACTGTGTTTGTATTCTAAAGTGTCCTCTAAATGCTACGGCAGGATCCCTGCTTCTATTGTTACTTTGACATTTATAACATGGTATGTATAATGTATATACATAAGAGAACCTATATGTATCTATTTCCATAACAAAGAATAGTGTTATGCATGTTATGGGAAATATTTGATTGCGGAATAAAAAATATTTGTTTCACGTGCTAGAAAATTTGGGGTGTTACACCAGACACATCCATTTAGAGCATCGAATTTCATCCATCCAAAGCTAGATTTCAACACAAAAACTTGTATCACATATGCATTCAAACCTTTGCTCTACATGGCTATTCATATGATCATTCCAATATATGCATAAGCTACCTCCAACAACGATAACTTACAAGTATACATACATAAATATATACACATATATCATCAAGATTTTAGGCTTTATAGTAGATTATTGTTAAACCTTCCCTAAGAGTTCCTTGGTTCCCTTCTTCTTGTACATTTTCTTCTCTTCTCCTTCCTCCCACAATCCTGCATAATCACCATAAAAACCACCTATTAAAAGCTTAGAATGAAGATGAAGGATGATTTAGGGGCTGATCTATGGAGAAACCACCTTGGATCTGCCTTCTTGTTGCCTCTCTCTCTCCTCTCTCTGTCTCTCTCCTTCTTCCTTTTTCTTTTTGGTTGCATTTTTCTCAGCCTCCCACCCTCTTAGTCATCCCCCTCCCCTTTTTTTCCTTCTTGGTCTACTTCTTCAAGAAGTCACTAAGAAAATAATAAAATAAAGGGACCTTCTAGAAGCTTATATTTCTCTTCCAACTATATCCCCAAACTAAAAAATATTTACAAGTTTGCCACTCTATTAGAATGTGACTAACCCCTTGACTAAGGCCTTGTTTAGCTTCCTCCAATTCTCTAAATGGTTTAATTCCTCTTTTAAGAAGATGCCAAAGGGCTTTGGGATCGCACCAAAAGCATATCTCTAGTACATTTCTTGATTTTTGGTTCTAACCTCAAGGAACTAGAATATTACACTTTCTCCCCTTCTAGTTTTCCCTTTTTCCATTTAGTTACTTTATAATTTTCTAGGGTTTCTTCAATGTTCTATTATATTATCTTTCCTTCCCTTCACCATTCAAAATTATTTTTCTATTTATTGGAAATAAGAATCGGGGGATATTACAATAAAGGGGAAAAATGTGTGGTTAACTGTTATATCTCATCCCTTATTTCATAGTGAACTTGTGATTATTTCCCTACTTTGGTTCTGTTTTGTTTTACTTGCTCTGGATACTGCTTGACTTTGTTTTCTATTTGTAGGTGAGGAAAAGAGGGCAAGAATCAAGGGAAAACAATCATGTGAAAAGTTATCTATGCTTAGAACAAGCTGAGGAGGATACAAAGAGAACACAGAAGAAATTAGCAAGAATTGACCTTGGCAGCCTCCAACACGGCCAGGCTATGTTCTGTGTAAGACATGGAGAAAATTCTCAAATTCCAGCTTAAAGCACTGCTAGGCCGTGTCCTGGAACAAAACTGTGCTTTGAGCTTATATTGTTCATGTTTTTAAGCATTTTAAGTAGTCAAAGTGATATATATACGAGGGGAAACAAGGAGAAAGATATATAAACTCATTCAGACTTAGTTTAGGCTAAGGAAACACTCTTAGATTAGGTTTAGAATAAGATTATAGTTTACTTTATGTTCTTAGACTAGAATTGAGATTGATTCAAGCATTGTATCTCTAATTCATCTATTTTCTACAATCAGGTTTTATCTTCCTATCTTTATATCTCTTTCTACTTCTACTCCTTTCTCTTTAGATTGTATTGTGTAACAACTCCATTTAAGTAACAATTTTTTTTTGTAAAAAATCCAAGAAGTTATTACCTCTTTACAACTTAACTCAAAATAACATTTATTTAGTTTATATAACACTGAGTTCACATACACATCATTATTTTACAAACATCCATACAAAAGTCTAACAAATACATATTAGCCCTAATCGTCTACGTAGACCACTTCTGGGGACACTGGTGCGGGTGGCAGCACCTCCACCAGAATCTCAGTTACGTTTAGAACAAATATATCTGATATAATCGATACTTGCCTAAGGTAGGGCAACTCGATCCATCGTACAACAATAATAAGAGTCATAGAGAATAGCTGCATAATTAATTTTTTGAACATGATATGGAAAAATAGTGAGAATTAAATCCAAGTAAGTTCAACAATAAATCATCATTAATATTGCTCATCAAGTCATGTTCATCTGTATAAACTACAACAAATATCTTTGGTCACATGGATGCACTTAATCTATGCACATGAAAATCGTACAGTAATGACATGTATGACATAATTAACTATTTTCATAATATCATATGATGACTATCAATTTATTCTCATATCAAGCTATCCCGGTCAGGGTGAGTATTTTCTACTCTTCGGTACGGCCTTTTCTCACTCCCTCGACATGGCACACTTTCTCTTTCTTTTCTCATTAACATAATTATAACTGTTAGTAGGGCGTCCTCTACTGGTGCAACACACAGATTGCCATGTCACCGTGCTCATTTCTTTTCTTTTCACAATAATAGCCAAAAATATGATTTCAATAACGAGTATGTTCATCAAAATATAATTATTACCAAAAATCATTGTTATTCATGTCATGAATATAACCATTTCAAATATCATTTTATAAAGTATTTTCATGTCAAAATTTCACACTTAAGATAGTAAGAAATTCATACAATGACAATGGCTATGGCATATACTAGTCATTTATTATTTTTATTTTTAAGATTCTTCTTCTTTTTTAAATATTATTTTTATTTTATTATTTTCTTGATGTAGGTTTTCATCCTATCTGACCTTCTCTTACTAACCAGAGCATAACTCCCCCATTTTAACTCGGATTTAGGTGATCTTGGTGTTAATTTAAAGATAAAACTATTATATAAAACTATTATGTTGAACAGTTTAGCGAAAGAGTAAGGAATCATGGTGATTTTACTCCCTCAATATACATGTGATTTCTTCTCGGGTAAATTCTGACCTCTACTTACTAATATATTCATATCTCCCTTGTAAGTATTCCAAATTGAGTTATTCCAGTGGCTAAAAATCCGTGACACATATAGATATAATTTTTATGGTAACCATGTATTTTAATTCCTTATAGAATGTTCCTAAAAATTAAAACACAGAAGCTATCCTAACATATTCATCCTTGACTAACCATTTTCTGACCATTGCTTACTAATCGGACCATATCTACCTCATATGGACTCCAAATTCAGTGATTCCAGTGGATAAAAATCCGTGACATAATTTTTATGTTAACCATTTATTTAAATTCCTTACCCATTCTTCCCAGAATTTTAAAAACAGAAGCTTAAAATTTTGCCACCCATAGCCATACCTATGCATAACTATCTACACCAGCCCAAGTATTCAAATATACATAATATGTAACATGATAAAGCAACATCCATGATCAATCATCAAAGTTCTAAGGTCAAAATCCCATAAAGATGTTGCAAATTTCAAAACTTTTCTTCAAAAAGAAATATTGTTAAACTTACCTAAGAATTTCCCTAGCTTACTTAGTGAATTTGTTTTCTTGTTTCCTCTTGAAAGAAGTAGCAAGATTCCTCCCTTCCCTTAGCTTTTCTAGCAGCTTAAATAAGAGAAGGAGGATGGGTTTTTGAACCTCAAGGATGAAGAAGAAAAATGGATTCAAGTGGAGATTAAGCTAACTTACCTTGAGTACTTAGCCTTCTAGACTTCTCTTTCTTCTTCCTTCCTTTCTTCTCCTCTCTTTCTCTCATTTCCTCACTCTACCTTGCTTCTATTTTTCTCTCTCCCTCACTTGGACGAAATTAAAATGTTATAGGGGTGGGTTTTGCTTAAATATACCACCAAATAATTCACCTTTCAAGATCATCGGTCTATCTTATCACAATTAGGATACACTTGGTTGAATTTTTGGAAAACAAACAACTTATGTTCTTGTCTTCCTCTTCCTTAGTCAAGATATGCATAGCAAAATGAGATTTATATTTTGAAAATTATAATAATATGTTTTTAAGATAAGGGACAAGGTCCCTTTGATTTAGGGTTTCTTTTTCTTTTTCTTTTGTCTTAATCAAGTATGATAGGTTTGTCTTTTTAGGTGGCAAATTTCTAACCCTTGAATCTCCATTATTTGGTTGAAATTATTTGTGTGGGATAGGAATGTTTTGTCCTAATGCCATGTGTTATTATACCACTTGCTAAAATTATGAGTGTAGAATATAGATGTTTTGTCCTAAAGCCTTGTATTATCATACCACTTGCTAAAATTATGAGTGTAGGATATAAATGTTTTGTCCTAAAGCCTTGTATTATCATACCACTTGCTAAATTTTTGTCTTAAAGCCATGTAACCTAATCTTTATTATATTATCACATGATTTATTTTATTTTATTTTTTTCCTCTTGGATTTGGGCTTATTCCTACCCATTTCCTTTGCTTTCGATAAAATTCTACCTTTTTTGGAGGGCTTGGACACATTTTCCTAATTTTTGGGCTATCGGTCCAATTTCTATATCCTAGTCCAAGTCTATGATTTATTTCTTGCTTAGGTTATCCAACGGGCTTGCTAGAAACTTATGTGAAGAGGAAAAACTCTATATGAAGTGTCCATAGGTGAAAGCCCAATGTATGGTTGAATATGTTAAACTTAGTAACTCTAGTTCTTGAATTAGGAAAAATTACCCTAATCCAATGTTTTCTTGAAATTTTAAGACCTTTACTTGTTTCCAAAAATTTATCTTCCTTACCTTAGAATTTCGCATCTCTTTAGTATGTTATTTCTAATTTTCCCTATTAGGTTTTCTCTCTTTACTTGTTCTCTTAATGTTAGAAACATTTTCTATGCATACACATAAGGTGATGAATTTCTAAGGCTTATATTCTCTTAGATATCTAACAAAATTGTT
The DNA here is from genome assembly GCA_037074535.1 of Gleditsia sinensis. Taxonomy (NCBI): domain Eukaryota; kingdom Viridiplantae; phylum Streptophyta; class Magnoliopsida; order Fabales; family Fabaceae; genus Gleditsia; species Gleditsia sinensis. The sequence goes on from CM073464.1 coordinate 59,473,435, forward strand.
TAATAAATTTTATTTCCTTGAGTAAATATTATGTGCCTTCATTAATAAAAGAAACAAAATTAGGGATGTTACATTTCTCTCCTCCTAAAAGAAATTTTGTCCTCAAAATTTTAGAAATTTCCTAATTGCGGATATTTCTTCCTCACGACTTCTTCCAGCTCCCAAGTTACTTCTTCTAGAGTCAAACCTTCCCATAACACCTTAACCAGGGGAATAGTTCTATTTCTCAATTGCTTCACGTCGGTGTCCAATATTGATGCCGATACTAACTGGTATGTCATGTGCTCCTTTATTTGGATTAGTTCATCATGTCTTACATGTGATGAATCTGGGAGATACTTTCGAAGCTAAGATACATGAGAAACATCATGCAGGTTGGAAAAATTAGGTAGTAGGGCAACTTGATATGCTAAAGTCCCTACTTTCTTCAGAATTTGATAGGATCCCAAAAATCGCAGACTTAACTTTCTAGTTTTGAGAGACCTACCAACTCCAGTAGTCAGAGAAAGTTTCAAAAATACATGGTCTCCTTCCTCAAATTCTAGAGGTCTATGTCTCTTATCATAGTAACTCTTTTGCTGACTCTGAGCTATATGTATTTTATCTCGTATCATTCTGATTTGTTCAGTTGTTTGTTGAACTACATCAGGACCCAGCAAGTTATTTTCTCCTACCTCAAACCAACATATTGGAGATCGGCAATTCTTACCGTATAAAGCTTCGTATAGGGCCATCTTAATACTAGAGTGATAGCTATTATTATAAGCAAACTTCACTAAAGGTAGGTATTTACCCCATCCTTTACCTTGTTCTATCACACATGCCCTCAACATATCTTCTAGGGTTTAAATGGTTCATTCTGTCTACCCATCAGTCTGAGGATGGTAGGCAGTACTAAACTGCAACTGGGTTCCAAAAGCTTCCTGCAACGCCTTCCAAATCCTTGATGTGAACCTTGGATCTCTATCTGAAACGATATTTAAGGGAATCCCATGTAGTCTAACTATTTTTATGGACGTACAACTAGGCCAATTTGTCTAGTGTATAGGTAATCTTTATGGGCAAAAAGTAAGCAGATTTGGTTAATCTATCAACTATTACCCAGATAGAGTCATGTCTAACTGAAGTCTTAGGTAAGCCCTTGACAAAGTCCATTGAAATACTATCCTATATCCATTTAGGGATCTCAAGAGGTTGTAAAAATTCTACTGGCTTTTGATGCTCTACCTTCAACTTCTGACAAATTAGACATTTTGCCACAAACTTAGCAATGTCCTTTTTCATCCCTGGCCACCAATACATCCTCTTTAAGTCTTGGTACATTTTAGTGAATCCAAGATGGACTGAGTATTTACTCTGATGCGCTTCCTGTAAGATCTTAGTCTTCAACTCTTGGTCTTGAGGAACACAAACCCTTCCTTGGTACATGAATACTCCATCTTCCAAAATAGAAAAATCATCCTGATCATTATGATCCTGTAAGTATTGGTCGTGGCCTTAAGCCTCTTTAATCTGGGCTTTAAGGTTACACTCTATACTTAACCCATTGATGATTAGCTTCTTTGGAGTAAGAATAGTGGCTAGCTTCAAATTTTAAAACTCTTCTAGCATCTGCATCTTATACACCATCATTTGACCCATGTGCAGAGATTTTCGACTCAAGGCATCTGGTACAACATTTGCCTTTCCTGGATGATACTTTATCTCAAACTTCTATTCATTGAGGAATTATACCCATATTCGTTGCCTCATATTTAACTCCTTTTGATCAAAGAGGTATTTAAGATTCTTATAATCGCAATATACTTCAAAAGTTGCCTCGTACAAATAGTGTCACCAAATCTTTAAGCCAAATGCCACTATCGCCAATTCAAGATCATAGGTTGGATAGTTTCCTTCATGGGGTCTCAGTTGCCTAGAGGCGTAAGCAACTACTCTCTTATCTTGCATCAGCACACACCCTAGTCCTTTCTTTAAAGCGTCACTATACACTTCAAAATGTCTTGTAGGGTCTGGAATAATTAAAATAGGAGGAGTGGTCAGTCTTGTCTTAAGCTCCTGGAAACTAGCTTCACATTGATCAGTCCATTTAAAAGGACTTCCCTTCCTAGTCAATTTAGTCAATGGCAAGGATATATGAGAGAATTTGTGTATAAACCTTCTGTAGTATCCTGTCAAACCCAAGAAACTTCTGACTTCCGTAACCATCTTTAGTCTCTCCCATTGAATCACTGCTTCTGTCTTGCTAGGATTTACAGCTACTCCTCTATTAGAGATGACATGTCCGAGAAACGTTACCTTTGAGTGCCAAAATTCACAATTCTCCAATTTGGCATACAACTTTTTCTCTTTCAACACTTGCAGCACGATTCAGAGATGTTGTTCATATTCTTTCTCACTCTTAGAATATATCAAGATGTCATCGATGAACACTACCACAAATTGATCTAGGTAGGGTCGAAAAATGCGATTCATGTAATCCATGAAAATTACAAGTGCATTTGTCAACCCGAAAGGCATTACGAGAAACTCATAGTGCCCATACCTAGTCCTGAAGGCTATTTTTGATACATCCTCCTCCTTGATCCTAAAGTCAATTTTAGAAAAGATTAAGGCTCCCTTAAGTTGATCTAATAAATCATCTATTCTTAGGAGATGATACTTATTTTTGATAGTCACCTTATTCAGCTATCTGTAATCTATGCATAGTCTCAAGCTTCCGTCTTTCTTCTTAACAAACAATACAGAAGCTCCCTAAGGTGATACACTTGGTCTAATGAATTGCTTATCTAATAATTCCTCCAACTATTTCTTGAGTTCCTGTAGTTCCTTCGAGGCCATTCTATAAGGTGCAATAGAAATAAGCCCTGTTCCAGGTAAGAGATCAATAGAAAACTCTATCTCTCTCTTAGGAGGTAAGCCTGGAAATATCTGATGGAAATACTTCAGGAAACTCATTGACTATTGAAATTTCATCAAACTTCGGTTCAACTTCTAGATTTGATAAGTGCAAGAGAATGTATTCAAGTACTCCATTCTTCAACTCCCTATTGACTTGATTAGCATTAAGCATCAATAACTGCATCTCCTCTTCTGAAGTAGGAGGTAGAAATTCAATGGTCTTATTGCAACAATTCAGTAAGACCCCATTTTTAGACATCTAGTATAACCCTAGAATGACATCAATACCTTTTAAAGGTAGATAAACAAGGTCTACAGAAAAAAATTTCTCCTGAATAGTGACCTAACAGTCTTTACATATAGAGGAAGTTAAGACTCTTTCTCCCGTGGGAGTTACTACAGATAGCTCATAGGGGGTTTCAGAAATAGGATATTGAAGCTTCTTAATACATTCTTCTGATATAAATGAATGACTAGCACCAGAGTCAAACAACTACATAAGAACAAATCCATAGATATAGCATGTACCTTAGATCATTTCAGGGGATTGAGTTGCCTCTTGGGCGTTCAGGGTGAAAACCCTTCCTTTCACTTAAGGCTTCTGTTCCGGCTTCTTCCCAAAATTTGTGGTCAATTCCTTGCAAAATGACCCTTCTATCCGCAATTGAAGCAAACATCTGATCCTATGTAACATGGTCGATTACCATGCATACGTCTGCACTTAGTACACTTGACTATGGAAAAGTTCTGTTGGAAGGGTCAGGGACTTGCAGTCATTGGCCTCTTGCCAGTACCCTAACCTTTTCCTCTAACATTTCTACCAGAGTTTTGTGGACCATTCTTCCGTTTCTAGAAATTTTGTCTTTATTTCTCATCCTCCACTGCCTTCAAGCTCTTTTCCAAGAGTTTGCATTTATTTATCAGAGGTACAAACTCCCTAGTCTCCATAGATCTCCAGGTTCAACCCTGCTTCAAATTTAACAGCCTTCCATGCTGCATCGGGGTTAAATCGTAGGTAAGAGGAGAACTTAGACAAATCCTCGAACAACTACTCGAACCTCGCGATGTATTGGTCTTTGGTCATATTGCCCTGTCTGAGTTGGAGAAATTCAATCTCCTTCTCTGCTCGAACAGTACTTGGGAAGTACTTTTCTAAAAAGGTGTCTTTGAACACCTGCCAAGTGATCTACCTTCCCTAGTGAGCTAAAAGTTCTTTAGCTCCATGCCACCAGTATTCTGCTTTATTTTTCATCATATATGCAGAAAAGATAACTTGCTGCTCCTCAGTACAACCCATCACTTCAAAGATTTTCTCTAGTTCCCTTATCCACCTTTTAGCTACAATTGGGTCAAAGCCTCCTTGAAAACAAGGTGGTCTAGTCCTTAGGAACTCAGATATGCCATTATCATTCCCTGTCATCCAGTTATTAACAATATTCTCACCATTTGGATTATTAGCATTCTTGAGGTATTTTAGAATTTGGTTAGTGGTCATGACTTGGTCTCGAATTGCCGTGGCCAGGTTGTGCAGGGTTTCCTCTGCATTTGCTGGATTCCTTCTTAGTGGTGCCATTTCCTACTGTGGCAAAAACAAAGCTATGCTGCTATTGAGATGATCAAGCCCAATAGTTAGTTCAAAAATATTTAACAGCAGTCATAACACTCCCTTAGTATGTAGATAGGAAACACTAGTAATTTCTTACCTATATGAATTCACTGATCCCCTTCACAGCACAACCACAAACATACTCAAGACACTATAAGATTGATTCAAATAACCATCCACCCACTAGCCATTTAAGATCGACCTCCTCTAATACCAATTATGTAACAAATCCATTTAAGTAACAATTTTTTTTAAATATTTGTAAAAATCCATGAAGTTATTATCTCTTTACAAGTTAACTCAAAATAACATTTATTTAGTTTATATAACACTGAGTTCACATACACATCATTATTTTACAAACATCTGTACAAAAGTCTAACAAATACATATTAGCCCTAATCGTCTACGTAGACCACTTCTGGGGACACTTGTGCGGGTGGCAGCAACTCCACCAGAATCTCAATTACGTTTACAACAGATATATCTGATATAATCGATACTTGCCCAAGGTAGGGCAACTCGATCCATCGTACAGCAATAATAAGAGTCATAGAGAATAGTTGCATAATTAATTTTCTAAAAATGATATGGAAAAATAGTGAGAATTAAATCCCAGTAAGTTCAATAATAAATCATCATTAATATCGTTCATCACATCATGTTCATCTGTATAAACTACAACAAATATCTTTGGTCACATGGATGCACTTAATCTATGCACATGAAAATCGTACAGTAATAACATGTATGACAGAATTAACTATTTTCAGAATATCATATGATGAATATCAATTTATTCTCATATTAAGCTACCCCGGTCAGGGTGAGTATTTTCTATTTTTTGGTACGGGCTTTTCTCGCTCCGTCCAACATGGCACACTTTCTCTTTCTTTTCTCATTAACATAATCATAACCGTTGGTAGGGCGTCCCCTACTGGTGCACCACACAGACTGCCATGTGACCATGCTCATTTCTTTTATTTTAATAATAATAGCCAAAAATATGATTTCAATAACGAGTATGTTCATCAAAATATAATTATTACCAAAAATCATTGGTATTCATGTCATGAACATAAATATTTCAAATATCACTTTATAAAATATTTCCATGTCAACATTTCACACTTAAGATAGTAAGAAATTCATGCAATGGCATTGGCTATGGCATATACTAGTCATTTATTATTTCATTTTTAAGATTCTTCTTATTTTTTAAATATTATTTTTATTTTATTATTTTCTTGATGCAGGTTTTCATCCTATCTGACCTTCTCTTACTAACTAGAGCATAACTCCCCCATTTAAACTCAGATTTAGGTATCTTGGTGTTAATTTAAAGATAAAACTATTATATAAAACTATTATGTTGAACGGTTTCGCAAAATATTAAGCAATCATGGTGATTTTACTCCTTCAAAATATAGGTGATTTCTTCTCGGGTAGATTCTGACCTCTACTTTCTAATATATTCATATCTCCCCCGTAAGTATTTCAAATTGAGTGATTCCAGTGGCTAACAATCCGTGACACATATATCTATAATTGTTATGTTAACCATGTATTTTAATTCCCTATAGAAAGTTCCTAGAAATTAAAACACAGAAGCTATCCTAATATATTCTTTCCTGATTAATCATTTTCTGACCATTACTTACTAATCGGACCATATCTATCTCATATGGACTCCAAATTGAGTGATTCTAGTGGGTACAAATCTGTGACACATATAGCTATAATTTTTATGTTAACCATTTATTTAAATTCCTTACTGATTCTTCCCAAAATTTTAAAAACAGAAGTTGAAAATTTTTCCTCCCATAGCCATACCTATGCATAACTATCTACACCAGCCCAAGTATTCAAACATACATAATATGTAACATGATAAAGCAACATCCATGATCAATCATCAAAGTTCTAAGGTCAAAATCCCACAAAGATGTTGCAATTTTCAAAACTTTTCTTGAAAAGAAATATTGTTAAACTTACCTAAGAATCTCCCTAACTTACTTAGTGAATCTGTTTTCTTATTTCCTCTTGAAAGAAGAAGCAAGATTTCTCCCTTCCCTTAGCTTTTCTAGCAGTTTAAATAAGAGAAGGAGGGTGAGTTTTTGAACCTCAAGGATAAAGAAGAAAAATGGATTCAAGTGGAGATTAAGCTAACTTACCTTGAGTACTTAGCCTTCTAGACTTCTCTTTCTTCTTCCTTCCTTTCTTCTCCTTTCTTTCTCTCCTTTCCTTACTCTACCTTGCTTCTATTTTTCCCTCTCCCTCAGTTAGACGCAATTAAAATGTTATAGGGGTGGGTTTTGCTTAAATAGACCACCAAATAATTCAACTTTCATGATCATGAGTCTAACTTATCACAATTAGGATACACTTGGTTGAATTTTTAAAAAACAAAAAACTTATGTTCTTGTCTTCCTCTTTCTTAGTAAAGATATGCATAGCAAAAGGAGATTTGTATTTTGAAAATTATGATAATATGTTTTTAAGATAAGGGACAAGGTCCCTTTGATTTAGGGATTCTTTTTCTTTTTCTTTTGTCTTAATCAAGTATGATAGGTTTGCCTTTTTAGGTGGCAAATTTCTAGCCCTTGAATCTCCATTATTTGGTTGAAATTATTTGTGTGGGATAGAAATATTTTGTCCTAATGCCATGTATTATCATACCACTTGATAAATTGTTGTCTTAAAGCCATGTAACCTAATCTTTATTATATTATCACATGATTTATTTTATTTTATTTTTTTCCTCTTGGATTTGGGCTTATTCCTACCAATTTCCTTTGCTTTGGATGAAATTCTACCTTTCTTGGAGGTCTTGGACACATTTTCCTAATTTTTGGGCTATCGGTCCAATTTCTATATCCTAGTCCAAGTTTATGTTTTATTTCTTGCTTAGGTTATCCAACGGGCTTGCTAGAAACTTATGTGAAGTGGAAAAACTCTATATGAAGTGTCCATAGGTGAAAGCCCAATGTATGGTTGAATATGTTAAACTTAGTAACTCTAGTTCTTGAATTAGGAAAAATTACCCTAATCCAATGTTTTCTTGAAGTTTTAAGACCTTTACTTGTTTCCAAAAATTTATCTTCCTTACCTTAGAATTTCACATCTCTTTAATATGTTATTTCTATTGTTTCATATTAGGTTTTCTCTCTTTATTTGTTCTCTTAATGTCAGAAACATTTTCTATGCATACACATAAGGTGAAGAATTTCTAAAGCTTATATTCTCTTAGATATCTAACAAAATTGTTTAATAAATTTTATTTCCTTGAGTAAATATTATGTGCCTTCATTAATAAAAAAACAAAATTAGGGATGTGACATATTGAACATTTATGAATTGCTTAATGAATTTGATTATGATTTCTCTTTCAATCATGTGTGAGTAGATTTTGATCTATAGTTTTGATAAACCCACTTATTATATAGTGGTACTGCATTGATTTGGAATTGTGAAACCCTAATTGTATTATCTATGGATTAATTAGGATTAACTATTATGCACATGTATACAAATTAATAGATTGCCTGATTACCATTTTATCACATCTTAGGTTATTGGCTGATGAACTAAAAGATGAAAGTAATGCCAAAACATAATAGTTAGTTAGGGATATCTTAATCACCAAAGTATTTTAAGATTTTCGAGGAATTGAATCAATTGGTAGGCATGAAAACCCCTACGATTTGAATCACATGGTCAGTACAAAACTTAATGGGCTTAGGTTATATTAAGAACCACGAAAGTAGGCAATTGGATTGACCCAGGTACAATTAGTAACACTTGAAAGAGGTTATTAATGAATTAAGGTTAAAACATTCCTGAATACCTAGATAATTGCAATTAAAGGTATATTTTGATTGTTGAATATCATAAGTGTGGTAAACCCTAACCCTAGGCTTTTCATAATTGATTACCTTGTTTAATTAATTGTGATTTCTCTCTATCAAATTATATTTATCTAGATAGCTTATTTTGTAGAATTCCAGTAATTGATCATTGGTCTCTATGGGAAATGACCCGTACTCGCCAGACTAGCTACAGCTACGTTGTGCGCTTATGGTTATTTAGTGAAACACACATAACAAGTTTTTTGCGCCGTTGTCGGGGACCAATAGTGTAAATATTAGATATCTTACAAAATAGCTAGACTATATCCTTTTTTCTTTTAATATTAGATATCTAGCTTATTTTTATCTCTTTTCTTCCTTTGTAGGTGTACTGCTATTTGTTGGTTGCAACGTATATATGCAATGTCCAAATGAAAGTGCACGTATTGTGACTAAGTAATATAATGATGAGTGAGTATCGTCGCACAAGGAAGTGTAGTAGAAATTACTATAAAATTTTTGACTCATGAAATGCTGTAGCAAAATCTTGTTGGTTATCACAAGATATAAGGTTCAAGTGCAAATAAGGCTAAACAAAATTAAATAAGACTTTGAAATAAGTTGAGACACACTAGGTTACGAAAAATCAGATATTAGGTGAACTAAGGTTGCTTCAAGGTTGCCATGAACATCTACACCCATTTTGCTCTAGAAATTGCTATAGCAATTGCTCAAGTACCCAGTTTCCTCTTGAATGGGTTCTTTCTAGACTACCATTCCATGTACTTCTAGGGTTCAATCATACATTCCTGTATAAATCCAAGCCCCAGAGCTATGCTTGAAGTCCCAACTATTGGGTCATATGGGACAATTATATATTCCTATATAGTTGTGCTTTGGTCTTTTAACCAACCCATAACATCCAAACCTATTCCAACCTTCATTACCTTTTCAGGTCAATGTCAACCTCAGCCTTTTACTATTAAAGTTCAGCTAATAGAAGAAGTTTAAGAAATGCAAGAGCAGTTGAATGACAAAAGCAATGCTGTAACAAAATCATCCATGTATTAAAATGTGCAAGAGTTCACTGTAACCCTTCTACAACCCTCGCTGGAGGCTTAGCTCAGTTTCATATCCAAATTAATTACAATTGTATGCATCAGGATAACCATCATGCAATGAAGAGTAATACAAAAATAAAATACAGTTTAGCGCACAAATCAAAACATAGAAGGAAAAGGGGAACTCTCAGCAAAAGATTATCTCTTCACGTCCAGTAGCTCTTCTTGCTGCGTTGGTTCCCCAATGGAACAGTGTTATCCTTATAGCACACTCCCGTCAAGGATTTCTGGGTTTTCCTCTCTGTTTTCTATCCTTTTTTGTTCTCTCTCGTCTCCCGTCCTCCTTGACTTGATTCTCCTTTCTGCCTTTCTATAGACAAGCTTTATGGTCCCGGTGAGGTGGCTTGGGCTGTTGCATTTTTTTCTTTTTGGCCTGCACCTCTGCCAGTGCATTTTTCTCCACCTTCAGTAGTAGAGACAATCTCTATGCCTCTGCATCTCTGCACTCTGCTATGTCAGCTAAGTGCTCCCTACGCGATGCTGGGTAATGGTGGCTCTCCTGCTACAGCAGCCATGAATCAATTCCACCTGCACCATATCACATAAAAATTAGTTTCCAACTATATGCACCAGATTAACAAGACCAAAATCACCCAGCATTATTCGATTTGCTGCCTCTTTTTTCATGCATGCACATTGAATTTCACAACAAGTGTAATGGGTGCTCTTATATTCATGGAAGGCACAAACACATTATTGAATCAGGGGGAATTAATGTTAATAAATCGAATTGTAGCGTAAATGACCCAAGAAAAGCATACGTAAACTCTAATGAATTAGAGTTGTCAAATCCCCCCAAACTTAGAGTCTTGCTTGTCCTCAAGCAAATTACTCTACCTACTAACAGCTTCTACTAAGCTGCAGCCCCCCAGTTCAGTTCCATTCAGCACTGCTACTAGCCCTCAACTCTCAAAATTGTTACCAAATAGAAATTGCCACAAGTCATTTCTTTTTCTTAACCTCAACCAAAACCTTCTTTGTAATTATGTGTGTCATATAGTCAGTCCTCTAAGAACTACTTGAATCAAGATCAGTTAAGGTCCTATGATTTTTCATGCTAATATATTAAGTCTCCTTAACTAAAGCAAGATGGCAACATATTAGAGGCGCAACTATAGTAACCAGGGCAATTAAGGGAGTGGATCAACTTATTTCTTTACTTTTTTTAATAGGTCATTGGTGCCTTTTGATGCGAATGCCAACATTTAAGATGAAAGCACTCGGTTACTCAACACTATCACCTTTAAGCAATATCCTACTCATACCTCTATGTCACTATTTTACACAAAAGTATACATAGGGATCATGCATACCCCTGGTTACTAAGGGACAACAAAGGCATTAGAGTGGCAAACATTTCTCTCTTCTTTTTTTCTTTTCGTTTCCTCCTTCCCCCAAACTTAAGCCTTATGCTTATGCCTCTTGTGGTCATCTAGGAATTTGTTTTAAGAGACTCCCAACATTAACTCAAAAATCCTAAGGCCTCTTCCTGAAAAATTACCAAGTTTTTCTTGCTAAGACTGACTAAAGCTTTGTGCTCATAAGGGAAGGTTCCGGTTGTATGGGGTTATCATGTAGCATTCCTATTTTTCAATAGTCAATTGCCAGCCCTTCCTCATAGAGCTTTCTAAAACTAGTAGCAGGCCATGAAAACAAAACTATTCTCTCCCTTTTTTAAAACAAAATCATGAAAGCTTCCTAATTGCTACTCACTTAACAGGCCTGAGCCCATATTTACACACACTAAAACAGGACATAAATACAAGATACCTAACAAAAATTGAAGAAAATCATTTAAATAGAACCAGCAAACACCAAAGCATTACTCACTAAACGTCCCCCAAACCTAAATATTAACAGTGCCCTTACTGCTTTAAACTTTAAAAACAGAAAAAGAGATGTAAACACAAAAGACGAAGTAGCATGCAGTATATATTAAGATAGCCAAAAGGGAAATAGAAGTTAAAGAGGCTTCCCTGAAATGCATACAGAATTGCTGCAGCATTCTTGTGGCATTATCTCCCTCATGATTTTGACCCACTGCAGAGCCTACTTCTCCTTTGGGTTGACTTTTGTGGGCTCAAAAATTTGCTCTTTCCCTGCTACATGGCTACTCTCCGTTTGGCAAGTGGCTCCTCATTGTCTAAGGACTCCACTGTCACTTGGGCCCTCTGTGGGTTCTTTCCCTTTTCTCTACTGTAGGAGGAGTCTTGGGAATTCTGGTCCTCCTCAGTCTGACAATCAGGCGCCCCACTTTCTTCCCTAGACGTGGTGGCCAATATGTTCATGGGGAAGGTAGGAAATGGGAAGAACTGCTTGAAATTCTATTGGAGTGTTTGCTGCAGGGCTAGATCCTTCATGTGTTGATATTGCCAGAATTTGTGCTACTGCTTCATGAATTGAGCTTGCTGTTGCAGAATGTATGCCTGCTGCTGTAGGATTAAGGGCAATGTCTTTTCTCTTGGCTGGTGGGTGGAGTTTGAAGGTGCTTGGCCTTCATCGTGTGGAGATGCTTGTGTGGGTGCTGATGGCTCTGGCTCTCCCTTTTCTTGCACAATGCGTGCTATGGTGATAGTTGTTATGGCTCCTTCCATCTTTATTGTCTCTTCATCCTTTGAGATAAGGATGTTGCAAGCCTGGCACAACATTGTGATCAAGGATGGGAATAGCAAGATACCCTTCTTACGACTTGCGCAGACTTTGATTTGGTCAACGATGACTCTCCTTACATTGATGGGCCTCCCAAAAATGATGGCATCCACCATAGCTACTCTGTCTCTACTCACAGTCTGCCCGTGGGTGGAGGGCAAAAGGCAGGTTTTCAAGAAATGATAGCACACCTTGGCTGCTGGCAATAGTGAAACTCTGTTTACAGTCGTAGTGCCATGAGAAGATTTATCCCAGGTAGTGCCTGGTATGCACACCCGTGCTAACATTGCCTCCCAATATTTCTTTTGTAGGGCCTCTAAATGCTCTTCATAATCATCCTCCTCGTCTACTAGCTTGTATGCTTCATTGATGGTGGCTGGGTTGATTGGTACCCAAGTCTTCTTCACTTTGACCGAATCCTTGGCATCCCTCAGGAAGTTGGCACAGAACTCCCTTACCAGAGGAATAATGGTAGATTGTGAGTGTCTGGTGAAGTCCTGCCATCCCCGCTGCTTTACTGTGGACACATACATGGGCATTCCTAAGTCCTCAACTGTAGAAAAGGTGAAGCCTTTTTCGGTGCAGAATGTCCGATGAACAATTTCTTCATCGTGCCTCTTCTGATTCTCCTAAGAGGTTAACTTCTTCATCTTGCTTGCCTTCCTTACTACGGTCTTGATTCTCGACATTGTTTTGATGGTGGAAGTTCCCTGAGAAGCTTGTCTAATCTCGTGCGATGGAGCTCTCGGAACACGAAGGTGTACAAAAATGCAGAGGACTGGGGCTTTCAAAACTTGCAGAGGGTTGTTAGGTACACAAGAGTGGTTTGGGGGAGAATGGGTGTGGTCGTGACTTATGGGATCCTTAAGGTTTTCTCGCCTCCCTCATTTTTTTCTTTCTTCAGGCCAGGCCTTACATGTTGGGCTCTTCCTTTTTCTTTTCAGGCATTTAGGTGCCCTCTCTTGCATTTCCTCAGCCCAGCTTCTTCCTTTTCTTTCCTTCTAAATTTTCTCCCTACATCCAGCGCCATCTCCATACCAAGGGAAGACTCCTTGCTTCAGGGATAGGCATTTTTGCTTCAACATTTTCTATGGCAAATAACAAACAAAATTGAATTTCACTCTGATGCTTCCATAGGCTTGCGAAGTGAACACAAAAGATATTAGAGACATAATTCAAGCTACCTAACAACTGTAAAATAAAATAAGAATGAATTAAAGCATGGGTTGTGTAACGTCCGGGTTTTTTCTTTCTTTCATTACGCATGTTAAACACGCCATAAGTATAAACACAATATATATATACATATTTATTACAAACCTCATACATGTTATAATTATTCAATACAACATTTCAAAACACAATATGCATGTTTACATATACATTACAAACCTCACACATGTTGTATTTATATAATACAACATTTCAGTACATAAATAAGAGTCTTTATACAGCACTTCACCCTTGAAATACAAAGGGTGAGGAGGTGGTGCTGACATCTAGATCTCCATCAATAACTTCATTTTGTGTCGCATCTCATTTCTTTTTATCTGAACATAACACCATAATAATAGTGAGAACAAAGGTTCCCAGTAGACTTAACATAAATAAAATATGATGAGAAAACAGGAGTTATGTTCAGCTGTATAAGCTACAGAGAAATATCAAGATTTTGAGATAAAATCGTAAATTTTTGTTTATGCATAATTATCATATTACACAAGCACTGAAAATCTATTTTTTTTTTTATAATATCACGGCTTTTAATTTACTCATTTGCTATAAGCATAGTGACCGATCGACTACAGTCACAATAAGGGATCAGGGAATGTGAGTACATCACCTAACTGCCTCCTCACATTACCATTGTCACCCGGTTGGAGCGGCCCTCCCCTGGCTCACTCAGGCTAATAGGGCGTCCCCTACTCGGTACCGTATCAAGCCATACAACCCGTCGATATTCATCCATACATATATATTAATGCATATTCATCAAATAGAATGTAAACTTATCAAGCAACTCGCCATGAGCTTTACGCTTGCCATAATTATCAAGCAACTTGCCATGAGCTTTACGCTTGCCATTCAATTTCATTTATAATATGATGCATCATTTTTATACCAAATGGTTAATAATCATTTTAAAAGCATTTTTCTTGAATATATGTTTCCTAAAAATATTACAACAAACAAGATTATTTTTAAGCATAAAACAGTGAAAAGTATGATAATCTAGCTCCCAACACAGCCATGCTTGAAAACCACTTTAAACATTCTTAAAAATAGCCCCAAACACGGCCTGCCCGTGTTGAAGCAACCCAGAACACGGTCTGGCCGTGTTCTGCGACCTTCCTTCACTGATTCAATCATATCTCCCTCATACGAACTCCGATTGAGGTGATTTTAAATCCTATAGAACGCCAATTATCTACAACTTTTGTGTTTATAATTTCTTCATATTCTTTACAGATTATTCCCAAAAAATTAAAACAAAAACGCTTATTTTTACTATCCTGAATTTTGACCTCTACTCAATTAACCAGCCATATCTCACTCATATGAACTCCAAATTAAGTAATTCCAAAGCCTATAGATCCATAAGACATATATCTACAATTCATATGTTGACTATTTCTTTAGAATCCTTACTGAATGTTCTCCAAATTTCAAAAATAGTAGCTCCTTAATTATTCCAAAATTCATCTTAATTTATCTTTTTCTTTGAATTTTCTTTTACATAATTCCATGCACCCATATGCATGTCTAAGCATCCAAAATATAATTTCACATAATTATCCAGACCACATGCTACTCAAAATGACATTTAAACAAATCTAAAAGCATATATATCATTTTTACAAAATTGATTAGAAGATGTTAAACCTACCTCAAATTCCTTTAAACCGGTGCTTGATTCCTCTTTCCTCTTCCTTCTCCTTCTTCTTCTTCCTCTTTCTCTTCTTCTTCTTTCTTCTTTCTCTTCTTCTTCTTTCTTCTTTCCCTTCTTCTTCTTCCCCTTTTCTCTTCTTCCCCTTTCTTTTTCTCCTTTTCTTTTTCTTCTCTTTTCTTTTTCTCCTTTTCTTTTCTTCTCTTTTCCCCTCCGTCACTTCCCCCTTCTCCTTCTTATCTTCTATTATTTAATTCCATTTTATTTTTTTCCCTTCTTACCCCCTACCTACCACCTCCTTTTCTCCCAAATGCCCTTGACATCATCCATAATTACACTAATGCCATCCCCTTATTTTTTTTCCCTTCTTACCCCCTACCTACCACCTCCTTATCTCCAAAATACCCTTGCCACCATCCATAATTACACTAATGTCATCCCCTTATTTTCTATAAATTAAATGTCATTTTAACCATTCTTACTATCTTATTTTAACTTAAGTAAAATAATTTAATCCTCCCATGAGATCCAAAATCTGTTCTCCTCTCTGAAAGAAATAAATTTCAATTAGTAACATAAGAAAAAATTGGGGATGTTATAGGTTGCCTCCCATAAGCACTTGTTTTATAGTCAACAACCTGACTTCTTCCCTGTTTATCCTTCTTACAATTGGATTGAGGTGTGCTGGTGTTCCACATCACCTCCCAAGTAGTGCTTAATTGTCCATTAACCTTGAATGTTCTCCCTGATTTCTCTTCTTCCAATTCAATAACTCTAAAAGGGAAGACCTTACTAATGCGGAAGGGACCAGACCAGCGGGATTTTAATTTTCCAAGGAACAAAGTCAGCCTGGAATTAAACAGCAACATTTTCTGTCCCACTTCAATGTCCCGTGGCTATATCTTCTTGTCATGCCATTGGTTTGCTTTCTCCTTGTATAGTATAACATTCTCATAAGCCTGACTACAGAATTCATCCAACTCATTTAGCTGCACCATCCTTTTTTCACTAGTAGCTCCCAAATTCAGATTTAAATCTTTGACTACCCAATATGCCTGATGCTCTAGCTATACTGGCAGATGACAAGCCTTACCAAACACCAACTTATATGGTGACATCCACAAAGGTGTTTTATAGGATGTTCAATAGGCCCACAATGCATCATCCAGTCTTGAGGACCAATCTTTCCTAGTTGGGCCAACAGTCTTTTTAAGTATCCTCTTGATTTCTCTGTTGGAGATTTCGGCCTGCCCACTGGTTTGAGGATGGTATGGCAGTGCCACCTTGTGTCTTACTCCATATTTGGCCAACAGTTCTCTAAATTGCCTATTGCAGAAGTTAGATCCTCCATCACTGATGATGGCTCTAGGAGTTTCAAATCTTGTGAAAATGTTCTTTTTAAGGAACCTGGTCACCACCTTTGCATCATTAGTTGGAAAAGCACTTTCTTCTACCCATTTTAAAACATAATCGACAGCTACCAGGATATATTGGTTCACAAAACTCAAAGGGAATGGTCCCATGAAGTCAATTCCCCATACATCAAACAATTCCACTTCCACGATGTTTGTTTAGGGGCATTTCGTGTTTTCTAGATATATTCCCTACTCTCTGGCACCTGTCACAATCCAACACAAAAGAATGGGAGTCCTTGAATGAAGGGGGCAAGTAGAACCCTGCCTGCAGCACCTTGTTTACAGTTCTAACCCCTCCAAAATGGCCTCTATAGGGTGAGGCATGGCATTACTGCAGGATATGCTCCATCTCTTCCTTTGGAATTCACGTCCTAATCATCTGATCAGCACACTCCTTGAAGAGGTATGGTTCATCCCAGTAGTAAGAATTCACGACATGCAAGAATTTTTTCTTCTGCTGTGAAGTCAAATCTGGTGGGAACAATCCACTCAGCAGATAATTCACATAATCCGCATACCATGGCATATCAGCTTGGGACATGAGAAAGAGTTGTTCATCTGGAAATTTCTCATTGACTGCCTCTACATTTTTGCTACCTTGTTCCAATCTAGAGAGATGGTTAGTTACCTGATTCTCAGTTCCCTTTCTATCCCTGATTTCCAAATCGAACTCTTATAACAGGAGTACCTATAGAATGAGTCTAGACTTTAAATCCTTCTTCTTGACTAGGTGCTTAATGGCAGAGTGATCAGTATACACAATCACTTTTGTACCTACCAAGTAGGATCTAAATTTTTCAAAAGCAAACACAACAGTAAGCAGCTCCTTCTATGTTACTGTATAGTTGAGTTGGGCCCCTTGCAGCATCTTTCTTGAGTAATATATGGAATGAAATACCTTGTTCCTACGCTTCCCAAGGATAACTCCTAATGCTACTTCACTTGCATCACACATAAGCTCAAATGGTGAAGTCCAATCAGGTCCACAATAACAGGTGTTGTACTTAATTTCTCCTTGAGATCAGAGAATGCTTTCATGCAGTCCTTGTCGAAGCAGAAGACTTTGTCTTTCTCGAGCAAATTGCATAGAGGTTTAGCAATCTTGGAGAAGTCCTTGATAAACCTTCTATAAACTCTTGCATGGCCAAGAAAGCTTCTAATGCCTTTAACTGTAGTGGGAGGAGGCAGCTTCTCAATGATTTCCACTTTGGCCTTGTCAACCTCTAGTCTATCTTGAGAAACCTTATATCCTAGCATATTCCCTTCCTTCGCCATGAATTGACACTTCTCCTAATTCAATACCAAGTTTGTCTCCTCACACCTTTGAAGAACTTTAGTAAGATTTCCCAAGCACAAGTCAAAGGAATTTCCAAAAACTAAAAAGTCATCCATGAAAATCTCCATAAATTGCTCCACTATTTCGGTAAAAATTGCCATCATACATCGTTGGAAAGTTGCTGGAGCATTGCATAACCCAAATGGCATCCTCCAAAATGCAAAGGTGCCATAAGGGGATGTGAATGTGGTCTTGTGCTGGTCCTCGGGTGCTATAACAATCTGATTATAGCCTGAATACCCATCTAGGAAACAATAGTACTCTCTTACAGCAAGTTTGTCTAACATTTGGTCAATGAATGGCAAGGGGAAATGGTCTTTTCTGATGCTCTTATTCAGTTTCCTTTAGTCCATGCAAATCCTCTAACCAGTCACAACCTTGGTGGGGATGAGCTCATTGTTTTCATTCTCCACCACAGTTATGCCCCTTTTTTTAGGAACACATTAGACTAGACTAACTCAAGAGCTATCTGATATAGGGTAAATAATTCCAGCATCTAACCATTTTATGATTTCCTTCTTCACCACCTTCTTCATTATTGGATTGAGCCTTCGTTGAGCTTCAATGGACCCTTTTTCATTGTTCTCTAACAAGATCTTATGCATACAGAATGAGGGACTGATACCCTTAATATCAGCGAGAGTCCATCCAATAGCTCTTTTAAATTTTTTCAATGTCATGACTAATTGCCCCTCTTACTCCTCTATCAAAAGTGATGAAATAATCACAGGAAGAGTGGTTGTGTCATCCAAGTATGCATATTTCATATGTGCAGGTAATGGCTTCAATTCCAAGGTTGGTGGTTCATCTATTGATGCCTTTGATAGCTTTAATTCCCGCGAGGTCATATCCAATGGCTCATTCATCAGTCTTTGCTTCCTAATGCCATGTTTTGCTTTTATCCAAGCCCATTCTTTATCGTTTTCCCTTTTTGAATTTGAGCTATCCTGCCACACAACTAGTGATGGGCCCCTACAGCACTTTTTAAACTGCTCATATATTAATGTATCTATCATAGAAATAAGTGAGCATTCTTCCACTTCGTTAAGGAACTTCATAGACTGAAACACATTAAATGTAATATGCTTATCTTGAACTCTCATCGTTAATTCCCCTTTTTAGACATCAATTAAGGTTCGGCCAGTGGCTAAGAATGGCCTGCCCAAAATGATTGGCACATCTGCATCTACTTCATAATCCAGCACTATGAAGTCTACTGGAAAAATATTTTATCCACCTTAATTAAGACATCCTCAATTTTCCCTTTTGGATGTACTATGGATCTGTCTGCTAGTTGTAGTGAAACAGTGGTAGGCCTAGCTTCTCCAATCCCTAGCTTCTTGAATATTGACATAGGCATGAGGTTGATGCTTGCTTCCAAGTCACAGAGAGCCTTACCAAAGTACTAGTTTCCAATAGAGTAGGGAATAGTGAAGCTACCTAGATCCTTGAGTTTGGGTGGCAGCTTATTTTGTTACACAATAATGCACTCTCTTGTTAGGGCAATAGTTTTAAATTCCCCAAACCTTCTTTTCTTAGTTAAAATGTCCTTCATGAACTTGACATAGTTAGGCATTTGCTCTAATGCTTCCACCAAGGGAATGTTAATGTGCAACTACTTGAGGACATCCAGAAATCTTCTAAACTGGTGGTCTTACTACTATTTCTGGAATCTTTGAGGGAATGGTGGAGGTAACTTGGTCTACTGTATGTTTTGCTGCGGTAAAGCGGTAGTATTTTGCTACGGCAAAACTTCAGAATTTTGCTGTGGAAAAACTGTAGAATTTTGTTGTGGCAAAACTACAGCATTTTCTCTAGAGGTTCCTACTTCCTCACTTGCCTCCTCAACTTGCTCCTACTTGTCTTTTTTCTTTTCCAGAGGTGCAGCAGGATCTTTTTGACCATGTCTCTTTACTTTGGGTGCTTCCATTACTTTTCCACTCCAAAGAGCTATGGCCTTGCAGTACTCCTTCCCTTCTCTCCTAAGGACTTTAGTATTACTTGGAAGTGTCCCTAGAGGTCTGTTTTTCAATTCATTGGCAAGCTGCCCGACTTGAGTTTCCAGATTCCTTAATGATGCAGCTTGACTTTGGATCATAGCATTATTTCTCGCCATGTATTGCTTAAGCAAGATTTCCAATGAGTTAGGAGCCTCAATAGGCTGATGCTTCTGTTACTGAAATCCTAGGGGAACTTGTGGTCTCTGTGGGGCAAAATTACTTCCCTAGCCAGCACCATAGTTACTCCAAGAAAAGTTGGGATGCTTCCTCCAACCTAGGTTATACATATTTGAATAGGGATTGTTGCTGCGATTCATGTTTCCCATGTAACAACCTTTTTTTTTCTTTATTATTATACAATATTGAGTTCACATACACGTCATTAATCAAAACGTACATACAACATATCAAACACATAGATATTTACATCTTGTTTATTTTGGTTGACCAATTCCGAAAATACAAGTGCGGGTGGTTGCACCTTCACCGGGATCTGAGCCAACTCGACCCCAAACATCTTATTTGATTCTGAGATCTGCCCACCATAAAGTAACTCGATCTAATGTGCACTAAAAGCCAGAGCCATAGAAAAAAAACTGCATAACTAATTTTCTAAACATGATATGGAAATATAGTGAGAATTAAATCCCAATAAATTCAACAATAAATCATCATCAATATAGCTCATCACGTCATGTTCAGCTATATAAACTACAAAAAATATCTTTGGTCACATGAATGCATTATATTTACGCACATAAGAATCATACTGTAATGATATGTATGACACGATTAACTATTTTCAAAATATCATATGATGGCCATCAACTTATTCTTATTTCAAGCTACCCCGATCAGGGTGAGTATCCTCTACTCTCCGGTACGGGCTTTTCTCGCTCCGTCTGACATGGCCCACTTTCTCTTTCTTTTCTCATTATCATGATCATAACCGTTGGTAGGGCGTCCCCTACTGGTGCACCACACGGATTGCCATGTGACCGTGCTCATTTCTTTTCTTTTCACAATGATAGCCAAAAATATGCTTTCAATAACAAGTATGTTCATCAAAATATAACTATTATCAAAAATCATTGGTAATCATGCCATGAACATAATCATTTCAAATATCACTTTATAAAATATTTCCATGTCAAAATTTCACACTTAAGATGGTAAGAAGTTCATACAATGGCAATGGCTATGCCTATACTAGTTATTTATTATTTTCATTTATAAGATTCATCTTCTTTCTTAAATATTAATTTTATTCCTTTATTTTCTTGATGCAGGTTTTCATCACATCTAACCTTCTCTTACTAATCAGAGCATATCTCCCTCAATTGAACTCCGATGTAGGTGATCTTGTTGTCCATTTCAAGATAAAACAATTATCTAAAACTATTATGTTGAACAGTTTAGCGAAATATTAAGAATTCAAGGTGATATTACTCCCTCAAAGTACAGGATAGTTTCTCTCGGATAGGTTCTGACCTTTAGCTACTAATCTGTCCATATCTCGCACATATGAATTTCAAATTAAGTGAGTCCAGTGGCTAAAAATCCGTGACACATCTATCTGTAATTCATATGTTAACCATTTATTTTAATTCCTTATAGAGTGTTCCCAGAAATTAAAATACCAAATCTATCCTAACATATTCTTCCCTGATGAACCATTTTCTGACCTTTGCTTACTAATCGGAAGATATATACATCATATGGACTCTAAATTGAATGATTCCAGTGGGTACAAACCCGTGACACATATATCGTGAATTCTTATGTTAACCATTTATTTGAATTCCCTACAGATAATTCCCAGAAATTAAAATACCGAAGCTATCCTAACATATTCTTCCCTGATGACCCATTTTTTGACCTTTGACTACTAATCGGCTCATATATTCCTCATATGGACTCCAAATTGAATGATTCCAGTGGCTAAAAATCCGTGCCACATATATCTTTAATTCTTATGTTAACCATTTATTTTAATTCCCTACAAATAATTCCTAGAAATTAAAATACCAAAGCTTAAAATTCTGCCAACCATAGCCATACCCATGCAAAACTATCTACACCAACCTAAGTATTCAAACATACATCACATGCAAGATCAATATGTAACATGATATAGCAACATCCATGACCAATCATCAAAGTTCTAAGATCAAAATCTCATATAAATATTATAAGTTTCAAAAGTTTTCTTCAAAAATAAATATTGTTAAACTTACCTGGAGCACTTAGTCTCCTAGACTTCTCCTTCCTCTTTCTTCCTTTCTTCCTCTCCTTTCCTCACTCTACCTTGCTTCTATTTTTCCTCTCCCTCACTTGGACAAAATTCTAATGTTGTAAGGGTGGGTTTTCTTATATAGACCACCAAATAATTCACCTTTCATGATCATGGGTCTACCTTATCACAATTAGGATACACTTTGTTGAATTTTTGGAAAACAAACAACTTATGTTCTTGTCTTCCTCTTCCTTAGTCAAGATATGCATAGGAAAAGGAGATTTATATTTTGAAAATTATGATAATATGTTCTTAAGATATGGGACAAGGTCCCTTTGATTTAGGGATTCATTTTCTTTTTCTTTTGTCTTAATCAATTATGATAGGTTGCCTTTTTAAGTGGCAAACTTCTAGCCCTTCAATCTCCATTATTTGGTTGAAATTATTTATGTGGGATAGAGATGTTTTGTCCTAATGCTGTGTCTTATTATACCACTTGCTAAAATTATGAGTGTAGGATATAGATGTTTTTATCCTAAAACCTTGTATTATTATGCCACTTTCCAAAATGATGAATGTAGAATCACACCACTTGCTAAATTTTTGTCTTAATGCCATGTCACCTAATCTTGATTATGCCATTATTTCATCACTTTAATTTTATTTTTATTTTTATTTTTCTTCTTGGGTTTGGGCTCATTCTTTCCCATTTTCTTTACTTTTGTTAAAATTATACCTTTCATAATGGGCTTGGTCACATTTTCATGATTTTGGGGCTACCAGTCCAATTTCTATATCCTAGTCCAAGTCTATGTTTTATTTCTTTCTTGGGCTATCCTATTGGCTTGCTAAAAATTCATGTGAAGTAGAAAAACTCTATATGAAGTGTCCATAGGTTAAAGCCCAATTACGGGTGGAGATACTAAACTTAGTAATTAAGAAAAATTACCCTAATCCGATCTTCTTGAAATTTTAAGATCTTTACTTACTTCACAAAAATTTATCTTTCTTTACCTAAGAATTTCACATTTCTTTAGCATGTTTATTTCTAATATTTCCTCTTAGGTTTTCTTTCTTTAGCCATTCCATTAATATTAGAACATTTCTATGCATATATGTAAGGTGAAGAATTTCTAAGAAAAATATCTAAAAATTACAGAATGTTACATTCTTCCCCCCTTAAGAAATTCGGTCCCCGAATTTCAATCCATCCTACCACATGTTGGGAATGAAATTAAGGCATTATTCAAAGTTACCAACCTTATTACCTAAATAATTAGGGATATCTTTTCTGTATAACATCTTTACTTTTTAATATGTCTATTCACTTGAGTGATTTTGCCATATAACTTAACCATAAGGATTTATTTCACTCATAAATTCTTCAATTGATATCCTCTAGCTCGCATGGATATATCTATGGGTTGATATAAGAAAACACACACATAAAGGAACATATTCACCTTCATATTGGGTAACTATCTTTTCTTATTCTAAACTTCTATCAAGTCATTTTTTTTTCATATATCAATATCATCCCCTGAATATCATCATCTTAGTCTATCATCTATTTTTATCCTCAAATCCTTTAATCAATATGTTAAACATACGTTGCAATAAATCCTTCAAACCTTTAATAACATTTATGTACCATTGATACATGTCTAATAATTCCAACTTACCTCATCACAGTAATTATATACCAACTTATTAACACCATTAAACTCATTGTCAAAAATTTCAATTATTTCTTTTATCATATCCAAAAGCACCTCATTCTAGCTTATGTCAATCCCATTTAATTCACCCAATCATTTCAAGAAGATTTTTTTTTTCCTAACAATTACTCATACATGAATTCTCAATTCCAACATAATTTACATCCTCGATACTAGACTCAATTTAGCATGATATAATCCTTTAACACAAATATCTTGATCACTTACATTATTTTCGGACATGGTTCTCAGAATATTCTCTATATTTCCAAATTAAGAGTTCAAAGAATAATTTAAATCCTACTTCCTATATTTTATTCCTCAAGAACTTCAATGCCACTAATTCTCTTGATTACATTCGTCAAAACACCATAAGACCATCATCCATCCATTCTTTTCAAACTTTTCATTACTTTAACCTATTAACAACTTAGACACCATAATAACCGAGTTTCAAAGAAAAGAAATTATCTTTCATTGTAATGAGGGAAAATAACCTTGCATTTAATGCCAACCGTTAATGAGTGAAACAGACGAAAAGCATAATAGAGAATGGTGCCAAAAGCGAAAGTCAAATATTTCGACAAAGCATTGAAGAATATTAAAATCGATGGCCGTAATTCTTGAAAATCTGTAAACAAAATCTATCTATGATTTCAGCAAAAATCGGTGGCCGCAAATTTTGAATATATGTGTCAGAATCTACTTTAAATCTATTGGTATTCGGTGGAAAGATATCACATGGAAAAAGAAACATTTCTGAGCTTATAAAAATCTGTGAAAATCAAAGAATATGTAGTTAACTGGTAGGATGCAGTTGATTGCTTCAAAATATATGTAATCAATCAACTGTAAAATAACTAGTCCAAATTAAAATTTCTCAAGAATCAAGACATCAATGCTTCATCAAAGACAATAAGAAAAAGACATATTTCTGGTGATATCTTATCTTATGCTCTTTATGTGCTTAATATAGGTCACAGTCATAACTACTATACATATACATGCTTGCCGTCATTTTTGAACTTTTTTTTTACCTTTAATTTTGCTGATATCCACTAATCACTCACATAGTTATTCTAATAATACCCGGCCTATTCGCATAACTATTATAAATATGCCCTTCTCTGAGTTCTATAAATGCTTACATTAGTATCTTTATCTTCATACTCAGAGTTAATGTGATAGAAATTATGGAGGGAACTGCATTCCGTCAGTTTTGAAATATCTGTGTCTTTTGTGGTTCCAGTCCTGGAAAAAATGGGGAGTATGTCAAAGCAGCACAAAATCTGGGTATGGTGCTGGCTAGGAGAAGAATTCATTTAGTGTATGGTGGAGGTAACTGTGGGTTAATGGGGTGTGTGGCTACAGCTGCACATGTAGGGGGATGTCAAGTTCTAGGTATTATTCCTACAGCTCTAGCTACATCCAACAACATAGGGAAGACAATTGGGGAAGAATATAGGGTAACTTCCATGCATGAACGTATGGCTAGAATGATGAGCAATGCTGACGCCTTCATTGCCTTACCAGGTGGTTTTGGTACTTTAGAGGAGGTTTTCCAAATAGTCTCTTGGGCACAACTGAATATGCATCACAAATCGATAGGTTTGTTAAATGTTAATCACTTATTTGATGGTTTATTGTCTTTTCTAGATTAAGCTGTGGAACAGAGGTTTATCCCACACTCAGCATGACGAATTCTCATCTCAGCTTCAAATGCTGAGAGTTGATTGATGCTTTACAAGCCTATGTTCATGTACCTGACCCAACTATTACTCAAAAAAAATGGATGGCAGATAACCGCAGGAAGCGTAAATTGGATTTGGATCTTCATCTTTAAATGTAGTAAAATGTAGCTATTTTTTGTACTACTTTTACTTTCTTAGAGTCTACTTGGATACCATATTTACCAACCATACTCCTTTAGAGTTGGTAAAACTATCTTTGAATGTTGCTTATGATCCTCTGAACTTTTGA
Source organism: Gleditsia sinensis (assembly GCA_037074535.1). NCBI lineage: Eukaryota > Viridiplantae > Streptophyta > Magnoliopsida > Fabales > Fabaceae > Gleditsia > Gleditsia sinensis. The sequence goes on from CM073464.1 coordinate 59,499,132, forward strand.
AATATTCTAGTATATCATCCATATATATAATGACAAATTGTTCCAGAGATGACCTAATTACTATTCATTAAATCTATGAATGCAGCTAAAGATTTGTCAATTTAAATGCATCACCAAGAACTCATAATACCCATAATAAGTCCTACATCCTCTTCTCTTAGCCTTAATTAATGTTACTCATATCCCAAATCTATTTGTGGAAAAATATTGAACACCTTATAACTGGTCAAACAGGTAATCTAAACGAGCTAATGGGTTTCTATTCTACATTGTCACCTTATTCAACTGTCTATAATCTATGCATAGTCATAGCGATCCATCTTTCTTTTTCACAGATAGAACTAGAGCACTCCAAATAAAAGTACTAGGGCATTTAAATCCCTTGTCTAACAAGTCTTGTAACTATTTTTTTTTTTAAATTCAATCAATATCATTCTATATAGGGATATAGATACTAGTTGGGTTCTAAGGAGTAAATCAATATCAAATTCTCAAATTGCCATGGTAAGGTTGTGTAGGGTTTCCTCCGTATTGTTTACCGAATTCCTCCTTGGTGGTGCCATTTCCTACTGTAGCAAAAATATGCTGCTATTGAGGTGATCAAGCCCAATAGTTAATTTTAAAAAAATTTAATAGCAGTCATAACACCACCTCTGCATATAGATAGGAAACACTAGTAATTTTCTACCTATATGAAATCACTGATCCCCTACACAGCACTACCACAACATACTCAAGATACTATAAGATCGATTCAGATAACCAACCACCCACTGGCCATCTAGGATCGACCTACTCTGATACCAATTATGTAACAACCTTTTTTGTTCTTTATTATTATACAATATTGAGTTCACATACACGTCATTAATCAAAACGTACATGCAACATATCAAACACATAGATATTTACATCTTGTTTATTTTGGTTGACCAATTCCGGAGATACAAGTGCGGGTGGTTGCACCTTCACCAGGATCTGAGCCAACTCGACCCCAAACATCTTATTTTATTCTGAGATCTGCCCAACATGAAGTAACTCGATCTAAAGTGCACTAAAAGCCAGATCCATAGAAAAAAAACTGCATAACTAATTTTCTGAACATGATATGGAAATATAGTGAGAATTAAATCCCAGTAAGTTCAACAATAAATCATCATCAATATAGCTCATCACATCATGTTCAGCTATATAAACTACAAAAAATATCTTTGGTCACATGAATGCATTATATCTACGCACATAAGAATCATACTGTAATGATATGTATGACACGATTAACTATTTTCAAAATATCATATGATGGCCATCAACTTATTCTTGTTTCAAGCTACCCCGATCAGGGTGAGTATCCTCTACTCTCCGGTACGAGCTTTTCTCGCTCCGTCCGACATGGCCCACTTTCTCTTTCTTTTCTCATTATCATGATCATAACCGTTGGTAGGGCGTCCCCTACTGGTGCACCACACGGATTGCCATGTGACCGTGCTCATTTCTTTTCTTTTCACAATGATAGCCAAAAATATGCTTTCAATAACAAGTATGTTCATCAAAATATAACTATTATCAAAAATCATTGGTAATCATGCCATGAACATAACCATTTCAAATATCACTTTATAAAATATTTCCATGTCAAAATTTCACACTTAAGATGGTAAGAAGTTCATACAATGGCAATGGCTATGCCTATACTAGTTATTTATTATTTTCATTTATAAGATTCATCTTCTTTCTTAAATATTAATTTTATTCCTTTATTTTCTTGATGCAGGTTTTCATCACATCTAACCTTCTCTTACTAATCAGAGCATATCTCCCTCAATTGAACTCCGATGTAGGTGATCTTGTTGTCCATTTCAAGATAAAACAATTATCTAAAACTATTATGTTGAACAGTTTAGCGAAATATTAAGAATTCAAGGTGATATTACTCCCTCAAAGTACAGGATAGTTCCTCTCAGATAGGTTCTGACCTTTAGCTACTAATCTGTCCATATCTCCCACATATGAATTCCAAATTAAGTGATTCCAGTGGCTAAAAATCTGTGACACATCTATCTGGAATTCATATGTTAACCATTTATTTTAATTCCTTATAGAGTGTTTCCAGAAATTAAAATACCGAATCTATCCTAACATATTCTTCCCTGATGAACCATTTTCTGATTTTTGCTTACTAATTGGAAGATATATACATCATATGGACTTTAAATTGAATGATTCCAGTGGCTACAAACCCGTGACACATATATCTTGAATTCTTATGTTAACCATTTATTTTAATTCCCTATAGATAATTCCGAGAAATTAAAATACCGAAGCTATCCTAACATATTCTTCCCTGATGACCCATTTTATGACCTTTGACTACTAATCGGCTCATATATTCCTCATATCGACTCCAAATTGAATGATTCCAATGGCTAAAAATCCGTGCCACATATATCTTTAATTCTTATGTTAACCATTTATTTTAATTCCCTACAGATAATTCCCATAAATTAAAATACCAAAACTTAAAATTCTGCCAACCATAGCCATACCCATGCAGAACTATCTACACCAACCTAAGTATTCAAACATACATCACATGCAAGATCAATATGTAACATGATATAGCAACATCCATGACCAATCATCAAAGTTCTAAGATCAAAATCTCATATAAATATTATAAGTTTCAAAAGTTTTCTTCAAAACGAAATATTGTTAAACTTACCTGGAGCACTTAGTCTTCTAGACTTCTCCTTCCTCTTTCTTCCTTTCTTCCTCTCCTTTCCTCACTCTACCTTGCTTCTATTTTTCCTCTCCCTCACTTGGACGAAATTCTAATGTTGTAAGGGTGGGTTTTCTTATATAGACCACCAAATAATTCACCTTTCATGATTATGGGTCTACCTTATCCCAATTAGGATACACTTTGTTGAATTTTTGGAAAACAAACAACTTATATTCTTGTCTTCCTCTTCCTTAGTCAAGATATGCATAGGAAAAGGAGATTTGTATTTTGAAAATTATGATAATATGTTCTTAAGATATGGGACAAGGTCCCTTTGATTTAGGGATTCATTTACTTTTTCTTTATTATGATAGGTTTCCTTTTTAAGTGGCAAATTTCTAGCCCTTCAATCTCCATTATTTGGTTGAAATTATTTATGTGGGATAGAGATGTTTTGTCCTAATGCTATGTCTTATCATACCACTTGCTAAAATTATGAGTGTAGGATATAGATGTTTTTGTCCTAAAGCCTTGTATTATTATGCCACTTGCCAAAATGATGAATGTAGAATCACACCACTTGCTAAATTTTTGTCTGCCATGTCACCTAATCTTGATTACACCATTATTTCATCACTTTAATTTTATTTTTATTTTTATTTTTCCTCTTGGGTTTGGGCTCATTCTTTCCCATTTTCTTTACTTTGGTTAAAATTCTACCTTTCATAATGGGCTTGGTCACATTTTCATGATTTTTGAGGTACCGGTCCAATTTCTATATCCTAGTCTAAGTCTATGTTTTATTTCTTTCTTGGGCTATCCTATTAGCTTGCTAAAAATTCATGTGAAGTAGAAAAACTCTATATGAAGTGTCCATAGGTTAAAGCCCAATTACGGGTGGAGATACTAAACTTAGTAATTAAGAAAAATTACCCTAATCCGATCTTCTTGAAAGTTTAAGACCTTTACTTACTTCACAAAAATTTATCTTTCTTTACCTAAGAATTTCACCTTTCTTTAGCATGTTTATTTCTAATATTTCCTCTTAGGTTTTCTTTCTTTACTTATTCCATTAATATTAGAACATTTCTATGCATATATATAAGGTGAAGAATTTCTAAGAAAAATATCTAAAAATTACGGGATGTTACATCCCACATAGCACACTGACTCCAGATTTGAAGGACAATTCTCAAATAAATGAGTCCCATTGCACAGAACCCAAAAGGCATGACAAGGAACTCATAATGTCTGTATCGAGTTCGGAAAGCTATCTTTGGGACATCTTCGACGTTAATTCTCAACTGATGGTAACTTGACCTTAAATCTATAATAAAGAAGACCGACGCTTCAGCTAATTGATCTAGTAGGTCATCTATCCTAGGTAGTGGATATTTATTCTTGATGGTTACTTTATTTAACTGCCTATAATCTTTACACAACCTAAGACTACCATCTTTCTTTTTAACAGACAAGACTGGTGCACCCCAGGGGGATACACTGGGTCTGATGAATCCCTTCTCTAAAAGTTCTTCTATCTATTTTTTAAGCTTAGCTAGCTCTACAAGAGCCATCCTATAGGGAGCCTTAGATATGGGACCTGCACCAAACACTAAGTCAATGGAGAACTCTACTTTCTTATCAAGAGGGAGATTGCTAAACTCCTTAGGGAATACTTCTGGGTAATCCCTAACAACAGGTATGTTTTCTATGCCCTCTTCTATTTTTTCTTGGAAAGAAAAGAAGACTAGGAACCCTGACAACCCTTCTTAAGGTATCTCTCAACTTGGGACGTGATAAGTGTAACAACTCCATTTATGTAACAAATTTTTTTTTTATTTAACATTATGAAGTTATTACCTCAACTTAACTCACAATAACATTTATTTAATTATACAATACTAAGTTTACACTCACATCATTAATACAAACATTTGTACAAGACATACATGTACATATAAGCCCTAATCTTCCACATAGACTATTTTCGGGGCCACTGGTTCGGGCGGTGGCACCTCCGCCGGAATCTCAGTCACTTCAACAACTGATATATCCGCAATAATAGGTATTTGCCCAAGATAGGGCACCTCGATCATACGTACAGCAATAATAAGTCTCATTGAAAACAACTGCATAGCTAATTTTCTGAACATGATATGGAAATATAGTGAGAATTAAATCCCAGTATGTTCAACAATAATTCATTATCAATATAGTTTATCACGTCATGTTCAGCTGTATAAACTACAGAAAATATCTTTAGGTCACATGAATGCACTTTATCATGCTCATGAAAATTATACAGTTATGACATGTATGGCATGAATAACTATTTTTTTTTTTGAATTTCATATGATGGCAATCAACTTATTCTTACTTCAAGCTACCCCGGTCAGGGTGAGTATTCTCTACTTTTCGGTACGGGCTTATCTCGCTCCTTCCGACATGGCACACTTTCTCTTTCTTTTCTAATGAATATAATCATAACCGTTGGTAGGGCGTCCCCTACTGGTGCACCACACGGATTGCCATGTGACCGTGCTCATTTCTTTTCTTTTCATATTAATAGCCGAAAATATGATTCCAATAACAAGTATGTTCATTATATTCTCATGCCATAATGTATCAAAACATAATCATTCTCAAAATTCATTGGTAAACTGAAATTATGCCATGAATATAATCATTTTCTAATTTTCACTTTATAAAATATTTCCATGTCAAAATTCCACACTAATACCTCGATAACTGGATAGTAATTGTAGTCTGTAAACAGCGCACCAGGAAAGTTCCCAGAAAAGAGAGGTGGGTCACTAATGGACACGCTTAAGTACCAAGTCTTTCCTTGCCAGAGCTTTCCTTAGACATGCACTTTTCACAAATCACAATTTTTTTCCAGTAACTAGAATAATTCTTTTCTGATGTGGAAATACTGCAACCACGGAGCATACTAAGATTTTTTTCAAATAAAACCGGCACTTTCAAAACTTCTTGGAAATTTATATGAGTACTAGGGTAAATTCTATGTTAAAAATTACACACTTAAAATGGTAGTAAGTTCATGCAATGGCAATAGCTAGGGCATACACTAGGCATTTATTATTTTCATTTATAAAATTCCTCTTCTTTCTTGAATATTATTTTCATCTTTTCATTTTCTTTATGTCTAGGCATTTAGTCATTTTATTTCTACTTATATCATTTCCAACACATGTTCTTACAAATTTTATAGAGCATTTTTCCTCAAATTGATTTCTACTATTACCTTAAAAATTCATCTAGGGTAGAAAAAAATATTAAAAATAGGTTTTACTAACTTTTAACACAGCCTTTGCTTACAAATCAGAGCATAACTCTCTCATTTTAAATCCGATTAAGATGATCTTAGTGTCTATGAAAAGCTAAGACAATTATCTAAAACTATTATGTTAATCATATCAATAAAATAGTATGATATTGTGGTGTTATTACTCCTTTAAATTTAGTATTATTTCTTCTCGTGTATGTTCTGACCTTTACTGACTAATTAGACTATATCTCTCAAATTTAACTCTAAATTGAGTTATTCCAGTTGGTAAAATTCCATGAGCCATATATCTATAATTGTTATGTTGGCGCACTATTTTAATTCCCTACAAAATATTCCCAGAAATTCAAAAACTAAAGCTTTAATAACATACTCTTCCCTGAATAAACATTTTCTGACCTCTGCTTACTAATCGGATCATATCTACCTCATATAAACTCCAAATTGAGTTATTCCAGTTGGTAAACTTCCATGAGCAATATATCTATAATCGTTATGTTGGTGTGCTATTTTAATTCCTTACAGATACTTCCCAAAAATTAAAATACCGAAGCTATCCTAACATATTTTTCCCTGATGACCCATTTTCTGACCTTTGTCTACTAATCGGCTCATATCTCCCTTATATAGACTCCAAATTGAATGATTCCAGTGCCTAAATATCCATGACACATATTTATTTAATTCTTATGTTAACCATTTATTTTAATTCCTTATAGATTGTTCCCAGAAATTAAAATACCGAAGCTTAAAATTCTGCCACCCATAGCCATAACCATGCAGAACTATCTACACCAACCTAAGTATTCAAACATACATCACATGCAAGATCAATATGTAACATGATATAGCAACATCATGACCAATCATAAAAGTTCTAAGATCAAAATCTCATATAAATATTATAAGTTTCAAAAGTTTTCTTCAAAAAGAAATATTGTTAAACTTACCTGGAGCACTTAGTCCCCTAGACTTCTCCTTCCTCTTTCTTCCTTTCTTCCTCTCCTTTCCTCACTCTACCTTGCTTCTATTTTTTCTTCTCCCTCACTTGGACGAAATTCTAATGTTGTAAGGGTGGGTTTTCTTATATAGACCATCAAATAATTCACCTTTCATGATCATGGGTCTACTTTATCACAATTAAGATACACTTTGTTGAATTTTTGGAAAACAAACAACTTATATTCTTGTCTTCCTCTTCCTTAGTCAAGATATGCATAGGAAAAGGAGATTTGTATTTTGAAAATTATGATGATATGTTCTTAAGATAAGGGACAAGGTCCCTTTGATTTAGGGATTCATTTCTATTTTCTTTTGTCTTAAACAAGTATGATAGGTTTGCCTTTTTAGGTGGCAAATTTCTAGCCCTTGAATCTCCATTATTTGGTTGATATTATTTGTGTGGGCTATGAATGTTTTTTCCTAATACCATGTATTATCATACCACTTGCTAAAATTATGAGTGTAGGATATAGATGTTTTTGTCCTAAAGCCTTGTATTATCATGCCACTTTCCTAAATGATGAATGTAGAATCACACCATTTGCTAAATTTTTGTCTTAATGCCATGTAACCTAATCTTTATTCTTATTATTATATCATCATCTAATTTATTTTATTTTATTTTTCCTCTTGGAGTTGGGCTTATTCCTACCCATTATGGGCTTGTCCTACCCATTTTCTTTGTTTTGGATAAAATTCTTCCTTTCTTGGTGGGCTTGGTTACATTTTCATAATTTTTGGGCTATTGGTGCAATTACTATATCCTAGTCCAAGTCTATGTTTTATTTCTTGTTTAGGTTATCCAATGGGCTTGTTAGAAACTTATGTGAAGTGGAAAAACTCTATATGAAGTGTCTATAGATAAAGCCCAATGTATGGATAAAGATTTTAAACTTAGTAACTATAGTTCTTGAATTAGGAAAAATTACCCTAATTCAATGTTCTTGAAATTTTAAGACCTTTACTTGTTTCTAAAAATTTATCTTCCTTATCCAAGAATTTTGCATCTCTTTAGTATGTTATTTCTAATTTCTTTCCTATTAGATTTTCCTTCTTTATTTGTTCTATTAATGTTAGAAACATTTTCTATGCATATACATAAGGTGAAGAATTTCTAAGGACTATATTTCCTTAGATATCTAAAATATTGTCTAATAAATTTTATTTCCTTAATTAAATTTTTTATGTACCTTTATCAATAAAAGAAATGAAATTAAGGATGTTACATTTCTCTCCCCCTAAAAGAAATTTTGTCCTCAAAATTTCAGAAATTACCTTATAAGAACAATTGCGGATATTTCTTCCTCATGACTTCTTCCAGCTCCCAAGTTGCTTCTTCCGGAGTCAAACCTTCCCATAACACCTTAACTAGGGGAATGGTTTTATTTCTCAGTTGCTTCACGTCAGTGTCCAATATGGATGCAGGTACTAGCTGGTATGTCATGTTCTCCTTTATTTGGATTGGTTCATCCAGTATTACATGTGATGAATCTGAAAGATACTTCCGCAGCTGTGATACGTGGAAAACATTATGCAGGTTGGACAAATTAGGTGGGAGAGCAACTTGATATGCTGATGTCCCTACTTTCTTCAGAATTTGGTAGGGTCCTAAAAATCGCGGACTTAGCTTTCTTATTTTGAGAGACCTACCAACTCCAGTAGTCGGGGAAAGTTTCAAAAATACATGGTCTCCTTCCTCAAACTCTAGAGGTCTATGTCTCTTATCGTAGTAACTCTTTTGCCGACTCTGCGCTGTAAGTATTTTGTTTCGTATCATCCTGATTTGTTCAGTGGTTTGTTGAACTAGATCAGGACCCAACAAGTTCTTTTCTCCTACCTCGAACCAACATAGTGGAGATCGGCACTTTCTACCGTATAAAGCTTCATAGGGAGCCATCTTAATGCTAGAGTGATAGCTATTATTATAAGCAAACTCTACTAAAGGTAGGTACTTATCCCATCCTTTACCTTGCTCTATCACACAGGCCCTCAACATATCTTCTAGGGTTTGAATGGTTCGTTCTGTCTGCCCGTCAGTCTGAGGATGGTAGGCAGTACTAAACCGCAACTGAGTTCCAAAAGCTTCTTGCAACGCCTTCCAAAACCTCGACATGAACCTTGGATCTCTATCAGAAACAATATTTAAGGGAATCCCATGGAGTCTAACTATTTCCTGAACATACAATTGGGCCAATTTATCTAGTGAAAAGTTCATTTTTATGGGCAAAAAGTGAGCAGATTTGGTTAATCTGTCAACTATTACCCAGATAGAGTCATGTCCCACTGAAGTCTTAGGTAAACCTACAACAAAGTCCATCAAGATACTATCCCATTTCCATTTAGGGATCTCAAGAGGTTGTAGAAATCCCGCTGGCTTTTGATGCTCCACCTTCACCTTTTGACAAATGAGACATTTCGCCACAAACTCAGCAATGTCATTTTTCATCCCTGGCCACCAATACATCCTTTTTAAATCCTGGTACATTTTAGTGCATCCAGGATGGATTGTGTATTTACTTTGATGCGCTTCCTGCAGTATCTTAGTCCTCAACTCTTGTTCTTGAGGGACACAAATCCTTCCCTGATACATGATTGCTCCATCTTCCATGACAGAAAAATTACCTTGGTCTTTATGATCCTGTAAGTATTGATCGTGAGCTTGAGCCTCTTTGATCTGGGCTCTAAGGTCAGACCCTATACTTAAACCATTAATGACTAGATTCTTTGGAGTAAGAGTAGTGGCTAGCTTCAAATTTCGAAACTCCTCTAGCATCTGCATCTCATACACCATCATCTAACCCATGTGCAGAGATTTTCGACTCAAGGCATATGCTACAACATTCGCCTTTCCGGGATGATACTTTATCTCAAACTTGTAGTCATTGAGGAATTCTACCCATCTTCATTGCCTCATATTTAACTCCTTCTGATCAAAGAGGTATTTAAGACTCTTATGATCACAATATACTTCAAAGGTTGCCCCGTACAAATAGTGTCGCCAAATCTTTAAGGCAAACACTATTGCCGCTAATTCAAGATCATGGGTTGGATAGTTTTCTTCGTGGGGTCTCAGTTGCCTAGAGGCGTAAGCAACTACTCTCTTATCTTGCATTAGCACACATCCTAGCCCTTTCTTTGAAGCGTCACTATACACTTCAAAATATCCTGTGGGGTCTGGAATAATTAAAACAGGAGGAGTGGTCAGTCTTGTCTTCACCTCTTGAAAACTAGCATCACATTGATCAGTCCATTTGAAAGGACTTCCCTTCCTGGTCAATTTAGTCAATGGCAAGGCTATACGAGAGAAGTTTTGTATAAATCTCCTATAGTATCCTGCCAAACCAAGGAAACTTCTGATTTCTGTAACCGTCTTTGGTGTCTCCCACTTAATCACTGCTTCCGTCTTGCTAGGATCTACGGCTACCCCTCTATTAGAGATGACATGTCTGAGAAACTTCACCTCTGACAGCCAAAATTCACACTTCTCCAATTTAGCATATAACTTTTTCTCTTTCAGCACTTGCAGCACGATTCGGAGATGTTGTTCATGTTCTTTCTCATTCTTAGAATATATCAAGATATCATCAATGAACACTACAACAAATTGATCTAGGTAGGGTCGAAAAATGCGATTCATGTAATCCATGAAAATTGCAGGTGCATTTGTCAACCCAAAGGGCATTACGAGAAACTCATAGTGCCCATACCTAGTCCTGAAGGCAGTTTTTGATACATCCTCATCCTTGATCCTAATCTGATGATATCCTGACCTCAAGTCAATTTTAGAAAAGATAGAGGCTCCCTTCAGTTGATCCAATAAGTCATCTATCCTAGGGAGAGGGTACTTGTTTTTAATAGTCACCTTATTCAGCTGTCTGTAATCTATGCATAGTCTCAAGCTTCCATCTTTCTTCTTAACAAACAATACAGGAGCTCCCCAAGGTGATACACTTGGTCTAATGAATTGCTTGTCTAACAGTTCCTCCAACTGTTTCTTAAGTTCCTGTAGTTCCTTCGAGGCCATTCGATATGGTGCAATAAAGATAGGCCCTGTCCCAGGTAGGAGATCAATAGAGAATTATATCTCTCTCTTGGGAGGTAAGCCTAGAATATCTGATGGAAACACTTCAGGAAACTCGTTGGCTATTGGAATTTCATCAAGTTTCGATTCAACTTCTAGGTTTGATAAATACAAGAGAATGTATCCAAGTACTCCATTCTTCAACTCCCTATTAACTTGATTGGCATTTAGCATCAATAACTGGACCTCCTCTTTCGGAGTAGAAGGTAGAAATTCAACGGTCTTGTTACAACAATTCAACAAGCCTCTATTTCTAGACATCCAGTCTAACCCTAGAATGACCTCAATACCTCTTAAAGGTAAACATACGAGGTCTACAGAAAAAGTTTTCTCCTGGATGGTGACTTGACAGTCTTTACATACAGAGGAAGTTAATACCCGTTCCCCTGTAGGGGTTACTACGGATAGCTCATAGGGAGTTTCAGAAATAGAAAACTAAAATTTCCTAATACATTCTTCTGATATAAATGAATGACTAGCACCAGAGTCAAATAACACCATAAGAGCAAATCCATAGATATAGCATGTACCTTGAATCATTTCAGAAGATTGGGCTGCCTCTTGGGCGCTCAGCGTGAAAATGTCCCTTCTGTCCGCAATTGAAGCAGACATCTTGTCCCATGTAGCATGGCCGGTTACCATGCATCCGTCCGCACTTAGCACACTTGACTGAGGCGAGGTCTTGGTGAAAAGGCCTAGGACCCGCAATCAATGGCCTCTTACCAGCTCCATATCCACTTCTTCTCACATTCTTTCCAGGGTTGGGAAAATTTTTTTTCCTCTTCCATAGGTTTCGCCTTTGCTTCTCGTCCTCCACTGCCCTTAAACTCTTTTCCAGGAGTCTGCATTTATTTATCAGAGGTACAAACTCCCTGATCTCCATAGCTATAACAGCATTCTTTAATTCTGGGTTTAGTCCTGCTTCAAACTTAACCACCTTCCATGCTTCATCTGGGTTATATCGCAGATAAAAGGAGAACTTAGACAGCTCCTCGAACCTTGCAATATACTGGTCCATAGTCATGCTGCCTTGCCTGAGTTAGAGAAATTCGATCTCTTTCTCTTCCCGTACAGTACTTGGAAAGTACTTTTCAAAAAAAATGTCCTTGAACACTTGCCAGGGGATCTGTCTTCCCTGATGAGCTAAAAGTTCTCTAGCTCCACGCCACCAGTATTCTGCTTCATCCTTTAACATATATGCAGCAAAAATAATTTGCTGCTCTTTAGTACAGCCCATCACTTCAAAGATTTTCTCTAATTCCCTAATCCACCTTTCGGCTACCGTTGGGTCATAGCCACCTTGGAAACAAGGTGGTCTAGTCCTCAGGAACTCGGATATGCCATTATCTTTTCCAGCCATTTGGTTGTTAGCACCATTCTCAACATTTGTGTTATTAACATTCTGGAGATGTTGTAAAATTTCATTGGTGGTCAAGACTTGGTCTCGAATTGCTGTGGCCAGGTTATGCAGGGTTTCTTCCGCATTATTTGCCGGAATCCTCCTTGGTGGTGCCATTTCCTACTGTGGCAAAAACAAAGTTATGCTGCTATTGAGGTGATCAAACCCAATAGTTAGTTTCAAAATATTTAACAGCAGTCATAACACCACCTCGGCATATAGATAGGAAACACTAGTAATTTCTTACCTATATGAACTCACTGATTCCCTACACAGCATAACCACAACATACTCAAGACACTATAAGATCGATTCAGATAACCATCCACCCACTGGCCATCTAGGATCGATCTCCTCTGATACCAATTATGTAACAACTCCATTTATGTAACAAATTTTTTTTTTATTTAACATCATGAAGTTATTACCTCAACTTAACTCACAATAACATTTATTTAATTATACAATACTAAGTTTACACTCACATCATTAATACAAACATTTGTACAAGACATACATGTACATATAAGCCCTAATCTTCCACATAGACTATTTTCGGGGCCACTGGTTCGAGCGGTGGCACCTCTGCTGGAATCTCAGTCACTTCAACAACTGATATATCCGCAATAATAGGTATTTGCCCAAGATAGGGCACCTCGATCATACGTACAGCAATAATAAGTCTCATTGAAAACAACTGCATAGCTAATTTTCTGAACATGATATGGAAATATAGTGAGAATTAAATCCCAGTATGTTCAACAATAATTCATTATCAATATAGTTCATCACGTCATGTTCAGCTGTATAAACTACAGAAAATATCTTTAGGTCACATGAATGTACTTTATCATGCACATGAAAATTATACAGTTATGACATGTATGGCATGAATAACTATTTTTTTTTTGAATTTCATATGATAGCTATCAACTTATTCTTACTTCAAGCTACCCCGGTCAGGGTGAGTATTCTCTACTTTTCGGTACGGGCTTATCTCGCTCCGTCCGACATGGCACACTTTCTCTTTCTTTTCTCATGAATATAATCATAACCGTTGGTAGGGTGTCCCCTACTGGTGTACCACACGGATTGCCATGTGACCGTGCTCATTTCTTTTCTTTTCATATTAATAGCCGAAAATATGATTCCAATAACAAGTATGTTCATTATATTCTCATGCCATAATGTATCAAAACATAATCATTCTCAAAATTGTTATTTCTAAAAATTTATCTTCCTTATCCAAGAATTTTGTATCTCTTTAGTATGTTATTTCTAATTTCTTTCCTATTAGATTTTCCTTCTTTATTTGTTCTCTTAATGTTAGAAACATTTTCTATGCATATACATAAGGTGAAGAATTTCTAAGGACTATATTTCCTTAGATATCTAAAATATTGTCTAATAAATTTTATTTCCTTAATTAAAATTTTTATGTACCTTTATCAATAAAAGAAACGAAATTAAGGATGTTACAATAAGTAAGAAGTTTCAGTGGAGTGTTTAGAAGTAGGACCACAAACAAGTAAGGAAACAGATTTTATAGAACAATCTAGAATTGCATTATTAGTAGACAACCAATCCATTCCAAGAATAATATCAGTATCAAATAAAGGAAGGCATACAAGATCCAAAGTGGTACATCTATGATCAAATTGTACAACATAATTGATACAAGCATCATAAGTTATGACACAGATCCCACTAGGTGTGGAAATAGAAAGAACATATGGAAAAGTATCCACAGTCAAACCCAGACTCTTAGCACAATCATATGAAATAAATGAATGTGTAGCACCAGAATCAAATAATGCATCTACAAGTAAGTTTCAAATCATTAACGTACTTCTGATCAAATTTGGAGACTGGCTAGCCTCCTATTGAGAAAGAGCAAACACCCATCCCTAATTCTATGGTCTGCCATCAGGAACTAATCCCCTCCTTACTCGAAATTCCCTAGAGTAGTGGCTAAGTTTTCCACAACTGTAGCAGACATTCTAATCAACTAAACAGGGTCTATCTCCATGGTTCTTCCCACATTTATTACAAGCAGGCTGGCTAGAGGTTTGGCCACTACGGGTCAGCATTCTCCTACCCTCAAAAGTGTTCCCCTTAAACTTTTTGTTCCAAAGTTTTCCTCTTCCTCCAGAGGGCTCACTATCTCTCAATCTTTTCTTAGCCCTGGCACTCATCAGAGTTTCTTTTGCTATTCTATATTTACTTGCCAACTTGGCAAAATCCTGTATCTCTAAGGTAGCCACTCTTTCTCTAATCTCAGGTTTCAATCCTCACTCAAAATTTGCCGCCTTCCCTGCATCATCATGGGTATGCTTCAAGTAAGTGGAAAATTTAGAGAGCTCTTCATACTTAGCCTCATATTAGGGTACAGTCATGTTTCCTTGCTTCAACTATATTAATTCAGCCTCTTTTTTATTCTTCACATTATTTGGGAAATATTTATCATAAACTGTTTCTTTAAAATTATCTCAGGTAATGGGAGTATCATTGGTCTGCCATAGTCTCTATATACTTTTCCACTAATGCTCTGCCTCACCTTCTAACATGTTAGTGGCTAAGGAAACTTTTTGTTCAGTGCTGCATTCTAAAACCCCAAAAATTTTCTCCAATTGCATTATCCATCGCTCAGCAATCATTGGGTCATATTCTCCTAGAAATGAAGGAGGTTTGGCCTTCCTAAATTGGGCCAAGAGTTTATTTATTTGGCCTGGACCATTTTCCTCTCTAGCACCCTCAGGATCGTTTCCTTACAGCACTTGTCTAAGGGCTTCTTGAACTTATTGAAGAATTTGTGCTGTGGTGGCTTGGGTTGTAGCTTGCCTATCAAGCCTGGCAGCTAAGGCTTCCATATTCTTCGATATTTCTTTTAGGGTCTCAGCTTGAGTTCTCTTATATGCCATTTTCCTGTGTGCACATTTATATATACAAATATTTTTAAAATAATTAGTCACACGACCAAAAACTATGTTTACTCTATTTTATAACCCCTAAAAAAGCCAATTTCATAATAATTCAAGTCTAAAACAATTTAGAATATCCTAGGATTGGTCCAAATACAGATAATTCCCTGAACTATTGCTCTGATACCAAAAATTATCAACACCAACTACTAACTAACATCTTATTTCATACATCCATATAATAGAATATTCCACTTAAGAGAATTTAGTATTATATTTTTTTCCTATCTATAAATTTCTAGCAATGTCTACCTAACCTATAAATTAACCTATTCACTTATATTGTTTATTTTTCTTGGATAAGCATACAAGTGCTTTAGGCTATTCCGAGCATTTTCAAATGTCATTTCTTTATAGGCAACTAACTAGGCATGATAGCCATTACTTACAACAAAAAGGCTCTCATGCCATAAAGAAAATGGTACAATCCATAACATATTTTACATCACATTATAAGCTGTCTAAAAGGGACTTGGCACACAACTAAGCCATCCCACAAATGCTACACCACCAAAGAAAATACAATCCATATCCATAATCAGATGAGTCAACCTTGAGACCCTTGTTGCTCACTTCTTGTTGGAGTACCTGGAATGTGATTATATCGACATAAAAAGATGAGATGACAATCTCAATAGCTAGCAAATTTTTCAGAAAAATAGTACACATTCCATTCCTTAAAACATCTTAATTTATTTCACTGAAACATAAGCACTGACCATACATACATACATCATCTTGGTCACACTAAGGACCCATAACATTTTGTTCTACTTGCCCAATGCAGTCTAATACCTGCAAAAGGGTTATACAGCTCCTATTATTGGCCAATACGTGGGGGAAATGGGGCTTACTTGACACACTTTGGGCACCCCCTTAATTCCTGAGAATGCATACTTAACATATCTTTAGACCATCATTCATCATAGCATAAAAGTTAGGCAACCAGTGAAATTGATAAATTGAAGTTCATAAACATAAAGATTATTTTAAGGAAAAGTTAACTACCTCAATTCCTGCATAATCACTTCCTTTCCAAGGTTGCCAATGTTACTACTAGCAACTCAAATTAAAAAATATAAGAACTTTTGGTTAATGCTTGCATATTAGCACCAAAAATCATAAGTCTCTAGTTTAAGAGCTTTTACTACCCAAAACAAAACTGTGATTCAGTTGAGATTTGGGGTTATTATTAAATATGAAAAAAGTCCTCTAAAAATTGTAAAATTTTCCATGGAGGTTTCTCTACATGTCAATTTTATTTTGTGGTTCTCCCAGGCCTTAACTCTTCCATTCACCCTAAGAACTACCTCCATAATCCAAAACAACGCATATTGGTTTCAGTTCCATTTCTATTCTATTTTCCATTCATTTGGATGGGTAACACTTCTTCAAAATTCATGATATTTTATATAGTGCATCCTAGATATGTTATATAATCACCATAGAAATTTCAAGTAAAAAATGATTCATTTGTCCCCTCAAATAACACACCTTTAATGGCTATCCCCAATTTTGGTATGTTTTGACTCATTTCATATCCCACCGAATTTCCATATTTTATTATATTCCTTTTCCTTCCCATAATTCTCTAAACTTTGGTGGGATCCTTAAATAGGATACCTATAATATTTCATAAAAATTTTATACGAAAATTCAACAACTAACCCCTTCAATGTTTAGTGTTTCCATCAACAGCCTATGCTGTCCAGCAGATTGTTCTCAACACAGTTTTGATTATAAATGGCCTATTTTTAGATTCTCAAAAATCACAAAAATTTCCATAATTTATTATCAATATCTCAATAATTTTTTCACCAAATATTAGAAAATTTAAAGACCATTTTCCTAATCAAACAGTCCAAGAACAATTAGCCAAAAAAATTTAGGTGCAGCATGTGTGGTGCTTCAGCATGTTTGTTACTTAGATGGCAAAGATTGTTCCCTACCACTAGGTTTTCGTGTTTTCAACTTTAACATCTTTCATCTCATGCTTAAGAATCACCCATGCAGAACCCAAAATGAGCTTTACTCACTACAAACCAACTTTACTCATTACAAACCAACTTTCCTCAAGAGGGAAAACTCACCTTGTGCAAAAATGCTCATATGGTTCTCAAATTTCAGCTTGCTTCTCCTCTTGGTTTCCTTTGCAACTTAGCTACGTTTTTTTCTAGTTTCTCTCTCTCTTTGACTCTAATTTATTTGGCTGCCTTCTCTCCCTCTTGGGTGCTGATTGCATGAGGAATGGGGTTTGAATTTGTTGCCCAAAATAATACCTAGACAGCATGATTCTTAGCTGTTGGTTTCCACCACTCAAGAGGAAAATGAGGCTGTATTTTGCAGGGATTCCCTTGTGTTTTTGTAGGGATTACCTTGTAGTTTCTACAGAGAGGGCATGATAATGCAGAGGCATAAAGTGGGGTAGCAGCCTTTGCATTATTTTTCTAATTGTGGGCAGAAACATGGCTGAAGTGGGTGGCTATTTCTTGGCTAGAATGTTACTGAAATAATTATGTCTACGTGGCAAGATTCCCTTGCTGAAAGGTGGCATTTTTCTTGGCTGATTTTGACTGAAGTTTTTATGGCTATGTAGCATGCTTTAGTAGGTGTAAGGAGGATGTAGGTTGGCTGAAATTTTATGGCCAATGTGGCATGCTATGTGGTTGCAACTTTGTGGGCAATGTGGCATGCTTTGGTAGGTGCAAGGTGGCTGGAATTTTTTGGGCAATGTGGCATGCTATGTGGCTACAACTTTATGGGCAATGTGGCATGCTTTGGTAGGTGCAAGGTGGCTGCAATTTTGTGGCCAATGTGGCATGCTTTGGTAGTTGCAAGGTGGCTGCAATTTTGTGGCCAATGTGGCATGCTATGTGGCTGCAACTTTATGGGCAATGTAGCATGCTTTGGTAGGTGCAAGTTGGCTACAAAGTGGCTACAATTCTATGGGAAATGTGGCATACTATGTGGCTAAATTTTATAGTACTACTTGGCAGCTCCTCAATTCTTTTATATTGCCTTAATTTACTACTAATCCTAAATTAGTAATGTCTTAAAAATGTATTTGTATCTGCTCCCCATCCATTATGCGCCTAAGAATTTTATTTATATGATTAATGATTAACTATATGTCACATATTTTATAAATGCATTATTGTTACATAACTAAGCACTTTAATTCTTTTTCATATATATTTTCTACTTAATCTTAGATTTATCTAACTTTATTAGAAACTTAGGATGTTACAGTTATTATGTGTTAAATAGTTAGAACTAAAGAGGTAATCACTTCATGAGATATGACAAATATATATATATATATATATATATATATATATACATATATATATACATATATATATATATATACATATATATATATATATATATATCTGTGTGTGTGTGTGTGTGTATGTAAAAAAATGGAGTTGTTACACGCAGCGCTCAAAATTCTGGGCATTAGGCACCGCAGCGCTCTGTTGTAGCGCCGAAGCGCCTTATTGCTAAAGGTCTATAATGCCACAGCGCTAAGATTTGTTTAGAATCTGGAAAAGCTGTCAACATAAAAGTTGTATCCCTATCTCTTAGCTTTCTGTAGCTGTTAAAATCACCTTAATTGGAACTAAATTGTGGGATATATACCCAAATTAGTGACCAACGGTCAGGATTCATCTATTGCATTACAATTTTGACTTGCAAGCTCTATAACACTTTGAAATATCCTGAATTGGACAAAGTGATCACCATAAAAGTTGTAGATACTTGTCTTATAGTTTCTTAGGCACTTAAATGACTTCAATTGGAGGTAATATAAGGGAGATATGATCTACTTAGTGCTGCAAGGTCTAGAATGGCTGCAATTCAACATTTTTCCATGAATTTCTTATCTTTTTCTCCTTTCCTTCTTCCTTTGCTCCTACACCACAAAACACAAAACTCAATTAATTCTTATTTATATTCTACTTCAATCAAACAAAAAGTAAGCTTAATGGTATTAAAATCATGCTTAATTATAAACACATCATATATACACATACACATTACCATATAACCAAGGAACAAGCAAGTGGATGTTAATCTTACCTCTCTCATCACATAACCCCCTTCTCTTTCTAACTTTGGTTTGCTTTCTCTCACTATTTTTCCAACCACTATGCTATAGAATTTTTCCCCATCATTAGAGCTCCAAGAATCCCATAAGTAAAGACAAGATTAAGGAAGATTGAGAGGTCCAAACTTACCTTCTCCCCTTCTCCTTTGCTTTTTCTCTCTTCTTCTCACTCTCTCTCTCTCTCTCTCTCTCTCTCTCTTTCTCTTCATTCCTTTTTCTTCCTTCTTCTTACTCTCTTCGCCATGGTCTGCTCTTCCTCCTTTTGCTTTGGCCGACTTTTCCCCTTCAATCAAAAAGAAACAATAAAAAACTAAAGCTTCTCCAAGAAGCTTCCCCCTCCCTTAACTAATGCCCTTAATTCCTCTAAAAATTACCTTTGTGCCATGCCATTACATTAGAACTATATCATTAGCTAAGGCTTTTTTGGGTGAGTTGAAATTTTTCCAAGTGTTTAATCTCCTCTTAAGGCATATTCCAATGGCCTTTTGTGCCACATTCTCCATGGTTCCTTATTTTACTTATTGCTGCTCGATTCTAGCCCTACAAATGAAGAAATTACTATTTCGCCCTTTAGAACTTTTCTTCAAAAATGAGAATTCTCTTATCTATTATTCATCATTATTTTCATACAAATGTTCTATTTAATCCTTTTTTACCCTTCTCAACATATTATTTTATAAAAATAACAGAAAATCTGGGGTGTTACACTTTAACCCTTAAAAGGAATTTTGCCCCCAAAATTCAAGATTTACTTGTCCTCAAAGAGTTGTGGATAAAAGTGTCTCATATCCTCCTCCCTTTCCTATGTAGCTTCTTCCTTAGTCAAACCTCTACACATCACCTTTACCAACGGAATCGTTTTACTTCGTAGCTGTTTCATACTCCGATCCAAAACTGTAATCGGCACCAGTAAGTAAGTCAGGGTCTCTTTCACTATTACTTCCTCTTTTTGAATTGCACGTGACGGGTTCGACAAATATTTGCGAAGTTAAGAGACATGAAACACATCATACAGATTTGATAATTGTGAGGATAGAGATATCTTATATGCCGATGAACCAACCTTCTTAAGTATTTGGTAAGGTCTTATATAATGTGGGCTAAATTTCTTAACTTTCATGGCTCAACCAATTGCCGTAGTTAGAGAAATTTTCAAAAACATGTGTTCCCCTTCTTAAAAATGCAAAGGCTCCCTCCTTTAGTCATAATAACTTTTCTGTTGACTCTGGGTGGCTCCCATTTTGTCTTGAATCATCTGCACTTGTTATGTAGCGTGTTGTATGTAACAACCTTAATTTTGTTTATTTTATTAATAAAGGTACATAAATATTTAATAAAGAAAATAAAATTTATTAGACAATTTTATAAGCCTTAGAAATTCTTCACCTTATGTGTATGCATAGAAAATGTTTCTAACATTAAGGGAATAAGTAAAGAGAGAAAACTAATAGGAAAAATTAGAAATAAAATACTAAAGAGAAGTGAAATTCTTGGGTAAGGAAGATAAATTTTTGGAAAGTAAGTAAAGGTCTTAAAATTTCAAGAAGATTGGATTAGGGTAATTTTTCCTAATTCAAGAGCTAGAGTTCCTAAGTTTAACATCTCCACCCATACATTGGGCTTTCACCTATGGATACTTCATATAGAGTTTTTCCACTTCACATGAGTTTCTAGCAAGCCAATTGGATAGTCCAAGCAAGAGAAAAAATATAGACTTGAATTAGGATATAGAAGTTGGACAAATAGCCCAAAAATCATGAAAATGTGACCAAGTCCTTCATGAAAGGTAGAATTTAAGCCAAACCAAATAAAATGGGCTATAATGAGCCCAAATCCAAGAGGGAAAAATGAGAACCATGTAAGGAAATTAGTAGTGTAATAATAATCAAGATTAGGTTACATGGCATTAGGACAAAACATTTATATCCTACATTCATAATTTCAACAAGTAGGTAATAATATATGGCATTAAGACAAAACATCTATATCCTACATTCATAATTTTAGCAAGTAGGCAATAATACATGGCATTATGACAAAACATCCTTATCCTACACAAATAATTTTAGCCAAGCAAGGGAGAGTCAAGGGCTAGAAATTTGCCACCTAAAAAGGCAAACCTATCATACTTGAGTGAGACAAAAGAAAAAGGAAATGAAACCCTAAATCAAAGGGACCTTGTCCCTTGTCTTAAGAACATTTTATCATGATTTTCAAAATTCAAATCTCCTTTTGCTATGCATATCTTGACTAAGGAAGAGGAAAACAAGAACATGAGTTGTCTTCCCCCAAAAAAACAACCAAGTGCATGCTAATTGTGATATAGTAGACCCATGATTATGAGAGGTGAACCACTTGATAGTTTATTTAAGAAAAACCCACCCTTATAACATTATAATTTCATCAAAGTGAGGGAGAGAAAAATATAAGTAAGGTAGAGTGAGGAAATGAGAGAAAGAGAGGAGAACAGAAGAAGTCTAGAGGACTAAGTACTCAAGGTAAGTTAGCTTAATCTGTACTTGAATCCATCTTTTCTCTTCATCCTTGGGGTTCAAAACTCACCCTCCTTCTTTTATTTAAGCTGTTGGAAAAGCTAAGAGAATAGAGGAATCTTGCTACTTCCTTCAAGAGAAAAAAAGAAAAAAAATTCACTAAGTGAGCTAGGGAGATTTTTAGGTAAGTTTAACAATATTCTTTTTGAAGAAAAGTATTGAAATTTGTAACATTTATATGGGATTTCGATCTTAGAACTTTGATGAAATGTACAATATTTACTAGATTATTGGCCATGGATGTTGCTATATCATGTTACATGTTGATCTTACATGTGATGGATGTTTTGAATACTTCAATTGGTATGGAAAGTTCTGCATAGATATGGCTATGGGTGGCAAAAATT
This sequence comes from Gleditsia sinensis, assembly GCA_037074535.1. Lineage (NCBI taxonomy): Eukaryota > Viridiplantae > Streptophyta > Magnoliopsida > Fabales > Fabaceae > Gleditsia > Gleditsia sinensis. Next base: position 59,521,634 of record CM073464.1, read on the forward strand.
AGGCCTTTTATGCTACTATTATGTATATTTGAATGTGGTGAAAAATTGATGGAATATGATTAGATTGATAAAATGAGTATGGCCTTAAAATTTTAGAAGAAGAACATGAGAAATTTCTGTTGGGAAACAACCTTAGTGATGCATGATTTGATTCTATTTGTCTTTTGAAGTGGATGATGAAATATGTTAAATTAAGTAAGAAATATAATTGAATGTTGAGATGAGTAATTCTTTGGTTAGGTGGAAATTTGGAAGAAAAATGGAAGAGGACTTAATAAAAGGATGAACTAGAACTTTAGGAAAGGCTCGGCTAAGAAAACTAGATTTTGGAGTAACCAGGGAAGTTTCTAATTTTAGAAATATGGGAAGAATAGGTTCGGAAAAAAAAATTATTAACATAAAAATGTAGATATATGTCTCATGGATTCTTTGGCACTGAAATCACTCAATTTGGATTTCATCTAAGGGAGATATGGTCAAATTAGTAAGCAATGGTCAAAAACTAGCTAACCAAGGAAGAATCTATTAAGTATGCTTCTGTGTTTGAATTTTTTGGGAAAATATGTAGAGAATTAAAGGAAATTGTTAACATAATATAGATTAGAATCAATCTAGAATCAAAGGTGGTAAATGTAAGCATTTTTGTTTTTGATTTTTTGGGAATTATTAGTAAGAAATTTAAAGAAATGACAAACATGAAAGTTGTAAATGAGTGTCTTAGCTTTTGATAGGTTTTGGAATCACTACATTAGAGTTTGTATAAGGGAGATATGGTTAAATAAAAGAGGAAATGTCACAAAACACAGCTAGGCCGTGTTCTTGGTTGCTTCAGCATGGGTAGGCTATGTTTAGGGCTATTTTTTAGTATGTTTGAAGTATTTTACAAGCATATCCGTATCTTGGAACATGGCCAGGCCGTGTTGGAAGCTGGTAATAATAGAAACCAAATTGGAGAAGAATGTCCTATAAAATTTGTGAGAACATATGTTTGAAATGATATAAGTAGGAAGAAAGTAACTAGAGGCCAAGCATAAAAAAATGAAAAGATGAAAATAATATTTAAAAAAGAAGAAGAATCTTATAAATGGAAATAATAAATAACTGGTGTATGCCCTAGCCATTGCCATTGCATGAACTCCTTACCATCTTAAGTGTGTAATTTTGACATAGAAATATTTTATAAAGTGATATTTGAAAATGGTTATGATCATGACATGATTGCATTTTACCAATAATTTTTTGTAGTGATTATGCTTTGATGATAAATTATGGCATGTGAGTATAATGAACATACTTGTTATTAAAATTCTATTTTTGGCTATTAACATGAAAAGAAAAGAGACAAGCACGATCACATGGTGGTCCGTGTGGTGCACCAGTAGGGGACGCCTTATTCATAGCTGTAACATCCCTAATTTCGTTTCATTTATTAATAAAGGTACATAAATATTTAATCTGACATCCCTAATTTCGTTTCTTTTATTAATAAAGGTACATAAATAGTTAATTAAGAAAATAAAATTTATTAGACAATTTTTAGATATCTAAGGAAATATAATCCTTAGAAATTCTTTACCTTATGTGTATGCATAAAAAATGTTTCGTATATTAATGGAATAGGTAAAGAGAGAAAACTTAATAGGAAAAATTAGAAATAACATACTAAAGAAAAGCAAAATTCTTGGGTAAAGAAGATAAATTTTTGTGAAGTAAGTAAAGGTCTTAAAATTTCAAGAAGATTGGATTCGGGTAATTTTTCCTAATTTAAGAGTTAGAGTTACTAAGTTTAACATCTCCACCCATAAATTGGGCTTTCACCTATGGACACTTCATATAGAGTTTTTCCACTTCACATGAATTTCTAGCAAGCCAATAGGATAGCCTAACCAAAAAAAAAACATAAACTTAGACTAGGATATAGAAGTTGGACCGATAGCCCAAAAATCATGAAAATATGACCAAGCCCTTCATGAAAGGTAGAATTTCAGCCAAAGTAAAGGAAATGGCTAAGAATGAGCCCAAATCCAAGAAGGAAAAATAAGAATCATGTGAGGAAATAATAGTGTAATAATAATCAAGATTATGTCACATGAAATTAAGACAAAACATCTATATCCTATATTCATAATTTTAATAAGTAGGTAATAATACATGGTATTAGGACAAAATATCTATATCCTATATTCATAATTTTAACAAGTGGGTAATAATACATAGCATTATGACAAAACATCCTTATCCTATATAAATAATTTCAGCTAAGCAAGGGATACTCAAGGGCTGAAAATTTACCACTTAAACAGGCAAACCTATCATACTTGAGTGAGACAAAAGAAAAAGGAAATGAATCCCTAAATCAAAGGGACATTGTCCCTTGTCTTAAGAATATTTTATCACGATTTTCAAAATACAAATCTCATTTTGCTATGCATATCTTAACTAAGGGAGAGAAAGACAAGAACATGAGTTGTGTTTTCCCAAAAATTAACCAAGTGCATCCTAACTATGATAAGGTAGACCCATGATCATGAAAGGTGAACCACTTGATAGTTTATTTAAGCAAAATTAACCCTTATAACATTATAATTTCATCCAAGTAAGGGAGAAAAAAATAGAAGCAAGGTAGAGTGAGGAAAGGAGGGAAAGAAAGGAAAAAAAGAAGGAAGAAGAAGGAGAAGTCTAGAGCACTAAGTACTCAAGGTAAGTTAGCTTAATCTCCACTTGAATCCATCTTTTCTCCTTATCCTTGGGGTTCAAAAACTCACCCTCCTTCTCTTATTTAAGCTGCTAGAAAAGCTAAGGGAAGGGAGGAATCTTTCTATTTCCTTTAAGAGGAAACAAGAAAAAGAATTTGCTTAGTGAGCTAAGGAGATCTTTAGGTAGGTTTAACAATATCTCTTTTTGAAGAAAAGCTTTAAAATTTGGAACATTTATATGGGATTTTGATATTAGAAATTTAATAAAATTTACAATATTTGCTACTTTGATGATTGGTCATGGATATTGCTATATCATGTTACATGTTATTTTGCATATGATGGATGTTTTGAACATTTCGGTTGGTGTGGAAAGTTCTGCATAGGTATGGCTATGAGTGGTAAAATTTTAGAATTTTTATGCTATTATTTTTTATATTTGAATATGATGAAAAATTGATGGAATATGATTAGATGTAAATAAAATGGAAGATGATGTAATATAATGATGAACTAAAACTTTAGGAAAGGTTTGGTTAGGAAACTGAATTTCGGAGTAACCTCAAAAGCTTCTGTTATTGAAATTCTGGAAAGATTCGGTTAGGAATGAAAAGAAATGGTTAACATTAAAAATGTAGATCTATGTCTCACAGATTTTTAGCCACTAGAATCACTTAATTTGGAGTCCAGACAAGGGAGATATTGCTCAATATGTAAGCAGTGGTTTGAAAATAGTTAACCTGGGAAGAATCTGTCAGGTATGCATCTGTGTTTGAATTTTTAGGATAAATCTGTAGGAAATTAAAAGAAATGTAGATATATGTCTCATGAATTTCTAGCCACTGGAATCATTCAAATTAGAATTAATATGATGGAGATATGGTCAGATTAGTAAGTAGAGGTTGGAAACTAGCTAACCAGGGTAGAATCTGTTAAGTATGCTTCTGTGTTTGAATTTCTAAGCACAATCTGTAAGGAATTAAAGAAAATTGTTAACCTTATAGGCTATCATGGATCTATATATCTGTGTGTGTGTGTGTGTGTGTGTGTGTGTATCATGGATCTATAGGCTATGAAATCACTTAATTTGGAGTCTATATTAGAGAGATATGTCTGATTAATGAGTAAAGATTAGAATCAGTCTAGAATCCAGAGAGGAAAATGTAAGCATTTTTATTTTTGATTTTCTACGAGTAATTAGTAAAGAATCTAAAGAAATGATAAACATGAAAGTTTTGTATAAGTGTCTTAGTGTTTTATAGGCTTTGGAATCACCTCAATTGGAGTTTGTATGTGGGAGATATAATTTGTTTAGTAAGTAGAGGTCTAAACCTATCCAAGAAGAAATAACATTGAATTTGAAGGAGTAGTAACACCATGATTACTTAAGATTTCACTAAAATGTTTAACATAAGGGTTTTAGAGGATTGTCTTATATTTCAATTGATACCAAGATCACCTCAATCAGATATAAAATGAGGGTGTTATACTTTGTTTAGTAAGAGAGGATAATAATATTTAAAAAAGAAAAAGAATCTTATAAATGAAAATGATAAATGACTAGTGTATGCCATAGCCATTGCCATTGCATGAACTCCTTACCATCTTAAGTGTGTTTTTTTTACATGGAAATATTTTATAAAGTGATATTTGAAACGATTATATTTATGGCATGATTACCGATGAATTTTGGTAATGATTATATTTTGATGAAAAATTATGGCATGTGAGTATAATGAACATACTTGTTATTGAAATCATATTGTTTGCTATTAATGTGAAAAGAAAAGAAATGAGCACGGTCACATGGGGGTTTGTGTGGTGCACTAGTAGGGGACGTGCCTACCAATGGTTATGATTATATTAATGAGAAAAAAAGTATGCCATGTCGGATGAAGCAAGAAAAGTCTGTACCGGAGAGTAGAAAGTACTCACCCTAACTAGGGTAGCTTGATATGAAAATAAGTTGATAGCCATCATATGATATTCTAAAAATAGTTATTCATGCCATACATGTCATAACTGTACAATTTTCATGTGCATAGATAAAGTGCATTCATGTGACCTAAAGATATTTGCTGTAGTTTATACAGATGAACATGACATGATGAGCTATATTGATGATAATTATGATTTATTATTAAACCTAATGGGATTTAATTCTCACTATATTTCCACATCATGTTCAGAAAACTAAGTTATACAAATATTCTCTATGACCGGCTTTTAGTGTACGTTGAGTTGAGTTGGCTAAGATCCTAGTGAAGGTGCAACCACTCACACCTATATATCCGAAATTGATCAACATAGATGAATAAAATGTAGACTTATATGTGTTTGATTTTTGTACGGATGTTTTGATTAATAATGTGTATGTAAACCCATAATTGCATAAGTGTTAATGGTATTTCATAAACCTTAATTATGTTTGGTTAATTTAATTAAATGTTATTATGAATTAAATAGTTATAAGTAAAGAGGTAATGATTTCACAAAATTTTAGAAATATATATATATATATATATATATATATATATATATATATATATATATATGTATATATGTATATATGTAAAAAAAATATGGAGTTGTTACAACGGCTATGTTATGTTAATGAAAAAAGAAAGAGAAAGTGTGCCATGTCAGACGGAGGGAGAAAAGCCCGTACCAGAGAATAAAATATACTCACCCTGATCGGGGCACCTTGTTATGAAAATAAATTGAAAGCCATCATATGATATTTTGAAAATAGTTATTCATTTCATACATATCATTATTGTACGACTTTCATGTACATAGATAAAGTGCATTCATGTGACCTAAGATATTTTTTGTAGCTTATACAGATGAACATGACATGATGAGCTATATTGATGATAATTATGATTTTCAGAAGACTAAATATGCAGATATTCTCTATGACCGGCTTTTAGCGTATGTTGGGTCGAGTTCGCTAAGATCTCAGTGAAGGTGCAACCACCCGCACTCGTATATCTGAAATTGGTCAATATGGTTGAATAATATGTAGACATATATGGGTTTGATTTTCGTATGGACGTTTTTAATTAATAATGTGTATGTGAACCCAGAATTGTATCAGTGTTAATAGTATACCATAAACCTTAATTATGCTTGGTTAATTTAATTGAATGTTATTATGAGTTAAATAGTTAGAAGTAAAGAGGTAATGACTTCATAGGATTTTAAATATATATATGTATATATATAAATCCTATGAAGTCTATATATATATATATGTATATATGTATATATATATATACATATATATATATAGACTTCATAGGATTATATATATATATATATATATATATATATATATATATATATATATATATGTATATATGTAAAAAAATGGAGTTGTTACCCAAATTGCATCATGGCATGCCTGCATTCTCAACAATTCGACAACAAAATCTATAGCAATACTATCATATTTCCACTCAGGGATCTCCAAAGATTGTAGCATTCCAGAAGATCTTTGATGTTTAATCTTGACTTTTTGACAAGTCAGGCACTTCATTATATAACACCCCAAAGATTTAGTAAATTTCATTTATGTATGGATTATTAAAAGAAATAAAGGAGTAGGGATGTAATTGAAAGGTTTTAAAGATAAAAATGAAAACTTATTAATATTTTTGGGGTCAAATTGTAATTTTTTAAAATTTTAGGGGTCTAAATGTAAATAATAAAATTTGTATGAACTTCCTCTAATAATTAGAAAATTGTTAATTTGTCCCTCCATCAATATAAAAAAAATAATTCTTCCCATAACCGATGAAATTAATAGTGAATAGTAACTTTCCCTCTCCTTATTTTTTTCTCTAGATCTAGAGTACCTTTGAGCCTCCAATCTCAAAACTAAGGGTACCAATGGATTTAGGATAAAGAATACTATGATATTGGTCGAACAATTTTTCAAATTGGCCGTAGAATCGCCGTAGATTAGAAGTAGAAAATCTTAGAAAAATGTAAGTTCTGAAACTCCTATTTATAGTCCTTAAATTGAAAATCTCACACCGTAGATGGATTCAAGAGATAGATAAACTATAGGATATGAAGTTTCTCAGCCATTTGACAACTTTTAGTGTCATGAACAGTAACTCTAACCGGTGTAAATAGTGATTTCGGTAAATGTGAATAATAACTTCAGTCGATATGAATAGTGATTCTACCCCAATGTGAATAGTATTTTCAGCCATGAACGATGACCATCAGTTGACCGGCATTGACCAAACTCTTTTAGTCATTTCTTAGGTTTTTAAACCCTCCAAACTCGTTTCTGAGATCTATTTGGTGAAATTTGGATTGAAAAAGAACATTTTAGGGCTATCCAACCTAGAGCCTTATCCTGTGAATAGATAATTCTCTCTATGACTTACCCTATGTTCTTCTTGAACTTTAAATATATAATTAGTTCTATTTACAAGTTATTTATACTTTTATATGTCTCTGAAATGGATTAAATTACCTTATTTATTTACTATCTGACATATAGTTCAAGAAGAGTATGGTTTTGCAAATAGATTTTGAAACTCATTGAATATGTGATTCTAAATGTATTTCTTATCATATGGTAAAGGAAATATTTTGTACACGTGGCATTGATATGAAAGCTATAAAGTTGCCTTGAAAAAAGGCATAGATATGTGTTAAACCCTGAATGGAAAGTTTCTAATAGATGAACTGTACTGAGACTGAAAAATCTTTATTATACTAAAACCTTTGTTTTGAACGATATGGCTTATGTTCAAATAATGATTTTTGTATAGGAATCCTATTGAAAACATTGTTTACTAATAGTAGGAGATGTTAGCCCTGGTGCACCTTGATACCTCAGCTAGCAGGGGTGTTGCTATCCTCGTGTGACGGCCAACACACAGGATATGATATGTGAAGGAGAGCGGGATGTATCCTATTTGGGTGAGAATTCGACTATATGATATGTGATTTGTCCTCCTTTGCTGCGTGCTTAGGAAATAACCATATTAGAATCCCCTTGCATGTCCTCTTGAACGGTGGTAGGGCAAACCTTAGCTGGTATGCTAAGTTTAGGCAAATGCTACACCACCAAAGTACGGAAGGGTTTGAACTCTGATATGGTAGTTCTGATATGGGATCCTTCTAATGTTTTATGTGAAATATTTTAATACATAACAACATTTTTTTAATGATCATTTCATACTAAATATGGTTTTAGATATCTAAATATCCTTTGATTTGAAAATATTTGAAATGCAGATCCCATATAGATGTACTTCTGAACTATATTTCCTATGTGACTAATTTTAAAATATAAGTATATCCATATGTTGACCTAAGAGGTTATAGAAGGTATTATCTGCTCACTAAGTTGTCAAACTCACTACATGATATTTACATTTTTTATATAAGAATACAGAGTTTGGTCCTGTAAATAAGTGATCAACTAGGCGTCACACTCTCTGAATGAGTCTATGTTGCTTCCAAGGCTCACAATGTTTAAATTATTATGTACTTGTAATCTAGAGTATGCTCTATACACAAGAGGCAAAATCCCTACTTCTGCTATTACTTTGATATTTATAGACTTGGTTTGTATATTGTGTATACATAGAAATTGTAACACCCAAAATTCTGTTAATGATATTCACAAAAATGGAATAGTAAGAAAGGATTTAAAAGAGTTAAATGAGGGAGTTATAGGGAAATAACTATGAATATTTAATAAGAATTTTCTCATTTTTGGAAAGAATTGTTAAGGAAGAGATAGTGATTTCCTTGTCTACAAGGCCACAAATAGACAACAACAATAGAGATGTGGAGCCATGAAGAAAGCTGCACAAAAATCCATTAAAGTAAGGCTCAAGAAGGAATTAAACACTTGGTAAGTTTTCTTTCACCCAAACAAGGCCTTAGCTAACCCCCTTAGTCACAATGTAATGGAGTGGCATTGTGGAAATTTGTAGGCAAAGTGAGGGTGAGGGTTAAGGGGCTAGGTGGTTTATTGTAGAAGCTTCCATTTTTAATATATCCTCCCTTGACTTGATGACATGCCACCAGCCCAAGCAAGAGGAAGCACCAGATTTCTCACGCCAAGGAGAGAAGGAAAAGGAGAGAGAGAGAAAGGAGTGGGTGTGAAAGGGAAGAAGAAGAAAAAGAGAGGTAAGAAATCTTCCCTAAGCTTGTGTTTAGGACATGGTTTTTTCATGGGTCTCATGACGGGGGAAAATTTGCAGTCTTGGTGAAGTCTCTAGAGAGAGAAAGAAGCTAGAACAAGAGTGAGAAAGACAAGTAGTAGAAAGAAGAAGATAAGATCAACATTCTTCTTCATGTTTATGGTTGAATGTCTTTATGGCTAGATGTCTGCAAGTATTTAAATGTGTGTGAAGGTAGAGAGAGCTTTTATTAAAGTATTTATAACATTCATGGTTACTGTTCAAGCTTATCTATGTGTTAATGATTTGGGGGAAAACTTTGTGTGGTTGATTTTGAGTTTTAATCCATGTTTTGGTTGGTGGGTTGCTCTGGAGAAATGGTACTTTTCATGCTCAAAACATTGATATTTGGAGAAATGGTACTTTTCATGCTCAAAAAAGAATTTTTGGTGAAATTCGTACCCAGAGCATGGTCGTGATTAGAGACACGGCCAGGCCGTGCTCTGGGCTGAGATCCTGAAGCTTTGGAAAATGGTAGAATAACGCCTGAAGCACGGCTGTGCTTAGAGACACGGCCAGGCCATGCTTGGGGCTGACCTGTGTGCAACACGGCTAGAAGAAGAAGGAACAAGGGAGGAGAACATGGCCATGAAGCACGGCCGTGCTTGGAGGCACAGTCAGGCCGTGCTTCATGTTGTGTTGCTCTTTTTCTTTGTTTTCTATTTCCTTTCTGAATCTTATTTAATTACCAACATTTTTAGGATGTTAGTGAAGGTTTTGTGATGCATGAATGTTACATTTGCATGCACTATAATTATTTCATCATGTATGATTAGTAAATCATGTATGTAAAGCTTGAGAAATGATGCATGAATACTATATTTGCATACTATAGACTGCTTGTATGTATGGTTGCAAGTGAGTGATTAATGTATGCACATTATGAAAGGTTATTAAGACAAGCATGTTCATCTATGACGAGTTGTTGTAACATATTTGAGGATGAGTTTGGTTTATGTGCTGGATATTTATTAATGTGCACACTCTTGTTATGTTAAGTGGCTGGAAAGACATAAAAGACTTAAGCTTTGTCAGGAGGACCCTCTCTGAAGCAGGGTGGCCTGGAAACAGGTGTCTCCCTTGCTGTATTGAGACGACTGACAAGTTAGAATGATCCTCTTTGAAGTAGGGTGGCCTAAAAATAGGTGTCTCCCTTGCTGTATTGAGGAAACTAACAAGTCCAGGATGACCCTTACCCATTAAGGTGACCCGGAAGTGTGGTTCCTTACGAGGTAAGGCGATTGAAGGGTCGTGGCTTGGATATGGTACCGGGATAGGGGATGCCCTATAGCCTAGAGTGGTCAATACAGGAATGACCCTCCGACCAATGGCCCTCAAAAGGTGGGTGAGTAGCTTGAGGGATAAGGCTCACGCCACATTGAGGATTGCAATTGAGAAAGATTATCGGCCTGTGAGCCACTGTTAGTGATGATGAGCCACTGAGTGTTGTATGGACCATGGACAATGGCACAGGTATTTTATAAATATATATTTTATTAGCATGTGTGATATTGATGCATGACCTACAAAGGCTGGCATGTATTTTATTGTATCTTTATTGCATAAAAAAGAAAAAAAATTTAGTAGTTTATATAGCTGGACATAACATGTAAGCTTTCCATTTCTCCGTACATTTATATGTTTGGATGTTGATCTTGCTGGGATTTTATATCTCACTATGTTTTGATGCTATGTTTAGATAAGTAAAGATGGCCTTCGTTGTGCCTACATTACTTCTAGAGTTGCAAACAGTTGACGTCCCTTACTTGGGACAGTTCACAGTTATTGTGAACTTGATGGTGATCAGCATGAAAGAGGTCCCCGCTCCTGGCCCACCTCCTCCACCACTAGTACCCCAAGGGTGACAACCAGGGATGGGCCGTAGGATAGCTTTATATGTATAGCTAATTTTGGTTATGTAAATGGGCTAACCCATTGTTTTGATGTAACCCCATGGTACTCCGCCTTTTGGGATGTATGCTCAGTACCTCAGATTACATATGTATGTATATAAGTTGCTAAACTCTTATGTATATGGCTCTTGAATGTATGTATGTATGTATGTATATATATATATATATATATATGTTGCCTAGCTTATGATATAACCCCGGTCTCTTGCACATACATAAAAAAAAAAAATCAAATCAGGCGTTAAAGAAATACCTATATGAAACATTTTCCAATGATAAATGAGTGTATTATGCATGTTATGACAAATATATGTTTGTAAAGTATGTGTTTCACTTACCCTAAAATTTGGAGAGTGATAAGTTGGTATAAGAGCAATAGGTTTTCCTGTGGTATAAAGGTGCAAGAATTCTATAGTAGGACTTTGAGTATAGGTATGTAACCACTGATATATTTATACTCATGATGTTATTGTGGAATTATATAGGGTGTCATTCTCTTCTTCTTTCTGACTCTTATCCTTAGGTATGTGATGTTTAAGTATCGATGAGTATGTCCTAGATGGTGCCTCTTGAGTGTGGACTACTAGTTCAGCTTTTGAACTCGTTTTAATAAATAGTGAAAAAGAGAACCCTTTTGGGTACAAAGAAAAAATATCAGCTAAAAATAAGAAGATTCAATCCGAACATAAAGGTAATGGCTTGTTGGATGTCAAGAAGGTTTGAATTGGTTGTTTGATTTGTTTATGTGAGACAATATGACGAATGGCTAATACAATATTAATAGTGGATTATGATGTGATCGAGGTTGTTAACTCCAATATAACGGTTTGTAATAAAGTGAGTGTTTTGAAAATAGATGTAAATCTCTTTTTGGATGGATGAGCTGGAACCTATGTATATAAATGGATTTGGCAAGCTATGGGGTCTTCACCTACATGACCATGAAAATTAGGTAAGAGATGAATTAATCCAAATTTTAATTCAAAATTAACATTATCATCAAGATTAAGAAAAGTAATGCATAAGGGTTGCTAATGCAAATTTGGAGTTGCAAGCTCCTTAAGAATGGGGGTGCCTAGCCATGATTACTTCCTCCTTTTCTTGATCAATATCTTCTTGAAGTCTTATTCTGTCCCTGTATAAAGATTTTTCAATATTTGAATTGAATTGTAAATCTTGAGAATTAGCAGATCAAGTCAAAAGCATAAATCAAAATAAAAATCACAAAAAGGTAATAGACACAGTCTCCAGCAACGGCGCCAAAATTTGGTGCGTGTTGTCGTAGGTACACCCAAATTGATACCTTATCTCTTAACTAACCGTAGTCGTGGGAGTAAGGATCGATTCCACAGAGACTAGAATTACCTTATGTGATTGAAAAAAGGGGGATTGACAACAGCAAATAAAGCAAAGTAAACAAGAATGAAAGTAATTAAGAAGAGATTGATTAATAATAAAAGCGTTGTCTTCGGTTAATATCCATCGTTAAGGAATTGCATTGATCATTGACAATATAATCAATCTTAAATCGAATATTTACCATTAGGATTTTAACCTTGTTCCTCCTTAAGTCTAGTAATTGATAACAATCATCTCAATTAAACCATAATTAATAAGATATCCTTTAACACATCGATAAAGTCTAACCTATTAATCACATGAAGAACTAGAGAAATTGATAGAGTCAAACAAATATAAACACATCAGCTACATCTAATTTAGTTGATCATTTATCATAGTGTTAATGATTTATAATCTAAAATCCTTAATCCTATTTGCCTCATGAATTATAGTAATAAAAATTTTGTTCAGAACAAAACATAACAGTAGATTAAGACAGATAATATACTAGTAGGTCTCCCTAGCAATTATATGAATAATCAATACCCGATTAAGATTGAACTAATAAAATAAAATCCAAATCTCACAATGCAAAAAAATCCCTTGAGGTTTCAATCTTCCTCTACCAACTAAAAGTAAATTAGTCGTATAGGGCCATAAAAAAATCTAAAGAATAATTGAAAAAGGTAATTAAGAGCTTGAATCCCCTTGATGCTTCCTTTCTTTCCCTTTTTATAAATTGGCTTCTCCTCATTGAAGTAGAACTGTTTCTAGGTCAAAACCTGGCCCATTGGGCTTCAATTGGAGCTAAAAAGATCTAAAAATCACAACTTCAAAATTCTAGTGTGGCGACAAGCACTGCGATGCTTTGAAAACACATTGATGGGGTGCCGCGGTGCCTGACCTAGCATCGCAATGCTTTGAAAATCTGGCCACAAGGCATCGCGGTGCTTAGTCTTCCTGGGGCTCAGGCACCGCGATGCCGCAGTGATTTCTTGTGAGCACTGCTGCACCTATAAGCTTCTAGAATTTTCCAAAGTGCTAAACATGAAAGTTGTAGCTCTATGTCTCTTCTTTCCATAACCACTAAAATCACTTCAATCACAATTCAAATGAGAGAGATATTCCTCCATTAATGATGAAGGGTCGAAAATTAACATTTTTTCATATTTCCTCTCTATTTTCCTCTTCTTTTCTTCTTTATTATTCCTAAAACATAAAACACAAAACTTAATTAATTCATATTTATTTCCTACTTAAATTAAACAAAAAGTAACTTAAAATATGCAAAAGACATGCTTAATTTATAGCATGTCAGTAACTCTAAGTTCTAAGCATTATACTCAAAAGGCAAAATACCGTGTAGTTACATCAAAACAATGGGTTAGGCCATTAGCAAAACATATATTAGTCTACTGTACTACTGCTCCTATGGCCATCACACCTGGGGTAAAACTGGTGGAGGAGGTGGCCCAGGCGCAAGTACTTCCACCATATTAACTACGAGCAAATTCACAATGACAATGAATTATCCCAAGTGAAGGACCTTTACTGTCTGTAACTCTAGGAGAAGTGTCAGGATAATAAACAGCATGTCACTGATCTGAATTTGAACATAACACCACAAGAACATAATGAGAGAATATATCCCAATAAGATTAACATCCAGTAAATAACCACATACCAGGAAAAATCATGTGTTATATTTAGCTGTATAAGCTATAGAAAACATTTTCTCTTGAAAGAAAACAGGAATGTATAACATACATACATAGTCATTAGACAGGTTATGCATCAATATTACACATACATGACAAATTAAGTATTAACAGGATACATACACATATTCCCATTCTGGCTCATTATATGAGATTTTCAATTTATCTAACCTCAGGGTGTTCTGAGCCATTTCCACCTCCAACTACTGACCCTCCACTGGGTTCCTTGGTCAGAGTGATCTCTCCCACAATGACCACTCTAGGCTATAAGGCATCCCCTATCCTAGTACCATAACAAAGCCACGACCCTCAGTCGCCTTACCTCCACAAGGAGCCGCATGTCGCCGAGTCACCTTGGTCGGGTAAGGGTCATCCCAGAATTTTTCAGTCTCCTTAACACAGCAAGGCGTCACTTGTTGCTAGGCCACTCTACTTCGGAGAGGAACCTCTTGATCGTTAGTCCCCTCAACTAGCAAGGCGACACCTATTGCTAGGCCACCCTACTTCAGAGAGGGTCCTCTTGACTTTCACATGTCTTTTAACATATTTTTCAGCCACTTTCATCAATAAATTATATACATCAATATCATCAAGTGCATAGTTCAACTATTGCTTTTATGTATGCATCATATAATTCATCACATAAAATAAGATGAGGCAACTATACATTTGCACCCTCATATAACATGTATATATCATTTACCTTTTTACTTGCAAGTATTTATGATTCATTCAAGAGAAGTGATATACAATCAAGAAAACCATGTTATATTACCCCAATTTGTAGCTCATAAAACTCTAATTGAGGTCCCATATTTATTAGCTCATAGTTAGAACTCAAAACGGAAACAAAAAAAGGCAAAAATGGGTAAAACAACAAACAACACGGCCTGGTTGTGCCACAAAGCAAGGCCGTGTCGCATCCCTGTTCCCTATCTTGTGTTTTCCCTTCCCAGCCCAAGGCACGGCTTGGTTGTGCCATGAAGCCCAGCTGTGCTCTAGGCGCAAAAATACCAAAACTTCATTTTCCACTTTTAAACAACCCCCAAACAACCAAAGCATCAATCATAAGCATATTAATCAAGTTAAAAGCAACATTTATTCCCAAAAATCATGAAATATAGCCCCCAAATTCATCCACAAAAGGGCCCTAAACAACACTCCATCACTCATATTTATGGAAGACAACCACCAACACCATAAATCAATGCATGCATATACTCTACCATCATGCTTTCATTAATGCATATATATACATATACACATTACCATTTAACCAAGGAATAAACAAGTGGATGTTAATCTTACCTCTTTCACCAACTAACCCTCTTCTCTTTCTAGCTTTGGTTCGCTTTCTCTCACTATTTTTTGAACCACTAAGATGCAGAATTTTCCCCCATCATTAAAGCTTCGAGAATCCCATGAATAAACACAAGATTAAGGAAGATTGAGAGGTCCAAACTTACCTTCTCCCCTTCTCCTTTAGCTTTTTCTCTCTTCTCCTCCTTCTCTTCTTTCTTTTTTCTTCCTTCTTCTTTCTCTCTTCGCTGTGGTCTGCTCTTCCTCCTTTTGCTTTGGCCGGCTTTTCCCCTTTAGCCAAGAAAAAAATAAGAAAAAAACTAAAGCTTCTCCAAGAAGCTTCTGCCTCCCTTAACCAATGCCCTTAATTCCTCTAAAAAATACCTTTATGCCATGCCATTACATTGGAACTATATCATTAACTAAGGAATTGTTTGGGTGATTTGAAAATTTGCCGAGTGTTTAATCTCCTCTTAAGGCATATTCCATTGGCCTTTTGTGCCACATTCTCCATGGTTCCTTATTTTACTTATTGCTGCCCCGATTCTAGCCCTACGAATGAAGAAATTACTATTTCACCCTTTAGAAATTTTTTCCAAAAATGAGAATTCTCTTATCTAATATTCATCATTATTTTCATACAAATGTTCTATTTAATCCTTTTTAACCCTTCTCAACATATTATTTTATAAAAATAATAGAAAATCTGGGGTGTTACAACTATTGTATGTCAATTGGCATAAATGTTGAACATCTTGTAGCTCATGTTCATATACAAAATTGGTTAGCTAAATGTTAATTAAGCATCTTCAATTAATAGCTAGTGTAATGCCCCCAATTTATGAGCAGGTGAAACAAACATTTTTTTTTCGCAATCAGATATTGTTCTTCATAACATGGATAGCATTAATCTTTGTCATGGAAATAGATATATATTGGTTCTCTCATGTATATACATTATACAAACCAAGTTATAAATGTCAAAGTAACAACAGAAACAGAGATCCTGCCTGTAGCATTCGGAGCACACTCTAGAATACAAACACAGTATAATTCAAAACTGTGAGCCTTGAATGCAACGTAGACTCACCCAAAGAATATGTCACCTAAATGATTACCTATCTGCAGGATTAGACTTTGTATTCTTATCTGAAAAATGTGGAAATATCGTGTAGTGAGTTTGACAACTCAGTAAGCAGGTAATACCTCCTATGACCTCTTAGGTCAGCATATGGATATACTAATGTTTTAAAATTTGTCACTTAGAAAATACAGTTTAGAAGTACATCCATATAGGACCCATATTTCAAATATTTTCAAATAAAAGGATATTCAGATATCCAAACCATATTCAGCACGGTATGATCATTAAACAAATGTTATATTCAGCTGTATAAACTATAGTAAAATATTGAGCTTCTGATATAAAGTTATAAACTTTTAAAATGACATGCCTCATCCGGCGATCTGGTCAACCCAATTTAAAATGACCTGCCTCATTCGGCAATCTGGTCAACCCACACACACATTTGCTATACGCATAGTGACCGATCGACTACAGTTACAATAGTGATCAAGGAACGTAAGTCCATCACCTATCTGCCTCCTCACATTACCACTGTCACCTGGTTGGAGCGGCCCTCCCTCGGCTCACTCAGGCTAATAGGGCGTCCCCTATTTAGTACCATCACAAGCCATACAACCCATCAATATTCATCCATACATATAAATGCATATTCATCAATGCAATATAAAATTATCAAGCAACTCGCCATGAGCTTTACGCTTGCCATTCAATCATAATTAGTAACTTCATAGTTTTACAAATCAATGCCATGTGCATAAATATTCACTTTATCATTTAATGATAAATACATGTGAAATCAAATATACCATGAGTTCAGAAATCCATTTTCAAAACTATACTCTTCTCGAACTATATTCCAAATTGTAAGCAATTCAGATAATTTTAATACATTTCAGAAACATTTAAAAGTGTAAATAACTCATAAATATAATCAAATACATGCTTAAAGATCAAAAAGAGTATAGGGTAAGTTATAGAAAGAATCATCTACTCACAGGGTCAGGGCTCTAGATTGGACAACCCCAAAATGCATTTTTCCAATCCACATTTGACTAAATAGATTTCAAAAATGTGTTCGGAGAGTCCAAAAATCAAAGAAATGACTCCGAGAACTTGGTCATTATTCATGGCTTGAAAATACTATTCATCGCTAGAAAATATTATTCACCAAAAATAAAAAGTTGTCAGATAGCTGAAAATTTTCATATCTTAAAGTTTATCTAGTTTCTGAATCCATCTACTATGTTAGATTTCCAATTTGAGGTCTCTAAGTAAGTTTCAGAGTTTACGTTTTTCTGAGATTTTCTACTTCTAATCTACGGCAATTCTACGACTTATTTAAGAAATTTTTTAGTCAAAATGGTAGTATTCTCCGTCCTGAATCCAGTGGTACCCTTAGTTTTGAGATCAGAAGCCAATAGGTACTCCAGATCTAGAGAGAAAACATAGAGATACTATTCACACTATTTTACTATTCATTCATTTCACGTTTCTGCTTCGGTTTTCGTCTCCCCCTCCCCCTTTTCTTTATTCTTTATAATAATAATTATTATTATTTAATAATTAAATATTTATTTTTATTTTATTTTATTTCATATATATTCATATAAATACTGTTTTTCATCCTAAAACATTCCAAAAATTTCTAAAAATTTATATTCTCATAAACATTTAGTTAAACTCTTAAATCATGATTTTTCTTGATAAAAATCTTAATAAAACAAATCACAAAATAAATATCTTTATACATAATAAAAGAAAGAATATTTCTAAAAATACAACAAAATTTTATTAAAGGCCAATATAATTATTTTAAGCAAAACTATAATTACTTTAATTAAAAGTATACTTGTTTTTAACAGAACATAATCATTTTTAAACAAATAAAAATATATTTATTTATAGCAAAATATTATTATTTAAAAATAAAAATTACAGGATGTTACATTCTTCCCCCCTTAAGAAATTCGGTCCTCGAATTTCAACCCATCCTACCATATGTAGGGAATGAAATCAAGTCATAATTCGGAATTATCAACCTTATTACTCAAATAATCGGGGATATCTTCTCTGTATATCATCTTTACTTTTTAATATGTCTCTTCACTTAAGTGATTTTTCCATATAACTTAACCATAGGGATTTCTTTCATCCATAAATTCTTCACTTGTCGATCAATAATAAACATCGATTGTACCCATAGTTAAGCCAAATTTGTGTCTAATTGAATTTCTTGGAATTAGGTAACACAAGAAGAATTTAATAGGTACTTCCTTAGCATTGATGCAAGAAAGTTTGTATCCACATTACTCAATCCCGATGGCAAGGCTAGACAATGTATTACTATGCCTACTTTGTTCAAGTTTTCAAAAGATTCTATATACTAGAGCTTAACTTTTTCCTTTTTTCCAAACCTCATTACCTCTTTCATTGGTGAGTCCTTCAAGAATATGTGATCACCAACTGATAACTTCGAGTGCTCAACATTCATGGTCCTTATAGACTTTGGACCAGTATTGAGTTGCTTGTATTTCTTTTCTAATCAATTCCACTTTATGTAAAATACTCAACAGATTATATATATACATTTAAGGAACTCTTAAATCATTGTGTATCTCATTCCTTTATATCCTCAAGCTCGTGTGCATATATCTATAGGTCGATATTGGGAAACACACACATAAAAGATCATATTCACATCCATATTGGGTAACTATATTTTTTTATTCCAGACTTCTATCAAGTCATCTTTGATTTTCACATGTCAACATCATCCCATGAATATCATCATCTTAATCTATCATCTATTTTTATCCTAAAATCCATTAATCAATATGTTAAACATACGTAACAATAAATCCATCAATCCTTTTTAACGTTTATATACAATTGGCACATGTCTAACAATTCCAACTTACCTCATTACAATAACTCTATACCCTCTTCTTAACACCAATAAATTCATTATATGTGATTTTGTTATTAATAGTTTTATCAATAAAAATCATGATTTAAGAGTTTAACTAAAAGTTTATGAGAATATAAATTTTTAAAAATTTTTGGGATGTTTTAGGATGAAAAACGGTATTTATATGAAGATATATGAAATGAAATAAAAATAAAAATAAATATTTAATTATTAAATAATAATAATTATTATTATAAAGAACAAAGAAAAGGGGGAGGGGGAGATGGAAACCAAAGTAGAAACGTGAAATGAATGAATAGTGAAATAATGTGAATAGTATCTCCATATTTTTTCTCTAGATCTGGAGTGTCTATTGGCTTTTGATATCAAAACTAAGGGTACCACTGGATTTAAGAAAGAGAATATTATGATTTTGATCGAACAATTTCTCAAATCAACCATAGAATCACCGTAGATCGGAAGTAGAAAATCTCAGAAAAAGGTAAACTCTAAAACTTTTACTTAGAGACCTCAAATTGAAAATCTGACACCGTAGATGAATTCAGGAGTTAGAAAAACTTAAGATATGAATTTTTTCAGCTATCTGACAACTTATTATTCTTGGTGAATAGTATTTTCCGACGATAAATAGTATTTTTCGGCGATTAATAGTTTTTTCAACTATGAATAGTGACCAAGTTCTCAGTCATTTCTTTGATTTTTAAACCTTCCAGACACATTTTTGAAGTCTGTTTAGTCAAATGTAGATTGGAAAAGTGCATTTTGGGACTGTCCAATCTGGAGCCCTTACCTTGTGAGTACATGATTCTTTCTATGACTTGTCCTATACTTTTTTTGATCTTTAAGCATGTATTTGATTATGTTTATGAGTTATTTACACTTTTAAATGTTTTTGAAATGCATTAAAATTATCTGAATTGCTTACAATTTGGAATATAGTTCGAGAAGAGTATAGTTTTGAAAATAGATTTCTGTACTCATGGTATATCTGATTTCACATGTATTTCTCATTAAATGATAAAGTGAATATTTATGCACGTGGCATTGATTTGTAAAACTATAAAGTTACCTATTATGATTGACTGGCAAGCATAAAGCTCAAGGCGAGTTGCTTGATAATTTTACATTGCATTGATGAATATGCATTTATATATATATATGTATGTATTTATATGTATGGATGAATATCGGCAGGTTGTATGGCTTGTGACGGTACCGAATAGAGGATGCCCTATTAGCTTGAGTGAGCCGAAGGAGAGCCACTCCAACCGGGTGACAGTAGGTAGATGGGTGATGGACTTACATTCCCTGATCAATATTGTGACTGTAGTCAATCGGTCACTATGCGTATAGCAAATGTGTGTGTGGCTTGACCAGATTACCGAATGAGGTAGGTCATTTTAAATTGGGTTGACCAGATGCCGAATGAGACAGGTTATTTTAAAAGTTTATAACTTTATATCAGAAGCTTAATATTTTACTGTAGTTTATACAGCTGAACATAACATTTATTTTGTGATCATACTATTTTGAATATGGTTTGGATATCTGAATATCCTTTTATTTGAAAATATTTGAAATACGGGTCCCATATGGATGTACTTCTGAACTGTATTTTCTAAGTGACAAATTTTAAAACATGAGTACATCCATATGCTGACCTAAGAGTCATAGGAGGTATTATCTACTCACTGAGTTGTCAAACTCACTACACGATATTTTCACATTTTTCATATAAGAATACAGAGTCTGATCCTGCAGATAGGTGATCAGTTAGGTGACATATTCTCTAGGTGAGTCTACGTTGCTTTCAAGGCTTACAGTTTTGAATTATACTGTGTTTATATTCTAGAGTGTGCTCCAAACGCTACAGGCAGGATCTCTGCTTCTGTTGTTACTTTAAAATTTATAACTTGGTCTGTATAATGTATATACATGAAAGAACTATTATATATCTATTTCCATGACAAAGATTAGTGTTATCCATGTTATGAAAAACAATATATGATTGCGGAAAGACAATGTTTATTTCACCTGCTCGTGAATTGGGTGTGTTAGAAAGTTGGTATCAAAGCATTAAGTTTCCTTGTAGCTATCGGAGCAAAGAATTCTTTAGTAGGACCTTTAGTATGGATATGAGCTGAACATATTTATACTTCTAGTGCTGCTGAGGGATTCTATAGGATTTCAATTTCCTTTCTATTCCAAGTTATTAAATTTCCTAGTATAAAGTTGATTGAATACTATGACATCTTAAGAGGTATCTATAGGTAAATTACAGTCTGAAAGGGAAAGGGATAGGTGTCCCAAAGAATTTAAAGAATTGAGACAAATGTCAAATATGATCATTTCTGAATATAATATCTGTTTTACCTGAATGTCTAGATATGGTAGACTTTGATGTGATATTAGAAATGGATTGGTTGGCAACATGTCAGGCCATTTTAGAATGTCATCCAAAGATGATTAAATTCAATATTCCATGATAATCTTCTTTCTTGATACAATGAGACCGTAGTGAGGTACTCAAAAATCTAATTTTTGTTTTAGTAGCCTATAAGTTATTACAAAAAGGTGTCAAAAATATTTGACTGTGGTGGGAGATGTTAATATGAAATATACCAGTGTAAATCAAGTTCCAGTGGTTAAAGAATTTTCTGAGGTAATTCCTGAGGAATTTCCAAGATTATCTCAACGTAAAATAGAATTTGGTATTGATTTACTTCCTAAAACCCAACCAGTGTATATACCTCCATATAGAATGGTAATGACTGAACTCAAGGAATTGAAAAATTAGTTGTAAGACTTGTTGGATAAGGGATTTATATATCTTAGTACTCCTTCTTGGAGAGCTCCAATACTATTTGTGGAAAACAAAAGATGGATCGTTGCAATTGTGCGTAGATTATAGACAATTGAATAAGGTGATAGTGTGGAATAAATACTCATGACCTCGTATAGATGATCTATTTGACCAGTTACAAGGTGGTCAATATTTTTTTTTCAAAAATTTATTTGAGATATGAGTATCATTAATTGAGGATAAGGGAAGAGGATATTCAAAAAATTTCTTTTAGGACTCATTATGGGCATTATAAGTTCTTGGTGATGTCATTTAGTTTGACAAATGCCTTAGCTACATTCATAGACTTAATGAATAGAGTATTTAAACTATTCTTGAATAAATTTATTATTATCTTTATTAACGAAATACTAATATGTTTCAAAAGTACAGAAGATCATAAGCAACATTTAAAGATAGTTTTACCAACTCTAAGTCTATACCTTCTTATTAACACCAATAAATTCATTATCAAAAATATTAAGCCTTTCTTCTATCATATCTAAAAGCACCTCATTCTAACTTATATCAATCCCATTTAATTCACCCAATCATTTCAAGAAGATTTTTTCCAACAATTACTCATACATAAATTCTCAATTTCAACATAATTCACATCCTAGATACTAGACTCAATTTAGCATAATATAAACTTTTAACACAAATATCTTAATCACTTACATTATTTTTGGACATAATTCTCATAGTATTCTCCGTATGGTTGGTAAAGATGGTATCCAAGTAGATCCTAAGAAAGTAAAAGTGGTACAGCAATGGCTACATATTACTACATTTAAAGATGAAGATCCAAATCCAATTTGCACTTTCTGCGGTTGTTTGTTATCTATTTTATTTGAGTTGTAATTGGATCAGGTACAAGAACATATGCTTGTAAAGTGTAACATACCTAATTTTGTTTCATGTATTTAAAGTAATATCCTTAATTTCATTTCTTTTATTGATAAAGGTGTACAAATATTTAATTAAAGATAAAATATACTAAAGAAAGGTAAAATTCTTGGGTAAGGAAGATAAATTTTTGTGAAATAAGTAAAGGTATTAAAATTTCAACAAGATTGGATTAGGGTAATTTTTCTTAATTTAAGAGTTAAAGTTACTAAGTTTAGTATCTCCACCCATAAATTGGGCTTTCACCTATAGACACTTCATATAGAGTTTTTCTACTTCACATGAATTTTTAGCAAGCTAATAGGATAGCCCAAGGAAGAAATAAAACATAGAATTGGACTAGAATATAGAAATTGGACCGGTAGCCAAAAATCATGAAAATGAGACTAAACCCATTATGAAAGGTAGAATTCTAACCAAAGTAAAGAAAATGGGCAAGAATGAGCCCAAACCCAAGAGGAAAAATAAAAATAAAAATAAAATAAAGTGATGAAATAATGGTGTAATCAAGATTACGTGACATGGCATTAAGACAAAAATTTAGCAAGTGGTGTGATATCCTACATTCATAATTTTAGCAAGTGGTATGATAATACATGGCATTAGGACAAAACATCTATATCCTATCCTCATAATTTTAGCAAGTGAGTAATAATACATAGCATTATGACAAAACATCCTTATCCTACACAAATAATTTTAGCTAAGCAAGGAAGATTCAAGGGTTGGAAATTTGCCACTTAAAAAGGCAAACCTATCATAATTGATTAAGACAAAAGAAAAAGGACATGAATCTTTAAATCAAAGGAACCTTGTCCCTTATCTTAAGAACATATTATCATAATTTTCAAAATACAAATCTCCTTTTCCTATGCATATCTTGACTAAGGAAGAGGAAGACAAGAACATGAGTTGTTTGTTTTCCAAAAATTCAACTAAGTGCATCCTAATTGTGATAAGGTAGAAACATGATTATGAAAGGTGAATTATTTGATAGTCTATATAAGCAAAATCCACCCTTATAACATTAGAATTTTCGTCCAAGTGAGGGACAGGAAAAATAGAAGAAAGATAGAGTGAGAAAAGGAGAGGAAGAAAGGAAGAAAGAGGAAGGATAAGTCTAAAGGACTAAGTGCTCAAGGTAAGTTTAACAATATTTCTTTTTGAAGAAAAGATTTGAAACTTGTAATATTTATATGAGATTTTGATCTTAGAACTTTGATGATTGGTCATGGATGTTGCTATATCATGTTACATATTATGTATATTTGAATACTTAGGCTAGTGTAGATAGTTCTGCATAGGTATGGCTATGGGTGGCAAACTTCTAAGCTTATATTTTTAATATTCTGGGAAGAATCAGTAAGGAATATTGTAACATCCCTAATTTCGTTTATTGATAAAAGTACAAAAAATATTTAATTAAGGAAATAAAATTTATTAGACAATATTTTAGATATCAAAGGAAATATAATCCTTAAATATTCTTCACCTTATGTATATGCATAGAAAATGTTTCTAACATTAAGAAAACAAATAAAGAGAGAAAATCTAATAGGAAAGAAATTAGAAATAACATACTAAAGAGATGCAAAATTCTTGGATAAGGAAGATAAATTTTTAGAAACAAGTAAATGTCTTAAAATTTCAAGAACATTGGATTAGGGTAATTTTTCCTAATTCAAGAACTAGAGTAAGTAAGTTTAAAATCTTTACCCATACATTGGGCTTTTACCTATGGACACTTCATATAGAGTTTTTCACTTCACATAAGTTTCTAGCAAACCCATTGGATAACCTAAGCAAGAAATAAAACATAGACTTGGACTAGGATATAGTAATTGGACCAATAGCCCAAAAATTATGAAAATGTGACCAAGCCCTCCAAGAAAGGTAGAATTTTATCCAAAGCAAAGAAAATGGGTAGGAATAAGCCCATAATGGGTAGGAATAAGCCCAAATCCAAGAGGAAAAATAAAATAAAATAAATTAGGTGATGATATAATAATAATAATAATAAAGATTAGGTTACATGGCATTAAGACAAAAATTTAGCAAGTGGTGTGATTCTACATTCATAATTTTGGCAAGTGGCATGATAATACAAGGCTTTAGGACAAAAATATCTATATCCTACACTCATAATTCTAGCAAGTGGTATGATAATACATGGCATTAGGACAAAACATTCCTATCCCACACAAATAATATCAACCAAATAATGGAGATTCAAGGGCTAGAAATTTGCCACCTAAAAAGGCAAGCCTATCATACTTGTTTAAGACAAAATAAAATGGAAATGAATCCCTAAATCAAAGGGACCTTGTCCCTTATCTTAAGAACATATCATCATAATTTTCAAAATACAAATCTCCTTTTCCTATGCATATCTTAACTAAGGAAGAGGAAGACAAGAACATAAGTTGTTTGTTTTCCAAAAAATTCAACAAAGTGTATCCTAATTGTGATAAGGTAGACCCATGATCATGAAAGGTGAATTATTTGGTGGTCTATATAAGAAAACCCACCCTTACAACATTTTAATTTCGTCCAAGTGAGGAAGAGAGAGAAATAGAAGCAAGGTAGAGTGAGGAAAGGAAAGAAAGAGAGGAGAAGAAATGAAGGAAGAAGAAGGAGAAGTTTAGAAAGCTAAGTACTCAAGGTAAGTTACCTTAATCTCCACTTGAGTCCATTTTTCTTCTTCATACTTGAGGTTCAAAAATTCACCCTCCTTCTCTTACCTAAGCTGCTAGAAAAGTTAAAGGAAGGAAGGAATCTTGCTATTTCTTTCAAGAGGAAACAAGAAAACCAATTCACTAAGTAAGCTAGGGAGATTCTTAGGTAAGTTTAACAATATTTCTTTTTGAAGAAAACTTTTGAAACTTATAATATTTATATGAGATTTTGATCTTAGAACTGTGATGATTGGTCATGGATGTTGCTATGTCATGTTACATATTGATCTTGCATGTGATGTATGTTTGAATACTTAAGCCGGTATAGAAAGTTCTGCATAGGTATGGCTATGGGTGGTAAAATTTTAAGCTTCTGTATTTTAATTTCTGGGAATTATATATACAGAATTAAAATACATGGTTAACATAGGAATTGTAGCTATGTGTGTCACGGATTTTTAGCAACTGGAATCATTCAATTTGGAGTTCATATGATGTAGATATGGTCCGATTAGTTAGCAAAGATCAGAAAATGGTTCATCAGGTAAGAAAATGTTAGGATAGCTTCGGTATTTTAATTTCTGGGAATTATCTGTATTGAACTAAAATAAATGGTTAACATAAGAATTGTAGCTATGTGTGTCACGGATTTTTAGCAACTGGAATCATTCAATTTGGAGTTCATATGATGTAGATATGGTCCAATTAGTTAGCAAAGGTTAGAAAATGGTTCATCAGGTAAGAATATGTTAGGATAGCTTCAGTATTTTAATTTCTGGAAATTATCTGTATGGAATTAAAATAAATGGTTAACATAAGAATTGTAGCTATGTGTGTCACGGATGTTTAGCCACTAGAATCATTCAATTTGGAGTTCATATGATGTAGATATGGTCTGATTAGTTAGCAAAGATCAGAAAATGGTTCATCAGGGAAAAATATGTTAGGATAGCTTCGGTATTTTAATTTCTGGAAATTATATGTATGGAATTAAAATAAATGGTTAACATAATAATTGTGGCTATGTGTGTCACGGATTTGTAGCCACTGGAATTATTCAATTTGGAGTCCATATGAGGTAGATATGGTCTAATTAGTAAGCAATGGTCAGAAAAAGGTTAATCAGGGAAGAATATGTTATGATAGCCTCGGTATTTTACTTTCTGAGAACATTATGTAAGGAATTGAAATAAATGGTTAACATAAGAATTATATATATATGTGTCTCGGATATTTAGCCACTGGAATCACTTAATTCGGAATTCTTATGAGGGAGATATGGACATATTAGTAGATAGAGGTCAGAACCTAACCGAAAAGAAATAACCTGTACATTTAGGGAGTAATATCACCTTGATCTCTTAATAGTTTGCTACAATGTTCAACATAATAATTTTAGATAATTGTTTTATCTTCAAATTGACACCAAGATCACCTACATCAGAGTTAAATTGAGAGAGTTATGCTCTGATTAATAAGAAAAGGTTAGATAGGATAAAAACCTGCATCAAAATAATAAAGAAATAAAATTTGTATTTAAAAAAGAAGATGAATCTTAATAAATGACTAGTATAGCCATAGTCATTGCCATTGTATGAACTTCTTACCATCTTAAGTGTGAAATTTTGACATAGAAATATTTTATAAAGTGATATTTGAAATGGTTATGTTCATGGCATGATTACCAATGATTTTTGGTAATAGTTATATTTTGATAAACATACTTATTATTGAAAGCATATTTTTGGCTATTATTGTGAAAATAAAAGAAATGAGCACGGTCACATGGCAATCCGTGTGGTGCACCAGTAGGGGACGCCCTACCAACGGTTATGATCATGATAATGAGAAAAGAAAGAGAAAGTGGGCCATGTCGGACGGAGTGAGAAAAGCCCGTACCGGATAGTAGAAAATACTCACCCTGACCGGGGTAGCTTGATATGAGAAAAAAAATTGATAGTCATCATATGATATTCTGAAAATAGTTAATCCTGTCATACATATCATTACTGTATGATTCTTATGTACATAGATATAATGCATTCATGTGACCAAAGATATTTTCTGTAGTTTATACAGCTGAACATGACATGATGAACTATATTGATGGTAAATTATGATTTATTGTTGAACTTACTGGGATTTAATTCTTACTATATTTCCATATCATGTTCAGAAGAATAATATGCAGATTTTCTCTATGACACTTATTATTACTGTACGTTGGATCGAGGTGCCCTACCTTGGGCAACTACCAACTATATCAGATGTATCTATCGTAGATGTGACTGAAATTCCGGTGGACGTGCCACCCGCACCAGTGTCCCCGGAAGTAGTCGACATAGATGATTAGAGTTACTATGTATCTTTGTACAAATGTTTGTAAAATAATGGTATGTATGGAAACTAAGTATTGTATTATAAGTATTGTATCACTGTTAATAACAATTATGCTTAGTTATTATTACGAGTTAAGTGGTTAGAATTAAAGTAGTAATAACTTCATGGAATTGTTTTAAATATTAAAAAAAAAATTGTTATGGAGTTGTTACATAATTGGTATCAGAGCAGGTCGATCCTAGATGGCCAGTGGGTGGATGGTTATCTAAATCGATCTTATAGTGTCTTGAGTATGTTATGGTTGTGCTATGTAGGGGATCAGTGATTCATATAGGTAAGAAATTACTAGTGTTTCCTATCTATATGCCGAGGTGGTGTTATGACTGCTATTAAATATTTTTGAACTAACTATTGGGTTTGATCACCTCAATAGCAGCATAACTTTATTTTTTCCATAGTAGGAAATGGCACCACCAAGGAGGAATCCAGCAACCAATGCAGAGGAAACCCTGCACAACCTTGCCACGGCAATTTGAGACCAAGTCGTGACCACCAACTAAATTTTACAACATCTTCAGAATGCTAATAACCCAAATGGTGAGAATGGTGCTAACAACCAGATGGTTGGAAAAGATAATGGCATATCCGAAAGGTGTCTATGACCCAACGGTAGCCGAAAGGTGGATAAGGGAATTAGAGAAAATCTTTGAAGTGATGGGCTGTACTGAAGAGCAACAAGTTATTTTTGCTGCATATATGTTAAAGGATGAAGCAGAATACTGGTGGCGTGGAGCTAGAGAACTTTTAGCTCATCAGGGAAGACAGATCACCTGGCAAGTGTTCAAGGACATTTTTTTTTGAAAAGTACTTTCTAAGTACTGTACGGGCAGAGAAAGAGATCGAATTTCTCCAACTCAGGCAAGGAAGCATGACCGTGGACCAGTATATCGCAAGGTTCGAGGAGCTATCTAAGTTCTCCTCTTATCTACGATATAACCCAGATGAAGTATGGAAGGCGGTTAAGTTTGAAACGGGACTAAACTCGGAGATAAAGAATGCTGTTATAGCTATGGAGATCAAGGAGTTTGTACCTCTGATAAATAAATGCAGACTCCTGGAAAAGAGTTTAAGGGCAGTGGAGGACGAGAAGCAAAGGCGAAACCTATGGAAGAGGAAGAAAAATTTTCCCAATCCTGGAAAGAACGTGAGAAGAAGTGGATATGGAGCTGGTAAAAGGCCATTGATTGCGGGTCCTAGACCTTTTCAACAAGACCTCGCCTCAGTCAAGTGCGCTAAGTGCAGACGCATGCATGGTAACCGGCCATGCTACATGGGACAAGATGTATGCTTCAATTGCGGACATAAGGGACATTTTGCAAGAAACTGCCCACAGAATGCGGGAAAACAGCCAGAACAGAGGCCTCAGGTGAAAGGAAGGGTTTTCACCCTGAGCGGCCAAGAGGCAGCTCAATCTTTTGAAATGATTCAAGGTACATGCTATATCTATGGATTTGCTCTTATGGTGTTATTTGACTCTAGTGCTAGTCATTCATTTATATCGGAAGAATGTATTACGAAGTTTCAGTTTCCTATTTCTGAAACTCCCTATGAGCTATCCGTAGTAACCCTTACAGGGGAACGGATATTAACTTCCTCTGTTTGTAAAGACTGTCAAGTTACCATTCAGGAGAAAACTTTTTCTGTAGACCTCGTCTGTTTACCTTTAAGAGGTATTGAGGTCATTCTAGGGTTAGACTGGATGTCTAGAAATCGAGTCTTGCTGAATTGTTGTAACAAGACTGTTGAATTTCTACCTCCTACTCCGAAAGAGGAGGTCCAGTTATTGATGCTAAATGCCAATCAAGTTAATAGGGAGTTGAAGAATGGAGTACTTGGATACATTCTCTTGTATTTATCAAACCTAGAAGTCGAATCGAAGTTTGATGAAATTCCGGTGGACGTGCCACCTGCACCAGTATCCCCAGAAGTAGTCGACATAGATGATTAGAGTTACTATGTATCTTTGTACAAATGTTTGTAAAATAATGGTGTGTAGTTTGTAAAATAATGGTGTGTATGGAAACTAAGTATTGTATTATAAGTATTGTATCACTGTTAATAACAATTATGCTTGGTTATTATTACGAGTTAAGTGGTTAGAATTAAAGTAGTAATAACTTCATAGAATTGTTTTAAATATTAAAAAAAAAGTGTTATGGAGTTGTTACAAATATAAAGAAATAGTTAACATAAGAATTATAACTATATGTGTCATAGATTTTTAGCCACTAGAATCACTCAATTTGGAGTCCATATGAGGCAGATATGGTCTACTTAGTATATAGTGGTCAAAAATTGGTTAATCAAGGAAGAATATTTTAGGATAGCTTCTGTTTTCTAATTTTTGGGAACATTTTATAGGGAATTAAAATAAATGGTTAACATAAGAATTATAGATATATGTGTCACGGAGTTTTAGTCACTGGAATAACTTAATTTGAAATTCTTATGAGGGAGATATGGACAGATTAGTAGGTAAAGGTCAGAACCTACCCGAGAAGAAATAACTTGTACTTTGAGGGACTAATATCACCTTGATTTCTTAATATTTCGCTAAACTGTTCAACATAATAGTTTTAGATAATTGTTTTATTTTTAAATTAACACTAAGATCACCTACATCGAAGTTAAATTGAGGGAGTTATGCTCTGATTAGTAAGAGACGGTCAGATATGATGAAAATCTGCATCAAGAAAATAAAGAAATAAAATTAATATTTAAAAAAGAAGATGAATCTTATAAATGACTAGTATATGCCATAGCCATTGCCATTGTATGATCTTCTTACTATCTTAAGTGAGAAATTTCGACATAGAAATATTTTATAAAGTGATATTTGAAATGGTTATGTTCATGGCATGATTACCAATGATTTTAGGCAATAGTTATATTTTGATGAACATACTTGTTATTGAAAGCATATTTTTGGCTATCATTGTGAAAAGAAAAGAAATGAGCATGGTCACATGGTAATCCGTGTGGTGCACCAGTAGGGGACGCCCTACCAACGGTTATGATTATGATTATGAGAAAAAAAAGAGAAAGTGTGCCATGTCGGACGGAGCGAGAAAATCTTGTACCGAAGAGTAGAAAATACTCACCTTGACCGGGGTAGCTTGATATGAGAATAAATTGA
Source organism: Gleditsia sinensis (assembly GCA_037074535.1). Lineage (NCBI taxonomy): Eukaryota > Viridiplantae > Streptophyta > Magnoliopsida > Fabales > Fabaceae > Gleditsia > Gleditsia sinensis. The sequence goes on from CM073464.1 coordinate 59,552,797, forward strand.
TAGTTATCATATGATATTCTGAAAATAGTTAATCCTGTCATACATGTCATTAATGTACGATTCTCATGTGCATAGATATAGTGCATTCATGTGACCAAAGATATTTACTGTAGTTTATACAGCTGAACATAACGTGATGAGCTATATTGATGATGATTTATTGTTGAACTTACTAGGATTTAATGTAACATCCCTAATTGAATTTCATGTATTAATAAAAGTACAAAAGTATTCAAAGTAACATCTCTAATTTCTTTTCTTTTATTAATAAAGGTACATAAATATTTAATTAAGGAAATAAAATTTATTAGACAATTTTTAAATATCTAAGGAAATATAATCCTTACAAATTCTTCACCTTACGTATGCATAGAAGTGTTCTAACATTAATGGAATAGGTCAAGAGAGAAAACTTAAGAGGAAATATTAGAAATAAATATACTAAAGAAAGGTGAAATTCTTAGGTAAGGAAGATAAATTTTTGTGAAGGTATTAAAATTTCAAGAAGATTGGATTAGAGTAATTTTTCATAATTTAAGAGTTAAAGTTACTAAGTTTAGTATCTCCACCCATAAATTGGGCTTTCAACTATAGACACTTCATATAGAATCTTTCTACCTCACATGAATTTTTAGCAAGCCAATAGGATAGCCCAAGGAAGAAATAAAACATAGACTTGGACTAGGATATAGAAATTGGACCGGTAGCCCAAAAATTATGAAAATGTGACCAAGCCCATTATGAAAGGTATAATTTTAACCAAAGTAAAGAAAATAGGCAAGAATGAGCCCAAGCCCAAGAGGAAAAGTAAAAATAAAAATAAAAATAAAGTGATGAAATAATGGTGTAATCAAGATTAGGTGACAAGGCATTAGGACAAAACATCTATATCCTACACTCATAATTTTAGCAAGTGGTATGATAATACATGGCATTAGGACAAAACATCTATATCTTACACTCATAATTTTAGCAAGTGGTATGATAATACATGGCATTAGGACAAAACATTCCAATCCCACACAAATAATTTCAGCCAAATAATGGAGATTCAAGGGCTAGAAATTTGCCACCCAAAAAGGCAAACATATCATACTTGATTAAGACAAAAGAAAATGGAAATGAATCCCTAAATTAAAGGAACCTTGTCCCTTGTCTTAAGAATATATCATTATAATTTTAAAAATACAAATCTCCTTTTGATATGCATATCTTGACTAAGGAAGAGGAAGATAAGAACATAAATTGTTTGCTTTCCAAAAAAATTCGACCAAGTGTATCCTAATTGTGATAAGGTAGACCTATGATCATGAAAGATGAATTATTTGATGGTCTATTTAACCAAAACCCACCCCTATAACATTTTAATTTTGTCCAAGTGAGGAAGAGAGAGAAATAGAAGCAAGGTAGAGAAAGGAAAGGAGAGAGAGAGAGGAGAAGAAAGGAAGGAAGAAGAAGGAGAAGTCTAGAGGGCTAAGTACTCAAGGTAACTTAACTTAATCTCCACTTGAATTTATTTTTCTTCTTCATCCTTGAGGTTCAAAAACTCACCCTCCTTCTCTTATTTAAGCTGCTAGAAAAGCTAAGGGAAGGGAGGAATCTTGATCACTAAGTGAGCTAGGAAGATTCTTAGGTAGGTTTACAATATTTCTTTTTGAAGAAAAGTTTTTAAATTTGTAACATTTATATGGGATTTTGATCTTAAGAACTTTGATGATTGGTCATGGATGTTGCTTTATCATGTTACATATTATTCTTGCATGTGATGTATGTTTGAATACTTAGGCTGGTGTAGATAGTTCTGCATAGGTTTGGCTATGGGTGGTAAAACTTTAAGCTTATGTTTTTAAAATTCTGGGAAGAATCGATAAGGAGTTAAAATAACTTGTTAACATAACAATTATAAATATATGTCTCACGGATTTTTAGCCACTAGAATCACTCAATTTGGATTCCATATGAGGTAGATATGGTCTGATTAATAAGCAGTGGTCATAAAATGGTTAATCAGGGACGAATCTGTTAAGAAAGCTTCTGTTTTTGAATTTCTGGGAATATTTTGTAGGGAATTAAAATACCTTGTTAACATAACAATTATAGATATATGTCTCACGGAATTTTATCCACTCGAATCACTCCATTTGGAGCCCATATGAGGTCAATATGGTCTGATTAGTAAGCAGTGTTCAAAAAATGGTTAATCGGGGAAGAACATGTTATGATAGCTTTTGTGTTTTAATTTCAGGGAACATCCTATAGAGAATTCAAATAAATGGTTAACATAAGAATTATAAATATATGTGTCACGAAATTTTAGCCACTGGAATAACTCAATTTGGAGTCCATATGAGGTAGATATGGTCTGATTAGTCAGCAGTATTCAGAAAATGATTAATTAGGAAAGAACATGTTAGGATATCTTCTGTGTTTTCATTTCTGAGAACATCCTGTAGGTAATTCAAATATATGGTTAACATAGGAATTATAGATATATGTGTCACGGAATTTTAGCCACTGAAATTACGCAATGTGGAGTTCATAAGAGGTAGATATGGTCTGATTAGTAAATAGTGGTCAGAAAATGGTTAATCAGGGAAGAATATGTTAGGATAGCTTCTGTGTTTTAATTTATGGGAACATTATGTAGGGAATTAAAATAAATGGTTAACATAAGAATTATAGATATATGTGTCGTGGATTTTTAGCCATTGGAATCACTTAATTTAGAATTTGTATGAGAGAGATATGGACAAATTAGTAGGTAGAGGTCAGACACTACCCGAGAAGAAATAACCTGTAATTTGAGGGACAAATATCACCTTGATTTCTTAATATTTCGTTAAACTGTTCAACATAATAGTTTTAGAAATTTTGTTATCTTTAAATTGACACCAAGATCACCTACATCGGAGTTAAATTGAGGGAGTTATGCTCTGATTAGTAAGAGAAGGTTAGATAGGATGAAAACCTGCATCAAGAAAATAAAGAAATAAAATTAATATTTAAAAAAGAAGATGAATCTTATAAATGAAAATAATAAATGATTAGTATATGCCAAAGCTATTGCCATTGGATGAACTTCTTACCATCTTAAGTGTGAAATTTTGACATAGAAATATTTTATAAAGTGATATTTGAAATGGTTATGTTCATGGCATGATTACCAATGATTTTTGGTAATAGTTATATACTTGTTATTGAAAGCATATTTTGGCTATCATTATGAAAAGAAAAGAAATGAGCACGGTTATATGGCAATCCGTGTGGTGCACCAGTAGGGGACGCCCTACCAACGGTTATGATCATGTTAATGAGAAAAGAAAGAGAAAGTAAGCCATGTCGGACGGAGCGAGAAAAGCCCGTATCGGAGAGTAGAAAATACTCACCCTGACCGGGGTAGCTTGATATGAGAATAAATTGATAGTCATCATATGATATCCTGAAAAATAGTATTTATGCCATACATGCCATTATTGTACAATTTTCATGTGCATGGATAAAGTGTATTCATGTGACCTAAAGATATTTTTTGTAGTTTATATAGATGGATATGACATGATGAACTATATTGATGGTAAATTATGATTTATTGTTGAATCTACTGGGATTTAATTCTCACTATATTTCCATATCATGTTCAGAAGAATAATTATGCAGATTTTCTCCATGACACTTATTATTGCCGTATGTTGGATCGAGGTGCCCTATCTTGGGCAACTACTAGTTATATCGGATATATCTATACTAGATGTGACTGAGATTCTGGTAGAGGTTCCGCCACCCACACCAGTGTCCCTGAAAGTAGTCTACGTAGATGATTAGGGCTAATATGTATATTTTATACCTTTGTACAAATGTTTGTAAGATAATGGTGTGTATGGAAACTCAGTATTGTATCACTGTTAATAACAATTATACTTAGTTAAATTAATTATTATTATGAGTTAAGTGGTTAGAATTAAAGTAGTAATAACTTCATGGAATTTTACAAATATAAAAAAAAATTGTTACATTTACATAAATGGAGTTGTTTTACATTTAATTCTCACTATATTTCCATGTCATGTTCAAAAAATTAGTTATGCAGATTTTTCTATGGCTCTAGCTTTTAGCGCACGTTAGATCGAGTTACTTTATGTTGGGCAGATCTCAGAATCAAATCAAATGTTTGTGGTCGAGTTGGCTCAGATCCTGGTGAAGGTGCAACCAACCGCACCTGTATCTCCAGAATTGGTCAACCAGAATAAATAAGATGTGGATATTTATGTGTTTGATATGTTGTACGTACGTTTTGATTAATGACGTGTATGTAAACTCTATGTTGTATAAATAAAAAAAATTGTTACATAATTTGGAGTCTTTACATAAAGCATCAATCAACTCCTTAGCATTTATAGCTGAGATGAAAATTCGTCGTGCTGAGTGTGATGCATATTCAGTTGTTCCCAAGAAATTATTTGAAAAATCTCTTCTAAAGTACCAAAACTACCTGGTAAGGTAATGAAGGCATTAACATTGTTCATCATTCTAGCCATGCGCTCATGCATGGAAACTACCCTAAACTCTTCCCAATTGTCTTTCCTAAGATGTTGGATGCAGCTAGTGCTGTAGGAATAATACCTAGAACTTGACATCCTCCTACATGTGCAGCTGTAGATACACACCCCATTAACCCACGATTACCTCCACCATAGACTAAATGAATTTTTCTTCTGGCCAGCACCATACTTAAGTTTTGTACAGCTTTCACATACTCTCCATCTTTTACAGGACTGGAACCACAAAAGACACAAATATTTTGAAACTGACGGAATGCAATTCCCTCCATAGCTGCACACACTTTAACTTTGAGTATGAAAGTAAAGATATTAATGTGTGCATTTATAGAACAGTTATGTGAGTGATTGGTGGATATAAACTAAATTGAAGGTGAAATTTTCAAAAATGATGGCAAGCATATATATGTACAGTAGTTGTGATCGTGGTTCAAATTAAACACATAAAGAGAATAAGGTTAAGATATCACCAGAAATTTGTCTTTTCCTTGTTGTCCTTGATGAAGCATTGATGTCTTGATTATTGTAGGAAAGTTGTAAGTGAAAGGCGTGATTGTAGAAAAAAAAGAGGGAATGAAAATGCAAACAAGTTAAATGTTGAAGAGGGATAATCAAATGATTTATTTGTTTTCCCAATGTTCTTGCCAGTCGGCTATCGGTATTATTAAGTTGACTAGTTATTTTGAGAATTTTTTATTTAGACTGATTTATTTTACAGTTGATTGATTACATCTATTTTGAAACAGTCAACTGCATCCTACCAATTAACTACGTATTCTTTGATTTTTCACAGACTTTTATAAGTTTAGAAATTTTTCTTTTTCACCGAATATCAATAACTTTAAAATAGATTTTGGCACATATATTCAAAATTTGCGGCCACCGATTTTTACCGAAATAATAGTTAGATTTTGTTTACAGATTTTCAAGAATTACAGTCACCGATATTAATTTTCTTTCAATACTTTGTTCAAAATTTTGACTTTCTATTTTGACACCGTTTTCTATTATGTTTTTTGTCTGTTCTACTATATTCTCCCTTATTAATGTTTGGCATTAAATGCAAAAAAAATTTCTCTCATTACAAGAAAAGTTAATTTATTTTTTTTGAAACTCAATTATTATGGTGTCCAAGTTGTTAGTAGGTTAAAGTAATGAAAAGTTTGAAAGGAATGGACGGATGATGGCCTTATGGTGTTTTGACAAATGTAATCAAGAAAATTAGTGGTGTTGAAGTTTTAAGGAATAAAATATGGGAATTAGGATTTAAATTAATCTTTGAACTCTTAATTTGAAAATACGTTGAATACTATGAGAATCATGTCCGAAAATAATGTTGATAAAAATCTTAATAAAACAAATCACAAAATAAATATCTTTATACATAATAAAAGAAAGAATATTTCTAAAAATATAACAAAAATTTATTAAAGGCCAATATAATTATTTTAAACAAAAAATAATTACTTTAATTAAAAGTATACTTGCTTTTAGCAGAATATAATCATTTTTAAACAAATAAAAATATATTTGTTTATAGAAAAATATTATTATTTAAAAATAAAAATTACGAGATATTACAGCTAGACCCTTACTTATGCAAACGAAACTCCTTGTCTCTATTTTGGGACATGCAATTTTACATGTAGTAGCACTAATATGCATCAGGCCAACAAGTTATCATCAATGTTTTCCTTTATAATTGGCCTATGATTATGAACTAAATATTTCCCATCTCAGAATTTTTAAGTGTGTGGTATATGTTTCAATAGTCCCACCACAACGCACTAAAATGGGTCTTCAAAAGAGATTGGAAATATTTTTTGAATATGATTCTCCTTCTATTATAAGTTATTTTGAGTTAATGATAGGAGATGTATTTATGGCACATTTTATCGATTACCATTTTGATGATAACATTTTCCTAACATTAAGGGGAGAAGATGAAAGACAGTAGGTCAAAGAAATTACAAGGAATACTTCGTCATATATTGATCCTCGAACAAAGCAATGTAAACCTAAAGTTCAAAAGATAATCCACTTATAAAGTATAACTAATCAACTGATAGATAAATTTACTTACCTAAAGGAAGTGACCAAGTCATATATATCAACGTGGTAAACCAATTGGTTCAAAAGACAAAAATCCCCGCAAAAGAAAAAGAGTAATTATTCAAGATCATCCCATTAAATAAATAGATACTCTTGAAGAGTCTAGAGACATAACAAATAAAGTACTTTAAGAAGAAGTTTAGTGGTACATACTGTCATAGGTACACCCAAATTGATACCTTACCTCTCAACTAACCTGTAGTAGTGGGAATAAGGGTCGATCCCACAGAAACTGTTATTACCTTATGTGATTGAGAAAAAAGGGGTTTGATAATTGTAAATAATAAAGCAAATAAAAAAGCAAATAATAATAAATTTAATTAATGAGAGAGGCGTTGGTTTCGGTCGATATTTACCATCAAGGGATTGCATTGATCATTGACAAAATCATCAATTTTAAACCAAATATCTATCATTGAAATTTTATCCCTGTTCCTCCTTAAACCTAGTGAATTGATAACAATCGTACCAATTAAACCATAATTAATAAGATATCTTTTAGCACATTGGTAAAGTCTAACCTATTAATTGCATGAAGAACGAGAGAAACTGATAGAGTTAAATAAATATAAATACATCGGTTATATTTAATTTAGTTGATCATTTATCATAGGGTTAATGATTTATAATTCAAAATCCTTAATCCTATTTGCTTTATGAATACAATAATGAAAATTTTGTTCAAAACCTAATTCAGTAGTAGATTAAAACATACAATATATCAGTAGGCCTCCTTAGCAATCATATGAACAATTATTAAGAAAAGATAAGAGTAGATGAATAATCAATACCCGGTTAAAATTGAACTAATAAAATCAATTTCAAATCTCACAATGCATAATGATCCATTGAGATTTTAATTTTTCTCTACCAACTAAAAGTAAATTAGCCGTGCAAGGCCATAAGAAAATTTAAACAAGAATTAAAGAAGGTAATTAAGAGCTTGAATGATTAATTTCTTCTCCTATGATACTTGCTTTCTTCCCTTTTATTTATAGGTTAGGAGAGTCCAAAATGAATTATGATTGATTCTAGGGTTGTTCATGGGCTTCTGGGCTTTATTTGGAGTCAAAATAACATAAAAATCGCATTTTTTTACTTTTTGTTATGGCTACGGGTGCTGTGGTAGCCTCTGGCAGCGCCGTGGCACCCCGTTGCTAAAAGTCCATAGCGCCGCGGCGCTACCTGCTAGGCACACCAATGCTGCAGTGCTGATTTCCAAGTGCCACGATGGTACGATTTCTTCAGAATCTGAAAAAGTTGTAAACATTAAAGTTGTAGCTCTGTCTCTTATCTTTCTATATGGAATCATCTTAATCAGAGCTAAAATGTGGGAGATATACCCAAATGAGTGACCAAAGGTCTGGATTCATCAACTGCACTACAATGTTGACTTTCAAGCTCTATAGCACTCTGAAATATCCCGAATTGGACAAAGTGATCAACATAAAAGTTGTAGATACTTGTATTTTAGTTTCATAACCACTTGAATCACTTCGATTGGCGGTCATATGATGGAGATATGATTTACTTAGTACTGTAAGATTTGGAATCGATGTAATTCAGCATTTTTCCATGAAATTCTTATCTTTTTCTCTTCTTTTCTTCTTCCTTTGCTCCTACAACACAAAACACAAAACACAAAACACAAAACTTAATTAATTTCTATTTATATTCTACGTAAATCAAATAAAAAGTAAATTTAAAGGTATTAAAATCATGCTTAATTATAAACACATCATTTAGGTACCTGAAATTGATGAAAATAAAGAGACCTCAATAAGTTATGTATCTATAGGGAAAATAATAAACTAAAAAGAAATAGATATAAACAACACTTTTATGTATACAGTAACATTTAATATTATGAATGATAATAAGGATCATCAACCTGCATATGTTGATGAGTATTGACATAGATGTGATTGGTCAAAATGTAAAGACGCAATTCAAGCATAATTGAATTCACTTGAAAGATGTATGGTTTTTGGACATATAGTTCAAACACCTAAAGATGTAATACCTATTGGGTACAAATGGGTATTTTTACATAAATGAAATGAGAAAAATAAAACTGTAAGATATAAAGCACAACGTTTTACACAAGATTTTTCACAAAGACTTAGAGTTGATTATAATCCATATATTCTACTTTGGTAGATACAATTATATTTCGTTATCTCATTAGTATGGTAGTAAATGAAAAACTTGATATGCATCTTATAGATGTTGTTACAGTTTATTTATAAGGCTCATTTGATAATGACATATATATGAAAGTTTCAAAAGGATTTAAGATGCCTAAAATATATAATTCAAAACCCCAGGAGCTCTATTCAATTAAATTACAAATATCTTTGTATGGATTAAAGCAATCTAGATGAATAACCATCTCATTGAATATTTGTTAAAGGATGGTTATAAGAATGACCATATATGTCCATGTGTTTTCATAAAGAAAGCAAATTCAAGATTTGCTATTATTATGGTATATGTTGGTGATTTGAATATTATTGAAACTTTTGAAGAAATTCTAAAGGCAGTAGATTGTTTAAAGAAAGAATTTGAAATGAAAGATCCTGAAAAAATAAAGTTGTCTTTGCCTGCAATTTAAGCATTTGAGAAATGAAATTTTTATTCATCAATCTACTTATACAAAAAATGTCCTTAAAATTTCTACATGGATAAAACACATCCATTAAGTATCTTATTGGTTGTTTGCTCACTTTATGTAACATCCCCCGATTTTTATTAAATAGAGAATACTTTTAATGGTGAAAGGAAGGAAAGAGAATGAAATGAAATATTGAAGAAACCTTAGAAAGTGATAAAGTAACTAAATAACAAAAATGAAAATTAGAAGGGGAGAAATTGTAATTTTCTAATTCTTCAAGACTAGAACTGAACATCAAAAAATGAGCTAGAGATATGTTTTGGGTGTGACCCCAAAACCCTTAAGCATTTTTCTCAAGAGAATATTAAAGCATTTTGGGACTTTGTGCTAGCCAAACACGGCCTTAGTCAAGGGGCTAGTCACAAGGTGATGGGATGGCACTTTTGCAATATTGACATGGTTGGAGGACATAGTTGGAAGGGGAAATTGAGTTTTTAGAAGAAGTGTTTATTTTAATATTTTTCTTGGTGATTTCTTGAGGAAGTCGACCAAGGGCAAGGAAGGTAGAAAAATACGCAGCCAAGAAGAGAAAAAGGAGAGGAAAAACCGAGAGAAGAAGAAGAAGAAAAAGAAGAGAGAGAGAAAAGAGAGAAAGGCAACAAGAAGGAAGATCAAGGTAATTTCTATGCACTTAAGCTCTTAAATCTTCTCTCATCTTCATTCTAAGCTTCTTAAAAGATGGTTTTCATGGTGGATACACAGGATTTTGGTAGGAAGGGAGAAGAGATAAAGTGTGATTAAGGAAGAATGCCAAGGGTGTGATAGTAGGTAGGTTTAACATTAACGACACCATGTAGATTGTTGTTGATTGATAAAACTTGTATATATATTGAAATGACCATATGAATAGCCATGTAGAGTAAAGGTTTGGATGCCTAAGTAGTACATGTATTGTGTTGAAATTTGGCTTTGAATGAGTGAAAATTGATGCTTGGAATAGATGGTTCTTGGAGTTATAATTTGTGTCAAATTGAAAAATGTTTTCAACACAAAAGTTGTAGTCTTATGTCTTGGTTTCTAAGCCATTTGGAATTACCTCAATCGGATTTAATATGAAAGAGTTATGCCCTGATGAGTGAAGAGAGGTCAAATATAATGCATAGTGTAACATCCCTAATTTCGTTTCATGTAAAAGTACAAAAGTATTCAAAGTAACATCCATAATTTCATTTCTTTTATTGATAAAGGTACATAAATATTTAATTAAGAAAATAAAATTTATTAGACAATTTTTAGATATCTAAGGAAATATAATCCTTAGAAATTCTTCACCTTACATGTATGTATAGAAATGTTCTAATATTAATGGAATAGGTAAAGAAAGAAAACCTAAGAGGAAATATTAGAAATAAACATGCTAAAGAAAGGTGAAATTCTTAGGTAAGGAAGAAAAACTTTTTTTTTGAAGTAAGTAAAGGTATTAAAATTTCAAGAAGATTGGATTATGGTAATTTTTCCTAATTTAAGAGAAAAAGTTACTAAGTTTAGTATTTCCACCCATAAATTGGGCTTTCACCTATGGACACTTCATATAGAGTTTTTCTACTTCACATAAATTTTTAGCAAGCTAATAGGATAGCCCAATGAAAAAATAAAACATAGACTTGGACTAGGATATAGAAATTGGACCAGTAGCCCAAAAATCATGAAAATATGACCAAACCCATTATAAAAGGTAGAATTTTAACCAAAGTAAAGAAAATAGGCAAGAATGAGCCCAAACCCAAGAGGAAAAATAAAAATAAAAATAAAAATAAAAGTAAAGTGATAAAATAATGGTGTAATCAAGATTAGGTGACATGGCAAGACAAAAATTTAGCAAGTGGTGTGATATCCTACATTCATAATTTTAGCAAGTGGTATGATAATATAAGGCTTTAGGACAAAACATCTATATTCTACACTCATAATTTTAGAAAGTGGTATAATAATACATGGCATTAGAAAAAAAACATTCCTATCCCACACAAATAATTTCAACCAAATAATGGAGATTCAAGGGCTAGAAATTTGCCACCTAAAAAGGCAAACCTATCATACTTGATTAAGACAAAAGAAAAAGGAAATGAATCCCTAAATCAAAGGGACCTTGTCCCTTATCATGGAAACATATTATCATAATTTTCAAAATAAAAATCTCCTTTTGCTATGCATATCTTGACTAAGGAAGAAGAAGACAAGAACATAAGTTGTTTGTTTTCCAAAAATTCAACCAAGTGTATCCTAATTGTGATAAGATAGACCCATGATCATGAAAGTTGAATTATTTGATGGTCTATTTAAGCAAAACCCACCCTTACAACATTAAAATTTTCGTCCAAGTGAGGGAGAGGAAAAATAGAAGCAAGGTAGAGTGAGGAAAGGAGAGGAAGAAAGGAAGAAAGAGGAATGAGAAGTCTAGAGGACTAAGTGCTCCAGGTAAGTTTAACAATATTTTTTTTTGAAGAAAAGTTTTAAAACTTGTAATATTTATATGGGATTTTGATCTTAGAGCTTTAATGATTGGTCATGGATGTTGCTATATCATGTTACATATTATGTATGTTTGAATACTTAGGCTGGTGTAGATAGTTTTGCGTAGGTATGGCTATGGGTGTCAAAATTTTAAGCTTCTGTTTTTAAAATTCTGGGAAGAATCAGTAAGGAATTTAAAGAAATGGTTAACATGAAAAATGTAGATCTATGTCTCACGGATTTTAAACCACTAGAATCACTCAATTTGAAGTCCATATAAGGTAGATATGGTCTGATTAGTATGAAGTGGTCAGAAAATGGTTAATCAAGGAAGAATATTTTAGGATAGCTTATGTGTTTTAATTTTTGGTAACTTTCTGTAGGGAATTAAAATAAATGGTTAACATAAGAATTATAGATATATGTGTCCCAGAATTTTAGCCACTAGACTTACACAATTTGAAGTCCATATGAGTTAGATATGGTCTGATTAGTAAGCAGTGTTTAGAAAATGGTTAATCAGGGAAGAACATGTTAGGATAGCTTCTGTGTTTTAATTTCTGGGAACATTCTGTAGGAATTTCAAAGAAATGGTTAATATAAGAATTATAGATATATGTCTCACGGATTTTAAACCACTGGAATCACTCAATTTGGAGTCCATATAAGGTAGATATGGTCTGATTAGTAAGCAGTGGTCAGAAAATACTTAATAAGAGAAGAATATGTTAGGATGGTTTCTGTGTTTTAATTTCTAGGAACATTATGTAGGAAATTAAAATACATAGTTAACATATGAATTATAGATATATATGGCACGGATTTGTATCCATTGGAATCACTTAATTTGGAATTTTTATGAGGGAGATATGGACCAATTAGTAGGCAGAGGTCAGAACCTATTCGAGAAGAAATATTCTGTACATTGAGGGAGTAATATCACCTTCATTTATTAATATTTCGCTAAACTGTTCAACATAATAGTTTTAGATAATTGTTTTAGTTTGAAATTGACACCAAGATCACCTACATCGGAGTTAAATGGAGGGAGTTATGCTCTGATTAGTAAGAGAAGGTTAGATAGGATGAAAACCTGCATCAAAAAAATAAAGAAATAAAATTAATATTTAAAAAAAAAAGAATCTTATAAATAAAAATAATAAATGACTAGTATATTCCATAGTCATTGCCATTGTATGAACTTCTTACCATCTTAAGTGTGAAATTTTGACATGAAAATATTTTATAAAGTGATATTTGAAATAGTTATGTTCATGGCATGATTACCAATGATTTTTGGTAATAGTTATATTTTGATTAACATACTTGTTATTGAAAGCATATTTTTTGCTATCATTGTGAAAAGAAAAGAAATGAACACGGTCACATGGCAATCCGTGTGGTGCACCAGTAGGGATGCCCTACCAACGGTTATGATCATGTTAATGAGAAAAGAAAGAGAAAGTGGGCCATGTTGGACGGAGCGAGAAAAGCTCGTATCGGAGAGTAGAAAATATTCACCCTAACTGGGGTAACTTGGTATGAAAGTAAATTGATAGTCATCATATGATATTATGAACATAGTTAATCCTATCATACATGTCATTATTGTACAATTCTCATGTGCATAGATATAGTGCATTCATGTGACCGAAGATATTTGTTGTAGTTTATACAGCTAAACATGACGTGATGAGCTATATTGATGATGATTTATTATAGAACTTACTGAGATTTAATTCTCACTATATTTCTATATCATGTTCAGAAAATTAGTTATGCAGATTTTTTCTATGGCTCTGGCTTTTAGTGCACATTGGATCGAATTACTCTATGATGGGCAGATCCTAAATAAAATGTTTGTGGGTGAGTTGGCTCAGATCTCGGTGAAGGTGCAACCACCTGCACCTGTATCTCCGGAATTGGTCAACCAGAATTAATAAGATGTAGATATTTATGTGTTTGAAATGTTGTACGTACATTTTGATTAATGACGTGTATGTGAACTCTATATTGTATTATAATAAATAAAAAAGTTGTTACACGTAGAGTCATGATGCTATTTTTAACACCCTTTTACACCTGTTTTTAATCCTAATTAGCCAAAGTGGTAAACATAAAAGTTGTATATTATTGTCTTAAATTTCTATAGGCACTGTAATCACCTTAATCAAAATTGAAATAAGAGATATATGGTCTGATTAATGAAAGAAGGGTAGACTAGTTGGAAATCTAAAGCACAGGACAACCCAGAGCATGGCTGTGTTCCAAGACACAGCCAAGCTGTGTTGGCCAAGCCATGTTCAGTGCGGATGAAGGGTTTATGAAGCTCAGAGCATAATTGTGTTATAGGACATGGCCAGGTCGTGTTGAGGCTTAGTTTAGCTTAGTTTCAACTACAATATACCTTAAATGAACCTCATTAACTAGATGGTAATTATAGAAATCAAATTAAAGAAGAATGCCCTATAATCTTTGTGATATAATACTAGTTCTCACCATTTATTGTAATGACAAGTGTAACAACTTTTTATTTATTTATTACTATACAATATAGAGTTCACATACACGTCATTAATCAAAACGTACGTACAAAATTTCAACACATAAATATCTACATCTTATTTATTCTGGTTGACCAATTTCAGAGATACAAGTGTGGGAGGTTGTACCTTTACCGGGATCTGAGCCAACTCATCCACAAACATTTTATTTAGGATTTGGCCATCATAGAGTAACTCGATGCAACGTGTGCTAAATGCCATAGCCATAGAAAAATTTGCATAACTAATTTTCTGAACATGACATGGAAATATAGTGAGATTTAAATCCCAGTAAATTCAACAGTAAATCATCATCAATATAGCTTATCACATCATGTTCATCTGTATAAACTACAGCAAATATCTTTGGTCACATGAATGTATTTTATCTATGTATATGAGAATCGTACAGTAATGACATGTATGGCAATAATTACTAATTTCAGAATATCATATGATGACTATCAATTTATTCTTATATCAAGCTACCCCAGTCAGGGTGAATATTTTCTACTCTCCGGTACGGGCTTTTCTCGCTCCGTCCGACATGGCACACTTTATCTTTCTTTTCTCATAATCATAACAGTTGGTAGGGCGTCCCCTACTGGTGCACCACACGGATTGCCATGTGACTGTGCTTATTTCTTTTCTTTTTACATTAATAACCAAAAATATGATTTCAATAACAAGTATGTTCATTATACTCACATACCATAATGTTTCATCAAAATATTTCCATGTCAAAATTATACACTTAGAATGGTAAGAAGTTCATGCATTGGCAATGGCTATAGCATCTTCTAGTCATTTATTATTTTCATTTATATGATTCTTTTTTTTTAAATATTAATTTTATTCCTTTATTTTCTTGATGCAGGTTTTCATCCTATCTGATATTCTCTTAATAATTAGAGTATAACTCCCTCAATTTAACTCCGATTTAGGTGATCTTGGTGTCCATTTAAAGATACAACAATTATCTAAAACTATTATGTTGAGTAGTTTAGCGAAAAATTAAGAAATTATGGTGATATTACTCCCTCAAAGTACAGGTTATTTCTTCTCGGGTAAGTTCTGATATCTATCTACTAATCTGTCCATATATCCCTCGTGAGAATTCCAAATTGAGTGATTCTAGTGGTTAAAATTCCGTGACACATATAGCTATAATTTTAATGTTAACCATTTATTTTAATTCTCTATAGAATGTTCCCAGAAATTAAAACACAGAAGCTATCATAACATATTCTTCCCTGATTATAAATTTTCTGACATTTGCTTACTAATCGGACCATATCTACCTTATATGGGCGCTAAATTGAGTTATTCTAATGGCTAAAAATCTGTGAGACATAGATCTACATTTGTTATCTTAACTATTTGTTTTAATTCCTTACTGATTCTTCCCAGAATTTTAAAAACAGAAGCTTAAAAGTTTTCCACCCATAGCCATACCTATGTAGAATTATTTACACCAGCCTAAGTATTCAAACATACATAATATGTAACATGATATAGCAACATCTATGACCAATCATTAAAGTTCTAAAATCAAAATCTCATATAAATATTACAAGTTTCAAAACTTTTCTTCAAAAAGAAATATTGTTAAACTTACCTGAAGCACTTAGTTCTCTAGACTTCTCCTTCCTCTTTCTTTCTTTCTTCCTCTCCTTTCCTCACTCTACCTTACTTCTATTTTTCTCTCCCTCACTTGGACGAAATTCTAATGCTATAAGGGTGGGTTTTGCTTATATAGACTATCAAATAATTCACCTTTCATAATCATGGGTCTACCTTATCACAATTAGGATGCACTTTGTTGAATTTTTGGAAAACAAACAACTCATGTTCTTGTCTTCCTCTTCCTTAGTCAAGATATGCATAGGAAAATGAGATTTGTATTTTGAAAATTATAATAATATGTTCTTAAGATAAGGAACAAGGTCCCTTTGATTTAGGGATTCATTTCCTTTTTCTTTTGTCTTAATCAATTATGATAGGTTTGCCTTTTTTAGGTGGCAAATTTCCAACCCTTGAATCTTCCTTGCTTAACTAAAATTATTTGTATAGAATAAGGATGTTTTGTCATAATGCTATGTATTATTACCCACTTGCTAAAATTATGAGTGTAGGATATAGATGTTTTATCCTAATTCCATGTATTATCATACCACTTGTTAAAATTATGAATGTAGGATATCACACCACTTGCTAAATTTTTGTCTTAATGACATGTCACCTAATCTTGATTACACCATTATTTCATCACTTTATTTTTATTTTTTTTTCCTCTTGGGTTTGGGCTCATTCTTGCCCTTTTTTTTTACTTTGGTTCTATCTTTCATAGTGGGCTTAGTCACATTTTCATGATTTTTGGGTTACCGGTCTAATTTCTATATCCTAGTCAAAGTCTATGTTTTATTTCTTCCTTGGGCTATCCTATTGGCTTGCTTAAAATTCATGTAAAGTAGAAAAACTCTACATGAAGTGTCCATAAGTGAAAGCCCAATTTATGGGTGGAGATACTAAACTTAGTAATTTTAACTCTTAAATTAGGAAAAATTACTATAATCCAATCTTCTTAAAATTTTAATACATTTACTTACTTCACAAAAATTTATCTTCCTTACCCAAGAATTTCACATTTCTTTAGCATGTTTATTTCTAATATTTCCTCTTAGATTTTCTCTCTTTACCTATTCCATTAATGTTAAAACATTTCTATGCATACACGTAAGGTGAAGAATTTCTAAGGATTATATTTCCTTAAATATCTAAAAATTGTCTAATAAATTTTATTTCCTTAATTAAATATTTATGTACCTTTATCAATAAAAGAAATGAAATTAGGGATGTTACTTTGAATACTTTTGTACTTTTATTAATACATGAAACGAAATTAGGGATGTTACAACAAGCATGCCATATATTGTGTATTAATACATATTTGTTAAATAATGAGAATGATAATGTGATACCTATAATCTTTGTGATATAATACTAGTTCTCACCATTTATTGTAATGACAAGCATGCTATATATATGTATGCATTATTACATGATGGTAAGTGTATTGATACACATTTTTTAAATGATGATGTAATGATAATAACAAGTATGATGTTAGTGATGTACTTGGTTAATGCATAACCTTATCATGGTCGTGATGATGATTAGATAGTATAATGCATACATTACGGCATAAATGCATGATGATTAGATGTATGATGTATACATTGTTACACGATGATAAATGTATTAATGCATAATTGTTAAATGATGTGATGATAATGGAAAGCATGATGTTAGTGATGAATTGCTTGGTGCATATTTAATGTATTGATGATAAAGATGATGATATTATGCATGTGGCTAAATATGAAAAATAGACAGATACTTGCAGCACCCTATGGCAACAAAGTGACCCGGTGACATACGAGATGACTCTTTGTGGCCACAAGGTGACTCGACGAGAGTATCGAGATGACTCCTATAGCAGCACGGTGATCCTGTGACATGCGACACCTTGTGGCTATAAGGTGATCAGATGGGTCGTATGGCTTTGAGACGATACCAAATAGGAAATGCCCTATTAGCTTGAGTAAACTTAGGGGGAGTAGGGCTACTTCGACTAGGTAATAGTGGTGTGTGAGTAGCGGGAAGGAGAGAGCTCACATTACCCTATTGCTGAACAAAGAAGAAATCATAGACGATCAGCTACTATGTATGATATTTCTGCATAGCATGATTATAAATGTTGATATTATCAAATGTGTGCATTGTTGTTGTTTTAATTAAAACTCGCAAGTGCACGAATCTATTGGAGTATAGATTTAGTGGTATGCAAGGTCGATCCCACAGAGATTGCCAATTGAGAGAAAATTCTAATATAGATCCGAAATAAATACTTCTAACCTAGTTCCCGATGTCTCGTTTTGTGAGAGGAATATTGAACAAAATATGCAAAGAACTAATATACTGAAATTAAATGAAGATGTATTCAAGGTAAAGAAGCATGCTAAGGTTAGGAGATCCACTCTTGGTATATCGAATAAAAATAAATTTAACTCTTTGATTACTCAATTAGAATCTTTACACGAATAAAGTTCTAATCGGATGATATGTTAATTTAAGCTCAACTTTGTTTATACATGAATTATATTTACCTCCTTTCTAATAATTAAAACATTCTTGTAAAATGGATTCAAGCGTACATTGTGCCAATCAACATATTGTCTACAATAAATCAAGAGTGATTCAAGTATTTATTGTGCCAAAAATTGTCTACAATGTATCAAGGTTCACACTTCACAAGATTAAAAATACAAAGATGCAAAAGATAACTTGTAAATGGATTCAAGCATAAATTGTGCCAATCATTATATTGTCTACAATAAATCAAGATTCACATTTTACAAGATTAACTTATGCAAAAAATGAAAGGTAGAAAATTAATTAACATAACAAAATAAAATGAAATAGAATCGGTGGCAAAGCCAACCAATAGTAAAATAAAATAAAGTAGGCGGCAAAGCCAACCATGAAAATAATAAGAGATAGGCGGTCTAATAAAACCAGCCAATAACATAACAAGATATCGGCGGTATGATAAAATCAGCCATTAAGAAATAATTATGAGAAAAGAAATAGGAAGGTAAATACAATATCAAAGATAAACATTAAGATTAAGAATTAGATAAATTATTATTCTCATACCAAGAGTTTCACCCTTTCACCTTAGCATTAGGAGATTAGTTCTCCATAATCAAGGCAAGAAAGTGAAATGAAAGATGAAGAAACATGATAATATTACGAAAGAAAATGAAAAAAATACAAGATATCTAAAGAGAGAATAACATTACAAGTTCGTAGAATTTCAACAAAGCTTTCCCAAGCTCTATCCAAAGCTCTCCAAAAAACTAAAAACTCTCCAACTCACCCCTCAAGCCCTCTATTTATAGATACAATTAAGTGTGGTAGGTGTGGTAATTGTCAAAGTTGTTAGGTAGAAAGTTGTACAAAATTGACAATTTGGATTCCATCATGTGCACCGAAATTGAGCCTTGAATATCGTCTTGAAATCCGCCGAATTTGCTGACTCCCTCAACATGAAAGTTGTAGAAAATTTTGTTAGCTTTCCGTCAAGACAAATCATGGACAAATTGGATACGTAAGTTGTGACTTATGGTCAAAATACTAGAGCAAGGTCGGGCTGGACTGCAGCAGTAGAAAAATCCGTTTCTAGCCCATTTTTGGCCCTTCTAGTGTCTGAATTGTCTGACCACTTGAACATGAAAGATGTACCCAATTGTGGCAGCTACACACCTACCAAATTTCATACATATTGGATATGTATTTGTGGAGATATGGCCCAAGTACTACAGTAAGGTTGGGCTGGACTGCAACCAGCAAACATATTCTCAACATTGGGTGCTTTGCCTTGAATCTTTATATTTTAGTTCTTTTGGAAATGTGATCATAAATCAAGAATAAATTTGTCCATATATCCATTAGGATGCGTCTCAAGAGACAATATGATAATGCTCCTTACTCAGCCATCCTTAATGAATTTGTTTTATCTGCTTGATTTATAGACATCATTCCCAAAGAACCACAATTTAGCTCTGATTCCTCCAATTAAGTCCATTTTCTACTCTTCTCTCAATCTGTAAGAAAGACAAAAAACTAAAGGCAAGTAAGGGAGATTTATGCTTAATTATGGCAAAAGATAAGATGAAAATATTTAATTTATGAGTATAAAACTCACTCATCAAATACCCCCAGACTTAATCTTTTGCTTGTCCTCAAGTAAAACACACAAACTTCAAAATTCAAATTATGAGTGAGTGATGAATGGTTTTTGACTTACTAAGCATTCCTCAAGGATTTAAAATGTGCAACCAAGAAAGATATCAGAATCCTAAGGTTATGTAGAACTTTTATTCAAATACAACATGTGGTTTACCCTTGAATCCCAAGTGTGTGTGTGTAATAGTCTTATGACATTGGACTTTTTGCATTCAAATAAATTTATGTAATCAAATATTTAAAATAGATCTCTAGATATATGCATTTGAGACTCCATAAGCTTATTTTTCATGTCACTCTCCACTAATGTAGACTGAGCACAACATTTAAGATCATTAGGACGTTCATTAGGCTTGTAATGTATGGCACAGGTTAAAGGTGGATAAAATGATATGAATGAAAGCTCAATTCACTCTTTAACGTACATGATCATTTAAAACCTCCCAAATACTTTGGATATTATACTTTGAATTCTATCTCCAACCTTTTCATCATCCTTACATTTATTTGCTTATACTATTTTTTTTTTTGAATATAAACACCCCCAAACTTATTTATTTAGGGAGTATTAACTTTCTTTCTTCTTTTTTTTTCTTTTTTTTTTCTTTTCTCTCTTTTTTTTTTTTTAAACTTCTACCATCCACCCTTGAATCATAACTTTTCAAATGATCATTCCTGTGAGTGAAGGGTAAGAGTTAGACATATTTTTATTTAAAGGCTAGATAAAAATATAGGTGTTCAAGAAAAGATAAATATAGGCACAAAATAGGTTGCTACGGATAACAAAATGTATAGGTTGGTTTGAAAGGCTCAAACGATTCCAACAATGCCTAATTCATTTCTTAAATGGAGAGTAGTCTAGGATTTCGCCTCAAGTGACAGTCAAATAAGTTCTAGAGTCTTATGAGATCAATTGACATATCTGAATCACACAAATCTTTTCTGAATAAACAATAAGTCAAATGTAAAAGATTAAGTGCACAAGATATTAGGATTCTCAAATAAAACACAAGTTACATTAGAGTTCAAGTTCACACATAATACTCAGAACTCATCAATTTTTCAAAGGTCACAAGCATTTTAAACCATTTTCATCATTGGTGCTAGCTTTGCCTAATCCCAAGACATCACTCAATTTTTTTTTTTATATTTTTTTTATATTTTTTTATTTTTTTTAAAAGATGAAGAAACACAAAATAAACAATAAAGATTAAAAGAGATATTACCTGGAAGGAGATCTAAGAAAAGATGAACCTGCAACAAACTAAACAGAAAATAAAAATTTATTTAAGCAAATAAAATGTGTTACAAATGAAGATTTAAGTCCAGTTTGCGCTTTCTGCGATGTTCTGTTGTCCACTCTATTTGAGCTATAACTGG
The DNA here is from genome assembly GCA_037074535.1 of Gleditsia sinensis. Taxonomy (NCBI): domain Eukaryota; kingdom Viridiplantae; phylum Streptophyta; class Magnoliopsida; order Fabales; family Fabaceae; genus Gleditsia; species Gleditsia sinensis. The sequence goes on from CM073464.1 coordinate 59,574,327, forward strand.
ATCAGGTACATGAACAAATGCTTGTAACGCATCAATCAGCTCGTCAGCATTTGAGGCCGAGATGAGAATCTGACGTGCTGAGTGCGAGATAAACCTTTGTTCTACAGCATGATCAAGAAAAGACAACAAACCATCAAAGAAATTGTTAACATTCAACAAACCTATGGGTTTATGGTGCATGTTCAGTTGTGCCCAAGAGACGATTTGAAAAATTTCCTCTAGAGTACCAAAACCTCCAGGTAAGGCAATGAAGGCGTCAGCGTTGCACATCATTTTAGCAATTCGTTCATGCATGGAGGCTACCCTACATTCTTCCCCAATTGTTCTTCCTACTATGTTTGATGCAACCAGAGCTGTAGGAATAATACTAAGAACTTGGCATCCTCCTAGATATGCAGATCCAGACACACTCCCCATTAACCCACGACAACCTCCACCATACACTAACTGAATCTTTCTCTTGGCTAGTACCATACCCAAAGTTTGTGCTGCTTTTACATATTCTCCATTTTTTCCAGGACTAGAACCACAAAAGACACAAATATTTCGAAAGTGACGAACTGCGATTCCTTCCATATCTGCACTCACCTTGACTTTGATTATGAAGATGAAGATCATGAGGTGCGCATTTATAAGACTCAAATAAGGGCATACTTGTAATAGCTATGTGCATAGGCCGGGGGCATAATTTCAATAGCTATAAGAGTAGGCCGAAAAATGTCAGCTAAATTAAAGGTGAAAAATTCAAAAATGACAGCACGCATGCATATGTACAGTAGTTATGATTGTGGCTCACATCTTCCTCTGGTTTTACGTCCAGTAACGGCTTAAACGCCCTCTATGGGTCGAGGATATGCTTCCCATCCAATTTTCTTATAAATTGGCAAACAGGGTCTTTTAACGTCAGATTCCCAAGACTGTACCGTTTATGTTCTTTTTTGAAATGGGGCCATAGACCGACAATACCGATATGCACAGATCCACTAGGATGTGTCTCAAGAGACGTTGGATGAAAGTCATCATCCAATGACTCCTTACTCAAGCCATCCTTAATGAACTTAATTTTGTCTTCCCGATTTACAGACACCCAACCCAAAGAACGGCAACGTTTGTTACAAGTTTCACGTCCACATTTGTAACAAACACCCATTCGTTTAGCTCTGCGCTTTTTAGCAAAACTACTTTTTCCTAAACCAGGCATGTAAGAGATGAAATCATTTGCAGATTCACCTGATAACCGTACCTTAGCTTCAATTAGCCAACGAATATCAGCAGGTATTCCCATTATCATCATTAACCTCAATCTTTCAACCCGTGCTTTGTAAATTTTTATCAATGCATTGGGTGGAAGAGAAGGAAAATGATTTTTCAATTGTGCGAGAACGTCCTCCATTATCGACTCAATTTTTTTTTTTTTTTTTTGTGAAAGAGAGGAAAAAAAACAACAAGAGCAAGGAAACAATAGAAGTTCAAAAGAAGATTACAATGAGGAAACCAATTAATGCAAGTTAAATAAAGAAAGATCTTACCTAGATAGCGTGCACGACAACCTTTAATAACAGAGGCGAATCAATCCTGGTAGATAGGATCACGCAAATGTGTCTCCTCTATCTCTGGGTTATGTAATTCAAAAAATGCTTTCAATCTTTGACCATTTACTTTAAACACATCACCGTTCTTGGGATTTTCGATCTCTACTGCACCATGTGGATAAACAGTACGAACAATGAATGGGCCTGTCCACCGAGAACGTAGTTTCCCTGGAAATAAGTGCAAACGAGAGTTATATAGAAGGACCTTTTGACCTACATTAAATGATTTTCTTAAAATATGTTTGTCATGAAAAACTTTCATTCGATCCTTATACAACTTTGCACTTTCATATGCATCATTCCGTATTTCTTCCAATTCATTGAGTTGAAGCTTCCTGTGAGAACCTGCTTTGTCAAGAGCAAAGTTAAACTGTTTGATGGCCCAATAAGCTTTATGCTCTATTTCAACAGGTAAATGACAGGCCTTGCCATACACAAGCCGGTAAGGAGACATTCCAATAGGGGTTTTAAAAGCAGTACGATAAGCCCATAAAGCATCAGAAAGTTTCAAAGACCAATCTTTCCTATTTGGGTTAATCGTTTTTTCCAAAATGTTTTTAATTTCCCTATTTGAAATCTCAACTTGCCCACTAGTTTGTGGGTGGTATGGGGTTGCCACTTTGTGCGTGATGCCATATTTCTTCATCAAATGATCAAAATGCCTATTACAAAAATGTTTCCCCCCATCACTAATGATTGCTCGTGGTGTGCCAAACCTTGAGAAAATGTTTTCTTTCAAGAATTTCACCACAATCTTGTGATCATTTGCTTTACATGCAACAGCCTCGACCCATTTTGACACATAATCCACAGCAACAAGGATGTATAAATTGCCAAAAGAATTAGGAAAAGGACCCATGAAATCAACTCCCCAGACATCGAATATCTCAACAATAAGAATGGGAGTTAGAGGCATCATGTTCCTGCGTGAGATACTACCCAATTTTTGGCAACGCTCACAAGAACTACAGTACAAATGGCAATCTTTGAACAGTGATGGCCAATAAAAGCCACATTGCAAAACCTTTGCAGCAGTTTTTTTAGCACTAAAATGACCTCCACAAGCATGATCATGACAAAAATGAATAACACTAGATTGCTCACTCTCCGGAACACATCTCCTAATGATTTGATCAGGACAATACTTAAACAATTATGGATCTTCCCAAAAGAATTTTTTAACTTCAGCTAAAAATTTTATCCGATCTTGCTTATTCCAATGTGTAGGTATTTGACCTGTGACAAGGTAATTAGCAATGTCAGCAAACCAAGGTAGCTGAGAAACGGACATGAGTTGCTCATCTGGAAATGAGTCTTTGATAGGTAAGTTATTTTCACCCGATTCAACTATCAGCCTGGACAAGTGATCAGCCACAACATTTTCAGATCCTTTCTTATCCCGAATTTCTAAATCAAATTCTTGTAACAGTAGTATCCATCTTATCAATCGGGCTTTATCATCCCAGCCTTAAACTGAATCATCTACTCATGTTTGTAACAGTAGTATCCATCTTAAGGTCAATTTCAAGAATTTCACCACAATCTTGTGATCATTTGCTTTACATGCAACAGCCTCGACCCATGAGTAGTGAAAGAGATCAACCTGAAATTGACCTTAAACTCTTTATGAAAGTAGTTCAAGATCAGTTTAAGTTGCTGAATATGAGGCTAGATAACCTTGATTCACCATCCCAGCCTAAGCTTACCAAACAGTTTGGGTTTGATGAGGGAGAAGGGGAATATTCAGATAGTGAAGCATTTGGGTCAAGAAAGGAAAGGAGGATAGCTCCTAGGCGTGATAGTGGCTTGGGAAACATAAAAATGACTATTCCTACATTCCAAGATAAGGGTGACCCTGAACTTTACTTAGAGTGGGAGAGGAAGGTAGAACCTATGTTTGAGTGTCATGATTATACTGAGGAGAAAAAGGTGAAGCTAGCTGCTGTGGAGTTTACTGACTATGCTAGTATTTGGTGGGATCAATTAGCAATTAATAGGCGGAGAAGTGGTGAGAGACCTATTCGGTCATGGGAAGAGATGAAGGTTGTGATGAGAAAATGGTTTGTTCCTATCCATTACTATAGAGACTTGTTTAGAAAATTACAAAATCTGCATCAAGGATATATGAGTGTAGAGGATTACTACAATGAGATGGAGATGGCCATAATGAAATCTAATATTGAAGAGGATAAAGAGGCAACAATGGCAAGGTTTATAGGTGGTTTGAGGAAAGAAATTACAGATGTAGTAGATATGCACCATTATGTAGAGATGGAGGATTTACTGCATAAAGCAATTAAAGTTTAGAAGCAGTTAAAGGTTAGAACATCTTCTAAATTTGGCTCAATTCCTAAAACTCCATGGAAGCTGAATTGGCAAGATAACCATAAGGCTGCTACTAGGCCGAAGGAAGAGAGCAAGGGGAGGAATTCAATTACAGCCCCTAATCCTGAGGTTAAGAATGATACTGCTACTTCCTTTAGAGCACAAGATACAAAATGTTTTAGATGTCACGGGTTGGGGCATATTGCATCACAGTGTCCTAACAAGAGAGCCATTGTTCTTCTTGATGATGGAGGCATGGAAAGTGAGCATTCAAGTGATGATGAGATGCCACCATTGGAGGATTGCAGTGACATAGGGATTGGTGAACTAGTGCATAGAGAAGTTTTAGTTACTCGATGTGCTCTTAATATGCAACCTAATGATGATGTTGATGATGAACAACGTGAGCACATCTTCCAAACCAGGTGCCACGTGAATAACAAGGTATGTAACTTGATTATTGATAGTGGGAGTTGCACTAATGTAGCTAGTACCTTGATGGTTGATAAATTGGGTCTATCCACATTGAAACATCCTAAGCCATATAGGTTAAGATAGTTGAATGATAGGGGAGATATATGGGTGACCAATCAGGTTTGCATATCTTTTTCTATTGGTAACTACGAAGATAAGGTGCTTTGTGATGTAGTACCAATGCATGCTGGACACTTGTTAGGACGTCCATGGCAATTTGATAGAAGGGTTAATTATGATGGTTACAAGAATCAATATACATTAACCATACATAAAAGAACCTTTATTCTAACACCCCTAAAGCTAGCTGAGGCTTTTGTTGATCAAGTGATAATTACAAAAGAGTGTAAGTTGAGAGAAACAATAGAAAAAGAGAAGAAAGAGAGTAAGGTAAAAATTGAGAGTGAGAGAAAAAAGAGAGAGGTTGAGACATGTGAGCAGAAAAAGAAAGAGAGTTGTAAGCCAAAGAAAGAGAAAAATAAAAGAGTGAATGCTTTTGCACTAAAAAGTGAGGTGAAGAGTGCTTTGGTATGCAAGTCAAACCTCTTTGTGCTCATGTACAAGGATATTTATTTTACTAACACTCCTAACCTATCTTTGCCAAGAATGGTTGTGTCTTTGTTACAGGAATTCACTGATGTTTTTCCTGAGGAGATTCTACATGGACTACCACCTTTGAGAGGTATTGAGCACCCAAATAGACTTTGTCCCTGGATCATCCATCCCTAATCAACCTGCCTACTGAGCTAATCTTGAGGAGACGAAGGAAATTCAGAGGCAAGTAGATGACCTAGTTCAGAAGGGATTCGTGAGGGAGAGTCTTAGTCCCTGTTAAGTACCAGTTATTCTTGTGCCTAAAAAGGATGGTACTTGGCGCATGTGCGTAGATTGCAAAGCCATTAACAAAATCACTATAAAGTATAGGCATCCAATTCCTAGATTAGATGACATGCTTGATGAGTTGTATGGTTCTAGTGTTTTTATTAAAATTGATTTAAAGAATGGCTACTATTAAATTCGCATGAAAGAGGGAGATGAGTGGAAAACTGCTTTTAAGACTAAATATGGTTTATATGAGTGGTTAGTAATGCCCTTTGGCTTGACTAATGCACCCAGTACCTTTATGAGATTAATGAACCATGTCTTACGTGCTTTCATTGGAAAGTTTGTGGTAGTTTAATTTGATGATATTTTAGTATATAGTCAAAATCTTGATGAACATGTATTACATTTGTGTGCTGTTTTTGATGTGCTTAGGGAGCATAAATTATATGCTAACATGAAAAAGTGCACATTCTATTCTGATTCAGTAGTGTTCCTTGGTTTTGTTGTTAATTCTCATGGAATTAGTGTGGATGAGGACAAGGTTAAGGCAATCCGAGATTGGCCTACACTTAGGAATGCTAATAAAGTTAGGAGTTTTCATGGTTTAGCAAGTTTCTATAGGCAGTTTGTAAAGAATTTCAGTACTATTGCTGCACCCCTAAATGAACTTGTTAAAAAGAATGTTGTCTTTAAATGGGATAATTTGCATGAGAAGTCATTTAACACTTTAAAGAATCTTCTGACTAATGCACCCTTGCTGTCATTACATAACTTTGATAAAACTTTTGAAATTGAATGTGATGCTTCTGGAGTTGGTATAGGTGCTGTTTTGATGCAGGATTCTAAACCAATTGCATACTTCAGTGAGAAGTTAAATGGGGCAGCACTGAACTATCCTACTTATGATAAGGAGTTATACGCATTGGTGAGGACTTTGCAAACTTGGCAATATTATCTATGGCCAAGGGAGTTCATTATCCATTCAGATCATGAGAGCTAGAAATTTTTGAAGTCCCAAGGTAAGTTGCATAAGAGGCATGCAAAGTGGTTAGAATTGATTGAGACATTTCCTTATGTGATTAAGTATAAAACTGGAAAGAAAAATGTGGTAGCTGATGCATTGTCTAAAAGATATGCATTGTTGACATTCTTACATGCTAAGTTGCTTGGTTTTGAATAGATTAAAGACTTGTATGCTAATGATATTGATTTTGGATCTGCTTGGAATTCTTGTGATAAGCGTGCTATTGATTGTTTCTATAGACATGAAGGCTACTTGTTTAAAAAAAATAAACTTTGTGTGCTTACGTGTTCTATGCGTGCCTTATTAATTAAGGAGAGTCATGGTGGAGGTCTAATGGGGCATTTTAGAGTCACTAAAACTTTAGAAATTCTGCATGAACATTTTTATTGGCCTCGCATGAAACATGAAGTCATTTTGTTTTGTGCTAAATGCATGGCATGTAAACAAGCTAAGTCTAAAGTTATGCCACATGGCCTTTATACCCCATTACCTGTCCTTACACAGCCTTGGCATGATATTTCTATGGATTTTGTGATAGGGTTACCAAGGTCTCAAAGTGGTAAGGATAGTGTTTTGTGGTTGTTGATAGGTTTAGCAAAATGGCTCATTTCATTGCATGTGCTAAAACCAATGATGCAACACACATAGCTAATCTGTTCTTTAAAGAAGTAGTGTGTTTGCATGGGTTGCCTAGAACAATAGTAAGTGATAGAGATGTTAAGTTCTTAAGTCATTTTTGGCGTACTTTATGGGGAAGATTAGGAACTAAACTTCTATTTTCTACTATTGCACACCCTCAAACAGATAGGCAAACTGAGGTAGTTAATAGGACACTTACTACACTTTTACGTGCTATTATGTCAAAAAATTTGAAACATTGGGAAAGAGCTTTACCACATGTTGAGTTTGCTTACAATAGATCTGTGCATTCTACTACTGCTTATAGTCATTTTGAAATTATTTATGGCTTTAATCCTCTAACACCTTTAAATATTTTACCTTTGTATACTAATGAGTTTGTTAACTTGGATGGTAAGCAAAAGGCTGAATATGTAAAGGATTTGCATGCTAAAGTTCGAGCTAACATTGAGAGGAAGAATAAGCAATATGCAACGCAAGCTAACAAGAGTTGAACAAAAATTGTATTTGAACCTGGTGATTGGGTTTGGATACATATGCGCAAAGAGAGGTTCTCGGTTTAGAGAAAGTCTAAGTTACATCCTAGGGGAGATGGACCTTTTCAAGTCTTGGAGCGAATCAATGACAATGCCTATAAGATTGATTTACCTAGTGAGTATGGCAATATTAGTGCTACATTCAATGTTGCCGACTTGTCTTTATTTGATGTAGGTGATGGTTTTGATTCGAGGACAAATCCTTTCGAGGAAGGAAGGAATGATGGAGATCAAGGTGCTGTCAAAGCTACTTTAAATCGTTCCCAAGATCCTTTGCAAGGGATAGGCAGTCCAATGACTAGGAGTAGGGCGAAGCGGGCCAAAGAAGCTTTACTGGGCTTGATCTTGGATATGTAGGTTAAAGAGGAAGTTATTGGGCCAAGTCAAGACATCAAGTGGGCCACACTTTGCAGCCTTGAAGATGGCATTAAAGAGGGCAGTTCAGAGGCCCAATAAAGTTTATTGGATCTTAAAGACAACTAGCCCAAATCTATATAGGCTAAAGATGTATTATGGGCTTTAATTTAAAATGTTTTGTTTTAGATATTATTAGCATTTGTGTCCATTCTTTATGCAACCCAAATAGTAGTTTAATTATGGATTTGTTTTTGTTAGTTTAGTTGGGTCAGATAACTAATGTTATTTGGGCCATATTCTATTAGAAGTCCAATTAGGAGTTTAAGGCCTTCTGGCTTTCCTATTAGAGTTAGGTTTGATTGTCTATATAAGAGTTCGTTAGGTTCATGTATTAAAAATAGATTTTGATGATTAATAAAAATTGAGTTTTCTCTTAAAGTGAGAGCTTCCCTTAGTTCTTGGGCAAAGAACTGAATCTGATCTTATCGAGATAACTTGTGGCGATCAAACATCCATTAAATTTTCAAGACGATCCTTACTTTCGCCAAACACTCCGTTTCTTTGTTTAGAGGAACGCATCACATGGTGTTTTGTATATAAAAAATACTTGTTGTTTCTTCAAATCATGCAGAAGTTATAACAATTTATAAAGTAAGTTGAGAATGTATTTAGTTGAGATTCACGACTCAATAAATATGTGAGACATGTGGAATGTCTTTTAGAAATGAGACTCTAACTATACTATATGAAGATAATGTTGTATGTATAACTTAATTGAAGGAATAATATATTAAAGGAGATAGAACAAAACACATATCACCAAAGTTTTTTTTTTCACTCATGAATTTCAAAAGAATGACGATATTGATGTTCAACAAATATGTTCAAGTGATTATTTGGCATGTATTCACCAAGACCTTACCTACTTCAATATTTGAAAGATTATTGCATAAAATTAAAATGCATCAATTGAGAAATATTCAATGATATTGTGAACAAAAAGAATATATAATAAATTATGTATTCTTTTTTCTTTACTAGGATTTGAAGATTGCATGTTTATTGGGTTTTCTAAAGATTCTGGTTGAAAGTGACACTTTTAGTATTGTCACTAACTTAAACTCCCACCATTTGAATGCTTATGTTGATCACTTGCTCACTGATATTAAGCACCTCAACCAAGAATTGAAAGTTCGATTGGTTCATAACCATATAGAGGTCAACAACTGTGCTAATTAGTTGGCAAATCATTGTCTGAAGTGGCACCTTGGTCTTTACGCATGATATTACATATTATGTGTTTGTGTAAAAAAAAAATTATTTAAAGATTTTGATATTACTCCATACATAATATACTATACAGTGCTGCAATTTCTCGTTATATTTTATTCAAAAAACATTCTTGCTGATATAAAAAGGAAATAGTTTTACCAAAAAATGAATTTTTTTTGGTAATATAAAGGAAGAAATACTTTGAAAACAATGAAAATGAAATATATATTTTTTTGGTGAAAGGAAAAAATAAATATTTAAAAAACAATGAAAATGATGGACGTCAACGCGCCAGGTGCATCCGTTTTTTTTTTTTTTTTTTTTCTGGGAACATTCATGTGGATCCACTCTTGCCCATAACAAATAGGAGTGCAGTATGTCGCCAAGGTTGTCCAATCCAAGACGCCACGAAACGTCGATCCACCCAAAAAAACCCCTCAAAAAAAAAAAAAAAAAAAGAAAGAAAGAAAGAAAGAAAGAAAAAATCGGGCATATTTGTTCATCAGATGGCCAATCGACGTCGTTTGAGATTACTTTTTCTTCCTCTTTTCCACCCACGGAGGTCGATCCAAGTTTTCGTCCGTTCCTAAGACTTTCCTTCGGCCAGAAGCACCTTTCACGACCCGAACTCCTCTTGTCGGAGCTCCCAGGGGGAACCGTGCCCGACAAAGGAGGCCAATTCCAATAATCGTTGCAGTTCAGTTACACCATGCGAGTTGGTTTTCCATGTTGCCTTTTGCATATTTATTGAACTATGCTAGCTAGTTTGTCCTAATGTTGCTTTATTTAAGACATGTCCACTAGTTTTGTTTCTGTTTTTTTTAATTGATTAGCTCTTAGTGTGATCGTTGAATTTTTTTTATTTGGCTGTGGCATTTGAAGTATTCTCTTACTTTGGTTGCGTTGCTGATTTTTTTTACCCGGATTACACAGAGTATGGGGAAAGCTAGATGGTTAATATTGGCTACTTGTTTATGTTTGATAGCCTTTTCGAATGGGAGAGGTAAGAAGGGAGCTTGTACATGAACATTCTTGCAATATATACTCTCTCTGATCTCTCTTTTATTTTTTCAATTCCTTGGATTATCAAGTCTCTCTGCGTTTATCAATGATGGGGTTTTCCAGAAGTTGACTGTATTCATTTTGCTTCCGTAATAGCCTGATCTTGCTTTCCAATTTAAATTAGTTGAATAGGTGTTGTTGGATTAACCTAGCTTAGGCATCATATCAAATTTCTTTCCAGTGCAGTGATTTCCTTTTTCCTGAAGTTTGAATTTGTAGGGAATGAAATAATCCCTTTTTAAATCAATAGCTCAGTGCCCAATTTAAATTGCTACCTTTTAGGAGTGGAGCATACTATGGGCCTCTCAGATTGGGTGCATTTAAACAGCATGGAAATTGTGAAGAAAATTTTTATTGGCAACATCTCACATGCATATTTGGAAGCATTAATTGATACATGGAATAATGGACAGTATCTCTAATATTTCTCTTTTGTGAAATAGTTAATAGTCAATTCATTTATATGTGAAATTTTTATTTGCCTTTGGCCTTCCAACAAGGCTTTATTTTCAATTTGCAGTACTCAAGGCTAAGGATAACATTCATCATCCCCTCTACAATCATACACTTGCCACAATATTAGTGCAATATGCTTCTGCGGTGAGTTTTATGAGAACTTTACCTATTCACTTTGGGCAATAAATTTTTGAGAACACATCATTATTCATGTATACCAGTACAGTTTATAAGTTAATTTCTTGTTCTTGTTTTCTAATCTTATTGTCTAGGGTTGATCAGGATTGTGATGAAAACTGATATAGAAAGTAAATATCTTTAGTACTGCTATTGCACAACCAAATGATTTAATACTGGAGGGGCAGTCTCACAAGCTGTTCTTGATGGGTTTACCTAGTGTTTGTTGACATGTACCTGAATAGCTTGATTTTAAGTCACATCACTTGCTTGATGTAATTAATCTAAAATCACTTAACATGCATTGGTCAAACTCCTGAATATTAAGGCAAACTGTCCTGGAATTCTGTATGGATAGCTTGATATTAGGGTTTGACATAGGTTTTCTTCTTGCAGGTTTACTTGTCAGATTTAACAGAACTTTTTACTTGGACATGCTGTAGATGTGATGGTTTGACCAAGGTGCTGAGAATATAAATGAGGGTTAACATGTTAAACTAAGTGATGTCTACTGAAGTGGACTTTGAATTATCTAATTGGTTTTACTAGTTTGGCATTTCTTTCAAATTAGTTGATCTCAGGATCTTTAAATGGAAACAGGGATTTGAAATTTTAGAGTTGGTTGTTGATGTGCAGCATTGCTTACAGGTGCACTCTTATCACAGAAACAATGTTCCTTTAAATTGTAGAATTTGATCATTTTCTTCAATTTCCTTTTTGTCTTGTTAAACTAGTTCTAATGGCTATGTTGGTCTTTGATTTTATATAATTACAAATACCTGATTTAGGGGTTTGTTGGAGTGGCAAAAGATCCTAATGCCATTATCATTGCATTCAGAGGAACTCAGGAAAGCAGGTGGATTTTCTTCCTGGTTTAAATTTCATTTTTGTGGTGTTTTGGGCACACTACATCCCTCGAGGAAGAGTAAATTGGATCTACTGGGTTGTAGTGTTATTTGTGATACATATGCACAGATGCAGCATGCAGGGATAATTTAGAAACAAGAAAGAATTTCTTTTTCTTGTGTGGAAGTGTTTAGAAAATATCCATATATGCTTTTTAACATGCGATTTATGCATTTGTAGGGTCAGAATGTCTCTAATTTTAAATGGCTGCTCATGTTTGAGACTTTGATTTATAGATTGTTCTGTTTGCTATTAAAGTATATGTTCTCATATAATGACCTTTGAGAGGCTCAACAAGCATAAATATGTCCATAGGAAGCATTTTTAAATGGAAGTCAATTCAATTCAGTAAGAAAGTTTGGCTTACTTTTGAAAAAACTAGATTTATATGCTGAGCTGATTGGTATATTAAATGCTTGTATACAGCATACAGAACTGGATTGAAGATTTATTTTGGAAGCAGCTTGATATTAATTATCCAGGCATGCCTGATGCAATGGTGTGTACTGTTGAAAGTTTGATCTTAATTTATACTCTGAAATGGAGCATGTCAGTTCTGAAATATATATGCATGCGCGTGCATGTGTAATTTGTTTGCTGAAACAGTTCTGATATATTATCGTTTGTTTCAGGTACACCGTGGATTTTATTATGCATACCACAATACAACAATACGTCCTGCAATTTTAAATGCTCTGAATAGAGTGAAGGAGTATTATAGAGATACTAAAATGATAGTGACTGGGCATTCAATGGGTGGAGCAATGGCTTCCTTTTGTGGACTTGATTTAACGGTAATTGTAATCTAGCATTCTTGATGTGACTGGGCATTATACATCAAATCCAAGTTTTATAGTCTAATGGTTTGACTTGTTTCTCTAGCTATTGTCTATATTTTGCCCCAGGCAGGGACATTTAATATTGATGGGACCCATGGTTAGAGGGAAGAATAAAGGGCTGTTTTGGGGGTTTTTATTAGTAGGGACAATTGGCAAATCGTAATAGAGTAGGTAGTTAGGAATTTGTTTATAGAAAAGGGAGAGAGAGCAGAGATGAGGATATGGAGAAAATATGGAATAGGCTTGGGAGTCTATAGTGCCTGGGAGAAAGCCTTGTTTCTCAAATTGCTAGGAGGTTACTTTTATTTTCTGCTTGTTATTTTTGAGTACTACTGTGATCATTTTATCTGCTGTTTAGTGATAGATTGCTAGTCATTTTGGCTTTGTTATGGTGTATTTCTTCTGCTCTGTTTTTGGTTATGGAATAAAGCCTTTGGTTCCCATCAATTGGTATTAGAGCAGGTTTACTTTCTAGGGGAGTGGATAGTTTTGGTATGGAGGAAAGAGTGAATAAATTGGAGGAGATGAAGGAAGTGAAGGGAGAAATGGAGTTAGCGAGGGAGCACAGACTAAAACTAAGGATGGCGAGATTGAAAAATTCAGAAGGAGAAGTCGTTGGGTTGTGGATAGTTTTGGTATGGAGGAAAGAGTGAATAAATTGGAGGAGATGAAGGAAGTGAAGGGAGAAATGGAGTTAGTGAGGGAGCACAGACTAAAACTAAGAGGATGGCGAGATTGAAAAATTCAGAAGGAGAAGAAGTTGGGTTGTGGGTGTTGCAGTAAGATGGCCAATGGGGAAGAAAACCACATGCAAGTGGGCTATGGTCAACAGTGACAGATAACTCTAGAATCTTGGCCCATCTAGAGAACCGACCAGACCTATGATGTAGACTTCTTCAGCGAGGCTTGACAGAAGTGACGTGATGGTCATTGGGTTTTCAGCGTCTTCATTGATGAAGAGTAATGGGTAATATAAGATGCTGTCCGAGGCTAAAAAAAGAGGAGAAATTAGAACCTGAAGCAGAAGCAAATGACAATAAAGAAGATGCACAAAATGAAGTAAGGAAAAGAGGGAAAGAGGAAGACGAGGATGGCGATGGGAAGAAGATAAATTTAGAAAAATTTGATGTTGTTGGTAAGTTGGATGAAGGTATTCTTAGAAAGGGGTTGGAAGAAGAAGATGCAAAGGGGGACACATATCTTGGATAAAAAGGCAGTTGAGATGATAGATGGGAAAAAGATGCTGGGAAAAGAGACAAGACTTTTTGGAACTTGCTCTGGGGAACATCTAGTAGTGCTAAAGTTTTGGAAGGCGCTGTTCAATAAAGGGGAAGGTGGGTTGGCAACTATGAAGCACGGACACTTCGTTTTGGGGTATGTTGACGTGTTGGGCACTTTACGGACACCAACACTCTTTAGACACTCTTGAGACACATGTCTCATATTCAAATTTTAAAATAAAATATTTAAAAAAATGACTCGTGTCAAACACACTTTTGAACATGTCCAACTCTTATTTCGGACATTTTAGGCATAAATTCTCCATCCCCTTTAGGTTTTCATTTGAATTTCGAACATTTGCGTCTCCTTTGTCCAACATTGACAATCATAGCATGCATTTTGGTCATCACAACGCGTCTTCTCCGTTTAAGTTGGGTCCCATTGTATCTTCTCTGTCCAACACCGACAATCTTCGCCACTCGTCTTCTTTGTTGAAGTTGGGTCTATGTTATCTATCGTAGCTTATATCCCAGTCATTGTATCCTTATTGTTTGTTTTTATTGACCATTGATAGTAAGTTCCTCTATTTTCTCTTTTTGGATTTGTCTGTGTGTGGCCATGTGCATATTCCTTTTTAGCAATAGTTTTCATAGTTCATTAATTATTTTGTTCTTATGCAAGCACATATATCTATTTGAAAGTTTATTTTTGGGTTCAAGCTTCTCTATAGAGGAAAAAGAAGCCAAATTATTCTAATTTTTGTGTTGTCTCTTAAAGTCTTACATAAACGCAGTGGCAAAGAATAGAAATAACTTTTGTCTATGGTAGGGGAGTTGAAGTATAATAATGCACACATAATTCATCTAGAGTTGCCCTTTTGCTTTTGTTCTTTGTTATTGCTGTATGTGCACATAATTTGTGTTCTTTGTTATATCTTTTTGTTGGTGATGTTGGGATTTTATCAGTTGCAAATATATTTTTGGATGAACAAGAATTAGAAAGAGTTATTTTCACAGATGAAAGGAATGAAAACAATAACGGAGACATTGAAGAAGAATGAATGTTGATTGTATTATAAACTCATTCTATGTTATTGTTTTCTATTATATATATATATATATATATATATGTAATCTTTGTTTTTTAATTCATGTATCTTCAACGTGTCGTGTCTATATTTTTTTAAAATTTACGTGTTCCGTGTTCGTGTTCATGTCTATGTCCATGCCTCATAGGTTGGCAATAGGTCACATGTAGAAAAATTATATGGGGAATATTAGGGTTGAGGTGTTTGGGCCCTAAACACTTGCCCATAATTTGATTGAGGGTTTTAAAAGGGAAGGGACAAACTGAGCTGAAGCAAAGGAATCCTTTGTATTTTTGTTTGGACCTAATTTGAGTTATGGGTCAGCTGGAAATTTCACTAAAGGCATGTGGAAATTGGATTTAGACCAAAGCAATACAAGCCAGAATAGATTTGAGGCTTCATTGGCTAAAATGGGAAAAAAGGATGAAGATCAAGGGAAAAGGAAGTTAAAACAACTTGACACAGGGAATCCATCACTCACCTTAGGGAATCCATCACTCACCTTGAGGGCAAAGTAAAACTTTTGATGGCGGAGTAATGATGGAACCTATGAGCCAAAATGAATAGCAATCTATCGCTAAACAGCTGATAAAATGCTCATAGTAGTACATAGAAATAACAAGTAGAAAATAAAAGTAACCTAGCAATTTGAGAAGCTAGGCTTTCTCCCGGGCACTATAACAGCCAACCTCTCTGAAGCCTATACCATATCTCGTCTATATCCTCACCTCTGCTCTCTCTCCCTTTTTATAACGAAATTCCTAACTACCTATCCTATTACCATTTGTCATGTATCCTTACTAATAAAAACCCCCAAAACAACCCTTTATTCTTTGTTCTAACCATGGGTCCCATCAAATATCTTGTTGGACTATTGATGTAATTAGAAAATGGGTTTTCTTATGGTAGAAGTTTGATTTGTATGCCATGGGAACTTGACTTGAAAGCTGTAGAATTCAATTTGGAATGAGTAATTTTATTTCATCATGTAAGTGATTGAAGACCATCTATTAAAACAAGTTATAAATTTTAAATATCTTGAGTCTATTATGCAAAATGACAGTGAAGTAAAAGAGGATGTAAACCATAGGATTCTAGCGGGATTGATAAAATGGAGGAAGGCTTCGAGTGTTATTTGTGATAGAAAAGTGCTGCTTAAAATTAAAGAAAAATTCTATCATACAGTTATAAGATTTGCAATATTGTACAGTACTGAATGTTGGACGGTTAAAAGATAACATAAAAATAAATTCAATGTTGCAGAGATGAGAATGTTGCAATTGATGTGTGGACACATTAGAAAAGATATGATTAAGAATAAATGTATTAAAGAGAAAGTTGGGGTAGCATCTATCGTAGAGAAGATGGTGTAATCTCGTTTAAGGTGGTTTGGCCATGTGTGGATAAAACCCGTAGAAACTTTACTGAAAAGAGTAGATCAGTTGGAGAGCAGCCTAATAGTTAGAGGTAGAGGGATATTAAAAATAATGATAGGTGAAACTATTAAGAAAGATTTAACAAATAATAATCTCTCTATTGATCTCTTTTATAAAGTCATTGTAACATTGTTTGATCCATGTAGCTGACTTCATATAATGAAAAAAATATTTAGTTGTTGTTGTTTATGAAAGTGATTAAAGCTTAATATTCATGGAACATAACCAATCAAATCAATCAAAAGTTATTAAACTATCATATTGGTTCAGTTCACGGTTTTAGGAAACTTATGAATTTTTGTTACATAGAAAAATAAACTTTATTAAGAAAGGAGAACTGAAACAAGCTGATGTATCTAAAAGGTTCTTAGCTCTCTTTTTGAGATAAGTTCTTTTCGTATATTTTCGTGTTATTTGCATTGAGGTACTACATAAACAGGTCACAACTCTTCAAAACACACAAAGTACACCTCAAAAACAGTGTTCTGACAGTGCATAATGTAGCATATTGTTTCTTCTTCTTATTTCTATATTGTATATGCATATTCAAGTTTATCTAGAAATTGCACATAATTCAAGGAATGAACTGAGGGTTCGGACTGAAGGAAATCAGTAACTGATGGGTTAGCTCAATTCATTTTATAGGTTCTCTTGGTTCAGTTTGGTAACTGTTTTCGGAACTTATCAAGGTTGATTTGGTTTAGAGTTAAAGCTAAAATTAAACCAACCCATCCCATGAGCACCCCTGAAATGAATAGATTTATCCTTGAAACCTTTGTGGTTTTTGATTAATTTTGGAAATATTTTTAAATAATATTCAATCATCTAGAATATTATATTATGTTCTCACTTCATGATTTTTCTATTATATAGGATAAAATAGTTAACTGCTTGCTTTTACATGTCAACAGGTCAACCTAAAAGCCCAGGACGTTCAGGTTATGACATTTGGACAACCTCGTGTTGGCAATGCTGCATTTGCATCTTACTACAGCAAACTTGTGCCAAACACAATCCGAGTCACAAATGACCATGACATTGTTCCGCATTTGCCTCCATACTATTCCTATTTCCCCAAAAAGACATATCACCACTTCTCGAGAGAGGTAAAGGATAGTGATGTAGAATTGAAGGGAAAACAAAAGAGGAGAAGTCACATTTTTTCAAAATATTATCGAAGATCAATTTATCATAAAAATCAGGGTAACTAGTTTGTTAATCGTATATATAGGCAGCATGAATAAGAAATTTTGGCCCTAATGAAATACTGAAATAGCAAATCCTAAAATAATACGAATAACTAATCCAAGTGCTAATGTGATAAAAATTCCCTAGACTCAAATGCCTTTAGAACTACTAACTAATCTTAGGATTACTTAAATTATTTAATTACAAATCCTTTATTATTTCAAATAATAAAGCACATTTAAATAATATAATAAACAATATTTATATCTTCTCATTTTATATCATCTTCCCCTTGCTGGAAAAAACTTGATCTTAAGTTCTGGAATGAGGAAGGAGAAGATAAATACATGTAATGTCGGAGGCAGTGGCAATGGAACAATCATTATCAATTATTTCATATTGACAAAATCTTTAGGGATAACGAACTCGGTAAATTCAATATCTATAAGCTTATCAACAACTTTGGTCTTCTTGATATTTTCAAACGCTTCAGGATCATAACATCAATAGTTTCTGGCTATGCAAGCTTTATCTTTTCAAGCTTGATCTTTGCGTGTTGAAAATCTCTATTGATTTCATCAAGTTCTCTATTGGTTTTGTTCAAATCTTCATGTATTCCATATTCTTCACATATTTCATGAAAATCTTCTTGATTTTTCATGAAATTTTTTACTCATATTTGTTAAGTCATTTTTCAAAGCACATACCTTTTCCTGATAAAACTGTTCATTGTTATAAGTGTAGATATTATTTGAATAAGAGTTCAAATATTAATTGTGATAGGAAGAAGAATCAAAATGATACTGATACTTGAAGTCAGGATTGTGGAATCTTTGTTGCGGTTGATCATAGCTTTAATTTGAATACAATCTGTACCTTTCATACTTTGTCATACCAATGTGTTTGATAGTTTGGATAGTAATGATTGTAAGAATTATGATAGTTATGATGAGCCATAAAACTCAACAATCTGATAACTTAACATAGTGAAAAATCATTTCAAGTGGGCTGGTTCCATCCTGCACCAAAACTTCATTGGTTTGTGGTGGTGCATGAAGCTTTCTCTGAGGCTGAAACTTTGGAGTAAGCTGGTAATGGCCTCCTGATCACCTCCATGTAGTCAAAAACTTCAAAACAAGTCTTTCATGGCTAGATTTGTACTAGACCTGACAATGTTTATGTAATATTGTGGTGGTGGCATGTGAAACCGTGTTATAGGTTGGTAATGAAGAAATTTCAACCACTAGTAGTAAACATTCTCAGATATTTTTATTGCTGTTCTATTGTTGGTCAAATTTGAGATGACACCTGGTTTGATTATTCTGAGATGTTCTTAGGCAAAGCAGAAGAACAAGAAATTCTAGGCACAACAATGGTGTCGGATGATCCATTTTAGCTCATATACCAGCTAATGTAGAACCAAAGGGAAAACAAAAAGGAAGTGTTGGACTTAATGTATAGTGTGTATATAGCTATCATATCCTTATGATTAAGGCTATCATATTCTTATGGATGGGACAATAATTTAAAGCTGTGACACCTTCGTAATTGTGGTAATTTAATGTCATCTTTTACATACTCTCTACAAATAGAAATGATACATGTAGGCTAGACAGAGTACATTTCAATTATTGGTTTTTCTCCTTTTTATATTTCATATGGTATCAGAGCCAGATTGAGAAAAACCCTAGTTTTTTGTAGTCCATTTCTTCTTTTGGCTGTGCTTTCCTTCTAGCCACTATACTTGGTTGCTATTTGACTAAAAGCACCTTTGAGTCATCTCAGAATGTAACATCCCTAATTTCATTTCTTTTATTGATAAAAGTACATAAATATTTAATTAAGGAAATAAAATTTATTAGACAATATTTTAGATATCTAAGGAAATATAATACTTAGAAATTTTTCACCTTATATATATACATAGAAAATATTTCTAACATTAAGAGAACAAATAAAGAGAGAAAATCTAATAGGAAAAACAATTAGAAATAACATACTAAAGAGATGCAAAATTCTTGGATAAGGAAGATAAATTTTTAGAAACAAGTAAAGGTCATAAAATTTCAAGAACATTGGATTAGGGTAATTTTTCCTAATACAAGAACTAGAGTTACTAAGTTTAAAATCTTTACCCATACATTGGGCTTTTACCTATGGACACTTCATATAGAGTTTTTTTTACTTCACATGAATTTTTAGCAAGCCAATAGGATAGCCCAAGAAAGAAATAAAATATAGACTTGGATTAGGATATAGAAATTGGATCGGTAGCCCAAAAATCATGAAAATGTGACCAAACCCATTTTGAAAGGTAGAATTTTAACCAAAGTAAAGAAAATGGGCAAAAATGAGCCTAAACCCAAGAGGAAAAATGAAAATAAAAATAAAAATAAAGTGATGGAATAATGGTGTAATCAAGATTAGGTGATTTGACATTAAGACAAAAATTTAGCAAGTGGTATGATAATACAAGGCTTTAGGACAAAAACATTTATATACTACACATAATTTTAGCAAGTGGTATGATAATACATGGCATTAGGACAAAACATTCTTATCTCACACAAATAATATTAACCAAATAATAGAGATTCAAGGGCTAGAAATTTGCCACTTAAAAAGGAAAACCTATCATACTTGTTTAAGACAAAAGAAAATGTAAATGAATCTCTAAATCAAAGGGACCTTGTCCCATATCTTAAGAACTTATTATTATAATTTTCAAAATACAAATCTCCTTTTCCTATGCATATTTTGACTAAGGAAGAGGAAGACAAGAACATAAATTGTTTGTTTTCCAAAAATTCAACCAAGTGTAATCTAATTGTGATAAGGTAGACCCATGATCATGAAAGGTGAATTATTTAGTAGTCTATATAAGAAAACCCAACCTTACAACATTATAATTTCGTCCAAGTGAGGGAGAGGAAAAATAGAAGTAAGGTAGAGTGAGGAAAGGAGAGGAAGAAAGGAAGAAAGAGGAATGAGAAGTCTAGGGGACTAAGTTGTCCAGGTAAGTTTAACAATATTTTTTTTTGAAAAAAACTTTTGAAACTTATAATATTTATATGAGATTTTGATCTTAAAACTTTGATGATTGGTCATGATGTTGCTATATCATGTTACATATTGATCTTGCATGTGATGTATGTTTGAATACTTAGACTGATATAGAAAGTTCTGCATAGGTATGGCTATGGGTGGCAAAATTTTTAGTTTCTGTGTTTTAATTTTTGTGAATTATTTATAGGGAATTAAATTAAATGGTTAACATAAGAATTAAATATATATGTATCACGGGGTTTTAGCCACTGGAATCATTCAATTTGGAGTCCATATGAGGTAGATATGGTCCGATTAGTAGTCAAAGGTTAGAAAACTGTTCATCAGGGAAGAATATGTTAGGATAACTTCTGTGTTTTAATTTCTGGGAATTATCTGTAGGGAATTAAAATAGATGGTTAACATAAGAATTAAAGATATATGTGTCACGGATTTTTAGCCACTGGAATCATTCAGTTTGGAGTCCATATGAGGTAGATATGGTCCGATTAGTAAGCAAAGGTCAGAAAATGGTTCATCAGGGAAGAATATGTTAGGATAGTTTCTGTATTTTAATTTTTGGGAATTATCTGTATGGAATTAAAATAAATGGTTAACATAAGAATTATAGCTATGTGTGTCACAGATTTTTAACCATTGGAATCATTCAATTTAGAGTCCATATGAGGTAGATATGGTCCGATTAGTAGTCAAAAGTCAGAAAATGGTTCATCAAGAAAGAATATGTTAGGATAGCTTTTGTATTTTAATTTCTGGGAATTATCTGTATGGAATTAAAATAAATGGTTAACATAAGAATTATAACTATGTGTGTCACGGATTTTTAACCACTGGAGTCATTCAATTTGAAGTCCATATGAGAAAGACATGAGCTGATTAGTAGTCAAAAGTCAAAAAATGGTTCATCAGGAAAGAATATGTTAGGATAGCTTCTGTATTTTAATTTATGAGAATTATCTGTATGGAATTAAAATCAATGGTTAACATAAGAATTATAGATATGTGAGTCACGAATTTGTAGCCACTGGAATCATTCAAGTTGGAGTCCATATGAGATAGATATGGTCCGATTAGTAGGTATAGGTCAGAACCTATCCGAGAAGAAATAACCTGTACATTTAGGGAGTAATATCACCTTGATTTTTTAATATTTCGCTACAATGTTCAACATAATAGTTTTAGATAATTGTTTTATCTTGAAATTGATACTAAGATCACTTACATCGGAGTTCAATTGAGGGAGTTATGCTCTGATTAGTAAGAGAAGGTTAGATATGATCAAAACCTGCATCAAGAAAATAAAGAAATAAAATTAATATTTAAAAAAGAAGTCGAATCTTATAAATGACTAGTATATGTTATAGCCATTGCCATTGTATGAACTTCTTACCATCTTAAGTATAAAATTATGACATGGAAATATTTTATAAAGTGATATTTGAAATGGTTATGTTCATGGCATGATTACCAATGATTTATGGTAATAGTTATATTTTGATGAACATACTTGTTATTGAAAGCATATTTTTGGCTATTATTATGAAAAGAAAAGAAATGAGCACGGTCACATGGTAATCCGTGTGGTGCACCAGTAGGGGACGCCCTACTAACGGTTATGATTATGATTATGAGAAAAGAAAGAGAAAGTGTGCCATGTCGGATGGAGCGAGAAAAGCCCGTATCGGAGAGTAGAGGATACTCACTCTGACCAGGGTAGCTTGAAATGAGAATAAGTTGATAGCAATCATATGATATTCTAAAAATAGTTAATCCTGTCATACATATCATTACTGTATGATTCTTATGTCTATAGATATAATGCATTCATGTGACCAAAGATATTTTTTATAGTTTATACAGATGAACATGACGTGATGAGCTATATTGATGATGATTTATTATTGAACTTACTGGGATTTAATTCTCACTATATTTCCATATCATGTTCAGAAAATTAGTTATGCAGATTTTTCTATAACTCTGGCTTTTAGTGCACGTTGGATCGAGTATTTTATGTTGGGCAGATCCCAGAAGCAAATAAAATGTTTGTGGTCGAGTTGGCTTAGATCTCGATGAAGGTGCAACCACCTGCACCTGTATCTCCGGAATTGGTCAACCAGAATAAATAAGATGTAGATTTTTATGTGTTTGATATGTTGTACGTATGTTTTGATTAATGACATGTATGTGAACTTTATATTGTATAAATTAAATAAATTAGGTGATGATATAATATTGTATAATAATAAAGAAAAAAAAGGTTGTTACACAGAACCGTTCAACAGGCCTTTTCACCATCGTCAAAACACCTCTAGCTGTAGCACACATCCCCATTCACTAGAATGGAGAAGATGCCTTGCAGTTGTTGTGTTAGTGTGCAATAACGTGTTGGAGTATAATTTTTTACCTCCATTTTCCCAAGATACAGGAAAGGCCTTTGTTGGTGTGCAACATTGGTGGGTTGAAGCTTTGGGCTTTGACTTTATCCAGCCGATGGCCTTTGCTATTTTTTTAGGAAGTTTTGTTTTAAATTTACGTATCTTTTATGTTTCCGTTATCTTTCCTGTTGTTTCAGCCTCATCCTTTATTTAGTGGGATTCTAGATTAGGATTGTTATTAGCTTTATATATGTATATGATGTATTGCATATGCATTTATATATATACAATAACAACAAAACCTTTTTTCACTAGGTGAGGTCGGCTACATGGATCAAACGGCGCCACAGTGGCTTATCATAAATAAGATCAATAGATATGTTATTAACTATTAAGTCATTCTTAATAGTTTTACCTATTGCTTTTTTCTCTCTCTACCTCTAACTATCGGACTATTCTCCATTTAATCTACTCTTTTCACTAGAGCTTCTGCTCCACAAATGATCAAATCACCTTAAGCGAGATTCTATTATCTTTTTCACAATAGGTGCTACTACAACCTTCCCTCTAATACACTCATTTCTAATCATATATCTTCTGGTGTGTCCACACATCCAGCGCAACATTCTCATCTCTGCAACATTAAGTTTATTTTCATATTGTTTTTTGACCGTCCAACATTCAGTACCATACAATATAGCAAGTCTTATAGTTGTACGGTAGAATTTTCCTTTAATTTTGAGCGGTACTTTTTTTATTACAAATGACACTCGGAAGCCTTCCTCCATTTTATCCATCCTGCTTGAATTCTATGGTTTACGTCCTCATTTACTTCGCCGTCATTTTGTATAATGGACTTAAGATATTTAAAACTTATAACTTGTTTTAATATATATTTTTAAGTTTTACATTTAAATTTAAATTTATTCGTTTTTTACTAAAAATACATTTTATATATTATGTTTTATTTCTACTTATACGAAAACCATGTGTTTCTAAAGTTTGTCTCCATAATTTTAACTTCATATTTATTTCATCTTTCGATTCACCAACTAAGATTATCACTTGTAAAAATCATACATTAAGGTCCCAAATCTTGTATATGTTCAGTAACTGCGTCCAAAATCAAGTTAAAAAGGTACGTCTTCAAAGAAGACCATTGATGTAGTCCAATAGCCGTGGGAAACTCCTTTGTGCCCCCATGTTGTATTCTCACGCAAGTCGTGATTTTATCGTACATGGCTTTGATTGCTCGAATATACGCAATACGTACTCTTTTTTCTCTAAATCCTTCCATAAAACCTCTTAACACTCTGTTATATGCTTTTTTCAGATCAATAAAAATCATATACAAATCTTTGTCTTTGATACTTTTTCATCAATCTCTGCAGTAAATAAATCGCTTCCATAGTTGACCTTCTTAGCATAAAATCAAATTGATTCTTTGTGACTTAAGTCTCTTATCTTAATCTTTGCTCAATGATCTTCTCCCATAACTTCATAGTGTGGCTCATAAGTTTAATTCCCCGATAGTTAGAGCAGTTCTGTATGTCCCCCTTATTTTTATAGATAGGAATTAAAGTACTTCTTCTCCATTCATCTGGTATTTTCTTAAATTTCATTATCATATTAAACAACTTAATGAACCAACTTATACTTTTCCTTCCTAAACTTTTCCACACCTCAATAGATATATTATCGAGTCTTACTGATTTATCATTTTTCATTCTCTTCAAAGCCTTCTCTACTTCAAACTCTTGAATTATACAATAAAAAGTATAATTATAGTCCTTATTTGCAATATTTAGTCTGTCAGAGTCACAAATCAACTCATGTTCTTCGTTAAAAAGTCTTTGAAAGTAACTTCTCTATTGTGCTTGTATATTTTGCTCTCTTACTAAAACATTACCCTCTTCATCTTTAATATATTTCACTTGATTTAAGTCTCTTGTCTTTCTTTCCCTACCCTTTGCAAGCTTGTAAATTTTCTTTCCCCATCCTTAGTTCCTAAAGATTGATATAGCCCCTCAAAACCTCTAGATCTCGCTTCACTCACAGCCTTCTTAGCGTCTTTCTTAGCCACTTTATATTTATCCCAATTTTTATTATCTTTACAAAAGTGTCACTTCTTATAACCATTTCTTTTAACTTTAATCTTATCTTGCAGCTTTGTATCCCACCACTGAGATTTTTTACCTTTTGGTCCAACCCCTCTTGATTCTCCAAGTATCTCTCTTGCTATATTCCTAATCTTTTTGGCCATCTCGTCCCATATATCATTAGCATTTCCCTGGACCTCCCAAAACTTATCTTCCTCCACCCTTATTTGAAAACTCATTTTGTTCATTCTTTAAAGACCACCACCTAATTCTGAGAACTGTTTTTTTACTCTTTCTTTCTACTCTTCTCTTAACTCGTATGTTCAAAACTAAAACTCTGTGTTGGTTAGTCAAGCTCTCTCCAGGTATGACTTTACAATTTGTGCAAATTTTTTTATCTAATTTCCTTACCAAAAAGAAATTTATTTGAGAGCATGCTCCTCCACTCTTGTATGTGATAAGATGTTCTATTCGCTTCTTAAAGCAAGTGTTTATTATAGTAAAATTATAGGTTAAAGAAAAATCCAAGATATTTTTACTCTCTTCATTTGTTTCTCCTAATCCAAAATCTCCATGTATACCCTCGTATCCTTTAGATTCTCTCCTTACATGTCCATTCAGATCCCCTCCTAGGAAAATCTTTTCTCCCAAAGGTATTTCTTGAATCAAACCTTCTAGATCCTTCCAAAAAGTTTTCTTGTAATGCTTCTCTAATCCAACTTGGGGAGCATATACACTAAACACATTAAAAGTGTCCCGCTCAACTACAAACTTTAAAACTATAATCCAATCTCCTAATCTTTTCACATCTACCACATTGTTCTTCCATTTCTTATCAACTATTATACCTACACCATTGCTAGTTCTTGTTTTGCCGATGTACTAAAGGTTAAAATTTGAAGAATCTAATTCCTTTGCCTTTTATCCTACCCACGTAGTTTTTTGTAGAGACATGATATTGATCCTTCTACTAATTATGGTATCAACTATTTCTATTGATTTTCCTGTAAGTGTGCCTACATTCCAAGTTCCAAAACGGATTCTACCTTCATGAACTAACTTCTTTGCTCACACCCATTCATTAAAGTGTGGGAACTCTTGCTAATTTTTCACTGCATCCGAGCGCCGATGCAGCGACCCTTACTCTTTTGACACTGCACTCGAGTTATACAGCGCGTTGTTTCTGAACAACGACCTAGCTTTAACACTATTGTTTCGTTTATCTATATTCATGAAGTTACGACAAAATTTTACGTTAACTGTTGCACGTCTAACACAACCCTCCTCTTTTATCTGGGCTTGAGACAATACCGAGTAGGGGATGCCTTATTAGTCTGAGTGAGCCAAAGAGAGGGCCACTCTAACCAGGTAACAGTAGTAATGTAAGGAGGTAGATAGGTGATGAACTCACATTCGTTGATCACTTACTATGACTATAGTCGATCGATCATTATGTGTATAACAAATGAGTGAATTGAGAATATTAAGAGCTGTGACATGTCTGAGCATTATATAAAAAAAGTGAATTTTCAATTTATATATAGTATGCTAATTATACATCAGCAGAAGTTATGATTTTATTTTAACAGCTTGATATTTTTCTGTAGTTTATACAGTTAAACATAACACTTGTTTTTCTCATTATATTTTTTTATGTTAAGTTTATTGAAAAATTTTGTTCTCACTATTTTTGTGCTGTTATGTTCAAATAAAAAAAATTAGATGCAACAGGGGATGGTATCACTGATAAATCTTGATGTCAGCACCACCTCCTCACCCTTTGTATTTCAAAGGTGGAGTGCTGTATAAGAATTCTTATTTGTATACTGTAATGTTGTATTGTATAATTATTACATGTGTGAGATTTATAATATGTATATACATATATATTATGTTTATATATATGGCGTATTTAACATGTGAAATGTGAAAATAAATAAATAAATAAACCAGATCTTATAGTTTTCCCTTCTTTTTTCTACGTTCTTTCTTCCTCCCTTTTTTTTCAACCAATGAAGGCTTAAATTTTTTGTTATTTTCACAACATTGCCCCAACTTCCAAATCTAAAAGCCTTTATTAATTTTTTTAGTTAGCATATATATTGTATGTGGCCCAATAGGATTAAAATTATAGTCAGACCAGCCCATTTCAATTCTTTTAGTGCCTAAATCAAAAAAGGGATTAATATTTTAGATCCAAGCCCACTCATTTCAACCCTAATTTCCCCTGTGGATCTCTCCTGAACAAATCCAATGGCCTCTCCTTCGTTGAGCACTATTGATTGTGTTGCAAAAAGTTGCCTCACAAGACACCCACGTTTTTGTACATTCCTCCATATTTGTTTCAGCCAATAATGCCTTCTTCCCATCGTCTCTTTCCCCATTCTTCATTTCTCTTGTCTTTTGTTTTTGTTTCCACATTCTCATCACCTTCCCAAAAATGAGTTCCTGCCAATATAGCCCTCTCCCCAGCATACTGTGTTTTGAATTTCGTCTCTTTCCTTCTCTTTCATCTTGGCCATGAACAATAATTTCAGCTCCTTGCACGAAGCCCTTGCCTCCCAGAAGTGACAATCTATCTACTGCGTTTTGGAAGACGATGCATTTTACATCTCCCTTTCAGATTCTCTCTTCTCGCCACCTTCACCACACTCTGCTTCTGGTTTTGCATCCTCTTCTCCCTCTTGCTTCTTTAGCCATTGACAATCCTTGTTGTTGCTCCTCTATGTGTCAATGGATGGGGCTAATATGCTTGTCACTCTCGGAGCACAACCCAAGGTTCAAATTGCACGACCACTCAACCTCCAATGGTTGAAAGTATTGTTTATTCAGTTTGTAGGTAGAAGATGGATGTTAGTCGCTTCTTTTCTAGCTTCAAGGAGTGAAAGAGTCACTCTGCTTCCCCTTATGTCCCTTCTATTTTGTGCCAGCTCTGGCTACCTATCCAACATTTGTAAAATAGAAGCAAGTTGTCCTTTGGAAGTTGAAGAGAGCAATACAGATTTTCTCCTTTCTTCCTTTCGCACGACTATGTATTGTAACTCCATCGCCATTTTTTTACGATCACCATGTCCTGCCTACTCCACCTAATTGTTTCGTTAAATTGCTCATCTCCTACCCCAGGTCACTCTTGCCTCCATCTTTGTGCTAGCATCCCTAGAATTGAATTGCTCTGATACCAAACCTGCATTCTTAACTAAAATTATAGAAAATACAAAAAGAAAATAATAAAGAAAGTAATATAAACTTTTCCTAGCATTTTGAGGGTCTAGGGCCTCTCACAACATTGTCTCAAATACTTCCTGCCTCACCTCTTATTTATAACCAAAATCCTAAATAGCTAATCCTCTTATAATATGCCATGTGTTCTTTCTCAAAATCTCTAAAATAATTTCTTATTTTTTTCTTTTCAACCATGGGGTTCTATCAGATTGCAAATCAGTTGCTTGTCCCATGGATCTTAATGTTAAACTTTCACTAAGATAGAGACAACCTTTATTAGATCCTGATAGATATCAATGATTTGTTGGGAAGTTGAACTATTTCATAATCAACTAACTAAATATTTCTTTTGTCGTAAGTGTATTAAGTCAAATTTTTATAGTCTACATGAAGTAGTCATTGGGATGCAGTGACTCTCATCCTCAAATACATCAAAGAGCTCTTGAGAAAGGATTGTTGTATAAGAATCACAAACACACTCAAGTAGTTAGGTATGCATATGCCAATTGGACATGTTCTCCTTCACATTAATGATCCACCACAGGATATTCTGTTTTTATTAAAGGAAATCTTGTATTTTATAAAAGCAAGAAGTAGAAAGTTGTGGCTAGATCCAGTGTAGAAGCTAAATAGTGTCAGGCCTCAGCAATGTGTAAGCTGGTGTGGATAAAATAATTGTTTCAAGATTTGCAATTTAGAAAACTAGATGAGATAAAACCTATTCGTGATCATCATGATACATTACCCAATACGAATAAGGGTAACTATTTTATTCATCTTAAGCCATATATATAGGCAACTTAAATAAGAAATTGTAATCTCACTCTGAATTAACAAATCCTAACATAATACAAATAACTAATCCTAATACTAAAGGGATAACAATTCCTTAGACTCAAATGCATTTGTTGATAACCACCAACTAATTCTGCAATTACCCCAATTATTTATGTACAAATTATAATTTTATCAAATAATGAAAGTTATAAAACACATTTATATAATAAAATAAATAAAATCTCTATCTGCTTATCTTGCATCACATAGCAGATTGAATTGATAAAATTTGTATGTTAATAATGTTGTACTATCTTTAAATTAAGGCAAGCATTTGCACTTTTTTTGTGCAAATACTACTATTGACTGTTGTCTTGTGCTGTATGTCTTCAGGAGGTTAGAAATTTTATCAGTATATTGGGAATTTATCCTGCGTATTCATATTCGTAAACTAAGGAGGGTTTCTTATTGTTGCTGACCTTTTAATGTTAATATTAGCTCTCTCTATTTCTTCAAACTTATTTAATGCTTTCTACCTGCTGTAACCTGCAATCACATGAGCTGTTGCTTAGACCACGGAGAGGCTTAGCTACAAATTATCTGTGAATAACGGTGTATACTTGTCCTTAATAGCTCACTCTTGTGTATATTTAGTAGTTTCAAAAGCAAAAGATATAACATCAGAAACAAGGTTTGTCTGCTAAATCGTAAGAACAAGGCTCAGGTGCAGTTTTTAAAGATATTTGTTATTAGGTTTTACAATAAAAATATGAGATGGGGATATTTTGTACAATTCAACATTATATGATTGACTATTTTAAAAACTTTCTTCATGTTTCCTGTTTTTATTGTGAAATGTAATGGCAAACACCTGAAGAACTTTACTTAAATTTTCCTTCTTTTCAAATTGTAATGACGTACTTGATTTTGTCACTATATTTGGTGTGATTTCTTTGAGACACCAAGTTCTCGTATGGCTTCTCAAGCTGTTTTTTTTTTGTTGGGTGGGAATTTGTCCATGCTGTTTTGGCTATATGTTCTATTACTGTTTCTGCAACTTGGCGAACCTGTAATTTGTTTGCTAGTTCATGAAATTAAGAAATTATTCTGGACTGCAGGTGTGGCTCTATAATATTGGATTGGGAAGTCTTGTTTACAGAGTTGAAAAGATTTGTGATGCATCTGGTGAGGATCCATCTTGTAGCAGGTAAGTCATTCGGTTTTGTTGTTATGTCACTTAAAAATATATTCTTCATTTAAAATTTTGCTGCCACTGTGGATCCAATGGGTGTTATAAAACTAATAAAATCCTGCTTATTCTCCCTTTATTTTGGTGTTATGATGGGTGGGGGAAACTACTAGCCATTTGCATCTAGCTGTGGTACTACAGAAGTGGTCTCAATTAAAAAAGCAGCTGAAAATTCATTTTTCTATTTTATGCAGGTCAGTGAATGGGAATAGCATCTCAGACCACTTGGCATATTATGGTATTGAAATGGGATCGGGGACACCAGGGACATGCAGAATTGTGATGAATCCTCATGCTACGGATCATAGCTACAGCGATACAAGAGGAAACATCATCTTGTCTAGAGATCCTACTTCCCGTCTTCTTGAGTTGAGTACCCGGTTTGACAATCATGGAAAGCAAATTAGCGGTGAATGAATCATCGGTATCTGATGTTTCTTGAAGGATAGGTGCAAGATGCCCGTTTTGGAGGAATTACAATTTCTGGAGGTTCTCAGAAGGCATGAGCCGAAAAGCAGATGAAATTGGCCTGGACTGGTGGATGTTTGTGTGGATAATTATATGATCCTGTATATCTTTGTCCTTGTCTATATGAATATGATCAATTATTCTTAATGTACAGTTTCCCTTTCCGATTCTTATGAATTTCGAACTAGCCACTTGATGCTCGATCGAATGCTATATTAACTTTTAACTATGAATTTTGTGCCTATATTTAACTGAGATAATTGTAAAATTCAAAATATTTGTATCATACTTCTATCTACTTTTCTAGGGTGGCTAAAGGTTCATGGATATTTTAATTTTTGAAATATTTAGAAAATTATTTATTAAATACTTAGGCACAGAATATATATAAAAAAATTAAAATATTTATAAATGAACCGTCAAGTACTAGAAATTAATATTTACCAAACAACCAAACACCATTTAAAAGAAAAGTACTAACAGGTTAAGTCAGCTACTTCTCTCAACCTACAATTTAATAAAATAAAATGTTTTTAAAATTTCTTTTGAAAATAGTTTTATAACAAATTTTTTGTTTGTTTGTTTTGAAGTAAATATGCAATTTAATCTTTGTATTTATAAAAAAAAAATTAATTTAATTTTTAAATTTAAGTCATTATAAAATTTAATCTCTAAATTTATTAATGTTAAATAATTTAGTATTTTTGTTATTTTTACACTAATTATTTGTTGATATGATTTGTTAAATGTTTACGTGATACGTTAAATATCACTAATTATGTCACATTAGCGTTAATTTAGTTTAAAAATGAATAAATACACAATTTAATATTTAAATTTACTAGGTCATTATAATTTAATTTTTAAATTTATCAAATAGTAAACAACTTAATCTTTCTGTTATTTTCACATTAATTATTTGATGATGTAGCATGTTAAATGCTAATTAAATATACCATATTAGCTTCAATTCAACTTTAAAAAAATGCTTCGATTTCACTCTAACTTCCCCATTCTCCCCTAGAAAAATTTCCTTTCCCCCCCTCAAAAAATCCATTTTATTGTCTTCAACTAATAATGTTACGAAACACTTCAAGACTATGAAATCATTTTCTATTGCACATAACACTACTAAAAGACCACTGTTGAGCCTTCTTCCCTGGATACCATGAATCTTTGTTCATTTTTATACTTATGCTTTCGCCTTAAGAAAAAAAAAAGATTATTGAAAATATTGTTTTTCTTCTTTTTCTTACTATATCCGTTCATTAAAAATACAAATATAATTGATTATTTGTTAAGTTTTAACAATATAGACCATGAAAAACAAATTACTAGTAAAATCTAATTTAGGATATTACATGGTGTAAGTTTATGAGTATTTTTGGCTTGTTGTGCGTTATGATGGAATTGTTAGAATTGAAAATTTTTGACATTATTTTAATAAGTTTCTGATGACTAAAAACATGAAAGATATTTTGAAATTTGTGATATTAACAACTGTAGTTATAGTTAGTATAATACTTTACACATTTTTGATTGTAGGGAGAGGTCATGATTTTAACGTTTTTAGTCCTTTTTTGTTCAGTGTTGTACCAATTCTTATATTTTGTGCTCTAATTCAAGTATTTTGATAATGGAATATTTATAGTTGATAAGTATTAATTAGCCCCAGTGATCATGTTTGAATGTATGTGTATTTTAATAAAATGCTTCTTTCTTGACATATTCTTTTCCCTTTGAGAAGTTTATAAGTGAAGATCTATGGACCTTGACATCAATTATATTTTTTGGGTATATTATATATGATATAGACAACCTAATCAAAAGGTTTTCGTATGATGATTCCATCTGGGCTTTGATCTCATCCTATCCGGATGTCATCAACCTCTTCCTCTTTTTACTTACTTTATTTAGAGCATGTGAGAGTTGAGATCCTTTCTTACTACGACATACATTCCTTGATATATATAACCTTTTTTTTTCTTTGGAGATGGGAAAAAATTTAATTTGTGGAATATATTGTTACTTTGCTACAAGTGATTGATTGAATGGAGAAATTTTGTATTGAATTGTAAATATATTTACGATGATTTTCTCTTTCTTTGAATTCTTCCACAGTTTCTATTGATTGTAAAAATAAATACAATAATTAGTTCAACAACTTAAAGTAAACAACATTATATGAGGTTGAGAAGACAAATTTATTTCGAAAATATTTAGATGAATCAATGGTGATGTAATATAATTAGTTGGCATTTACTATACCTCATAAGCATTTAATGAGTCATATCAACAAACAATTAAGATAGAGATAATAGAATGATTATGTTAAATTTGACGTTTGATAAATTTCAAAACTAAATTGTGCAATGATACGAATTCAGAGATTTAATTGTATGAACCTAATAATTTAGGGATTAAAGTATGTGTTTACTCTCTTTTTTATCTGAGTTAGCACTGATTTAGTATAATTAGTTGGCATTTAACACATCAGCATTTAATGGACCATATTAGTAAACAGTTAATGTGAAAATAATAAAAAGATTAAGTTGTTTAATATTTAAAAAATTTAGAAATTAAATTATATAATAATTTAAATTCAAAAATTAAATTATTTATGATGTGACAAGAAACCATCGAGCCAGGCATGACCCAAAAATAAAATCTTTGTTGAGGTGATGGTTAAATTCAATTCATTTTCAAAAGTCTTGCTTCGGAGCAAATAAACTCAGCTGTTGTCTTTAAAATTCCTATTTAGACTCAAATTTGACATAAATAAAAATTTTTGATTATAATTTCATTTTTAAAATTCTTATTTTGATTAAAATAAAAATTTCGAACTTAACTTGTTTTTTAAATTTTTTATTTTAGTTCAAGTTTACAATTCTTTGGGTCCAAATAGAATTGTTTGGATTTGACCTTAATCCCAAGCTGAATTATTTTTTTAAAACAAATTATATTTTTGTCATAATGAAAAGTTATGGATGTAAACCCAAGTTGAAACCACCATGTGAGTGGCTATGGTTGGTGGTAGTAAGATGCCAAAAGTGGGTGGAAAAAAAATTAAAAATGGCTTTTCTTTTCTTACTTTCGGAAAAAAAAAGTTCCTTGTAAAATAGAGGAATTTAGATTGAAAAAGATTTGTTTTTGAAATTTTTTTCTTTTCTTAAAAATTTCTTTTATGCTAGAAATTTGGAAAAGCTCATATATCCACTAGTTGGATGCACATATCCTGTTATTAAAATGCAGAACAAGAAGCAAGTTAGCAGTTCAGTTCATCGGCAGCCTTTCTTATTGTTTTTTTTATTAATACTTTTGGCAAAAATCTCGGGATGGACTTGTTAATTTTTTCACTATCTTAAATTTTATATTCAGCTTCATTTTTTTCTGCCGGTCGTAAGGCTGATGGAAGCTATGGCATTGGCTTTATCACTGGTTGCACCCTTGTTTTTATGCTTGTAAGGCAGTGAAGAATATCATAGAATTTAAAATCCCCAGAAGAATAAATAGATTAGAAAGAGAGGACTAGAACTGTTCCATAATCTGCATTGTATTTCATTTTTATTTGAACAAATGAAAGGCTAATACAACGCAGGGTCAACACAAAGACAACGAAAGCTTATAGCCATAAGCGTATATAGCACACTGCACTTGCTACACATGGGCACGAAACCGAAACAATTAGTGTATCAACTCCAACTATGCTTCCACGTCTCTGCTCAAAGGATTTTCTGTTTGTCCCTTTAGCAATAACATGTTTGCATAAATTTCTTTCTCACAACAAGGAATAATTTAATTAAAGAGTAAACTTCTTGTGAAACCCATTTACCACGTCAGCTTTCAAATCCTCTTCACCTTCAGATGTTGAAACATTTATGTCTTTGGTGTCTTCTTCCTTATTCAAAGTCTCATCCTTTACACTTGCATCCTCTGTACCCATAAAAGAGCAATTTGAAATCGATAATACCAACAACTTATGCTTGATATCTTTGAAAAGGTTTCAGAAATTGACATAATGAAGATGGAGAATGATTATCACAAAAATCCTAAAGGCCACCCTTTAACATACCTTTTTTATCGCTCTCTTTGTTTTCTTCTGCTGGCTCCTTCTCTTCTGCTGCAGCAGCATTCACTTTCTGATCATTCTCCTTCAAGGAATCTTCTTTACCTCCTTCAGACTTCTCAGACGCTCCTTCTGAAACAATTTTCTCTTCTGCAGGAGCAGCAGTAGCATTCACTTTCTCGTCATTCTCCTTCATTAGGGAATCTTCTTTCCCTCCTTCAGACTTCTCAGACGCTCCCTTTGAAACAATTTTCTCTTCTGCAGCGTCAGCAATAGTTGCATTCACTTTCTGATCATTCTCCTTCAAGCAGTCTTCTTTCCCTCCGTCAGACTTCTCACCAGACGCTTCCTCTGAAACAATTCCCTCTTCTCCAGCAGCTTCGTTGCGCTTCTCTAATACCTTTTCTTGTTGCACATTTGCGTTTTCAGTTATACTTTTAACCTCATTAGAGTCACCAGCCTTTCCTCCAACCTCTTTGAAATTATCACTTTCTTTCTGTTCCACCCCTGCACTCACATTGACAACATTGTAATTGTCTTTGGTTTCTGTTCCAATTTTTTGGCCTTTGCTGGGTTTTACACTGGATTTCTTGCGCTGAAGGACGGCATTTCCTGAAGCAACATCATGTTTTGATTTCCCACAACCCATTATTGAGTGAACTAATTGCAGAAAAGCCCCCCCCCCCCACACACACACACACAGAAAGAGAGAGAGAAGGGCAGAGAAGGGAAACTGGTGAGGAAGCGGCAAAATTCCTCTGCGTCTTATAAGAATATGAAGAGAAGAGGGATTGTTTTCTGTTGGTTTTTGTTGTTGTGGTTTAGCGAAGAAGGAAGGGTGTGCATGGGTGTAATTTGTTGTGAGGAATAAACCGTGTTTTCCAGTCTGGGTTTAATTGGAGGTCCACGTATCTGGCAACCAATTTTTATTTTGTATCAGTGAAAGGGATGAATTCTTTTACCAATTAGAAAAGTAGGTTACAACTAAGGAATTGTATTTGGCTATTTGCAATAATAATCCATGATACTTCCATATTTAAAATGTATCGTTACTTTAATAAATTGGTAATATAATCGACAAATCTGAATGTCGTTTAAGGATTAATTTTACTGTCAATTAGGCAAGGTACCGATATATCATGGCTGTCAATAATTTTTTTTTTCCTGTTTTTGGTTGTTTTAATATGTAAGATTGGCATTGCTGGAATTTAACAACATGAAACATTAGGTTCATTGTATTGGAGCAAAGTAAAATAATAACTAAATTGTTAATGATTTTCTTTTTTATGGAAGATATTTATACATGTAACATCCCGTAATTTTTAGATATTTTCCTTAGAAATTCTTCACCTTACATATCTGCATAGAAATGTTCTAATATTAATGGAATAGGTAAAGAAAGAAAACCTAAGAGGAAATATTAGAAATAAACATGCTAAAGAAAGGTGAAATTCTTAGGTAAAGAAAGATAAATTTTTGTGAAGTAAGTAAAGGTCTTAAAATTTCAAGAAGATCGGATTAGGGTAATTTTTCTTAATTTAAGAGCAAAAGTTACTAAGTTTAGTATCTCCACCCGTAATTGGGCTTTAACCTATGGACACTTCATATAGAGTTTTTCTACTTCACATGAATTTTTAGCAAGCCAATAGGATAGCCCAAGAAAGAAATAAAACATAGACTTGGACTAGGATATAGAAATTGGACCGGTAGCCCAAAAATCATCAAAATGTGACCAAGCCCATTATGAAAGGTAGAATTTTAACCAAAGTAAAGAAAATGGGCAAGAATGAGCCCAAATCCAAGAGGAAAAATAAAATAAAAATAAAATTAAAGTGATGAAATAATGGTGTAATCAAGATTAGGTGACATGACATTAAGACAAAAAAACAATTAGCAAGTGGTATGATTCTACATTCATCATTTTGGCAAGTGGCAAAATAATACAAGGCTTTAGGACAAAAACATCTATATCCTACATTCATAATCTTAGCAAGTGGGTAATAATACATAGCATTATGACAAAACATCATTATCCTACACAAATAATTTTAGTTAAGTAAGGAAAATTCAAGGGCTAGAAATTTGCCACTTAAAAAGGCAAATCTATCATACTTGATTAAGACAAAAGAAAAAGGAAATGAATCCCTAAATCAAAGGGATCTTGTCCCATATCTTAAGAACATATCATCATAATTTTCAAAATACAAATCTCCTTTTCCTATGCATATCTTGACTAAGGAAGAGGAAGACAAGAACATAAATTGTTTGTTTTCCAAAAATTCAACAAAGTGTATCCTAATTGTGATAAGGTAGACCCATG
The DNA here is from genome assembly GCA_037074535.1 of Gleditsia sinensis. NCBI lineage: Eukaryota > Viridiplantae > Streptophyta > Magnoliopsida > Fabales > Fabaceae > Gleditsia > Gleditsia sinensis. Next base: position 59,611,388 of record CM073464.1, read on the forward strand.
ATCATGAAAGGTGAATTATTTGGTGGTCTATATAAGAAAACTCACCCTTACAACATTAGAATTTCGTCCAAGTGAGGGAGAGCAAAAATAGAAGCAAGGTAGTGTGAGGAAAGGAGAGGAAGAAAGAGGAAGGAGAAGTCTAGGGGACTAAGTGCTCCAGGTAAGTTTAACAATATTTCTTTTTGAAGAAAACCTTTGAAACTCATAATATTTATATGAGATTTTGATCTTAGAACTTTGATGATTGGTCATGGATGTTGCTATATCATGTTACATATTGATCTTGCATGTGATGTATGTTTGAATACTTAGGTTGGTGTAGATAGTTCTGCATGGGTATGGCTATGGTTGACAGAATTTTAAGCTTCGGTATTTTAATTTCTGGGAACAATCTATAAGGAATTAAAATAAATGGTTAACATAAGAATTAAAGATATATGTGTCACGGATTTTTACCCACTGGAATCATTCCATTTGGAGTCCATATGAGGTATCTATGGTCTGATTAGTAGTCAAAGGTCAGAAAATGAATCATCAGGGAAGAATATGTTAGGATAGCTTCGGTAATTTAATTTCTGGGAATTATTGGTAGGGAATTAAAATAAATAGTTAACATAAGAATTAAAGATATGTGTGTCATGGATATTTAGCCACTGGAATCATTCAATTTGGAGTCCACATGTGGTAGATATGGGCCGATTAGTAAGCCAAGGTCAGAAAATGGTTCATCAGGGAAGATTATGTTAGGATAGCTTTTGTATTTTAATTTTTGGGAATTATCTGTATGGAATTAAAATAAATGGTTAACATCAAAGTTATATATCTATGTCTCATGGAAATATACCCACTGGAATTATGCAATTTGGAGTTCCTATGAGGTAGATATGATCCGATTAGTAAGCAGAGGTCAGAAAATGTTTATTCAGGGAAGAGTATGTTATTAATGCTTTAGTTTTTGAATTTCTGGGAATATTTTGTAGGGAATTAAAATAGCGCGCCAACATAACAATTATAGATATATGGCTCATGGATTTTTACCAACTGGAATAACTCAATTGGGAGTTCCAATTTGGGAGATATGGTCTAATTAGTCAGTAAAGGTCAGAACCTATCCGAGAGGAACTATCCTGTACTTTGAGGGAGTAATATCACCTTTGTTTCTTAATTTTTCGCTACAATGTTCAACATACTAGTTTTAGATAATTGTTTTATCTTGAAATGGACACCAAGATCACCTATATCAGAGTTAAATTGAGGGAGTTATGCTCTGATTAGTAAGAGAAGGTTAGATAGGATGAAAACCTGCATCAAGAAAATAAAGAAATAAAATTAGTATTTAAAAAAGAAGATGGATCTTAATAAATGACTAGTATAGCCATAGCCATTGCCATTGTATGAACTTCTTACCATCTTAAGTATGAAATTTTGACATGGAAATATTTTATAAGTGATATTTGAAATGGTTATGTTCATGGCATGATTACCAATGATTTATGGTAATAGTTATATTTTGATGAACATACTTGTTTTTGAAAGCATATTTTTGGCTATCATTGTGAAAAGAAAAGAAATGAGCACGGTCACATGGCAATCCGTGTGGTGCACCAGTAGGGGACGCCCTACCAACGGTTATGATCATGATAATGAGAAAAGAAAGAGAAAGTGGGCCATGTCGGACGGAGCGAGAAAAGCCCGTACCGGAGAGTAGAGGATACTCACCCTGACCGGGGTAGTTTGAAATGAGAATAAGTTGATGGCCATCATATGATATTTTGAGAATAGTTAATCATGTCATACATATCATTATAGTATGATTCTTATGTGCATAGATATAATGCATTCATGTGACCAAAGATATTTTCTGTAGTTTATACAGCTGAACATGATGTGATGAGCTTTACTGATGATAATTTATTGTTGAACTTACTGGGATTTAATTCTCACTATATTTCCATATCATGTTCAGAAAATTAGTTATGCAGATTTTTCTATAGCTCTGGCTTTTAGTGCACGTCGGATCGAGTACTTTATGTTGGGCAGATCCCATAAGCAAATAAAATGTTTGTGATCAAGTTGGCTTAGATCCCGGTGAAGGTGCAACCACCCGCACCTGTATCTCTGGAATTGGTCAACCAGAATAAATAAGATGTAGATTTTATGTGTTTGGTATGTCTTGTACAAATGTTTGTATTATTGATGTGAGTGTAAACTCAATATTGTATAATTAAATAAATGTTATTGTGAATTAAGATGAGGTAATAACTTCATGATAATAAAGGAAAAAAAAAGGTTGTTACAATACAAGGGGAGAAGGAGTGAGAAATGGAACCTCCAAACATTATGACTATCTGACACTTATTTTAGGTTAGAGAAGTGCCACTTAGTGAGATATGGGATGATAATTACGTTAATGAATTTAGTTAATCCAAAATCGTCATTTTACAAATGAGTGTTACTTGTTGAGAATTCGAGATGGAAAATTATAGGAATCAAATCTTTGACAACAGGTTGTTTTCAAATTTATGCTCATAATTGTAGGGACGAAGGCACAGATTTTCTTTTGGAAGTCAAAATTATAGAATGTATAATAATAATAATTTTAAGAAACATTTTTATAACAACTATCCAATATATATATATATATATACATATTATATGAAAGAAATCTAATTAACGCTTGATATGATATATACATAGATGGGGTATTATTACAAGTCCCATATTGGTGAAACAAGCCATTGTGGGGTGGTACTTAAGCTTGAGAGGTTCTCTCACCTAATAGGCTAGTCTTTTGGGTTGAGCTCTCCTCTTGGGTTTGGGTCCTAATATTGGTGTTTTCATTGAGAGACGGAAATGCAACGGAAGGAGGCGACCTTGGAAAGGAGCGACCAGGGAAAGGGCTACCTGACAAGCAGAGTGAAAGCCACCCTGAGTAGGTAGACAAGAGTGGGCCGTCCGTGGACGTCCGGTTTCTCAAGGAGAATGGAATGTTACAAGTCCCATACTGGTGAAACAAGCCATTGTGGGGTGGTACTTAAGCTTGAGAGGTTCTCTCACCTAATAGGCTAGTCTTTTGGGTTGAGCTCTCCTCTTGGGCTTGGGTCCTAACAGGTATATTGCTAATATATAGAAAAAACGTATTGGACTAAAACCAATTTGGACAATGCCATGACCATGGTGTTGCATTTTTAGAAGGCTCGTTGTGTAGCACGCTATATGTGCTACATGCTGTGGCACACAGTGAACGCCAGCGCACTACTGGAAAGAGACATTTTTTAAATAAGGCTGTTTTATCTGGTTCATTTTATTGGCTAACTTTTCATAAATTAAATGATTAATTTTAAAGAAAAAAAATAGATGAAATCTATTGATAATTTGATAGAAAGATAACAAAGTAAGTCAATTTATCCAAAACCTATATGTGAGGAGAGACGGCAGAGTTGTAAAGACCGGGCAAGTTGAAAAATATTAAACAAAAAAGAGAAAAAAATAAATAAAAGAACTTGCATAAAATTAGAAAAGACCGGGGATAGTTTTATCTTATTGTTGGGTTTTCGACTCAAAGAGAATTAGAATTCTATTTTATTGAGTGGGAGAATACATTTAGTAATCATAAAACAAAAAAAAAAATTAGGAAGATTGGGCTAATATGAATGTTGTGAAAAGTGTCACGCCCCTACATTTAAAGGCGTGCAAAACACATATTTTACGAATAAATCTTTACTATAATAGATATAATACAAACGTTTATTATAGAAATAAATACATATAGGTTCTTTCATGTAAACACAATATACAAATCAAGTTTATAAATATAAGAGTAACAACATAAGTAAAGATCCTACTTGTGGCGTTCAGAGCATACTGTAGATTATAAGAAAAATATAACCAAAATCTATGAGCTCTGAAAACAAAATAAGCTCACTAGAGAATATGTTACTTAACTGATCACCTATCTGAAGGAAAATGACTAAATTTCGTATTCTTATATGAAAAATGTGAAAATATCGTGTAGTGACTTTGCAACTCAGTGAACAGATAATCATTTTTATGACATTTTAGGTCAACATATGGATGTACTCATATTTTAAAATTTATCATATAGAAAATACAGTTCGGAAGTACATTTAAATGGGACCCGCATTTCAAATATTCTCAAAATAAAAGATATTCATATATCCAAAACCATATACTGTATTATATGATCATTAAAAAAATGTTGTTATGTATCAAAATATTTCACATAAAAACATTAGGAGAATTCTATATCAGAACCACCATATCAGAGTTCAAACCCTTTCGTACTTCGGTGGTGTAGGATTTGCTTAAATTCAGCATCTCAGTTAAGGTTTGCCCTACCACCATTCAAAAGGACATGCAAAAGGATTCTAATATGGGCGTTTTCCAAGCACACAGCATGTAACAACTCCATTTAAGTATCAATTTTTTTTTAAAAAAATATCATGAAGTTATTACATCGTTATAACTTAACTCAATATAACATTTATTTAATTTATACAATACAGAGTTCACATACATGTTATTAATCAAAACAAACGTACAACATATCAAACACATAAAAATCTATAACTTATTTATTCTGGTTGACCAATTCCGGAGATACAGGTGCGGGTGGTTGCACCTTCACCGGGATTTAAGCCAACTCGACCAGAAAAATTTTATTTGCTTCTGGGATCTGCCCAACATAAAGTACTCGATCCAACATGCACTAAAAGCCAGAGCTATAGAAAAATCTATATAACTAATTTTCTAAACATGATATGAAAATATAGTGAGAATTAAATCCCAGTAAATTCAACAATAAATCATCATCAATAGAGCTTATCACGTCATGTTCAGCTGTATAAACTACAGAAAATATCTTTGATCACATGAATGCATTATATCTATGCACATAAGAATCATACAATAATGATATGTATGACAGGATTAACTATTTTTAGAATATCATATGATGGCCATCAACTTATTCTCATTTCAAGTTACTCCGGTCAGGGTGAGTATCCTCTATTCTCTAGTACGGGCTTTTCTCGCTCCGTCCGACATGGCACACTTTCTCTTTCTTTTCTCATAATAATAATCATAACCGTTGGTAGGGCGTCCCCTATTGGTGCACCACATGGATTGCCATGTGATCGTGCTCATTTCTTTTCTTTTCACAATGATAGCCAAAAATATGCTTTCAATAATAAGTATGTTCATCAAAATATAACTATTACCATAAATCATTGGTAATTATGCCACAAACATAACCATTTCAAATATCACTTTATAAAATATTTTCATTTCAGAATTTTACACTTAAGATGGTAAGAAGTTCATACAATGGCAATGGCTATGACATATACTAGTCATTTATAAGATTTGCCTTTTTTTTAAATATTAATTTTATTTCTTTATTTTCTTGATGCAGGTTTTCATCATATCTAACTTTCTCTTACTAATCAGAGTATAACTCTCTCAATTGAACTCCCGATGTAGGTAATCTTGGTGTCAATTTCAAGATAAAACAATTATCTAAAACTATTATGTTGAACATTGTAGCGAAATATTAAGAAATCAAGGTGATATTATTCTCTAAATGTACAGGTCATTTCTTCTCGGATAGATTCTGACATCTACCTACTAATCGGACCATATCTACCTCACATGGACTCCCATTTGAGTGATTCCAGTGGCTAAAAATCCGTGACACACATATCTATAATTCTTATGTTAACCATTGATTTTAATTCCATACAGATAATTCGCAGAAATTAAAATACAGAAACTATCCTAACATATTCTTCCCAGATGAACCATTTTCTGACCTTTGACTACTAATCAGCTCATATCTTCCTCATATCGACTCCAAATTGAATGATTCCAGTGGCTAAAAATCCGTGACATATATAGCTATAATTCTTATGTTAACCATTTATTTTAATTCCATACAGATAATTCCCAGAAATTAAAATACAGAAGCTATCCTAACATATTCTTCCCTGATGAACTATTTTCTGACATTTGAGTACTAATTGGAACATATCTATCTCATATGGACTCCAAATTGAATGATTCCAATGCGTAAAAATCCGTGACACATATATCTTTAATTCTTATGTTAACCATTTATTTTAATTCCCTATAGATAATTCCCAGAAATTAAAACACAGAAGCTATCTTAAAATATTTTTCCCTGATGAACCATTTTCTGACCTTTGCTTACTAATCGGACCATATCTACCTCATATGGACTCCAAATTGAATGATTACAGTGGCTAAAAATCCGTGACAAATATATATTTAATTCTTATGTTAACTATTTATTTTAATTCCCTAAATATAATTCCAAAAAATTAAAACACAAAAGGTATCTTAACATATTCTTCCCTCATGAACCATTTTCTGACCTTTGCTTACTAATCGGACCATATTTACCTCATATGAAGTCCAAATTGAATAATTCCAGTGGGTAAAAATTCGTGACACATATATATTGAATTATTAGGTTAACCATTTATTTTAATTCCCTATAGATAATTCCTAGAAATTAAAACACAGAAGCTATCCTAACATATTCTTCCCTAATGAACCTTTTTCTTACCTTTGCTTACTAATTAGACCATATCTACCTCATATGGACTCCAAATTGAATGATTCTAGTGGCTAAATATCCGTGACACATATATCTTTAATTCTTATGTTAACCATTTATTTTAATTCCCTACAGATAATTCCCAGAAATTAAAACACAGAAGCTAAAAAGTTTGCCACCCATAGCCAAACCTATGCAGAACTTTCTATACCAGTCTAAGTATTCAAACATACATCACATGCAAGATCAATATGTAACATGATATAGCAACATCATGACCTATCATCAAAGTTCTAAGATCAAAATCTCATATAAATATTATAAGTTTCAAAAGTTTTCTTTAAAATGTAATATTGTTAAACTTACCTAGAGCACTTAGGCCCCTAGACTTCTCCTTCCTCTTTCTTCCTTTCTTCCTCTCCTTTCCTCACTCTGCCTTACTTTTATTTTTGCTCTCCCTCACTTGGACGAAATTATAATGTTGTAAGGGTGGATTTTCTTATATATACCAACAAATAATTCAACTTTCATGATCATTGGTCTACTTTATCACAATTAGATTACACTTGGTTAAACTTTTGGAAAACAAACAATTTATGTTCTTGTCTTCCTCTTCCTTAGTCAAGATATGCATAGGAAAAGGATATTTGTATTTTGAAAATTATGATAATATGTTCTTAAGATATGGGACAAGGTCCCTTTGATTTAGGGATTCATTTCCATTTTGTTTTGTCTTAAACAAGTATGATAGGTTTGTCTTTCTAGGTGGCAAATTTCTAGCCCTTGAATCTCCATTATTTGGTTGATATTATTTGTGTGGGATAGGAATGTTTTGTCCTAATGCCATGTATTATCATACCACTTTTTTAAAATTATGAGTGTAGGATATAGATGTTTTTGTCCTAAAGCTTTGTATTATCATGCCACTTGCCAAAATCATGAATGTAGAATCACACCACTTGCTAAATTTTTTTTTTAATGCCATGTAACCTAATCTTTATTATTATTACATTATTATATCATCACCTAATTTATTTTATTTTATTTTTTTCTCTTGGATTTGGGCTTATTCCTACCCATTATGGGCTTATTCCTACCTATTTTCTTTGCTTTGGATAAAATTCTACCTTTTTTAGAGGGTTTGTTCACATTTTCATAATTTTTGGGCTATTGGTTCAATTACTATATCCTAATCCAAGTCTATGTTTTATTTCTTGCTTAGGTTATCGAATGGGCTTACTAGAAACTTATGTGAAGTGGAAAAACTCTATATGAAGTGTCCATAGGTAAAAGCCCAATGTATGGGTTAAGATTTTAAACTTAGTAACTCTAGTTCTTGAATTAGGAAAAATTACCCTAATTCAATGCTCTTGAAATTTTAAGACCTTTACTTGTTTCTAAAAATTTATCTTCCTTATCCAAGAATTTTGCATCTCTTTAGTATGTTATTTCTAATTTCTTTCCTATTAGGTTTTCCCTATCTATTTGTTCTCTTAATGTTAGAAACATTTTCTATGCATATACATAAGGTGAAGAATTTCTAAGGATTATATTTCCTTAGATATCTAAAATATTGTCTAATAAATTTTATTTCCTTAATTAAATATTTATTTACTTTTATCGATAAAAGAAACGAAATTAGGGATGTTACATTTCTCTCCCCCTAAAAGAAATTTTGTCCTCAAAATTTCAGAAATTACCTTATAAGAACAATTGCGGATATTTCTTCCTCATGACTTCTTCCAGCTCCCAAGTTGCTTCTTTCGGAGTCAAACCTTCCCATAACACCTTAACTAGGGGAATGGTTTTATTTCTCAGTTGCTTCACGTCAGTGTCCAATATGGATGCAGGTAGTAGCTGGTATGTCATGTTCTCCTTTATTTGGATTGGTTCATCTTGTATTACATGTGATGAATCTGAAAAATACTTCCACAGCTATGATACGTGAAACACATTATGCAAGTTGTACAAATTAGGTGGGAGAGCAACTTGATATGCTGATGTCCCTACTTTCTTCAGAATTTGGTAGGGTCCCAAAAATCGCTGACTTAACTTTCTTATTTTGAGAGACCTACCAACTCTAGTAGTCGGGGAAAGTTTTAGAAATACATGGTCTCCTTTCTCAAACTCTAGAGGTCTATGTCTCTTATCATAGTAACTCTTTTGCCGACTCTGAGCTGTAAGTATTTTGTTTCGTATTATCCTGATTTGTTCAGTGGTTTGTTGAACTAGATCAGGACCCAATAAGTTGTTTTCCCCTACCTCAAACCAACATAGTGGAGATCGGCACTTCCTACCATATAAAGCTTCGTAGGGGGCCATCTTAATACTGGAGTGATAACTATTATTATAAGCAAACTCTACTAAAGGTAGGTACTTATCCCATCCTTTACCTTGCGCTATCACACAGGCCCTTAACATGTCTTCTAGAGTATGAATGGACCGTTCAGTCTGCCCGTCAGTCTGAGGATGATAGACAGTACTGAACCGCAACTGAGTACCAAAAGCTTCCTGCAATGCTTTCCAAAACCTTGACGTGAATCTCGGATCTCTATCAGAAACAATAGTTAAGGGAATCCCATGCAGTCTAACTATTTCTTGAACGTATAGTTGGGCCAATTTCTCTAGTGAAAAGTTAATTTTTATGGGCAGAAAGTGAGCAGATTTGGTTAATCTGTCAACTATTACCCAGATAGAGTCATGTTGTAACATCACTAATTTCATTTTTTTTTATTGATAAAAGTACATAAATATTTAATTAAAGAAATAAAATTTATTAGACAATATTTTAGATATCTAAGGAAATATAATCCTTAGAAATTCTTCAACTTATGTATATGCGTAGAAAATGTTTCTAACATTAAGAGAACAAATAAAGAGGGCAAACCTAATAGAAAAACAATTGGAAATAACATACTAAAGAGATGCAAAATTCATGGATAAGGAAGATAAATATTTAGAAATAAGTAAAGGTCATAAAATTTCAAGAACATTGGATTAGGGTAATTTTTCCTAATTCAAGAACTAGAGTTACTAAGTTTAAAATCTTTACCCATACATTGGGCTTTTACCTATGGACACTTCATATAGAGTTTTTCCACTTCACATAAGTTTCTAGCAAGCCCATTGGATAACCTAAGCAAGAAATAAAACATAGACTTGGACTAGGATATAGTAATTGGACCAATAGCCCAAAAATTATGAAAATGTGATCAAGCCCTCCAAGAAAGGTAGAATTTTATCCAAAGTAAAGAAAATGGGTAGGAATAAGCCCATAACGGGTAGGAATAAGCCCAAATCCAAGAGGCAAAATAAAATAAAATAAATTAGGTGATGATATAATAATGTAATAATAATAAAGATTAGGTTACATGACATTAAGACAAAAATTTAGCAAGTGGTGGGATTCTACATTCATAATTTTGGCAAGTGGTATGATAATACAAGGCTTTAGGACAAAAACATCTATATCTTACACTCATAATTTTAGCAAGTGGTATGATAATACATGGCATTACGACAAAACATTCTTATCCTACACAAATAATATCAACCAAATAATGGAGATTCAAGGGCTAGAAATTTTTCACCTAAAAAGCAAACCTATCATACTTGTTTAAGACAAAAGAAAATGGAAATGAATCCCTAAATCAAAGGGACCTTGTCCCATATCTTAAGAACATATTGTCATAATTTTTAAAATATAAATCTCCTTTTCCTATGCATATCTTGACGAAGGAAGAGGAAGAGAAGAACATAAGTTTTTTGTTTTCCAAAAATTCAACCAAGTGTAATCTAATTGTGATAAGTTAGACCCATGATCATGAAAGGTAAATTATTTTGTGTCTATATAAGAAAACCCACCCTTACAACATTATAATTTCATACAAGTAAGGGAGAGGAAACATAGAAGCAAGGTAGAGTGAGGAAAGGAGAGGAAGAAAGAGGATGGAGAAGTCTAGGGGACTAAGTGGTCCAGGTAAGTTTAACAATATTTCTTTTTAAAGAAAGTTTTTGAAACTTATATTATTTATATGAGATTTTGATCTTAGAAATTTGATGATTGGTCATGATGTTGCTATATCATGTTACATATTGATCTTGCATGTGATGTATATTTGAATACTTAGAATGGTATAGAAAGTTCTGCATAGGTATGGCTATGGGTGGCAAAATATTTAGCTTATGTGTTTTAATTTCTGGGAATTATCTGTAGGGAATTAAAATAAATGGTTAACATAAGAATTAAAGATATATGTGTCCTGGAGTTTTAGCCACTCGAATCATTCAATTTGGAGTTCATATGAGGTAGATATGGTCTGATTAGTATGCAAAGGTCAGAAAATGGTTTATTAGGGAAGAATATGTTAGGATAGCTTCTATGTTTTAATTTCTGGGAATTATTTGTAGGGAATTAAAATAAATGGTTAACATAAGAATTAAAGATATATGTGTCACGGATTTTTAGCCACTGGAATCATTCAAGTTGGAGTCCATATGAGGTAGATATGGTCCGATTAATAGTCAAATGTCAGAAAATGGTTCATCAGGGAAGAATATGATAAGATAGCTTCTGTATTTTAATTTTTGGGAACTATCTATATGGAATTAGAATACATGGTTAACATAAGAATTATAACTATGTGTTTCATGGAGTTTGAGCCACTAGAATAATTCAATTTGGAGTCCAGATGAGCAAGATATGAGCTAATTAATAGTCAAAGGTCAAAAAATGGTTCATCAGAGAAGAAAATGTTAGGATAGCATCTGTATTTTAATTTTTGGAAATTATCTGTATGGTATTAGAATACATTGTTAACATAAGAATTATAGCTATGTGTGTTACGGATTTTTAACCACTGGAATCATTAAATTGGGAGTCCATATGAGGATGATATGAGCTAATTAGTAGTCAAAGGTCAGAAAATGGTTCATCAGGGAAGAATATGTTAGGATAGCTTCTGTATTTTAATTTTTGGGAATTATCTGTGTAGAATTAGAATAAATGGTTAACATAAAAATTATAGCTATGTGTGGCACGGGTTTTAAACCACTGGAATCATTCAATTTTGAGTCTATATGAGGAATATATGAGCTGATTAGTAGTCAAAGGTCAAAAAACTGTTCATCAGGGAAGAATATGTTAGGATAGCTTCTGTATTTTACTTTTTGGAAATTATATGTATAGAATTAGAATAAATGGTTAACATAAGCATTATAGCTATGTATGTCACGGATTTGTAGCCACTCGAATCATTCAATTTGGAGTCCATATGAGGAAGATATGATCTAATTAGTAGTCAAAGGTCAGAAAATGGTTCATCAGGGAAGAATATGTTAGGATAGCTTCTGTATTTTAATTTTTGAAACTTATTTGTACGGAATTAGAATAAATGGTTAACATAATAATTATATCTATGTGTGGCATGGATTTTAAGCCACTGGAATCATTCAATTTGGAGTCTATATGAGGAATATATGTGCTGATTAGTAGTCAAAGGTCAAAAAATGGTTCGTCAGGGAAGAATATGTTATGATAGCTTCTGTATTTTAATTTCTGAGAATTATCTATATGGAATTAAAATAAGTGGTTAACATAAGAATTATAGATATCTGTGTCGTGGAATTTTAGCCACTGGAATCACTCAATTTGGAGTCCATATGAGGTAGATATGGTCCGGTTAATAGTTAGAGGTCAGAACATATCCGAGAAGAAATAACCTGTACATTGAGGGAGTAATATCACCTTGATTTATTAATATTTTGCTACAATTTTCAACATAATTGTTTTAGATAATTGTTTTGTCTTGAAATTGACACCAAGATCACCTATATTGGAGTTAAATTGAGGGAGTTATACTCTGATTAGTAAGAAAAAGGTTAGATATGATGAAATCCTGCATCAAGAAAATAATGAAATAAAATTAATATTTAAAGAAGAAGATGAATCTTATAAATGAAAATAATAAATGACTAGTATATGCCATAGCCATTGCCATTGTATGAAATTCTTACCATCTTAAGTGTGAAATGTTGATATGAAAATATTTTATAAAGTGATATTTGAAATAGTTATGTTTATGGCAAGTTACAAATATTTTTTTGGAAATAGTTATATTTTGTTGAACATACTTGTTATTGAAAGCATATTTTGGGCTATCATTGTGTAAAGAAAAGAAATGAGCACGATCACATGGCAATCCGTGTGGTGCACCAGTAGGAGACGCCCTACCAACGGTCATGATTATGATTATGAGAAGAGAAAGAGAAAGTGTGCCATGTCAGATGGAGCGAGAAAAGCCCGTACCGGTGAGTAGAGGATACTCACCCTGACCGGGGTAGCTTGAAATGAGAATAAGTTGATGGCCATGATATGATATTCTAAAAATAGTTATTCTTGTCATACATATCATTACTATATGATTCTTATGTGCATAGATATAATGCATTCATGTGACCAAAGATATTTTCTGTAGTTTATATAACTGAACATGACGTGATGAGTTATATTGATGATGATTTATTGTTGAACTTACTGGGATTTAATTCTCACTATATTTTCATATCATGTTCAGAAAATTAGTTATGCAGATTTTTCTATAGCTCTGAGTTTTAGTGCACGTTGGATCGAGTACTTTATGTTGGGCAGATCCCAGAAGCAAATAAAATGTTTGTGGTCGAGTTGGCTTAGATCCCGGAGAAGGTGCAACCACCCGCACCTGTATCTCTGGAATTGGTCTACCATAATAAATAAGATGTAGATTTTTATGTGTTTGATATGTTGTACGTATGTTTTGATTAATGACATGTATGTGAACTCTATATTGTATAAATTAAATAAATGTTATATTGAATTAAGTTGTAACGAGGTAATAACTTCATGGTATTTTAAAAAAAATTTGATACTTAAATGGAGTTGTTACATAATTGGTATCAGAGCAGGTCGATCCTAGATGGCCTTTGGATGGATGATTATTTGAATCGATCTTATAGTGTCTTGAGTATGTTGTGGTTATGCTGTGTAGGGGATCAGTGATTCATATAGGTAAGAAATTACTAGTGTTTCCTATCTATATGCTGAGGTGGTGTTATGACTACTATTAAATATTTTTGAACTAACTATTGGGCTTGATCACCTCAATAGCAGCATAACTTTGTTTTACCATAGTAGGAAATGGCACCACCAAGGAGGAATCCAGAAACCAATGCAAAGGAAACCCTTCACAACTTGGCCACGGTAATTCGAGACCAAGTCATGACCACCAACCAAATTTTACAATATCTCCAGAATGCTAATAACCCAAACAGTGAGAATGGTGCTAACAACCTGATGGCAAGAAAAGATAATGGCATATCCGAGTTCTGGAGGACTAGACCACCTTGTTTCCAAGGTGGCTATGACCCAACGGTAGTCAAAAGTTGGATAAGGGAATTAGAGAAAATCTTTGAAGTGAAGGGCTGTACTGAAGAGCAGTAAGTTATTTTTGCTGCATATATGTTAAAGGATGAAGCAGAATATTGGTGGCGTAGAGCTAGAGAACTTTTAGCTCATCAGGGAAAACAGATCACCTGACAAGTGTTCAAGGACATTTTTTTTGAAAAGTACTTTCCAAGTACTGTACGAGCAGAGAAAGAGACCGAATTCCTCCAACTCAAGCAAGGCAGCATGACCGTGGACCAGTATATTGCAAGGTTCGAGGAGCTGTCTAAGTTCTTCTCTTATCTGCGATATAACCCAGATGAAGCATGGAAGGCGGTTAAGTTTAAAGCGGGACTAAACCCAGAGATAAAGAATGCTGTTATAGCTATGGAGATCAGGGAGTTTATACCTCTGATAAATAAATGCAGACTATTGGAAAAGAGTTTAAGGGCAGTAGAGGACGAGAAGCAAAGGTGAAACTTATGGAAGAGGAAGAAAAATTTTCCCAACCTTGGAAAGAACATGAGAAGAAGTGGATATGGAGCTGGAAAGAGGCCATTGACTACGGGTCCTAAACCTTTTCAACAAGACCTCGCCCCAGTCAAGTGCGCTAAGTGCGGACGCATGCATGGTAACCGGCCTTGCTGCATGGGACAAGATGTCTGCTTCAATTGCGGATAGAAGGGACATTTTGCGAGAAACTGCCCACAGAATGTGGGGAAGCAGCCAGAACAGAGGCCTCAGGTGAAAGAAAGGGTTTTCACCCTGAGCAGCCAAGAGGCTGCTCAATCTTCTGAAATGATTCAAGGTACATGCTATATCTATGGATTTGCTCTTATGGTGTTATTTGACTCTGGTGCTAGTCATTCATTTATATCAGAAGAATATATTAGGAATTTTTAGTTTTCTATTTTTGAAACTCCCTATGAGCTATCCGTAGTAACCCTTATAGGGGAAAAGGTATTAACTTCCTCTGTATGTAAAGACTGTCAAGTCACCATCCAGGAGAAAACTTTTTCTGTAGGCCTCGTCTGTTTACCTTTAAGAGGTATTGAGGTCATTTTAGGGTTAGACTGGATGTCTAGAAATCGAGTCTTGTTGAATTGTTGTAACAAGACCGTTGAATTTCTACCTCCTACTCTGAAAGAGGAGGTCCAGTTATTGATGCTAAATGCCAATCAAGTTAATAGGGAGTTAAAGAATGGAGTACTTGGATACATTCTCTTGTATTTATCAAAGCTAGAAGTCGAATCGAAGCTTGATGAAATCCCAATAGCCAATGAGTTTCCTGAAGTATTTCCATCAGATATTCTAGGCTTACCTCCCAAGAGAGAGATAGTGTTCTCTATTGATCTCTTACCTGGGACAGGGCCTATCTCTATTGCACCATATCGAATGGACTCAAAGGAACTGCAGGAACTCAAGAAGCAGTTGGAAGAACTATTAGACAAGCAATTCATTAGACCGTGTGTATCACCTTGGGGAGATTCTGTATTGTTTGTTAAGAAGAAAGACGGGAGCTTGAGACTATGCATAGATTACAGACAGCTAAATAAGGTGACTATCAAAAACAAGTACCCTCTCCCTAGGATAGATGACTTATTGGATCAATTAAAGGAAGCCTCCATCTTTTCTAAAATTGACTTGAGGTCAGGATATCATCAGATTAGGATCAAGGAGGAGGACGTACCAAAAACTGCTTTCAGGACTAGGTATGGGCACTATGAGTTTCTCGTAATGCCCTTCCGGTTGATGAATGCACCAGCAATTTTCATGGATTACATGAATCACATTTTTTGACCCTACTTAGATCAATTTGTTGTAGTTTTCATTGATGACATCTTGATATACTCTAAGAGTGAGAAAGAACATGAATAACATCTATGAATTGTGCTGGAAGTGCTGAAAGAGAAAAAGTTATATGCCAAATTGGAGAAGTGTGAATTTTGGCTGTCAGAGGTGAAGTTTCTCAGAAATGTCATCTCTAATAGAGGGGTAGCCGTAGATCCTAGCAAGACAGAAGCAGTGATTTAGTGGGAGAGACCAAAGACGGTTACAGAAGTCAGAAGTTTCTTGAGTTTAGCAGGATACTACAGGAGATTTATACAAAACTTCTCTCGTATAGCCTTGCCATTGACTAAATTAATCAGGAAGTGAAGTCCTTTCAAATGGACTGATCAATGTGAAGCTAGTTTTCAGGAGCTGAAGACAACATTGACCACTCCTCCAGTTTTAATTATTCCAGACCCCACAGGACATTTTGAAGTGTATAGTGATGCTTTAAAGAAAGGACTAGGGTGTGTGCTAATGCAAGACAAGAGAGTAGTTGCTTACGCCTCTAGACAACTAAGACCCCATGAAGGAAACTATCCAACTCATGATCTTGAATTGGCGGTGGTGGTGTTTGCTTTAAAGATTTGGCGACATTACTTATACGGAGCAACCTTTGAAGTATATTGCGATCACAAGAGTCTTAAATATCTCTTTGATCAAAAGGAGTTAAATATGAGGCAACGAAGATGGGTAGAATTTCTCAATGACTTCAAGTTTGAGATAAAGTTTCATCCAGGAAAGGCGAATGTTGTAGCTGATGCCTTAAGTCGAAAATCTCTACACATGGGCCAGATGATGTTGTATGAGATGCAAATGCTAGAGGAGTTTTAGAATTTGAAGCTGGACACTACTTTTTCCTCAAAGAAGCTAACCATTAATGGTTTAAGTATAGGGTGTGACCTTAGAGATCAGATCAAAGAGGCTCAAGTTCACAACCAATACTTACAAGATCATAAAGATCAAGGAAATTTTTTTGTCATGGAAGATGGAGCAATCATGTATCAAGGAAGGATTTGTGTCCCTCAAGAACGAGAGTTGAGGACCATAATCCTACAAGAAGCACATCAGAGTAGATATACTGTCCATCCTGGATGCACAAAAATGTACCAGGACTTAAGGATGATGTATTGGTGGCCAGGGATGAAAAAGGATATTGCGGAGTTTGTGGCGAAATGTATAATTTGTCAAAACGTGAAGGTGGAGCATCAAAAGCCAGCGTGATTTCTACAACCTCTTGAGATCTTTAAATAGAAATGGGACAGTATCTCGATAGACTTTGTTGTGGGTTTACCTAAGACTTCAGTGGGACATGACTCTATCTGGGTAATAGTTGACAGATTAACCAAATCTGCTAACTTTCTGCCTATAAAAATTAATTTTTCACTGGATAAATTGGCCCAACTGTACGTCCAGGAAATAGTTAGACTGCATGGGATTCCCTTAACTATTGTTTGTGATAGAGATCCGAGGTTCACGTCAAGGTTTTGGAAAGCATTGTAGGAAGCTTTTGGTACTCAGTGCGGTTCAGTACTGCCTACCATCCTCAGACTGACAGGCAGGTAGAACGGACCATTCAAACTCTAGAAGACATGTTAAGGGCCTGTGTGATAGAGCAAGGTAAAGGATGGGATAAGTATCTACCTTTAGTAGAGTTTGCTTATAATAATAGTTATCACTCCAGTATTAAGATGGCCCCCTACGAAGTGTTATATGGTAGGAAGTGCCGATCTCCACTATGTTGGTTCGAGGTAGGAGAAAATAACTTGTTGGGTCCTGATCTAGTTCAACAAACCACTGAACAAATCAGGATGATACGAGACAAAATACTTACAACTCAGAGTCGGCAAAAGAGTTACTACGATAAGAGACATAGACCTCTAGAGTTTGAGGAAGGAGACCATGTATTTCTAAAACTTTCTCCGACTACTGGAGTTGGTAGGTCTCTCAAAACAAGAAAGTTAAGTCCGCGATTTTTGGAACCCTACCAAATTTTGAAGAAAGTAGGGACATCAGCATATCAAGTTGATCTCCAACCTAATTTGTCCAACCTGCATAATGTTTTCCACGTATCACAGCTGCGGAAGTATTTTTCAGATTCATCACATGTAATACAAGATGAACCAATTCAAATAAAGGAGAACATGACATACTAGCTAGTACTTGCATCCATATTGGACACTGACGTGAAGCAACTGAGAAATAAAACCATTTCCCTTGTTAAGGTGTTATGCGAAGGTTTGACTCCGGAAGAAGCAACTTGGGAGTTGGAAGAAGTCACGAGGAAGAAATATCCGCAATAGTTTTTATTAGGTAATTTTTGAAATTTTGAGGACAAAATTTCTTTCAGGGGGAGAGAAATGTAACATCCTTAATTTTGTTTTTTTTATTGATAAAAGTACATAAATATTTAATTAAAGAAATAAAATTTATTAGACAATATTTTAGATATCTAAGGAAATATAATCCTTAGAAATTCTTCACCTTATGTATATGCATAGAAAATGTTTCTAACATTAAGAGAATAAATAAAGAGGGAAAACCTAATTGGAAAAACAATTAGAAATAATATACTAAAGAGATACAAAATTCTTGGATAAGGAAGATAAATATTTAGAAACAAGTAAATGTCATAAAATTTCAGGAACATTGGATTAGGGTAATTTTTCCTAATTCAAGAACTAGAGTTACTAAGTTTAAAATCTTTACCCATACATTGGGCTTTTACCTATGGACATTTCATATAGAGTTTTTCCACTTCACATAAGTTTCTAGCAAGCCCATTGGATAACCTAAGCAACAAATAAAACGTAGACTTGGACTAGGATATAGTAATTGGACCAATAGCCCAAAAATTATGAAAATGTGACCAAGCCCTCCAAGAAAGGTAGAATTTTATCCAAAGTAAAGAAATTGGGTAGGAATAAGCCCATAATGGGTAGGAATAAGCACAAATCCAAGAGAAAAAAATAAAATAAAATAAAATAAATTAGGTGATGATATAATAATGTAATAATAATAAAGATTAGGTTACATGGCATTAATACAAAAATTTAGCAAGTGGTGTGATTCTACATTCATAATTTTGGCAAGTGGCATGATAATACAAGGCTTTAGGACAAAAACATCTATATCCTACACTCATAATTTTAGCAAGTGGTATGATAATACATGGCATTAGGAAAAAACATTCCTATCCCACACAAATAATATCAACCAAATAATGGAGATTCAAGGGTTAGAAATTTGCCACCTAAAAAGGCAGACCTATCATACTTGTTTAAGACAAAAGAAAATGGAAATGAATCCCTAAATCAAAGGGACCTTGTCCCATATCTTAAGAACATATTATCATAATTTTCAAAATACAAATCTCCTTTTCCTATGCATATCTTGACTAAGGAAGAGGAAGACAAGAACATAAGTTGTTTGTTTTCCAAAAATTCAACCAAGTGTAATCTAATTGTGATAAGGTAGACCCATGATCATGAAAGGTAAATTATTTTGTGGTCTATATAAGAAAACCCACCCTTACAACATTATAATTTCTTCCAAGTAAGGGAGAGGAAACATAGAAGCAAGGTAGAGTGAGGAAAGGAGAGGAAGAAATGAAGAAAGAGGAAGGAGAAGTCTAGGGGACTAAGTGGTCCAGGTAAGTTTAACAATATTTCTTTTTGACGAAAACTTTTGAAACTTATAGTATTTATATGAGATTTTGATGTTAGAACTTTGATAATTGGTCATGATGTTGCTATATCATGTTACATATTGATCTTGCATGTGATGTATGTTTGAATACTTAGACTGGTATAGAAAGTTCTACAAATGTATGGCTATGGGTGGAAAACTTTTTAGCTTCTGTGTTTTAATTTCTTAGAATTATCTATAGAGAATTAAAATAAATGGTTAACATAAGAATTAAAGATATATGGGTCACGGATTATTAGCCACTCGAATTATTCAATTTGGAGTCCATATGAGGTAGATATGGTCCAATTAGTAATGAAAGGTCAGAAAATGGTTCATCAGAGAAGAATATGTTAGGATAGCTTCTGTGTTTTACTTTTTGGAAATTATCTGTAGGGAATTAAAATAAATGGTTAACATAAGAATTAAATATATATGTGTCACGGATTTTTAACCCTTGGAATCATTCAATTTGGAGTCCATATGAGGTAGATATGGTCCGATTATTAATCAAAGGTCAGAAAATGGTTCATCAGAGAAAAACATGTTAGGATAGCTTCTGTGTTTTATTTTTTGAAATTTATCTGTAATGAATTAAAATAAATGGTTAACATAAGAATTAAAGATATATGTGTCACGGATTTTCAACCATTGGAATAATTCAATTTGGAGTCCATATGAGGTAGATATGGTCCGATTAGTATGTAAAGGTCAGAAAATGGTTCATTAGGGAAGAATATGTTAGGATAGCTTCTGTGTTTTAATTTTTGGGCATTATCTGTAGGGAATTAAAATAAATGGTTAACATAAGAATTAAAGATATATGTGTCACAGATTTTCAACCACTGGAATCATTCAATGTGGAGTCCATATGAGGTAGATAGGGTCCGATTAATAGTCAAAGGTCAGAAAATGGTTCATCAGGACAGAATATGTTAGCACAGCTTCTGTGTTTAATTTCTGGGAATAATCTGTATGGAATAAGAATAAATGGTTAACATAAGAATTATAGCAATGTGTGTCATGGATTTTTAGCCACTGGAATCATTCAATTTGAAATACATATGAGGAAGATATGAGCTAATTAGTAGTCAAAGTGTCAGAAAATGGTTCATCAGGGAAGAATATGTTAGGATTGGTTCTGTATTTTAATTTTTGGGAATTATCTGTATGGAATTAGAATAAATGGTTAACATAAGAATTATATCTATGTGTGTCATGGATTTGTATCTACTAAAATCATTCCATTTGGAGTCCATATGAGGAAGATATGAGCTAATTAGTAGTCAAAGGTCAGAAAATGGTTCATCAGGGAAGAATATATTAGGATAGCTTATGTATTTTAATTTATGAGAATTATCTGTATGGAATTAGAATAAATGGTTAACATAAGAATTATAGCTATGTGTGGTGTGGATTTTAAGCCACTGGATGCATTTAATTTGGAGTCCATATGAGGAATATATGAGCTGATTTGTTGTCAAAGGTCAAAAAATGGTACATCTGGGAAGAATATGTTAGGAGAGCTTCTATATTTTAGTTTCTGGGAATTATCTATATGGAATTAAAATAAAGGGTTAACGTAAGAGTTATAGATATCTGTGTCATGGATGTTTTTCCACTGGAATCACTCAAGTTGGAGTCCATATGAGGTAGATATGGTTTGATTAGTAGTTAGAGGTCAGAACCTATCTGAGAAGATATATCCTGTACGTTGAGGGAGTAATATCACCTTGATTTATTAATATTTTGCTACAATTTTCATCATAATAGTTTTAGATAATTGTTTTTTCTTGAAATTGACACCAAGATCACCTACATCAGAGTTAAATTGAGGGAGTTATGCTCTGATTAGTCAGAAAAGGTTAGATATGATGAAATCCTGCATCAAGAAAATAAAGAAATAATATTAATATTTAAAAAAGAAGATGAATCTTATAAATGAAAATAATAAATGACTAGTATATGCCATAGCTATTGCCATTGTATGAACTTCTTACCATCTTAAGTGTGAAATGTTGATATGCAAATATTTTATAAAGTGATATTTGAAATGGTTATGTTTATGGCATGATTACCAATGATTTTTGGTAATAGTTATATTTTGTTGAACATACTTGTTATTTAAAGCATATTTTTGGCTATCATTGTGAAAAGAAAAGAAATGAGCACGGTCACATGGCAATCCGTGTGGTGCACCAGTAGGGGACGCCCTACCAACTGTTATGATTATGATTATGAGAAAAGAAAAAGAAAGTGTGCCATGTCGGACGGAGCGAGAAAAACCTGTACCGGAGAGTAGAGGATACTCACCCTGACCGAGGTAGCTTGAAATGAGAATAAGTTGATAGCCATGAAATGATATTCTAAAAATATTTATTCCTGTCATACATATCATTACTATATGATTCTTATGTGCATAGATATAATGTATTCATGTGACCAAAGATATTTTTTGTAGTTTATACAGCTGAACATGATGTGATGACCTATATTGATGATGATTTGTTGTTGAACTTACTGGGATTTAATTCTCACTATATTTCCATATCATGTTCAGAAAATTAGTTATGCATATTTTTCTATAGCTCTGGGTTTTAGTGCACGTTGGATCGAGTACTTTATGTTGGGCAGATCCCAGAAGCAAATAAAATGTTTGTGGTCGAGTTGGCTTAGATCCCGGTGAAGGTGCAACCACCCGCACCTGTATCTCTGGAATTGGTCAACCATAATAAATAAGTTATAGATTTTTATGCGTTTGATATGTTGTACGTGTGTTTTGATTAATGACATGTATGTGAACTCTGTATTGTATAAATTAAATAAATGTTATATTGAGTTAAGTTGTAACGAGGTAATAACTTCATGGTATTTAAAAAAAAATTGATACTTAAATGGAGTTGTTACACTTGTCCCACTGAAGTCTTAGGTAAACCCACAACAAAGTCCATCGAGATACTGTCCCATTTCCATTTAGGGATCTCAAGAGATTGTAGAAATCCCGTTGGCTTTTGATGCTCCATCTTCACCTTTTGACAAATTAGACATTTCGCCAAGAACTCTGCAATATCCTTTTTCATCCCTGGCCACCAATACATTATCCTTAAGTCCTGGTACATTTTAGTGCATCCAGGATGGACAGTATATTTACTCTGATGTGCTTCTTGTAGGATTTTAGTCCTCAACTATCGTTCTTGAGGGACACAAATCCTTCCTTGATACATGATTGCTCCATTTTCCATGACAGAAAAATTTCATTGATCTTTATGATCCTGTAAGTATTGGTTGTGAACTTGAGCCTCTTTGATCTGGGCTCTAAGGTCACACCCTATACTTAAACCATTAATGGTTAGCTTCTTTGAGGAAAAAGTAGTGTCCAGGTGCAAATTCTGAAACTCCTCTAGCATTTGCATCTCATACAACATCATCTGGCCCATGTGTAGAGATTTTCGACTTAAGGCATCAGCTACAACATTCGCCTTTCCTGGATGATGCTTTATCTTAAACTTATAGTCATTGAGAAATTTCACCCATCTTCGTTGCCTCATATTTAACTCCTTTTGATCAAAGAGATATTTAAGACTCTTGTGATCGCAATATACTTCAAAGGTTGCTTCGTATAAGTAATGTCGCCAAATCTTTAAAGTAAACACCACCGCCGCCAATTCAAGATCATGAGTTGGATAGTTTCCTTTGTGGGGTCTTAGTTGTCTAGAGGCGTAAGCAACTACTCTCTTGTCTTGCATTAGCACACACCCTAGTCCTTTCTTTGAAGCATCACTATACACTTCAAAATGTCCTGTGGGGTCTGGAATAATTAAAACTGGAAGAGTTGTCAGTCTTGTCTTCAGCTCCTGAAAACTAGCTTCGCATTGATCAGTCCATTTGAAAGGACTTCCCTTCCTGGTCAATTTAGTCAATGGCAAGGCTATACGAGAGAAGTTTTGTATAATTCTCCTGTAGTATCCTGCCAAACCTAGGAAACTTCTGACTTCTGTAATCGTCTTTGGTCTCTCCCATAGAATAACTGCTTCCATCTTGCTAGGATCCACGGCTACCCCTCTATTAGAGATGACATGTCCGAGAAACTTCACCTCTGACAGCCAAAATTCACACTTCTCCAATTTTGCATATAACGTTTTCTCTTTCAGCACTTGCAGCACGATTTGGAGATGTTGTTCATGTTCTTTCTCACTCTTAGAGTATATCAAGATGTCATCAATGAACACTACAACAAATTGATCTAGGTAGGGTCGAAAAATGTGATTAATGTAATCCATGAAAATTGCAGGTGCATTCGTCAACCCAAAGGGCATTACAAGAAACTCATAGTGCCTATACCTAGTCCTGAAGGAAGTTTTTGGTACGTCCTCCTCCTTGATCCTAATTTGATGATATCCTGACCTCAAATCAATTTTAGAAAAGATGGAGGCTCCCTTTAATTGATCCAATAAGTCATCTATCCTAGGGAGAGGGTTCTTATTTTTGATAGTCACCTTATTCAGCTGTCTGTAATCTATGCATAGTCTCAAGCTCCCGTCTTTCTTCTTAACAAACAATACAGGAGCTCCCCAAGGTGATACACTCGGTCTAATGAATTGGTTATCTTATAGTTCTTTCAACTGCTTCTTGAGTTCCTGTAGTTCCTTCGAGGTCATTCAATATGGTGCAATAGAGATAGGCCCTGTCCCAGGTAGGAGATCAATAGAGAACTCTATCTCTCTCTTGGGAGGTAAGCCTGGAATATCTGATGAAAATACTTCAGGAAACTCATTGGCTATTGGGATTTCATCAAGCTTCGATTCGACTTCTAGGTTTGATAAATACAAGAGAATGTATCCAAGTACTCCATTCTTCAACTCCCTATTAACTTGATTGGCATTTAGCATCAATAACTGGACCTCCTCTTTTAGAGTAGGAGGTAGAAATTCAACGGTCTTGTTACAACAATTCAACAAGACTCGATTTCTAGACATCCATTCTAACCCTAGAATGACCTCAATACCTCTTAAAGGTAAACAGACGAGGTCTGCAGAAATTTTTTTCTCCTGGATGGTGACTTGACAGTCTTTACATACAGAGGAAGTTAATACCCTTTCCCCTGTAGGGGTTACTACGGATAGCTCATAGGGAGCTTCAGAAATAGGAAACTGAAACTTCCTAATACATTCTTCTGATATAAATGAATGACTAGCACCAGAGTCAAATAACACCATAAGAGCAAATCCATAGATATAGCATGTACCTTGAATCATTTCAGAAGATTGAGCAGCCTCTTGGCCGCTTAGGGTGAAAACCCTTCCTTTCAACTGAGGCCTCTGTTCTGGCTGCTTCCCCACATTTTGTGGGCAGTTTCTCACAAAATGTCCCTTCTGTCCGCAATTGAAGCAGACATCTTGTCCCATGTAGCATGGCCAATTACCATGCATGCGTCTGTACTTAGCGCACTTGACTGGGGTGAGGTCTTGTTAAAAAGGTCTAGGACCCACAGTCAATGGCCTCTTTCCAGCTCCATATCCACTTCTTCTCATGTTCTTTCCAGGGTTAGGAAAATTTTTCTTCCTCTTCCATAGGTTTCGCCTTTGCTTCTCATCCTCTACTACCCTTAAACTCTTTTCCAGGAGTCTGCATTTATTTATCAGAGGTACAAACTCCTTGATCTCCATAGCTATAACAGCATTCTTTATCTCTGGGTTTAGTCCTGCTTCAAACTTAACCGCCTTCCATGCTTCATCTGGGTTATGTCGCAGATAAGAGGAGAACTTAGACAGCTCCTCGAACCTTGCGTTATACTGGTCCACGGTCATGCTGCCTTGCCTGAGTTGGAGGAATTCGATCTCTTTCTCTGCTCGTACAATACTTGAAAAGTACTTTTCAAAAAAAATGTCCTTGAACACTTGCCAAGTGATCTGTCTTCCTTGATGAGCTAAAAGTTCTCTAGCTCCACGCCACCAGTATTCTGCTTCATCCTTTAATATATATACAACAAAAATAACTTGCTGCTCTTCAGTACAGCCCATCACTTCAAAGATTTTC
Organism: Gleditsia sinensis; assembly: GCA_037074535.1. NCBI lineage: Eukaryota > Viridiplantae > Streptophyta > Magnoliopsida > Fabales > Fabaceae > Gleditsia > Gleditsia sinensis. The sequence goes on from CM073464.1 coordinate 59,636,959, forward strand.
TCTAATTCCCTTATCCACCTTTCGGCTACCGTTGCGTCATAGCCACCTTGGAAACAAGGTAGTCTAGTCCTCAAGAACTCGGATATGCCATTATATTTTTCACCCATCCGGTTGTTAGCACCATTCTCATCATTTGGGTTATTAGCATTCTGGAGATATTGTAAAATTTGGTTGGTGGTCATGACTTGGTCTCAAATTGCCGTGGCCAGGTTGTGCAGGGTTTCCTCTGCATTGGTTGCTGGATTCCTCCTTGGTGGTGCCATTTCCTACTGTGACAAAACAAAGTTATGCTGCTATTGAGGTGATCAAGCCCAATAGTTAGTTCAAAAATATTTAATAGTAGTCGTAACACCACCTCGGCATATAGATAGGAAACACTAGTAATTTCTTACCTATATGAATCATTGATACTCTACACAGCACAACCACAACATACTCAAGACACTATAAGATCAATTCAGATAACCATCCACCCACTGGCCATCTAGGATCGACCTGCTCTGATACCAATTAAGTAACAACTCTATTTAAGTATCAATTTTTTTTTAAATACCATGAAGTTATTACCTCGTTATAACTTAACTTAATATAACATTTATTTAATTTATACAATACAGAGTTCACATACATGTCATTAATCAAAACATACGTACAACATATCAAACACATAAAAATCTACATCTTATTTATTCTGGTTGACCAATTCCGGAGATACAGGTGCGGGTGGTTGCACCTTCACCGGGATCTAAGCCAACTCGACCAAAAAAATTTTATTTGCTTCTGGGATCTGCCCAACATAAAGTACTCGATCCAACGTGCACTAAAAGCCAGAGCTATAGAAAAATCTACATAACTAAATTTCTGAACATGATATGGAAATATAGTGATAATTAAATCCCAGTAAGTTCAACAATAAATCATCATCAATATAGCTTATCACGTCATGTTCAGCTGTATAAACTACAGAAAATATCTTTGGTCACATGAATGCATTATATCTATGCACATAAGTATCATACAATAATGATATGTATGACAGGATTAACTATTTTTAGAATATCATATGATGGCCATCAACTTATTCTCATTTCAAGCTACCCCGGTCAGGGTGAGTATCCTCTACTCTCTGGTACGGGCTTTTCTCGCTCCGTCCGACATGGCACACTTTCTCTTTCTTTTCTAATAATAATAATCATAATCGTTGGTAGGGCGTCCCCTACTGGTGCACCACACGGATTACCATGTGACCGTGCTCATTTCTTTTCACAATGATAGCCAAAAATATGATTTCAATAACAAGTATGTTCATCAAAATATAACTATTACCATAAATCATTGGTAATCATGCCACGAACATAACCATTTCAAATATCACTTTATAAAATATTTTCATTTCAGAATTTTACACTTAAGATGGTAAGAAGTTCATACAATGGCAATGGCTATGGCATATACTAGTCATTTATAAGATTCGTCTTCTTTTTTAAATATTAATTTTATTTCTTTATTTTCTTGATGCAGGTTTTCATCATATCTAACCTTCTCTTACTAATCAGAGCATAACTCCCTCAATTGAACTGCCGATGTAGGTGATCTTGGTGTCAATTTCAAGATAAAACAATTATCTAAAACTATTATGTTGAACATTGTAGCGAAATATTAAGAAATCAAGGTGATATTACTCCTTAAATGTACAGGTTATTTCTTCTCGGATAGGTTCTGACCTCTACCAACTAATCGGACCATATCTACTTCTTATGGACTCCAGTTTGAGGGATTCTAGTGGCTAAAACTCCGTGACACACATATCTATAATTCTTATGTTAACCATATATTTTAATTCCATACAGATAATTCGCAGAAATTAAAATATAGAAGCTATCCTAACATATTCTTCCCTAATGAACCATTTTCTGACCTTTGACTACTAATCAACTCATATCTTCCTCATATGGACTCTAAATTGAATAATTCCAGTGGCTAAAATCTGTGACACATATAGCTATAATTCTTATGTTAACCATTTATTTTAATTCCATGCAGATAATTCCCAAAAAGTAAAATACAGAAGCTATCCTAACATATTCTTCCCTGATGAACCATTTTCTGACCTTTGAGTACTAATCAGAACATATCTACCTCATATAGACTCCAAATTGAAGTATTTCAGTGGCTAACAATCCGTGACACATATATCTTTAATTCTTATGTTAACCATTTATTTTAATTCCCTATAGATAATTCCCAGAAATTAAAACACAGAAGCTATCCTAAAATATTCTTCCCTGATGAACTATTTTCTGACCTTTTCTTACTAATCGGACCATATCTACCTCATATGGACTCCATATTGAATGATTCTAGTGGATAAAAATCCATGACAAATATATCTTTAATTCTTATGTTAACCATTTAATTTAATTCCCTATAGATAATTCCCAGAAATTAAAACACAGAAGCTATCCTAACATATTCTTCCCTGATGAACCATTTTCTGACCTTTGCTTACTAATCAGACCATATCTACCTCATATGGACTCCAAATTGAATGATTCCAGTGGGTAAAAATCCATGACACATATATCTTGAATTCTTATGTTAGCCATTTATTTTAATTCCCTATAGATAATTCCCAACAATTAAAACACAAAAGCTATCCTAACATATTCTTCCCTGATGAACCATTTTCTTACCTTTGCTTACTAGTCAGATCATATCTACCTCATATGGACTCCAAATTGAATGATTCCAGTGGCTAAAATTCCGTGACACATATATCTTTAATTCTTATGTTAACAATTTATTTTATTTTGCTACAAATAATTCCTAGAAATTAAAACACAGAAGCTAAAAAGTTTGCCACCCATAGCGATACCTATGCAGAACTTTCTATACCTGTCTAAGAATTAAAACATACATCACATGCAAGATCAATATGTAACATGATATAGCAACATCATGATCAATCATCAAAGTTCTAAGATTAAAATCTCATATAAATATTATAAGTTTCAAAAGGTTTTTTCAAAAAGAAATATTGTTAAACTTACCTGGACCACTTAGGCCCCTAGACTTCTCCTTCCTCTCCTTTCCTCACTTTACGTTGCTTCTATTTTTGCTGTCCCTCACTTGGACGAAATTATAATGTTGTAATGGTGGATTTTCTTATGTAGACCACCAAATAATTCACCTTTCATGATCATGGGTCTACTTTATCACAATTAGATTACACTTGGTTGAATTTTTGGAAAACAAACAACTTATATTCTTGTCTTCCTCTTCCTTAGTCAAGATATGCATAGGAAAAAGAGATTTGTATTTTTAAAATTATGATAATATGTTCTTAAGATATGGGACAAGGTCCCTTTGATTTAGGGATTCATTTCCATTTTCTTTTGTCTTAAACAAGTATGATAGGTTTGCCTTTTTAGGTGGCAAATTTCTAGCCCTTGAATCTCCATTATTTGGTTGATATTATTTGTGTGGGATAGGAATGTTTTGTCCTAATGCCATGTATTATCATACCACTTGCTAAAGTTATGAGTGTAGGATATAGATGTTTTTGTCCTAAAGCCTTGTATTATCATGCCACTTGCCAAAATCATGAATGTAGAAGGACACCACTTGCTAAATTTTTGTCTTAATGCCATGTAACCTAATCTTTATTATTATTACATTATTATATCATCACCTAATTTATTTTATTTTATTTTTTTCTCTTGGATTTGGGCTTATTCCTACCCATTTTCTTTGCTTTGTATAAAATTCTACCTTTTTTGGAGGGCTTGGTCACATTTTCATAATTTTTGGGCTATTGGTCCAATTACTATATCTTAGTCCAAGTCTATGTTTTATTTCTTACTTAGGTTATCCAATGGGCTTGTTAGAAACTTATGTGAAGTGGAAAAACTCTATATGAAGTGTCCATAGGTAAAAGCCCAATGTATGGGTAAAGATTTTAAACTTAGTAACTCTAGTTCTTGAATTAGGAAAAATTACCCTAATTCAATGTTCTTGAAATTTTAAGACCTTTACTTGTTTCTAAAAATTTATCTTCCTTATCCAAGAATTTTGCATCTCTTTAGTATGTTATTTCTAATTTCTTTCCTATTAGGTTTTCCCTCTTTATTTGTTCTCTTAATGTTAGAAACATTTTCTATGCATATACATAAGGTGAAGAATTTCTAAGGATTATATTTCCTTAGATATTTAAAATATTGTCTAATAAATTTTATTTCCTTAATTAATTATTTATTTTCTCTTATCAATAAAAGAAACGAAATTAGGAATGTTACACAGCAAGGGAGGCCAAATCACATATCATATAGTCGGCATCTCGCTCAAATAAGAGGCATTCCACTCTCCTTTACATATCATATCCCGTGTGTTGGCCGTCACACAAGGCTAGCACCACCCTTGCTAGTTGAGGTATCAAGGTACACCAAGGCTAATATTACCTATTGTTAGCAAGCAACATTTCCAATAGGATTCTTCCACAGAAATTATTATTTACACATATGCTATATCGTTTAAAATAGAGGTTTCAATATAAATTTATAATTTTTAATCTCAGTATAATTCCGCTGTCAGAAACTTTTCAATCAGGGTAATCACATATACATGCCCATTTCTAAAGCAATATTATAGCTTTACATATCAATGCCACATGCACAATATATTTCTTTTACCCTATAATGATAAATACATTTAAAATCACATATTCAATGAGTTCAAAAATTCATTTTTAAAACCATACTCTTCTTGAACTATATACCAGATTGTAAACAATTCAGATGATTAAATCTATTTCAGAGACATATAAAAGTATAAATAAGTTGTAAACATAATCAATTATACATTTAAAATTCAAGAAGAGCATAGGGTAAGTCAGGGAAAGAATTATCTACTTAGAGGGTAAGGCTTTAGATTGGACAACCCCAAAATATATTTTTCCAATTCAAATTTGATAAAATAGACCTTAAATTAAGTTCAGAAGGTCCAAAAACTTAAAAAATGACTTTAGAATCACAAAGCTTGGCATATGGGAGTTTGATCAACATTGGTCAACTGATGGGTACTATTCACAGTTGGAATTACTATTCATCATCGAGATCACTATTCATATAGGCTGGATTTACTATTTACGACGCACAAAAAGTTGTCAAATAGTTGAAAAATTTCATATCCTAAGGTTTATTTATCTCATGAATCCATCTACGGTGTCAGATTGTCAATTTGAGATCTCCAAATTGAAGTTTCAGAGTTTACCTTTTTCTAAGATTTTCTACTTTCGATTTATGGCGATTTTGCGGCTGATTTGAAAAATTATTCAGCCAATATCGTAGTACTCTTCGTCCTGAATCTAGTTGTACCCTTAGTTTTAAGATCGGAGGCTTGAAGGTACTTCAGATCTAGAGAGAGAAAGTTATTATTCACTATTCATTTGCCCCGAAAATCTTTTCGTCTATCTTTTTTTTAATAAATGACGGAGGACCAATTAGCAATTTGCTAATTGTTAGAGGAAGTCCTTACAAATTTCATTATTTATGTTTTGACTCCTAAACTTTTAGGAAATTACAATTTAACCCCAAAAATATTAACAAGTTTTCAATTTCATCCTTAAAACCTTTCAATTACATCCATATTCCTTTATTTCTTTTATTAATCCAAGCATAAATGAAAATTATTAAATTTTAAGGTTGTTACATTCTTTCCCCCTTAAAAAATTCGGTCTCCAAATTTCAAACCATCATCATATGACAAGTAGGGAATGAAGTCAAGGCATAAATTACATTTATTAACCTTAACTATAGGGATTTCCTTCAACCATAAGTTCTTCACTTGTCGATCAACAATAATCATCGATTTTTCCTCATAATTAATGATGCGTTCCTCTAAACGAAGAAACGGAGTGTTTGGCGAAAGCAAGGATCGTCTTGAAAATTCAACGGATGTTTGATCGCCACGAGTTGCCTCGATAAGATCGGATTCAGTTCTTTGCCCAAGAACTAAGGGAAGCTCTCACTTTAGGAGAAAACTCAATCTTTATTAATCATCAAAATCTGTTCTATACATGAACTTAATGAACTCTTAAATAGACAATCAAACCTAACCCTAGTAGGAAAGCCAGCAGGCCTAAAACTCCTAATTGGACTTCTAATAGAATATGCCCCAAATAACATTAATTATCTGGCCCAACTAAACTAACAAAAACAAACCCATAATTAAACTACTATTTGGGCTACATAAAGAATGGGCCCAAATGCTAATAATATCCAAAACAAAACATTTAAAACTAAAGCCCATAATACATCTTTAGCCTATGCAGATTTGAGCTAATTATCTTCAAGATCCAACAAACTTTATTGGGCCTCCGGATTACCCTCTTTAATGCCATCCTCAAGGCTGCAAAGTGTGGCCCACTTGATGTCTAGACTTGGCCCAATAACTTCCTCTTTAGCCTGCACATCCAAGATCAAGCCCAGTAAAGCTTCTTTGGCCCGCTTCTCCCTGCTCCTAGTCATTGGACCTCCTATCCCTTGCAAAGGATCTTGGGAACGGTTTATAGTAGCATTGACAGCATCTTGATCTCCATCATTCCCTCCCTCCTCGAAAGGATTCGTCCTCGAATCAAAGGCATCACCTACATCAAATAAAGGCAAGTCAGTAAGATTGAATGTAACACCAATATTGCCATACTTACTAGGTAAATCAATCTTATAGGCATTGTAATTGATTCGCTCCAAGACTTGAAAAGATCCATCTCCCCTAGGATGTAACTTAGCCTTCCTCTGAACCAGGAACCTCTCTTTGCGCATATGTACCCAAACCCAATCACCAGGTTCAAATACAAATATAGTCCGACTCTTGTTGGCTTGCTTTGCATACTGCTCATTCTCCCTCTCAATGTTTGCTCGAATCTTAGCATGCAAATCCTTTACATATTCAACCTTTTGCTTACCATCCAAGTTAACAAACTCATTAGTAGACAAAGGTAAAATATCCAAAGGCGTTAGAGGATTAAAGCCATAAACAATCTCAAAAGGACTAGAAGCAGTAATAGAATGCACAAATCTATTGTAAGCAAACTCAACATGTGGTAATGGAATATAAAGACCATGTGGCATAACCTTAGACTTAGCTTGTTTACATGCCTTGCACTTAGCACAAAATGAAATGACATCATGTTTCATGCGAGGCCAATAAAAATGTTCATACAGAATTTCTAAGGTTTTAGTCACTCCAAAATGTCCCATTAAACCTCCATCATGGCTCTCCTTGATTAACAAGTCAAGCATAGAACACTTAAGCACACAAAATTTATTCTTTTCAAACAAGTAACCTTTATGTCTATAGAAACTATCAATAACACGCTTATCACAAAAATTCCAAACAGATCCAAAATCAACGTCATTAGCATACAAGTCTTTAATGTATTTAAACCCAAGCAACTTAGCATGCATAAATGTCAATAACACATATCTTCTAGACAATGCATTAGCTATCACATGTTCCCTTCCAATTTTATATTTAATCACATATGGAAATGTCTCAATGAATTTTAACCATGTAGCATGCCTCTTATGCAACTTACCTTGAGACTTCAAGGATTTCGGACTCTTATAATCTGAATGGATAATGAATCCTCTCGGCCATAGATAATGCTGCCAAATTTGCCAAGTCCTCATCAATGTATATAACTCCTTATCATAAGTAGGATATTTCAGTGTTGTGAATCCCTGTATCAAAGACACAACCACACTAGGCAAAGAAAGGTTATGAGTGTTAGTAAAATAAATATCCTTGTACCTAAGCACAAGGAGGTGTGGCTTGCATACCAAAGCACTCTTCACCTCACTTTTTAATGGAAAAGCACTCGCTCTTTTTTTATTCTCTTTCTCTGGCTCACAATTCTCTTTCTTTTTCTGCTCACATGTCTCAACCTCTCTCTCTTTTCTCTCACTCTCAATTTTCACCTTACTCTCTTTCTTCTCTTTTTCTAGTGTTTCTCTCAACTTACACTCTTTTGTAATTCTCACTTGATCAGCAAAAGCCTCGGCTGGCTTTAGGGGTGTTAGAATAAAGGTTCTCTTATGTATGGTTAATGTATATTGATTCTTGTAGCCATCATAATTAACCCTTCTATCAAATTGCCATGGACGTCCCAACAACAAGTGTCCAGCATGCATTGGTACTACATCACAAAGCACTTCATCTTTGTAGTTACCAATAGAAAAAGATATGCAAACCTGATTGGTCACCCATATATCTCCCCTATCATTCAACCATCTTAGCCTATATGGCTTAGGATGTTTCAATGTGGGTAGAACCAATTTATCAACCATCAAGGTACTAGCTACATTAGTGCAACTCCCACTATCAATAATCAAGCTACATACCTTGTTATTCACGTGGCATCTGGTCTGGAATATGTGCTCACGTTGTTCATCATCAACATCATCATTAGGTTGCATATTAAGAGCACGTCGAGTAACTAATACTTCTCCATGCACTGGTTCTCCAATCTCCATGTCACTGCAATCCTCCAATGGTGGCATCTCATCATCACTTGAATGCTCACTCTCCATGCCTCCATCATCAAGAAGAACAATGGCTCTCTTGTTAGGACACTGTGATGCAATATGCCCCAACCCGTGACATCTAAAACATTTTGTATCTCGTGCTCTAAAGGAAGTAGAAGTATCATTCTTAGCCTTGGGATTAGGGGCTGTAATTGAATTCCTCCCCTTGCTCTCTTCCTTCGGCCTAGTAGCAGCCTTAGGGTTATCTTGCCAATTCGGCTTCCATGGAGTTTTAGGAATTGAGCCAAATTTAGAAGATGTTCTAACCTTTAACTGCTTTTCAACTTTAATTGCTTTATGCAGTAAATCCTCCATCTCTACATAATGGTGCATATCTACTACATCTGCAATTTCTTTCCTCAAACCACCTATAAACCTTGCCATTGTAGCCTCTCTATCCTCTTCAATATTAGCTTTTATCATGGCCATCTCCATCTCATTGTAGTAATCCTCTACACTCATAGATCCTTGATGCAGATTTTGTAATTTTCTGAACAAGTCTCTATAGTAATGGCTAGGAACAAACCGTTTTCTCATCACAACCTTCATCTCTTCCCATGACCGAATAGGTCTCTCACCACTTCTCCGCCTATTAATTGCTAATTGATCCCACCAAATACTAGCATAGTCAGTAAACTCCACAGCAGCTAGCTTCACCTTTTTCTCCTCAGTATAATCATGACACTCAAACATATGTTCTACCTTCCTCTCCCACTCTAAGTAAAGTTCAGGGTCACCCTTACCTTGGAATGTAGGAATAGTCATTTTTATGTTTCCTAAGCCACTATCACGCCTAGGAGCTATCCTCCTTTCCTTTCTTGACTCGAATGCTTCACTATCTGAATATCCCCCTTCTCCCTCATCAAACCCAAACTGTTTGGAAGGCTTAGGTTTGGATAATGACTCAAAATTATCTAACTTCATATGTATCAACTTAAATTGCTCCTGAACCGCCTTCATGTAAAATTTAAGATCAACTTTAGGTTGATTTATTTTACTAGTCATGTTTATCTCACAAGCCTCACGTGTTTGCACTCAACTTTACTCTCTTTCCCTTAAAGCTCTTAAACAAGAACCTAATCAACAAACTTATCAAAGGAAACAAGAGAATTAAGAATGATAAGAACAAATTTTCAGACAATGACAATCTAGGAACTGAATTTGAAACAAATAAAATTAGTATGCAATTTTTTCGACTTCCCTTTTTTTTCTCTTTTTTTTTTCGAGCGAATTTCTTTTTTTTTTTTCAATGAACTTCTGCTCACCTTTTCTTTTAGCAGACTTCAGCACCTTTTTTTTTTGCGAATTTTTTTTTTTGAATTTTTTTTTTGGGAAGAAGAAACTGAAGTATACTACGACTAGGAATCTGATTTTTTTTTTTTTGAATTTTGAATTTTTGAACAAGAAACCAAATTGAAATAGGAATAGGAATCACTTTTTTTTTTTTCGAAATTCAAATTTTTGGAAGAAGAAACTAAATTGACTAGGACTAGGAATTAGAATATAAGTAGGAAAAGAAAATTGACTAGAACTAGAACTCTTTTTTTTTTTTAAAGGACTAGAAGAACATTAACTAGAACTAGAACTAGAACTCTAATTTGACCTAAAGAAAGGTAGAAGAAGAAGAAAGACTCTAGAAAATAGAAAAGAAAAGATAGGACACCAACCAAATCTCAAGGAGCCAAAGCTCTGATACCAAATGATGCGTTCCTCTAAACGAAGAAACGGAGTGTTTGGCGAAAGCAAGGATCGTCTTGAAAATTCAACGGATGTTTGATCGCCACGAGTTGCCTCGATAAGATCGGATTCAGTTCTTTGCCCAAGAACTAAGGGAAGCTCTCACTTTAGGAGAAAACTCAATCTTTATTAACCATCAAAATCTGTATTATACATGAACTTAATGAACTCTTAAATAGACAATCAAACTTAACCCTAGTAGGAAAGCCAGCAGGCCTAAAACTCCTAATTGGACTTCTAATAGAATATGCCCCAAATAACATTAATTATCTGACCCAACTAAACTAACAAAAACGAACCCATAATTAAACTACTATTTGGGCTACATAAAGAATGGGCCCAAATGCTAATAATATCCAAAACAAAACATTTAAAACTAAAGCCCATAATACATCTTTAGCCTATGCAGATTTGAGCTAGTTATCTTCAAGATCCATCAAACTTTATTGGGCCTCCGAACTGCCCTCTTCAAGGCTGCAAAGTGTGGCCCACTTGATGTCTTGACTTGGCCCAATAATTTCCTCTTTAGCCTGCACATCCAAGATCAAGCCCAGTAAAGCTTCCTTGGCCCGCTTCGCCCTGCTCCTAGTCATTGGACCGCCTATCCCTTGCAAAGAATCTTGGGAACGGTTTATAGTAGCTTTGACAGTATCTTGATCTCCATCATTCCCTCCCTCCTCGAAAGGATTCGTCCTCGAATCAAAGGCATCACCTACATCAAATAAAGACAAGTCAGTAAGATTGAATGCAACACCAATATTGCCATACTCACTAGGTAAATCAATTTTATAGTCATTGTCATTGATTCCTTCCAAGACTTGAAATGGTCCATCTCCTCTATGATGTAACTTAGCCTTCCTCTGAACCAGAAACCGCTCTTTGTGCATATGTACCCAAACCCAATCACCAGGTTCAAATACAAATATATTCTGACTCTTGTTGGCTTGCTTTGCATACTGCTCATTCTTCCTTTCAATGTTTTCTCGAATCTTAGCATGCAAATCCTTTATATATTCAACCTTTTTCTTACCATCCAAGTTAACAGACTCATTAGTAGACAAAGGTAAAATATCCAAAGGTGTTAGAGGATTAAAGCCATAAACAATTTCAAAAGGACTATAAGCAGTAATAGAATGCACAAATCTATTGTAAGTAAACTCAACATGTGGTAATGGAATATAAAGACCATGTGGCATAACCTTAGACTTAGCTTGTTTACATGCCATGCACTTAGCACAAAATGAAATGACATCATGTTTCATGCGAGGCCAATACAAATGTTCATACAGAATTTCTAAGGTTTTAGTCACTCCAAAATGTCCTATTAAACTTCCACTATGACTCTCCTTAATTAACAAGTTACGCATAGAACACTTAGGCACACAAAATTTATTCTTTTTAAACAAGTAGCCTTTATGTCTATAGAAACCATCAATAACACGCTTATCACAAGAATTCCAAATAGATCCAAAATCAACATCATTAGCATACATATCTCTAATATATTCACAATCAAGCAACTTAGCATGTAAGGATGTGAATAATGCATATCTTCTAGACAATGCATAAGCTACCACATTTTCCTTTCCAATTTTATATTTAATCATATATGGAAATGTCTCAATGAATTTTAACCACGTAGCATGCCTCTTATGCAACTTACCTTGAGACTTTAAGAATTTCAAACTCTTATGATCTGAATGAATAATGAATTCTCTCAGCCATAGATAATTCTGCGAAGTTTGCAAATTCTTCATCAATGCATATAACTCCTTATCATAAGTAGGATATTTCAATGCTATGAATTCCTGTATCAAAGACACAACCATACTAGGCAAAGAAAGGTTAGGAGTGTTAGTAAAATAAATATCCTTGTACATGAGCACAAGGAGGTTTGGTTTGCATACCAAAGCACTCTTCACCTCACTTTTTAATGCAAAAGCACTCACTCTTTTATTTTCTTCTTTATCTGTCTCACAATTCTCTTTCTTTTTCTGCTCACATATCTCAACATCTCTCTCTTTTATCTCACTCTCAATTTTGGCCATACTCTCTTTTTTCTCACATAACTCAACCTCTCTCTCTTTTCTCTCACTCTCAATTTTGGCCATACTCTCTTTTTTCTTTTGCTCACATATCTCAACATCTCTCTCTTTTATCTCACTCTCAATTTTGGCCATACTCTCTTTTTTCTCACATAACTCAACCTCTCTTTCTTTTATCTCACTCTCAATTTTGGCCATACTCTCTTTTTTCTTTTGCTCACATATCTCAACCTCTCTTTCTTTTCTCTCACTCTCAATTTTTGCCTTACTCTCTTTCTCCTCTTTTTCTTTTATTTCTCTCAACTCACACTCTTTTGTAATTCGCACTTGATCAGCATAAGCCTCAGCTGGCCTTAGGGGTGTTAGAATAAAGGTTTTCTTATGCATGGTCAATGTATATCGATTCTTGTAACCATCATAATTAACCCTTCTATCAAATTTCCATGGACGTCCCAACAAAAAGTGTCCAGCATGCATTGGTACTACATCACAAAGTACTTCATCTTTGTAGTTACCAATAGAAAAAGATACCAAAACCTGATTTGTCACCCATATCTCTCCATTATCATTCAACCATCTTAGCCTATATGGCTTAGGATGCTTCAATGTGGGTAGACCCAATTTATCAACCATCAAGGTACTAGCTACATTAGTGCAACTCCCACTATCAATAATCAAGCTACATACCTTGTTATTCACGTGGCATCTGGTCTGAAAGATGTGCTCACACTGTTCATCATCAATATGATCATTGGGCTGCATATTAAGAGCATGTCTAATAACCAATATTTCTCTATTCACTTGCTTACTAATCTCCATATTATTACAATCTTCCAATGGTGGCATCTCATTATCACTAGAATGCTTACTCTCCATACGTCCCTTTTCTTCTTCACCAAAGACAAACTGTTTGGAAGGCTTTAGTTTGGATAGTGACTCAAGATTATCCAACTTCATATGTGTCAACTTAAACTGCTCCTGAATTGCCTTCATGTAATATTTAAGATCAATTTTAGGTTGATTTATTTTACTAGTCATGTTTGTCTCACAAGCCTCACGTGTTTGCACTCAACTTTACTCTCTTTCCCTTAAAGCTCTTAAACAAGAACCTAATCAACAAACTTATCAAAGGAAACAAGAGAATTAAGAATGATAAGAACAAATTTTCAGACAATGACAATCTAGGAACTGAATTTGAAACAAATAAAATTAGTATGCAATTTTTTCGACTTCCCTTTTTTTCTCTTTTTTTTTGAACGAATTTTTTTTTTTGAATGAACTTCTGCTCACCTTTTCTTTTAGCAGACTTCAGCACTTTTTTTTTTGAATTTTTTTTTTGGGAAGAAGAAACTGAAGTATACTAGAACCAGGAATCTGATTTTTTTTTTTTTTGAATTTTGAATTTTTGAACAAGAAACCAAATTGAAATAGGAATATGACTCACCTTTTTTTTTTTCGAAATTCAAATTTTTGGAAGAAGAAACTAAATTGACTAGGACTAGGAATTAGAATATAATAGGAAAAGAAAATTGACTAGAACTAGAACTCTTTTTTTTTCTAAAAGAACTAGAATAACATTAACTAGAACTAGAACTAGAACTAGAACTCTAATTTGACCTAAAAAAAAGGTAGAAGAAGAAGAAAGACTCTAGAAAATAGAAAAGAAAAGATAGGACACCAACCAAATCTCAAGGAGCCAAAGCTCTGATACCAAATGATGCGTTCCTCTAAACGAAGAAACGGAGTGTTTGGCGAAAGCAAGGATCGTCTTGAAAATTCAATGGATGTTTGATCGCCACGAGTTGCCTCGATAAAATCGGATTCAGTTCTTTGCCCAAGAACTAAGGGAAGCTCTCACTTTAGGAGAAAACTCAATCTTTATTAACCATCAAAATCTGTATTATACATGAACTTAATGAACTCTTAAATAGACAATCAAACTTAACCCTAGTAGGAAAGCCAGCAGGCCTAAAACTCCTAATTGGACTTCTAATAGAATATGCCCCAAATAACATTAATTATCTGACCCAACTAAACTAACAAAAACGAACCCATAATTAAACTACTATTTGGGCTACATAAAGAATGGGCCCAAATGCTAATAATATCCAAAACAAAACATTTAAAACTAAAGCCCATAATACATCTTTAGCCTATGCAGATTTGAGCTAGTTATCTTCAAGATCCATCAAACTTTATTGGGCCTCCGAACTGCCCTCTTCAAGGCTGCAAAGTGTGGCCCACTTGATGTCTTGACTTGGCCCAATAATTTCCTCTTTAGCCTGCACATCCAAGATCAAGCCCAGTAAAGCTTCCTTGGCCCGCTTCGCCCTGCTCCTAGTCATTGGACCGCCTATCCCTTGCAAAGAATCTTGGGAACGGTTTATAGTAGCTTTGACAGTATCTTGATCTCCATCATTATAAAAGAGAGAGATGTTGAGATATGTGAGCAGAAAAAGAAAGAGAATTGTGAGACAGATAAAGAAGAAAATAAAAGAGTGAGTGCTTTTGCATTAAAAAGTGAGGTGAAGAGTGCTTTGGTATGCAAACCAAACCTCCTTGAGATTTGGTTGGTGTCCTATCTTTTCTTTTCTATTTTCTAGAGTCTTTCTTCTTCTTCTACCTTTTTTTTAGGTCAAATTAGAGTTCTAGTTCTAGTTCTAGTTCTAGTTAATGTTATTCTAGTTCTTTTAGAAAAAAAAAGAGTTCTAGTTCTAGTCAATTTTCTTTTCCTATTATATTCTAATTCCTAGTCCTAGTCAATTTAGTTTCTTCTTCCAAAAATTTGAATTTCGAAAAAAAAAAGGTGAGTCCTATTCCTATTTCAATTTGGTTTCTTGTTCAAAAATTCAAAATTCAAAAAAAAAAAAGAAAAAATCAGATTCCTAGTCCTAGTATACTTCAGTTTCTTCTTCCCAAAAAAAAAAAATTCAAAAAAAAAAATTCGCAAAAAAAAAAGGTGCTGAAGTCTGCTAAAAGAAAAGGTGAGCAGAAGTTCATTGAAAAAAAGAAAAGAAATTCTTTTGAAAAAAAAAAGAGAAAAAAAAAGGGAAGTCGAAAAAATTGCATACTAATTTTATTTGTTTCAAATTCAGTTCCTAGATTGTCATTGTCTGAAAATTTGTTCTTATCATTCTTAATTCTCTTGTTTCCTTTGATAAGTTTGTTGATTAGGTTCTTGTTTAAGAGCTTTAAGGGAAAGAGAGTAAAGTTGAGTGCAAACACGTGAGGCTTGTGAGATAAACATGACTAGTAAAATAAATCAACCTAAAATTGATCTTAAATATTACATGAAGGCAATTCAGGAGCAGTTTAAGTTGACACATATGAAGCTGGATAATCTTGAGTCACTATCCAAACCTAAGCCTTCTAAACAGTTTGTCTTTGGTGAAGAAGAAAAGGGACGTATGGAGAGTAAGCATTCTAGTGATAATGAGATTCCACCATTGGAGGATTGTAGTAATATGGAGATTAGTAAGCTAGTGAAAAGAGAAGTATTGGTTACTCGACATGCTCTTAATATGCAGCCTATTGATGATATTGATGATGAACAATGTGAGCATATATTCCAGACTAGGTGCCACGTGAATAACAAGGTATGTAGCTTGATTATTGATAGTGGGAGTTGCACTAATGTAGCTAGTACCTTGATGGTTGATAAATTGGGTCTACCCACATTGAAACATCCTAAGCCATATAGGCTAAGATGGTTGAATGATAGTGGAGAGATATGGGTGACTAATCAGGTTTTGGTATCTTTTTCTATTGGTAACTACAAAGATGAGGTGCTTTGTGATGTAGTACCAATGCATGTTGCACACTTGTTGTTGGGACGTCTATGGCAATTTGATAGAGGGGTTAATTATGATGGTTACAAGAATCGATATACATTGACCATGCATAAGAAAACCTTTATTCTAACACCCCTAAGGCCAGCTGAGGCTTATGCTGATCAAGTGCGAATTACAAAAGAGTGTGAGTTGAGAGAAATAAAAGAAAAAGAGGAGAAAGAGAGTAAGGCAAAAATTCAGAGTGAGAGAAAAGAAAGAGAGGTTGAGATATGTGAGCAAAAGAAAAAAGAGAGTATGGCCAAAATTGAGAGTGAGATAAAAGAAAGAGAGGTTGAGTTATGTGAGAAAAAAGAGAGTATGGCCAAAATTGAGAGTGAGATAAAAGAGAGAGATGTTGAGATATGTGAGCAGAAAAAGAAAGAGAATTGTGAGACAGATAAAGAAGAAAATAAAAGAGTGAATGCTTTTGCATTAAAAAGTGAGGTGAAGAGTGCTTTGGTATGCAAACCAAACCTCCTTGTGCTCATGTACAAGGATATTTATTTTACTAACACTCCTAACCTTTCTTTGCCTAGTGTGGTTGTGTCTTTGATACAGGGATTCACAACACTGAAATATCCTACTTATGATAAGGATTTATATGCATTGATGAGGACTTGGCAAATTTGGCAGCATTATCTATGGCCGAGAGAATTCATTATCCATTCAGATTATAAGAGTCCGAAATTCTTGAAGTCTCAAGGTAAGTTGCACAAGAGGCATGCTACGTGGTTAAAATTCATTGAGACATTTCCATATGTGATTAAATATAAAATTAGAAGGGAAAATGTGGTAGCTAATGCATTGTCTAGAAGATATGCGTTATTGACATTTTTGCATGCTAAGTTGCTTGGGTTTGAATACATTAAAGACTTATATGCTAATGATGTTGATTTTGGATCTGTTTGGAATTCTTATGATAAGCGTGTTATTGATGGTTTCTATAGACATAGAGGCTACTTGTTTAAAAAGAATAAATTTTGTGTGCCTAAGTGTTATATGTGTGCCTTATTAAATAAGGAGAGTCATGGTGGAGGTATAATAGGGTATTTTGGAGTGACTAAAACCTTAGAAATTCTGTATAAACATTTTTATTGGCCTCGCATGAAACATGATGTCATTTCATTTTGTGTCAAGTGTATGGCATGTAAACAAGTTAAGTCTAAGGTTATGTCACATGGTCTTTATATTCCAATACCACATGTTGAGTTTGCTTACAATAGATCTGTGCATTCTACTACTGCTTGTAGTCCTTTTGAGATTGTTTATGGCTTTAATCCTCTAACACTTTTGAATATTTTACCTTTGTCTACTAATGTGTTTGTTAACATGGATGGTAAGCAAAAGGCTGAATATGTAAAGGATTTGCATGCTAAAGTTCGAGGTAACATTGAGAGGAAGAATAAGCAATATGCAACACAAGCCAACAAGAGCCGAACAAAAATTGTATTTGAACCTGGTCATTCGGTTTGGGTACATATTCATAAAGAGAGGTCTCTGGTTCAGAGAAAGTCTAAGTTGCATTTTAGGGGAGATGGACTGAAGCGAATCAATGACAATGCCTATAAGATTGATTTACCAAGTGAGTATGGCAATATTAGTGCTATATTCAATGTTGCTGACTTGTCTTTATTTGATGTAGGTGATGCCTTTGATTCGAGGACGAATCATTTCGAGGAAGGAGGGAATGATGGAGATCAAGGTGTTGTCAAAACTACTATAAACCGTTCCCAAGATTCTTTGCAAGGGATAGGCGGTCCAATGACTAGGAGCAGGGCGAAGCGGGCCAAGGAAGCTTTACTGGGCTTGATCTTGGATGTGCAGGCTAAAGAGGAAATTATTGGGCCAAGTCAAGACATCAAGTGGGCCACACTTTGCAGCCTTGAAGAGGGCAGTTCGGAGGCCCAATAAAGTTTGTTGGATCTTGAAGATAACTAGCTCAAATCTGCATAGGCTAAAGATGTATTATGGGCTTTAGTTTTAAATGTTTTGTTTTGGATATTATTAGCATTTGGGCCCATTCTTTATGCAGCCCAAATAGTAGTTTAATTATGGGTTTGTTTTTGTTAGTTTAGTTGGGCCAGATAATTAATGTTATTTGGGCCATATTTTATTAGAAGTCCAATTAGGAGTTTTAGGCCTGCTGGCTTTCCTACTAGGGTTAGGTTTGATTGTCTATTTAAGAGTTCATTAAGTTCATGTATAAAAAACAGATTTTGATGATTAATAAAGATTGAGTTTTCTCCTAAAGTGAGAGCTTCCCTTAATTCTTGGGCAAAGAACTGAATCCGATCTTATCGAGGCAACTCGTGGCGATCAAACATCCGTTGAATTTTCAAGACGATCCTTGCTTTCGCCAAACACTCCGTTTCTTCGTTTAGAGGAACGCATCATTTGGTATCAGAGCTTTGGCTCCTTGAGATTTGGTTGGTGTCCTATCTTTTCTTTTCTATTTTATAGAGTCTTTCTTCTTCTTCTACCTTTTTTTTAGGTCAAATTAGAGTTCTAGTTCTAGTTCTAGTTCTAGTTAATGTTATTCTAGTTCTTTTAGAAAAAAAAAGAGTTCTAGTTCTAGTCAATTTTCTTTTCCTATTATATTCTAATTCCTAGTCCTAGTCAATTTAGTTTCTTCTTCCAAAAATTTGAATTTCGAAAAAAAAAAGGTGAGTCCTATTCCTATTTCAATTTGGTTTCTTGTTCAAAAATTCAAAATTCAAAAAAAAAAAAAATCAGATTCCTGGTTCTAGTATACTTCAGTTTCTTCTTCCCAAAAAAAAAATTCAAAAAAAAAAGTGCTGAAGTCTGCTAAAAGAAAAGGTGAGCAGAAGTTCATTCAAAAAAAAAAAAAATTCGTTCAAAAAAAAAGAGAAAAAAAGGGAAGTCGAAAAAATTGCATACTAATTTTATTTGTTTCAAATTCAGTTCCTAGATTGTCATTGTCTGAAAATTTGTTCTTATCATTCTTAATTCTCTTGTTTCCTTTGATAAGTTTGTTGATTAGGTTCTTGTTTAAGAGCTTTAAGGGAAAGAGAGTAAAGTTGAGTGCAAACACGTGAGGCTTGTGAGACAAACATGACTAGTAAAATAAATCAACCTAAAATTGATCTTAAATATTACATGAAGGCAATTCAGGAGCAGTTTAAGTTGACACATATGAAGTTGGATAATCTTGAGTCACTATCCAAACTAAAGCCTTCCAAACAGTTTGTCTTTGGTGAAGAAGAAAAGGGACGTATGGAGAGTAAGCATTCTAGTGATAATGAGATGCCACCATTGGAAGATTGTAATAATATGGAGATTAGTAAGCAAGTGAATAGAGAAATATTGGTTATTAGACATGCTCTTAATATGCAGCCCAATGATCATATTGATGATGAACAGTGTGAGCACATCTTTCAGACCAGATGCCACGTGAATAACAAGGTATGTAGCTTGATTATTGATAGTGGGAGTTGCACTAATGTAGCTAGTACCTTGATGGTTGATAAATTGGGTCTACCCACATTGAAGCATCCTAAGCCATATAGGCTAAGATGGTTGAATGATAATGGAGAGATATGGGTGACAAATCAGGTTTTGGTATCTTTTTCTATTGGTAACTACAAAGATGAAGTACTTTGTGATGTAGTACCAATGCATGCTGGACACTTTTTGTTGGGACGTCCATGGAAATTTGATAGAAGGGTTAATTATGATGGTTACAAGAATCGATATACATTGACCATGCATAAGAAAACCTTTATTCTAACACCCCTAAGGCCAGCTGAGGCTTATGCTGATCAAGTGCGAATTACAAAAGAGTGTGAGTTGAGAGAAATAAAAGAAAAAGAGAAAGAGAGTAAGGCAAAAATTGAGAGTGAGAGAAAAGAAAGAGAGGTTGAAATATGTGAGCAAAAGAAAAAAGAGAGTATGACCAAAATTGAGAGTGAGAGAAAAGAGAGAGAGGTTGAGATATGTGAGAAAAAAATGAGTATGGCCAAAATTGAGAGTGAGATAAAAGAGAGAGATGTTGAGATATGTGAGCAGAAAAAGAAAGAGAATTGTGAGACAGATAAAGAAGAAAATAAAAGAGTGAGTGCTTTTGCATTAAAAAGTGAGGTGAAGAGTGCTTTGGTATGCAAACCAAACCTCCTTGTGTTCATGTACAAGGATATTTATTTTACTAACACTCCTAACCTTTCTTTGCCTAGTGTGGTTGTGTCTTTGATACAGGGATTCACAACACTGAAATATCCTACTTATGATAAGGAGTTATATGCATTGATGAGGACTTGGCAAATTTGGCAGCATTATCTATGGCCGAAAGATTTCATTATCCATTTAGATTATAAGAGTTCGAAATTCTTGAAGTCTCAAGGTAAGTTGCATAAGAGGCATGCTACGTGGTTAAAATTCATTGAGACATTTCCAGATGTGATTAAATATAAAATTGGAAGGGAAGATGTGGTAGCTAATGCATTGTCTAGAAGATATGCGTTATTGACATTTTTGCATGGTAAGTTGCTTGAGTTTGAATACATTAAAGACTTGTATGCTAATGATGTTGATTTTGGATCTGTTTGGAATTCTTATGATAAGCGTGTTATTGATGGTTTCTATAGATATAGAGGCTACTTCTTTAAAAAGAATAATCTTGGTGTGCCTAAGTGTTCTATGTGTGCCTTATTAAATAAGGAGAGTCATGGTGGAGGTATAATGGGGCATTTTGGAGTGACTAAAACTTTAGAAATTCTGCATGAATATTTTTATTGGCCTCGCATGAAACATGATGTCATTTCATTTTGTGCTAAGTGCAAGGCATGTAAACAAGCTAAGTCTAAGGTTATGCCACATGGTCTTTATATTCCATTACCACATGTTGAGTTTGCTTACAATAGATTTGTGCATTCTATTACTGCTTATAGTCCTTTTGAGATTGTTTATGGCTTTAATCCTCTAACGCCTTTGGATATTTTACCTTTGTCTACTAATGAGTTTGTTAACTTGGATGGTAAGCAAAAGGTTGAATATGTAAAGGATTTGCATGCTAAGATTCGAGCAAACATTGAGAGGAAGAATGAGCAGTATGCAAAGCAAGCCAACAAGAGTCGGACTATATTTGTATTTGAACCTGGTGATTGGGTTTGGGTACATATGCGCAAAGAGAGGTTCCTGGTTCAGAGGAAAGCTAAGTTACATCCTAGGGGAGATGGATCTTTTCAAGTCTTGGAGCGAATCAATTACAATGCCTATAAGATTGATTTACCTAGTAAGTATGGCAATATTGGTGTTACATTCAATCTTACTGACTTGTCTTTATTTGATGTAGGTGATGCTTTTGATTCGAGGACGAATCATTTCGAGGAAAGAGGGAATGATGGAGATCAAGGTGCTGTCAAAGCTACTATAAACCGTTCCCAAGATCCTTTGCAAGGGATAGGCGGTCCAATGACTAAGAGCAGGGCGAAGCGGGCCAAAGAAGCTTTACTGGGCTTGATCTTGGATGTGCAAGCTAAAGAGGAAGTTGTTGGGCCAAGTTTAGACATCAAGTGGGCCACACCTTGCAGCCTTGAAGATTGCATTAAAGAGGGCAATTCGGAGGCCCAATAAAGTTTGTTAGATCTTGAAGATAACTAGCTCAAATCTGCATAGGCTAAAGATGTATTATGGGCTTTAGTTTTAAATGTTTTGTTTTGGATATTATTAGCATTTGGGCCCATTCTTTATGTAGCCCAAATAGTAGTTTAATTATGGGTTTGTTTTTGTTAGTTTAGTTGGGCCAGATAATTAATGTTATTTGGGGCATATTCTATTAGAAGTCCAATTAGGAGTTTTAGGCCTGCTGGCTTTCCTACTAGGGTTAGGTTTGATTGTCTATTTAAGAGTTCATTAAGTTCATGTATAAAAAACAAATTTTGATGATTAATAAAGATTGAGTTTTCTCCTAAAGTGAGAGCTTCCCTTAGTTCTTGGGCAAAGAACTGAATCCGATCTTATCGAGGCAACTCGTGGCGATCAAACATCCGTTGAATTTTCAAGACGATCCTTGCTTTCGCCAAACACTCCGTTTCTTCGTTTAGAGGAACGCATCATTAATGATGGAGATCAAGGTGTTGTCAAAACTACTATAAACCGTTCCCAAGATCCTTTGCAAGGGATAGGTGGTCCAATGATTAGGAGCAGGGCGAAACGGGCCAAAGAAGCTTTACTGGGCTTGATCTTGGATATGCAGTCTAAAGAGGAAGTTATTGGGCCAAGTCAAGACATCAAGTGGGCCACACTTTGCAGCCTTGATGATGGCATTAAAGAGGGTAGTCCGGAGGCCCAATAAAGTTTGTTGGATCTTGAAGATAACTAGCTCAAATCTGCATAGGATAAAGATGTATTATGGGCTTTAGTTTTAAATGTTTTGTTTTGGATATTATTAGCATTTGGGCCCATTCTTTATGTAGCCCAAATAGTAGTTTAATTATGGGTTTGTTTTTGTTAGTTTAGTTGGGCCAGATAATTAATGTTATTTAGGCCATATTTTTATTAGAAGTCCAATTAGGAGTTTAAGGCCTTCTGGCTTTCCTACTAGGGTTAGGTTTGATTGTCTATTTAAGAGTTCATTAAGTTCATGTATAAAACAGATTTTGATGATTAATAAAGATTGAGTTTTCTCCTAAAGTGAGAGCTTCCCTTAGTTCTTGGGCAAAGAACTGAATCCGATCTTATCGAGGCAACTCGTGGCGATCAAACATCCGTTGAATTTTCAAGACGATCCTTGCTTTCGCCAAACACTCCGTTTCTTCGTTTAGAGGAACGCATCATTTGGTATCAGAGCTTTGGCTTCTTGAGATTTGGTTGGTGTCCTATCTTTTCTTTTCTAATTTCTAGAGTCTTTCTTCTTCTTCTACCTTTCTTTAGGTCAAATTAGAGTTCTAGTTCTAGTTAATGTTCTTCTAGTCCTTTAAAAAAAAAGAGTTCTAGTTCTAGTCAATTTTCTTTTCCTACTTATATTCTAATTCCTAGTCCTAGTCAATTTCGTTTCTTCTTCCAAAAATTTGAATTTCGAAAAAAAAAGAAGGTGAGTCCTATTCCTATTTCAATTTGGTTTCTTGTTCAAAAATTCAGAATTCAAAAAAAAAAAAAAAATCAGATTCCTGGTTCTAGTATACTTCAGTTTCTTCTTCCCAAAAAAAAAATTCAAAAAAAAAAGTGCTGAAGTCTGCTAAAAGAAAAGGTGAGCAGAAGTTCATTCAAAAAAAAAAAATTCTTTCAAAAAAAAAAGAGAAAAAAAAAGGGGAAGTCGAAAAAATTGCATACTAATTTTATTTGTTAAAAATTCAATTCCTAGGGTTGTCATTGTCTGAAAATTTATTCTTTTTAATTCACTTGTTTTCTTAGATAAGTTTGTTGATCAGGTTCTTGTTTAAGAGATTTAAGGGAAAGAGAGTGAAATTGAGTGCAAAACACGTGAGGTTTGTGAGACAAACATGAGTAGTGAAAGAGATCAACCTGAAATTGACCTTAAACTCTTTATGAAAGCAGTTCAAGATCAATTTAAGTTGCTGAATATGAGGCTGGATAACCTTGATTCACCAGCCCAACCTAAGCTTACCAAACAGTTTGGGTTTGATGAGGGAGAAGGGAAATATTCAGATAGTGAAGCATTCGAGTCAAGAAAGGAAAGGAGGATAGCTCCTAGGCGTGATAGTGGCTTAGGAAACATAAAAATGACTATTCCTACATTCCAAGGTAAGGGTGACCCTGAACTTTACTTAGAGTGGGAGAGGAAGGTAGAACATATGTTTGAGTGTCATGATTATACTGAGGAGAAAAAGGTGAAGCTAGCTGCTGTGGAGTTTACTGACTATGCTAGTATTTGGTGGGATCAATTAGCAATTAATAGGCGGAGAAGTGGTGAGAGACCTATTCGGTCATGGGAAGAGATGAAGGTTGTGATGAGAAAACGGTTTGTTCCTAGCCATTACTATAGAGACTTGTTCAGAAAATTACAAAATCTGCATCAAGGATCTATGAGTGTAGAGGATTACTACAATGAGATGGAGATGGCCATGATAAAAGCTAATATTGAAGAGGATAGAGAGGCTACAATGGCAAGGTTTATAGGTGGTTTGAGGAAAGAAATTGCAGATGTAGTAGATATGCACCATTATGTAGAGATGGAGGATTTACTGCATAAAGCAATTAAATTTGAAAAGCAGTTAAAGGTTAGAACATCTTCTAAATTTGGCTCAATTCCTAAAACTCCATGGAAGCCGAATTGGCAAGATAACCCTAAGGCTGCTACTAGACCGAAGGAAGAGAGCAAGGGGAGGAATTCAATTACAGCCCCTAATCCCAAGGATAAGAATGATACTTCTACTTCCTTTAGAGCACGAGATACAAAATGTTTTAGATGTCACGGGTTGGGGCATATTGCATCACAGTGTCCTAACAAGAGAGCCATTGTTCTTCTTGATGATGGAGGCATGGAGAGTGAGCATTCAAGTGATGATGAGATGCCACCATTGGAGGATTGCAGTGACATGGAGATTGGAGAACCAGTGCATGGAGAAGTATTAGTTACTCGACGTGCTCTTAATATGCAACCTAATGATAATGTTGATGATGAACAACGTGAGCACATATTCCAGACCAGGTGCCACGTGAATAACAAGGTATGTAGCTTGATTATTGATAGTGGGAGTTGCACTAATGTAGCTAGTACCTTGATGGTTGATAAATTGGTTCTACCCACATTGAAACATTCTAAGCCATATAGGCTAAGATGGTTGAATGATAGGGGAGATATATGGGTGACCAATCAGGTTTGCATATCTTTTTCTATTGGTAACTACAAAGATGAAGTGTTTTGTGATGTAGTACCAATGCATGCTGGACACTTGTTGTTGGGACGTCCATGGCAATTTGATAGAAGGGTTAATTATGATGGCTACAAGAATCAATATACATTAACCATACATAAGAGAACCTTTATTCTAACACCCCTAAAGCCAGCTGAGGCTTATGCTGATCAAGTACGAATTACAAAAGAGTGTGAGTTGAGAGAAATAAAAGAAAAAGAGGAGAAAGAGAGTAAGGCAAAAATTGAGAGTGAGAGAAAAGAAAGAGAGGTTGAGATATGTGAGAAAAAAGAGAGTATGGCCAAAATTGAGAGTGAGATAAAAGAGAGAGATGTTGAGATATGTGAGCAGAAAAAGAAAGAGAATTGTGAGACAGATAAAGAAGAAAATAAAAGAGTGAGTGCTTTTGCATTAAAAAGTGAGGTGAAGAGTGCTTTGGTATGCAAACCAAACCTCCTTGTGCTCATGTACAAGGATATTTATTTTACTAACACTCCTAACCTTTCTTTGCCTAGTGTGGTTGTGTCTTTGATACAGGGATTCACAACACTGAAATATCCTACTTATGATAAGGATTTATATGCATTGATGAGGACTTGGCAAATTTGGCAGCATTATCTATGGCCGAGAGAATTCATTATCCATTCAGATTATAAGAGTCCGAAATTCTTGATGTCTCAAGGTAAGTTGCACAAGAGGCATGCTACGTGGTTAAAATTCATTGAGACATTTCCATATGTGATTAAATATAAAATTGGAAGGGAAAATGTGGTAGCTAATGCATTGTCTAGAAGATATGCGTTATTGACATTTTTGCATGCTAAGTTGCTTGGGTTTAAATACATTAAATACTTGTATGCTAATGATGTTGATTTTGGATCTGTTTGGAATTATTATGATAAGCGTGTTATTGATGGTTTCTATAGATATAAAGGCTACTTATTTAAAAAGAATAAACTTTGTGTGCCTAAGTGTTCTATGTGTGCCTTATTAAATAAGGAGAGTCATGGTGGAGGTATAATGGAGCATTTTGGAGTGACTAAAACCTTAGAAATTCTGTACAAACATTTTTATTGGCCTCGCATGAAACATGATGTCATTTCATTTTGTGTTAAGTGTATGGCATGTAAACAAGCTAAGTCTAAGGTTATGTCACATGGTCTTTATATTCCATTACCACATGTTGAGTTTGCTTACAATAGATCTGTGCATTCTACTACTGCTTGTAGTCCTTTTGAAATTTTTTATGGCTTTAATCCTCTAACACCTCTGGATATTTTACCTTTGTCTACTAATGTGTTTCTTAACATGGATGGTAAGCAAAAGGTTGAATATGTAAATGATTTGCATACTAAAGTTCGAGCTAACATTGAGAGGAAGAATAAGCAATATGCAACGCAAGCCAATAAGAGCCGAACAAAAATTGTATTTAAACCTGGTGATTGGGTTTGGGTACATATGCGCAAAGAGAGGTTCCCGGTTCAGAGAAAGTCTAAGTTGCATTTTAGGGGAGATGGACTGAAGCGAATCAATGACAATGCCTATAAGATTGATTTACCAAGTGAGTATGGCAATATTAGTGCTATATTCAATGTTGCTGACTTGTCTTTATTTGATGTAGGTGATGCCTTTGATTCGAGGAGGAATCATTTCGAGGAAGGAGGGAATGATGGAGATCAAGGTGTTGTCAAAACTACTATAAACCGTTCCCAAGATCCTTTGCAAGGGATAGGTGGTCCAATGATTAGGAGCAGGGCGAAACGGGCCAAAGAAGCTTTACTGGGCTTGATCTTGGATATGCAGTCTAAAGAGGAAGTTATTGGGCCAAGTCAAGACATCAAGTGGGCCACACTTTGCAGCCTTGATGATGGCATTAAAGAGGGTAGTCCGGAGGCCCAATAAAGTTTGTTGGATCTTGAAGATAACTAGCTCAAATCTGCATAGGATAAAGATGTATTATGGGCTTTAGTTTTAAATGTTTTGTTTTGGATATTATTAGCATTTGGGCCCATTCTTTATGTAGCCCAAATAGTAGTTTAATTATGGGTTTGTTTTTGTTAGTTTAGTTGGGCCAGATAATTAATGTTATTTAGGCCATATTTTTATTAGAAGTCCAATTAGGAGTTTAAGGCCTTCTGGCTTTCCTACTAGGGTTAGGTTTGATTGTCTATTTAAGAGTTCATTAAGTTCATGTATAAAACAGATTTTGATGATTAATAAAGATTGAGTTTTCTCCTAAAGTGAGAGCTTCCCTTAGTTCTTGGGCAAAGAACTGAATCCGATCTTATCGAGGCAACTCGTGGCGATCAAACATCCGTTGAATTTTCAAGACGATCCTTGCTTTCGCCAAACACTCCGTTTCTTCGTTTAGAGGAACGCATCATTAATGATGGAGATCAAGATACTGTCAAAGCTACTATAAACCGTTCCCAAGATTCTTTGCAAGGGATAGGCGGTCCAATGACTAGGAGCAGGGCGAAGCGGGCCAAGGAAGCTTTACTGGGCTTGATCTTGGATGTGCAGGCTAAAGAGGAAATTATTGGGCCAAGTCAAGACATCAAGTGGGCCACACTTTGCAGCCTTGAAGAGGGCAGTTCGGAGGCCCAATAAAGTTTGTTGAATCTTGAAGATAACTAGCTCAAATCTGCATTGATTTAAAGATGTATTATGGGCTTTAGTTTAAATGTTTTGTTTTGGGTATTATTAGCATTTGGGCCCATTCTTTATGCAGCCCAAATAGTAGTTTAATTATGAGATTATTTTTGTTAGTTTAGTTGGGCCAGATAACTAATGTTATTTGGGCCATATTTTATTAGAAGTCCAATTAAGAGTTTAAGGCCTTTTGGCTTTCCTACTAGGGTTAGGTTTGATTGTCTATTTAAGAGTTCATTAAGTTCATGTATAATACAGATTTTGATGGTTAATAAAGATTGAGTTTTCTCCTAAAGTGAGAGCTTCCCTTAGTTCTTGGGCAAAGAACTGAATCCGATTTTATCGAGGCAACTCGTGGCGATCAAACATCCATTGAATTTTCAAGACGATCCTTGCTTTCGCCAAACACTCCGTTTCTTCGTTTAGAGGAACGCATCATTTGGTATCAGAGCTTTGGCTCCTTGAGATTTGGTTGGTGTCCTATCTTTTCTTTTCTATTTTCTAGAGTCTTTCTTCTTCTTCTACCTTTCTTTAGGTCAAATTAGAGTTCTAGTTCTAGTTCTAGTTAATGTTCTTCTAGTCCTTTAAAAAAAAAAAGAGTTCTAGTTCTAGTCAATTTTCTTTTCCTACTTATATTCTATTTCCTAGTCCTAGTCAATTTAGTTTCTTCTTCCAAAAATTTGAATTTCGAAAAAAAAAAAAGTGATTCCTATTCCTATTTCAATTTGGTTTCTTGTTCAAAAATTCAAAATTCAAAAAAAGAAAAAATCAGATTCCTAGTCCTAGTATACTTCAGTTTCTTCTTCCCAAAAAAAAAACAAATTCGCAAAAAAAAAAAGGTGCTGAAGTCTGCTAAAAGAAAAGGTGAGCAGAAGTTCATTGAAAAAAAAAAAAAAGAAATTCGTTCGAAAAAAAAAAGAAAAAAAAAAGGGAAGTCGAAAAAAATTGCATACTAATTTTATTTGTTTCAAATTCAGTTCCTAGATTGTCATTGTCTGAAAATTTGTTCTTATCATTCTTAATTCTCTTGTTTCCTTTGATAAGTTTGTTGATTAGGTTCTTGTTTAAGAGCTTTAAGGGAAAGAGAGTAAAGTTGAGTGCAAACACGTGAGGCTTGTGAGATAAACATGACTAGTAAAATAAATCAACCTAAAATTGATCTTAAATATTACATGAAGGCAATTCAGGAGCAGTTTAAGTTGACACATATGAAGCTGGATAATCTTGAGTCACTATCCAAACCTCAGCCTTCTAAACAGTTTGTCTTTGGTGAAGAAGAAAAGGGACGTATGGAGAGTAAGCATTCTAGTGATAATGAGATTCCACCATTGGAGGATTGTAGTAATATGGAGATTAGTAAGCTAGTGAAAAGAGAAGTATTGGTTACTCGACATGCTCTTAATATGCAGCCTATTGATGATATTGATGATGAACAGTGTGAGCATATATTCCAGACTAGGTGCCACGTGAATAACAAGGTATGTAGCTTGATTATTGATAGTGGGAGTTGCACTAATGTAGCTAGTACCTTGATGGTTGATAAATTGGGTCTACCCACATTGAAACATCCTAAGCCATATAGGCTAAGATGGTTGAATGATAGTGGAGAGATATGGGTGACTAATCAGGTTTTGGTATCTTTTTCTATTGGTAACTACAAAGATGAGGTGCTTTGTGATGTAGTACCAATGCATGTTGCACACTTGTTGTTGGGACGTCTATGGCAATTTGATAGAGGGGTTAATTATGATGGTTACAAGAATCGATATACATTGA
This sequence comes from Gleditsia sinensis, assembly GCA_037074535.1. NCBI lineage: Eukaryota > Viridiplantae > Streptophyta > Magnoliopsida > Fabales > Fabaceae > Gleditsia > Gleditsia sinensis. The sequence goes on from CM073464.1 coordinate 59,666,412, forward strand.
CCATGCATAAGAAAACCTTTATTCTAACACCCCTAAGGCCAGCTGAGGCTTATGCTGATCAAGTGCGAATTACAAAAGAGTGTGAGTTGAGAGAAATAAAAGAAAAAGAGGAGAAAGAGAGTAAGGCAAAAATTCAGAGTGAGAGAAAAGAAAGAGAGGTTGAGATATGTGAGCAAAAGAAAAAAGAGAGTATGACCAAAATTGAGAGTGAGATAAAAGAAAGAGAGATTGAGTTATGTGAGAAAAAAGAGAGTATGGCCAAAATTGAGAGTGAGATAAAAGAGAGAGATGTTGAGATATGTGAGCAAAAGAAAAAAGAGAGTATGGCCAAAATTGAGAGTGAGAGAAAAGAGAGAGAGGTTGAGTTATGTGAGAAAAAAGAGAGTATGGCCAAAATTGAGAGTGAGATAAAAGAGAGAGATGTTGAGATATGTGAGCAGAAAAAGAAAGAGAATTGTGAGACAGATAAAGAAGAAAATAAAAGAGTGAGTGCTTTTGCATTAAAAAGTGAGGTGAAGAGTGCTTTGGTATGCAAACCAAACCTCCTTGTGCTCATGTACAAGGATATTTATTTTACTAACACTCCTAACCTTTCTTTGCCTAGTATGGTTGTGTCTTTGATACAGGAATTCATAGCATTGAAATATCCTACTTATGATAAGGAGTTATATGCATTGATGAAGAATTTGCAAACTTCGCAGAATTATCTATGGCTGAGAGAATTCATTATTCATTCAGATCATAAGAGTTTGAAATTCTTAAAGTCTCAAGGTAAGTTGCATAAGAGGCATGCTACGTGGTTAAAATTCATTGAGACATTTCCATATGTGATTAAATATAAAATTGGAAAGGAAAATGTGGTAGCTTATGCATTGTCTAGAAGATATGCATTATTCACATCCTTACATGCTAAGTTGCTTGATTGTGAATATATTAGAGATATGTATGCTAATGATGTTGATTTTGGATCTATTTGGAATTCTTGTGATAAGCGTGTTATTGATGGTTTCTATAGACATAAAGGCTACTTGTTTAAAAAGAATAAATTTTGTGTGCCTAAGTGTTATATGCGTAACTTGTTAATTAAGGAGAGTCATAGTGGAAGTTTAATAGGACATTTTGGAGTGACTAAAACCTTAGAAATTCTGTATGAACATTTGTATTGGCCTCGCATGAAACATGATGTCATTTCATTTTGTGCTAAGTGCATGGCATGTAAACAAGCTAAGTCTAAGGTTATGCCACATGGTCTTTATATTCCATTACCACATGTTGAGTTTACTTACAATAGATTTGTGCATTCTATTACTGCTTATAGTCCTTTTGAAATTGTTTATGGCTTTAGTCCTCTAACACCTTTGGATATTTTACCTTTGTCTACTAATGAGTCTGTTAACTTGGATGGTAAGAAAAAGGTTGAATATATAAAGGATTTGCATGCTAAGATTCGAGCAAACATTGAAAGGAAGAATGAGCAGTATGCAAAGCAAGCCAACAAGAGTCGGAATATATTTGTATTTGAACCTGGTTATTGGGTTTGGGTACATATGCACAAAGAGCGGTTTCTGGTTCAGAGGAAGGCTAAGTTACATCATAGAGGAGATGGACCATTTCAAGTCTTGGAAGGAATCAATGACAATGACTATAAAATTGATTTACCTAGTGAGTATGGCAATATTGGTGTTGCATTCAATCTTACTGACTTGTCTTTATTTGATGTAGGTGATGCCTTTGATTCGAGGACGAATCCTTTCGAGGAGGGAGGGAATGATGGAGATCAAGATACTGTCAAAGCTACTATAAACCGTTCCCAAGATTCTTTGCAAGGGATAGGCGGTCCAATGACTAGGAGCAGGGCGAAGCGGGCCAAGAAAGCTTTACTGGGCTTGATCTTGGATGTGCAGGCTAAAGAGGAAATTATTGGGCCAAGTCAAGACATCAAGTGGGCCACACTTTGCAGCCTTGAAGAGGGCAGTTCGGAGGCCCAATAAAGTTTGTTGAATCTTGAAGATAACTAGCTCAAATCTGCATTGATTTAAAGATGTATTATGGGCTTTAGTTTAAATGTTTTGTTTTGGGTATTATTAGCATTTGGGCCCATTCTTTATGCAGCCCAAATAGTAGTTTAATTATGAGATTATTTTTGTTAGTTTAGTTGGGCCAGATAACTAATGTTATTTGGGCCATATTTTATTAGAAGTCCAATTAAGAGTTTAAGGCCTTTTGGCTTTCCTACTAGGGTTAGGTTTGATTGTCTATTTAAGAGTTCATTAAGTTCATGTATAATACAGATTTTGATGGTTAATAAAGATTGAGTTTTCTCCTAAAGTGAGAGCTTCCCTTAGTTCTTGGGCAAAGAACTGAATCCGATTTTATCGAGGCAACTCGTGGCGATCAAACATCCATTGAATTTTCAAGACGATCCTTGCTTTCGCCAAACACTCCGTTTCTTCGTTTAGAGGAACGCATCATTAACCCAAGTTCTTGTCTAATTGAATTTATTGGAATTAGATAACATGAGAAAAATATGATATGTACTTTCTTAACATTGATACAAGAAAGACTGTATCAATATCACTTAATCCTAATGGCAATGCTAGGCGATATACTACTATGTCCACTTTGTTCAAGATTTCAAAAGAATCTATATACTAGAGCTGAACTTTTTTCCTTCTTTCCAAACCTCATTACCTCTTTCATAGGTGAGTCCTTTAAGAATATTTGATCACCAACTCATAATTTCTAGTGCTATAATATTTATGATCGTTATAGACTTTTGGCCTATATTGAGTTACTTGTATTCTTTTCCTAATCAATTTCACTTTATCAATAACATCTTACAATAAGTCTGACCCCACTGAATCATTTAATAAAAAGTTAATGACATCTCTTACATAAGGCTTTAATTCATCCAATATCACTTTATTATAGGCGAATTCTGTTAAGAGATCTCTCACCAAACTCGAAGACATATGTTTAAAGCATGCTTTCCAAACTAACATCATCAATTTAAGTTAGTCATATTCTATCTATTGCATGCTATTACAAATTAGATTCCAAAAACTTAACTTTACTCAACTCACTCACTTGTTAGGAGACCTGCGATATTCATATAAAATGTCAAATGGTACCATTTGTATATTGACATGATTATTACTGATATGGGCAAGTTCAACTAAAGACAAATAATTTCTCTCAAGTTTCACCAAAAATATATAAAGATACCTGAAGCATAACTTTTAATACGTAAACACCTCGTTTAGATTTACTATCAGCTATAATATAATCTAACTAAGATCCTAAAGGTTCCTGAATAGCTCTCCTATAACAATATATTCAATTTTTTACTTGTTAACATACCAACAATGAAAAATATTTTACTTGTATCTTCTTTTTACCATGATGCTAGTATAATTCTTTCATATCTTAGTATATCCTTATTGCCTTGAGGTTATCCATATTCACAATCTATGGCTTCTTCTAAAATCTCCTTTCTCAACCATTATTCACACGTGAATTTTCAATATCAATATAATTCACATCCCAGATACTAGACTCAATTTAACATGGAATAAACCCTTAATACAAATATCTTGATCACTTTACATTATTTTCGGACATAGTTATCAAAATATTCTCCATTACTTTAACTTACTAACCACTTGGACATCATAATAATTGAGTTTCAAAGAAAAAAAAATTAATTTTTTCTGTAATGAGGGAAAAGAACCTTGCATTTAATGCCAAACATTAATGAAGGAGGATGCAGTAGAATAGACGAAAAGCATAATAAAGAATGGTGCCAAAATAGAGAGTCAAAGGTTTGGACAAGTATTAAAGAAAATTAAAATTGGTGGTCGTAATTCTTGAAAAACTGTAAACATAACTTAGTTGCTATTTTGAAAAAAATTGATAGCCGCAAGTTTTGAATATATGTGCTAAAATCTAATTCAAAGTTACTGTTATTCGGTGGAAGAATATCACATGGAAAAAAACATTTCTGAGCTTATAAAAGTTTGTGAAGAACACAAGAGCATGTAGTTAACTGGTAGGATGCAATTGGTTGCTTTAACATAAATGTAATCAATTAATTGTAATATAAACCAGTCTAAATTAAAAATTTCCAAAATAGCTAATCGACTTAATACCAATAGTCGACTGGTAAGAATATTGGGAAAAAAAGATAAATCATTTGATTGTCCCTCTCCAACTATTAGCTTATTTATATTTTCACTCTCTCTTTTTTTATATACAATGACGCCTATCACTTGCAAATTCCCTATAATAATCAAGACATCAATGCTTCATCAAGGACAACAAGGAAAAAGAAATTTTTTAGTGATATCTAAACCTTATTCTCTTTATGTGCTTAATATGAGCCATAACATAACTACTATACATATGCATGTGTGCCGTCAATTTTGAATTTTTCACTCTCAATTTAGCTGATATCCACCGACCACTCACATAGCTGTTGTAATTTCACCTAGCCTATTTGCATAGCTATTATAAGTATGCCCTTCTCTAAGTTCTATGAATGCACACATTAGTATTTTTACCTTTATACTCAAAGTTAGGGTGAGTGCAGTTATAGAGGGAATTACATTCCGTCAATTTCAAAATATTTATGTCTTTTGTGGTTTCAATCTTGGAAAAGATGGAAAGTATGTGAAAGCAGCACAAAATCTGGGTATGGGGCTGGCTAGGAGAAAAATTCATTTAGTCTATGGTGGAGGTAACCGTAGGTTAATGGGGTGTATGTTTACAGCTGCACATATAGGAGGATGTCAAGTTTTAGGTGTTATTCTTACAGCTTTAGCTACATCCAACATCATAAGAAAGACAATTGGGGAAGAATTTAGGGTAGCTTCCATGCATGAGCATATGGCTAAAATGATGAGCAATACTAATGCCTTCATTGCCTTACCAGGTGGTTTTGGTACTTTAGAGGAGATTTTTCAAATAATCTCTTTGGCATAACTGAATATGCATCACAAATCGATAAGTTTGTTAAATGTTAATCACTTCTTTAATGATTTGTTGTCTTTTCTTGGTTAAGCTGTGGAACAAAGGTTTATCTCATACTTAGTATGACGAAGTCTCATCTTGGCTTCTAATGTTGATGAGTTGATTGATGCTTTACAATCGTTTGTTCATGTACCTGATCCAACTACAACTCAAATAGATTAGACAACAGAAAACCACATGAAGCGTAAATTGGACTTGATCTGTAATTGTAGTAGGATATGGCTATTACTGTACCGATTCTCCTTTCTTAGGATCTACTTAAATACTATCTCTGTTAACCACATGCCCTAAGAAAGTAACACTACTAAGTCAAAATTCACATTTTGAAAACTTAGCATACAACTGGTGTTCTCTTAGGATTTGTAAAACTATCGTTAAATGTCGCTCATGCTCTTCTAAACTCCTTGAATATACCAGGATGTCATCTATGAATACAATAACAAACTGATCCAAGAAAGGATTAAATACTCTATTAATCAAATCCATTAATGCAGTTGGGGCATTTGTTAAATCAAATGGCATTACTAAGAACTCATAATGCTCATATCGAGTCTTGAAAGAAGTTTTTAGAATGTCCTTTTCCCTTATCCTCAATTGATGTTACCCAGATCTCAAATCAATTTTCAAAAAATATTGAGCACACTATAGTTGGTCAAACAAATCATCTATACAAGGTAATGGGTATTTATTACTCACTGTCATTTTATTCAATTATCTGTAATCTATGCATAACCGTAGTGATCCATCCTTAATTTTCACAAATAGGACTAGAGCACCTCAAGAAGAAGTACTAGGGCGTATAAATCCCTTGTCTAACAAGGCTTGTAACTAATTTTTTTAGTTCCTTAAATTAAGCGATATAGATACTAGTTGGGTTTCAGGAAGTAAATCAATATCAAATCATATTTCTGGTTTGGGGGTAATCCAAGCAATTCTTTTGGAAACACATCAAAAAATTTCCTAACCATTAGAATTTTATCTACATTAGTATACTGTATATCAACATCTCTCACCACTGCCAAATATCCTTGGCACCCTTTTTGTAATAACTTATAGGCTACTAAAGCTGAAATTAAATTATTAGATACATGCTTCCATTAGTATTTCACTACTTGCAACTCCTTTACTAGCCTTTTATACTATTGTTGACATCTTCATACTATATAAGCTATAATGCACTTCGAAACACTTAAACAAGGTTAACCCATTTTGACTTTATTATTTGACATGCTTATGCAATGTCTTAACAATCAATCATGAAAAGTTTATGTCTATCCAAGAGTCTTCACATGAATTACTCTTTTTACATACCTCAAATTTTAAATTTCTATGGGCAAACCTTCCTTTCTTATAATGCTTGTATATAATATTATTGAAAACCAAACTGTTTTCAAATCCTTTATATCAACAAAATCTATCATTGAAAGCATTATCTTTATAGATTTCTTGCTCTCAAATTTAATCCACCCTATAGCTTGCCAAATCCATTTATATACATAGGTTACAACTTATCCATCCAAAAAGAGATTTACATCTATTTTCAAAACACTCACTTTATTACAACCCGTTATCGTGGAGTTAACAACCTTAATCACATCATAATCCACTATCAATATTGTATTAGTCATTCGTCATATTATTTCACATAAGCAAATCAAACAACCAATTCAAACCTTCGTGACATCCAAAAAAGCCATTACCTTTGTGTTTGAATGAAATCTTTTTATTTTCAGCTAATTCTTTTTTTTTTGTACCCAAGTGGGTTCTCTTTATCATTGTTCATCAAAATTAGTTCAAAAGCTGAACTAGTAGTCCACACTTAAGAGGCACCATCTAGGACATATGCATTGATACTTATACATCGCATACTTAAGGATAAGATTCAGAAGGAAGAAGAGGATGACACCCTATAGAATTCCACAACAGCACCGTGAGTATAAATATGTCCACGGTTATATACCCATACTCAAAGTCCTACTACAAAATCCTTTACTCCAATAGCCACAGGAAGACCTAATGATCTGATACCAACTTGTCATGCCCCTACTTTTAAAGGCACGTAAAACACATACTTTATGGACAAATCTTTACTATAATAGGTATAATACAAGTGTTCATTATAGAAATAGATATAGATAGGTTTTCTCATGTAAACACAATATACAGACCAAGTTTATAAATATCAGAGTAACAACAGAAGCAAGGATCCTGCCTGTGGCGTTCAGAGCATACTTTAATTACAAGAACAATATAACCAAAAATCTACGAACCCTGCAAACAAAATATGCTCACTAGAGAATATGTCACCTAGCTAATCATCTATTTGAAGGAAAATGACCAAACTTTGTCTTCTTATCTGAAAATTGTGGAAATAATGTGTAGTAAGTTTGACAACTCAGTGAGCAGATAATACCTTCTATGACCTCTTAGGTCAACATATAGATGTACTCATATTTTAAAATTTGTCACAAAGAAAATACAGTTCGGAAGTACATCCATATGGGACCCACATTTCAAATATTCTCAAAACAAAAGATATTTAGATATCCAAAACCATATACTATACTGTATGATCATTAAATAAATGTTGTTATGCATCAAAATATTTTACATGAAAATATTAGAAGGATCCCATATCAGAACCACCATATCAGAGTTTAAGCCCTTTCATACTTTGGTGGTGTAGGATTTGTCTAAACTTAGCATCTCAGCTAAGGTTTGCCCTACCACCATTTAAGTGGACATGCGAAGGGACTCTAATATGGGTATTTCTTAAACACATAGCAAGGGAGGGCAAATCACATATCATATAGTCGGCATATTGCCCAGATAAGAGGCATCCCGCTCTCCTTCACATATCAAATCCTATGTGTTGGCCGTCACATGAGGTTAGCACCACCCTTGCTAGTTGAGGTATTAAGTTACACCAGGGCTAACATCACTTGCTATTAGTAAACAATGTTTCCAATAGGATTCCTTCATAAAATTCATTATTTACACATATGCCATATCGTTCAAAACAGAGGTTCCAGTATAAATTCATAATTTTTAGTCTGAGTACAATTCCTCTATCAGAAACTTCCCAATCAGGGTAATCACATATACATGCCCATTTTCAAGGCAATCTTATAGCTTTACATATCAATGCCACATGCACAATATATTTATTTTACTATATGATGAGAAATACATTTAAAATCACATATTCAATGAATTCAAAAATTTATTTTCAAAACCATACACTTCTTGAACTATATACTAGATTGTAAACAATTCAGATAATTTAATCCATTTCAGAGACATATAAAAGTATAAATAACTTGTATATATAATCAATTATACATTTAAAGTTCAAGAAGAGCATATGGTAAGTCATAGAATGAATCATTTACTCATTGGGTAAGCCTCCAAGTTAGATAGCCCTAAAATATAATTTTTCAATTCAAATTTGATAAAATAGACCTAAAAAATGAGTCCAAAGAATCCAAAAACCTAAGAGATGACTCTGGAATTGCAAAATTTAGTCTCCAAAAGCTTGGTCAACTGATGGGGTACTATTCACGGTCAGAATTACTATTTACCGTCAGAATCATTATTCATATCGGTCGGATTTCCTATTCACGAGGCATAAAAAGTTGTCAGATGGCTAAAAAATTTCATATCCTAAGGTTTATCTATCTCCTGAATCTATCTACGGTGTTAGATTTTCAATTTGAGATCTCTTTATAGGAGTTTCAGAATTTACATTTTTTTAAGATTTTCTACTTTCAAATTACGGCGATTCTGTAGCTGATTTGAAAAATTATTCGGACAATATCATAGTTCTCTTCGTTCTGAATCTAGCAGTACCCTTAGTTTTGAGATCACAAGCTCGAATGTACTCCAAATCTAGATAAAGAAAGTAAGGAGAGAGAAAGTTACTATTCACTATTTATTCGCCTCGAAAATCTTTCTATCTCTCTTTTTTTTAATAATTGATGGAGGACCAATTAGCAATTTTCTAATTATTAGAGGAAGTCTTTGCAAATTTTATTATTTACATTTTGAACCATAAACTTTTAGAAAATTACAATTTGACTCCAAAAATGTTAACAAGTTTTCATTTTAATCCTTAAAACCTTTCAATTACATCCCTACTCCATTATTTATTTTATTAATCCAAGCATAAATAAAAATGATTAAATTTTAGGGTTGTTACAGAAAGAATAAGAAAATAAAAAGTAAATAACAAGAGATTGAGACATAGTGGTGGACTGGGTGATCCCTGGTCTTTCATCTTGGTCTACGAATATGAAAGTGGAAGAAAACCTTTTTACTTTTCAATTTTCTAAACTTTCTTAATACTAACGAGTAAAGTGAGTCTTCTTTGGGAAAAATTGTCTTTTCTAATTTTTTTTATTCTTAAAGACTTAGAATTGTGAAAGTAATTTGTTCATAATGGTCAAGTTAGTAAACTTGTTATATAATCACATATAGAAAAAGTTAAGAAATTCACTAAAGTGAGTGTATTCGTAAACTTGTATCACTTGAAACATTCACTTTTGTGAGTTTTTATCAATGATATTAAAAGTTAGACCAGTCATTAAACTTACAAAGAGTGGTTCATAATTTATAGGTCAAATCATGGTTAGACTGATATTTAAATTTTTTATATTATAAAATATTAAATATTAACAATAAAATATATAATATTGAATAAATAAGTAATAAGATATAAATAATCAAATATACTATGTAATAATATATTTGAAACATCATTAGTCACTCTTATATGAAAGAAGCTAATACTCCTACATGATATAATATTCTATAGTTAGTAATAATAATTACAATAACATTTTTAATCACAATAAAGTATATCTATAATTATCATTAATATTTAAAAATGAGCCACAATGATATAGTTTTGATTAGTTTTTGGAGGAACGGTTTTATGAATCGAATGAGGAAGGACTCACTAGATAGACCGACTAGTTCAATCTAGTTTATATATATATATATATATATATATATATATATGTGTGTGTGTGTGTGTGTGTGTGTGTGTGTGTGTATTTTATTGGCTCCTTGTACTGGCAAATGGCATATTATATCGTAGCAAGAAATTGAGATTTAGTAACAAATATTATTTATCTCCAAGATGTTACTTTAGCAATGGAACTAGTGATAGAAGATAAATTCATCTATTCTTTTCTTAAATAATATTTTTAGTCACAGATCAATGACAATAATATTTGTCTTTAGAAATTTCCCATATTAAACCAATGTGCAATTTAATTTTTTATTTATTAAATTTTAGATATATTGTCATTTTTATATAAAAATGATAATTTATCACAAACAACTTCTCTTTACAACTTAATGTGAGAGATCATCTGTACATCTTTTTGGAGGGTGATATATGTTGGAACAAGGCAAGGTTTATAATTAAATTAAGTCTCACTTAATATATTTTAAATTATTGCCTTGATTTATTTTGATTAGAGCAACTTATATGTATAAGTTTTCTTGATAAATTCAAGTTAAAATGAGTTTGATAGGATAAGAGAACTCAGCCAAAGATAAAAAGAAAAAAGAAAAAGAAAGATATGGTTTAGTTTTTATATTTTTTCTGTTAGCTCTATGGTTCTATATCAAAGGTTTTGATGATAAAAATGAACAATTGTATTGCAAGTACATGTGCTTATTTGATAATTATATACTATGATCATTACTATGTATTTAATCATATTGTTTGGACCAATTGTGAAACAAGCTTGCTTATATAACACACACACACACAATAATGTTGCAAAATGGTTTATATATCTCACAAATTGGATGTATGCTTGTTCTTTATATATGCCTTTCATATGCATGATGAAATTTTTTATATAATTGAATAATGTATATTGCTCTTTTGACTAACTACTTAGTTTGCAAGTTAAACATTTTTCTGTGTAGGTTGGTCTAAAGCAAGAAGCTTAAAGAAATATGCTCCAAGTAATGGAGAAAAATGATTGAAGTAATAGAAGCTTGGTTGTATAAACAAAAGCACATAGAAGTATCTTCTTAAGTCAAGGAACTTCAAGGAATGAAGAGTTTTATATATATTGGTATCCTAGACTTAGTTTCCATGTAATAGACTTAGAAAAGCCATGAGCTCATAAATTTTTTTTTGAAAATCTTCAAGATTGGTTTCTCATGCATGTTGGTTAATAGTTTTTGAAAGAGCAATAGAAGCCTATTAAGTATAATAGGCGTTTGTTTGCTAGAAAATGATATAATTTTACAAACTAGTAACTAATAGGTTCCTATAGGGAGCTTTAGGTGCCTATTAGCTTTTGGATTTTGAATTCCAACAATTACTAAAACCAATAGTCAACTATTTTGAGGTGTTTAGTTATGGAAAATTGAAAAGAAGCTATTTTACTCCACAATCGATGCCTATAGTTTTCAATAGTCGTATGTCCAAGTTTTGGAAGCCTAGGGTCAAGTATTTGCATGAGAATAGGTGCCTACAAATGTTGTCAGTCTCTTGTTGCCTAAATAAGAAAGAAATTAAAGTCTCTCCAATAGTATTATTTCATTTAATCCAACTCTTAAAGGTTCCTAATGGCTATTTGCATCATTTCCTATAAACACCAAGTTCTATTGAATGTTATTGAATATTAGGAGTCAGGAAAACCAATCTAAGTATGTGTATAATGTCTGAGCTCTTGAATTTTTTGAGTTTATGATATAGATGCTGATATTGTATCTATACACTCTAACCTTAACCTTTGTTTTTGTGAGTTGTTATTCAAGGGAAGGTCCCTTAAAGTGTTTGGGTGTGGAAATGTTGTTGTAAGGTGTTTTAAGGGGGAGAGAACTTGGTTACCAACTTAGTTGAGTTGTGTGGTTGAAGTGGCTCACAAGTGCTTGTATTAAACTTATGAAGTATAGTGAAAAATCTCAAGTTTTAGCTTGAGAATTGGATGTAGGCTTGGCGATTGAGATGAACTAGGATAAATTGACTATATCGTTTATTCCCTATCCCTTCTTACATTCTAATTGATCATATTTTATTCTTGAACTTTTCTTAGTTTGGCTTGTGATTTGTTTTATATAAATTTACCTTGGATTTTTGAATTTTCTAATATCAATTTGGCTTCCTAATTTAGATGTAACTTTCTCAAATAATGTTTTGACATTATTTTAGTTGATATCATTCCTTGTTTCTATTGTATGATTGCATAAGTTTTTGGATATAGTTTTGCACTAGTTATAATATTATGCTTACCTTTTTCTATGTGCAAACTTGTTTAAATAATGCAAATAATTTTCCTTGTTTTCTAATATGTATGATATTGTTGAGTTTTCCTTTTATCTTTCAATAGCTTCTGTCTCAAAGGTTTTTAAATTGGGTTTTCAAAAAATTTCTATGTTTTATTTAAACACCCAATTCACCCCTCTTGGGTGTTGATTTCCTTGCATAACAAGTGGTATCAGAGCTTGGGCTCTTGGCTAAATACTTAACCATCTTGATACGTGTATAATTAAGCATGAATTTAATGCTTTTAAAGCTTGATTTTTGTTATTTATAAAGTAAAATACATTCAAAATAAGTTTAAATTCATGTTTTGTGTTGTAAGAGTCAAGGAAGTGGACAATTGAAGAAAGAATGAAGAAAATTAGTAAAAAGATGGAGAAATATGGAAAAGCTAGAAAAAGAGGTCTAGTGCTGCGGTGTTGACATCTTATTGCCACGATAGTAATTGCCTAGAAAACCCAAAACATTCTAGAAAGAGGGAGTGCCACTACAGTGGCTATGTAGTACCACAGCGTGGGTGCGGTAGCATGAAAAAAAAATAAAGCACCTTCAAATAGGAATTTGACCTAGGTTGTAACTTTATTGGGCTAGAACTTAAATAGAAGAATCCTTAGGTAATTAGGGTTACCAAGGCTAATAAATTTATGGTTAGAGGCTCCCTAAAGAAGGAGATCAAAGGATCCAATCGTCTAATCTAGCTTCAGAAATTAGAATTTCTCTTTATCTTCTTATTTTCTTTATTGGATTTTTATGTTTTCCATTGCCCTGTGTGGCTAATTCATTTATTGGTTAAGTTACTAAAACCTCAAAGTAGGATGACACTATGAGATTAGAATTTGTTCTTCATCTAATTCAATTCAGTTTTGGGTATTCATTTATTCTTCTATGCATATATTTTTATGATTTTCTTACTTGATTTCTAGATGGTCCATCTGGTAATTGAATGAGTATGACCTATAATTGAATTATGAAACCAATTCTAGAATTGTTTGGTTACTCTAATTTATGAGGCAACCAGGTTTAATAATTGTCCATTAGAAGTGATTATTAAGCTTTGGGAAGAATAATCAAATAGGTTAAATCTGACCACATGTGCTTGGATTATTCAACTTTATTGATCTTTCTAGTTCGTTTTACAATTATTGGGTGGAATCTTAAATGCATGGATAAGGTTATTCAAAAATTAGGGTTAATTTGATCGCATGTTGAAAATTAATTAAACCTAAGGATCGATTGGATTGGACTCCAACAATAAATATCCAAACTGAATTAAATAATTTATATCAATGATTAGTAATTTTTTCGATGGTGGAAGTAGACTTAACCAATGCATCCTTATTTGATTTATCTTAATTTTACAGCATTCTTTGCTTATCATATTATGTATATTTTCTTTATTGCTTTTATTTTGAAATCTTGTGACTCTTAGTGGGTTCAACCCTTACTCCTACTACTACAAATTAGTTTTAAAGTATAAGGTATAAATATTTATTTTTAGGCATGGTTGTGACACTACATTACACACCTTAAATTTTGGTATCGTTGTCGGGGAGTGCGTCAGTTTAATTACCATTGTGAATTTTAATTTTTATTGTTTGCGATTGAAACCCATTCATCTAACCTAATTAAATTACATATTGATCTAGAAATTGAATGGATCCTAAATAGAGCAAGGAAAGAAGCTAAGAGAAATCCTAAGCTAGAAGTAAAGGAGAACATGGTTGAAAACTTGACATTGAAGTCGTTTGATACTTCAAATCTTAGTCAATAGCCCTTCTACATAAATGTACCAAATTTAGATGCTATATTAAGTTTTGAATTGAAATATGGTTTCATTAATCTCTTAACTTTTTTCCATAGTCTTGCAAGTGAGGAACCACACAAGCATTTAAAGGATTTTAATGTTATCTACGTAAGCATAAATCCCACAGAGGTGACGAAAAAACAAATAAAGCTTAGAGTCTTCCCATTTTACTTAAAGGATGTGCTATATTATTTACCATCTAAGAGAGTCACCACTTGCACTAATATCAGGAATGAGATATGTGGGGTAAGACAACACAATGGGGTGTCATTACATGAGTATTTGGAGTGCTACAATAGGTTATGTGCTAATTTTCCTCAACACTAGATAAATGAGCAATTGATCATTCAATATCTCTATGAAGGCCTAATCCCCACTGATAAAAGTATGATAGATGTAGCAAGTTAAGGGGCCTTGGTTGATAAGACTCCAAATGTAGCTAGGAGACTAATAGCCAATATGGCAGCTAACTCACAATAGTTTAGCAATAGGCATGATCCTCCATTGATGCATGCCAATGATGTTAGTATGTCACATATTGAAAAATAATTATCTACATTAACTTCTCTTTTTCATTAATTTGTTGTTGGAAAAAAAATTTAAACAGTAAAAGCATATTGAATATGTTCAATAGTTGGGCACTCTACTGATATATATGTGCAACTCTTCAAGAAGAGTCCCCAAAGCAAGCTAATTCCATATGAGGTTTTCTTGAGCCATTGTTGAGGAAATATAACCCTTATTCTAATACTTATAATTTGGAATGGAGAGATCATCCTAATTTTAACTATGGGAATTCAACAGCTGGGCAAAACTATCCTAGTTATCAACAAAACTAGCAACCTTTTAATTTAGGCAGCTCAGAACTCCAAATCAATATATCTTTAGAAGACATGGTTAAATCTCTAGCTAATAGTAGTATAAAATTTCAACAAGATATAAACTAATTTAAATAAGAGATAAGAGTTGGAATGAAAAACTTGGAAACTTAGATTGGGTAAATGGAAACCACAATTAGCCAATTGAAAGCTTGGAATGTAGGTAATTTACCCTCCTAAATGGTGGCAAACCTCGAAGAAAATGTAAATACCATCAATTTGAGAAGTGATAAGTTGATTGAGAGCCCTATGCTCTCACTTGAACTTGAAGAAGAGAAGAAAGCTAGCCTAGAGGGAAGGAAAGAAAAGGAGATCTTTGGTAAGGAGGAAACTCCTAAAGGTAAGTTTCCACCTCTCTTTGAATAAAAACATGAAATCCCTTTTTTTGAATCTTTTATAGGGGAAAGAAATATTGAAAATGATTTTGACTTGTATGAGACCTTTGGAAAATGAAAATTGAACATTCCTCTGTTTGATGCTATTAATCAAGTGCCTAGATATGCTTAATTTTTGAGAGAATTAAACAAAATTAAGAGGAAATAAAAGGATAAAGGAGGTGAGAAACTGAAAGTCAGGGAGAATGTCTCATCTTTCATTTAGAGAGGACTCCTTAAAAAATGTAAGGATCCAACTATGTTTTCTATTCCTTGCTCAATAGGAGAAACAAAATTGAAAAGGCTATCTAGATCTAGGGACATCCATTAATGTAATGACATATTCAATATATAAGTATTTGAAATTGGGACTCCTAAAGAAAATTAATGTGATAATCTAACTAGCTAATAAATCCAACACTTATCTTGAAGGTGTGGTTGAAGATGTTTTGGTAAAGCTAAATGATTTAATTTTTTGAACTAATTTTTAAATCCTTGACATAGAAAGGGAAGATCAAGATTGATGTTCATAATGGCACCATAACTATGTAGATTGATAATGAAATTATTGAATTTAACAATTGTGATGATAAAGGACATTAAGGGGATAAGGTTCATCCTTTTTATGCTATTAATATTTATGGTTATTTAGCCCAATAAAGAGAAAAGTAGGGAGCTAGGATTAAATTTAGTTTTTGTGGAAAACCTTGCAACTCATAATTTGTAGAAGTCAGGTAAGAAGTTAAGAATAATGCCATCAAAGTCTAAGAAAATTCCTTCCTCTATTTTGCAAGATCATGAACTAATTTTGAACCCCTCCTACATCATTTAAAATTTTTTAAAATTGGAGAGACACCCAGTATAATAATTTCCAAAAATTTGGGTGCTAAAAAAGAAAAGGAATCGATAAAAATTATTAAGGAGAAAGGAACAATCATTGCAAAAATAATTACAAATTTTAAAGGTATAGACCTAACTACTGAATTGCATCAGGCCCTATCTGACAAAAGGACTAAATCCTATAAAGGTTAGTGAAATATCCCTTGGTTTGGACCCTTATTTATTATTGATGTCTTTACTTATGGTGCAGTAGATTTTAAGGCTTGCCTCATCCTCAGAAAGTCCAGGTTGAGGTGAATGTTAAAGATTACTGATAGGAAATTTTTAGGTCTAGCTAACGAAGTTAAAAAAGGCTCTATTTGAGAGGCAACCCAACATGGTTTTCTTTGTATTTTTAAATATAAAAAGTGTGAAAGCAAAAAATTTAAATATTTTTGAAAGATCTGGTGCTGCAGCATTAGCATTGCGATGTAATAGTGCTAGAAGTGCTATAAAAATATACTAAACTCAAGAGCTTCAATAATAACTCTAAGTGCAATTGTTGGTATTTTGCTCTTAATCTGATTTATGGATTGATTTGATGTTGAATTTCATTATTTGGTTATTTTAGGAGTGAATTTAGAATGTTGAAGTATGTTAAAGGCTGAAAATGTGAAGGGTAAGGCCACTGCTATTGTGCTAGAACCTCATGTCAAAGTTTTAGTGTGTCTAAAAGGTTAGCGTCGTGGTGCCAGAAGTCCTGCACTGCGGTGGTAGAAGTGTAGCTACAATAATATAAAAAAGAGGGGTATAATGCTACGGCCTTAGGAGCTCAATGCCATAGCGGTAGGGGAAATTAAAAGTATGCCCCTTTTGTGTTGTTCTATCTCTCTCTACTTCTCTATAACGTATCTCACACTCTAGACCTCCAATTGCAACATCGGATATACCATTAAACTCATGGTGAAGAGTGCTTTGATTTTACTGATTAATTTCACCATATAGTTGCCAACATCTTATTGGAAAGTTAGAGATGAAAGTCCAAGAGGTAAGCATGCTTAGAGGCGTCAAATTGAAAAAATAATATCATATATAGTCTTATAATTGTTTAACTAACTAGGGTTCAAAGTTTCATGGCCGTAAGATAACTTTTTGGCTAACATGAATAGTGTTTCCTATTAGCACGAATGATATCCTTGTGGTTTGGTATAGAATTTGATGTTTCAAAGTTGATATATAGGTTTTAAGACCTCATGTGATTGAAATTGAAGCTCGTTTGGTCAGTTGGAAGTTAATGTTTAGGGTTCACTAACTTTGAACCTTTAGTCTATAAATAGATAATACTTACTATATCTCTCTTTTCAAATGTTCCTGTTTAAATTTTATTGATGAACAAGTGAGGAAAGGTCACAAAACACAACCTGGTCGTGTTCTTGGTTGCTTCAACATGGGTAGGCCGTGCTTAGGGCTATTTTTAAGTACGTTTCAAGTATTTTTCAAGCATGGCCGTGTCTTGAAACATGGAAAGGCTGTGTTGGGAGCTGGTAAAGCTTATTTTTAACATTTTTCTACCTTAAATGAACCTCATTAACTATAAGGTAATAATTAAAACCAAATTGGAGAAGAATATCCTATAAAATTCGTGAGAACATGTGTTGGAAATTATATAAATAAGAGGAAAGTAACTAGAGGCCAACCATAAAGAAAATGAAAAGATGAAAATAATATTAAAAAGAAGAAGAAGAATCTTATAAATGGAAATAATAAATAAATAGTGTATGCCCTAGCCATTGCCATTGCATGAACTCCTTACCATCTTAAGTGTGTAATTTTGACATAGAAAGATTTTATAAAGTGGTAATTGAAAATGATTATGTTCATGGCAAGATTGTATTTTACCAATGATTTTTGGTAATGATTAAGCTTTGATGATAAATTATGGCATGTGAGTATAATGAACATACTTGTTAATTAAATCATATTTTTTGGCTATTAACGTGAAAAGAAAAGAAAAGAAAAGAGATGAGCATGGTCACATGTCGGTCTGTTTGGTGCACTAGTAGGGGACACCCTACTCATGGCTATGATTATGTTAATGAGAAAAGAAAGAGAAAGTGTGCCATGTCAGGGCAGCTTGATATGAAAATAAGTTGATAGTTATCATATGATATTCTGAAAATAGTTATTCATGCCATATATGTCATTATTGTACGATTTTCATGTGCATAGATAAAGTGTATTCATGTGACCTACGGTATTTGATGTAGCTTATACAGATGAGCATGACATGATGAGCTATATTGATGATGATTATGATTTATTGTTGAACATACTAGGATTTAATTCTCACTATATTTCCATATCATGTTTATAAAACTAGTTATGCAGATTTTTTCTATAACTCTGGCTTTTTGTGTATGTTGCATTGAGTTACTCTATGTTGGGTAGATCCTAAAAATTAATAAGGTGTTTGTGATCGAGTTAGCTAAGATCCCGGTGAAGGTGCAACCACCCATACCCGTATCTCCGGAATTGGTCAACATGGTTGAATAAGATGTAGATATTTATGTGTTTGGTTTTTGTACAAACTTTTTGGTTAATGATGTGTATGTGAACTCAAAATTATATCAGTGTTAATGGTAGACCTTATTCCTTGATTATGCTTGGTTAAATTAATTGAATGTTATTATGAGTTAAGTAATTAGAAGTAAAGAAGTAATGACTTTATGAGACTTTACAAATATATATATTTTAAAAAAATGGAGTTGTTACATACCCTACTATGATTCTTGAATAATTTATGGTGTTTATATGCATGTATTTATGTGAGTATGGATATATGGTGGTGGGGATGTATTGATGAGGTTAGTGGTGGTTGTTTATGCTTGACTTTCATAAATATGAGAAACGAGAGATGGGTAAAGGCATTTATGAAGGAATGGACTTTTGTGTATGCTATACCTTTTCGGATGTGATGGAAAATACCATATATGACTTGAATAATGTATATATGATCTAGGTTTTGGCTGGTTTGGAATGTGGAAACAAGGAAAATGTTGAACATGCCCATAACACAAGCGTGTTTTGGGCGGGTTTTGAGAATGTTGCAACCAAGACATGATTGTGTTATGTGACATGGCCAGGCTGTGTCTGAGGCTATCCTAGCTCAAAATTGTTTGTTTTTAATACTAAATGAACTATAATAATGAGTTAATGATTAGAGGACTTAAATTAGAGACTAATGACTTGGGAATGAGTGTAATAAAACATTGATTACTTCATATTCACTATACTTACCAGAATTATCTTATGAATTACATTACAATAAGGGTCCAAATGATATTTGACTTGATGAGATTAATAATGCATATATGTTTTATGGTGCCCTGTATGTTTGGGAGGTATGATACATGCATAATGAATGCAATGGTCATGCAAATAATGTTATTGTCATGTATGTGATGATGTAATATGTTGAATAATTGAAAAAATGTTTAAGACGTAGGATGACCCTTACATCAGTAAGGTGACTTAACGAGGTCGTTGGTTTGTGACGGTACTAAATAAGGGATGCCTTATCACCTGCGAGTGTACCAAGTGAGAGAAGGGCCGCTCCGACTAGGTAATAATGGTGTGTGAGTAGCGGGAGGGAGAGGGCTCACATTACCCTGTTACTGACCAAAGATAAAATCCACAGATGATCAGCCATTGTATATATATATATATATATATATATATATATATATATATATATATATATATATATATATATATCTGTGTGTGTGTGTGTGATATTGAGGCATAACTTACTTACTGTACATGCATGATATTGATGCATAACCTGATGAAAAGGTTACACATGCAAGCACATTATGTTATTCATTAATGTTATCTTTTAATGCAAAAAGAGAAAATGTTTTCTAAAGTTTATACAGCTAGACATAACCCGTAATATTTTCTTAGTTCTGTTTTAATTCTATGGATATTGATCTTACTGGGATTTTATTCTCATTATTGTTTTCCTTCTTGGTGTTATGTTTTGATGAAGACAGCTAGGATGTCATTTGTGTTCTTATCCTTGCAATTAGAGATGCAGACAATAGAGGTCTCCTATCTGGGACAGTTTAGAGATGTAGACAAAAGGAGGTTGGTATTTCTCAATTTAAACTCTCTAGAATATTTGGGATGCAGAATGAGCAATTAAGTGGATGCTCTTCAGATACATTTAGGATGTTTTTATAGACAAGGGGAGACCTTACAAACATTGTAGGACTAACCTTAATAATTACATCCATAAAATGTTTCACTAAAGGATAGTAAGATACCCTAACAGTAACCACATGTGAAACTTTGCATTTGTCAGACTACTTTCGGCTTGTCTTTTTATGGAGTTGTCTAGCAGTCTTTTCCAACTTTAACAAAAGTTAAAGTATTTGATGTGCCCTCAGATTCCATTTGTCTACTACCAGCAATCTAGACGGTTGATCTACTGTTGACAAATTTGGAAGTCTGGATCTATTCTATGATACAAAGAATTAAAACCAGTATACACTCAAAGATTCGTCTACTGTAACAACCGTTTTTTTATATATTTATTATATGGAATTACTTATCATAACCTAAGCAGCAAAACATACATATTTATATAAACAACTATTATTCCATCATCATGATATTCAAAACTATATCAGAGATTAATATTTATACATAAAAGACATTGAGTCAATTAACTACATCAACTTAAAATTGAACCCTATAACGCACATCTTCCCTACGGGTAAAGTGTGGAAGAGGTGGTGCTGATATCGGGATCTGTACAAGGCATCGCCAGCCACTGGATCTCTACGATTAAGTGCACGGAAGCAGCTAGCATATCGTTTGCTCTTATCTAAACATAACACCAACAATAGTGAGAATAGAAGTTCCCAATAGGTTTAACATTAAAAGCATCATACAGTAAATAAGAAAATCACAGTGTTATGTTCAGTTATATAAAATATAGAAAACCTTTTCTCTTTGTATATGATAAAATAACAAGGAGGTATAGCATGCTTTCTGTAATGTCCGGGTTTTACTTTCATTTAATATTATTATTATAGTAACTTTATAGGATCTGATTTGAATTTATTTTTATTTATTTACTCATCATTTTTTTTTCTTTTTCACATTTCGCATATTAAATTCGCCATATGTAAAAACACAATATATATGTAAGTTACAAATCTTACAAATCTCACACATGTAATAATTATATAATTCAACATTTAGTACATAAAGAAGAGTCCCTATTCAGCACTCCATCCTTGTAACACAAAGGGTGAGGGGGTGGTGCTGACTTTGAAATCAACATCAGTAACATCGTTCCCTGTTGCATCTCATTTCTTTTTATCTGAACATAATACCACAATAATAGTGAGAACAAAGGTTCCCAGTAGACTTAACATAAATAAAATATAATGAGAAAAACAGGGGTTATGTTCAGCTGTATAAGCTACAGAAAATATTAAGATCTGGAGATAAAATCATCATTTTTAAAATGACCTGCCTCAGTCGGCGATCTGATCAATGCAGTTTAAAAATAACCTGCCTCAGTTGGCGATCTGGTCAATGCAATTTAAAAATGACATGCCTCAGTCGGCGATCTGGTCAATGCAATTTGCTATACGCATAGTGACCGATCGACTACAGTCACAATAAATGATCAGGGAATGTGAGTACATCACCCTCCTGCCTCCTCACATTACCACTGTCACCCGGTTGGAGTGACCCTCCCCATGGTCTACAAAAATGTAGTAGCTGATGCGTTGAGCTGGCCCTCAATTAGCTCCACTTTCCTACTGTATTTATCTGCTACCTTACACAACATTTCCACATAACTTTTCAAGATTCTTCTAAGTCAATCTAGGTGACCACCCACCCCATGGTCACCTAAGATCAACCGGCTCTGATACCAACTTTGTAACGTCCGGGTTTTACTTTCATTTAATATTATTATTATAGTAACTTTATACGATATGATTTGAATTTATTTTTATTTATTTACTCATCATTTTTTTTTCTTTTTCACATTTCGCATATTAAATTCGCCATATGTAAAAACACAATATATATATATAAGTTACAAATCTTACAAATCTCACACATGTAATAATTATACAATACAACATTTAGTACATAAACAAGAGTCCCTATTCAGCACTCCACCCTTGTAACACAAAGGGTGAGGGGGTGGTGCTGACTTTGAAATCTCCATCAGTAACGTCGTTCCTTGTTGCATCTCATTTCTTTTTATCTAAACATAACACCACAATAATAATGAGAACAAAGTTTCCCAGTAGACTTAACATAAATAAAATATAATGAGAAAAACATGAGTTATGTTCAGCTGTATAAGCTACAGAAAATATTAAGATCTGGAGATAAAATCATCATTTTTAAAATGACTTACCTCAGTCGGCGATCTAGTCAATGCAATTTAAAAATGACATGCCTCAGTCAGCGATCTGGTCAATGCAATTTAAAAATGACCTGCCTTAGTTGACGATCTGGTCAATGCAATTTAAAAATGACCTGCCTCAGTCGGCGATCTGGTCAATGCAATTTAAAAATGGCCTGCCTCAATCGTTGATCTGGTCAATGCAATTTACTATACGTATAATGACCGATCGACTACAGTCACAATAAGTGATCAGGGAATGTGAGTACATCACCCTCCTGCCTCTTCACATTACCATTGTCACCCGATTGGAGCGGCCCTCCCTCGGCTCACTCAGGCTAATAGGGCGTCCCCTACTCGATACCATCTCAAGCCATACAACCCATCGATATTCATCCATACATATAAATACATATATATATAAATTCATAATCATCAAATGCAATATATAAAATAACATGCATTATTTTCATATCCAATAATTAATAATTATTTATCACATATCAAATGTCCAATATAATAAATTTTGAATCAAATAAAAAAAGGTAATTTTCTTGGACATTTGTTTTCCAAAAATATTTCAAGAAATAAAACTATTTTTAGGTAGAAAAATTGTGAACAATATGATAATCCAGCACCTAACACAGCCTACCTGTGCTGACATAACCTAGAACACGGCCTGGACGTGTTCTGTGACCTTTCCTCACTTATTTAACCATATCTCCCTCATACAAACTCCTATTAAGGTGGTTTCAAAACCTATAAAAAACTAA
This sequence comes from Gleditsia sinensis, assembly GCA_037074535.1. Classification (NCBI taxonomy): domain Eukaryota; kingdom Viridiplantae; phylum Streptophyta; class Magnoliopsida; order Fabales; family Fabaceae; genus Gleditsia; species Gleditsia sinensis. The sequence goes on from CM073464.1 coordinate 59,689,815, forward strand.
GACAATTATCTACAATGTTTAGGTTTATCATTTCTTCAAATTCGTTGCGGTTTATTCCCAGAAAATTAAAAATAAAACACTTATTTTTACTATCCTGAATTCTGACCTCTGCTCAATAAATCAGCCATATCTCCCTCATATGGACTCTAAATCAAGTAATTTCAAAGCCTATAGATCCGTGAGACATATATCTACAATTCATATGTTGACCATTTCTTTAAGATCCTTGCCGAAATTTTCCAAAATTCCAAAAATAAAGGCTTTCTAAATATTTCGAAATTCAACTTAATTTAACTTTTCCTTTGATTTTCTTTTATATAATCCCATGCACCCATATGCATGTCCAAACATCCAAAATAGAATTCCATATAAATATCCAGACCACATATTATCCATAATAACATCTAAGAGTAAATCAATAATTTTATACAAAATTTAGGAGTGGATGTTAAGCCTACCTCAGATAGATCCTTAAACTTGCGTGTTTGATTCCTTCCACATAAAATAAAATCCTACATCCATAACGTGAAGTAGGATATTCCTTAAGAAAAGATGATGAAATTAGAGAGACGGCCAAGAAATTTACCTTGATTTCTCCTTTCCTCTTCCTTTTTCTTCTTCTTCCTCTTTCTCTTCTTTCTCTTCTCTTCTTTTCTTCTTCTTTTTTCTGCCGAAAACCCTACCGACACTTTCCCTTCCCCCTTTTCTCTTTTTCCCCTTTCTTTTCCTCCTTTTCTTTTTCCTCTCTTTCCTTCCGTCACTCCCCCCTTCTCCTTCTTATCTTTATTTTATTATTATTATATTATGTATTTTGTTTTTCCTGCCTACCCCTACCTACCACCATTTTTTCCCCAAAAAACCCATGCCATCATTCATATTTACACCAATGCCATTCTCCATAAATTACATAAATGCCATCCTCCATTAATTACAAAAATGCCATTTTAATGAAATTACATAAATGCCATTTTAACCATCCTACTATCTTCTTTTACTTGAGTAAAATTGTAAAATGATTTAATCCTCCCGTGAGCTCCAAAATGTTTTCTCCTCTCTGAAAAAAAATTCCAATTAGTAACATAAAGAGAAAATCGAGGATGTTATAGTTCTCCCCCCTAAAAAGAATTTTGTCCTCAAAATTCAAAGTTTACCTGTTTTCAAATAGTTGTGGATAATTTTGTCTCATATCATCTTCCCTTTCCCATGTGGCTTCTTCCATTGTTAAACTATCCCAACCTACCTTCACCAATGGAATGGTTTTATTTCTCAACTGTTTCACTTCTTTATCCAGAATTACTATCGGCCTCGGTCAGTAGGTTAGATTCTCCTCTACAGCTATTATTTCTTCGTGAATTATGTGTGACGGATCTGGTAGATACTTTCGAAGTTGAGAAACATGGAACACATCATGCAGATTTGATAAATGTGGAGGAAGTGCAATCTGATACGCCGATGACCCTATCCTTTTCAGAATTTGATAAGGTCCTAAATATCTCGGACTCAATTTCTTAATTTTCATTGCTTGGCCAATTTCGGTAGTAGGAGAAATTTTCAAGAACACATGCTCACCTTCTTGGAAATGTATCGGTCTCCTTCTCCTATCGAAATAGCTCTTTTGTCAACTTTGAGCTGTTCGCATTTTATCTCGAATTATCTGTATTTGCTCAGAAGTATGTTGCACTAACTCAGGCCCTAATAACCTTTTCTCCCCCACTTCATTCCAACGTAATGGCGATTTACATCTCCTACCATACAAAGCTTCATATGGTGCCATTCCGATACTAGAATGATAACTGTTATTATACACAAACTCAGCCAATGACAGATATCCATCCCATCCTTTTCCTTGCTCTAGCACGCACACTCTTAGCATATCCTCTAAAGTCTGTATAGTTCTCTCCGTTTGACTGTCTGTTTGAGGATGATATGCAGTACTAAAACACAAATGAGTACCAAAAGCTTCTTGTAGTGCTCTCCAAAATCTGGAAGTAAATTGAGGATCTCGATCTGAAATGATACTATTAGGAATTCCATGCAACCGTACAATTTCCTTCATATACAATTAGGCCAACTTATTCAACGAGTAGTTTTTCTTAATGGGTAAAAAGTGCGCAGATTTCGTCAGTCTATCAACTATTACCCATATCGCATCATGACCTATCTGAGTCTTAGGTAATCCAACAACAAAATCCATAGATATACTATCCCACTTCCACTCAGGGATTTCTGAAGGTTGTAACATCCCAGAAGGTTTTTGGTGTTCTATCTTCACCTTTTGACAAACCAAACACTTAGACACGTATTCAGCAATGTCTCTCTTCATTCCTGGCCACCAGTATAATATTTTCAAATCTTGATACATTTTTGTAGATCCTGGATGGATTGTATACTTACTTTGATGAGCTTCTTCCAGAATCTTAGCCTTCAAATTCTCTCCTTGTGGTATACATGTTCTGCCCCGGTACATAATAATTATATCCTCTGACATTGCAAAGTCAGGCTGATCTCTTCGATCTTGTAAAACTTGATCATGTGTCTGCGCTTCTTTAATCTGAGTCTTCAAGTCACTTTCAATTCTTAATTCACTAACAATCAAACTACCAGGGACAGTCATAACTGATAATTTCAAATTTCTGTATTCCTCAATTAGCTCCATTTCTTTTATCAGTATTTGACTTAAATGCAATGACTTCTGGCTCAACGCATCAGCTACTACATTTGCCTTCCCTGGGTGATACTTTAATTCAAATTTGTAATCATTAATGAATTCCATCCACCTTCTTTGCCTCATATTCAATTCTTTTTGGTCAAAGAGATACTTTAAACTCTTGTGATCACTGTATATTTCAAATACAGCTCCATACAAGTAGTGTCTCCACATCTTCAGGGCAAAAACTATAGCAGCCAACTCTAAATCATGAGTAGGATAGTTCTCCTCATGCGGTCTCAATTGTCGAGACGCATAAGCAACTACCCTACTTTCTTGCATCAAAACACAACCTAAACCTTTCTTGGAAGCATCTGTATAGACTACAAAGCATCCAGAAGGGTTAAGAACAACTAGAACAGGTGGAGAAGTCAATTTGACTTTAAGCTCTTGGAAACTATTTTCGCATTCTTCAGTCCAATTAAGGAGACTTCCTTTTCTGGTCAATCGAGTCAAAGGAAAAGCTATTTGAGAGAATCCCTGTATAAACCTTCTGTAATATCCTGCTAAACCCAAGAAACTTCTAATTTCAGTTACAGTTTTTGGTCTCTTCCAATTCAGCACTACTTCAGTTTTACTGGGATCCACCGACACACCATTTTTAGAAATTACGTGACCCAAAAACTTCACTTCTTCTAGCCAAAATTCACATTTTTCCAACTTAGCAAAAAGTTTCTTTTCCTTCAAGACTTGAAGTACTAATCGAAGATGCTGGTTGTGTTCTTCCTCACTCTTAAAGTAGATTAAAATATCATCTATGAACACTACTACGAATTGATCCAAGTAGGGTCTAAAAATGTGATTCATATAGTCCATAAAGACTGCAGGTGCATTTGTGACCCCAAAAGGCATGACTAACAATTCGTAGTGTCCATACCGAGTTCTGAAAACTGTTTTTGGAATGTCTTCTTCTTTAACTCCGATCTGATGATATCCTGACCTCAAGTCTATCTTAGAGAAAATAGTAGCTCCCTTTAATTGATCTAATAGATCGTCTATTCTAGGAAACGGATACTTATTCTTAATAGTCGCCTTATTCAATTGCCTGTAATCAATACACAATCTCAAACTGCCATCTTTCTTCTTTACAAACAATAGAGGCGCTCCCCAAGGTGATACGCTAGGTCTGATAAAATTCTTTTCTAACAGCTCTTCAATCTGCTTCTTCAGCTCTTGTAGTTCCACAGGAGACATTCTATAGGGAGTGATAGAAATAGGCCTCGCCTCTGGTGCTAGATCAATGGAAAATTCCACTTCTCTCTTCGGTGGAGGTTCAAAAATTTCAGAGGGAAAAACCTCTGGAAATTCACGGACTACTGGAATCTCAAGCAGTTCCCGTGTCATACTCGGGTTGATGGTATACAAGAAAACAAATTTCAAATCTGCATCCCTCATCTCCTTATAGAGTCGGTGAGCACTAATAATGCTATACTTTTAGTCCTCTGGTGGGTCCGAGAGAAACTCAAAAGTCTTATTGCAGCAATCTAGTAGGACTTGATTCTGACTTAACCAATCCATACCCAAGATGACATCTATATCGTCCAGAGGTAGACAGATCAGATCCACTACAAAGGATCTATCATTCAATACAATGGGACAATTCAAACACACTAAGGAGGTAATTATTTTTCCTCCTGTAGGTGTCACCACCGCTAACTCGTATGGTAACTCCGCAATAGGATGTTGTAATTTTCTCACACATTCTATTGCTATGAAAGAATGACTCACGCCGGAATCAAATAGTATAATCAGAGACAAATTGTTGATACAGCACATACCTTGCATCAAATCAGGAGCTGATTTTGCTTCAGCACTGCTCAAAATGAAAACTCTTCTTGTTATTTGTAGAGTTCGTACAGTATCTTTATCATTTTCCAGTGGACAATATTGTGCCAGATGTCCCTTCTGTCCACATCAGAAGCAAGTAACTAGGCCAAAATGACAGGGTTGATCTCCATGAAATTTTCCACATTTCCTACACTGACCCGTTGTTGGACTTTTCATAAAAGGTCTGGGTTCCACAGTTATTGGTTGTTTACCTCTCATGAAATTCTTTCCTCTTGTATTTCTATCCATAACTGGAAACTCTCTCTTCCGCTTCCACTGAGTTCGCCTCTCCTTTTCATCCTCGACTGCTTTTAGACTTGTCGCCAGCATCCGACATTTATTTACCAACGAGGCATATTCCCGAATCTCTAATGCCACCACAGCATTTCTAAGCTCCGCGTTCAGTCCTGATTCAAACTTCACTGCCTTCCAAGCTTCATCTGGATTATTCTTCAAAGTACTTGAGAACTTAGACAGTTCTTCAAACTTGGTAATATAGTGCTCAATGGTCCCATTTCCCTGTCTAAGTTGAAGAAACTCAATCTCTTTCTCAGCTCTCACATTACTGGGAAAATATTTGTTCAGAAAAGTATCTCGGAACAAGTGCCATGTAATTTCCCTGTCTTGATGTACTAATAACTCTTTGGCTCCTCTCCACCAGTTTCAGCTTCTTCCTTCAGCATATATGTCCCAAAATTGACCTTCTGCTCATCAGAACAATTTAGAACTTTAAAAATCTTCTCGAGTTCCATCAGCCATCTCTCAGCAACTATTGGGTCATATGCACCCACAAAAGATGGAGGCCGCGTTCCCATAAATTCAGACCATCCATTACCATTTCCAGTTCTGTTTCCATTTCGGTTTCTTTCATTTCCCCTAACCTCGTCATCATTATTAATATTCTAAAGATGCTGCAGAATCTGATTCGTAGCAGCTGCCTGAGCTTGAATAGTTGCGGCTATGTTATTTAAGGTAACATATGCACTGCCTGGCAGATTCCTTCTTGGTGGTGCCATAACTCACTGTATTAGTAAAGCAAAATATTAGTCACTATTGAGGTGATCAAGCTCAACAACAGTTCAAAATTTTATAGTAGTTATCACACTACACAAGATTATAAATAAGAAATACTAGTACTTTCCTACTGTATTTATCTGCTACATTACACAACATTTCCACATAACTTTTCAAGACTCTTCTAAGTCAATCTAGGTGACCACCCACCCCATGGTCGCGTAAGATCAACCGGCTCTGATACCAACTTTGTAACGTCCGGGTTTTACTTTCATTTAATATTATTATTATAGTAACTTTATAGGATTTGATTTGAATTTATTTTTATTTATTTACTAATCATTTTTTTTTCTTTTTCACATTTCGCATATTAAATTCGCCATATGTAAAAACACAATATATATATAAGTTACAAATCTTACAAATCTCACACATGTAATAATTATACAATACAGCATTTAGTACATAAACAAGAGTCCTTATTCAACACTCCAACCTTGTAACACAAAGGGTGAGGGGGTGGTGCTGACTTTGAAATCTCCATCAGTAACGTCGTTCCTTGTTGCATCTCATTTCTTTTTATCTGAACATAACACCACAATAATAGTGAGAACAAAGGTTCCCAGTAGACTTAACATAAATAAAATATAATGAGAAAAAGAGGGGTTATGTTCAGTTGTATAAGCTACAGAAAATATTAAGATCTGGAGATAAAATCATCATTTTTAACATGACCTACCTCATTCAGCGATCTGGTCAATGCAATTTAAAAATGACCTACCTCAGTCGGCGATCTGGTCAATGCAATTTAAAAATGACCTGCCTCAGTCGGTGATCTGGTCAATGTAATTTGCTATACGCATAGTGACCGATCGACTACAGTCACAATAAGTGATCAGGGAATGTGAGTACATCACCCTCCTGCCTCCTCACATTACCATTGTCACCCGGTTGGAGCGGCCCTCCCTTGGCTCACTCAGGCTAATAGGGCGTCCCCTACTCGGTACCATCTCAAGCCATACAACCCATCGATATTCATCCATACATATAAATACATATATATAAAAATGCATAATCATCAAATGTAATATATAAAATAACATGCATTATTTTCATATCCAATAATTAATAATTATTTATAACATATCAAATGTCCAATATAATAAATTTTGAATCAAATAAAAAAAAGGTAATTTTCTTGGACATTTGTTTTCTAAAAATATTTCAACAAATAAAACTATTTTTAGGTAGAAAAACAGTGAAAAATATGATAATCCAGCACCTAACACAGCCTATTCGTGCTGACATAACCCAGAACATGGCCTGGACGTGTTCTGTGACCTTTCCTCACTTATTTAACCATATCTCCCTCATACGAACTCCGATTAAGGTGATTTCAAAACTTGTAAATAACTAAGACAATTATCTACAATTTTCATGTTTATAATTTCTTCAAATTCTTTACAGTTTATTCCCAAAAAAGTAAAAATAAAAAACTTATTTTTACTATCCTGAATTCTGACCTCTGCTCAATAAATCAGCCATATCTCCCTCATATGGACTCTAAATCAAGTACTTTCAAAGCCTATAGATCCATGAGGCATATATCTACAATTCATATGTTGCCCATGTCTTTAAAATCCATGCCAAAATTTTCGAAAATTCCAAAAATAAAGGCTTTCGAAATATTTCGAAATTCAGCTTAATTTAACTTTTCCTTTGATTTTCTTTTATATAATCCCATGCACCCATATGCACGTCCAAACATCCAAAATAGAATTCCATATAAATATCCAGACTGCATGTTATCCATAATAACATCTAAGAGTAAATCAATAATTTTATACAAAATTTATGAGTGGATGTTAAGCCTACCTCAGATAGATCCTTAAACTTGCGTGTTTGATTCCTTCCACACAAAATAAAATCCTACATCCATAACATGAATTAGGATATTCCTTAAGAAAAGATGATGAAATTAGATAGACGACCAAGAAATTTACCTTGATTTCTCCTTTCCTCTTCCTTTTTCTTCTTCTTACTCTTTCTCTTCTTTCTCTTTTCTTCTTTTCTTCTTCTTTCTTCTGCCGAAAACCCTACCGACACTTTCCCTTCCCCCTTTTCCCTTTTTCCCCTTTCTTTTCCTCCTTTTCTTTTTCCTCTCTTTCCTTCCGTCACTCCCCCCTTCTCCTTCTTATCTTTATTTCTTTATTATTATATTATATATTTTATTTTTCCTTCCTACCCCTACCTACCACCATTTTTTCCCCAAAAAACCCATGCCATCATTCATATTTACACCAATGCCATTCTCCATAAATTACATAAATGCCATCCTCCATTAATTACAAAAATGCCATTTTAATGAAATTACATAAATGACATTTTAACCATCCTACTATCTTCTTTTACTTGAGTAAAATTGTAAAATTATTTAATCCTCCCGTGAGGTCCAAAATGCTTTCTCCTCTCTGAAAAAAAAAATTCCAATTAGTAACATAAAGAAAAAATCGGGGATGTTACACTTTCATATTCGATAAATAGGTTATACATCAATATCAGGCATGTATGATAACCAGGTTATACTTCAATATTATTCTTGTGTGTATATATATATATATATCTTTACAGTGCTTTTATGCTTGGTGACTGATTGTCTGTAACCACAAGTTCCATAACCAGTGACTTATTGTCTGTAGCCATATCTCAACACTCAGTGATTAATCGTCTGTAGCCATGAGTTCAACAAACAGTGACTAATCGTCTGTAGCCACGAGTTCAACCATATAAATTAACATGATATAACCATGTATACATCAAAAAACTTATCTTTATTATCTTGCTTGCCGCCTACAATCAACTTCGTCTCTTCATATAATCATTATGTAATAACCCCTCTATCGTCATATAATAATGTACACATCATATTCTTTAATTTTCATGACCATCACAATAGGATATGCATTAACCAAATACATCACTAATATCATGCATAATATCATAACCACATCATTCAACAAATATGTATTAATACACTTACCATCATGTAACAATGCATACATTATATCATCTAATCAATTATGCATTAATACAATAGCATGGCAACACCTCATCATTTTCATCATTTAACATATATGCATCATTACACAATATATATCAAGTTTGTTATCACAAGAAGTAGTGAAAACTAATATTATATCATCAAGATTATAGGGAATTCTTCATTAATTTGGTTTATATAATTATCATCTAGTTAATGGGGTTCACTTTATGCCATTTGCAGCTAAAACAGGGTAAAAACAGCTCCTAACATGGCCTGGACCTGCCCCTTAACACGATTGTGCTTCAAAATGTGAAAAACTTGCTGCAACCTCAAAAATAGCCCGAAGCACGGCTAGGCCGTGTCACTAAACACGGTCATACTTTTAGTTTTTCCTAGGTTCTAGGTTTTTTTCTAGCCTAACCTTCTCTAATTAAAAAGACCATAACTTTATGATTTTAACTCCAATTAGGGACAATTTTGTGTCTATGGAAATAATTACCTAAAAATTTTATGTTTATCACTTTAACAAATTAGAAACAAAAACAGGTGAAAAAGGTGTTCATAAACAGCATCATGACTCTGTGCGTTAAATCTGACCTCTCTTCACTCATTAGGGAATATCTATTTCATTTCAAGTCCGATTAAGGTGCTTCAAAAGGAATTAGAAAGCTGAGAAACAGGGCTACAAATCATGTGTTGGACACATTTCAAAATTCGACACAAATCCTAAACCCCAAAATCAACCATTCAGAGCATTGTTTTACCCTTTTCAAGCCAATTTCAACAAACACATGTATGATATATGCATCCAAACTCTCACTTTTCATGGCTAAGCATAAATATGCATCATTCATAATCAAAAAGGGTAATTGAAACAATTTTATATCATTTAAAATACATAAAATTCTATAGAAAGATTAATGTTAAACCTACCAAAAAACTAGAGATCTTTTCTATTCTCAAACCCTCCTTGGATTTCCTACTCTTTGATCACTTCTCTCTCTTCCTTTCCCTATAAATTCCTGCACTTTCACCAAAGGAAATCAGCTCTTGAAGTATCCAACATGAAGAGAAGAATGGATTTAAGCTTGGTCAAGCAAAACTCACCTTTGGTCTTCACCTTGCTGCCTTTCTTTCCTCTTCTTCTCTCGGTCTTTCTCTTTTTTCTTTTCTCCCTTGGCCACTGCCTCTCCTTATCCCTTAATATTTTACCCCCATTGGTAGACTTCCTCTCTAAGTCAAGGTAATAACTTATTTTAATTCCAAGCTTTTAGAAGGTTGCCTCTCTTTAACACATGTCCTCATTTTCTTTAAGTATTACACTTTTTGCCATTCCATTACATTGTGACTAGATCCTTGACCAAGGCCTTGTTTGGCTTCCTTAAATTCTCCAAATGCTTTAATTCCTCTTTTAGGAAGATTCCAGTGGGCTTTTGGAGTCACACCCAAAACATATCTTTAGCTTATTTCTTGATGTTCGGTTCTAGTCCTAAAGAATTAGAATATTACATTTTCTCCCCTTCTAGTTTTTCTTTTTGCCATATAACCATTTTATAATTTCAAAGATTTATTCAATGTTCCATTTCATTCTTTTTCCTTCCTTTCACCATTGAGAATTATTTTCCATTTATTAAAATATGGAATGTTATATTTCTCCCCCCTAAAAGGGAATTTTGTCCCCAAAATTTAGAGTTACCTGCTTCTCAAAAATTTGAGGATACTACCTTTCCCTGATATCTTCTCTGTCTCAAATAACAAGATAATGTGAGTTATTTCCTCTCGCTACTCATATAGCAGAACAACACAGGATAATGTGAACCATTCTCCCCTACTACTCACATATCCCCAACACACTGCAATGTAAGCCATTCCCTCTCGTTGCTCACATAGCACAACATCACAGGATCATGTAAGTCATTCCCCCCTGCTGCTCACATTGCACATCATAGGATCATGTGAGCCATTCTTTCCCGCTACTCACATATCCCCAAAAAACATCAATGTGAGTTATTCCCCCCTGCTGCTCACATAGCACAATATCAAAAGATCATGTGAGCCATTCCCCCCTGCTACTCACATATCCTTAAAACACAGCAATGTGAGCCATTCCCCTCGTCGCTCACATAGCACAACATCACAAGATCATGTGAACCATTCCCCCCTGCTACTCACATATCCCCAAAACACAGCAATGTGAGCCATTCCCCCCGTTGCTTACATAGCACAACATCATAGGATCATGTGAGCCATTCCCCCCCGCTCCTCACATAGCACAACATCATAGGATCATGTAAGCCATTCCCCCTTGCTACTCATATATCCCTAAAACACAGCAATGTGAGTCATTCCCCCTCGCTACTCACATGGCATAACATCACAGGATCATGTGAGCCATTCCCCCCACTGCTCACATAGCACAAATATTATTTTTAATTACATTCATGACATCATATTCACCATTGTCATCATCATATAACAAATATGCATTAATATTTCTGACATCGTGCAACCATGTATGCATTATACATTACAAGCCTTAATGTCAACTCATCAACTAATCATTACATCATTTAACAAATGTTTATTAATCCATCTATCATCATATAACAATGTATGCATCATAACCTCAATCACCTTATCATCTTCTCTTTCCCTTTCATCTGTTATTGTTGTTCTTGTCCTTTTCCATCTCCTTGTGGGCATTGCCGTGCTAAGTGCCCCTTCTGTCCACAGCAATAACAAGTTATTTGGCTTATAAGACATGTTTTATTTCCATGTGGCCATCCACACTTTCCACATCTATCTACCACAACATCTAACATATATGATCTAGATTCCATTGCAATGGACTTTTCATTGCTGGTATCATTCCTCCCCCTCATGGTTTTGTCAAAGGTTGAAGACTCCTTCTTTTTGTTCTGTAGAACTTTCTTCTCTTTTTCTTCTTTTGTTGCTTTTAAGTTTTTATCCAGAAATTGGCATTTATTGACTAAGGGAGCAAATTCTTGGATCTCCAAGGCAACTATAACACTTATAATCTCGGGATTCAAACCTGCCTCGAACTTTATGGCTTTCCAGGCTTCATCTGGATTATATCTTAAATAAGTTAAAAATTTGGCCAATTCCTCAAATTTAAAGATGTACTGGTCAATAATCCTGCTACCTTATTTAAGTTAAAGAAATTCAACCTCCTTTTTAGCCCTCACACTACTGGGAAAATACTTATCCAGAAAAGTTTCTCGAAACACCTGCTACGTAATCTATCTGTCTTGATGAATTAACAACTCCCTAGCTCTTCTCCACCAATATTCAGCTTCCTCTTTCAACATGTACACATCAAAGTTAACCTTCTGCTTGTTAGAGTAGTTCAAAACTTTAAAAATCTTTTCTAACTCGGTTAGCCACCTTTCAGCTAGTATCGGCTCATACTTGCCCACAAAAGAAGGAGGTTATGTCCTAATAAATTTTGCCTAAAAATTTATATTCCTTGTATTTCTCCGATTACCTCTAACCTCATTGTCATTGATATTATTCTGCATATGTTGCAAGATTTTATTTGTGGTAGACACTTGGTCTCGAATTGTTGTGGCTAAATCATGCAAGGTAGCTTCCACACTTTTCATCGAATCTCTCTTTGGTGGTGCCATCACTTACTATATTAATTAAAAGAAGTCATTCACTATTGAGGTGATAAGGCTTAACAGCGAATTAAATATTTTACAGTAGTCATTACACGACTCAAGTATGTAGATAGGAAGCACTAGTGATTTCCTTAATGACACTATATGCTACCATACACCACATAGCCACATGCTCACTCAAGACATCCTTAGATCGATATAGGTAACCATTCACCCCCATGGTCATCTAGGATCGACCTGCTCTGATACTAACTTGTAACGACTGGTTTTTTTAATATATTTATTATATGGAATTACTTATCATAACCCAAGCAGCAAACCACATTTATATAAGCAGCTAATATTCCATCATCATGATATCCAAAACTACATCATAGATTAATATTTATACATAAGCAACACTGAGTCACATAACTACATCAACTTAACATTGAACCCTATACTACACATCTCCCAGGGTCTAAAGGGTGGAGGAGGTGGTGCTGACATCAGGATCTGTGCAAGGTATCGCTATCCACTAGATTTTTATGATCAAGTGCACGGAAGTAGCTAGCATATTGTTTCCTCTTATCTAAACATAACACCAACAATAGTGAAAACAGAAGTTCCCAATAGGTTTCACATTAAAAGCATCATATAGTAAATAAGAAAATCATAGTGTTATGTTCAGCTATATAAGCTACAGAAAATCTTTTCTCTTTGTATATGATAAAATAACAAGGATGTATAGCATGCTTTCATATTCAATAGACAGGTTATGCATCAATATTAGGCATGTATAATAACCAGGTTATACTTCATTATTATTCTTGTGTGTATATATATATATATATATATATATATATATATATATCTTTAGATTGCTTTTATACATGGTGGTCGATCGTCTGTAGCAACAAGTTTCAAAACTAGTGACTTATCATCTGTAGCCACATCTCAACAATCAGTGACTAATCGTCTGTAGCCACAAGTTTAACAAACAGTGACTAATCATCTGTAGCCACGAGTTCAACCATATACATTAACATGATATAACCATGTATACATCAAACAACTCACCTTTATTATCATGCTTGCCACCCATAATCAACTTCATCTCTTCATATAATCATTACGTAATAACCCCTATATTGTCATGTAATAATGTACACATCATATTCTTTAATCATTATGACCATCACAATAGGGTTATGCATTAACGAAATACATCACTAATATCATGCATAATATCATCACCACATCATTCAACAAATATGTATTAATACACTTACCATCATGTAACAATGCATACATTATATCATCTAATCATTATGCATTTATACAATAGCATGGCAACACCTCATCATCTTTATAATTTAACATATATGCATCATTACACAATATATATCAAGTTTGTTATCACAAGAAGTAGTGAAAACTAACATTATATCACCAAGATTATAGGGCATTTTTCTTCAATTTGGTTTCTATAATTATCATCTAGTTAATGGGGTTCATTTTATGCCATTTATAGCTAAAATAGGGAACAAATAGCTCCCAACATGGCTTGGCCATGCCCTTTAACACGGTTGTTCTTCAAAATGTGCAAAACGTGCTACAACCTAAAAGAAACCCAAAGCACGGCTAGGCCATGTCACCAAGCACGGCCGTGCTTCGGGTTTTTCCTGCGTTATAGGTTTCTGTCCAGCCTGACCTTGTCTCACTACAAAGAACATAACTTCTTCATTTTAACTCCGATTAAGTTGATTTTAGTGTTTATGGAAATTGAAGACAATTATCTACAACTTTTATGTTTACATTTTAAAAAATTAGAAATAGAAATAGGTGAAAAAGGTGTTCTTAAAACAACATCGTGACTCTTTACGTTAGATTAGACCTCTCTTCACTCATCAGGGCATATCTATTTCATTTCAAATCCGATTAAGGTGATTCAAAAAGCATTAGAAAGCAAAGAAATAGGTCTACAACTAATGTATTGAACAGATTTCAAATTTGAAAAAAATCATAAACCCTAGAACCAGCCATTTAGAGCATCGATTTTTACCCTTTTTAACCAAATTTCAACAAACACATGTATGATCTATGCATCCAAACTCTCACTTTTCATTGCTAAGCATAAATATGCATCATTCATCATGAAAAAGGGTATTTGAAACAATGTTAAATCATTCAAAATACATGAAATTCCATGGAAAGATTAATGTTAAACTTATTAAAAAACTAGAGATCCTTTATATTCTCAAACCCTCCTTGGATTTGCTTGTCTTTGATCACTTCTCTCTCTTCCTTTCCTTACAAATTTCTGTACTTTCACCATAGAAAATATGAAGAGAAGAATGGATTTAAGCTTGGTCAAGCAAAACTCACCTTAGATCTTCACGTTGCTGGCTTTCTCTCCTCTCTCTCTCTCTCTCTCTCTCTTTCCTTCTTTTTCTTCTCTCGATCTTTCTCTTTTTCCTCTTCTCCCTTGGCTACTGCCTCTCCTTCTCCCTTGATATTTTATCCCCTTGTTTGACTTCCTCTCCAAGTCAAGGGAAAAGCTTATTTTAATTCTAAGCTTATAGAAGGTTGCCTCTCCTTAACACATGCCCTCCCTTTCTTTAAGTATTACAATTTTGCCATTCCATTTCATTGTGACTAGATCCTTGACCAAGGCCTTGTTTGACTTCCTCAAATTCTCCAAATGCTTTAATTCCTCTTTTAGAAAGATTCCTATGGTCCTTTGGAGTCACGCCCAAAACATATCTTTACCTTATTTCTTGATGTTCGGTTCTAGTCCCAAAGAATTAGAATATTACAGTTTCTCCCCTTCTAGTTTTCCTTTTTGCCATATAACCATTTTATAATTTCAAAGATTTCTTCAATTTTCCATTTCATTCTCTTTCCTTCCTTTCACCATTGAGAATTATTTTCCATTTACTAAAATATGAGATGTTACATTTACGCCTTACTTCTCTCCCCTTCCACCGTCGATCCCTCTTGGGGTCTCCTCCCCGCTCCTTAGTATCAAAGCCTAAGGGGAAGTAAGGATGTATGAATAACTGTTATATTTACTGTTGGTTGCATGAACTCCATGTTAGCTTTTGAAAATGAATGAAATTTTTGAGTGTCGATAGCACTGTTATGATATAAATATGATGATGTAAAGGGGAGTTTTCCCTTGTCACCCGGTAATCATATGATGATCTAAGGTCAATTAGCTAGACAAACCAAAATGAATAGTTTATTCTAAAAATTTAATATCTAGTTCATTCGGCAATAATATGTCAATCGTTATCCTATCACCCTTATGAAACCAATATGGTAATGATACAAGAAAGGGAGAATTTAAATATTTTGTTAAATGATTCTTTCTCTTTCTTTGCGATTCTCTTCATCATCATCATCACCTTCTTCTTCTTCAAAGCTGAGGCTTAAAGCTTCTTCTTAATCCATCTTCAAAGATGAAATCAGCTTTGAAGACATAAATAAATCAATCGATGATTGGGAAATTCTAAAGATTCCTAATACCCAGTTGTATAAGGAATCCAAATCCAGTTTCTTCTTTAACAAGTTTGATTACATAATCAGAACTTTTGAAGAAATCTTAACTATTTATCCTAAAGAAGATGAATTTCAGCTTCGTTCGACCAAATCACTTAAAAACATAGTGAAAAATACAACTTCATCCACATAGGATATGTGCAAGTAGCTACCAAACCCTTGCACAAGTTAGGATTAGATAATTCTATCTGCATGTGTTTTAGGAATGGTAGCTACAACAAATTTCATGAATCAATTTTCGGTGCTGTCCAAACAAACCCAGAGAAGGCAATCCTTCTCAAAGTCAAATTACATGGATATGATATGATACCTAGAACAATTCAAGCAATCATTACCTATAGAATCCAGTACAAAGTGCATAACTCTCACAAGAGTAATGCACTTATACCTTATAAGGAAGGACAAACTACGTGTTTCCTTATATATATGAAAAAAACCCAACTATCTATCTTTCAAGAAATATCTCGGCAACATATTGAGTACCTTGAGGAATGGCAACTAGAAAATAAAGGTATGCCAACAGAGGCACCAGCCCAACCCATAAGTAAGATTGTCTAATACCCTTCTAGTAAAGGAGGACTTTCTTTTCAAAGACCTAGACAAAGTTTGGAAATACGTAGGGTAACAGTACCTGAATCCATTAGGGATGAAGAATTTGTAACTAGCCTTAAGACTGCAAACCAAAGTTTCAGAATAGCTAGAAAATCTAGTTTTAATGAAACATCAACAATTAATCTTAGAGGTTTATAAACATCTTCTAGGATATCAAAACCAGCATACACTCAAAATGGAAAAGAAAAGGTTGAAGACGATGACTCTGTTATGTCTCCAACACTTTACCAAATAGTCGATGAAATTGAAATTGTTTAAGGGATTACGACCCAAAAGAAATTAAAAATGATTTTAAAATAGACAAAAAGTCTATCAGGAAGGAATTCTTTTATGATGAATTCACTCCTTAAAGGACTTGGTTTTTCAATAAATTCCAAGGTGAATCCAGAAAACAAATTCAGGATAAATTTTATAAATTTATCAATGATTTTAAAACAAACATTCCTTTCTTTGATTGGTTTGAAGTAGATGCTGAAGTTAAAAGAATAGGATATCCATTTGGCAGTTTTGTTAAAGTTAATAACAGGACTATGAAAACTTGGAAATTAACCAAAGGAGAAGACTTCATATCAGAGTTACCTCCTTAAAGATCTTTTAGGATTGAAACTTTAGATCCTTAAAAAATATAATAGCTGCACACTTCAAGGATAAGGATACAACAAAACCAACTTCCTCTAAAGATATAAAATCTTTAATGGAACAAAAAAATTATACAAATAAATATCTGTAGATGATAGGTCAACAAATAATAATTGAAACACCTGTCCAAATAAAACAAGAAGTTAAACAAATAGAAAAACCTTTGTTTAAACCTCATCAAATCCTTGATGAAAACAAAAGAATCTTAGCTATCTAGCTAAATCAAAACTGATTGCTAGGATAAACTTAGAACTAGCTAAAATTTGTAAGGAGAAAGAGTTATCCCAAGATACACCTCCTAGCCAAACTAGTTCTAACACAAAAAAAGTTTAAACCCTAGAAAGAGCTTCTAAAATCTCCACATATGATGAAGTAAAACTAGGAATAATGAACATTAAATCTAGTTGGAGAACACCAACAAAGCTCTACTACCCTAGAGCTAGTTTTCCAAATCAATGTATTAAAGAAAGACCATAAATAATTCAAAACTCTTATAGTGGAAATAACATCTATGAATGGAATATAGATGGTCAAATAGAGTATTAGATCCTAAATACTCTACAACGAATGATAATGGTAAGTACAACCTATCAAACTGCGCATAGATGTGATGACTATAACATCTTGAATTTCTATTAATTATATTCACAAAATA
This sequence comes from Gleditsia sinensis, assembly GCA_037074535.1. Lineage (NCBI taxonomy): Eukaryota > Viridiplantae > Streptophyta > Magnoliopsida > Fabales > Fabaceae > Gleditsia > Gleditsia sinensis. The sequence goes on from CM073464.1 coordinate 59,707,496, forward strand.
GAATATTAAGAAAGGTTAAAAAAGATTAAAAGTGGTAATTATAAGGAAATAATTATGGATATTAAATAAGAAATTTCTCATTTTTGAAGGAAACAACCAAGGATGGAATAATAATTTCTCCACCTGCAAGACTAGAAATGGGCAACAATAATAGGGATAAGGAGCTATGAAATGAATTATACAAAAAGCCATTGGAATACACCTTAAGAGGAGATTAAACACTTGGAAAATTTCCAATTCACCAAACAAGGCCTTAGCTAATGGTTAGTCCCAAAGTAATGGCATAGCATTTTTGTAATACTTAGAGTTTTGGAGGGTGGTTATGAAGGGAGGAGAAGCTTCTCTAAGAAGCTAGCAATTTTTAATTGTTTTCTTATTGACTTGGCAAAGCAAGTCACCAGCCACCAGCTCAAGAAGTAGAAGAAACCCACGGTAAAAGAGAAAAAAAAAAGAGGAGAGAAAGAGAGAAGGAGTAGTAGAGTGAGAAAGTTCAAGGAAAAGAATGAAAAGGTGAGTAATCTTCCTTAATCTTGTGTTTTAGTCATGGAAATTCTTGGATCTCATGTTGTGGGGGAAAAATCTACAGCTTGTTGGGGGAGCTTGTGAGGGAAATCTATCCCAACCTAGTGAGAGAAACAACTTGGGTGGTGCAAAAAGGTAAAATCAACACCCTAATTATGAGTTTTCATGGTTGAATGGCTTGATGGGTGTCTTGTATGCATTTATTGAAACATGATGGTAGGGTAGATAGAAACATTGATGAGGAATTTATGGTGGTAATAACTGATTTTCATATATGTGCAAGTTGTGGTAATTTGTAAGAAATTGTGGTGATTAGATTTAGAGTTTAATCCATGCTTTTGAAGGTTATATGTTGTGGATAATCTGGATTTTATATGCTTAAAATGTTGGTATGGATGTTTGTTAGTTTTTTGGCTAGTTTTAGGAGAAAAGGGAGAAATTTTTTGAGTTTCGCAGTTAAAGCATGGCCGTGCTCGGGGCCGACTTTGATTTTGGGTGCAGAACACGGCTAGACCGTGCTCTTTGCTAGTTTTGGGAAACACGGCCATGTTGTGGGGGGTCACGGGGAGGAAGCACGGGCAAGAAGCACTGCCGTGCTTCATGTTGTCTTGCTTATTTTCACTGCTTTTTGTTTCCATTTTGATTCCTAATGAAGAATACACGTTTATGAAATGACAATTGGAGTTATATGAGTCATATATATCAAAGTAAATTTGTGGTATTTAATTGGTTATGTAATATCTTTTGAATTAACTATGAATGTATGAAGAAATGAGGCACAAATGGTATATTTGAATGCCATAAATCACTTTTATGTGCAACCATAAAGGAGTAAATGATGTATTGATATTATGGAAAGATGCAAGAGCATGTATGCTTTATTTATGTTATATGATGAGTTGTTATAGCATGCATGAGAGTAAATATTGACTATGCTCATGATGATTAATATGTTTGCTCTTTGTTGAGATAATTGGCTGGAAAAACATGTAAAAGACATGACCATGGTTAGGAGGACCCTCTCTAAAGCAGAGTGGCCTAGCAGTAGGTGTCACCTTGCTGTATTGAGGAGATTGATGGTCAGAATGATCTTCTCTGAAGTAGGATGACCTAGCAATAGGTGTCACCCTTACTGTATTGAGGAGAGTAATAAGTCCAGGATTACCCTTACTCAACTAAGGTGACCCGATGATATGCGACACCTTATGGAGGTAAGGTGATTGAAGGGTTGTGGTTGTGATATGACACTAGGATAGTGGACGCCCTATAGTCTAGAGTGGTCAATGTGGGAACGACCACTTTGACCAAGGAACTCAATGGTGGGTGAGCAACTAGAGGGGTAAGGCTTACAGTACATTGTGGTTTGAAAATTAAGAAATTATCAGTTGACGAGCCACTATGAGCAATGTACAAGTATCTTGTTAATACACATTTTGTTATATATGCGTAATATTGATGCATAACCTGTAAAATGCTTGCATATGTATACTGTGTCCTTACTATTCAAAAGAGAAAATGTTTTCTATAGTTTATACAATTGAACATAACACGTAAGTTTTCTATTATGCTTGGATTTTTATTGGATGTTGATCTTGTTTGGATTTTATATCTCACTATATTTGTGGTATTATGTTCAAATCAGTAGCATGTTGTTCGTAGTGCTGACTATTCTGCTTGAGTTTCAGACTCTGAATGTCCCCTACTTGGGATAGTTCACAATAATTGTGAACTTACTGGTTATTAATACGGTAGGGGTACCTACACCTGGGTCGCCTTCTCTACTAGCAGTACCCCAGGGGTGATGGCTAGGGGGAAGGGACAGTAGGATAGTGGTTTTTGTACATATACTGTTGATGTAAATGGGCTAACCCCATTGTTTTGGTGTAACCACACAATACTTTACCTTTTGGGATGTATGCTTAGTTCCTAGGGTTACGCATGTATATATGCTACTAATCTTGGATGTTATGTAACATCATGTTTATATATATGTGTCTTATATATATATATATATATATATATATATATATATATAAGACGCATATCTTTTGGATGGTTGTTATTTGATATGTAATCACCAAAAAAAATCTATCGTTACAAGTTGGTATCAGAGTAGGTCTATCCTAAGTGGCCATGGGGTTGGATGGTTACTTGGATTGATCTAATAGGATCTTGAATAAGATGTGGATAGATGGAGTAGAGTAGCATAGTGAAATTGTTAACATTTTTCCTAACATGTATGCCTGATGATGTTATTACTACTATATTGTAAAATTTTCTTTTATTACTTTAAAGCTTGATCACCTCAATAATGAGTGATTCTTTTGATTTATACAGTAGGAAATGGCATCATCAAGTAGTAATTCAGCGCCAAGTGCAGAAGGTACTCTACAAGGTCTAGCCATTGCCATTTGAGATCAAGTTTCTTCCACGAATCAGATCCTATGGCATATTCAGAACAATAGTAATGCTAATGGAGAGATGTGAGAAAACTTGAGGAACACAAGCAATGGATGGGCAGATTTCATGAGAACTCAGCCTTCGTCTTTTGTTAGGGGATACAATCCTATGGTTGTGAATAGGTGGCTAACAGAAATGGAAAAAGTTTTTGGGGTTCTAGAGTGTTCAAATGAGCAGAAGGTAAATTTTGCCGTGTATATGTTGAAAGAAGAGGCATAGTTCTGGTAAAGAAGACCCAGTGAATTGTTAGCTCACCAGGGTCAACAAGTTACTTGGTCCATCTTCTAAGAGAATTTTTTGGACAAATACTTTCCTAAAAGTGTCAGGGCCGAGAAGAAAATTGAATTCCTCTAGCTCAAACAAGGAGGATGGTCGATTGACCAGTATATTGCAAGATTTGAAGAATTGGCAAAGTTCTTATCTTGTTTGAAATACAATCCTGATGAATCCTAGAAGAAACTTAAGTTTAAAGCTAGTCTGAATTTAAAAATATGTAATGCAGTAGTGGCCTTGGAAATTTGTGAGTTTGTTCTTCTAATTAACAAGTGTTGGCTGTTGGAGAAGAGTCTGAAAGCAATGAAGGAAGAGAATGACAGACGAGCCCCTTGGAAGAGAAAAAAGGGAAATTTTGGCTTCGGATCGTTTTGTTAAGGGAAGAAATATAGCTGTAGGGAAGAAATATAGCTGTAGGCAAGAAACCTTGGCCATGTGGGTGAGACCTTCGATGTAAATTGCTACCGGAAGCAAGTTTAAGACATGTGGGCGACATCATGGGAATAGACCCTGTCTCCATAACTCAGTTACTTGCTTCTGATATGGACAGAAAGGACATATCACTCACTGATGTCCCTTGGAAGATGGGAAAAAGGTCGAGCATACTCAACTAGTTAAAGAAAGAATTTTTACTTTGAGCAGGGCCGAAGCGAAACAAGCTCCTGATTTAATTCAAGGTATGTGTTATCTTTATGGCTATCCTCTGATTATGCTTTTTGATTCAGGTGCCAGTCATTCTTTTATATCATTTGCTTGCATGGAGAAACTGCTTTGTCCCGTGTCTGAATTGACGTTTGAGTTAATAGTGTTAACCTTTATGATAGGAAAAGTGAGCACATCTTTAGTCTGTAAAGACTGTCCAGTCGAAGTATATGGCAGATCCCTTATCATGGATATGATTTGCTTACCTCTAGAGGATATATATGTGATTTTAGGGATGGACTGGCCCAGTCGCAACCAGATTCTGTTAGACTGCTACATAAAGACTCTTGTTTTTCCTTCCAGATCTGATAAGGAATCTAAAGGCAAAGATGACTGGGTCAATGAACTCTAGAAGAAGTTAGTTGATGAGGATTTGGACTGTACTCTTTTATGTGCTCTTAATGCAGGAGCTGAGTAAGAACTGGTTAAGATTCTGGTAGTTTGTGATTTCTCAAAAGTTTTTCCTCGAAAAATTACTGAACTATCGCCTAAGAGGGAAGTGGAATTTTTCATTGATTTGGTGTCAGGAGAGACTTTTATTTCTATTAAACAGTATAGGATGGCTCTTGTGGAGTTAAAAGAGCTTAAGAAGCAGATTGAAGATCTCCTGGAAAAGAATTTTATTCAACCTAGTGTTTTGTATTGGGGAGCTCCAGTGCTATTTGTGAAGAAGAAAGATGGAAATCTATGATTATGTATTGATTACAAGCAGCTCAACAAGGTAACTATCAAGAATAAGTACCCGTTGCCGAGGATAGATGACTTGTTAGATTAGTTAAAAGAGGCAACCGTTTTCTCCAAAATAGATCTAAGATAAGGATACCATCAAATTCAAGTAAAGCAAGAAGATATTCCTAAGAAAGCCTGTAGATCTAGATACGGGCATTATGAGTTCCTAGTCACTCCATTTGGAGTTACTAATGCACCCGCAGTCTTTATGGATTATATGAATTAAATCTTTTGACCTTATCTAAATCAGTTTGTAGTAGTCTTCATCGATGACATTTTAATTTACTCGTAGGATATAAAGGAGCATGAATGTCATCTTTGATTAGTGCTGTAAGTCCTGAAAGAGAAGAAACTCTTTGCTAAATTGGAGAAATGTGAGTTTTGGATGCAGGAAGTGAAGTTTCTAGGGCACATTGTGTTAAAAGATGAGGTATCGGTGGTTCCTAGAAAATAGAAGCCATACTCTAGTGGGAAAGACCAAAGATAGTAACCGAAATCAGAAGCTTTCTAGGTCTGGCTGGATATTATAGAAGATTCATATAGGGTTTTACGCAAATAGCGTTACCCTTGACTAGATTGACTCAGAAAGGAAGTTTAATTAAATAGACTTCAGAATGTGAGAACAATTTTCTGGATCTTAAGACTTAGCTTACTACACCTCCGATTTTGATTCTCTTGGATCCTTTTGGATACTTTGAAGTCTATACAGATGCTTTTAAGAAGGGGCTAGAGTGTGTTTTGATGCAAGAAGGCAGGGTAGTTGCCTATGCCTTTAGACAACAGAGGTCGTATGAAGAAAATTATCCCAATCATGATTTGGAGCTGGCTGTTATAGTTTTTTCCTTGAAGATTTGGCGGCATTATCTATATGGCGTGGTGTTTGAAGTCTACAACAATCACAAGTCTAAAATATCTTTTCGTTTAGAATGAATTGAATATGAGGCAGAAAAGGTGGGTGGAATTCATTGATGATTATAAATTTGAACTAAAGTATCACTCGAGGAAAGCAAATGTGGTAGCAGATGCGTTAGGCCAAAAGTCTTTACATTTGAGTCATATGCTAATGAAAGAGATGAGCTTGATCGAAGAATTTAGCAATTTAAGGTTGTCAGTGGTAACTACTCCTAAAAGTTTACTTGTTTGTGAGCTATGGATGGAATGTGATTTGAAGACGCAAATTAAGGAAGCACAAACATGAGATCCTTTCCTTTAAAGTCAGCATAATTCACCAAACTTCATGAAGTCAAAAGAAGGAATCATCTTTTATCGAGGAAGAATGTGTATGCCACAAGGAGGGGACCTAGAGATAAAAATTCTGGATGAAGGACATCAGAGTAAATATGCTATCCATCCAGGAGCCACAAAGATGTATCAAGATTTAAAGAGATCTTTTTGGTGGCCAGGAATGAAGAAAGATATAGCGAAATATATAGCAAGGTGCCTAACTTCTCAAAGAGTCAAGATTGAACATCAGAGGCCTTCAGGAACACTACAATCCTTGGAGATTTTCGAGTGGAAATGGGATAGCATTGCCATGGACTTTGTCGCTAGTTTGTCTAGGACTTAGGCTGGTCATGATGCCATTTGGGTAATAGTGGATAAATTGACAAAATCTGCACACGTTTTACCTATAAGAATTAACTTTTCACTGGATAAACTGGCACACCTTTATGTGAAGGAGGTTGTCCGATTGCATGGAATTCCAAGTAGCATCATTTCAGATCAAGACCTTAGATTTTCCTCCAGGTTTTGGAAGACCTTATAGGAAGCTTTCGATACTAAATTACGATTTAGTATTGCGTATCATCCATAAACAGACGGTCAAACCGAAAGGACAATACAGACAATGAAAGATATGTTACGAACATGCACCTTAGATCAAGGAAAAGAATAAGATAAGTATCTCCCTTTAGTGGAATTTATTTATAATAACAGTTACCATACGAGTATTGGGATGGCATTGTATGAAGCTTTGTATGGTAGAAGGTGTAAATCACCTTTGTGTTGGTATGAAGTGGGTGAGAGAAAGTTGTTAGGTCCTGAGTTAGTTTAGCATACTACGGAACATATACAAATGATTCAAGACATAATGCGAATTACTCAAAGTCGACAAAAAAGTTATTATGACCAGAGGAGGAAGCCCTTGCATTTTCAAGAAGGGGAACATGTATTTTTAAAGATCTCTCCAACTACTGGAATTGGTCGAGATATGAAGGTTAAGAAATTAAGTCCACGTTATATAAGACCTTACCAGATACTTAAGAAAGTTGGGACATCGGCATATCAAATATCCTTACCTCTAAGACTATCAAACTTGCACAATGTGTTTCATGTTTCTCAACTTTTAAAATATCTCTCTGATTCGTCGCATGTGATTCAGGAGAAAGAAATAATAGTAAAAGAAAACTTGACTTTTCAATCGGACCTAATTGAGATTATGGACAAAAGCGTAAAGAAACTACGTGGTAAAACTATTCCGCTGGTGAAGGTGTTGTGGAAAGGATTGTCCAAGGAAGAAGCTACATGGGAAAGAGAGAAACATATGAGGCACTCTCATACACAACTTTTTGAGGATAGGCAAATTCTTGAATTTTGAGGACAAAATTCCCTTTTAAGGGGGGAGAAGTGTAACACTTTAAATTTCTATTAATTAAATTCACAAAATAGAATATTAAGAAAAGTTAAAAAGGGTTAAAAGGAGTAATTATAAGGAAATAATTATGGATATTAAATAAGGAATTTCTCATTTTTGAAGGAAAGAACAAGGATGGAATAAGAATTTCTCCATTTGTAGGACCAGAAATAGGCAACAATAATAGGCATAAGGAGCTATGAAGAGAATTATACAAAAAGCCATTGGAATCCACCTTAAGAGGAGATCAAACACTTGGCAAATTTCTAATTCAACAAACAAGGCCTTAGCTAATGGTTAGTCCCAAAGTAATGACATGGCACTTTTGTAATACTTAGAGTTTTGGAGGGAGGTTGTTAAGGGAGGAGAAGCTTCTCCAAGAAGCTAACAATTTTTAATTATTTAATTGTTGATTTGGAAAAGCAAGTCGCTAGCCACCAGCCTAAGAAGTAGAAGAAACCCACGGCGAAAGAGAAAAAAAAAGAGCAGGAAAAAAAGGAAGAGATAAGGAGAGAGAGAGAAAAGGAGAAGTAGAGTGAGAAAGTTGAAGGAGAAAAAGGAAAGGGTGAGTAATCTTTCCTAATATTGTGTTTTAGTCATGGAAATTCTTTGATCTCATGATGTGGGGGAAAAATCTACTGCTTGGTGGGGGAGTTAATGAAGGAAATCTATCCAAACCTAGTGAGAGAAACAACTTAGGTGGTGCAAAAAGGTAAGATTAACACCCTAATTATGAGTTTTCTTGGTTGAATGACTTGATGGGTGTCTTATATGCATTTATTAAAGCATGATGGTATGGTATATAGAACCATTGATGAGGTATTTATAGTGGTAATGGCTGATTTTCAAATATGTGCAAGATGTAGTAATTTGTAAGAAATTGTGGTGGTTAGATTTAAGAGTTTAATCCATGTTTTTGAAGGTTATATGTTGTGGATAATCTAGATTTTATATGCTTAAAATGTTGGTATAGATGTTTGTTAGTTTTTTGGCTAGTTTTAGGAGAAAAGGGAGAAAATTTTTGAGTTTCGCACCCAAAGCACTGTTGTGCTTGGAGGAATGGCCGGGCCATGCTCTGAGTTGGCTTTGATTTTGGGTGCAAAACACGGCTAGAGCACAATCGTGCTTGGTCACATGGCCACGTCGTGCTCTGTGCTAGTTTTGGGAAACACAGCCATGTTGTGGGGGAACACGAGGAGGAAGCACAAGCATGATGCACGGGCGTGCTTCATTCTTTCTTGCTTATTTTCATTGCTTTTTGGTTCCTTTTTTATTCTTAACCAAGAATACATGTTTATGAAATGACAATTAGAGTTCTATGAGTCATATATATCAAAGAAAATTTGTGGTATTTAATTGGTTGTGTAATATCTTTGGAATTAACTATGAAAGCATGTAGAAATGAGGTATAAATGCTATATTTGAATGCCATAAATCACTTTTATATGCAACCTTAAAGGGGTAAATGATATGTGGATATTATGGAAAGATGCAAGAGTATGTATGCTTTGTTTATGTTATATGATGAGTTGTTATAGCATGCATGAGAGTAAACGTTGACTATGCTTATGATGATTAATATGTATGCTCTTTGTTGAGACAAGTGGCTAGAAAAACATGTAAAATGCATGAGCATGGTCAGGAGCATCCTCTTTGAAGTAGCGTGGCCTGGAAACAGGTGTCATCTTACTGTATTGAGGAGACTAACAGTCATAATAATCCTCTCTGAAGTAGGATGGCCTAGCAACAGGTGTCACCCTTGATGTATTGAGGAGACTAACAAGTTTAGGATGACCCTTACCCAACTAAGGTGACCTGGTGACATATGGCACCTTATAGAGGTAAGGTGACTAAAAGGCCGTGGCTGTGATACAGTACTGGGATAGAGGACGCCATATATGATGGAGATCAAGGTGCTGTCAAACCTATTCTAAACTGCTTCCAAGATCATTTGCAAGAGACAGGCGGTCCAATGACTAGGAGCAAAGTAATGCGGGCCAAACAAGCTTTATTAAGTTCAATCTTGGATGTGCAGGTTAAAGAAGAAGTTATTGGGCCAAGTCAAGATATCAAGTGGGTCACACTTTGGAGCCTTGAGGATGGCATTAAATAGAGCTTGTTGGATCTTGAAGACAACTAACCCAAATCTACATGTCTAAAGATGTATTATGGGCTTTATGTTATATGTTTTCTTTTAGATATTATTAGTATTTTGGGCCTATTCTTTATGGCCAAATATTAGTTTAATTATGGGATAATTGTTATTAGTTTAGTTGGGCCAAATAACTAGTATTGTTTAGGTCATATTCTTTTCAAAGTCCAATTAGAAGTTTTAGGGTTTTCTACTAGGTTTAGAATTGTTTGACTATATAAAGGTCGTTTATGTTCATGTAATGCAGAGACTTTTTAATGATTAATAAAGATTGAGTTTTCTCCTAAAAGTGAGAACTTCCCTTAGTTCTTGGGCAAAGAGTTGAATCCGATCATATCGAGGCAACTTGTGGCAATCAAACATCCATTGATTTTTCAAGACGATCCTTGCTTTCAACAAACACTCTATTTCTAGGTTTAGGGAAACGTATCATTTGGTATCAGAGCTTTGGCTCCTTGAAATTTGGTTGATGTCCTATCTTTTCTTTTCTATTTGTTTTCTAGAGTCTTTCTTCTTCTACTACCTTTCTTTAAGTCAAATTAGAGTTCTAGTTATTGTTAATGTTCTTCTAATTCCTTTAAAAAAGAGAGTTCTAGTTCTAGTCAATTTCCTTTTTCTACTTATAGTCTAATTCCTTAAAAAAAAAAGTTCTAGTCCTAGTATAATTTAGTTTCTTCTTCTAAAAATTAAAATTTTGTAAAAAAAAGGGAGTCCTAGTTCAAGTGCAATTTGGGTTCTTGTTCAAAAAATAAATCGTAAAAAAAAAAATTCGTCAAGAAAAAAAACAAAAATTTGCTCAAGAAAATAGGTGAGCAGAAGTTCATTAAAAAAAAGAGAAAAAAGAAGAAGAGAATTTTGTTTTAAAAAAAGAAGAACCCAAAACAAAAAATAACATACTTGATTTTTCTATCCCTCATTTTTTGAAATTCAGTTCCTAGGGTTGTCATCGTCTGAAAATTTGTTCTTATCATTCTTAATTCACTTGTTTCCTTTGATAAGCTTGTTGATCAGGTTCTTGTTTAAGAACTTTAAGAGAAAGAGAGTAAATTGAGTGCAAACACATGAGGTTTGTGAGACAAACATGAGCACTAAAATAAATCAACATAAAATTGATCTTAAATTTTATATGAATGCCGTTCAGGAGCAATTTAAGTTGATACATACGAAGCTAGATAATCGTGAGTCACTATCTAAACCTAAGTGTTCCAAACAATTTGGCTTAGGTGAGGAAGAAAGGGGACATATGGAGAGTGAGCATTAAAATAAGGATGAGATGCCACCAATAGAGGATTGTAATAATATGGAGATCAGTAAGCTAGTGAATAGAGAAGTATTGGTTATTAGACGTGCTTTTAATATGCAGCCTAATGATGATATTGATGATGAATAGTGTGAGCACATCTTCCAGACTAGGTGCCACGTGAATAACAAGGTATGTAGTTTGATTATTGATAGTGAGAGTTGCACTAATGTAGCTAGTACCTTAATGGTTGATAAATTGGGTCTACCCACATTGAAACATCCTAAGCCATATAAGCTAAGATGGTTGAATGATAGAGGAGATTATGTGTGACAAATCAGATTTGGGTATCTTTCTCTATTGGTAGCTATAAAGATTAGGTGCTTTGTGATATAGTACCAATGCATGTTGGACACTTGCTGTTAGGACGTTTATGGCAATTTGATAAAAGGGTTAATTATAATGGTTACAAGAATCGATATACATTGACCATGCATAAATGAACCTTTATTCTAACACCCCTAAAACCAGATGAGGCTTTTGTTAATCAAGTGAGGAGTACAAAAGAGTGTAAGTTGAGAGAAACAAAAAAAAAGAGAAAAAAGAGAGTATGGCCAAAATTGAGAGTGAGAGAAAAGAGAGAGGTTAAGACATGTGAGAAGAAGAAGAATGAGAGTAAGGCCAAAATTGAGAGTTAGAGAAAAGAGAGACATGTTGAGACATGTGAGCAGAAAAAGAAAGAGTGTTGTGAGCCAGAGAAAGAGAAAAATAAAATAATGAGTGCTCTTGCACTAAAAAGTAAGGTGAAGAGTGCTTTGGTGTGCAAACCGAGCCTCCTTGTGTTTATGTACAAGGATATCTATTTTACTAACACTCATAACCTTTCTTTGCCTAGTATGGTTGTGTCTTTGATACAGGAATTCACAGCATTGAAATATCCTACTTATGATAAGGAGTTATATGCATTGATGAGGACTTTGTAAACTTGGCAGCACTATCTATGGTCGAGAGAATTTGTTATCCATTCAGATTATGAGAGTTTGAAATTCTTGAAGTCTCAAGGTAAGTTGTAGAAGAGACATGCTAAGTGGTTAGAATTTATTAAGAAATTTCTTTATGTGATTAAGGATAAAAGTGGAAAGGAAAATGTGATAGCTTATGCATTGTATAGAAGATATGCGTTATTGACATCCTTACATACTAAGTTGCTTGGTTTTGAATATATTAGAGACTTGTATGCTAATGATGTTGATTTTGGATCTACTTGGAATTCTTGTGATAAGCGTGCTATTGATAGTTTCTATAGACATGAAGGTTACTTGTTTAAAAAGAATAAACTTTGTGTGTCTAAGTTTTCTATGCGTGACTTGTTGATTAAGGAAAGTCATAGTGGAGGTTTAATGGGAAATTTTGGAGTGACTAAAACCTTAAAAATTCTGTATGAACAATTTTATTGGCCTCACATAAAACATGATGTCATTTTGTTTTGTGCTAAGTGCGTGGCATGTAAACAACCTAAGTCTAAGGATATGCCACATGGTCTTTATACTCCATTACCTATACCTACGCAGCCTTGGCATGATATTTCTATGGATTTTGTGATGGGTTACCAATGTCTCAAAGTGGTAAAGATAGTGTTTTTGTGGTTGTTAATAGATTTAGCAAAATGACTCATTTCATTGCATGTGCTAAAACCAATGATGCAACACACATAGCTAATTTGTTTTTTAAAGAAGTAGTGTGTTTGCATGGGTTGCCTAGAACAATAGTGAGTGATAGAGATGTTAAGTTCTTAAGTAATTTTTGGCGTACTTTATGGGGAAGATTAGGGACTAAACTTCTATTTTCTACTGTTGCATACCCTCAAATAGATGGGCAAACTGAGGTAGTTAATATGACACTTACTACACTTTTACATGCTATTATGTCTAAAAACTTGAAACATTAGGAAAGAGCTTTTTCACATGTTGAGTTTGCTTACAATAGATCTGTGCATTCTACTACTGCTTATAGTCCTTTCGAGATTGTCTATGGCTTTAATCCTCTAACACCTTTGGATATTCTAGCTTTGTCTACTAATGAGTTTGTTAACTTGGATAGTAAGAACAAGGCTAAATATGTAAAGGATTTTCATGCTAAGGTTCGTGCTAACATTGAGAGGAAGAATAAACAATATGCGACGCAAGCCAACAAGAGCCGAACTAAAATTGTATTTGAACCTGGTGATTGGGTTTGGGTACATATTCGCAAAGAGCGGTTCTCGACTCAAAGGAAGTCTAAGTTGTATCCTAAGGGAGATGGACCTTTTCAAGTCTTAGAGCAAATCAATGGCAATGCCTACAAGATTGATTTACCTGGTAAGTATGGCAATATTAGTGCTACATTCAATGTTACTGACTTGTCTTTATTTGATGTAGGTGATACATTAGATTCGAGGATGAATCCTTTCGAGGAGGGAGGGAATGATGGAGATCAAGGTTCTGTTAAACTTATTCCAAACCGCTCCCAAGATCCTTTGTAAGGGATAGGCGGTCCAATGACTAGGAACAAAGTAAAGTAAGCCAAAGAAGCTTTATTAGGCTCGATCTTGGATGTGCAGGTTAAAGAGGAAGTTATTGGGTCAAGTCAAGACATCAAGTGGGTTACACTTTGCAGCCTTGAGGATGGCATTAAATAAAGCTTGTTGAATCTTGAAGACAACTAGCCCAAATCTGCATGTCTAAAGATGTATTATGGGCTTTATGTTATATGTTTTCTTTTAGATATTATTAGTATTTTGGGCCCATTTTTTATGGCCAAATATTAGTTTAAATATGGGCTAATTTTTATTAGTTTAGTTGGGTCAAATAACTAGTGTTATTTGGGCCATATTCTTTTCAAAGTCCAATTAGGAGTTTTAGGGTTTTCTACTAGGTTTAGGATTGTTTGACTATATAAAGGTCCTTTATGTTCATGTAATGCGTAGACTTTTTAATGATTAATAAAGATTGAGTTTTCTCCTAAAGTGATAGCTTCCCTTAATTCTTGGACAAAGAACTGAATCCGATCCTATCGAGACAACTCATGGCGATCAAACATCCATTGAATTTTCAAGACGATCCTTGCATTCGCCAAACACTCCATTTCTTGGTTTAGGGAAACACATCACTATAGCATAAAGTCGT